>OU612097.1:114344357-115786857 GCA_914767995.1 Thecocarcelia acutangulata
TTGTTTTATTCTACTTCAAATTTATATACCTCTATAAACACACCCATTATTCCCGCATTAAGTTTTTTTTAGCTGCGTTAAAGTTTTGAATGCCTTTTACTGTTATTATCAATACGTTTGTTTTATTAAAAATTGATATCAAATTTGATGCGAACATTTTTGAGCAGCCCATGAATTTTACACCAACCAAATTGTGTTTTGGGTTTTTCGTGTTGAAGTTCCCTCTGATGCGCTTAACCAAATTCTAACGATGTAGTTTTCTTCTTCATTTCGTACGAACTAGTATGTACATACAAATCACCTTTAACATTTTAAAGTACATACTTTATGATTAAAAGTGCTTCAGTTTACTCTCTCAACTGTGACTGACATTAATGTTTATGCATTTTTTATAGAAACGACCATCTTTATAGCGCTGTTTAACTGTAAAAGGGTTAAAAATGAATTTAACACAACATTGCTAACAAATAGTTGTGATGTTCATTTAATTTTTTTGCAATTGTTGTCTCCAGTCCAACTTTTTGTTGAATTTCGTAAGTAAGTATGTTTGTGACAACAACAGCGGCAAATAAAATATTAACAAAACAAAAAAAATATAATAACAAAAAGAGAAAATATAAAAATAAAATAAAAAAAAGGCGAATGTACGTCAACGTCATAAAACTTGCATTTTACCCTTGCAGGTTTTTGTTTTCACTGTTTACAACAATTCTATTATTTCTCTGTTCTATTAAGTTCTCGCATGTGTGTCTGTTTGTTGCTATTTTTTTTTTTAGCTCTTTCAAGTTTTTGTTTTTGCTGTTTAAGCAGTTGTGTTAATTTTGTTTTCAGTTGAAAAAGCAAATTTTATTTTGGTTTAATATCAAAATTTCAGTTCGTGTAACCAGAGCTGGGTAGTATTTGAAATACTTGTATTTGAAATACGTATTTGAAATACAAATACGTATTTTGTATCTGTATTTCAAATACACGACCGGAATGTATTTAGTATTTTGTATTTCAAATACATAACTTAATAGTATTTTGTATTTCAAATACATGTGGCTCAAAAATACATTTGTATTATTTATTATAATAAATTGAAAACAAGTAATTTCACAAAAGCTAAAACCGCTAGAAACTACAACCATTAAAATGTTCATAATTTTGCAATACTGCAAAATGCAGAGCTAATACATTTTACACTAATCGGGTGATATCAGTAAGAATTTCTGTGAAACGTGAAACCATGACTGTATGCAGAAGAAGTAGTAGTTGAGGTAAAGATAATGAAGATTTTATTGTTGTTTTGGACAATACAGTGATCAACCTCGTAAATCAAATTTGGAACTTGAGCTTATCAGTTTTCATAATGATAAAAGCAAGGAGCTTGCTATTCTGGAAAATTATCCAAGGTTTAAAAATAAATGCATTTATAGAATTTGACAGCAGCTTGTGTTCCTTAGGACCTGTAGAAAGATTATTGTTTGTCAGATGACTGATTGAAATATCTAGTTTTTATTAAAGGAAATACTTGTTTTGCCGAATGAATTTTTTATTTACTATCTATCAAATGCTAAATATTAGGTTTGTTCCTTTAATTTCTTAGCAAGTTTAGAACAATAATATGAATATACAACTTAGTTTAAGTGCATATGTAAAATAAAATATGTATCTAAAGCCAGACGGGTACATTTTTCTGAGACCAAATTACAAAAATGTATTTGTATTTTGTAGTTGTATTTTGTATTTAAAATACACAACTTGAAAGTATTTTGTATCTTGTATTTAAAATACACTACTGTAAAGTATTTTGTATCTTGTATTTGAAATACACTCCTGGAAAGTATTTTGTATCTTGTATTTGAAATACATAATCTGTGTATTTTGCCCAGCCCTGCGTGTAACACATAGACTCTCTGGCGGAACAAAAAGATTTTTATAATAATGTAATTTACGTTTAATAATAAAAGTATAGCACTCGTATAACGTCGCCTTAAATTCATTTGGCTGCAACAAAAGACTGTTATTTTAATAAATATGAAATGTGCTGTATACAAACGTATGTAAGCACACGAGGGCTGATCAAAAAACAATCGTTATTTTAAGTTTTTTCAAAAATTATTTATTTATTCATCAATCTTCAATCAATCATCTTGTGTCCTCCAAAATAATCCCCCTCAGATATAATTATTTTTTTTTTTTTTTTTTGGTTTAAGACAAACAACTCTTTGTAAAAATTCATCCTACAACTTGTTTGATGCTTTGTTGGCCCGCACGCATAGATACATACATATACGAGGTCTTGTCAAAAAATAACAGGTATTTTAAATTTTTTCAAAAAGTATTTATTTATTTAAAATAAAAATTTTTTTTATTTAAAATAAGGAATTTTTCGAGCTTGAGGTGAAATTTTTAATTTTTATTTTAAAATAAATGTTCACATTTTTGTAAAGTTCGTGCGCCATAAAATATTTTTTCTGGCTTCAGATGCGAATTAGACGGGTGTAAAATAATTTATGCAAAAATTTAGATTTTATTTTTGGTTGAAAAATATTGTAAAAGTTTGTAACATCTCTATAATATTTAATGCATATAATTAATTTCCTTTTGATTAATTTATGGTTATAATGAATTCATTCATATTTATATGCAATAAGAGGGGAAAAGAGTTATAAAATAAATTAATTGGATTATGTTTAGTAAATAAGTTATCCTAAATATAACTTTACTACAGTGAACAGAATTACATAGTTACTCATAAAAAATTGAAATCTTGTTTAGTTTTTTTCAAGAGAAACTAAAATAATACCATGTTCAGACGGTAATATGAAATACTTGGTTCGCTTTCTGAACCACTATTGCGAAACTAGGTGTTCAGACGGTTGTTTTTTGCTTCACAATTATGTTTACATATTTTGTGCAAACGTTTCAATAATTCTTTTTTAAATTTTTATTTAAATCTTTATGTAAGTACCAAATTTTTCCATTTTCAATGTGTTTATTTTGATTTTACACGCATTAATCATTTGTTTTTACTTTGTTTGGATGTTTTTTGCAGCTAGTTCAGATAAACTAGCGATAATTTATGATCAAATTTGGAGATGACAGTAGGTTTTGTTTGATTCGCAACAAGATTCAAAATGAACCAAGTTGGTTCGCTCATAAAATTTTGTATGGCGAATCATGTTGGTTCAATCAAGATTGGGCCGCGAACCACGAATGAGAGCGCGAACCTCGAAAATAAGCCTTCGTGTGAACATGCTATTAGAGAAGCAAAGAATGTTAAAAAGTTCGAAAATTTCATAGCTTTTGTATTAAACCTAGCATTTTTTATGGTTTAGTCGTTTAATAATGTAGGAATACTTGATGAACCATATTTCAGTACAAACAGTTTAATATAAAATTGCCTTAGTAGGGAGACATTGATAATTTTTGATATATACTATGAGACATGTTAAAAAAACTGGCATAAATAAAGCTAAAAGCTGCTCCTGTAACTAAATTGGCGAATTCAGCGTTAAATAAGACCGCCAACGCTTAATCAACAACATGTCAGCAGCGTTGTGTAAAGTGTTAATTTGACCCTTTTTTGAGTTCATGAGACTTTTTATGACACTTTTTTTAAAATACCCTTTTTGACGCTTTTTGCAAACATGAAACTTTTTATTGAGAACGATCGAAAAGCTGTGTGCATAAATACTCAGTCCTCATTCATATTTGAGCAAGGTTTTATATTAAACTGCTCTTATGTAGGTATATGTATAGTAACGTATATTTGGTAATGAAATCTTTATTTCTAAAAAGTATGTCTGTATTTTTATACATATGTATCTATACTATCTGAAAACAAAATAGTCGAATTAAGGATGAAGCAATACAGGGTATCGATACTTATACTCAATACGGTATCGATCGTAAAGTATGGATACCTACTCGGCATCGAATAAAAAGCATCGATACATACTTGTAGAGGTCGATTAGTGGCAGGGAGACCACATGGAGCCAGCAATTAAAATCTTCGTTATGGGCTTGATCTTCTGATTCGCTGACTGAAATTGAGGTGTCTTAATTAGCATCCCGGAAGCGAAGATTTTTAGCAGAGTAATAATTTTGCAACTGTCTGACACATTCAATGGAGGTAGAAAATGTTTGTAGCTTGGATGTAAGACAAATTATCATTAGTATAAACGTCGACAAAGTTACATATCAAGGCTGATATGGTCATAACGGAGATCGCGTTCTGCTGTGGCGGACCTGACGGGGCATTTCCACATAGGGATCCAGGCGAGGAGGTTAAATCTTCAATTTAATGATTTCTGTAGAAATAGCAAGGACGAGGAGGAAGTAGAGAGCGTTGATCACTTCTTCTGTCGTTGTCCAGCTCATTTTTACATAAAGGTTTTGTATCTAGGCAGGCCGATGCTGCACGATTTGGCGGAGGTATCGATCGGTGTATGATGTAAGTGGATTGGACTCCTTCATCCAATCCTCGAGATGGTTCTAAACCAGTGATATGTAGATGTATTGAGATATATATCACACCCAGACTACACAACGGGACCAGACTGAACGCAGTGGGCTGGCTTGCTAAACCTAACCTAACCTTACCTACAGTCACATAATTCTGGCTTGAAGATTTTTTAGTAAAAAATTCGAATGGTTTTAATAACTGGACTATTTATTTTAGTATCTCAAGATCGTGAGCTCAATCTTAGTGTCATTTTTATGACGTAACACCATACACCCGATCCCATTTGCATAGACGGGTTTCAAGAATTTATTTTATAAAACTTTGAAAACAAATAAAATGATGGTAAAAAATGTTACCAACTAAGTTTTTTGCCTTTTAATAAGAAAAGAGTATTTCTGACCGATACTAGTAGTTTTAACCCATCTTAAGTTTATTCTTAAGAAGGAATTTTTACAATACAAATTTGCTGCGATCAATCATTTTTGATTGCAGAAGACAAGAAAAATAATAATCAAATCTTCAGCTGGGGGACAACTAGCTGTTTCGTAGTCGCTACACTACTCATCAGCATCTATTGGGATTTGAACTCGGGTCATGACGTATCATGAACTGCTGCTGTAACCACTATCTATCTATATACATCTCATATTGACGTAACGTTATTTGGGTTGGCCTCATATATTTGGCGTTTGCTTGAGAATATACAACGATTTACGTGCTAATAGATAACGCTTTACCCGTTAAATTAAGTTGCGCTGTTAGTTAAAAACGGAGCCTTTCCATTGATAATTATTGAATGGTTAGTTATCCTCCCCGCATGCTTCACACTCATTTATTTCTACTAGTTTGATACGTTACGGATTTTACCAAAACTTACTCTCATATACATATTTCTTGGAATCAGTGTTTAAGTTTTTTCATCTTATCCATTTGTTATTTAAGATCATGTTTGTGCATGTCCTTTCATGCTCTATTTATTACTTTTACTTCATATACAGTTTGCGAGAAATTACCTGTAAAGAAAAAAAAATAAAATTAATAATTTAAACTTAAAATATTTATTTATAAAATAATTCTTGTACTTTTGCCAAGAAATGGTATTGCTTATACAGAACAGAATTTTAATAAAATTCGATTAAAATTTTTTTTTTCAAAATTAAAAATAAGACTGAACTATTTTTTGATTGTAATTTTGCCGAAATACAAGAATAATACAACTTCCTAAATTTCTTGTACTTTTGCCAAGAAACGGTTTTGGTGATACAGAACAAATTTTAATGCAATAAAATTCAATTAATGTTGTTTTTTTTCAAAATTAAAAAAAAGATTTTTACCTTTAACTGATTTTAATTTTGCCGAATTATAAGAACAATACCATTTCCTAAACATCCTTTTACTAAACAAAAATCCTATTAAATAAAATCGATATTACTTCTAATGTAATTTTCGTGAACTACAGTTTACAACGTCCCTTTTCTAACCAATAATCCTTAATTCATTAAAAATTTTATGCACAAAATTAAACATTTCAAGAATAACTTGACAAATTTTCCACAAGAAAAATTTAATTTTCAATAAAAAATTAACCAGAAAGCAAAAACGTGGTAAGTGCGCTCCAATACCATGAAAAACATAAATTAAAGAAAAAGGAAAAAAATTTCCAGACATTTCATTGAGTAGACAGACTATTGATTAAACATAGATTTTCACAACGATTGAGTGATTCTTTCAACACATTGTTTGTACTACCAGTGAACGAACGAACGAACGTGTGTGCCAAAGCGAAACGAAACCAGGGAATTTACTGACATTGATGACACTTCAAAAATTATGCGATAATTTTGAGTGGCAAGAGAAAACTCTGCAAAGTGTTTGGCCAAAGAAAATTCAGCACAAAGTATAAATGGAAAATAAAATAATAGGGAAGTTCAATAAAAAAAAGAAGTTATAGCTTTATAACACTAATATGAATTTTTTTTTTAGAGGTAAAGAAAAACTACACCTTTATGTTGTACTCGCACAATTTTTATTTTAATCGATAATGGCAAACTTGTTTGTTAAAATTACAAGCATGCTTATGCCCCCGTCAACAAGACTCCAGAGTTTCATTACAAGCTATTGTTGCATGCCTTAAAGCAAAAGTGTTAAGCTTTCAAAATGCCTGCAGCCAAATTCAGTGTCAATGTCTGAGTGCTTAGAACAAAAGCCCTTTAGCTATTTACGTTAGTAAGTGCTAAAGAAACAAAACAGCTACAGAAACTTAAAAACAAGAAAAAAAGGGTATAATACTCGTGTGTGGATAGTAACCCATAGAACAAATTTATGTGGACGTGATTATAATTATGTACGTATACCTTTATTGACGTATACGACAAATATTTGTTGGTTTAGATTTGAATACAAGTATTTATTAATATATTTAGAAATTTATAAATATATGTATTCATTTCATTTAAATTACAATTGTTTATAGTTATGTTCATTACACAGAAAACTCTGGTTGACGTCTAATTTTGCTCTGTTCGCCACCGTTCTTCTGGTTTTAGTTAAACCTTCCTATGTTTCCAGTCTGTCTATGTGTGTGTGTGTGTAAGTGCTTTGCTGTTTCTTTCCAATGTAGGTGCTGCCAATTGTGCGTTTGTTAATGTGAATCGTTCGTGGTATATACCACGGGATTGGGAATATTCCAATTCCACATTTATAAACTCTCTTCAGGTTCAGTATAGACTATAGGCAACAGCTTATATATAACCTTAGCAGGGATTGATTGAAACTTAATGCAATGCCCATAAATAAACATCTAATCCTTTCGACTCGAATTTTCGAATAGCAGTGCAACAATAAAATTTTTGGTGGCTTGGTTGTCTTCTGTACAATTAGAAAACCAAGCGTTATTTCTCTGCTAACAAAAAATTTATTAAAAGCTTGCTTCTGTGATGAGATAGTCACTAAAACTAATATTCGAATAAAAAGATTTTAAAATGATGTATTGTCTAAATGGTCTAAAATGCTAATGCAATATTATCATCATCATCACTCTAAGGGGCCTAATTGGACTTTTTAGCATTTTTGGAAGGAATGACATAATGGATCCAATTAAATGTTTAGTGGGTATTCTTATAGCAATATTATTTGTAAGGATTTTGTTATAACAGAGACATTCTTATATATTCATCTTAAAACAGAAATCATTAGCTGAATTTTAAGCTGCTAGTAGTACAAGTAAAGAATAGTAACATCAAACAAGTACATTCTAAAGTATATACGAGTATAAGTATATGTATATCCACACATACTTACAAATATTTGCGTATAAATGTTAACATACAGGAATGTGTGCTAGAACAAACTGTACGGTAAATTGGAATAAAAATAGACCCTCCAGAAGGCCTCATTTACCAAACACAAGCACTAATAGAGGGAGGTTGTCAATTCATTTGTACCAAGGTGAATTTATTATTAGGTGAACTTAACAGCACAGGTGATAATTTTTTGCTTTTCGCGTTTTTTCAATGAGACTGTCAAATTTTTTTTCTTTTGCTTAAAAACTTTTTCTCGCGTTTTTACCAATGAAACTGTCAAATTTTTTTTCTTTTGTTTACAAACTTTTTCGCGCCATTCTAACCTGAAGATTTTTCTGTATGATTTAGTGCAATTTGTAGTATATTCGGCTAGGTCGAATCTAAAATACCCTTTACGATAGTCTCGTAATAGTATATATTACAAATTTGCATTATATATGTTCGGATATATATGGACTGAAATCGGAAATTTTCTTTATCTGTATTTGGTAACCTTCTTATGTTACCAGAACTGCTTTTAAGCAAAACAAGTTGTTTAAGTTCGTTTACACGACATTTTTATGAAATATTGGGTTTAGACTATATGTCGGGTGTATATGGATCGACATCGGAATTTTTCATCTTCTTTTAATAACCAGAACTGCTTTTAAGCAAAAAAAATTCTTTCATGGAAAAATCGTTTTAGGCTACAACTCAGTTATATATGGACCGATATCGGAAATTTTAGTGTTCTGTATTTGGTAATCCACTTTTATAACCAGAACTGCTTTTAATCTAAATAAGTTGTTTACGTTCGCGTACGCGACATTTTCATGACAAAATCGGTTTAGGCTATATCTCGGGTATATATTGACCGATATCGAAAATTTTAATTTTTTGTATTTTAGTAACCTCCTTTTTTTACCACTACTGCTTTTGAGCACAAAAAGTTCTTTAAGTTCGATGGCGCGACATTATCATGAATAAATCGGTTTAGGCTATAACTCGTGGATATATGGACCGATATCGGACATTTTCATTTTCCGTATTTGGTAAATCTCCTTTTATTAACAGCACTACTTTTAAGTAAAAAAAATGTTTAAGTTCGCTTATGCGACATTTTCATTAAAAAATCGGATATATATTAACCGATATCGGGGAAACTTTTTTTTTGCCTTGTTATCGCCATGCCTAATAATCGTGTTAAGGTTGAAAAAAAAAAAATAATAATTTTTTTTTCAAAAATTTTCATGCAAAATTTTGCTTGAAATATTGTCTAGGCCTTTTAACTTAATTGCTAAAACATAAACAAGAAACTTAGAAAAAAAAAATAATAAAAAGGACTTCTTTGAGAAGGCCTTGCGATTTATGCCATTAACTTGTTTTCCTTTTATTAGTGTGTATATTATTAAATAACCATATGCTTGTCATATGAAAAATCTTCCAGACGAATACAACTTTGGAACTCTACTTGAAAGAATGGAATTTCACATAAAAGACACGTTTCTTACATTACATTTGGATATGCGCATAGTTAACAATATGTGGCACAAATGCATACGTAAGAGTTCACAAATAAATGCCATGTGAAAAAAAAACACCAGAGTAGATGGAAAAATATAACGCCACAAAGTATGAAAAATAAATGCCAAAACAACGTTGATAAAATTTTTTTTTACCTTTTTCTTTCTAGGATTTTGCACAAATATGAAGTGCATTGCAATTTGTAGATTAAGACGCCTTAGCAATAGCTAAAATATTGCAATTACTAAACATTAAAAACTTTATTGAATAAAATTAACAGTGAAAAGCAAATCATTTCAGGAAAAAAGTATGCATACTACTTTGGTGTTACTTTGATTTCCTCGTGGCTTACTGGCCGATATTAGCTAAGCTATGATCAATGCAGGGGTTGGCAACAAGGTTCTTGTATCTTAGGAGAACTCTCATTTTCTCGGCATATAGAGATCGATTACAGCCTTTCAAAAAACAATTGTATGCATAAGATGCACAATTTTATATATACCTTGTCGCGTACTTCAAAAATCCGTCCTATACTCTGAATTCGTGAGTACCTAACATTCCATGGAGCTGAACTTTTTTAATGGTTTATGTTGAGGCGGTGCCTCATAGTTCAATTTCCAATCCAACTTCAATGTAAAATTTCTGCTCATAATTTACTTGCGCTACTCTTAACTTCAACTGAAAGACTTTCTCATCAATGCGAGATTTCCGCGTTAGCCTTATGTTGTTATTTTTAATAAGCGAATATATTTGTTTACGCGACGTGATTGTAACATACGTGCATTAAAAAACAGTTTCATTATCTGGACGTTAATGTTCGCAAAGATTTGAAACGACAAATCACCGTATTTATAGTCCAATAATAAAATCTTTTTTGATGAGTTGGTATATCCTTTACAACGTTTTCGTATATTATGTTGCGCCGGAGCTTAGACATAAACTGTGTTCACGGTTTTTGTCTGTTAATATGCTTGCAAACGCTATCGTTCGATATCGTGAAACAAGCCAAAACTTTTCCAAAACAAAGTCTTAAAACAACTCTGGGCTGGAAAACAGCCCTCTTGCCATCGTTATTATTTCTTAAGTGCGGTCGGGCTTCTTGTTGTTTTTTGTTCTTCGAGAGTTTTGCATCTCGTGCTCACGATATACTGTTTGCCTCAACTAACTGTATTAGTTTACAGTTTTTTTTTAATTATTTCTTTGTTAACCACGTGGCAACTTCTTATGTGAAGGCATAAGTCGTTATAGTTAGTCACAGCGCCGCTGCAAATTTCTGTTAATACCATCGTGGGCTTAAAGTCTTCGTTACTCCGCCCATTCTGTGCATCCTATACTTTGCAAATTTATTTACAATTGTATAGTAAAATAAATAATTCTTTTCCAAAATGAAACCATTTTTCTAATATTGAATTATATTCTTGCAAATTTCATGAAACCAATTGATGGTTTTCATGAACGCTGACGACAGCCGCGTCATCTGCAGTGTAGATTCCGAATCTTGTTGACATGTCACAGGTGCAATCATATACAAAGTAGGTCTCAGAAGGTCTCAGAATGCTACCTAGGGCGACTCCTGCTTCGATTGGCTCAGCGGAGCTTATAAAATCCCCTTCTCTGATAATAAATTTTTGGTCACATAAGTAGCTTTCCAGAAGTTTGTGAGTGCTTGCAGGCAAGTTTAGCTTTATTTTGTGCTTTAAACTGTTGCCACACTCTATCAAAAGCTTATTTATATTCATTTTTCAGTATTTTATTTATCATTTTTATTCTTTCTTTACCTAATGATTCCACATGGTCATAAACTCACAGAGAAAAGGATTAAATGATGTCAAAAAACGTTTTCTACGATATACATATAGATATGAAGGAAAGAAAGCCATACCAGAAAAAAAAGAAACTATAAAATGAGAAATTATTACACAACTTTTATAACACAAATTTTCATTAAGTTTTGCTCTCACTCTAACATCTCATAATCAAAAGTATAAAGAATATCCCAGCGGCCAGAGTTTTTTTGTTTACTGCATCCTTTTATTTTTTCACTAAATGTTTTATCCTTTTTTAAATTGTTCTCTATGCACTTTTACCAATTTTGTTAATTAAAATTTTTTGGAACGTAGTCTGACAAAGACGGCGAACGTTTGATTTACAACTAAAAAATAAAATACGCACTTATAAATGTGATATAAAAGATGAACGTAATTCATTTTTGGGAACCCTATATACTACTGCCATACACTTTGTATGTTAGCATTCATTGATTACAAAGTGTTGCATCACATCATAGAAGAGAAGCAATCCTAGAAGAGAAGTAATGTGGCCGCTGGGATATAAGCAAAGACCTGCGCCATTTTATTTACAGCAGTCACTCTGACATCAACCTTAGTAATTTTATTTAATTTTATTCGAAATATTTCAAAACCAAAGTGTATAAGTTTTTGTTTTTATTTTTTTTTTTTTGATATTGTTCTTGCCTTGCCATAACATGTTACTCGCATATTGTGCAGACCTCTATCGTAAACGTATTTTGTAAGCGAAAAATAAAATGTTTTTTTCTGTGTACATTCTTGCATAAACTTTTACTTTTAAGAATTCATCTCAAGATATAGCAGAATTTATATATATTTAAATAAGAATACATAAACATATGTAAATGAACATAAATACATATGTAGGTGTGTAATATATCAAGAGCTTTAAAATATATTAACAAGCAAATACCAATCCTAATACTTCATAAACCTTTGAATTCTTTATTTATGTACGAAACAAAACCTAAGTATTCTCTTGACTTGATGGAAAAAAAACCAGAAATTTTATTTACAAAATACATATTCCATACACACATACAAATTTACATACGTACTCGTATGTACATTCATATGTATACACAAAGAAAAAACAGTTTGAGTTATGATTACAGCAACATTAGTATGTACCCTATAATATTATATATTATTCAAACAATTGAGTTTTATTCACTATATTAGCTTCTAACATTGATACCATATATTTTATGGTTAAGTGATTTTTTGATTTTACTACCGATTTGACTATAGTTTATTCCACTATGGGCCATTATTACAACCTAACGATAAAGTTGTTGTTAGTTAAACTTAACATTAGTTAACGTGAACGATAAAGTCACCATTAATTTTTTCCCATTTCTACAACTGAAGTTAAAATATTTTCAGCAGAAAGTATGGCAGCTCCAAATGCTTAACGTTAACTTTGAAATTTACCATGAGAATAAACCTACTGCTATGTTATCAGTAACTTTTTATGTTAATGTTAACTTGTAATAACCATAAAAAAATTATCTGTAAGATAAAATCCTAATGTTAACTATTCGTCAGTTGTAATAATGGACCTATTAATATGTTGTTATTTTCATTTCTGTAATTTTTTTGTTACTGGCTATTTGTTTGCGTAAAAAGCACCCGAAAGCGATTCGCAGACATGAAATAATGCTCGCACCGAAAGAAGAGGTTATCGTATGTCAGAACGGCGCTGAAATGATTGCGCTGCTCTTGATGGAGATTATGTTGATGTAGCTAATTTGCAACCAAAAAAAAAAAAACTTTGTTTTCGTTGTTAGACCCGGGATTTTTCAGCAACAAAAATAATACAGTATGCATAAGGTAATCCAGAGCTGTGTAAAAATAAAGGAAACTTAATAATGCAATTTGTGTATTTTTTGTTAGTTTACTGACTAGAAAATAAGATATTTACACTATATAAACATATAAACATATATATGATTGGGATTTTGACGATTTCTTCCATATTCTTTCTGGCAGCCCTGATAATAATACAATTTTATCTCAATGACCATATTATACAACAGATAGCTGTAATGTGAGGAACCGGTGGTGATGGTTGACGGGTGAGTTGGTTTAACAGCTGATGCTGCTAGTGGGCTTCGGCCTACCAACTCATTAAGCCTTGTCTTCCATTGATTGCTGGGAAATTGCTTAGAGGAGGGATTAGAAGACCCGAATTTGTCAACAAGAAGTTGATCATATGGCTACAAACATATGGCAAAAATTGATACCTGTGTGAGCCTAGAAAGCCACGGTGGAGGGGGGGGGGGGGGGGGGGGGCTTCGTGGAACTGGTCCATCATTAGATAAGGCTATATGGCAGGTGCTGATGTAAATCTTTTTCACAGTTGACCATATATATAATTCAGCAATGATAGGTTACCACTAGAGTATTGTCGAATCAACTATATATTTTTCTCACGTGTAGGTACCATTAGCAGCAAAAACATGATTTGAATGACTCTAAGGCAGCGTGTGTTTTGTTTTTTTTTTTTTTTTTTTTGTATATGAGTATTTTTTTCTATTTCTTTTTATGAGAACCAAGTTCACATCAAATGTAGATAAAGCATCAACAGCAACAGCAATACCTGGCTCATATGTGGCAAAAGAAAAAACAATATGCACTTAATGCATGCTTCGAGGAGTTTTATTGAGCAGTATGCTGAAGTATCATACTACGTATGTATGTTTCTATGTATGTATGTACTTATAATTTTATAGCAACATTATCATTGTCGTCATCTTCAATACCATTTGTTGTGTTTCTTTAGCTTTTTTGTACTTGTCGAAAGTTTTCGGTAGGAATAGAAAACAGAAAAAAGTGAATTGCAAAAGTAAAAAAATAAAAACTTTATGCTTGAGCGACTATTAAAGAGAAGTTTACGTTTTTGCGTTCTTTTTTGCTGGCAGAAATGCTTGGTTTCTAACAAAAACAAGGCTGCACAGCTGAACGTATCCTTGTTTCTTAAAAATATGTATATATAGTATATATTTTAACTTTCAGCTTAAAGCCTGGGAAAACACAAAATATATAAACATGTTTTATTTTTTCTCCCACAACGATAAAGTTAATGTCGATGATGAAAATAATGACGCTGACAGTGATGGTAGTGATGACTATAACATAACCACAATAAAAATATTAGCCAGGATGGTTTTCCTTTCTTTTTTTTTTGCCACTCTCGCATCTAAAAACACAGGCGGTAAACTTAATAGAAACTTTGATAAAAATCCAAAAAAAAAAAAAAAACTAGAAAAACCTGCCACATCGTATCTGTAGAGCGTTGACTAAACACAAAAACACATACATACACAAGTACTGGTAACCTATGAAAAAATGTGCCATAAACTTTCCAAAATAATATTCTACAATGTCTTTCTCTGTTTGATTAATTTACAACCTTCTAAAGCTAACAATGTTTTCGTGTAAACACTGGAATTAAATAATATTCTACAATGTCTTTCTCTGTTTGATTAATTTACAACCTTCTAAAGCTAACAATGTTTTCGTGTAAACACTGGAATTGCGTATGTACTCGTACTCATTTCGTTTGTTAACAGTGTGTAGACGCTTATTGACAGGTTGTGAATGTTGGTTTTGACTTTTTTTTTTTTTTTTTAATTATATCTTTTTACGAGGGATCGTATTTTATTACCCTACAAAAAGTATGCTGTCTAGACAACAAACTTTAATTGTAAACATTGTAAACAAGTTCGATAATGTTGTAAAATAAACGTAAATACAAGCAAGCGGTTGTTTGAAAAATGGTTAAAGCAATCAAATAAAAATTTTGACAGTCAATTTTTGAACGTTATTCATAAAAGTTTATTATCTTCATCAATTATTCGTTGTTTTGTATTTGATATATACATATATTTTTTCTCATCTCTACATATGTACAAACATACCTACATATGTATGTGTGTAAAATTTTTTTTTTGGGTTTTAAATTTACAGATTTCTGTTGTGCGACGAATTTCTCTGATTCCTATACTTGCCCAACAGTATTATCGACTATTTTTTCAGTAATTACGGCCGTATGCAATAAAACTTAACAAAGCTTGGTAAGCATTTGTTAAGAAAATTTACCTAATGTTCTATCCAAAAACAATTATTAGCTTACCATAAGTTTAAAGTTGAAATAAGCCACTTTAACTGTACGTTAAAATGACATTTGATTTGTTGACTTTGATTTTCCTTTAAATTTACAATTATAAAGAAAATATTAACAAAATCAATGGATTATGCTTGGTAGATAAGTAAATTAGAAGTTTACATTTTATATGAATTGAAAATAATAATTTTGAAAAGGAGATATAAATAAGAAATATGTTAGTGATGCACTTACGACGAAAAACGGTATTCGAATAATACAAATGTTTAAGGTATAAGTAATCCTGTTAATTTTTCTCAATTTTAATTATGTAGCAAATATTGTACATTCGTTATTTATTAAAAAGCTAAATCGATTAAACGTTTGTCAAAAATGTGTGATTTAAGATAATAATAATAATTCTTTTTTTTAATTTATTTTAATAGATTTTCGAATATTAGTTTTCATGCATCACTATTCAAAAAATTACAACTGAACATAACGGCATTACCGGAATAAAAAAATTTAATTCCTTACTACATTTAATAGTTAACGTACTGTTTTTGCATAAACTTTTTTAACAAACGTATGGTAGTGTTAATATTGTTGGTAACTAACGTATGCGTTAAAACTCAAGTAAGAATTTTTTTTGGATACGGCCCTTAAAGTTTTACCTGTGCACGATGTCGAACGTTAACGCTCCCTTACATTTTGAATATGAAAAAACTGGTTAAGGGCAAACTAATTCATCAAATCACAAATGTTGTACTTCATTAATACGAGCAAAAAAACTAAAAATCCAACAGAAATTTCAAATATAGTCCCCAATTCAGTTCTCTGATCAACCTTATTGATATCTTGAGACAATCAATAAATTTTTAATTTTAAGCGTGTAAAACAAATTTAGCAAGTACACACGTAGAAAAGAAAATATGTTTGGTATGACAATATTTTAAAGGCAAAATAGTAGTGTTGAATTATATGGTTGAACCACATAATATGGTTTCAATGCGAAATTTTTTTTACAAAATGAAGTACAGCCAAGCACTAAAATTATATCATATAACCATATATTTGGTATAAGTCATAATATTTGTTTCATGACGAATACTGTTACGGTAAAAATTAGTATTTAACTGTAATATCCAACCATATAATATTATCATCCCCAGCCATATTATTGAAAAGTTTTAAATTCTATTATCAAAATCAATCATACTATTGTTGAACGTCACAATCCTATATGATTACATAATAAATACACATATATATGAACACACTCATAACTTCTCTAAATAAAACAAAATGTTTTTAATTTATTAAATATATTTTTCCAATTAATATTTTTAAAACTAGATATGAATGAATTTTTAAAAATCTTGATGCTGGAGAAAGATTTATTATTTTCTCTCAGGTCTATATACATATCTGTAGAAATACACATAAAATTCAAGGACATTAAAACACATACAAAAATGCATTTGTGGAGTTAAGTTCTTGTGTCAAACTTTTTGCTTCCAAATCTTTATTTCTAAAACCATTTTTTCGAATTAATATTTATATACTCTTTATTATTTTTTATATTATTAATATTGAAAAAAACACAGACAAATAAACTTCAAAATAAAATAAAAATATTGTTGTTAGACATATGTCTAACAACAATAGTTAGTTTAACATACATATGTTAACGATATATAAAATTACCATACGTACGTTAAAAACCATTCGATTATTGTACATAACAAAAGCTATTGTTGTATGCGAATTATTTTTCAAACATTATTATTGCATTCAACCATATTTGAAAATTAGAGAAATGTAATAATAGAAATGTGAAAACTTCAACACTTATATATTCATACAGGATTAAAGACGATAATATACTGCTAGTGGCAACAATACAAATTATGACAGAGTAAATAGTAATGTTGCGACAACAATATTCCAAACTTCTTTTTCTTTGCGTGCAATGTGGCTGAAAATGAATCATCCGTTTCGTTTTTGAATAATTTTTTTACTAAATCAACAACATAATTTTAAGTAAAGGAAATCTTTGTTTAAAACTTTACAATTTTTTTTTTGGTAATTGGAAGATGTAATATAAACCAAGTGGCTACCGCCAATCATACTACACATCGATTCCCATTTTATCACATTTTGCATGGTGATAACTATTCAAATTCCGGTCGCATATACTCGTTGCCATAACCCGAAAAAAAAAAGTCTGAGATGGGATCGGGCGAAATTGCTGGAAAATAACCAAAATGGTAGATTACATGACGCATTGCAGGGATCTAGTTCGTCTGCCCATTCATAAGGTACGCATACAAATTAAAGTAATGTTAGAAAGACTACCTAACCTTGACAGCTCCTACTTAGACTATCTGACAAGATGTTGTCACGTTTAATAAAATGAAAGAAGCAAAATAAATCCACTATATATGTATGCACATTCCATTTTCTGTTATATACTGTGAGCGTCAAAATAAACTGTACACAAACTTTTCTTAAAATATTGTTTTTTATTTCAGTCTTTATACATATGATAACATTTTACATTTAGGTCTTCTGAGCCCCGATTCTATAAATTTTTTAGTTGTATCAGATGAAATTTTCTGCCATTCCTCTATTATACAGGATTTCAGCATATACTTATTGCTAATTGTCCTTTTTCGAATTTTGCGGTCCAAATATTCCCACAAATGTCCTATTGAATTTAAGTCCAGTGATTAGAGAGGATGATGTACTAAATTGGGAGTGCGATACAGGAGCCATTCTTTTACTATATCGTATGAATGCTTGGAGTCGTTCTCCTATTGAAAAATCTAATATCTTTCTAACCCCAATTTCTCCACACTGGGTGGCACTTTGTTTTGCAAAATGTTCAGGTAGTCCACCTTATTCATTATATTTTCAATAAAAACCAAATTTCCAACTCCGCTTGCCGCTATATACCCTTACACCATCACCCAACTTTCACCATACTTAACTGTGGTTATTAAATTTGGTCAGTACATTTATTATTTTTTATGAAATATTTTTAGGTTGATACTTTTTGGCGTATTCTAGGCGTCTTTTTTGTTTAACTAGCGATATAAGTATACCCGTTTTCGTGTAAAGCCTCTTTCAAAAGTTTTAGTCATCCCGGCCCTGGACGACTTTCTATTTTGCCGTATTTTTCGTATTTATCAACAATTTGTTTGCAGTATTGTGGCTCTTGTTTATACTAGTGCGAATTTCTCGGAAAGTTATTCCTTCATTCCTAAATTATATTACTAATTCTCTGATATTACTAGAAGTTTGTTGACCTATTACAAAACAAATAAAAATTTACTTCACATGACGAGTTCCCACTCTGCCGATCACAATTAATCAACATCAAACAATAAAAACGTTGCAGCAGAATGCTTAAAAAAGAGAATAATCAAATAATTATAACGGTATTATTTTACAGAAACACACCGCTGATATGATGCACATGCAACATGTACACTTTATTTTGACGCGTAAAATATGCACTCTAATTTGTTTTTGCTCTATAACTTATATAATTATAATTGCTTATTATCTTTTTATAACTTATTAGAGAATAGTACACTAATACCAAAAACCCTAAAATTATAAATATAGCCATATCTTAAAAGACCAAAAAAGTGATATGTTGTTGAAAAAGTTTTTGTACACTTTATTTTGCCGCTCACAGTATATATGAGTTACTTATCACATTTTTCTGGCTGGCTTTTCAAAGGCTGACACCCTATTAAACCTACTCCGGAATGGTTCTCTCTCAAAAGTTTGTATAGTAAATTATGTTGGTTCCACAAAGATGGGAGCAAGAATCATGCATGAGAGTACGAACCTCTGTCTACTCTGTCTGCCTACTACTGACATTCGAATTTTCCATTTTCTGGCAACTTTTAAATTCATAAAAACTTTTGCTTTTAATAATTCAACTAATGCCATATATTTCTTAGAAATTATTTCTGCACTTATATTATTTAACGCAGTGTTCAAATATGTATTGATAATGGCATGATAAGCGTAACATTTTTTTTCCTTTTTTGCTTTGCTTCGCTACTTCTCTATTCAATTTCATTATTGAAAGGGTTTTAACATCCTTTGTTAGTATTTATTTATATCCCCAAATCTCCAGATATTTTATGCATAAGTACTCAGTTTTATTATGTGAAGAAAAAAAGAAAAATGCTTAATACTTTCATTCATTCCAGCGCTCTGTCAGTACGTTCTTTCATCATCGTCATCATCGTCTCATATTCAATTCATTTAAAATTGTTCGCATCCTTTTTTGTTCTCTTATTTTTGCTTTTTTAAATTCATGCATAAGTATGTATAGTATGCGTATTAGAGTCCTAGCTGTTTGTTTGTACGTCTTGCACTTTTGTGCTAGCTGGTATTGTCGAAGATTTATATGATAAAATTCCAGATACTTTGTCGCTTTTTTTTTCTTTGTTCGCTCAACCAGCACCACCATCACATCACCACTGACTGATTCAGCGGCAAAACAAAGATTATCTTGTTTGCTCATAATCACATCATATCGAAGACTGAAGTGAAAAGAAGCATGTGCAAGAAATTTTTAAAGATGGTTTGCTATAAGAAAATTTTACATTTACGATACATTAAATGAGTCAAAATCAATATGCAAAAATAAGGGTTTGAAGTTCATTTGCACATGTAATATTTAAAGAAACTTTTAGAATTTGCGCGTGGAAAAAAAAATTTCAAGTTCTTTTACAAAAAGATTAGTGATGCTAAAAAAAATATGTTTTAACATTCCCACAAGTGTAAACTTCTCCAGCAAGTACAGCGCAAAGAAAAGAATAAGGACATAGGGGCCGTGTAAAATCAACATTGTGCAATCGAAATCAATCATAAATTCTATCATTTTTACCGTAGCTTACTTGTCGCCAGGGCTGGGAAAAATACTCACATTATGTATTTCAAATACAAAATACAAGATACTTTCAAATTGTATATTTCAAATACAAAATACAACTAAAAATACATAAATACTTTTTTGTATTTCGGTCTCATAAAAATGTATTTCAAATACAAGTATTTAAAATACTTGTCCAGCCCTGCTTGTCGCATGTATAATAAAAATAAAAGCGGTGGTTTCTTAAAGACTATGTTTGTTTTGTGCCTAAGACGAGTACACTTTAATTCCCTGTGTGCCAATTCTGTAATAGTGAGTTAAACAATTCCTGAAATGGGGCACCTATTCTCAGAGAAGATCCATCTACGAAGTCAATTTTGCTTGAAAAATGTATGTTAAACCGATTATCGAAACCGTGTTAAATTGAACTTCTGCCAGAAATAAATTAATAATGGCCAAGTAATAGACTGGGTGCATTTACAGTATGATAAAGTGGATTTTCCAGTAAATCTCCTGAACTTTGACACCCATTGCAAGCAATATTGATACAGACACAGCTGTCGAAATAGCTGTCAGTTATTTAGTTTGTCATGTCACATAAATATGTTAGCAAAAAGATAAAGTACGGTAAAACTAAAATATTATATGGGTCGTTATATGGGTTGAAGCAGTAATCCTACACGCTTGCGCGTCCATTAGCACATCTCTTCAGCATACTTTACTATGTTGGTGAGATCCCGTCGTTATGGAAGGTTGCTAGTGTAACTAACAACAATTCCCAAAAACTGTGAGACGAATAACCCTGAAAATTACCGCTCAATTTTGCCCTGCGCTTTCCAAAGTATTGGAATGTTTGGTCATTATAAGGTATCTAGGGTCACATAAATTACTTTGTGATCGTCAATATAGATTTCGTAAGGGCCGTTCTACTGGCGATCTTATGGCATATCTCTCCGAGAAATCGTGCCACTCAGTCCATAATTTTAGTGAAAATAAGGTGCTGGCTCTGGATATTTCCAAAGCATTCGACAGAGTGTAGCATGGCGCACTACTGACAAAACTTACTGCTTTTGCTGTCGGTGATGACTTTTCTCTGTTTATATCGAGCTTGCTCAGAGCCCGTCCTATACGAGTTGTTATAGATGTGGTCTCATAAACGAGTTCAAGATTAATTCAGTGGTACCGCAAGGCTCCATTCTTTCTTTTATCGTATTACTTATTTTCCTCAACGAACTTCTATGTAAAACTTCCAACCCTATGCACTCTTTCCCAGATTTATACTCTTTCAGTTACAGGCCCAGTCTATTCGAGATCACTGCTAAGAGGCAAAATGTCAATGACTTGCTGAATAGTGTAAGATGTACTTCACTCCATCCGATCTCCTTACTATATACCACCTACATACGACCGAAAATGGAAAACAACTATCCTGTTCGGCCCGGTGCCTCAAAGTCTATTTTGGGGTTACTTAACTGAGAGCTGGAGACGGCGAAGAAGCTTATCGGTGACATTAGGGTATCCAACTCTATTGACTCACTGGAGCATCGATATAGTATAGGGTGCGTTACTCCGTTTTATCGCTAGTACATTGGATTTTGATCCGACGAGTTTAAGGATCTTGTTCCGGAAACTCGCACAATTTTACGAAGCAAGCGTCCAACTCTATTGACTCACTGGAGCGTCTATTCAGTGTAGGGTGCGTTACTCTGTTCTATCCTTACTACAATGAATTTTGCTCTAAGTAATAAGCGTATATCGTCCAGGGCCCACCCATTTGAGGTCGATAGCCCGGAGAATCGTTCAACACATTACAGAGAGAATTCGTTTTTCAACCGCACGCTTCGCCTGTGGAATAAGTTGCTTGCAGACGTGTTTCCTGTCTGTTATAACGTTGGAAAGTTCAGTTCAAATGTTCGCAGATACTATTCTCTCTTTCCCCCTGCTCACAACTTATTTTCCTAGTTCTGGTCCTGAATAAAAAATATAAAAAATACTATATCTAAAAAAAAACATAAATGAAAGGGACCTGGGGTTTGCGCAGAACTATAGGTCTGCACAATTTACCTTAGGGCATGGACCCTATTTTGATTTTGTTATGTACGTGAAAATAAATTGGGCCCGACGATGAGTTGGCCGACGTGTCTATTTCAGCTGCCGCCAACGCTGATAACTATACCGCGAATATCATTTTTTGTATGCACATTCGTATATATTTTTTATTTCAAAACTAGGTTAGTTTTTTAATTTTGAAAATTTACTCATATTTGTCTTGTTTAGTGGTAATCACCGAACCTTTAATTCGGCTTAAAATTAAAATCTATGTAATATTTAACAGTTTTTTGTTTGTTAATTTCTGGAATAATTTGTTAAAATAAAAACCAAAGTTTGTAATTAAATATTCTTTTACATGTGTTACCAGGTTTTTTCGAAACACTATCAATTTTAAAAGTTTTACTCATAAAAAATTTAATAGAAATATTTGTAATATTCTTTTTTTCTCTTTTTGATGCAGGTGTTTTTGTCACCTGTTAAAATAACCATCATTTGTTTATTTAAACTTTTCTCTTTACAAGGAAAAAAAAAGCACTTGTTGTTTAAAATATGAACGATGCATCTATTCACAGGTACACACACACACTCAATACCCTGTGCAACATAAATACATATAATCACACATGTAAGTATAAGTGTATAGTCGTATATCTAAAATTGTCTACCAAAAAATGAATACCAATATGAATATGTATGTACGAGTATGTATTTGAAAAAGAATAAAATGTAAACAAATGAAATTCCTGTGTGCGTCAGCAACTTATCAAAACAGACATCACAAGCAATAAACGTAACAATTGTTAAATTGTCTATCCATTTGCTGCTCTTGGCTGAAATATTTTTGTAAAATATGCAGGAATAACTAAGAGTTAAAACTTTTTTACGTCAATGCATTTGTGTAGTATTATTTGCTGGTGTTGGTGTTACAAAGTGGCCAACCGTGAAGAGCAGGTAGGATCTATTCTTAAATATATTACGATTACGTTATATCTATTAACGGACATATTCATAGAAAACTAAAATGTATTTGAAATGAGTTTTAGTAAAATTTTGTATGAAATTTTTGAATTAAAACACATTTCAAATCCATTAAAATTTTTATGAATATGCCCATAAATATCTGCATACAGCAATCATTTATCGCACGTGAGAATTATTTTTTTTATACCCGTAGGTATATTTTTCCATCGAAAATCCAAAAGTTCGTTATATCACATTTTATCATATTGCGTTATAATATACAACAGATATAGAAATCGGAGCGAAAGCCTTATTTCCCATCATAGACAAATTAGTTGCATGTAAGTTAAGCTCGCGATTGTTGGACAATCAAATCGATTTTGATATTTGGATGATATATACTTTTGAACTTTCGACGAAAAAAAAAATTGGATGATATATACTTTTGAACTTTCGACGAAGATACCTATATATCAATATTAGGGGTGAATAAATGTTGTATGGAAAATTCCAGCGAAAACTTCTATTGCAAAGTAATGTGTTAAAATGTTCATAAATATTATCTTCACTACTTCTACTTTTAGCATTTTAAGTCATTATTTTAACATGGCGATGCCACTGTATTATATTATTATTTCAAAATGTCATTACGAAAAAGTATTTAAAAACTAATTGCTTATAAGCCTTGATTTACGAATAGGTGTCGATAAAAATAATCAAAATGGCGGAATATGTTTTGTAAAAATGCATAAACAGTAATGGATAGTATTATATAATATAAAAAAGACATGACTTAAAATCATGGTATAAATGCCACCTTTATAAATGACTTCGTACAAACAATATCTCTTGAAAAAGGCCTTATGTTTGCCTTTTCAAAAAGCTTTCTTAGATAAGAGTACCATTTATATTCAATATTTTTCTTAAAATCCTTTTTCATAAAAATTAATTTTTAACGTCATGGATTTAAGTAGGGAAGTGGTTTTTAGCACTGTGATTTATAATATTAGCAGTGCATACGTTGTGTCAACATCACTTTTACACCGGGTGTTCATAACCTGTAAGTCGTAATGACAGCAAAACGAATGACATGAATAGTGAAATTGCCAGCAAAATTTATGAAAGCAAGTATTGATATTGATTGATGACAGCAAAACGAATGACATGAATTCACTATTCATGTCATTCGTTTCACTTGCCAGAACAGCAAAATTTATGAAAGCAAATATTGATATACCTTCACACATTTTTCACTTTGTAGCCATATTTAAACCCGTTTCTACTACCTTATCTTCGCAAATCCAACTACCTATTCTTTTACTCAATTTTCATTGCATATATTGTACATGTATGTATATTTGCCAAGAACAACTTGTAAAAGTCATTCCTTAACTAATTGTAAGTAATGCAGGCGGTGAATAATGTGTTATTGAAAAGTATGTTCTTAGGTAAGTGCAACATATTACCAAGTTTTCTCTGGGATCTTACAAACAAGATTTAGATACGATACAACTTCTTATTTTGTGAAGTTTGGTAAAAAAAAAACAAAAATATTGAATCAAAATTTGAGTGTAAGTGGCTTCGCTTTGGGGTCAACGGCAGAGCAAAAGAGCAGAAAGTCCACAGAAAGCTTCATAACTGTCTCTAAATCGGTCTTACGAGGGTTAAATGTAAAACTGTCTCCTAACTAATTTTTCCCTCTAAATTTCTTGTGAACATATCTATCACCTGACTGCCCTCCTTAAAGAGGCTCCTATACAAAATATTAGCTTTTACAAAGGCGGATTGATATTGAAGCTACTTAAGTAGAAAAGAAATATTTTTTTTTTCAAAAAACCTTTATTTCTCAACATGGTCTCCTTTTAGCACAATTCAATTAGTAGCACGATATTTCAACTTTTTTATATCATCTGAATAATACGATTTTGGGAACCCCTCTAAATATGCATTAGTTACGGTAATCACTTCTCCGTTTGAGACTATTCTTTTTAAATTTTTTCAAGCTTGATAACAGGAAAACGTCACTAGGAGCTAAATCTGGAATAGAAGATGAATGATTAACCAATTCGTATTATGTTTTCCATAGTCTCTTAGCCTTTCATAGTCTTTAGCTTAATACATTATTATATAAGCTGAATAATACGTTAGAATAATACGTTAGTTTCGGTAATCACTTTTTCGTTTGAGATGAATCTTATTCCATTTTTTCTAGTTTGGAAATAGAAAAAAGTCTTTAGGAGCTAAATCTGTACTATAAGCTGAATGATCAAACAATTTGAAGTTTGTTCCACGCAATTTTAGTATCGTATCTATTGCTGTGTGAACTGGTGCTGAAAGAACACTTTTTTCTTCTTATATGTGGTAATTTTTTCTTGATTACATCAATCAATTGATTCCAATAATGCACGATAATACGTTCCTCTGATTATGGGTCCCACTTCAAGATAATCAATGAGCCATATTCCGTGTGTATCCCAATATACAGTGGCCATAACCTTGCCAGCCGATTTCACTGTCTCCACCTTCTTCGGAGAATGAAAAAGATTCATATAGTTTTACATTTTTTCTAGCTTTAGAAGTAAATTTCAAAAATATGCCCTCGTTTGTACGTAAATATGTACATATATCTGGCCACCACTGTTCTACACCAACAAGTACAAATGAATTTAACCACTCGTGCCGTTATTCAAATTGTTAATACTTATTTTCACTTTAATATTTTTATGTGTCCAAAAATTTTTATACATAAATATTATTGTGTTGTTTCCTATTTTTTTTTTACAAAAGTAGTGTCTCGTCGACTACTTCTTAAAACAACAACTATGTTTACGCACACTAACAAAATACGATAAGTAAGTATGTCTGTGACTTCCCAATGATCAATTATATACACTTTACGTATGTTGGATTTTCGCAAACGATTTTTTCTACTATGTTGATATACATGTCTGTTATATATGTTGGCAATATCAGCCATTTTGGATTGTCAGCTCGTTTTTGACAGATAAAAAGGTTAGTGGTCTTTTGGTGTGCTCTTCGATTTTTAAATAAATTTAATAAATTTTGAGCAAAACAACTTCTGTTGAACATCGTCAACGACGATCCAAATTTCCTCAAAAAGCTCATAACCGGTGACGAATCATGGGTGTATGTCTATGAAATTGAAACCAAAGCACCATCATCTCAATAGAAGCGCGAAAAAAGTACGTCAAGTTCGGTCAAATGTGAAGGTTTTACACACTGGTTTCTTCGACTCCAATGGCGTGGATCATCATGGACTCTTTCCACAAGGTCGTACGGTAAATAAGAAATTCAGAAACGCACAGAATTGTGGAAAGAACAATAATGGATTTTACCGTGATAACGCACCAGATCACACATCAATGCTTGTGCGTGAGGTTTTGGGCAAAAACAAAGCCGTTATCATGCCTCATCGACCGTATTCACCCGACTTGGCCCCCGCTGACTTGTTTCTCTTCCCAAAAATGAAGACAGCGATGAAAAGAAAGCGTTTTGCTACGATTGAGGAGATAAAAGACAAATCGAAAAAAGAGCTGTTGGCGATACCAAAAAGCGTGTTTCAAAAATGTTGCGAGAATTGGTGTATTATACCTGTGGGGGCAAAATAGTTATTGATGAATAAATAAATACTTTTTGAATTCGTATCCTGATCCTAATTCTTCGACCTTTTTTTAATATAATTTTTTTTTATTTGAGCTTGAGGTCACTTGTTGTAAAATTATTAGTTTATTAATGTTTCGATATTTCGACACCCCCTTGCAGGTCATTCACAGAAAAATTTCTAAATTTTTAATAAACTAATAATATTACAACAAGTGACCTCAAGCTGCAATAAACAACAATTATAAAAACTTTTTGAATATGCAAATTTTGAATTTGAAAATTGAAAATAACGGTTATTATTTAATCAGACCTCGTATAGATAAGGTTATCCGTAGGCAGAAAGTATGCTAGAGGGACCAACGTTATGGAAGTTTTAAAATAGTCCAGTAAAGCCTATGCGTTATTTTTTTTTTTTAAATAAAACTTTCGTAGAATCAGCAAAAATATTAATTGAAACTCAATTAGTTTTTCAGTAAAATTTTTTTTATATAATATTTTTTAAATATTTTTCTGCAACCGGGTGTTAGAAATTTTTTGCCAGTTTGCTCCAGCAATGTTAGAAATCTAATTTTTTAAACTTTTTCACTGAATTTGTTTTAAATTTGGTAAAAGTTAAAATGTTTAGTGGGTATTTATAGTTTTAATCCTTTTTTTTTTTCTTGTTTATGTTCAGCATTGCTAACAAATTTTTCTGTTGTTCTTGCATGTTGTTGAGTATTTTTTAAACTTTTTGTTTGTTGTTACGGTCATATATAGCTGTTGTAGTTGTTGCACAGCAATAATGGTTAAAACATAAAAAACAACTTCTGCTTGAATGCATTTAAATTTGTAGCAAAAATAATATACAAAACAGAAACAGAAAACTAAATTTTTTTTTTCATGTATCATAGATCGCAACAAAAAACACAAAGAAAAAAACTCAATGTATAAATTTGACTTACAAGAGGTGAGGAAATTTGTTGAAACTAGAACATCGGAAAAAAAGCGAAAAGGAAAAACAATGAAGCACAACTCAAATGCAGCTGCAAGTTTTAAGTGAATTTTTTACTTATTGTCGTTTCCGTTTTTTTTTCTTTCTTTTAGAGAGTTTTTCTGATGACCAATCACTTATTTGTTTAATTCACGTGAATTTTATTTTACATTTTTTTCTGAACATGCAACAATATTTTGTGCTAGAGTTTATGTTTAGAAAGTAAATGGAATTGTATTTATTTCTTTAACCCAAATTGTAGCTGACATTTTGCTTGATAATTTTGTAAATAGATTTTTGATTACAGCTTCCAGCTTTCAGGTGGATGCAAATTTTATGCTAAATTTAAGTAACCGGAGGCTTACAAGATTACTAAAAAGACCGAATTTATTATAGATGGCAAAGTTAGCAAGCAACTGGGAGATAGAAATAAATATATATCGCAGTGATTGAGTGAGCATCGCACATTCGCTGTGGAGACAGTTTTTAAGAGTATTTTTCCAATAGGTAATAGATCGAGTGTAAATTTAATTTGTTCCCCGATTTAGACGATTCCGCGCGACTGCTTCGGCTATAAATTTCCCATGGCCAAGTCTCAGTCGATCTCCAAAGACTCCCGAAAACATTAGCCTGGTTGAAAGCAGTTTTCATTAAAATCCGCAACTTTCAAGAACTGAAATAAAGTAACTTTGATTTACACAAACATTTTTGTCAAGCCATGTTGCAGCGTTTTGCACCCTACATCCCATTTTTTGGA
Organism: Thecocarcelia acutangulata; assembly: GCA_914767995.1. Classification (NCBI taxonomy): domain Eukaryota; kingdom Metazoa; phylum Arthropoda; class Insecta; order Diptera; family Tachinidae; genus Thecocarcelia; species Thecocarcelia acutangulata. Next base: position 114,372,795 of record OU612097.1, read on the forward strand.
ACAACAAAACTCATTTTCATTTGAATAGTAACGTCAACAAGTAAAACAACCGTTACTGGTCTTCAAAAACCCGCAACCTTTGATTGAACTATCAAAAACCATTGCAGGGTAACTGTTTGGTGTATCTTATCCACATATGAGTTCATTGGAACAATTTTTTTTTTTTTAATCTTCGAGGCCAGGCGACGAATGTCAACGCTGAAAACTATCGCCGCATGACTATGGAATTCTTTTTGCCAGACGAAGATCGAATAATATTGAAATAAAATAATATAAAAAAATAAATTTTCCTCAACCACTGATTAGGTACTTTGGAGACATCCCGTGACGATCGAGGTCGCTCGATTTAATTCACATAGATTTCTTTATAGGGATAGCTCAAAGAGGTGCTTTATTAAGACAATCCCCAATCTTTTGTGGCTTTAAAGGAAAATATTCGTCGAGAAATCAGCTCGTTTTTTTTATATTGGACTAGTACTCAGGGCATGACCCCTACAGAACTAGGAAAATAGGTTGTGAGTAGGGGGAAAGAGGGAGTAGTGTTTGTGAACATTTGAATTGAACTTTCCAACGTTATAACAGGCAGGAAACACGTCTGCAGGCAACCTATTCCACAGACGAAGCGAACGGCTGAAAAACAAATTCTCTCTGTAATGCGTAGTACGATTCCCTGGGCAATCAATCACAAATGGATGAGCTCTGGACGATGAACGCGTGCTACGTAAAAATATGCGCGTTTTGGGAACAAGATCCATAATCTCCTCAGAGCATTGTAACGCACCCCACTCTGCGTCGATGCTCCAGTGAATCAATAGAGTTGGATACCCTACTGTCACTGATGAGCTTCTTCGCCCTCTCCTGCACACGGTCGTGTAACTCCAAAAAAGACTTTGAGGCACCGGCCCAAACATGAGAGTTGTATTCCATTTTCGGTCGGATGTAGGTGGTATCAATAGTAAGGAGGTCGGATGGAGTGAAGTATATCTTACACCGTTTCAAAAAAACGAGGCTCTTGAATGCTTCTTTAGAGACATGAAAAATGTAATCATTCCAACGAACATCACACTGTATTTTCATTTTAAGAACATCAAGAGCATCCGATTCCTCAATATTTGATAAAGATGAAGCAGCATTTGCGGTCGTTTGTTTATGCGTTAATAAGCAACATTGGGTCTTACGAGCGTTAAAGGTGACCCTGTTTTTACGACCCCTTTCGGAGGTTAATAGAAGATCACTATTCAGTGAATCATTCATATTTGGCCTCTTGGCAGGGATCTCTGATAGGCTGGGCCTATAACTAAAAGAGTGCGAGTGGCAAATGCTGCTGTCATCCGCGAAAGAGTGAATAGGATTGGAAGTTTGATAGAGAAGGTAAATTGTTCCAAGTTTACTGCAGCGTATGGCGCAGAATACAAGGTTCTGTTTAGAATAATGTGTTGAAGTCGACGGAAGATACGTGAATGACATACTATTTAAAAAACTAAAAAATAAAATCCGCATTTATTTGTGTCAACTACTACGTTTTTTATTTAAGTTTGAAGATATAAATCTACTACCGGACCCCCTGTATATTATTTTAATGATTAACTTTTATATTGAATTTAATGGAATAAACATTCTATTATAAAAAATCGAGAGGATAACCTTTTTCTTTCTACATGATTGCTAATTTATAATGGATATGTAATGGTGTCAAACCCGTCTTCTACCTGCTTACTAAGTAAGCGAGATTGTACTCGAACTGTCCACTGTCAGCTTGCAATGTATATTTGGCAGTGAAGAGCCTTTGGTTTCGTTAGATGAACACTTCGTTATCTCACTAACTTTGTATACAAGTGGAAGGTGTTCACTTTAAAAAGGTAGTGGGTTTGAAAATTTATACTAGGTTTAACAGGTGATTTAACCGCATTGAAAGCTTCAATTTCTTCGGTAGTGAATATGAACGTGTGCTTATGTAAACAGGCTGCATACAAAATGGCCACTTGCAGTCTTGTTAAAGGCTTGGGTAAGGTATTTAACAATTCTTCTTTTAACTGCGCTAGTAACGATTTTACTTTTCTCATTCGAATTTGGTTATATTCCATTAAGATATTTATCCGTAAATAACAGTACAAAGCAGTTTAAAATATTTTTATTTTCATCCTGCTTAACAGATATCTTCAGCTGCAGATTTATGAAAATTTGTTCAAAAGGTTAACAATCTAGTTTACTGACAGCCAAACTCAAGTCAAACAACAAGTTATAAATAAAAGTTTTCCAAACTTAGCCGCACTACTTTTGAACGGGCACTAAAGAGTATTGAAACTTTCTCAAAACAAAATTTATGAAAAAGTCAAATGAAAGTGGTCGGTAAAATATAATGAGAGTGTTTCTGTGTGTGTATGTGTGTTTGTCTGAGCCACACAATTCCACAGTGGCAACAGATTTTTAATGTCTTAGTTAAACACAGCCAAGTGCCACCACTAAATCACATAAATGGCAAACAAGTCATTCAAATGTATGTTAATGTCAGAGAGTTAAGTTTGAATAACGAAAGAAATGAAAACTATCAGTAAACGTAATTGAACAACTTTAATTCCTCCGCAGACAAGTGCAAGTGCTCAACTCTGCTATTAAAAAAACTTTCGCCAAATCTGGTAGAAATTAAATCTAAAAAGTTCAGTGACTAAAAGGCAACACAAACAAATACTAAAGACCACAATTTAAAAGTGCAACAAAAGCTGCAAATAAATGTTTTTGTGAATTGGAAAATCTAAAACAAACATGTTTAATTAATTTGCATACACATGCACAACAAATGGAAAAAATGCTACAACTGGTCAATATATTTTCTAAATGATCAGGCATTTGTGCATATGTAGGTACATGTATACATGCAATTACAGCTGTATTATGGGTATTCACAAATGAAAGCGCATTATTAGTCGATCTCGGAGGAGTAGCATTAATATATTTTCTCTAAATTGAGGAAATTTTGCTATAATGGGAAACATTCTAAAAAATTACGAATATCTAAAATATACGAGATATATCATATTGGTATCAAACCTCTCCGTATTTTCAAGTTTTGCACAACATTTTTGCAAAACTTTTCTGTTTACCTATTTATTGAATTTTTGTTGAACTTTTTAAAATTTTTACATTTTCTGTTTACATTTATGGTATAAGCGAAATCAACTTGTACGCGTATTGTAATGACGGTAACATACAGTATTCCTAATTTGTGATTACTTGACTTTGTAAATGCTGCTCCACCTATAGTATATGTTCAAAGTGCTGCCTATGCAAACCAAAAAATACAACTCTGGTGAGATAATAACACAACATGTTAACCTTAAACGGCTGCCTTACCCACTCAGCTCGGTGGATGTGTGCTTAAGGCAGCCGTTCATGATATGTCATGTCCCGAGCTCAAATCCGAAAATGGGTGCTGATGAGTAAGTAGTGTAGCGACTACGAAACAGCTAGTTGTCCCCCAGCTTGAAGGTTTGATTATTAGTTTTCTTGTCTTCTTCAATCAAAAATTATTAATCACAGCAATTTTGTATTGTAATAATCTCCTTCTTAAGAAAAACTTAAGATATGAAAAAACTTGCAATAACACCCGGTGTACAAATAGACAAACACCAAAAATCTAATTTAAAATATATAAAAATTCAACAAAAATTTTATAAATTAATATAAAAATAATTTATAACAACTTCAAAGCAATTCTCGCAAAATATATAAATAATAGATTAACTCAGTTTTTAGCTTATAAAAATCAGGGCGCAACGTTTGCAACGTTTTTAAGTGCTGTTTTTTTACATACAGTCCAATAGTATGTAAAAAAACAGCACTTAAAAACGTTGCACACATAACCGCGTCGGATCCACAGATCTATTGTGGATCTTGTCTAGAGCAAGCGCCAAACCAAGACTAAAACAAACGTAGGTCGTAAGAAAGCGGAAGCTTATTGAACAAAATTGCGATTCTGGGTTAAAAAGCAAATTTATGCTAACCAATTCTGTCTTATTTAAACAGATTTGGGATTATAAATAACTCCGGGTGAGTTGTTATAATGGGTTTGGGAGAAAAGAAATAAAAACAGGGTTAATATTTCTCTCCAAATAAAATGAGTTTTATATAACATGGGTTGGTTACCTTTTTTTAAATGTTTAATTGAACAACAATTCCAAATAAAGACTAGATAATTTTTACTATGTTGACCTGGAGTTCGCTCTGGCTCTTCTTCTGCTGTTCTTGGTAAAATCGAAGGTAAATTGATACGCCGGAAAATGATCAATTTCAGGCAATCTAAATCTGACATTAGAACGAATTGCCAATGCGAACAACAGAGTGGTGAGTATAAGGTTACTTCAACAAAGTGGTAAGTATAGGGTTAATTCAACAAAGTGGTAAGTATAGATACGAAAATTATAACTAGTAACTATTAGGTAAGTGAAAATATAGATGGTAAGTAGAAGAAAATTCTTTTTACAATTCATTATAACTCATAGTTAGAAAATTTATTTAAAAAAAAAATTGAAAAAATAAATAAATTTTAATTTTTGTGCAAATTACTTTGGACACTAACAGAAAATTCAACTCCGGGGAAAAAATATATTCATGTAAAATCGTTATATCGGTCTCAGAGACCAAAACGCGAGAATAAGAAGTTTAGATAAAAATCATTCAAAACATAAAAGTATCTGTGGCACCCTGTACATAAAACGGTTTAAAAGAAGATGAGTTATCGATTACTTGTCAAATTTTGTATTCGTATATTTCTTATACTGAATATACTTTCACTTCACATAAATTAATGACAGGTTTTAGCATTTGTATTGTGTTACCATGTAAACGTACTATTATCAGCTGCCTTCACAATTGTAGTAACACACATGAATTAATGTAACATGAAGTGAGTTGCCGATAGCAATCAATGTAATTAATAAAAATAATCAACGATGAAATAGTATTAGAGAAAATGATTGTATTTATTTGACTCATGTATTTACTTTTGTAATATCGATGATTTAGGCAGTAAAATTTAAACTTTTTTTTGTAAAACTGATTACATCAGCAGATTAGTAATGGGCGTATAAAATATCATTTAAGGAATTAGTTAGCATGGTGGCCAATTGCCATTTCTGTCCACCAGCCTAGCCTGCTGGTAATGTGACTATGATTTGAAAAATAATGAAAAAAAAAAAAAAAACGAAAAGAACAGGAGTACTAGAATACCAGGAATATTTGTTTTTTATCTTAGATCCCTGCATATGCACACTGCAGTTGATGACTCCTTCATATGCAGTTGTCTGCGCTTAAACTAGAAAATAGTTTATGAGGAGGCGGAAAGAGAGATTAGTGTTTGTGGACGTTTGATTGAACCTATCAAACACAAAAAGGAAAGACCAAAACAAACGTTATCGCAGCATTTAAAATGTTTGAATTAAAAACTATAAACAGATTTTTTTCTATGTTTTCCAGCTGTCTATATGTTGACATTTCATAGGAGCTTGTTTTTTTGTGTTTTGAAGTGTATTGCTGGAATATTTTTCTTTTTGAATTCTTAGTAATTTATTTGGATAAAAATTTGAATGTTTGAGAATATTTTTCAAAGGGTTCCAAGTCTACTATTAAATGTCGACATTTAGACAGCTAGGGAATCTATAATTTGTATATTTTGATTGGATATACTTATATTTATATATTTTGATTGATTTGATATTTGTATATTTTGATTGGATATATTCGATAAGCTAATGAAATAAATATAATCAATTGTTTAAATGTTGGACTGAAATTGGTTAAAACTGACCAGTGCCCAGTATATATACCTTGGACACTGCACAGAACAACACAAATTGTCTTCTAACACTGTAAGGTAATAATTTGTATTGAAAAGAAATTGATAACGATAATATGAAGAAAACACGGACGATAGTGAAAAAAACATCTGTACATAGCAAACCAAACACTACTCCACTTGGTATTTGAGAGCTTAAAACAGCTGGCTAAACATTTTACAGAACAGAAATTTTATTTTTTAGATATATAAAATTTAAATGCAAATTCGAGGAAATAAATATTTAAATCTTGCAGACCTAGACGTGCTTTTGTTCCACTGTAATCGACGTAGATGATATTTAATGCAAGTGTGCCCAGGCCTATGCGCTTGATACTCAATTGTTTTTGTAAAAGCGCTTAGCTATAGGGCTGTGCTCTTTAATACACAAATACTGCGCTCAGCACTAGCAATGAAAAATACACAAACAACTTCGTGTTATATATTTTTTTTGCGTGTTTTGCTGGTAAACATTTTTTAGAATTATAAAATTTAAATGAAAATTCGAGTAAATAAATGTTTTAATCTTGAGAGACGTGTTTTGACAGGTACTATTAAAACATTTTGCTTTTTAAATTCTCAATAATTTGCTACCTTTAAACTTCTCTCGCGCAAAACCACCAAACAAACTTGTGCAGTTCTTGCTTGTTAACACAGAAATTGAAAAATAAAATACAATGTATAGGAAAAATTCAAAGTAAACAGTGCGCTCATAAAGTCATAGTGAGTGCACCCTGTGTTTAAATCTCCATTCCAAGTGATTGTTGACAAAACAACAGCAACAACTAGTCGCATAAACTCAAAATAAATGACAGTTGTACATCAGAAAACCATATGTGGCAGCTGGTTGCAGCAAAATTTCAAATCTAATGACTGATTTCATCAAAAAGACTGTGTCTGTTTTTTTTTTTGCAAACTTTTGCTTTTTGTGCTTGTTATTTTTTTTTTCGTTTTTTGCTTTTTTCATGCTGTTGTTGACATTTGGTATACGCTTGACGCCAACATGACCAACCCATTTAATATGTTTGTATGAACGTCATTGATTTTGATGCATTAGCAGCAGCAGCAGCAGTATGTTGTGTTGCATTTGTTGACTGCTGTTACTTTAAGCATAAAAAAGCATGTTTTTGTTGAACTGCATGTGTTTGCATAGAATTGTTGTTTTTTTTTTAATGGTAGAGCGCTAGTTTTTGTTATTAATTATAGACTTTATAATTTAATATGCAAACAAACACAGTTCCATTAAGAAATTACTAACAATACAATGGTTTCATAAACATTTTTTTATATTACTCATATTGTAATATTTTAGAGATTCACAGTTTAATTTAAAAAAATATTTCATGTTTATTAAGCTCTTATTAAACAAATTTTGTGTAATATTTATTTTTATTTTTGACCAGTACTGAGGGTATAACTCCTACCTATGCAGTGCATTGATCAGAACTAGGAAAATATATTGTGAGGAGCAGGAAAGACTTGACTTGAACTGGTCAACGTTATAACATACGGCAAACACGCCTGCAGACAAGTTACGGCTGAAAAACGACTTTTTTCTCTAATACATTGGCGGATTCCCCGGTCAATTGGTCCTAAATGGATCACTGCTGGCTGATGCTCGCGTGTTACGTATAAATATGCGATTTTCAGACAAGATCCCTAATCGCGTCAGATCAAAGTGCAATGTAATAGCTACAGAACAGAGTAACGCACCCTACACTACGTCGATGCTCCAGTGAGTCAATAGTGTTGGATATCGTACTGTCACTGATAATCTTATTCGCTCTCTTCTGTGCACGGTCGAGAAACCCCAACATAGGCTTTGAAGCACCAGCCCAAACATGAGAGTTGCATTCCATTCGCGGTCAGATATTGGTGGTATAAATAATAAGGTGATCGAATGGTTTTTTTACGAACTTAAAAACTGCGAAGCTTTTGCTTATCTGTTGTAACACCCAGGTTCTGTGGCAGGAATAGTAGCTGCAACCTCTGTTGGTCAAGTACTTTATCAAATCAGCCATCAAGTCACCAAAAAGTTATGTGAAAAGATAACTACAAACAAATCCTTTCATTATTTAAAGGAGCTGCACTTTACTCGTAAATAACTGCTTCACTTACAACTGAGCTTATGAATTCGCAAGCCAAGCTATTTATTGCATAATTTCAAAAAAAAATTTTGTAAAAATATCTGCTAAACAACAGAAATTAGAATAAAAACATGTAAAATTTTCCAACAAAATCATTCAAACGCAATCAGACCAAGTTCGTTTTGGCAGAAGTTACCATGGGTTTTAAAACATTAATAACTTTTTCACTTAAATGCAATGCTTCTGGCAGCTCTTCACTCCAAATACGGCAGTTTTGCTTGTTCACGTATCCATTCAACCAGAAATGAGCCTCGTCGCTGAACACAATTCTTCGATAAAAAAGTGGATCTTCATCTAACTTTATAATGCAATGCTTCTGGCAGCTCTTCACTCCAAATACGGCAGTTTTGCTTGTTCACGTATCCATTCAACCAGAAATGAGCCTCGTCGCTGAACACAATTCTTCGATAAAAAAGTGGATCTTCATCTAACTTTTCAAGAGCCCATTCACCAAAAATTTTGCGTTGTGGTAGGCCGTTTGGCTTCAATTCTTGCACCAGCTGTATCTTATAAGGCTTCACACTGAAATCCTTCCGCAAAATTTTCCACGTAGTGGAGTAACAGAGGCCCAATTGCTGCGAACGGCGCCGAATCGATAATTCACGGTCATCACCAACACTGGCCGATACGGCTGCGATATTTTCTTCAGTTCGTACTCTACGTAAGCGTGTTGGTGGTTTAATGTCCAACAATGTAAATTTGGTGCGAAATTTTTTTACAATAGCCCGAATAGAAGCCTCAGTACGTCGATTAAACCGACCATAAAATGGAAGAAGCGCGCGATGAACTTTCTTAACAGAGCACGCATTTTGGTAATAAAATTCAATAATTTGTAAGCGTTGTTCGTTTGTAAGACGATTCATGATTAAATTATAGAACAAACTGAAGATGTTTGACAGTGACACAAGATACAAAACGTGCGTGAGCTGTCAAAACTAGTGTTGCCAAAAATATAATAGCAAAAAAATCACTCGTTATATATATATATATATATATATATATATATATATATATATATATATATATATATATATATATATATATATATATATATATATATATATATATATATATATATATATATATATATATATATATATATATATATATATATATATATATATATATATATATATATATATATTTTCAGATTATATAAATAATACTTGGAGAATAAATATTGGAGAGATACACAACTGAACAATGAACTAGAATAATAGAATATTATTATTTAAATTTGAATTATTTTAACGCAAAGAGCATATCGTCGACAAGTTAACGTCAGAACTTTGCCCTCTCAGTGATTTGTTGCTTAGCTGATCGTCACCACCAACTTGGCATCGCAATATATATGCCTCGAATTATTAGTTCACGTTTAAGTCGCACTGCGGAAAATATTGAGCGAGTACCGTAAAGTGTTAATGAAACACCAGAAACATCTGCCAGAAGTCGTTCTGCTCAGCTAAAAATGTTTCGTACATATTTTCTAAACTAAGATTTACTGTTATTTAAGGTGTAATTGGTGGAAGAATTAGAACCATATCATCGGCAACGTTTAAATTTTGCAGTTGAATTTCAAGAGTTGGCAACTTTATTAAACATTTTATTATGGGTAATAAAGTTAGTTTTCATTTGAGTTGCTATGTTAACAAGCAAAACTGTAGGTTCTGGGGTTCTGAAAATCCAAGAGCCATTCATCAATGCCAATTGCATCCCATTAGATGAGCAATATTTTGTGGGATCACATCTGAAAATATCACTGGGACTTACTTCTTCGAGCATGAAGATGGAAGTGCTGTAACCGTAAATGGAGAGAGATATCGGTTTATGATAAAACATTTTTTACGACATGCTCTTGAAAATAGTCCCGGTATGGGGTTTTAGCAGAGTGGCACTTTTAAGTAATTAATTTTGGGGAAGTGAATAATTTCCAGAAATTTGGAAATTATTAGGACAGCGCGATCGCCAGATTTGCCAGCACCAGACTATTTTCTTTGAAGGAGCGAGTATTTTTGAACAAGCCAGATACAATGCTTGAACTCAAGGCAAACATTGTTGCAGAAATTTGAACGCTACAGCCACAAATTTTGATAGATGTTATGGAAAATGCTCTAAAATAGGCCCATCAATACGAAGCTGAAAACGGTGGTTATTTAAGAGACATTATGGTGCATACTTAGAGTAAAAAAATATCCATTTTGTATATTATATAATCTGAGAAGAAAAAAAATATAAAGAAATTAATAAATGAAAAACTAATAAACTTTTCAACCCCGTGATAATTTTTAGCACACCCTACACCAGTGTATTAATGTGTTTGCCCAACTACTCGTAAGGTTTTTCTTAAAAGCTATTCCTTGATATTTGTTTTCAGTTGCCACAATGTTCACTTTTTCACCGTTTATTGCCATGTCTTCTATGATTGCATTAATGGATTTTTTGTGTATCACAAGACATTTGGATTTACAAGGATTTAGACATGGACGATGTGCAGCTGCCCAATTAGCAGTAAAATATGCAAATATCTGCGCTAACAAATTGACGCCATTTTGCTACAACTTTCATGATTCGAGGGAAAAAAAAACAAAGAAAAATCCAGAATATTTTATGGTATATTTAAACGTTAGTACTTGTGCCACCAACGCAGTACAATAATTTATTGAGAATATTCTCGGAAAATACAAAAAACTACCCACATTTTAAGAAAATCTTTAAATTTGAATAATTATGCTATAAAATTGTATTAATCAGTTTCATGATTAAATAATTTTTTTAACTTTGAATACAAGTCTTACCTATGAATAAATTTGAAAAGAAAAAGGCAAAAATATAAATCAATATTTTGCCTGCTACTTGAATTCACTTTTCAAACATAAATGCCACTCATGGTAGGCTGGAAAACTGACCCTTTTAACCAGTTAAATGAAAAACACAAAAATTAATTTTCCAACTCGTTACGCAATTAACATCATTATTCGTTGGAACGTCTGTTGCTTTGAATGTTCAACTGAAATTTCTAAAATATCTTTGTGTAAGAAAATTCTTTTGCGTATTATTTCAATGCAAATGAACGAATTCATCCATTCATTGGATTTATATTTCTTTTCCTTTCGCATCTCAATAGCAGCAAGAAGATTAAACTAAAAAGAAAAAAAATCCTGCTTAATTCCTTTGTAATGTTTATAATGTTCTAAATGCTGCTTTCGAAAGTGTATGTGAATGTTTGTAGGTGGGAGTCTATTTGCATTTGTGTTTTTCATCCAGTAATTTTTTTTCCATTTCTATTGTTTTAATGCCCGTAAGGTTTTTTTCTATTTGTAACTCTTCTTTATGTATATATTTTTTTTTAGAAAGAGTGGCGCATGTGTAATTGGTTTCATTATTCATTCAAGTGCTCATATTAAATAGCATCAAATTAACTTTACTACCCATTGCAATTGCACATTCAAATTGTCTAATGCAGCATCTCTAAATGTATAAGTAAAATACAGAGATTTCCCAGCTGCCCATGAAACATTTTAAGGACATATTGCTGTCTGTTGCGAAAAAGTATAGAAGGCAGTACTTAAAAACTGTACAGAACACAACCTTTACAAAATCTTCGTTAAATTCTTCTTATGGTGAATCGTTGTGTTAGTTGGGTTAAAGGTTTTAGGCGCATATACAATCGTAGCTACTATACCAAAGCCTTCTTAGAGCAACTCCCTTTGTTAAATTTACATACAAAAGGTTTAATATAATCTTTTGCATAATTTTGCTTAAAGTTAAACTTGGAAAATGACAAAGCTGGCTAATTAGTTTCAGAGTATATCACATTATCAGCACACAGAAAAAAAAAACAATTATTTCGACTTCAGCTGCAAAAATCCAACAATGTCAACAGCAGTCAATTATAAGTAAGCCAACAGTAGCAAACCTGGGTAAGCACATACAATTGGTACAATAATTATTACGTTAATTTTTTTCTGGTTTCCCACCACGTTGATGTATCAATATCTTTAGTAAGAGCAGTTTTAGAAAAACCTTGTACACACGGTTGTCAGATGTTACAATATTGTAAGATCTGGCAATATGCTGACAATGTATTGACAATGAAAAATTTCCCCGCAGAAGTAAATTGTGTGTTCAGACGATCGTAAGAAAATCTTACAATTTCATTGTCAGACTATGGTCTGAAAAATAATTCATCTGACAACAAAAATTGTCAGTTCACAGGGTTGTCTGATTGTTAGATGAAAACAATTGCCAGAGATGTTGTAAGGCATTGCCACTTATGTATATCAACAACCAGCTGTTTGGCAGTGTTGCCTATCAAACTTTTTTCTGACAATGACGCCATTGTCAGGTGCATTAATTTTATACATCTGACAAAACTGAGCTTACAATACCAGCCAATTATCTGGCAATGCTGGCGAAGGGTGTTCTCACGATTTTCAGATGCCGGACAACCTTGTCGTCTTACAATTGATTGACTATGGTTTTTCTGACAACGTTGTAAGTTAAAAATTGGCGGTTCACACGATTGTAATACATTTTCAGACAATTTTACTGACAATATTGTAAGATCTGACAACCGTGTGTACGTAACTTTAGTTTGGTCACTGTCCTCTGTTTTATTATTTCTTTTGGCAAGTGCATATTAAATAAGAACTATACAGGGTGACGCAAAACTGCTTTTATGGTTCGAATGTTTATTAACTTTTTTAGCTTAGCTATAATTTTTATTTATAATATTAAATTTTTTTTAGCTTTTATTTATTTATTTTACGTTTAAATATTTTATTGTTTTATTTATTTATATTTTTAATTGATTTTTATATTCTAGATAAACAGAAACAGACAGCGTACAATATTTTTTTCTTTAATGTTTAGCAAGTTTTTAAATACAAGAAGTGCACGTGGTGATTACGGTGGTAAGTCAGTGCGAATTATACATACTCATAGTATGAAAATATCGAATGAGCTTTGTTGTTTCATAAAAAGATTACATGACTGATTCATTGAGGAGTTGTAAGATAATATGCGCAAGAGTCTCAGACGATTCCCTATTCGATTAACATCTTTTACTGAGTTGTGTAAGAGTTTCAGCTTTTGTCACACTTACTTCCGTGCGAGGGATCATTTTTGATTAAAAAATGAGCTCGTCGACGAGCAAAAACACTCTTCATGAGTTTCCCAGTAGAGTCTGCGGCGACTGAAAATGCTAGCTGGATGTATTTGTATGTGTAAGTATATATTATATTATTAACACTAACATGTGTATGTGTTTGACTTAAAATGAGGGAAGAACATATTTTCACAGTTTTATTCGGTTCAACATTAAATTTTATATGAGAGTGCATTATTTAAGAGTGGTAAAAAAGAGTAGGGTCGATTGCGTCGACCGGTGGTTGCGCTTAGTTAATGATAAATAGTTAAATTAAATATTTATAATGGGTCTGATTGTTCATTCCGTTCCGTGTTTGCGGAAAGCATTTTTTGTGTGGAAGAAAAATTTGTTATTTTGTGATTGAACATGAAACAAAAATTTGCTTCTGTGCACCGGCGGCTTTTTCTTTCTGCATAGCTACTAATATTGATACAAATCAAAAACTATGATATACTATAGAGGCTGGTAAGTTTTACAAGACATCAGCTGCCTATTTCATTTTCATATTATTTTTACAATTCTGCAAACATTTTTGGAGTTTCATACATATCGAAAACATTTTTCTTGTCTAAATTTCAAATCTATAATCTGCACTGCTCACTACACAATGCCCTCAAGGGTAATCAGGCTTATATGTACATACTGGGTATTCGTTTTATGTGGATGGCTGATTTAGACCAGGTTCTAAAACAGCTCTCAGTCTCCATGGCACCATTCGTGCTTGTTTAGTTCCTAATATTCCCTGCAAATTCCAATAAAGTTTTATAAATTGGTTGTACCTTATTGAAAGTATCCTAAAAAGGAGTTCAGAATTATGGAAAAGCACTATATATATCTATATCCGGGGTATATATATATATATATATATATATATATATATATATATATATATATATATATATATATATATATATATATATATATATATATATATATATATATATATATATATATATATATATATATATATATATATATATATATATATATATATATATATATATATATATATATATATATATATATATATATATATATATATATATATAACTATCTATATCCAGGGTGTCCAGAACTCAACGTCAAGCCGAAAAATGATAACAATATTGAAAAAAAATCGGAAAAAAACTTAAAAAAAAGATACATTAGCTTGTGCGATTAAAAACATTTGAACTAAAAACTGAAACACATATTTATATAAAGGGTGTCTGGTAGCAGATTTATATTTTCAAACTTAAATAAAAAGCGTAATATTTAGCACAAAGTTCTATGAAAAGCAATGAACGATAAAATGAAAATGCAGATTCTATGCTTTAAAGCAGGAGTGCCCAAGCGCTATGTGCTTGATGCTCAACTGTTTTTGTAAAAGCGCTTAGCTATAGGGGTGTGCTCTTTAATACACACAAACTGCACTCAGCCCTAGCAATATTTTTATTTACTAATATTTTTAACAAATTTGTAACGATTGTTACTAGAAAGCATTCATTAAAAAATTGCAACGAAAGAGCGTCAAAAATTGAGGGACAGAACAATTTTTGCAAGTTTTTCATATAAAACACCAAAACGGTGTAAAACTTCCTTCAAATTATTTGTTGCCGTTAGCAGCTCCAATTAAATCATTAATAACAAAAGTATTTTTAAATACAGAACTTTGTTTTGTAAATATTCTTTTTGTTTTGGTAAAGTTTGTGCAAATTAAAAACAACAACAACAAATAACAACACTAGATGTTGTTTCCGAAAAGTGGGTCAAATGCTGACTATAAACTATTCGTTTGTTGATTTTTAACTTTTGTTATTTTGTTAGATGAAATGAATAGCAACAAAATTACAAACATTTATTGCTTCTCATTACTCAAATCATTTACAAAACAGTAAATTTAATTATGTATACGAGTACAAAATATTATTTTTTTTATTAAACTCCAACCAAAGAAAAATACATGGAATTAAAGCTGAAATTTTTGATGAAGCAATTATAAGTTTTTCATAACTCGGTTTTTTTTTCCATAATTCTAGTTATGATTTTCCATCTTTGTCTGCGAAGCTAAATTAATGTAACTTTTTGTTCTAATGATTTCAAGAGTTCAGGGCTATTTGTCTATGCAAAATGCTTCTGTTTGACTTTATAATGAAAAGGTCAAATACATTTCATGAAAAGTATGCTTTTTAAATGATTATTCAAGTATTTTGTAGTAGTGGCCCTCTCCTTTGCTGCTGTTCCAACAATTACACTAATTGAATTTTAAACTGTTTTTAAACGGGAAACTATTGACTGTTTGTTTTAAGTTGTTTTTTTTCTTCTCTTTTTCGAACTATTTAGTTTTCGTTTTTCATTTTACTCTGCTACAGCTGGAAGCTTGGCAAGTATGTATGTGTAAATATAATTTGGGCCAAGTATGTGGATTAATTAAAATTTGTATTTGCTAATTTACGCATATAGGTATATGATTTCTTTATTTGTACTTACGAAGATGTAGAATATTGTTTGTTGAATATTTCATATTATATATTTTGAATTACCTAAAACGAAAAAATAAAAAAATTGTTATACACGTTTTATAGATAAAGATTCAATTAAAAACTTTAGCTATTTAAGGCCATTTGTTTAACGAATTTAAAAACGTCTGCGCTAGTTTTGTAGCAGATTAATGAATAAGTAAATTTGTTCTCATTAATACGAGATCTGATAAAAAATTAACTGTTATTTTCAATTTTTTCAAAAAGTATTTATTTATTCATCAACTGATAGGTGTAAAGAAATGTGTATAAATAAAAAAGCTTGTGGTTTGACAGGTAAGATTAAAACATTTTTCTTTTAAATTCTCAATAATTTATTTGGATTGTTGGGATATACATAAAAGTTAAGATTTCAGAATATATATCAAAAAATTCCAAAATCTACTGATGATTTTTTACACACAACTTAAGTCGAAGAAAACGGTGAGCCAAACCTTCACATTTGACCGAACTTGACGGGCTTTTTCAGGTGTTGGCTTTCATTTTTTACACAGAACTTTTTTTTTTTTTAACATTATTATTTTATTTATTGAATCTACATAAAAAATGTAATGACAATAAGTATTCAAATCTTAATACTAAAGAAAAATTGTTATTAAAGTCCTGCCAGTGCTGGACAAAAATTTATTTTTATGCGAATATTATTTCAGAATTCAGTCATCTGTTTAGAGCTCTAATGGCAGCAAAAGTATCCCTCCTTCTCAGACGGGTATGCCCACCACCAAAGTTGAGAATATTAACTGCAAGAGGATTTGGATGGAATTCAAGTTTGTTAATATATCTTGTCGCGTACTTCACAAGTTCATATTTCACAAAAGGTACGTTCAGATCTGTGTGGATTCGTGAGTTTTTAACGTACCATGGAGCGTGTGTAATTCTACGGAGTATTCTATTTTGACTTCTTTGAATTTTTTCAATGTTGGATGTCGAGGCTGTGCCCCATAATTGAATCCCATAGCACCATATTAGCTTTAGAATCGAGTTGTACAGCAAAAGTTTACAATCAAGCTTCAAGGTCAAATTTCTGTCTATTAGCCAGCTAATTTGCACTGCTTTCAATTTCATCTGCGTTACTTTTGCCTCGATGTGCGACTTCCATGTTAGTCTACGGTCAAGATGAATACCGAGGCATTTGACTTCACTGTGTTGAGGTATTACTTTATTGTTAATAGTAATGCCTGAGCATGTTCCTAGACGCAGTGCGAATGTAACATGGGCACACTTTTGTTCATTAGCCTTGATTTTCCAAAGCTTGAGCCATTTCTCTAGTTTGTCGATATGCTCCTGTAAATTTATTGATGCTTGCTGGTGGTTACTATGTATGCTAAGGAATGCTGTATCATCTGCAAATGTTGAAGTGTGAATGTTGGTGCTTGTCGGCATGTCAGATGCGTAGATCAAATATAAGATAGGCCCTAATATGCTGCCACACACAACTTAAGTCGAAGAAAACGGTGAGCAAAACCTTCACATTTCACCGAACTTGACATGCTTTTTTAGGTCTTGGCTTTCATTTTTTACACACAACTTAATACAAACTCTTTGATGCCTTGTTTCGAATAGTAAAAAATTTAAGAGCACACCAAAAGACGACTAACCTTTTTATCGGCCAAAAACAAACTGACAATCCGAAGTGGCTGATATTGCCAACATATATAAGAGACATGTGTGCCATCATAGCAGAAAAAAATGCGAAAATCGAACATCCGTAATTCACGAAATTTGAAAATAACGAATATTTTTAAATCAGACCTCGTATATTACAAAACTGGCGTAATCATTTTTTATATGTGCCAGCCACATTTGTTGTATGCTTAGCTTAGGGTAGGTTTAATAGGATGCCAGCCATTGAAAAGCCAGCCCACTTGAGTTTAATTTCATTCTTGGTATCCTAAACATACATTGCTTTTCTGGCTGTGTGATAAGTGCTACAGGTCTGATTAAACCATATATTTTTCCTTCTAATTCATAACTATTCCACCAAAAAGCAGCTTCTGATCATCTAGGGATTTCCAAGGACCGATGATAGCTCAATTTTGAACACCCTAACAATAGAAATATTTGAAAATGCTCTTGAGAGATCACGAAAAAATTTTCAGAAAAGGTCTTAATAACGGGATCGATTTAAATGCTGGTGTGAGTCAGTGGCGATAGCTAACACACAAGCGCATGAGCGATCTCGTTACTATTTATACCTTTTGTTTATTCAATTATTATTCAAACGAAAATGGAACACAGCTTTCATGTTTGTGCCGGTGCCTCCAATACTATTTAGAGATTACACGATTGTATGCAATAGAGAGCGTAGTATCTTATTAGTGACAGCCGGGTTCTCAACGCCATTGATTCACCGAAACATCGCCGCATTGTAGGATGCGTTACTCCATTTTATCGTTACTACAATGGATTTTGTACTGCCGAGATAGGCGGGTCTTGTTCCTGAAATCCACGTTTTTGCACGTCATTCGTTCTTCATACAATGCTCATCCATTTCTGTTCGATTTCATAGCCATACGATTCGTATTTCTGCATAAGTGTTTGCTGCTAGGCCCAATATTAGAAAGTTCACGTGGCACGTTCACAAACACTATCACACTTTCCCTCTGCTCTTCGTTTCAGTACAGTATACTGCTAGTATAGAGTTCATCTCTTGAATAAAGGATGAAGATGAAAAAGAAACTTTGGCTGGTAGGGTAATAGTAGGGCTACGAGTTTGATTTTGATAATCACTACACAGAAAAAATTATAGTAAAAATTAAATCAACAAAATTTTTGTCTGAAAAAATAATTTGTATACGTATACATAAATATCAAAAAAATAACCTTAGATATCGTATTTTGTTGTTATTTAAAAAAATTGTTTTTTTCGATCAATAATTATCTTTACTAAACTTTTGTTTGAATCCACGAACTCCTTTACAGATCCGCGTTCAAACAATTTATTAATTGATTCAATGAATTTCGGTATTGAACATGGACAAAAATTTTTTCTGTGTAAATTGAATGGAATGCTCTAAATTTCATATTTTTGAAGAATATTTTAAGTTTCCTATTGTCCACTTCTAAGCTTTATAATCTAAATTATTTTCTCTTGAAGCAACAGTCACGATTATTTTTAAAATTGAGTGTATATATACTTCTTAATTTCAACTGCGTTTTCGTGAGTCAAGTATAATGCGAATAATAATATAAGTGTTTAAACTCATTTAAAAGTATCTTTTGTAAACTAAATTTGATTTCGCTAACTGAGTTGCTGCAACACTATTGTATGAGTTTAAGCAACCATACAATCTAAAGTTTATTTAGCAGAAATAAAAGTGTGCTAAATTTCATACTATTGCTGCAGATGGTGTCGACTTCTAATACAAGTGATGTCGTGCCCAGTGTTGCCAGGTTACAAAATATTTTAAATAGATAAATGTTTTATACTCTGTAAGATATTCACATTTCTCTGCATGTGCAGGGGTGGTACAAGCTTAACGCACGATATTATTTCTGAATCACACCTTGCCGTCAAGTTTTTGCCCAACCTAATTTTACATTTTTGTGTAGCAGTGCTTGAAAATTTCAGCCAAGGTACGCAATTACTCAATTTGAGCGTTAAGATTGTTGAAGTCTTTTACGAATATAGGCGTGCAATTAGAAATGCAGTTCGTGATTTTATTGCTTAGCATAATCGACCACACTTCACTTCAGTAAATTTGCTAACAAGCAAACTTGCCGTATTTTGGGCAAATGAGAATTCACAAGTGATTGTTGCAAATTCAAGTTTTGGGGCAAAAATTGTTTTCGAATATTTTTGCACATCGAAAATTTGTATGATAAATTCGTCCAAGCCCAATAATTTTGGTATCAATGTAAAGAAGAATCTTTATACTAGGAAAATACGTCAACTTTTGGGAAAAATTTTTTTTCGAATATTTTGGCACATCGAAAAATTTTTGATAAATTCAACTTTTGGGATGCATTCACAAAGATTGACTGCTTGCTGAGGTTTATGGGCTGATGGTGTAATCGATTTTTATAATTGTAGTAATAATATTTTTGGCCAACGTATTTAGTTATTTGTTTTTAGTATATACTTAGCTGGTGAGGTCTAACTTTTTTTTAATGTCAATAAAAATGCAAAATCTTTATTACATATTATTCCCAACGTTTCGTGAATTTTATGTTCACTTCTTCAGGGGATTTTGTATTTTTGTGATTTTACAACATTAAACACAAAATTATTGAAATTATATTTATAATCAAGTAATACAACATTTATACACTAGTTTTCTTAAGCACTATTTTTTATCAATTATGTCTCAGAGCCTTTGAAAATATGAACCATCAAATAGAAGTTGTAGCGATATTTTGTTTTACGCATAATATTCATGAATCCCTCCATCAAAATTTGAAATATTTGGATAATTCTCTGAAAACTTTGTTTTATTTACAAGTAACATTGTAAGTAGATTTCCTTATAACTACCAACAAAACATTTGGTCTTATATACAATGAAGAAATGTTTCGTGTAGAATCGCTGCTAACTGATAAAGCTTTCTTGATAGATAAGAGGAAACAACAACAGTTTTTATTTACTGATCCAACATCACTTCGTGCTCAAATATTACGAGTCTTTCATTTTGCTTTACACAAAAGCCCTTCAAAATTTTCAAATAAATATTCTTAGAATTCTAGGGATCTATATAGGGATCTAACAAAAAGTGGCTTTTATAATCAAGATAGAAGAATCACGGGGCCATATTTCCATTAAAAAAGTGCTAATATAAAAAATACAAACAACTTTTATGTTTTTTAGATTTAGAAACTTTTGAAATATATTTTCAAACATTAACTACTAAAAGGAAAAAAATTCGAACAAAATATTAAAAAATACAAAAAATTAAACTTCTGTGTTGCGATTACACAACTGGTTACTTCCGCATCAAAGAAAAGAGATTGGGAGTCGTACGCAATCTCTTTTCTTTGATTCTGCTTCTTTCCTCACACTACATATCCCAATATTTTACATACATTATCGAGAACTTAAAAGAAAAGTTCACCAATAATACCTTTTTCAACAAAAAACAAGATTTTTCTCTTGCCCATATTTCGACACGTCTTTAAAAATAAAAAATAAAATAAATAAGGTTGAATAACTTCGGTCAGAACTACAGTATATATGACACCAATAAATATCAAAATTATTTTGCTTATAGAAACTACTTAGTCAAAATGTTGTCTTTCATTTTCTTAATGAAGCAAAAAAGTTTATGTGCTTTCTCAGAACTGTGTAGCTGGTTAATATAATTTTGACAATATTTCGGAACGAAAATAAAAGACAACTGTGCTTATGTTACTACCTAGTAAATAATTTCAATTTGCCTAAAAGAAAACAACATTTTTAGTGAAAGGCCAATCTAAGCGGCCGGCGGCAGCGGGCGGCAACAATGTAACCCATTTACAAAAAATTAGTTCTTTTATAAAAATATTCATACAAAACATTCAACATGTTGAATTCAATTTAACTTTTTGCTTTGCCGCTTCAATTTGTCAAACCAAAAAGTGAAGGAACAAAACATGGAGAAAATAGAAGAAAAAAATTAATTTTCTTTATTTTCGGGATCAAAATTTTTAACAATTAAATTTATATAATTTTAGTTTTACGTTGAAAAAGTCAAAATGTTCTTTTGTTTAAATTCTGGTGCATAAATTTTTACTCCAATAAGCGGCAAATAGAGCAGTTGGTTGCCGCCCGTAGCCACATGCCGCTTACATTGGCCTTTCACTATTATAGTAATATGAACACATTCAAACAAAACTAGAAATTTTGTTTTAAAGTTGACAAAATGGCAACACTGGTCTTGCTCTACAAAACAAAAGAAGTATTTTAACTGAAATGTTTTCGTGTTTTTTTTTATATATTTTTTTTTTTTTTTTTTTTGACAAAAACAATGGAAGCATAATAATGACACATGCACATGCTTCAAATGAAAATGAATGTAAACGCTCAAGTGTTAGATATGCAGATAGAGTTTGCATAGAGAAATAATTTTATGGCCCTTAAAATTGTGAAAATGTCACACATTCTTGATTTTCAAAATAAGAAAATAAAACTACAAATGGATGTTGTTTATGGCCTTGAGTATGTATGTACCTGTTAAACAGTTCACTAAGTTAAGAATATATACATATGTATATTGCTTTTAGAGTGTTCAACTTATTGCTTTACAATTTCCATTAAGAAATTTCATACTTGAAAATAAATGGCCACTTCTGTCATGATACATGTGACTTACGCACTATCCTACAAGCACATAAGTATGTGAAAGCCAAAACAGGGTGGCAAAATTAATTGTATCCATTAGGAGAAAAATCAGAAAAAAGTCTAAAAATAGAAGGGCTTGTGTGAATAAAAAACATTTGAACCGAGTAAAAATTCCTTTAAATTAAATTTTTGGTTTGTGCATTTGTACAACGGGTTAAGTTACGGGTAAGTTCTTTTCTTTTCTTAAGAAAGATTTTTTACAATACAAATTTGCTGTGATCAATGATTTTTGGTTGAAGAAGTTAAGAAAAATAATAATAAAATCTTTACACAATAAAGTTAGTTCTGCGCCCTATGCGCTAAATTAACAAATAACTATTGTAAAATATTTCTCGATCAATATTTCTTTTGAAGTAGTGCCTAAAAAAATGTCACGTTCGACATGTTACGTATCAACCGATTTGATTTGAACTCGGCTCGCGACGTATCATGATCTGCTGCTTTAACCACTCAGCCACCGAGCATTTATTCTCTATCTATATTCATCTCATATTGAATCACATATGCATTTTGATTCATTGCATTGTTTGTACATTTATTTATTCTTTTATTGAATTTTTGTTGAACTTTATAATTTTTAAAATAGATTTTAGTTCAAGTTTTCTTTTCTTAACTTTTTTCTTTAAGGATTTTTTACAATACAAATTTGCTTTGATCAATAATTAAGATGTATGTATAATTTTTTATAAATTTAAAAAAACTTGTTTATTAAATTCAATATTTCTATTAAATTCACGACTTCTTCAGGCAAATTTTTGTGATTTTTGTTTATAAATTATTTTGCTTTCAAATAATTTATAAACAAAAGTCAAAAAAATTTTCCTGAAGAAGTCTTACGAAGGAAGACGAAATATTGAATTTAATAAATAATTTTTTAAAAAATTGTTTTTTAAGAAAAAGGTAAAAAATTAGTATAATGATGTGATCAATAATTTTTGATTGCAGAAGACAAGAAGAATAATAATCCAACCTTTATTGGCTGGGTGTCAACTACCTGTTTCGTAGTCGCTACACTACTCATCACAAAGCAAAAATCATTCTCCACATTAAAGAAAAATATTACCTATTTTGGTTAAAATTGCCAAAAACGGCAGCTCTGCTTAGGTGCCATATTTTGTTATTGTTGAAAAAAAATAGCTGCTTTCGTTCAATAATTAAGGCCTCATTGGTTTTTACTTTCAGTTGCCGTTCTGTGACGTTCTTTTCTGTAGCAAATATTTTACAATTACTTTTTTTGTAAAAAAGTTCAGCTGATTTTTACAGTAAAGCAAAACAGCCAACTTTTCTCTCACGATCTGCAGAATTCACAACATTTCTTATACAAAATATAATATTTATTCGCTAAAATTATGTTTTTTTGATCATTCATAGTGGCTTAATGGATAAATATATTAAATTTTAAAACATTTTAATTAAAACAAATTATTTTAGCTTTCGATAAAAAAATTTGTATTCATATGACTAAAAAAATTAGTTTTTCCATACCAGAAAAAAGTAAAACATACACATATCTGGCTGCCACTTAAAGCTCTAAACACTTAGACGACAGCAGAATTCACAACATCACGGCTACAAATGCAGTTAGCTTCAAATGCTGCCGTCTCATCAGTAACATAATTATTTTAAAGACAGCATCAGCACTATGTGTATTTAAACAATGCAAATTTCAGAGGTGCCACATAAATATTTTACATGAATAAAATTAAAATTACTGACTGAAAACGTATAAATATCACGTAAAGATGTAAAAACTCATCAATTTATTTGTTTATTTTATTTATATGATGTTTATTTCTATTAAATATTTCAAACAAATTTTAGTGTTTATTGCTGCCAATTTATATTTATAGTGGCAGCACTGCATTTACTTTTTGCTGCTTACGAAAATAGAAATTAATCTAAGTTGGCAGCAGCAGCAAATGCTGTTGTGAAGTCGTGCTGCTGTGATGTCGTTAAAATAATCGTGTGCATTTAAACACATGTATTTTATATATGACAGATTGCTGCTTGCTGTCGTCTATGTGTTTAAAGCTTAACGTTGAATTCTATTTTCAACAGATTATTCCGCAACAGAACAGAACGTAAAAGTAAAAACAAACCATGTACATATAGTTTACATTGAACAGAAACACGACAGCTGATTCAGAACGGAAAGGAACGTACAAACTAATTCTGCCTTTATGGTTAGATTTATTTGAATCCACGAATTCCTGTGTAAATCTGTATTCAAACTATTAATTAATTAATTAATTCAACGAATTCCGTTATTGAACATGAAAAGAACGTTTTTCTGTGTAGAAAGGAAAACTGTTTAACAGATTTTTTATAAAAATCCATAGATATTAATATAAGAGCAATATTTTGTAAGATTTTAAAAAGCAATTAATTTCAATACGTCAAAATTTAAAAACACTTAAATAAGAAAAATATGTGCGTTCGTTTTTATTCGAATTTCTTATAACTATATAATTCTGCTTCTATCGTATCAAAATTCGCATTTTTATGAGCAAAACTATGTTGCGTGTATTTTTATATGGGTGTATCCGTTTTTTTAATTAATTTATTAAAAGCTATTGAACTCTAGTCATTTACTCGTATTCTTTTTTTATTTTCATTTGCAAACAACGGTTTACACACCTACACAGCAATGCTGAGTTAATTGATTTTCCACTTGCTTGTATTTTTCTATTTTTTTTCTTTCTTTTTTGCTTTTTTTTAGTTTTGTTTCGTTAACAGACGCATGTGTTTACTCATTGTAAGAATTCAAAAAATGAAAAAGAGAAAATAAAAAAAAACGTGCACAAATAATGAAGTGTGTTTTAATTGAATGAACATGTGTTTGATTAGTGTAAGGGCTGTTTGATAAACGTAGATAATTGAGAACATGTTTTTATGAAATTCCTTAAAAAGAAAACTTAAATTTTTTTTATATAGCAGAAAATATAAATTTTAAGTAATTGTTATATTCATTAAAACTAGAAGTGGGATTTTATTCAAATACCCAATACAAAATGTTATTAAAATTTATCTCAAATACAATTTATTTTTTAAAGAATATATATCAAGTAATGGGTGATTTTATAAGAACTATCGGAAATTAAAAAAAAAAAAACACATAAAATTCAGAAAAATGCATAAAATATTTATTTGGATCGATAGTTGGGTCGATATAATTTAATGTTTGAAGATTATTTCATGCAAATGTTGGCCGCGGCTGCGCCTCAAATGGTCCATCCGCTTAGTCCAATTTTGGCATACTCTTTCCAACATTTCGGCCGGTATCTCACGAATAATGTTGGCAATGTTGGCTTCCAGTGCGTCAATCGAAGCGGGCTTGTCGCTATAGACATTAGCCTTAACATAGCCCCACAAAAAAGTCTAGAGGCGTTAAACCGCACGATCTGGGCGGCCAATTGACTGGTCCCAAGCGTGAAATAAACTGTTCACCGAACTCGCCTCTCAATTGGTCCATTGTTTCGCGTGCTGTGTGGCATGTGGCACCGTCTTGTTGAAACCACATGTCATGCAAGTCAAGCTCTTCCATTTTGGGCAAAAAAAAGTTTGTTATCATCGCACGGTAGCGCTCACCATTCACAGTAACGTTGTGATTCGCATCATCTTTAAAGAAATACGGCCCAATGATGCCGCCAGCCAGCGTTGTGGTAGGTCGTTTGGCTTCAATTCTTGCACCAGCTGTATCTTATAAGGCTTCACACCCAAATCCTTCCGCAAAATTTTCCACGTAGTGGAGTAACAGAGGCCCAATTGATGCGAACGGCGCCGAATCAATAATTCACGGTCATCACCAACACTGACCGGTACGGCTGCGATATTTTCTTCAGTTCGCACTCTACGTAAGCGTGTTGGTGGTTTAATGTCCAACAATGTAAATTTGGTGCGAAATTTTTTTACAATAGCCCGAATAGAAGCCTCAGTAGGTCGATTAAACTGACCATAAAATGGAAGAAGCGCGCGATGAACTTTATTAACAGAGCACGCATTTTGGTAATAAAATTCAATAATTTGCAAGCGTTGTTCGTTTGTAAGACGATTCATGATTAAATTATAGACCAAACTGAAGATGTTTGACAGTGACACAAGATACAAAACGTGCGTGAGCTGTCAAAACTAGTGTTGCCAAAAAGATAATAGCAAAAAAATCACTCGTTATATAAGAAAATTATTATGCAAAAAACCGACGCATCCACAAAGAGTGGCTTTTTGGTGCGATTTATGGACTGGCGGCATCATGGTATCGCACATTTTCGAAAATGAGGTTTCTCCAAGCAACTACCTGGAATGGTTTTTTTTTAAATCTTGGACCAGTACTCATGGGATGACCCTGAACAGACAGGAAACACGTCTGCAGACAACTTGCTGTTAGCTATCGCGAGGTGACAATGCACTTCTTGGGATCACAAATTGAGGATATGAATCCAGAAAATATGTTGTTTTAACAGGATAGCGCCACTTGCCTTATAACTAATGAAGTATTAGGCTCTTTTGCTATAAAGATTCGACAGCTGTGTTATCTCCCATCGTGGCCATGTAATTTGACTCCCTTGAACTTTTTTTATGAGGATATTGAAAAGCGAAAATGAACGTCTATTAGTCGAAAACATTACAAGAGCTAAAAAATGACATGATTCATTGCATTAATGATATTGAACCTAAATTATCTTTCACAGTCATTTAAAAGATGAACCATTCTTTAGAGTTATACCTCCGAAGCCATGTCAAGCATTTGGCTAATATTATGTTTCACACATGTTTGTCTATCATAATAATAATATTTAAATATTACTCTGAAAACATTTAATTTTATTTATAAAAAAGCCGTGCGTTTTAGTTGGACCATCTTCAAAAGCACAATAACACTTTTAAGACAGATGCGAATTTTGTACGGTTCCAAGGCAGCTTTATTAGCTTGTATTCCTAGCACAGATGTTTTTTGATTTGGTGTCAGAAAAATTCTAGAAATTTGTTTAAAAGCAATGTTATTCTAACAAACAATAGATATAGCTCAGCGGTGTACTTTGCCTAACGTGCAACATCTCTTTAATAATTACGATTTTCAAAGGGTTGTTATAAGTCTTAAAATATTAGTATGAAAAATATGAATACTGTGAGTATTCTGACACAAATTAAAATTTGAGTCAGCTGAGATGTTTACGGTTTAGTTACGGCAAACTCCGTTTAAAAAGTCTTATTACGTGTACTTTCTGAGTTTTTTGTTCGAAGCATAATATAAAATATTATGACGTTATACGTGATATGACACCGTTTGCATCCCCCAAATCTGTGCTAGGCTTTATGTTTAATGAATACAAACTTACAATTAACTTCAGTTGTATACTTGTAAATCTTCTCGTGAAGCAGGTTTTACCTTAGTGTATGCCTAACCAGGGCACTCTGCCGCATGACTTATATTGTGTTGGTGTTCCGAAACCTCACCAAGACAGTTGCAAAACGCGAATCAACAAAGCCTTTGGGAGTTTCTACTTGCAAACCATCCTGACGGTTATCATAGTTGAGGTGCCTACCTTGGGTGCAACGTTCATTCAGTAGCATAAACCTAGATGGTTGGATGGATGGATGTTTATTAACACACAATCGCATGGCCCTGAATGCTGCTTCATCTGTACTTATGAATGGCATAAGTAATGACGAATTGAAAGCTCTTGATGTTCTTGGAATGAAAATACAGTGTGCTGTTCCATGGACAGAACACATATTTCAGGCCTGCAAAGAAGTATTCAAATGCCTTAGTTATTACAAACGGTACAACCGTTACCACCTATATTCGGCAGGAAATGGAATACAACTCTCAAAACTCTATTTTAGAGTTACTCGACCGAGTGTAAGAGAGAGAGCGAAAAAGCTTATCGGTGACGGTAGAGTATCCAACTCTATTGACTCACTGCAGCATCGCCGCAGTGTGGGGTGCGATACTCTAATTTATCAATACTACAATGGATATTGCTTTGACGAGATTAGGGATCTTGTTCTCGAAACCCATATGTTTCAACGTAATACACTTACATCGTCTAGAGCTCATTCATTTTTGGTAGATTGCCCATTGCATCACACAACGTATTACAGAGTGAATTCGTTTTGCAGCAGTACGGTTAGCCTGTGGAAGGCGGATGCTGTGTGTATCAATTCCATATTTTCCATACCTTGTGTACAAGTGGAAGACAAACTTCTGTATGAAATATAAATAAAGTATCACACGTAAACTTCAGAATATGCAAAAATTGTCCCCCCCAAAATAAGTTCTGCTATTTGCTGCGGACTGAAAAATTGTATATGTATGTGATGTGTGTTATATCTGTAGGGTATACCGAATTCCATTTAAGTTCTATTTAAAACACATATAATAAATTCTCTGCTACTTTATATATTCAAGAGAAAGCAGACTGAGACTAGCAATTACAATAAAAAAAAACAAACAACCTCATGAATTGTCACCAACATGACATTCCGTCAATGTTCTAAATACTTGAAACAAACCGTACGCTTGTGACTTTTAAATTAAAAAAGAGAATAAAAATATATAAAACCTATTTGAGTCACGAAATGATGCGTTGCATTTGTAATTAGTTTATTTTTTTTTTTCATTTTCTTTGCGTTTTTTTTCCACTTCTTCTGGCTGGTGATCATTCTATTTGTCATGTACCAAGTACATAATGACATGTCGTGTTTGTGGCAAATATTTACATTAATGTTGATAATTTGTGTTTTGAGTAAAAATATTTAAAGAGGGCTTAAATTACATTACTACTCACTCGTATAAACACGAAAAGAAAAACATATTTTCGAGGGCTTATATGTAGATAATTATGTGTGTTTTTTTTTAGGTGTGTCCCAACGAATATTATTTAAATAAATAAAACGGCAAAATTTCACAAATTAACGGCCTTTTGTTTAAATTAGGCAATTCATATGTTTTGGAGTCATTTACACTAAGTTTTTTTTTGGTAGTTTTGTTAATATACTCATATTTTGTGTTTGCTAATATATATGTATGTATATACGAGGTCTGATTAAAAAATAACCGTTATTTTCAAATTTCGTTTGTTACGTATGTTCGATTTTCGCATTTTTTCTGTTATGTCAGCACACATGTCTCTTATATACATATGTTGGCAATATCAGCCCCCATTTTATATTGTCAGTTTGTTTTTGACAGATAAGAAGTTTATTCGTGGCTTGGTGTGCTCTCCAATTTTTTACTATTCGCAAAAATGGATCAAAGAAACTGTAGTAAAATTTGTGTAAAAAATTTAATTAAATACGTAAGGACATTTGAAATGTTTGGCGAGTCTACTATGAGCAGGGGGGTTAATCTCTATTGCGATGCGAATCAAAAATCTAAGAATTGGTACCCTGTATTGCGTTTTCGTATTTTCTTTTCGCATTTAATTTTCCCTTTCACACATTTTATTTTATCATTTTTCACTATAGCTTATTTTGTGATACCAATGCTACTTAATTTTTAAAATTTTTCACGAAAAAGTTTGCGCAAACAGCACAGAACACCAAATTATATTCTTATCGAATCTACCTTTCGCATCGAAATTACTTTCGCATCGCAATATGGAGTAACCCCCCAGAACAACAGTTCAATTGCGGTATTAAAGGTTTAAAACTGAAGGTCCATACCAGGCGTTATATGCGCTGCACTTTTTACACGTTTCAAACCTTCTATGCTTTCAACACGTTTCTAAACTCAAATTACATTCAACGCTTTTCATGCGATAAGTTTCAAGTTTTTATTTTTTTAACACAAAAACACAAAATAACAATCCACGGCATAAATATTCTTGACGATAACTTTAAAAAATAAAATGAATTGTGATGTGCGTCTATCAAAAACAACTGAAAGTTTTTATAACGCTTATGATGCGTGCAAAAGTAGAAAGTAAACCTACTTTTTGCGTCGTTCTACGTTTTATGATGTGTAACTGGTCTCATACAACTGCACAGATTCTAGTTTTTTGGCAGACGCTTAGAACGGGTTAACGTGTATAAAGCGTGGTATAGACATTCAGCTTAAGCAAAGCCGAGATGATGTCAATGGCGATGCTCGTCCTGGTCGCCAATGAAAACATTGAAGCAGAAAACGATTTTGGATAATCGTCGAATCACTATCAGAGAGGTTGCTGATGATGTTGGCATATCGTTCGGCTCATGACAAGCAATTTTTACGAATATTTTGAGTATGAAACGTGTGGCAGCGAAGATTGTTCCAAAATTGCTCAATTTTGAGCAAAACCAACATCGTCAACGACGATCTAGATTTCTCAAAAATGTCATAACTGGTGACGAATAATGGTTGTATGGCTATGACATTGAAACCAAAGCCCAAGCATCCCAATGGAAGCGCGAAAAACGAAAAAAGCAAGTCAAGTTGGGTCACATGTGAAGATTTTGCTCACTGTTTTGTTCGACTGCAATGACGTGGTGCCTGAATTCTTGCCACTAGATTGTACGGTCAATAGAGAATACTACCTGAAAGTTATGCGCCATTTCCGAGAAGCGAGTCGTCAGAAACGCACAGAATTGTGGAAAAAACAATATGGATTTTGCACCATGATATGCACAGCGATGCTTGTGCGTGAGTTTTTGGCCAAAAACAAAACCATTATCATACTTCAACCAACGTACTCACCGAACTTGGTCCCCGCTGGCTCTTTCCTTTTCCCAAAACTGAAGACACCGATGAAAGGAAAGCATTTTGTGCTACGATTGAGGAGATAAAAGAAAAATCGAAGTAGCGCAAAAGCGCGTTTTAGAAGTATTTCAAGGATTTGGAAAAAACGCTAGCATATTTATTTTATATATGAGGGGGATTACTTTAAAGGGGAGAAGATAGTTATTGATGAAATAATAAATCCATTTTGAAAAAATTTAAAATAAAGGTTATTTTTTTATTAGACCTCGTATATAACTCAAAGATTACTGTGGACATAGTGATCTATCAACGCACTGCCCAAGCCACAGGACGGATCGGGCTGATATTTGGCATGCAGGTAGCTGTTATGACATATGTAGGTATGCGCTAAGAAAGGATTTTGATTACATCTAATCCCAAAGGCGTAAAATAGGGAATGAAAGTTTGTATGAAACTTTGTTGTCTAGCGAAGCCGCGGACAAAAGATAGTTTTTATATAAAAGCATGTTTTCAGTATATAAGTAATTGAATTTTATATGTGTTGAAAAATCTTGTTTCTTAGACCAGGCCTGGTTGTTGAAGCCAACACCTGCAATACATGTTGATATTTTCGTAATTTTAGTTTAAGTTTTAAAACTATGTAAAACCCTTTCTTATATTCAGTAAAATTTTTTCTAACGCATATTGATCAACCCTAATATAAACATGTACAGTGTAGGCGGTGATCCGGCTGAAGTGTGGAAGAGCGAAATTTTTGTAGAAGAGTGAATTTTTGTTACTATATTTAAAATGTTTGTATTGACAAATCTTTTGTTAGCGAAATAACAATATATATTTATAATATAAATTATTAAATTATGTAAATTATATAAAAAATAATGTAAATTATTAATTTATTAAATATATATTTTCCCTTCTGCTGGTGTTGAGTAGAGGTTGAGTTGCTGGACCTGTGGTATATCCTTTTTTTCCTTTCCCCAAATCCTTGCTTGATACATACGCGTAATCATGGGAAAAACAATTACTAATTTATGATGCTAGAAGTGTTAAGAGTTGATTGAGGTCAACAAAGTTTTTTCCGGCTGCTTGTAAGTTTCAAACTTAACATTGAAGACTTGTAATTAATTTTTATTAATTGTAGGCTCACTTATGAGTTTTTTCATGCGTTAAAGTAAATATGCATGTATGTATGCACGTATGCGTAAGTGTGTCTATATAAGTATTTTTTCATTAAAAAAAAAAGCCCAGTCAAGCCAAGATGTTGTTACAAGTAACATAGTCGTATAGAAATTTATGTCTCTATAATTTAAGTAGAAATACTTGAACATTCAGCAGTCAGAAAATAAGAAGAAAGTATATTTTCACTTTTTTGTTTTAAGTGCAAGTAATTTGGTATTTTTTAATTATCTACATATGAATGTAATTTTTTTTTTTTTTGTTGTTTGATTTATTTTTTGGTTTATGACCTTAAGGAGCTGTAATAACACACAATATTTTTTTTTTTTTGTTAATGTTTTTTGCAGAAATTTGAACTGACAATATTTTTTAAATTGCGGTCGTGCTATTTTATACAAAATGATATCTACTTAAGGCCTTGCTACACTATCGTACACGATCGTGCGATCTACTAAATAAAGCATGTGTGCTGAAAAAGTACTAAAAATGCAACCGTGCAACAGAGTTTTTGACAAATCGTGCGATTTGAAAAATTTTATGAAAATTTTCAAAACATTATGGTTTCTGTGCGATCAGTGTGGTATATATTGTGAAAAATATAAGAATATATAGTAAAATTATTATGTTAATAAAAGTTTTTAGTTGTTTTATTGTGTAAATAAATTATTTCAATCATACTTGTATAATAGTGTGACCTACAAGGCCATTTTGAAGCGATTTTTTCAAGTCGGTCAGACTTTTGAAACAGTTTCCTGTCAATGAATCGTACGATCGTGTAGGATAGTGAATCAGGGCCTTTAAGGGCACTTCAGACTATCACATTTTGTATTAAGACTTGTCAAAAATGCAATTAATACGTGCAAGTGCGATAGTGTGAATGTAAAGCGTTATGAAAATGGGAAATAAAACGGTAAGAGATTGGACATCCCATAACACTTCACCATTTTTAGAATTTTGTTAAAACAATAAGATTTTTTATTGGATCAGGGTTAAATTTTTGACAAAACCAAACACTAAAAGTATTAATACCAGACGTTAAGCAAATTGGCTGCTTATTTTCAAATCATATTTCTTCTTTTACTTTAGGTGCGATGGTGTGAAAACGAAATGTAATGGTACTTTAGATTTTTTGACAGTCGCAATAAATATCATTAGATTATTGTCTCACAAAATCCAATCAAAATCTTAAGACTTATATGATGGTCTCAAGCGCCCTTTAGCGGCAGGTTACCAACAGAGCTGTCAAATATAAGCAGGCTGCCAAGAAGTTTTTCACGCAGACATTTCTGTTACATACAATAATTTAAGTTCTATAAATTTTGGCTCACCATCCCTACCAAACCAATAAGCCTGTTAGAGAATTCAATTGTAACTATGCAACTTAAATTAGGGAGTCAAGCGTAATTTATCTGTCAAAAATCCTAATGTACATACATGATGCAATTGTCAAACAGTTTTGTCAGCTTTCTTCCCCCCACCAGCCCCAAACTGGCCATCGAAGTTCACCAAAAATCACCAAACCCTAAAAAATGTGCCATTCAATTTCTTATTTCCGATGTTCTCTCCAGAACACTATACCACTATTAATGCACACATGCTTGTATTCATTTTTGCTACTCACTGTTAACGTTAACATATTTAAACTATAAAACGATTGTTTATATTTCTTTATTTTTTCTTATAAACACTTGACTAAACTGAAAAACAACACATTTCATTTTTCGAAATTTGACACCAACACCAATAAACAAACAAAAACTGACAACATTTGAATAGTTCGGGCTGGCAAGCAACACTACTGAAAACAATATGAAAATACTCGTATAAACACCAAAATGTAATAATAAATATAAAACAACAAAATAAATAAGTAAACAAAACTGGTAGAAATAATTTAAACTATAAGCAATCCGACCCAAAATACCTAATAAATTAAAATTTCATTAAGGAAATCCCAAACTGTTCGATATTGTTTTTGTAAATGTTCTTAGAATTATGAAGGGCAAGCTCATTAATATTCAAGAGGAAGGGGGGAAAGGGTCTCATATTTATCTTAATTGAATACAATTTTGCTTTAATTGACACATAAATTTTTTAACATTTAATTGGATGTTCGTTTCTTTTTTTTTGTTTTTTATAATTTATGCCGCACGAAGCAATTCATTAAATAATGAAATAACATTGATTCTTGATCTGAAATTTTAATCGAATTATTGAAAATCAAATGAAATTAAATAAAAACAGTTTTAAACGAAATTATAATAAAATATTGTATGTGATTCAATTAAGTCGGCCAGCCGACTGACAGACACACTCAGGAAATTTCAATAACGTAAAATACGAAAAGAAAATTAA
The DNA here is from genome assembly GCA_914767995.1 of Thecocarcelia acutangulata. Lineage (NCBI taxonomy): Eukaryota > Metazoa > Arthropoda > Insecta > Diptera > Tachinidae > Thecocarcelia > Thecocarcelia acutangulata. The sequence goes on from OU612097.1 coordinate 114,406,961, forward strand.
AGACACATGATTGAATGAATGAATGCTGCAACAAATGCGCACAAACACCCAGCATGCCGCAAAGTTAACTATCGGTATCAATGAACGGATGGAAACATATACAGTATGAAATTCATGTTTGTATGTACGTATGGATGTTTGAGGCTCAATGAAATTTAAATTTTTCGTATGCAGCAGAGAATGACAACAAGCAGGTTGTCAATCAGGAAGCCTTAACACTTCAATACACGAAGAAAAGCAATATATATTTTCCCTACCCAACGGAAAAAGACAGAAGAATATTACATATTTTCCCCCCATCCTTTTACCTACGAGGGCGGATTGATATGAAGCTACCTAGTGCTGGATGGCAGCTCAAACTCATTTTTTTTTTTTTTTTTTTTTTTTGAAATTGCGATCTGTCCCTCAAATAAATTGATTAGTTTATTTGCTGTAGCCGTTTGAAGTAAATCACTTTTGTGTTTCTTGAAAAATGGAAAAAAGTGAACTAAACACTATTACTTGAAAACGAAAACGGCAGAAGATACAAAAGAAAAGCTCGAGACACATTACGGTGAGTCTGCTCCGTCCGACTACATGGTAAAATGTTGGCTGGCTGAACTTAAACGCGGCCTTGTTCGGCTTGCAACAATACCATCAACAGGAAGGCTACAAGAGATGGTTATTGAAGAAAATGTCAAGAAAATCCCTAATATACTTATGAATAATCGCCGAGTCAAGTTACGTAAGATTGTTGAAATAGTAAGCATATTATATGAACGTATGTTCAACATTTTGCATGAACATTTGCATATGAGGAAACTATCTGCAAAAAGGGTGTCGCGTTCGCTCAGTGTCGAACAGAAACGGTGTTTGGATATAATAAAACGTAATCCTGTTGATTTTTGGCATGGATTATAAACTGTTGATGAAACGTAGTTCCACCACTACACACCTGAAATCAAAAATAAATCGGAACAATAGGTGAAAGCTGGTGGCAGTGCTCCGAAGAAGCCGAAAACAAAGATTTCGGGTGTATTTCGAGATGCACGTGGAATATTGCTCATCGATTATCTTGAAAAAGGATGCACAATCAAAGGAAAGTTTCGTGCAAGGAGAGGAAGCAAATTTTTCTCTCAATGGCGCCCAATTTGTCCAATTTTAAAGTACGGGAATACTTTTCGTACTAATTGGGATTCCACGGGATCTCTAATGGTGTCTTCCTTTCTACAAAAAATGTGCCATTTTATATAAAACACTTCTTTCTTCAAGCCTTTTTTTGTTGAATGAGCATTATGAGCGGTTTAAAAAACGCTTAAACTGCGTTCTGTTGCAAAATAACAAATTGAATTTTTGCAATAATTGCAGAATATCTTTTGTTTTTACCTTTGAGTAAGGCGGTATTTTCTGTGTGTAGAAACGAAAACACTATAAGTAGATTAAAGAAACTCATCTTTAAACAATTGAGTTTTTTATTCGCTATATTAGCTTCTAACATTGATACCAATAAAAAGTTAAATAGCTGGTTTTCTATGTCGACATTTCATAGGAGCCTCGCTAATCAGTAGACTTTGGAAATTTTTGAAAGATATTCTCAAACATTGTTGAGATATAAAGTTAAATGTTTAAGAATATCTTTCAAAAATTTCCAAAGTCTACTGATGATTAGGGTAGCTCCTATGAAATGTCGACATATAGATAGCTGGGAAACATAGAAAACAAGCTATTTATAATTTTTTATTGAAATACACCTTTTAGAAAAGAAATTTGTTCGTCGCATACGAGAGTACGAAATTCGACTTACACGGACTGTGATATATTAATAATATAATATCATTATGGTTACGAAACACTGTTCATAAAGTGCATGAAGTGCTATATTGGACGTAAACAACTAGATTTTTTATAGAACTAATATAAAATTTCAGTGTATTTAGCAAAATTTTTCTGCCAGTGTAGAGAACCTATATATACACCCAGAGACATATTAAAGAGTACTTGTTGCCATTCTCTGGTGTGCATTTTGCACCAGTGACGTATTCACATATGTTTTGTGTCAATGAATCTGATGTTTGGCATTGAACGATACATATTAATAAAATTCCAGAATTTTTAACACTTGAATTTTCTACAAGAGCATAAAAACAAAAATAAAAACGGAACCACACAGCACAAATTTAAAAATACTTCAGACAAAATAAAAAGCCTTTGTGAAGTGTCTGTGTGCTTTCCTGTAAAATAAGAACACCTCTTATTCATCCATGCAGTCAGCAAGAGCGTTTTTATTTTTATTTTTTTGTATCATAATTCAGTCATATATATAAACTTACATAAAAGCATACATATTTATTGATATAAAACATTTACATTTCGAAATCCTTCTTTCTACCTACTTGAAATGAATTTAAATACTATAATTTTTTTTCAGTTGTCAATATGTAAGTATGCAAAATAAATCAGGAATATAAAAAGGAATGAATGTACAAACACATTTAAAAATATGAAAACTTCTTTTGTATGTGCACATATACATATGTATGTATGTATGTATGTTTTGTTTGCAATTCATAAAGTAAAACAAACCAATTTTCCTCATTACAAGCCAATAAAAATTTTTGTAAAACAGAAATACTTAAATTCATTATTGCTTTCAAATTCATTTTCTTTGAAATGTTAAAAATCAGCAGAGATTTTTTCAATAGTTTTTTTTTTAATTAAAAGTAATAAATAATTGTATTTTGCTCCTAAAATCTTTTGGAAAAATTATTTAAAGCTATTTTATTATAAAGTGAAACTATTTAATAGCAAAACTATTTTTGTATAAATAATAAATCAAACATTTAGGGTTACCAGTTAAAATTTTAAGCAGATTACAGAAAAAGTATATAAAAAAGTTCTTCAAAAAGTGATGAGAAACCTGACAGGATTAAGGATGGACTAGAAACGAATTGCCTGATTTTGAAAGCACGTAAATACAAGTTTTATATTGAAGCGAAACTATGTACTTTCAAGAACGAAACATATTTGAATGTTCGAATTGTTGCCGAAAAAATGTCACGTTCGGCATATCATATATCTCGTCACATAATATATCAATAGAAAAGCCTTTTTAGTCAAACCCTAACATTTTAAAGTAACATTGTTAGGTAAAATTCTGAAATTAATAGCTACATGAAATTGCGTAAGGTTTCGCTGAAATACTCCTTACTAAGTGTGTACGCGAAAACAGCTTCCAAATTTAAGACGTTCAAACCACTACTTATTTTTAAATTTTTTGTTTCATTCGAGTTCTATTTGTTATTAACTTTAATATAAATTACAGTGTTCGTTATTAGCTACAGTTTAAGATTAAATCGAACCTATTGGTTTTTTTGCTTTTTGGTTTGCAACACATACAAATGTCACGTTCAATATCAGGGATTTACCTATATTATGTCATGTTGAACAGCTTGCCAGTTATTAAGTTAAACAGCCTAAAAACATCCGATTCCATCTCCTTGTACTGCCTGAGATTAATATGCTTCTTAACAACCTTTATATCTTCTGCCGGCCACCGATCGAGATATGAACCAACACAGCGATCGGATGAATGAGTCCAATCCATTTATATTACATTTTAATAATTCTGCTAAATGATGCATTACCAATTGCATCTCCTTGTGTTGCCTGAGATTAATATGCTTCTTAACAACCTTTATATCTTCTACCGGCCACCGATCGAGATGTGAACCAACATAGCGATCGGATGAATGAATCCAATCCATTTATATTACATTTTAATATTTCTGCTAAATGATGCATTACCAATTGCATCTCATTGTGTTGCCTGAGATTAGTATGCTTCTTAACAACCTTTATATCTCCTACCGACCACCGATCGAAATGTGAACCAACATAGCGATCGGATGAATGAATTCAATCCATTTATATCACATTTTAATAGTTCTGCTAAATGATGCATTACCAATTGCATCTCCTTGTGTTGCCTGAGATTAATATGCTTCTTAACAACCTTTATATCTTCTACCGGCCACCGATCGAGATGTGAACCAACATAGCGATCGGATGAATAAATCCAATTCACCTATGTTACATTTTAATAATTCTGCTAAATCATGCATTACCAATTGCATCTCATTGTGTTGCCTGAGATTAATATGCTTCTTAACAACCTTTATATCTCCTACCGGCCACCGATCGAGATGTGAACCAACATAGCGATCGGATGAATGAATTCAATCCACATATGCTACATTTTAATCTTTCTGCTAAATGATAAATTACCGGTCTGCCTAGATACCACACTGTTATGCAAGAAAGAGCCAGACTTTGTTCTATGGTTACTACAATGGATTATGCTTTGACGAGATTAGGGATCATGTTCCCGAAACTTGCACATTTATACATTCATCGTCCAGAGCTCATCCATTTGTGATCGATTGCCCAGGGAATCGTACTACGCATTACAGAGAGAAATTGTTTTTCAGCCTTACGCTTCGTCTGTGGAATAATTTGCCTGAAGACGTGTTTCCTGTCTGTTATGATGTTGGAAAGTTCAAGTCAAATGTTCCCAAACACTACTCCCTCTTTCCTCCGCCTCACAACCTATTTTTTTTTGAGTTCTGGTACAATGCACTGCATATGTAGGCGTCATATCCCAAGATAAAGAAACAAGTATTTAACACCCTGTTCCTCCTCCCCATCCCTACAAATTCTTCAGAACTTATCATACGTAGATGTAACCTCTTTGTATGTATTATCATGTACTGTAAGAACAGTTACTTTAATACGCAATCTCCTTGGCGACAGACACCTCAGGTCAATAGTTCTTCTGTCATCATAGATGAGCAATATTGGTCTCAATACACGATAGCTAGCTTCAATATCAATCCGCCCTCGTATATCAGCCAGTAGCAATTAAGATTTTTTAAAACAGTGCAATAACTATTTTGTTATTTGTTATTATAATTTCAATATCTATTAAGCAAATATATACACAAGAATAGAAAAAATAAAGCAAAAAATGTTCAACAATCTGCACAATCACAATTTGCATACAACATTAATTTTATTATTCATAATTGGTGCCATTAAAACAAATAAATGAAGTATGTGTGTATTTTTTTTTTTTTTATTTACAAAATAAAACTTCGATAAAATTTTCCAACTCTAATTAAAAGTTGTTGTTGTTATTTTTTTATATTATTTACGACACACGTTTATCAAATCACTAAATCAACATAAATTCTGATTGAAGCAAATTTAATTATTATTTAGTCTGACTGTCCCTTCACTGACATTTGTATCACATGTTTTAATTTAGACAGTCAAAAACACTTGACTATAAATTAGCGCTAATGTCTGTCTGGCTTTACAAATTATTGCTGCAGAATTAAACAAAAACAAATAGCTTGTAAAATTTATTTAATTCTTCATGCAAAATATGTATATTAACACATACATACATATATGCAAATACTTATATGTACCCAGTGGCAAACTCTTGCAGTCCTTCATTTATATGGCCTTCTGTAAGGCCTTCTGACACATTTTTTTTTATCCAATACTCATTATCGCTTGCCTTCTCAGGAAGGCCTTATAGAAGGGCTACTAACTCCCTTCTAAAGGAAGGCTTGTTTCTAATTATGTATATCTACACACGCATAAAGAGCACAAACGTACGTTTGTAGCAAGAAAAATTGATAAACCGTTTAAATAAAAATTCCAAAAGAAAAACGGCAAACCCAAAAACAGGAAAATGTAGAAAGAGAAAAATAAAAAAGACGTAAACTTAAACAGTTTTGCTTAAATTGCATTAGAGATCGGTTGCATTGTGTATTTTGGTGGTGAAAATGTAAAAAGTGATTAAGGTATTGCTAAGGCGAAAAAGAAAATATTCTAACGAAAATATACAGACAAACAGATTAAATAGCAATGAGACCTGTTGAAGAACACCTTCTATCAAGCCTGTTAAAGAACGCCTTACATCAGGCCTCCTGAGGAAGGAAACGGGGAAGGCCTTGGCTTGAACAACGTGTGTAAAAAACATATGAGTACGGAATGCAGTAGCAAGGTCTTGCATCTGCTAAATAAAACCTTCTAGCAGGCCTCTTTACTCCTTCTTTCCGCCACTGGGTATGAGCAAGAAATACATATGTAGTCGTATGCACATAAGTACATCTAACATTCAACAAACTGTGTATGGCTATTTGCAAGCAAATATTTAAAAATTTTTTTACAAAAAATATTTTATTTTTGCCCTACAATAATAATAATAAATTATTTACAATAAGCAAAAGTAGTTCGCATGTACATACATGCAAACTTATGTTTACATTTGGTAGGTGCATGCAGACAGACTGCTCCACAATAACGCGTTTAATGACATAAATAGCATTTACAACAGTAAATGTGCACAATTGCACTTATTTACATATGTGTGCAATTATGTATGTTAGTCATTTGGTTTGTCTGAATGTCAAAATATGTAGGCAAACAACAAATAGTTATGGTTTTGGTTTTTACACATGCGCCTTCCTATCAAATAAATCTTGTTCAAACATTCGCCTGAAAATGGAAAATAGTGTTGTGAAAAGCACTTACTTTTAACTATTCAATACTACTCGATAATTTTCAAACCGAGTACTCAATACACACAGAGAAAAAGTAATTATGAATATTGTTGTGGCAACGCTAGTATTTACCCTGTCATAATTTGAATTATTGCCGGTAACAGTGTATTAGCGTTTTTAATATAGTTTTGTTCACTTTAAACATAGTAATATTGAAAATTCTACATTTCTACTGTTATAATATCAAAATATGGTTGAATGCAATAATAATGTTTCAAAAACCAGTTTGTATACAACAATAGCTTTTGTAGTGCACAATAATACTTTTATTATTTTTTAACATATGTGTGATTATTGTTTGTATAGGCAACATATATATGTGCGTTTAGAAAATATACTAACTATTGTTGGTTTTGTGAAAATCTTTGACAAATGCATTTATAATAATTTTGAACGAATGAGTTTTTTGTGTGTAACATACATTGTTGATTTGAATAATATAATAATGTATAATTTCTGGTGCAAATAAATATAAATAAACATAAACATAAAATTAAATATTTGAAATCGAAAAGGTTTGTATAATAATTGATATCAAAAAATACTTTTAATGTTTAATATTTGTGAATAAGTGTATATTTTGGCAGATTTATGGGCCAGAGCAAACATGCAGGAATGTTTCCAAAACTTCAAGACAGCATCTGAGTTTTTTTTCTATTCTATTTTTCAAAATATTATTTAAAAATATATTGAATTTCACAATTGTTTAAAAAAATATATCGAATAAATTTTCTTTATCCTAATTTTTCGAGCTTTTTCTTAAATTTAGATGTAATGATCTCCAAGCTTGAGGTCTTTTTTATAAAATTTTTTTTAAAAGTTGTTTATTAAATTCAATATTTTGTTTTCTTCAAATATTTTTTTTTCCCTGAAGAACTCTTCCCAAGGAAGACGAAATATTGAATTTAATAAGCAATTAAAAAAATTTTTTATAAAAAAGACTTCAAGCTTGGAGATCATAACATCTTAATATATTGAATAAATTACATAAATGTGGTTTTAATTATGGAAGTAACGTATGTGTGCATGTATGTGTATTTATGCTATCATGTAACGTGACAATAGAATTCACAATTTTTCAACAACATGGGTAGGATTGATAATATGATATTGTTGGGCATGCCTGTTAAATTTCAATTCTTACAATAACAATATTAGTCATGATACAATTTTTGGAACTCTTACCAAATATATGGTTATATGGTATTGTTCAAACCAATTTGGACAACAATATATTTTTTATTTTTTAGTTTCACTATTTTTTTTTTTATCTTTTTCTGTTTTTAAAAGCGTTACTGAATTATTAAAATTAATTACATTAAAAAATCGGTGAAATGAACTATTGTGCAAAACGTTTTAATTTTAGTACAATATTTACATTTATCTTTTTCCCTACTTTGTTCTCTTGTAATGTTAATGAAGGTAACAAATACAAAATTATATGTTTAAGCTCGGCTTTGAAAAGGCCGAGTTTCATTTTGAACGGTTATAAAATAAATTTTATGTTATTACAACTTTACTTGGTCTATAGAATCCAACAGCTTAAATAAATAAATCTGTTTTTATATATAGTCTAAATATAGCGCCTTCCTATTGGAAAAAGGATTTTTTTAGCACAAATTTATATCTCTAAATTTGTTCAGGTATAATTTTGGTTTGTGGCTGTACTATGTTCTATAAATAAATTTCAGATTTCATATTATGTGGTTGTGCTCAACCATACAATTCAACAATAGTATTTTGCCCTTAGAATATTGTCATATCAACCATATTTTTTCTTCTACGTGATACTATTCAATACGTTTAACAGATTTATTTACTTAAAACACATCACTTATAATCGTGCATAAAAACCTTGTTTTCAATTTTGTTTAATTCATTAAAACTGTTTTTTATCTTGCATCAGTGTTTTTCGGAAACAAGACCCCTAACTAGAGCAAAAATAAAGCAGAGACGGCAATGTTTCAGTGATAAAATAGAGTTGGATACATGTACATTGTCGAGTAACTCTAAAATAGACCTTGAAGCACCGGTCCAAACATGAGAGTTGTATTCTATTTTCGGTCAGATAGAGATGGGGTAAATAGTAAGGAAATCAGATGAAATGAGGTACTCTTTACAGCCTTTCAGAAAACCAAGACACTTAAGTATATACAACTTTTTCACTTACAGCTATAAGCTGTGTTTTCAGCTTACAGCCTGTTAGCCGACATCGAACGAAAATGTATGCGAAAGAAAGCTAGGCACTCTTATTCGAATCAATATGTGTTTGTTTACTTGTAAGTCATTTATGCCACTATTATTCGTTCGGATTCACTGATGTATTTTAATTAAATTCTTACACATCGTTCGCATAGAATAAAGTTAGAAAAATCCAAATCAATTTTCTTTCGCCTAGACAAGACAAAAACTGTTTTCTATTTAATTCACATCTTGCCTTAATTTCGGTACATCCTTTATTTGTATAAACGTGGTTAGAAATACACATTTCCTGCACCAGAATACGAATCAGTGACTTTCATAATCTTGTTGGAACACTCTTGCAACAAAATAAAAGAATATTTTATAGGATTTTAATGCAAAGATGTTGTTATTTTCGAAGCATATTTTTATTAAATCATAATTTTGATTTGAGGTCAATCAATTTCTAAAGAGAAACAAAATTGTCTATTTTAACAATATTCAATATTTTGGCACAAAGTTTTTTATCTTTTTCTTGACAACACGCCAACGGTTATTTGCTAATCCAGGCATGCCCAGGCCTATGCGCTTGATACTCAATTGTTTTTGTAAAAGTTCTTATCTATAGGGCATTGCTCTTTAATACACACATACTGCGCTCAGCACTAGCAATGAAAAATACACAAACAACTTCGCCTTATACATTTTCTTCACAGCACACACACAAGAGCTAAACACTTTCGCATGTTTTGCTGGTAAACATTGACGACAGCGATTGTCAGTGTGAATATTATTTTTGTAAATTATTTTTAAATAAAAGTAGTTTTTCCTTATATGTATTGGTGTTTACTCTTCCATATAGAACTTGTGGGCACCACTGTGCCCACAAGTGTCATTGAGCACTAAAAAAAAATGTTGTAAAACTCTATATTTCAGTTATTGTTCAAAATCTAAACAAAGTTGTTGTGTAACTTTTTCTTCAAAATCGTCAAATTACTTCTTAATAGTCTTCCTGGCCCACGATGTCGTGCGACATCGCTCGCTCGTGTAAATACGTTTGAAACAAAAACAAATTTTAAAATTTTGTTTTTGGTTTACATGTATTTAAGCGAGCGAGCGATATCGAGTGACATCGTGGACCAGGCAGAGTTTTTGAAATGAGTTTTCCGTATTATATATCTAATATTAGTTTGATTTTTCCCAACCTCTTATATGTTTTAACTAAATTTATAAAAATATTGTACTAAAGATTGGAGTCTGTGTAAGTTTCTTTAATATTTTCTCAACCTGTATTCCCCACTTCTTATTTTTTACAAAAATTTGTGAAAGTATTTGTGGGGAAACTTTACTTCAATATATTGCATACAAACTAAAGTTATACTTTTATAATTGTACGAGTAATACTGCTCCAGTCAGTTTGTCCCACTGCTGTAACTGAATGTTCTCACATGTTTAAATAAATGTGTATTTCTGCATCATTTACAAGTTATGCTACGTACAAACATATATACATACATATGCTGTGTATATATGTATGTGTATATTTATTTATTGTATTTCCCAACATGACTAATTGGAGGGCCATGAATGAACGAATGAATGTATTGTATGTGTAAACGCTGCTTGGCTGTTATTTTAACAATTGTAACTATAGACCTTCAAGAAAAAAGCAGATATTTAAATGAATTAATTTATAAACTTAAAAAAAAAATAGTTTGAAGATATAGCAGCCATGTTAATAAAAATTTATATCCGGCTTATTAACCGCTTGTAAGCAAAATTCACTAAAGTTGTATGAATAAATGATTAAAAGCCTTATAAACATTTTATTAAGCATTCATAACAGAAAAAAAAATTATTGTTGCATTTACCCTTCTTTAAGCCCACATTAGAGTCCTTGGTTCACTAAGCTACACGATCATACGTTTCATTCACAGGAAACTCTTTCAAAACTCTGGCCGACTTGAAAAAATCGCTTCAAAATGGCGTTGTAGGCCACACTATTATAACAGTATAATTGCAATAATTTATATACACAATAATATAATTAAAAACTTTTATTAACATAATAATTTTATTTTGTATTTGTATTATATGATCTTGTTTATATTTTTTCTTCTAAATTTTCCAGCTAAAGTTCTTGATTGATTTTTGTTTTTTATACAAAAAGGTTTAATTTTCCTGAGGATGCTAACAAATTGTTATCGAAATATCGAAAAGAAAATACCGTTAAACCTTTTTTATAAAAAACAAAAATCAATCAAGATCTTTAGCTGGAAAATTTAGAAGAAAAAATAATAATTTTATATTACTTCAATGTTTTTCTCTAGGCACCAACAATATTCTCATATTTTTCACAATATATACCACACTGATCGCACAGAAACCATAATTTTTTGAAAAGTTTCATAAAATGTTTCATATTGCACAATTTGTCAAAAACTCTGTCGCACGGTTGCATTTTTAGTACTTTTTCAGCACATATGCTTTATTTAGTAGATCGCATGATCATGTAAGATAGTGTATCAAGGCCTTAAGTGACAACCGGACATTTAATAACTTATTTTCTGTGTAACAAACCTGTTCCATTTTTAATGTATTTAATAGATTCATCTTTAAGTTTAACTAAAATGGAAAATTGCAGCAATGAAACAAGAATTTGGATAGTGCAACGCTTTCATGCTTTAGAGTCCGTTGTTTCCGTTGAAAGAGAATGTAGGCACAGGACCGAGCGTGGCACAATCGCAAGATGGCTTTATCATCGAGATCCCTCAGTTCGGACGCTGCTGCCATACAAGTCAATCCTAGAGTTTCGACAAGGAGTTTATCTGCTCAAATGGCAATTTTGCACCAAAATTTAAACTTATTTTCGTATAACATTCAATTAACAAACAAACTGAACTCTAGGGACTTCCCGATTTGCTTGGAATTTGTTGAGAAGATCATTCAAATGGTGTCAGAGGATGAACATGTTTTGAACTACATTTTTATGTCCGACGAGGCACATTTTGTTATAAACGGCAATGTTAACAAATAAATTTGTCGAATATGGAGTAATTCCAACCCACAGATATTCCAACACACGCCATTATCGGCGTTGTCAACTCGGTGCGTTTCACACTTTTTGGTGCTTTTTAAAATTTTTTGTGCGAAAAATTCCTATGCCGGCGCGCGGTGCGCTTTATTTCAAATTTCGGTGCGTTTTCTAATTTTCGTTGGCACCAAACCGAATTCACCACAACTTTTTGTTCCAGTATAAGAAAATAATTTTTGTAAGATATTTAATATTTTTTACAGCACAAACAACTGTTTTCCAGATATCTCAACTATTCGTCGTCTTTCCTCCGACTCCTTCAGGAGAATTTTTGTTGTCTATATTTTATTTCACTTTACATCATTTAACAATTATATAATAAACGAAAATGGACGTCATGAAACATTTACTTTATAATTTAAAAAACAATCAAAAGAAAATAGCACAGTTTAACTTAAAACTAATATTACAGAACTTGCATTGTCAACTTCAAATTATCTTAACAGTAAAAAAATGGTGAGAAAACAAAAACATAATTGTTTTTATTGTGTTTGTAATATTAAAATTTGTATGAAAAATACTTAGTTTTTTAATGCTTTTCACGCAAATTTTTCAACGTCGTGTGTTCTGTAAACAGAACATTAAGTAAAAGGGAAAATTCTAAGCTTTTATTAATGTTGAGCCTTTATTGCAAATAGCTGATCATTTCTTAGCAACAACTATTAAAATAAAATAAAAAAATAAAAAATTTTGGTGCATTTTTTTGTTCAATTAAACCCGTTTTTTCTCCCATTTTGGTGCGTTTTGAAATTTTAAGGTTGACAACGCTGGCCATTAATTGCACGAAATTTACTTTTCTCTATTTTTCTAGCAACCCAACAGTTGCTTACTTCAAACGACTACAACAAATAAACTAATCGATGAATTTGGGTGAAATTTCAACAGCTGACGTTTGACAGATCGCAATTTGAAAAAAAAATCTTTCGTTAGGTAGCTTCGATATCAATCCGCCCTCGTATTGTACTACTTTTCTAAAGCATGCCTGCATATCTGGCATGCATATTAGAATTTTGTGTTACTGTCTTGAGCATTATTATAGTCATTCATATACAATAAGTACGGAAAAGTGTAAAACAAACGAAGTCTGTCTTTTATAACAGAGATGTTAAAGGTGATTTTTGTCAAAGATCAATATGTTATGGAAAACAGGTATTTATTTACAATTTTGTAGACACCCCAGTGGCCACCAAAATCTATTTTTTTTTAAATTAATCCTTAACAAAATTACTCTTTTATTTATCTGCTATTCCATAAATGTTAAATGCTTTGTAGTTCGTTCCGAACTGGCGTGTATCAGTGCAATTGTTCATTTTATTTTCTGACTTTTTGTCTTGCGTAAATTTATTTAACACATTGCAAGAACTACAATTGTTAACCATATGTAAGCCGTGCATTTCGAGGGCGGTTGTAATGTATTTGACATATTTTGTTTGTATTAAATATTTAACAGTTAAAAATAACCCTACAGTGCAGAAAAAAAAGTGCAAACAAAATGAAAAACACTGTTGCCTCATTGCGTGCAGGGAATGTAAATGTTAACTCCAGAAAACATTTAAAAGCGGGAAAACAAACAATATTAAAAGAAAAAAGAATTGCAGCAGTAAAACATGCTTTATAATAGATGATTTATAAGATTGTTAATAATTAAAGGGACTTTTGGTTGGAAACATTTTAAGACACTGTGATTGCCTAAAAGCAAAGGGGTATTACTTTTGAATGCCATAAACGATAGGGCATAAAAACAATTAAAAGAAACAGGGTAGCAGTCGTTGTCAGAAAAAAATAACTTCAATGAATAAAAACAGAGAACGTAAGCTGCACTTCCTGAAGGAATTTTATGCAGAAAACATTGAGCTGATAAGAAATAAACACAATTGCAAATGAACATTTCAAATGGTAGTAATATCGATATTTATTGAAGAAGTTGTCTTTTGACAGGTATTATTAGAGCATTTTTTTTTTTAAATTCTCAACAATTTATTTATTTTTTTGGAATATAAAGTTGAATGGAATGTCTCACAAAATTTTCCAGAGTCTACTGATGATCCTATGAAATGACATATAGATAGTTGGGAAACATAGCTGGGTTTTTGAGTTTTTCTCTATCAAGTAGAGAAGTTTCTTAATAAGTTGATTAGCTAATGTTATTCGCCACATTTCTAGAACGGCTTCCCCGATTTTAGTAAGTAAAACGCCAAAATATGCGCTCGTAATAATTTTGTTTAATATTTTTTTGTTGTTTTTTCACATGCGTATTATTTATGGAAAAAAATATAACAAATTTTTTGATTTATATAACAATTGAAATTTATTGCAAACATTGTAATTTTATACAGAAATTTCTGCTTTTATTTAAACCAATTAATCAAATTTTAATTAACATTCAAAAGTTTTTCTGCGTTCTTTTATTTTTTTTATTAAATTTTAGCGGATTTTGTTAATTAGCTTTAAATTAAAATATTTTATTTAGTTTTTTTCCATTATTTTTTTTTTACTTTTAACTATCAAAGGTCTCATCTGTTGAAACGCTCTCCATTAATATAAAAAAAAACTGCTTAATTAAAGTTTTTAAAAAAAACCGCTAAAGTGCTAATTTATTAAAATTTAAAATAGTTAAATAATTCCTATTGTAAAAATAAATGTTATATACATATATAAACTAGGAATCGGAAAAAACAGCGCTGAAGTATTCGTGTTATCAATACACAATTGTTTAATTGGGATTAAGGGTTCATCGGGTGTAAAAATAAAACTGCTAACAATGAAAAAAAGAACAGCGTTAAGCAGTGACTTGAAATTCACTTAATAATTTTATTTTGAGGTAAACATAAAGTAATATATACTCTAAAGTAAGTATCGTTATTCAAGAAATCGATAGGAGTCCTAATATTAGATAATAATTATGATTTTTATTAAACTTTATAATTATCAATAAACCTTCGTTGTTTGTACACATGTACTATTCGGATCATAATATTTCTTTTATCACTTCAGGGGATATCGCCAATATATGCATTACATTGAACCGAAACTATAAAAAAATAGGTTGTGAAGATGAAAAAGAAGGGAGTAGTGTTTGTGGACGTTTGACTTTGACTTTCCAGCATTAAAACTGACAGGAAATACTCTTGTGTGTAGTTGTATCCACCAACGAACCGTATGTCTAAAAAACGAATTCTATTTATGATGTGTTGAGCGACTCACTGAGTAATCGACCGCAAATGGATCAGCCTTGAACCATAAATATGTGTTGCGTAAAAATATGTGGTTTTCGGAATCAAAATCCCTAATCTCGTCAGAAATAATTCATTGTATTAGCAATAAAACGTAGAATCGCATCCCACACTGTAGCGATGCTGTAGTGACTCCTTAGAATTTAACACTCTGATGTCATCGATAAACCTCTTGCTGTCTCTTGCACATGGCTGTGTAGTCTCATAATAGACCTTAGGGCATCGGCCCAAACATGAGAGTTGTATTCCATTTTCGGTCGGATATAGGTGGTAAAAATAGTAAGGAAATTGGTTGCAGTGAAATTCATCTTACACCATTGTAAAAACCCGACACACTTACACGCTTCTTTGGGGACATATATGTTCAGTCCAGCGTACATCATTTTATTACCAGAATATCAAGAGCAACTGATTCCCAAATATAAGAAATAAAGTACCACTCATGGTCATCAGTTTGTGAGTTAATGAAAAATACTGGATTTTACGAGCGCTAAAGTAGACCCTGTTCTTATGACCCTATACGGAGATAAAAGTGAATCATAACTAATAATAACTGAATAAGTACGAATGACAAATGGGTCTATCATCGAAAGGGTTGATAGGTGTAGAAATGTGATATAGAATATCATTGAAAAGAGTAACAAATAGATTAGTACAATACCCTTAAATTAATCTAGAAGACGTTTGACGATACGCCGAATGTAGTAACTCGTATAGTACGGTCTCTGAGAAAGCTCAATACAAGTCGCGAAAAATCATTACCGGCAACGAGAGCAGTAAGTTTCACAGCAAATCATCTTGTTACATTTGCTGAAACGCCTTGGAAATATATAGAGCTATCACTTTATTTTTACTGAAATTATGAATTTAGTAGCATCATTTCTTCCAGAGATATTCTGGAAGATCACTAGATGCCACTCTCCCAGCGAAATGCATATTGGCAGTTATCTACCTCATCTTTTTTTAAGAAGATTTTTTTTGTTGTTGTAATACAAATTTTTTTGATCATTAACTTATTGTTTGAGAATACCAAAAAAACAATCATAAACTTTAGCTGTTTCATAGCTGCGATACAACTCATCAGCACCTACTAGGTTTGGAATATGGGATCAGGACACATGATGAATGTTCGCTTAAACCAGTCCAAATGCCACCAAGCTCTTGATTTATTCTTTAGCTATATTTATCCCATTTTGATATCACTCTTTTAGGTAATGAGTAGAGTAGTGTAGCGGCTATGAAACAACTAGTTGTCCCCAAGATAAAGTTCTACCTTTTTTTTTATCAGAACTTGCCTTGTGATATTGGTTAAAGGGGATCCGAACTGCGTATAAAGATAGCGGCGGTTTCCTACCACTACTATCTGGCTTACAAGAATATTTTGGCACATGAGGTTCTGTACTCATATAACTGACTTTATGCTAAAGAACTCGAGATATTTTTTCCCACTTGCTACAAAACTAAGAACGTTGAATACTTTTGGAGTATTTTTTTTTTCGATTTACCCAAATAACAAGACCCGAGTTGATCAGAAGGAATTTTTCTTTATTTTTCTATAATTCAGATTATTATTTAGTAAAATGCAAAGTTGAATATTTAACTAAAATAAAATTAAGAAAAAAAGATGTTTATTAACTTACTCCTTATGTAATGCAAAGTTGAATTAAGTAAAATTATATTAGGGAAAAAAGATGCTTATCGAGTATTGAGATTCAGAGTTATAATAATAAAAAAAAGTTTTAAAAGTTACGGCAACCGTAGCTGCGATGCAGCGATACCAATTCACCGTCTCTTTTAAACTAAATTTTTTTTCGAAATTATAATATTAACCACATTTATTTTTCAATTTTAGTTTGAACAGACGTCTTATATCTTTATAGAATTTAGCTCAACATTACGAAGGTAAAATCTCTGCTAAGGCTCCAGACCAGCCTTGAGGGATTTAGTGCCATGGAGTTCTTTAGCTGACCATAACGCACATTTTACAAACGCGATTACTATCGCAACATCAATTCTGCGACCACCAAAGCTTAAAGTAAATTTTGTTATCATTTTAATATTCGCGATAGGAACCATCCTTCAACAGTTCAAACCATTAAGCATGGGAAGTTCGATATGATTGGATCAACTTTAACAAAACAACAATGCGGGCGTTCTAAAACATCTAGGGAACCGGAAAACGTAGAGCGAGTACGAACATCTAAACCTCATTCTGATGGTATAGAATTTCCTTGTTCCTGCATTATAGAACTTCTTTGGACTCACTCAATCAAGTATCATGGTTCCAACAGAATGGGGTAAAATGCCTTACGTCAAGTACGTCATTGGTTGCAGTTCGCCAAATTGTTGGCCAGAAAATCATATCGAAAAGGGATAGCTTCGATTTGTCTCCAATGGACTTTTTTAACAGAAAAGTTTTCAGTAACAGCTTAACGACCATTGCCGAACTTAAGGAATGTATGGGAGGAAATGCAAAATATTTCAGTCGATTCTTCTACAGCGGTCATAAATCTGCGGTCTAGGTTGCATCAGTGCCAGAGTGAACTAGAATAGCAATTAAGTGAAGCAATTTTAAATAAATAAAACCCAATTTCATATACTTTCTTTATACTTTAATAAACAGTTTTTTAAACATGTGCATATATGTTTTTTATTGATCATTTTAAATGTTAAGATACTTATGGTTCACCCTGTATTTTGACTTGTAGCCAAAACAAAACTAGTTGTTTCACAAAATAAAAGTTAACTATACTTTCTGTTGATTTAAAACTCCTGTCACATTTACACATTTGACCTTTTTTGTTATTTTAAATCTTATGTAACTAATTTTATTTGGACTTAAATCTTAATCATAAATATTACTAACATTAGATGCATTACTTGTATATTAATCAAAGCAATTTAATGAATTCAAGTGATTCATATGTCTAACACAAAACGTGAAGCGCATAAATATTTTGTTTTATTTTGATTTTCAACACAACAGTATCAAATGCCAGTGACTAATACCAGCAGTAGCTGTGTTAAATTCTGGTTTAATATTGGCAAAGGGTTTAACAGAAAATACTAATTATAAAATTTAAACAGAAATTCATAACCAAAATATTATTATTTTACTATACAACCATAAACTAATAACCGATGGCATGCTACTTGTTCCGGTATCGTATACAGTTTTACACTTTGACTTAAACACCAGCACGCTTGCTTCACCACCGGTCATATTTTACTCGTATTTCAAATGAAAACCACAAAATATATTTTAATTATTCGGTAACAATCTTGCAAGCGCATTGTAAAAGTGGTTTCAATATGAGATGGGATTATGAAATGATGTTTCTAAACTAAAATTCATTTACGAGTAGACGGTAAACAAATTATAGAGCAAATTATGATAACATGTAAATCATGACTACTGAGAAAATTTTATAAATTAAAATAATTTGTTTTTATTTACGTTAATAACAACCAGTTTGCATAAATGTTATTTGCCCAGGTGAAGATTTTTTTGATATTCATTATAATTTAAGAAGGTCGATGATTTTCAATAGAGATGTACAAAAAAATTTTTGTAAATTTGTTTTTTGTCGTTTACCATTCGTAGACCAAAAAATTGTTCTTTTAAGCCATTTAAGGAATGAAAAAATATAGAGCGATGTTCTTTAATAATGAATAATATAAAAGAGAAATAAATTAGGCTATTAGTGTTTCTCTACAATATTAGTTAAATTTGAATTTAAGTTTTAGTAAAATACGACAATTGCGTTTGTTTAAATCAGTGGTGCCCACAAGTTCTATATGGAAGAGTAAACACCAATACATATAACGAAAAACTATTTTTTGTTGTAAAAACCAAAACATTTACAAAAACAAAGCATGAAAAAGTGTTGTTGCTTTGCTTTTGTGTGTGGGCGGTGAAGAACGAAAAAAAATATTACTAATCATTGCTAATGCTGAGCGCAGTATTTGTGTATTAAAGAGCATAGCCCTATAGCTAAGCGCATTTAAAAAAACAATTGAGTATCAAGCGCATAGGGCTGGGCACACTTGGTTTAAATGCAATGAAAGTATGGCAGCATCACTTAATTTCCATTTACCACAAGCTGTTTAGTTTCAGAATAATTGTTGCATTATTAAAAAAGAATTCATATATATGTGCATTTTGTTTCTTTTTTTATATCAAAACCAAAGCAACCCAAGCGGGCTGGAGAACCCAGAACACACTGAGAAATCCAGCGGCCTGACTACTTGCATACTAACTGCTTTATTTAGCAGTTCTTTGTTTATTCGTGCTCAGTCCACATTAATTTTGTACTTTTGACACTGGCCCTATGACGGACGATCTTGATTGTCTAAGTATCGCACTCGTTTTTCACGACTTCATTCACGTCGTCTCCTTTCCCACTACGAGTATTCTCAGTATTGCTATATTTTTCATTGTTAAAACCTTGAATTGCATTCGCTTTTTTATGTTTGGTGTCATAGGCGACGTTTTTATTAAACAATGCGAGAACAATAGGTTCATCGCTGAGATAGCAAATACGTCAAACAAGGCATAATCAGAAATCACTTTCAAAAAATTAAAATCTAGTGCAATTGTGCTGTCAACTTCTTTCTTTTTATTCAGGTCAAGATATTTTCGGAATCAAAATATTTTTAAGCAGTATATAGCATTTACCGTCACTGTATAGTACTGGCAGAGAAGATATTACGATGGTACAGAAAATACTAATCGAACTTCAAATAGAGATCAAGCCATTTTAGTTAGCGCAACTGAAGAAAAAGCAGCTCAGAAACGACTGCAAAGAGTTCATTATTTTATTATTCCATTTATTATCAATTATTACAACATCATAAATTATCATTTTAGACCAGAATAGCCAAGGCCTATGCGCTTAGTGCTCAATTTTTTTTTTTTTTTTTTTTTTTTTGTGAAAGCTGTTAGCTGTACACTTTAATATACACATGTGTGTGTACACACACAAGTGCAAAGCAGCAACCCATTCGCACGCTTTGCTTATTATGTAAAATTAATTTTTCTGTAAAATAATTGGAGTTTGCTCTTCCATATAGAATTTTTGGGCACCCCTGTTTTAGACCATCAGGCGCCATCATCCATGCGCGATGTCTCAAAACAAAATGGCGGTAGAACAAGCGATGAAAAAAAAGCAATAAGAACAAATTTGTTAAATCGTAAATGTCTTTTCCTAAAAGCGAAATATTTTGTGCTTTGAAAAGTTCTATGCTGAAAAAACTCACATCCCTGGTAAACAAGTATATAGCAAATAAATAAAATTTGCAATTTAATTGCACACGAATTACAATTAGAAGAAAAGTAAAAGCCATTCTTATAACATGCAATGCCATAAAATTTACAACAAATCGTCGCTATTAAACAGGCATCTTAACTAAATTGGTCGTTAAGTAAACTTTATGTTGCGAATGAGTCAGTTTAAAACTGTTTATTGCAGTCTTAGAAGTTATAAAAATTAAGCCCAAAAAAGTTAGGAAAATTGCATGGTATCATTGCATGTGACCAAAACCAAAAAAACAATAATATTTTGTCCCGCAGTAAAAATAATTTTCGTTTTCTTTGCAGCCGAAACACAAACAAAGAAAACTCAGGAATACTTTAAGAAAACAATAATAAGGCAGCATTGTAGTTTTCATATTCTTGGATGGTTTGTGAAACACAGTCTACTCGTAATAGAAAGGTTGGGCTATACATCGTCTTAAAGGGATTTTATTTTTTAGCTCTAGTCTTTAAATACTTATTCGAGAAAATGTTTCGGCATATATCTACTTATCACATTTTTAAAATTCTAATATACGTCACAACGTCACTGGTGAAAAGTTTGACAGATATTATATCAAATGCCTGAAAGCTTAACAGCAGTATCCAGGTCGGATTTGGGAGTTGATAGTGGTATCTTTATGCCTCAGTATTCGAGGAAAACTAGTTTTAGGCTATACAATGAGTGGAGCAATACTTAGCCTATGACAGCAGCTAACTGCTTGAGCTACTGCATATTCTACGGGGTACATATCCGAATGTGAACTGTTAGTAAATCTATATTACATGCGGTTGCAGGATGCCAATGCGATATAAACGTTAGTTTCATGAGAGCTTGGCATAACTTAATGACATAGCGAGGCATTAGAATCTGGAACTTATATGGGTCCTAAGGTACAGTGAAGTCTTCGGAAATATTGTATTAGATAAACTGGCAAAGGCCGCAGGCAGAAAGGAGACGCCGACACGAGGGTAGCAGTCGCATTTATAATGTATGGATGTACAGTGATAACCTGAGGGGACTGCACGGGAAAATTTAGTTAGACTCTTTCTCTAATAGCGAGGATAACATAGTTTGTGTATGACTGTAGAATAACTATGGTCATGAGGGGTATTCCCCAGCTAGGGTTGCGTACTATGGTGGTGGATCTGACAGCACATTGCTACATTGCATGCGAAAAGATTAAATCTTCCAAATAATAATTTCTGTAGTAGTTGTAAGGATGAGGGGGAGGCAACAATCATTGGGCATCTTTTTTACCAGTGTCCACCTCTTTCTTCTGTGAGAGTATTGTATCTAGGCAGATAGAATGACAGATACGAGGTCTGATCAAAAAATCAGCTTTAATTTCAAATTTCATGACTTACTTATGTTCGATTTTCGCATTTTTTTCTGTTATGTTGGTACACATGTCTGTTGTATATGTTGGCAACAGCAGCCGTTCTGGCTTATCAGTTTGTTTTTGACAGACAAAAAGGTTAGTCGTGTTTTGGTCTGCTCTTCGAGTTTTTACTATTAGAAAAAATGGATCAAAGTAACTTCATTAAGTTTTGTGTAAAACATGAAATTAAGAGCGCAAGGTTTTGAAATGTTGACAGTGGCATTTGGCGAGTCTACTATGAACAGAACACAAGTTCAATTGTAGTATAACCGGTAAAAGGAAGGCCGGGAAGATGTCAATGACGGTGCTCGTCCTGGTCCCATGGGCATGTCAACAACCGATGAAAACATTGAAACAGTGAATGAAGTGATTTGGAATAATCGTCGAATCACTGTTAGAGAGGTTGCTGACGATATTGTCATATCGTTCGACTCAAGCCAAGTAATTTTTACGACCTCATATATCGAATGCAGAGCTAACGGATTAGATTATTTTATCCGGTTTACGAATTGATTAGAATCTGGAGCAGACAACACAATGGGACAGAAAGCAAGCGGGCTAGTTTTTATGAAACATCCAAATCCAACCTGGAAATAATTTATATATATTCAGTTTTCTTTAATATCGCACAGATATTGATTAAGGTACTCAGTTGTGTAGCTTTTTGGTTTTTTTTATTTTTTTAAAGCATATGTTTCTAGCTTTTTAGAGTAATTGTATCAATCATCATTATATATAAAGAAAGATTGCATTTAAAAAATTGCTTATTGTTTATTTGCAAACAGCGAGCATTTTTTTTTTTTAATTTTCCAGCCAATAAAAATCACAAATAAAAGTTTCTTAAAACAGAAATAGAAAAAAACTAAAACTAAATGAGATTTAATTGAAAATTTTAAGTTCATGTTTAAAATGTTTCTACTCTCAAACTGTTTTGGTAATTTTGTAAGGCAATACTTAATTTGTTTCATAAAAATATAATTTAATTTTTACAAGCAAAATACAACAAAGTGGGATTTTTATTGCCAATTGTAAATTACTTATGTTGGTGGCATGTACTTGATAATATGAGTACTTATGTATAAATCTCTACGTATTTATATAAATATTTTCGTACTTATTTCAACAGTTTTTATTTTGGCCTGAACTGCGCTTCAGTTTCATGCGACTACTTGAGACTTTAAAAAAAAAAACCATTAAGATATTTAATTACGACTATTTCAAATGACATTGAAATTCGAGCGTTCTACATTTAAGTATTTTATGAATGAGTTGCTGTTATTTGTGTGCAAAAGCTTTGAAAATAAAAATATTTAATTCATAAAAAAATATTGCAATATGAATCAAAGATAAAAACAACTTGCGGTTGAAAATAATATTCCTTTGCAAATAAATGCATTTAAAATAGATACCCATTAAATTGTATTTAACAGCAAAAAGTCATATAGAAATAATATAATATAATTTCACATCGTTGTGTAAGTTTGTAAACGTTTTTGAAAGTGAGTCATTAAAAAATCTAAAAAATATAATTTGTGACTTCATGAGTATACGAATATTTAAAACCATTAATTTATGCAAAAATTTGCATAACTTTATGTTGAATTAACAGGAAAATCTAATGAATTGAATTTTATGATCTTTTTTAACATTTTGTCGTAATTAAATACAAATAGTTTACCTAGCGCTTATACCAAGTGTGCCCAGCCCTGTGCGCTTGAAACTCAATTGTTTTTGTAAATGCGCTTAGCGCTAGGACTGTGCTTTTTAATACACAAATACTGCGCTCAGCATTAGCAATGAAAAATACACAAACAACTTTGTCTTTTATATTTTTTTCGTTCTTCACCGCACACACACAAAAGCAAAGCAACAACACTTTCGCATGCTTAGTTGGCAAACATTGACGACAGCGATTATCAGTGTGAATATTGTTTTTGTAAATTGTTTTGCTTTTTACAACAAAAAATATTAAATAAAAGTAGTTTTTCCTCAAATGTATTGGTGTTTACTCTTTCATATAGAACTTGTGGGCAGCACTGGCTTATACTCTCACACCTTTTCACTAACACACTCAAACTTGTTTACTTTCCTCTCAGCTATCAACAAAACTTTTAAGAAACACGGTTTTTACGTTTTCTAAAAGTAAAATGATAAAGTGCTAAGCACTGTTGCCACCTACAAAGCATTATACAATATTACAGTATTGTAGTAAAATAATAATTATAAACTTAAATAAAAAGAATTTTAATATACATAGATGTTTTTAATATACACAAAAATAAAATTAAAGCCTTTTTATAAAAAAAGTCTTAGTAAAAATTTCATAATGATAATTTTGTTCAACTATGGTCATATAAATTTGTGTACGTGATAGTTTTGGCAACCCTCCCTTACTCCTTCTATATCCCTATAACTTTGATTTTTCTTCTATCATATCCTAATTTTTTCAACCAATCTCTAAGGGAACGACCTTCAGGACCCAAGTGAGCTAGAGTATCCAGGTACTTTTTGGAGAATCTAGCGGCCTGCCTACTTAACCTAACCTAGTTTTGGCAAGTCTAATTAAATAGCAAACAAAGTAAAAATGATGAAAACATGCGACTCTTCGCATCGATGACATTTTCAAAACTAAATTTCATATTCCTGTGTAAACAAACATGAAATTTTCTCGAAAGCCTCTCCTTCACATTTTTATACACTTCGCAAAAAAAAAGTTTGTGATTCCGTTTGAAATTTCCATAATTTTCACTTCCAACCCTATAAAGTATACATATTCTGAATCTGAATTGATAGAAAATTCGATTAAACGATGTCCGTCTGTCGTCCATTGAAATACTGTTTCTGAGAAAACCATTAGCCTTAGAAACTTTTTTTTCCTTTCACCATTCTATTACCCCTTCGATTTGTGTGTTTGCCATTGAAATTCAGTAAAATCGGTTCCCATATAGCTGAGATATATCCAAAATTCCGAAAAAGGCCATTATTTTTTGCAATTTTGTATGAAAATTTTTGAAAAAAATATAATTTTGTTACTTCAAACTTCACACAACTCTTAAACATGGCGATTAAAAGGTAAACAAGGTTTTTCTCCAATATCGATTCATATACATATGTATACTCGAATTATAGCCTAAAGAGATTTTTTAATGAAAATGTCGCCTAAGTGAAATTAAACAACTTTTCTTGTTTAAAATACTCGTATAAGTAACTAAACTAAGAATTCTGGTTCAAAATTTTTCTAATTGGAAGCAATCACAGTATTAATAAAAGTTACCTTAATAACGTCATACCTAACCATGGTATTATGCCAACCAACCATACTACTTTCATTAAGCAAGCATACAAATTTCCCAAACAGCTTTATTGGCATAAAATCATATTTTTGTCATAACTCACAATATTCATTAAAAAAAGGCCGGTTCTGGAAAACATTAAGTATGATAAATAATCGGCCAAGAATGGTTGCATTTCATAATTGCAAATGATTTCGATCTCAACGAGATGTATTGCCTATTACCTGACGTAAAAATAATATATTAAATATTTCGTCAATAATTGTATATTTAAAAGACATATGTATAACCACATTAATATGATTGAATGTAACATAGTATGGTTGTTTAAAACAATGGTATTGTTGGTCACTAAAATTGTTATGGTTGTGACAATAGTATAGTAGAGTATAACCTTAATATAGTTGGGCGATAATAAGAGTGACTTTGACATAGTATTGCTGACTACGACGTACATACATATATCAACATCTTAATAATACATTCTATATGTAACTTTTGCACAATTTTCGTTCTAAGTCTTTTCTTTATTATTTATTATTTATTTATTTACAAATTTATTATAATTTAAATTACAATAAACTATATTTAGTAAAGCACTAGCAACTATGGCTATCGGCTTGCATTTATAATAAAAATATTTGGTTAGTTATTAAGTTATTTGTAATATTTATGACATTAGTATAGTAGGGTATAACCATAGTAAGGTAGGGCGACAATAAGGTTGACTTTGACATAGTATTGCTGACTACGACGTACATACATATATCAACATCTTAATAATAAATTCTATATGTAACTTTTGCACAATTTTCGTTGTAAGTCTTTTTTTTTATTGTTATATAGATCAACAATTTTTTTTTTTGAATTCACTATTGTGTTTTTTAAAGAATTACAATCAATGCTATTGCTGGCGACCATTTTCGGAAATTGGCAGTAATAATAGTTCTGCACAAATGCAAGCAAAAAAATACATATTTATGGGACACCAACCATAATTAAATTGATAATCGACTGCTTTTAAGAACAATATACCATGTTATGTTTAGTGCTGCTGAAACCATATTTCAAACTGTCTTTTCTTTACGTGTTGTTAAAGACACGTTTACATGGTAATATAGGGTGTTTTTTTAAGCCCGATAGAACTTGAAATAGTAAAAAATAACACAAAAAATTAAATTGTAATCAAAATTTTTTTTTATTCGAAAGATCAATACGTGACATTAACATTTGAAAATGATTTCGGGCATATGGGCACCGCGGCTGTTCTTGACGAAGCGCATTCTGGACGTCCAATTTTGGGCCACTTTTTCGAGCACTGCTGGCCGTATGTCACGAACAACACGAACAATGCTGGCCTCCAAGGCGTCAATTGTTGCTGGTTTATCAGCATAAACCAGTGACTTCACGTAGCCCCACAGGAAATAATCGAGAGGTGTCAAATCGCACGACCTTGGAGGCCAATTGACAGGTCCATTTCTCGAAATCAACTTATCGCCAAATTTTGATTTCAGTAAGTCGATGGTTGCGTTCGCCGTATGGCACGTAGCGCCATCCTGTTGAAACCACATCTCCTCCGGATCAATGTCATCCATATTTTCAAACAAAAAATCATTGATCATGGTGCGGTAACGATCTCCATTGACCGTAACGCGAGCTCCGGCCTCATTTTTGAAGAAATAAGGTCCGATGATGCCACCAGCATGAAAACCGCACCAAACAGTGCATTTTTCTGGATGTAATGGAGTCTGTAGGGTCTCTTGTGGATTGGTCTCACTCCATATGCGGCAATTTTGCTTATTAACAAACCCGTTAAGCCAAAAATGCGCCTCATCGCTGAACACAATTTTTCGTCTATAAGTTGCGCGAATCGACGACTGATTTTCGAAGTAAATTTGGATAATTTCGTAGCGTTGTTCAAGCGTGAGTCTATTCATGATGATTTGTCAGAGTATACTGAAACAAATAAACAAAATGTTTCATCAAAATTTAATTTTTTGTGTTACTTTTTACAATTTAAAGTTCTATCTAGCTTAAAAAAACACTTTATACAAGATATTTAGATTTTGTGGTAGCAAAATATTATGAAATTTTCTCAGTATTTAAGAAAAAGAGAACAAAAGTCTGTTGTACGTTTTTTTTTGTTTACACGGTTAGATTACTGTATGGATATATGCAATGTATATTTTGTTATAAAACTTACCTTAGGAGTTGTTAATGCATCAAGTTCGAAATAATCCATCGTTAATTTAATAAATTTATATGCAAAAAC
Source organism: Thecocarcelia acutangulata (assembly GCA_914767995.1). NCBI lineage: Eukaryota > Metazoa > Arthropoda > Insecta > Diptera > Tachinidae > Thecocarcelia > Thecocarcelia acutangulata. Next base: position 114,434,320 of record OU612097.1, read on the forward strand.
TGGGTTTTCTATAAATTTTTTCCCTTATTTTTGATGGTTACAATTCTGGCGCATATACAAAAACAACAAGAAAGTCTCCTGAGTTGGTTTGTAATTATTGTATAAAAATGTAACCACCTTAAATAAATACTATTCGTGCTGCCACTATTTACTTTAAAGTGCAGCTCTGGGGCCAGATTCCGCAACTATGATTTTTTTTTACCAGTGAACCTCAAAATAAAATTCACTGACAGACACAGTGTTCACTTTTTATTAAAAAGCGACTCCGTAAAAAACAATGAATTTTATTGCTGACTTGTCAAATTAACTGTGTCACATAAGTTGTTGAATATATAATTTTAATATACATATATAATCCTTTTGTTTATTTTTTTCAAGTTCAAAATATTTTACAAAAAACTAAAATTCACCGAAGATTTTTGGGTGAAAAAATTATTATTAAGTGTACACTTTAAATATCAAAATTATTTATTCTCACCATTGCGGGCTCAAAAATCAATAGTGAACACTTAAATTGGTGACCACTTCAAAATTCATCGTTGCAGAATTTGGCCCCTGGTGTGATGAGAATACACAGTTTTCTAAAATGGTTTAGAAAATAAATGATGTCAAATTTGGAATCCGTATTTCTCTCCTACTGAATACATTTTACTTTTACACGATGAGATTTTCTCCTTTCTACAAAATTTGTTGGCAGATCTTAATACATGTATTACCATGTAAAGGTGCCTTAAAGAGTTACGAGTAATAAAAAAAAACCTATATTTGCTATGCCATTTTGTACAAAGTTGCTGAACCTACCCTACACCTCAGATGGAAATAAAATATAGTTTTGTATAGCGATATATTGCAAGATCAGACCTACATCATACTTGGAAATGAATCAATCGCCAGAATCCTGTAAATTGTTTTTCTTGTTGAACTGTGTAATTGAAGCATTAAAATTCTCTCTTACAAAGAAATTAATGTTTCATCTATTACTTTTTATATAAGTTTGGCATTATTTCACTATTTATTCAGCATTTAAATAATATATTGTGCAACTATTTTAATTCAAAATTATGACATATTAATTAAGGTACATGCAGGTGTTGTTTATTTTCATGCGTTTTTGAATTTGTTTATTTATCTTGCTGTTTTAAAAGCGAGTGTGTGGAAATATTTGCCAAAATTTTAGCAACCTTTCAAAGGCAGTATTTTAATTGAAAATAATTATTAATTTGTGCAATTTTTACCATTATCAATATACAAGTACTCCAGCGTTTTGTATTTAAACGTCTCTACCTCTGGCAAATGGGCATTTAATTACCTGCAAAATTGAAAAAAAGAGACAAATTTAGATTTGTTAAATATATTAGTTTGCATATTTTATTTTTCAATTACAATAAATAAATACTGGTATATTTTTTTGGAATTTATTGGTAGCTATGGAAACAAGAAAAATATTCAAATTCATTTTCAGCATATTTTGTTTACTTAGTGAAAACTAAAAAAAGCAACAAAATTCAAACTTTCTAATTAATTGTAGTTTAGTTTTATTTTCAAATTTTGTTTCCTTTTTTTATATTTCTTGTATATGTTGTTTTTCTTGTTGCTGTTGAAAATTTTAATGCCAACAGTTAGTTTTGAAATTGTATGTTGTTGTTGTTGTTTGTGATTTGGTAGTAAGTTTGTTAAAATTATTTTGCTGCTGTTGTTGTTGTTGCTGTTGTTTTGTTGTTAATTTGAATACAAGAGTTCATTAGGTTTAATGACTGTCAAGCATTTTAACGCTATTTGGACCCTCAACAATTGTCATGTCAAATGCACAACCAACATTAAACTACTCTGATTGCAGACATGAAGTAAAAGTTTATCATCAATTTACATAAAGTTAAGCAGAGTTTAATAAATTGTGCAACTGACGCTGAAAATTGTTGAACATATGAAAAGCGTTGGTTGCGCTATAATCAACTGACGCAGAAAATTCAGCTGGGGATTTGCAAAATATTTAATTTCATACACAAAATTTGTCGAGCTGGTTTTTAAGCGGTTTAACCTCCTAGTGTAACAACTTTCCTTTATTAAGCCAAAATTTTAAAGCTGTATTTTTTTTATTTTTTTTTTTTTTTTTGTAGCTTAAGCATAAATAAATTAGTTATTATTATAAATTATTGCTTGGGAAACGGTGAAGAGAAAACTGTTTTATACAACAATTTAATTTTGTCACTTACTGTTTAAGGAGGCAATTTGATAACAAAGTATTGCTGTAGTGATAGCACACTACTAATTCAGCTGTGCGGTATACATATTAAACAAACGCACGGCTACAATCAAAGCATACAACATTTTGAAATTTCATCTACTTGTTTGAGAGTTGTTCAATGTTTCTTGTATGAACAGTTATTGCTATTTACACACGCAAAAAAAAGCTGTTTGAATTATGGTTACAGCAACAATAGTATATACTCTATAAGGTTATATATTATTGGTAGAAACATTTTATTATGAATATAATTATACTTTATTCCCCGTTAAATATGTTATTGTTTGCATTTCCGTAATGTTATTATTAACATCTATCAATTTCATGATATGGCTGCATACAATAATAGCATTTATGAATCAACAATAGTTTTCATCACGTCCAATGACAACAAATTTATTTTTATCATATATATGTTGAACTAAATCACATGCAACAAATGCAAGTTTGCATTTGTAAATTTACTGTTGCCTTCATTAGCAACATTTTTGTTCTAGTCATTGACATTTAATATTCTATTGATTATATAGGGTGTTTTTTTAAGCTAGATAGAACTTTAAATTGTAAAAAGTAACACAAAAAATTAAATTTTGATGAAACATTTTTTTTATTTGTTTCAGTATACTCTGACAAATCATCATGAATAGACTCACGCTTGAACAACGCTACGAAATTATCCAAATTTACTTTGAAAATCAGTCCCGTTGTTTTATCGCAAAATTGTGTTCAGCGATGAGGCGCATTTTTGGCTTAACGGGTTTGTTAATAAGCAAAATTGCCGCATATGGAGTGAGACCAATACACAAGAGACCCTACAGACTCCATTACATCCAGAAAAATGCACTGTTTGGTGCGGTTTTCATGCTGGTGGCATCATCGGACCTTATTTCTTCAAAAATGAGGCCGGAGCTCGCGTTACGGAAAAAATCAATGATTTTTTGTTTGAAAATATGGATGACATTGATCCGGAGGAGATGTGGTTTCAACAGGATGGCGCTACGTGCCATACGGCGAACGCAACCATCGACTTACTGAAATCAAAATTTGGCGATAAGTTGATTTCGAGAAATGGACCTGTCAATTGGCCTCCAAGGTCGTGCGATTTGACACCTCTCGATTATTTCCTGTGGGGCTACGTGAAGTCACTGGTTTATGCTGATAAACCAGCAACAATTGACGCCTTGGAGGCCAGCATTGTTCGTGTTGTTCGTGACATACGGCCAGCAGTGCTCGAAAAAGTGGCCCAAAATTGAACGTCCAGAATGCGCTTCGTCAAGAACAGCCGCGGTGCCCATATGCCCGAAATCATTTTCAAATGTTAATGTCACGTATTGATCTTTCGAATAAAAAAAAATTTTGATTACAATTTAATTTTTTGTGTTATTTTTTACAATTTCAAGTTCTATCGGGCTTAAAAAAACACCCTATACATTTAGTAGTAAAAATATATGTTTTTTATTTTTTAATAAAAAAAAATATTCAAACTATTGAGTTTTATTCACTATATTAACTCCTAACATTGATACCAATCAAAAAATTATAAACAGCTTGTTTTCTGTTTCTCAGCTAGCTATATGTCGACATTTCATAGGAGCTATCCTAATAATCAAGAAAAATATAAAGTTCAAAGTGAAACCAGAACAACCGTCTGGACACCTAGGTTCGCAGTTATGATTCAGAGAGCGAAACAAGTATTTCATATTCTCGTCTGAACATTGTATAATGTTGTTGAACATTTTCGTAAATTCAATCTAAATATAATATTTAAATATAGAAAAAAAAAACAAAAAAGATAAAGAAAATTGGAAACAATATCACGTGCATTGATGAATTACGTTTGCGTGTGTATATGCAAGTATCTATTCTGAAGTGGCTATACTAAAAAGCATCATATAACTTGTACATATGTATAACATAAATATTTGTTTTTGTTTGGATAAGTTGAGTGTGGTAGTTAGTGTAAAAAAAGCAGTATACAATAAAATATTTTTATTTGTGCAAAATATAATTTGTTTCACCATGGTTAAACCGTATTCGCAATACTTTCTGTTACACCCTTGTACATTTTAATGCGTTTAATGTTTGCCATGAACATTGTTTTTCTCTTTGCAAATAACACGGAATAACATCTGTATTATAATTAAGAAAACACACATTTCTAATGTGAAATCATAATGTTATATTATTAAGTGTTATTAGTTGATTATGTCTCCTCTATTCATATGACATCTGTATATTCTCATATTCAGTGTATCAAAATAATTATTAATAATTCTTTTATATGGAAAATATGTTTGTTATTGTACGATTAATATTTTCCCTTATTTTCCATACAATATTTGTACAAGGGTTTACCACATGCACACACTTACACAATCAAACACTAACAATCTAATCAATCAAATGCCAATAGTTACGTACAAAATGATGTGAAGCGAAAGAGAAGAAAGAAACAAAAGATTATTGTCATCCCATCAGAAATGCTTTAAAAGTCAACAATAACTAAACAAAATACTTAATCAATTTAAGCCAATAAGTTGTTAAATATTTTTGTATGTGCATTTTTACGAGTGGTTTAGAAATGTTTAATATATACAGATGTATATACATAATTATGAAAGATTGATTGTCAGAAACTTTTTACAATAAAATGGGAAAAAATGAAATATGATTGCAAGTCAAGCCATAATGACTGCTATCATTGACTTCTCTTGTTTTGAGCTATTAAAATAAAAAAAACGAAGATACCAGTAAGGTAAGTATGTAGCGGTAGAGAAACATCATTTTTTAATAGCGCTACAGATAGAGCAATTATTTATGAAATCACATAGTTAAAATATGCTGCTTACAAGCCGTTCAAATTACTAGTCAGAAATTCTAGCATAAGCTTTCAGTTAGTAGTTATTGTTTTAGCTAACATACTACAAGACTTATACAAAGCTTAGGAATTATTAGCATTTCTATTTATTATTATAGTACTGGTACGGTTCAATTATGTATGGAATAAAATATGAGCCGAATGTCCGCCACGACCTCTATGGCATAACTCCATCCGTTGGTCCAAATTTTCGAGGACGTTGAAACATATTGCGGTTCTATGCCGTTAATATGCCGCATTTTTTCATTCTTTAGCTCTTGAATTGTTGCTGGCTTCTCGACATATACATTTTCTTTCAAATAACCCCAAAGAAACAAGTCCCACGGTGTCAAATCACATGATCTTGGTGGCCAATTAATATCGCCCCCACGTGAGATAACACACATGGCCAATGAATTTGTCGCGCTAGAAAGCCATTGCTTCGATAGCTGTGTGGCAAGTGGTACCTCTGACGCTGTTTCTTATACAATCGTAATAAGTTAACCTGATTTCCATTGCACACTCCATACACGTAGAAAAATATATGGTTGACGCGACAATAATATAATATGATTGTTGCCTTACCGAAAATTATATATTGTTATATTCAAAGCGCAATTGACATGATTTTAAAATATTAGAAAAAACTACACAGTTTTGGTTCCTAGTATTTGCAGCCAAAATGCGTAGACGCAGCAAATTTAAATAGCAGAACATTTGTTCCAAAGTGAATTTAGCAATAAAAATTGCACGAGCCACGTATTCTTATTTTGCTTACAATTAAGGGTGATTCAACATTAAATTTGGTATTGCTTTGTTTCAGTGTTTGACAAGTGTCTTTATGGATAGGTAGTTAATAGGGCAGTAAATTAAAATAGTTGAAGCCCATCATGAAAATGGGCGTTCAAATCAAAATGTGGTTCGTGCTCTTCGTAATTATTTTAGGCAGCAAAACCAACCAAAAGTGTTCACAATTGGGAGAATTGAGTGCAAATTTCAGCAGACCTATGCCTGTTTAACCAGTTTAATTCTCAGGGGAAATAGCTGTTGTTGCGCGGAAAAGCTGTCAACCGTGACTCGTCATCATGACCCACAATTGCACATCTCACGAACAGCACTGGTGCAAGTTTTGAATTAAAATTTGAATTCACACGCTTACATGGTTTAATTGATTCAAGAGCTGACGCGTATCGAAGGGTCTTCAATGCACCGAAAGGAGGTTGAAATGGACAGAATGTATCATTGATTTACATTAACACCTGCCTTGATGGCCCTATCTGAAGATGGACCAATTTTACGAAGTGAATTATTCACGATTCAGCAGTGCTCTCTTGTGGCTTCCAAGGCTAATACCAGTCGCAACTTCTATCCTAGGCTGGTAGCTATATAAACAAACCACTTTCTCGGGGCTTCCAATTACTCCAATACGCAATTTCTCAGGCAGTCAATAGAAGACAAAGATAAATGAGTTAGCAGACCGAAGCTCATTAAAGGCATCAGTCCTTAACCAACTCACTTGCTTAACCAACACCATTTGTTCCTTATATTACACGGCAGCAGCACCTCTGGGGTTATTGGCGTCCCACCACCACCGCAATGGACCATAGATATCAGGGAAGACTATTTCTTCTCTCCTCGATTTTAGGTTTAAACAACGGACAAAATGTTTTAGCCAATATTAACAATGATCTGCGCCGAAATGTTTTGCAAAGCAGAACTTCCCGGGGTTATAAGTCATGCGGCTTCCTAGAGTTTTATTTGCTAAAAGGAACTCCTGCACCTTTATGCTACAGAAAGCAGAGTGCCCTGGTTGGGCATACATTAAGGTGAAAACTGGCCTGCGCCGGAACGGTTGAACAGTGAAAGATAACCTGACAATGATAATAGTTCAGCGACGACGCACATTTTCACTCAGTGGATTTGTTAATAAACAGAATTTCCGCCATTTGGGCAAATGAGAATCCATAACTGATTGTTGTAAAATAGATTTATAGGCTGCCGGACTCTTCGGACTATACTTCCAAGAAAATGGGGTCGGTCAAACAGTTACCTTGAATGGTAATCACTTTCGCGATGTGATAACGGACTTTTTATGTCCAGGAATAGGGATTATAAACCTTGTCGGTCTACGGTTCCCACTGGATCTTCTCACTTGCCACAAGCCAAGAAAACAATAGCTGTTTAACAAGAGAACTTCAATGGCAGAATTGTTACCGGTACTATCTTTTATATTGTGTGAAATTTGAAGTGCGTTTTTCTCGAAACAAGCTTTTTTTAGTTATGGCTATGTTGCAATAAAGGACCGATGTGATTTGACCCGCTGGACTTCTATCTTTATAGACATTTGAAAGAAAAAGTGTACTTCGATAAGCCAAGAACAGTTCAAGAGCTAAAGAAGGAGATATTTCAATACATTAACGATATTAATTCTCAATAGTTTTCGTAAATATGGACCAACGGATAGAAGCGTGCTGCCGCAGCCATGTTGAGAATTTTGCCGATATTTTATTTCATACATAATTTTATTATATTAAAATCAATATTAAGATAGTGTACTGAAAACCTTGTGTTCGATTTACAATTAACATCGTGCTTTTTGGTTGGATCACCCTTTATGTTTATTTTTTTATATTTATGAATATGGTTCATTAGCCCCTTAACCATTACTATTGTTATAACTTAATAATAAGTTTTGAAATAATCGTTACTAATACAACACTTCGGGCTATATTTAATCATGTTTTCTTGACTATTGTTCAATTAATTCTTATGTCATTTAAAATATTGAATATTAATTAAATTAAGCTTTTCATCACGATAAAATTTCCAGTTAAATGAAATCAATAACAATGAAAGCAAATACGCTGATTGTAACCCAATTATTTATGTCTGATTAAACTGTTTAATATTTACAATAAAACAGACAAATACCGCAAACATTTTATAAATGATAACAACTGCTTATCTAATTGTTTAAAATAAGTTGGAAATAAAATTATGATTACCACTTTACTTTTTTTAGTTCTCGCGTAACCCAGCAAAACTAGATGCAGTTAGCATGGAAAATGTGATGGTTGCATTCTATTCTATTTTTATTTCTATTATTTATTTTACTAGCCAAAAACAAATCTAAATTTATTTTCCAGTATGTTATATTTCAACTATTAAAAATTGCTATACATTTTTTTCCAACTCTAACTACAATAAAATTATTGCTGGGTTACGAAATATTAACAACAAAAAGTTTGTGTTTACCTTTATTTGGGTTAAATATATTTGGTGATTTTAATGTGTACAAGCACACTAACATACTTTTAAAAACATATATACAAACAAATTTATTTTTTCTTTTCATTTTTGTTATGATAATAACAATTAAATTACGCTACAATAGTTTCAGCAGGTGATTAACCTGACAAACTGTTTTACTCACACACCAAATACTTATACAGACATTTGTATGGAAATGTGCGAGAAAACACTAACTTACCCAGTGGTACAAAGAGGGAGGTAAACAGACAATTTATAATGTTCGATTTAAAGCGATATCAGACTATAATATTTTGTATTATGACTTGTCAAATCCTCAATAAATACGTACAGGTGTGATAGGGGAAATGCAAAGCCATCTATTTTGTTGGTAGGAAACAGGAGAGTGGTGTTAAAATATACACTTTCTTTTGCTTGCAAAACCAGCAAAACCGGTAGCTCTATGCAGAATCTGGTGCATTTGTGATTGTAAATGTATATACATATATGATATCAGCTGTGAATGAGATCTTTTAGTTTAGCTTTCGCTACTTGTTCTTAAGCTTTTACCTGTATTTCTAGAGACTCCAGCAGACAATTTAAAATCTTTAACACGTCGTCTTTGCTCCACATTTTATTGAAATAATACCGTTTTAAAAATGTTTTTGTTTTCCATATTTTACTTTTGTTACAGCTAACAAGCGGCACTGCTATTAAACATGGTAAAACTATCGATGGCTCTTATTGAGTGGAAGATAAGCTATAGCAATGTGAGCAATATATTACTTAGGGCCTTTCTATATGATACCACCGATATGTAGCAACCCACAGATATATTTTTAGCTACATAAATTTTTAAAATTACATTTTGTATGTTAATATGATCACACATTCCACCACAAAATACATATACCAGTTAGTATTAAGAACAGTTCTGTGTACCCCAGAGTCCTTCGTATGTTATGCGTTGCCTTTTTTAACTGACAACTAAGTTGAAATACATGCTGTCTTATGAGCTTTGTCATATTTCGTACTTCTCCATCAACGAAAGGTATTAAATATAAATTTATCGAATTTTCGATGAACTTTTGTAATTTTTTAAATTAAATTTTTGGTTTGTACATTTGTACAATGGGTTATAGTATTAAAGCTGGGCAATTTTCCGCCTTTAACGTACGTTGAGAACATTGAAAACTATCAGTTTATATTTTTTGTATATTTTAATTAATTTTTTCGTTCATATTTTTCATTTTTCAAAGAAGCTTTCAAGTGCCTCGGGTTTTTAAAACGGTCTAAGATGTTCTTCACTCCATTCGATCTCCTTATTATTTATACCACCTATATCCGACCGAAAATGGAATACAGTCTCATATTTGGGCCGGTGCCCCAAAGTCTATTTTGGGGTTATTCGATCGTCTGGTAGGGTGAATAAACTTAGGGTATCCAACTCTATTGACACACTGGAGCATTGACGCAGTATAGGGTGCGTAACTTTGTTCTATCGTTACTACAGTGGATTTTGTATCCGACGAGATTAGGGATCTTGTTGACGAAACTCGCAAATTTCTACGTAAAAAGCGTTTATCGTACAGAGCTCATCCATTTGTGGTGGATTGCCCAGGGAATCGTACAACATATTACAGAGAGAATTCGTTTTTCAGCCTTACACTTTGCCTATGGAATAAGTTGCCTGCAGATGTGTTTCTTGTCTGATATAACGTTGGAAAATTCAAGGCAAATGTTCACAAACACTACTCCCTCTTTCCCCCTCCTCGTAACCTATTTTCATAGTTCTGGTACAATGCACTGCACATGTAGGGGTTATACCCTGAGTACTGGACCAAAAATAAAAAATTTAAAAACAAGTTGTGTTCGATTTTCTTTGCTGTGTTAGATAAAAGAATCAAAACATTTTAATCAAATTAAAATAAAAAACATTTGAATTTATATCCGTCAACAAAGTACCGATTGTGCCAACTTTATATACGTTATAAACGTATACGTCAATGTCAGTTGAAAAACGAGATGGATAACGTGCAGTAGATTCTATGTGCCCCGGCTTTTAGACCGTACTCGTAAACCTTTCCATTTAAAAAAATTGTATTATATAACCAAACACATGAAATTACTGTATATGAATTTTTTAATTATATTTTTTATGCTAATTTAACGCTATGTTTTGCCTACTTATTAATAGAAAATTTCATCTGCTTAAATTTTTAATAAAAGTAAACAAAATGTAATAAAATAATTTATTAATAAAATAATTTAAAGAAAAATTGGATAGTCAAATTGTTTTAGGAAATCCTTTTTTGGTTGTAGTGGAAAAAGCTCTTTTTATATAAAAATCTCCTAGCAGCATCTCCTTTCTAACATAATCTAATCTAAATATGTGGTTTTAAAGTTCTTGGAAGGGGTAAAATTACAAAGAAGAAAGAACCCTTTTCAAGCAAATTCCAAGACTGGTCTTTTTAACTTTTACTGCTGGGTAGCAGCGCCAGTGTATTTTACACACACCTATATTATATATATGAAATTGTAATAGTGTATTCATTTACAGTTAAAAAATATGATAAATTGCCAGGGTAAAAAAAAAACACAAAAAATATGCAGTAGCAAGCAAACAAAGCAAAGCGACCCATTTAAAAATTGTATGTCAAATGTACACTGTAGGAAAAAAATTAGTGTGATTTACTGCGTATGGCGCCTAGAACATATTTTACGGGATTTATACTATGAAATATTGAGGTGAATTTCAGAACAATTTGTGTTTAGTTCTGCAAAAGAGAAGTGTTGTTTACGTTATAGGAAGAATATTTTATTGAATTTAAGTTAACCATTTTTTTGAGAGTGTGATAGAAAAAATTTTATTGTTCTAGAGAAGGCTTATTCTTGTACATATATACATATGTATGTATATAATATGTTTTACGTAATCGTTTTTTTCAAGAACTGTACTTGTTCTGCACCATAGCACCACTTTACAAAAACGAAGTTTTTTTTTTTGACCCATGAACCAAATATACCTTTTCGGAAAGGGGAGAAAGAGAAAAAGCGATTTTCATATACAAGAGCGATTTTCGTACACACGTCAGTATTCCTTTTTTTTTATAAAATACAAAGCTCGTAGTGTCCGTCTGTCTGCCTTTGTGAAAGATTTTGGATAAGTTTTTAACCCTCTTTCCGTGATCCAATCAAGCTGAATTTTTACGGATTTTAGGGAATCATGAAGCAGATTTTGGGAATGCCAACAAAAAAAAAAATAAATTGGAGCCACTTCGCTAACCGGATTGGAACCGGTTTTTTATAATCTGTGCGCGTTTTAGCCGTGCATTGTTTATCTGAACTATTAACGCTCATTCTTTTAATGCGAAAATTGAAATGACCATACTGTTTCCGGGGAAGTTAGGGATTTTGCCGATTGCTGAAGCCAATTTCGGGAATTCCAAATAAACTCCAAACGTGTAATATGGATGATTAGTTTTTTTTTAACTATATTTTTATTTTGATGTATTTTATAAAGTAAAGTAAAAGATATGGAAATTAAGTTCCAGTTGAGAAAAGGAAGAACTAAGAAAGAAAAAACATAATTCAAGCTGAACATATATGTAGCATCAGTTCCAAAATACACGGAAGAAAAAAAACGTTCATGAAGTTTTAGTTTTAGGTTCTAGAATTCAACCGCAAATTTTGTATAACTGCTTTGCAATGGCCTGGCATTGGGTTGAATAATTCTTGACATGGGCTTTTTAGGATCTCATCTCAAGCCTTTTGCACAACTTTCTAAATCTGCTGGCTGCGAGATGGCTTTAAGTCCTATACAGTTTTTTTCATGTCCCCCCAAAGACCGAGCTATCCTCTGCTTAAACTGAATATTGTTGAGACGAAATCACTCCTGGGGCCAGATTCCGCAACTATGAATTTTTTTACCAGTGAACACTCAAAATAAAATTCACTGACAGACACAGTGTTCACTTTTCATTAAAAAGCGATTCCGTAAAAATAATGAATTTTATTGAGCTGAATGTGTTTCTTCAGGCTGAATGATATGCTGATTTGACAAATTAACTGTGTCACACAAGTTGTTGAATAGATAATTTTAATATACATACATACATAATCCTTTTGTTTATTTTTTTCAAGTTCAAAATATTTTACAAAAAACTAAAATTCACCGAAGATTTTTGAATGAAAAAATTATTATTAAGTGTACACTTTAAATGTCAAAATTATTCATTCTCACCATTGCGGGCTCAAAAATCAAAAGTAAACACTGAAATTGGTGAACATTTCAAAATTCATCGTTGCGGAATTTGGCCTTTTTACTACTACGCTTTGGGTTGTTGTTATGCTCGTATATTTTAGTTTATATTTTCTACACAAAATTTCCTGCAAATGAATACTTACATTGCTTTTTTTCGGAACTAAACCATACATGCCATTTAGGCTGCAAAAAAAAAGGTTGTTATCTAGAAGTCTACAAGGGCCAAAAATATATTTTATTATATTATTCATTTCATTTTAGGTTTGATAGTATGAAATCGAAATGTAGTAGTACATTAATCGCAACAAATCTGTTTTTCATAAAATCTAATGAAAATCTTAAGAGTTGTATGATATTGTAAAAATAATCTCAATGATTATGGCGAAACCTTCGAATTGTATAATAATATTAAAGCACTCAAAAACTACCTACTAATTAACTTTTTCTTAATTGTTTCACAAAAGTAAACTCAGCAGTTAAAAAAACACTTCAAGGATCCACATCATTATCATATTCATAATCTACTATTAAAAACATATATATGCACATACGCTGGGCTGATCAGTATTTGAAATTAAACTGCATATCTTTCAATTATATTACACATAAACGACTTGAGGTATTGAAAGTATTTAGTTATTGAAATACACAAATTAAAAACATTTTGTAATATGTATTTGAATTACATGTTGCTTAACAATAAATATTTACAAAATACATTTGTTTGTTAAAATAAATTGAAAACTAATTGTTGCACTCAACAGCTAAATTGCTGAAAACTATGCCCTACAAAGTTTTTTATATGTAGCAATACAGCTTTCAAAACGGGCAAACCACACAACGAATTCATTTTGCCTAATTGGGTGCGCGCAAAAAGAATTTTCACATATAACTTTTTACTAGTAAAGGGTTTTCCAATAGGTACTTGACAACATTGGATTTAATTTGTGAGCGCACTATTTCACAGAACCGGGCATATTTAGATCAAATTTGTAATATATCTACGTGACTATCGTGAGGGGTTTTTTAGATTCGGCCCAGCCGAATATACTACACTTTTATTTTTTTTCAGTAATGTCAACATTTTGACCATGGAAAAGTACACGATCAAACAATGTATGCAAATTCTTGAAGATTTTTTACAAAAATCCCAAACTAGTCTAGCAAACTTGGAAGATTATGAAGTTCTTACTGGTAAACAGTTACATAGAAAAAATTTGTTTTTTGTTCAATAGCGAAATTTGCTGAATTAATACATTTTTTGGGATGCGGACCTGTAAAGGATTCAGACAAAAGTTTAGTAAAAATAAATAAAGCAACTATTTTCTTTTTCAACAGCAACAAAGTATGATATTCAAGGTTATTGTTTTGAGGGATATATAGAGTGTTCTAGAATTCAACGTCCAGCCGCGTTATGAGAAATCCCAGAAAAAAAATCTAGAGAAAAGCAAGAACTTACTCGTATGCGAATAAAAAAACTTTTGATTTGGGTAAGTTTTTTACGAAACATTTGGTGTAGAGCAAATTTTCACGATTAAACTCATTAAAACTCATGTTTAAAAAACATATTTTGTTCTGTACAGAAATGTTTTAAACATGAAAAAAGGAATTTTTTTTGTTTATAATGAATTTCTTTTCTTAAATTGCGTTTGACACATTTGTTATTTTTAAAATTGCTTTATAAGGATAAAAAACTCAAATGATATGATTTAAAAATCGTATTAAAAACGTGACATGATTTTGATAGCAACTTTAAAAGAATGTTTTACAAAAACGCTTGCTTTTAAATCATCGTATAAATAAGCTCTTGCGTTTATTTTCTTTAGCGTATCATATATCATCTATTTTGTATTTGAAATACCTCACTGGAACATATTTTGTATTGCAGTGCAACCTAAATTAAAGCGTAAAGCGCAACGTAGTAAGCATGGTGCAATTAACCAGGTGGCATCACTAGCGCAGGTGATAATTTTTTGTTTCATAAAATTGTGTGTGTCAAAAATTGTGGGTGAAAAAATAAAAATATTTTAAACAGTTTGAAAAAGGGCAAGAACACAATAAAAAAGTTTTCAAAAATATTTTAATTGCTTAAAATGTGTTGAAAACAATTTATAAAAAAAACTATATTAATTTTCTTAGTTCGTTTTTTTATATAAACGTTTCTTTCTTCATTTTCTTCTGTTTTGTAAACATGTTTTTGACAGCGCCCGGAATTTTTACACAAACAAAATATTATGTATGTAATACAACAACTCTTATGCTGCCACCTAATAATTGCACCATGGTAGTAAGTAACTGTGCTACCTAAATTAGCGCGTCAAGCGTAATTTGTCTGTCAAAAATCCTCATGTACATACAAAATATATCAGCCCAACCCAAATAGCGCAGTGTCAACGCTTTGCAATTGGAAAAACCAATTTTGACAGAGCGTAAGAGAGAAAGCTCTACCGCCTCTCAGTAAAGTTCGCTTCAAAACAAATGTTGCTCAATTTGTACGGCCATTAGTAATTAAGTGCTTTCAGACTAATTTAGCGATTTTATAAATTTTTTTTATTTCTATTCTGTGGTTTTTATTAAACAAGTTTAGTGAGCAATACTGTTCATGGCACAACGTTTTTTATACCATTATACTCGTATGTATGTGTAAAAAAACAAACATTAACTAAAAGGACTTAACATACATAATAACAATTAAGGGTATTATTTTTAATTATATTTACTTATTTTATGCTTGTAACATTTATCAGTGTGATTGTTATATTTAAAACAGATTACGCCACTGATAATAATAACTATGAAAAGAAATAAAAAAATATTTCCACTTTATTCTGTTACTGAGAGTAACATAGAGTGATTTTTAATTGGCGCGGGTAGATGTTAGCCCTGTTATTCTGGTGGCATCTGTTTAATCTGTTGTTTATTGTACTGATACTGATGACAAGTGCCGCAACTAAGGAGCACGCTAAAGAGATAAAACTTTATCAGCAAATTTTCGGCCAATTTTCCGCACGTACCCCTGTACAATAATTTCACATAACATCTCAAACATTTTATTCAGTAGTCATAACCAATTATCTCCCTTTGCGTGAGTCATTATAGATAGCTTAATTCATTTGAAAATTATTATAAATGCACGTTTTCTTAATTATTCGTTCATACACAAGCGTTTGTATGAGAGCTAAAATGCATTTATATTTATTTGAATTTTTTTAAGTAGTTTTATTTGAAATTTGAGTGACTCAATTTAATGTTCATCTTATTTAGATTTTTAAATCGAGCTTTTAATGATAATTAAAATAAATTTTATCAAGTTTCTAAACAAACTGACGCTTCATTGCTTGAGGGCATTTCACACTATCACACAAGTTTTAAGATTCTCATTGAGTTTTTGTAATGAGATTTTTTGCGACTGTCAAAATATCGAACACCTTTATATAACCTGAAATTTTGACATCCATGATTTTTTTTTTTTTTTTGCTAGTACTCAGCGGACGACTCCTACATGCGCAGTGCATTGTTCTGGACCTTGACAAAATAGGTTATGGGGAGGAGAAAAAAAGGGAGTAGTGTTTGTGGAGGTTTGACTTGAAGCTATCGATAATAACAAGGATAGACGAAAATAAATGTTATCGCAGCTTTTAAAATGCTGGAATTAAATTAGTTAAAATTCATCAGTGCCCCCAGTGTACATATATATGGGAAGATCATTCAAATTTTTACTGCATTTTTATGTCTGATAAGGCACATTTTGCTTTAAACGGCAATGTTAGCAAACAATATTGTCGAATATGGAGTAATTCTAACCCACGGATGCTCCATCAGATGCAATTACATCCATTTCACATCACAGTATGGTGTGCAGTTTCTTCAAGGTTCATTGTCTGGACTTACTTTTTCGCAGAAAATGGTTGTACTGTTACGGAACATGAAGACCGCTACTTAAAGATCTTGAAAGAGTGTTTTATTCCAGAATTACGCCGAAAGAGAATCCCTTTCAACTTTATTTGGTTTCAACAAAAAGGGCAAATTTGTCACATAGCAACGCCTGTTATGACAGAATTGAGACAAAAATTTACCAATAAACTGATTACAAGAAACTTGTCAATCTCTTGGCCTTCCAGGTCTCCTGACTTCACTGCACGTGTTTTTTTTGGGTTATTGCAAACAAGAAGTTTACAAAAGAAACCCCAACAAATTTGGATGATTAAAAGCAATCCATTCGAACGGTAATTGAGACAATTCCCGCAGTAATGCATAACTTTTTGATAAGATGTCGCACATGTGTCACGGAGGGTGGAGGCCATTTGAATTCAATTATTTTCAAAACTGCATGAACTACTTTAACAAAAATGTATTATTTTTCAAATGCATTATAAAAAATAAGTTATTATTTGCTTCTAATTTTTCAACATTTTTTATTTAAATTATTATTTGTTATTAAATTATTATTTTTCAAAAAAATTTTCCTGAAGAAGACACATTAAACTATTTGTCTTATAAACTAAAATAACGGTAAATCTAAAATTACAATTTGTTCAATTTTGTTATTGTATTTCCAATTGAGTGAAAATAAAATAAAAGTGGTGAAATGTGAAAGTAAGAAAAAATTGATTAACAGTTAATAATATTATTGAATAATATGCGACATATATAGTGCACTATAATGTAATTATTAAAGATAATTATAAAATACACTACAACATAACGGAGTGTCGAAATATTGAAAATAAAAACTATAATTTTTAAAAGTGGACCACTATCTCAACAGCAAATAATAATTTAAAAATAAGTTATATAAACTTTACAAAAAGTTATTTCAGTTTCTTAATGTAACACAATTGATCAGCCACCCTGTATAAGCTAAAATATGAGCGGGGCATGTAGAGTGCCACAGATAGGGACCACGCTGTAATAATGCTCGCGCGCATTTCCAGGTTGGATTTTTTCCCTAGGAAAGAGGAGGTTTTTATCCGTCACACCTTCAGGTTGGAAAGAGAAGGTTTTTAGTCCGTATACACGGAGGCCAACACACCTTTAGGTTGGATTTCCTCCCTTAGAGTAAGAAAGAGGAGGTTTTTATTCGGTATACACGGAGGCCGACACTCCTCAAAGATGACGGCCTCTGGGATGATTGGGTAATGCATTTTTGCCTGCTTATCGAAAAAAAAGATAGTGTCTTCTCCTGCTTCTCCTGAAAGTGTCTTCTCCTGCTTCTATCAGCACTTCAAAATCCAACAGACCAAGTGTGCCCAGCCCTATGCGCTTAATACGCAATTGTTTATGTAAATGCGCTTAGCTATAGCGCTGTGCTCTTTAATACACAAATACTGCGCTCAGCATTAGCAATGAAAAATACACAAACAACTTCGTCGTTTACATTTTTTTTCGTTCTTCACCGCACACACACAAAAGCAAAGTAACAACACTTTCGCATGCTTTGTAGGCAAAACTTGACGACAGCGTTTATCAGTGTGAATTTTGTTTTGCTTTTTACAACAATGTTTTGCTTTTTACAACAAAAAATATTAAATACAAATAGTTTTTTCTTAAATGTATTTGTGTTTACTCCTCTATATAGAACTTGTGGGCATCACTGCAATAGACAATAAAATGTGTACGTAGTACTCGTATTTACAAGCAATTTAAAATGTTTATTTACTGAATATTTTTAATAATACATCTGAGTCATTTTTAAATTTTTTTATGCATAAATTGTATCGTAAAAATCATTCATGATTCATTGTTAGTTGCCGGCTTTTGTTTGCAGTAACATTTATTGAAATTCAAACATCATATTTGTGTCTTCGGCAATCTGTGTTATAGAATTTAAAAATATACGAGTAGTAAGCAATAAGGAAAATGTTTATGTATCCATAAAATGGCACGTTTTCAAACAAAACAAAAAAAAAAAAAAAAAAAAAGAGAAAAACTTTCTTTTTATTATTATTTATGTATTTTAAGTTGTATATGAATACGGCAGAGACTGTAAATATAAAATGTGATAAATTTATAAATTTGTCTATCCGTAGTTATGAGCAACTTGTTGCCTTTTCTATAGTAAATTTACCGTAAATAAACTGTCATGAAAGTTTATTTTTAATAGGTTTTATTTTATGTTTATAAACATTCTTAGAAAGTCATATAAATGCATATGTGCATGTATTAGTATTCTACTACAATATTTTCGATATTTTTATGCTTTACATTGAAAGTCAAACCTTGTCACCGAAACCTAATTCTAGTCAGTTCATGACACACGAAGTCTACGTGCTTTTAAATAATTTGTTATAAATGCAAGTGCTACATTATTTAAGATTACTTCCTTTTTATATTTTTTGAATGCAGTATTTAGAAAAAAAGAACTTGCAGAAAGAAATCCACAACCACTCTCCGCAACTTGTGGCCAAATTTTTTTTTTCCAAAAGTAGATTTAATAAATGTTAAAATGCTGACCCAAAAAACTTGAAGTTTAATTAAGTCAAATCAAGCCAATAGAATAATAGCAACACGAATGCTTGTTATTTTAAATATTATTATTATAAAACAATTTTAAAATAATTATGCAAAAAGAGGAGGCTTTTATTGGAATGAAAATAATTCATCTGAAAATAATTGCCCTAATTGTTTTGGCATAAATTAAAACAGCTGCATCTCATACAGAGTGGCTTATTTTTTGAAAGATAATACTTATAATTTGCTACCACAATCTAACCAATTTGTGTGTGATGAAGATATTTTTATGTTGACTTCAACAAAACTCAAATGGCCGACCTTTTATCTCCATGCTATACACCTGACTTGTGTCTAGTCTGTCGTTTGTTGTTCGCTTACTGATGCAACAGCATCATGGCAAGTTACACGAGTGAGCATGATTGAGCACGTCCAATTGTTACAACTTTATTACTATAAATTTTTCGACAGATAAAACATTTTTAGTGGCGAGGTACTTTTTTTTTAAACCAAATTGTGGCAAAGGTTCATCAGCTGGCCAAGCAATCGCAAAATGTTACTGTTTGATACAGATTTTGCTTGGACAGTATGACAATGAATTTTGCTCTACGCTAAACGATACGATGCGGTTCCAGATGCGATGTGTAGTTGAGCGGTAATAACCGAAAGGTGAGTAATGGGTGTGATCATGTTAGGGGTGCCTACAACATACGGCTTTCATAGGCACCACGGTTAGCTTATGAAGCGCGGGAGGGTCGCCAGATGGATAATTCCACCTCAACCATCCAACATTTCTGCTTTTCTTGTTTTCCATTTGTATTTGAGCCTGCACTTAGGTGTGAAGTCGCAAGCCCCGTTTTTTTTAATGAATGATATGAGAGTAACACTGACACAAGTGTAATGTTACATCCATCTTCCATGCTGATACTTGCGAGGAACAAGCGCCCATGCCCACTGATTCCTAGCCGAAGAAAAAGCACAAAGCTGTCAGTGTAGCAAGAGCAGCAAGGGAGATGACCGTAGTTTGATAAATTTTTATGTATGTTTTTGTAACAGCCCACCAATACCATCTCGTCCCGTGTAGATGAGAACAAAATCTAATCTTTTATTTTTCCTTTGATAATTTTAATTTTAATAATTATTAAAAAAAAAGCATTACAAAAATGGCCATATGGTCACCGCTCGCAAGGATGATGTAAACTAACCATCAAAATCAGTCTTTTTCTTCTGGGGTTGCCCGAACTTGTACTTCACTACCAATAAGCCGCTATCGATACACGTAGAAAAAAAATTTATTTGTGATATGTAAATATTTTAAGGGCAACATGCTATTGCTGAATTATTTGGTTGGTATGGAACATATCGGTTAAATTTTAAGGTTCCATGTTGAATGTGAACCACATCTAAACTTTTAGTTTTTTTCTGGATTTCATTTGACTTTTCTCAACGTGAGACTATTGCAATTTGAACCATGGAAACATACACAATCAAGCAATACGTTAAAGTTATTCAGGCTTGTTATGAAGAGTACATGCTCAGAGAACTCCTTCTGCAGAAAATGTTGCTGCTGTTCGCGACAGTGTGACCTTCTACGTCAATTCGTCGTCGCGTCCAACAATTGCACCTTTCACGCTCGTCGTTGATGAACATTATAAAGATTTGCATATACACATTTACAAGGTGCAATTGACTCAAGAACTAAAGCCTCTTGACCATTCCAAGCGTCGTCAATGGTCAGAATGGCGGCAAGAAATGGCAACAGTGTATGATCAATTTTCCCAAAAAATCATCTGCAGTGATGAGGCACATCGGGCCGTCTTTTTTTCAGTCAGGCAGTTACTGTGAATAGTGTTCGCTATCAAGAAATGATAACGAACTTTTTATGCCCCAAATTGGGGATTGCCGCACAGCTAACGAAACAATGGCTCTTTTGCAAATTCAATGATGGTGTTATATCACGTGGTGGCGATGTCAACTGGCCGGCAAGATCATGTGATTTGACACCGTTGGTCTTCTTTCTTTGGGAATATTTGAAAGAAAAGCTAGACGTCGATAAGCCAGCAACAATCCAATAGCTAAAGGATGAGATAACAATACTATTCATTTATTTAAAATTATTAAAATCTATGTATATTAATGATAAATAGTCGACTTATTGAATATTTCTAATATTAATTTATAAAATTTTTTGTTTAAATTTATAATTTTTTATATACAATTTTTGGTTTGTACACATGTACATCGGGTTTTTGTTCAAGTTTTTCATTTCTTAAGTTTTTTCTTAAGAAGGATTTTTTACAATACAAATCTGTTGTGATCAATAATTTTTGATTAAAGAAAACAAGAAAAATAATAATCAAATCTTTAGAATATTTCTAATATTATATGATAGTATTACTCGTCTAGCTCAAGTTCAAACCTGGCTTTCGCCAAGAACTATTTTTATTTTTAATTATAACAATAATTGACGCGACAAAAATAATTGGATGCACTAAAGTTGGGGGACTACTAGCTGTTTCGCAGACGCTACACTGCTCATCAGCACCCACTAGGATTCGAACTCAGTACCATGTAAACATGATGTATTTTCAATACGGTCGCTTAACTAACTCAGCCACCGAGCTCTAATTTATTTTTTCATCTATATTATATTGATCACATATGCAATTTGCTATAATCCCAGTTGTTTGTACTGCAGTTTGCTGTCACATTCCAATTTCTCCGCCAAATCATGCAGCATCGATCTGTCTAGATACAATGCCCTTATATAAGAAAGAGCTGGACACTGACAGAGGAAGTGCTCTACAAACTCTACTTCCTCCTCATCTCTGCAACTTCTCCAGAAGTCATTAAATGGAAGATGTAATCTCCTCGCCTGCGTCCTTATATGGTAAAGTCCTGTCAGAACCACTATGGGGTGTGTTTATATATAATAATATTTCTTTCCTTTTTTAAAAGGTTTCTTTTTTTCAATATTTATTTTCATCACATAATGTATTATTGGACAAAATCAATCATGTTCTATTTCTACACACATATGGATGTAAAAATAATTACTCTATGTCAAATCTTCATATGCAAATTATTCCAACATTTTTAAAAGCGATTACAATTAAAAAATTTCTTTTTTTAAAACATCTGCACAAACCTCAAATTATATTGTATGCGTTATTATAAGAAATATTTCTCTTTAATTGCAGTTTTTTTTTAACATGGTCATAATTTAATGTCCTTAAATTGAAATTTTTTTGTTCACAGTTCATCAAATCATTTAATTGTCGTAAGCAATTTTTTGTCATTTCTTGTTTACTTTTCTTATACTCATACATACATACATTCATTTGCTGTCAACAAAAACATAAAATTTTCATTTTCATTTTGCAAAATGAATAGTAAATTTCCAAGAAGTTTGTACCAAAACAGGAACAAGAGGGTATATTACAAAATTGTCTGCAATTAAAGGCAGAGGTGGTGAGGGGACACACGTACAGGGTGGGTTAAAATTGCCGTAGAGGTTTGAGGTCTTTATAACTGTGTATTTAAAACATAATTATTAACAATTTTTTAATGTAGCATACTAAGGGAAAATATTTGCCATTCGATTACGAAAAGTTATAACTTAGTAGTATTGATTATTTTTTTTTTTTTAACAAACACAAAAACTGCGAAGCTTTTTTGCTTATCTGCGGTAACACCCAGGGCCTGTGGCAGGAATCGAACCTACGACCTCGAGACTGTTGGTCGAGTACTCTACCAAATCAGCCATCGAGGCACCCATTTGTAGTTTCGCATATCCGCACTTGTACAAAACATTTTCTCATAACCTCTTATAAAACTTTAGACAATATGTTGCTGATTTCGCTAAACACGTCATCTTTTAATTGCTTAATGGTTCTAGTTTTTTAATATAGAATTTTCCTTTCAAAAAACCCCAAATGAAACAGTCTGGAGCAGTTATGCCCAGAGAACGAGGCGGCCATTTAAAATGACTTATACGCAAAATAATTCATATATCATGGAAAAAAGTCTTTGTGTCCTACATAGTGTGCGTATTGGTATCATATTTGCAGTTGGCTTTCCACGGCAGTGCTTAACAAATTTGCCTAATTATCCTTTATCGAAACACTGCTCCAAACACTATCCTTAGGTGGATATAATTGTCGCTATTCGGAGGAGTGCCGCGGGCTTGGGAATTTATCAAGACTGGGAATTTGGGATTATAATAAGGTCTTAGAGGACAATCGAAATTTTAGTTGGTTAGCCGTTCTTGCGGGAGGAGTTTTTATTAGGTGAATGTAAGGACTACATAGCGGAGGTAACCCTCCGTTGTAGCCTTTTTACAGCCCAAGCATCCTACAGCCTTTATCTGCCTGTTTCTTACGGCTGCTGGATTGTTCGTTGGCTGTGCTGTTTTGCCGCTGCACCACCGCTTTGAGTTGATGATGTTGCTGTTCTCCATGTGTATATATTGCTGCCTCCTTGCCTTATTGCTTTGTTTGCGTGCTGTGTTCCTGATATTAGTTACACTTTATTTGTTTTGCTGCGAGAATGTATTGTACAAGCGTTATTGATTTTTATTTTCAGCGACAACTGAAGCAAAAATACTTTCTCTTGTGTCTTATGGCACAATATGTTGTATCCTTTTATTAATTTTACCATTTATTCAGCGGCGTCATTAACAACATGTAGCTTATGCAATATTTCTATCGTTTGCTGGTAGTTGTCAAATTCTCCTCAGATTTTGCGTCGACAATCATAAAGTCTGTTAATAGTTCAAAGCGCAGACAGAATTTTGTTGTTTCGAGTGTTAGGCACAGGCTCATTATTTAGCGGTTCTTTTTGAATTTATGTTGAGTCAACATTTATTTTACATCTTTCAATTCAAAATTATATAATGGACGATCCTGCTGATCTAAGTGTCGTACTCGTTTTCCATCACTTAATTCAGTACGTCTTCCTCCTCACTGTTTTTAGTAATTCAACATTTTCCATTCTTAAATCCTAAGCTTCGTTTCATAGGCGACATTTCTATCAAATAGAAACGGGCCTTTGTCCGGAAGAGGTTCAAGCGCGTGCAAATCTTGTTGCTAATATACAACTATACAAATCTTCTTGATTTTTGAAAATCATGCGATACAAAAGGAATTGACTCTTGATAAAAGGTCGTTAATTTTTGTGTAAGTTAAGAATAAAAGTTCGTGTTAGCATGCATGGAAAAGAGTTTCCAGTTTTTTTTTTTTTTTATTTAAAAAAAAAGTAACCAACAGTCTTTGGATCTCCTTGAAAAGCAGAATTTTGTAAAAATTTTTGGCTTGAAATATTGCTTTAAAAGACTGTATGTGTTTGCGAAACTTGGGCAATCAATAATTAGAAAACAAATCCACACAAACATTTTTCCAAAATTGTGCAGTTGAGAGCTAAAAGGAAATCGAAGAAAATAGTAATGTTTCACAACTCTATTTTACTCTTACATACGCATCAATGTTGCAGTGCTGCTTTAAATTAATATTCAGGATATTAAAAATGATAAATTGGTTTTACTTTGAAACTGAAAGCTTTAATATATAGGGAGAGAAAAGCAGCAATTTATTGGACTGTAAAAGACATACGAGTACATACCGGTGTATGCTGAAAATTTTTGCAAATTTTTGAAATTTTGATCTGAAATTTTCTGGATGTCTGCAAAATAAAAAAAAGTTTCACCTCAAACTCTTAAAAAATAAATCAATAGGTTCTTCGACTACGGTAGTGCGATTATATAACTTTTAACAATCCCATAATCATCACTTTTTTTCTACATATTTCATCGCTTGCAGTAGCGAATGTGTGATTCTCTAATAAAGAGTGGTCAAACCATAATGCACGAAGTTAATTGCGAGTCACACCTTAAAGTCAAGTTGTATGTCTAATTTAATTTGACACTTCTAGCTTTCAGTGACCATAGAGAGGTACATAATTAAACAGCGCGTTGAAGCGTTTTATTGGGCGTGTTTGAATGAAAATATATTTCGAGTAGTTCGTAATATTTTTGGACGGTATAGTCAGCTGTATAACTTTTAAAAATCCGATTGTATAACTTTTAACAATAGCCTAAACAGTGCGTTGAAGCCTTTTACGAAAATGGGCTTGTTTAAATGAAAATATATCGCTTCTTTATTACAACATAGTCACAACTAAAAAAACTTGTTTCGTGAAAAACGCATTTCAAATTTTAAGTTTCCATAAAAGTCTTAGATTTTTTTTAATATCTCCTAAAAGAAACAGTTTAAAAGTGATTTAAATAAATTTTTGACAGAATATAAAAGGTAGTACTATTAACAATTCTGCATTGTTAACTCGAAAAGCCAACTTTTTGAGATATGACTATGTTGCAATAAAGATGCGATATATCGAGCAATTCGTAATGTTTTAGGACGGCATAATCAATCACACTTTCATTTCCGTGGATTTGTTAACAAGCGCAATTGCCTTATGTGATTGCATGAAAATACACGAAGGATCATTGCAAGGTCTTTGTCTCCTAAAAAAGTGACTTTTAAGTGCGGCTTATGGGCTGATGGCGTGAACTATTCGTAATATTTTGAAAATGTGATCGGCTAAGTAGTTATTGGGAATCGTGTTCGCTGTTACGAGATGATAACGTAATAAAAAAGTGAGGATATGAATCAGGATTATTATCCTGTGGTCCCAACAGGATGGCACCACTTGCTACACAGCCAATGAAACAATGACTCTCGAGAGGTTCAATGGCATCATCATTGGACATATTTCTTTAAGAATATTTAAAAGGAAAATTATACGCCAAGAAGCCAAGAACAATTTAAGAGCTAAAGGATGATATAATACAGCACATTAACGTAATTGAATTTCAGTTATATCTGAGAGTCATTAAAATTAAGAGTCACCATCATGTCAAAAATTTTGTCGGTATATTGTTTCATACATAATTGTCATAGATTTGTCTATCATAGCAAAAATTATTAAGATAATCCTCTGAAAGCTTTTTGCTTGATTAACATCATGCATTTTGGTTGGATCTTCCTTTATAATTTTAAGAACGGTAAGCAGCTGTATCTTTTAATAAAAAAAATAATGGGCATTAAAAGAACAGCTGATCGACATTACTGAAAAATATTACTTATCAAAATCGATAATATATCGCGATAATTACTGTAGCTATACGACTATCGTAATAAAAGATATGACATTGCATTACAAGCCAAGAAACAAGTTTAACGTGTTCTTATCACTTTCGTGTTTACTAAGTTTACTTATACTTTTTATTTCAAAATTTAAATGCAAAATTATTTTACTGAATACCCCCTTATATCATTTATTTCTCTTGTTTGTGTTAAAAAAAAATACATTTTTATCAACACATTAAAACATTCCTCACAGAATAATATTTTCGTGGGTATACAAGTATAAAATCATCAACAATAATATTAAAAAAAAAAACCAAAGCAACCACAGAACATAAATTAAAACCTTTTTTTTATTGTAATTGAATACCAATAAAAAATAAATTTAAATATTTATTTATTGTATTTAAAACTTGCGGTCACAGAAAACTTATGAAAAAAATTGATATTTATATATCAGTTTGAAAACGTTGGTTGGGTAATAAAAACAAATCTACAGATATGTAGAACAGGTGTGCATCTAGATAAACCTTCGGGTGGCTGGAAATTTACATTAAACAAACAAAATTTAAAATAACGGTATTGGTCTATAGCTTATTGGTGTTATAGCAAAATATCTTTTAGCAATTTGGTAGGAGGGGGAAATTATTCTTTTCCCCCATTACCACGCTTGATGTGAACATATGTGTGATTAAATGGTTGCGGTGTGGAAAACTAAATTGTAATTTATTTCAAATTGTAGATTTCTGTGTTCAAAGGCAAAGAACAGAAACACTTAAAAAGTCTTTAGAAAAGTGCATAAACATTAGGGGGGGGTACTCGTGTGTATGAGGTATAGAAAATATTAGTTTTGCCAAAAGAGCAGTTTCAGAAATTAAAATTTCGTTTACCGTGTTTATTTTAAGTAACATTTAGAACTCCGAACGATATTATTTCATCCGTTATACGGAAAAGTACGTTATACTCGTATAATGAATTCGTTTTCTTTTTTTACTTATTTCTGTATTAATTGAATCTTCAAAATGCACTAGCAATAACTATTTTCAATACTTAAAATAAAAATTAACTCAAAAAATGTGATAAGTTAAATCCGGACAACGCTAGATGAAAAGTTTTATTTTGCTGGAACTTTATTAGTAAAATCACATTTTTAATATTCTGATGGTGACAGGCGTATCCCTTCTTCACTACTGAGTATGGCCGCCAAAATTAAGTATATGGCGAGCAAGAGGATTTGGGTGAAGTTCTACCTTACTGATATGCCTTGTTGCGTACTTCGCAAATTCGTCTTTTACCAGCGAAACACACAGATCGTTATGAATTAAGCTATGTACACAATACTATATTGTAAGATCTGGCAATATGCTGACAATGTAGTGACAATGAAAAATTGTCCCGCAGAAGTAAATTGTGGGTTCAGACGATCGTAAGAAAATCTTACAATTTCATTGTCAGACTATGGGCTGACAAATAATTCATCTGACAACAAATATTATCAGTTCACACGGTTGTCAGGTTGTTAGATGAAAAAAATTGCCAGACATGTTGTAAGGCATTGCCACTTATGTATATCAACAACTATCTGCTTGGCAGTGTTGCCCATCAAACTTTTTTCTGACAATGATGCTATTTTCAGGTGCATTAATTTTATACATCTGACAATTAAAACTGAGCTTACAATACCAGCCAATTATGTGGCAATGCCGACGAAGAGTGTTCTCACGATTTTCAGAATTTTGCGTGACAAAATTGTCGTCTTACAATTGATTGACAATGGTTTTTCTGACAACGTTGTAAGTTAAAAATTTGCAGTTCACACGATTGTAATACATTTTCAGACAATTTTACTGGCAATATTGTAAGATCTGACAACCGTGAGTACGTAGCTTTAGTTTTTTACATACCATAGAGCTGCAGTAATCGTTCGAAGAATTTTTTTTTGTCACCTTTGAATTTTTCTAATACTTGACGTTGAGGCGGTGTCCCATAATTGAATTCTACTGCACCATATAGGCTTTAGAATTGCGTTGTATAAAAGAAGTTTGGAAACTAACTTCAATTAAGAATTTCTGCCCATAAGCCAATTTAATTGCGCTGGTTTTAATTTCAACTGAGTAACTTTTGCATCAATGTGGCCCTTCCACGTTGGCCTACGGTCAAGGTAAATACCAAGGTACTAGATTACATTCTTTCTTTTAAATAGATTAATGAAAAATAATAATAACTTAGTTTGCATCATTATATTGTTATTAGGCAAAGTTTAGAGTCCTTTTAGGTTGCTATCAAATTTGAGAAGTTTTTTGCTTCCGTTTTCTTGACTGCAACTTTGTAAAAAATAATCATTGAAAATAGTAGCAGTTATAAAAATTCCGAAAATCGGGTTGTTGCGATAATCGGTAGTTGCAGTTAACTAGCTGAAATTGTATTTGCTTTTAGTTATAATATATCTATTTATAACAATTAAGTTTTTTTATTCGCTATTTTTAGCTTCTACCATTTATACCAATAAAAATTATAAATAGCTTGTTTTCTATGTTTCCCAGCTATCTATATGTCGACATTTCATAGGAACTACCCTAATCATCAGTAGACTTTGGAAATTTTTGAAAGATATTTTTGAGAATATCTTTCAAAAATTTCCAAAGTCTACTGATGATTAGGGTAGTTCCTATGAAATGTCGACATATAGATAGCTGGGAAACATAGAAAACAAGCTATTTATAATTTTTATATCTATTTATTTTTTATATTTATATTTTTGTATCAAGATAAAAGTTTATTTGGTTTTCTTTACACCATTGTGCGCTATTCCACCAGTTATTTTCAATTTCAAGAATTATTAAACATTTCTGTTGGCTTAAAAATATGTCTTATGATGTCTCTGAACAACAAACTTGTCTGCTATAACACAAAAAAGAAAATCATATTTCAAAAACGTCTCTAAGCACCAGTCATTTCCCAATAGAAATCTACATTGCTTTTTTTTGCAGTGCAAGACAGTAGTACGAGTATGTACACATGTAACTTGTTACGCGAAATCAAAAAAATGCAACAGAATTGTGGAAACAACAAAATCTTACAGCATTAAAAGTTTTTAAGCACAAGCATAACAACAACAACAGAAGTTTAAATTGCGGTTAAGAATAGTATTCGATAAATTTTTTCTACTAAATACATTCGTATGTTTTCTCATTCAAGCTCGTAGAACACACTGTTCAGTTCATTGCACTCTTTCTACCGGGTATAAAGTGAACTACAACGTAAAAAAAATAAGCAAACGTACAGTTTTTTGAACTTTTTTTTTTTTAACCATATCGTTTGGCTTTTCGAAAATGTTTTTGTTTAACTGACTTGAAAGTTTGGAAGCAATTTTTTGTTGGTTTTTATTTTCGCCTTTCAACCAACCAATAATGTAATACAAAAGCGAACAGAAAAATAAATTTAGCTATTGCTATATATTTTAATAAAAGGAATGTTACAAATATGTTTGCATGAAAATTAGAGCATCCAGTGGTTTAATCGTTACAGACAGCATACTAAATTTACTATACATATTGTATGTTCATATTAGTTGTACTCGTATTGAAGCTGATTATACTTTGCTACCTAGCAACGCCGCGTTTCCTATATGTTATCATATTTATAGAAGAGTCGGTAACATGGCAATGGTCTCCTGGCAACCTTAAGTTTAATATCAGCATTTTCTCTGCAGATAAAAATAAATTAACGTAAACAAATATATTTGGCTTATAAAATTTTCAAGCCTTTCATTAAGCTACGTACACGTGGTTGTCAGATCATACAATATTGCCAGTTTTAACTTACATCGTTGTCAAAAAAACCATTGTCAATCAATTGTAAGACGACAATGTTGTCAGGCATCTGACAATCGCGAGAACACTCTTCGTCATTATTGCCAGATAATTGGCTGGTATTGTAAGCTCAGTTTTAATTGTCAGATATATAAAATTAATGCACCTGACAATGGCATAATTGTCAGAAAAAGGTTTGATGGGCAACACTGCCAAACAGATGGTTGTTGATATACATAAGCCACTTATGTATATCAACCTTACAACATGTCTGGCAACTTTTTTCATCTAACAATCTGACAACCGTGTGAACTGACAATTTTTGTTGCCAGATGAGTTATTTGTCAGACCATAGTCTGACAATGAAATTGTAAGATTTTCTTACGATCGTCTGAACACACAATTTACTTCTGCAGGACAATTTTTCATTGTCACTACATTGTCAGCATGTTGCCAGATCCTACAATATTGTAACATCTGATAACCGTGTGTACATAACTTTACTGATGTACATGTTTTTATTCGCTTAAACTCTTGTTAGGTTCTTAGTTTTTTTTTTTTTTAGATTTTTTACTGATTTTTTCCATAATGGTTACAATCAATCCTGCCACTCCGATTCGACTTGACATTGAGTTCTGGGACACGCTGTATAAATAAGTATAATCGAATTAATTATTTTAATCTATATTCATGGCACTACAGATCCCGTTTATGCGACAGTATACAATTATTTTTTATTGCATAATTTTTGTTTATTTATACAGGACGGTGCAAGATACTCAGCTTTTTCAAAAGGCATTTTACGTTAATCATATATTTGTGACCTAGACAGCTGCGGAATAAAAACAGACAAACAACGGAGAGCTGTACTACAGAAGAATGTGGAATTTTTTCAACTACAATTTTGAGTCGATTCACAAAGCTGATTTTGGGGACTCGGAGCCACATCGCTAACCAGTTTGGAACCAGTTTTTCATATTCGCTGCGAGTTTTGTCGTACAACATGCATCTAAACTATCATAAAACATGCATCTAAACGGTCATTCGCTTTATTGCGAAAATTGAAGTTGCCGTATTGCTTCTAAGGAAATGGAGGGGATTTTAACTTTTCCTAAAGCCGACTTTGTGAATTCCCAAACAAATACTCGGAGCCGCTTAGCTAACCAAATCGGTACCGGGTTTTAATAGCCAGCGCAAGTTTCGGCCGTGAAACGTGCATTTAAACTATTAACGTTCATTCGAATTAATTGCAAAAATTAAAGTTGCCATATAGTTTCCGGGGACGTGGGGAATTTTTGGCGAATTCTGAAGTCCCAAAGTTGACTTCAGAATTCGCCAAAAATTCACAAAAAAAAAAACTCGGAACGCGTTATATGGATAATTATCTGGATTATATAGATAATTTAAGAAGAGGCTTAGACAATAGTGAATGAAAAATTTGATGTCGAAGCGTGTTATATAGTTTGTTAAACTATATTTATTGAACATGATTTGCATTGTTTTATTTTATAAATTTTTTATGTACACAAGCAACAAAAATCAAATACATAATTAATCGAAAAAGTCAAAAACTCTTATAGCTGGTTACTCTAATATACATAAAAGATATAACTATATACATATGTATACAGGTAGGTAAAATGTAAAGTTAAATAAATGTAAGTATAAAGTAAAGTGAAAAATCCAATGAATTTATGTTTGTAGTAGGCATATGAATACGTCTGAATAAATGTCTATATGCAGATGAGCATTAAAAATTTATAATTACAAATGATGCAAGTTGGCAGTCAGACATGGATGAAGTCAGTCAGGCAAACTAGGTGCTGCATGCAGTGCCAAATACATGCACAAAATAAATGAACATATGTTGAAAGTGCATCACACAATTATATAAAACACCTATTCAGATAAAGGGTAAGCTTTTAAGTGTTTGGAAAAGAAAATTTGTAACAGCAGAGCGATATGATATTGAGGATTGCTGGGCCATCACTGCACCAATTATGTTGGCTAAAAAGTTCACTTTTTATTTGACATTCATTGTTCCAAGCAGAGCTTCACTATGTTTTGATATTTAGGACACTTTTCCCTTTCACGGAAAACAACTATACTAAAAAGAAATTTTTCAAAAGCAAATGAGGAAAAAAAGTTGATGTAAATTGGAAGACCTAAAGTTCCTCGAGTTTACTTAATTACTAACAAGGCCTTGGGCAAAGCCTTATGTCTATGGAGTTTATAATTTAGACTATTCAGTTGGATGGCTTTAAAATTTTTTTATGCGGCAAAATATCTATATAAGATAGCTAAGATTTTTTAGTTTTATATGTTGAAAAATATGTAACAACCCGCGTTTTAAATTAGAACAAAGTTCAGGCTTAAATTCCTATTTTAGTACACTAGGGGTCGCCGATCCTTCAACTGACTTTCGAATTTGAGTGCGGGATTTGCTGCACAACAAAATAAAGATGTAGTCGCTGCCATCCATTCAGACGGTCAATACAATTATCGATGCGGTTTTTTATTTGCTGATATTGTTTAATGTTTGACCTGGCGAAAGGGGAAATTCCAACTCAGTGGGAAAGAGGTCAAATATATAATAACAGCAGCGTTTGCCATTAATACTTATTCAGCTATAGGCCCAGCCTATCCGAGATCGGTGCCAATACGCAAATATAAATGACGCACTGAATATAGATCTTCTTACAACTTCCGAATGGGGTCGTAAAAACGGGATCGATTTGAACACACATAAGGCCCACTGTTGTTTGTTAAGACATAGAGGCATAACCGTGACGCTAATATATCTGTAATCATGGGTAGTTTATTTCGTGCATGCCCAGAGACTGCATTTTACGAATCACTACAGATGGGATCTTATCAAACGAGATCAATATTGACTTGAGGATACCACAAAGAACAGTTCTTTTTCCTACACTATTTCGTATTTTTCTTAATGATCTTCTATATCACTCTTTGGCCCAACCTATCTTAGATCGATGCCTAGAGGTAAAATATATGAATGATTCACAAAGTAATGATATTATTTAAATCACCGAATGGGGAGGACTCCTACGTTCGTAAAACCTAGTGGTTTCTATTAGCTCACAAAGTCATGACAATAAAAGCTACTTTTTCTGTGCTCATGGATGTTATGGACACTGAAGTATCAGATCTTCATGATGTTATTGGAATAAAATTTCAGTGTGATCTTCACTGGGCTGAATGTTTTTCACGTGTCCAAAGAATCAGTCAAGTGTCTCAGTTTTCTAAAACATTGCAAAACATACTTCACACCAGCTGATCTCTTTAGTGTTGATATGGCTGAAAATGGAGTACAACTTTCAGGCTTAAGCCGGAGCCTCAAATACTATTTTGCGGTTACTTAACCGTGTTTAACGGAGAAGGAAGAAACTTTTAGTTGAAAGTTAGGCATACAATTCTATCTCACTGGAATATCGCATTACTTTTTTTTAAGTCGAAGACATGGAAATAATGAGCGTTGTTAGGTGTGTTTCTTTAATTTTGGTTAAATTCTGAGCATTTAAGAGACCGAAAAGTTTTTCTCAAAAAGATAGTATTTATCCAAAGTACGGGAATGCAAAATACATATTTTCTAGCCCAAAAAAATATATTTATATTGCCTTGATGCTGTAATGAAAACTGCTTTTTACTGTTACGATGCATTTTTCATACTTTTTTTTAAGTTCTACATATACATATTGTTACGAATTTTAATTGCATCTAATACAATGTAGCAGTCTTTGATTTGCTTGCTATAAATGTACACGCATATCCACACAAACAACATAAAACTAAAAACATAATACACAAACAAACAAACTAAAGAAAGCAAAATTCCATGTAAATCAACAACCAATGACATTATTGTTGTTGCTACGTTCTTATTGTTACGCCAGTATGTGCGTAGCAACTATCGGCCGTATTCATAAAAAATATTATATGTTTATTAAACACTGATTTGATAAATTTTCTATAGAAATTTGTCAAATAACAGTAAATTTGAGTATGGAATAACTCAAGAACAAAGCCGAAGGTAATAAAGAAGCATAAATAGCAGGCAGATGTTCGGTATAATACAAGAATAGTTTGAATTTACATGTAAATAAAGTTGTCAATTATAAAGAACTGTGTAACAAACAAGTGTCATTGCAAGGTAGATGTAATATTAATATAAAACATTGCAGCGATATTTTTATGCTTTTGATTGCCTAACTACTCTCTCTATATGCCCAATTTTAAACTTTGTTAACGATTTCCTTGCAAATTGAGATAACGCAAGATTTCAAAGTAGAATAAAGAAAAAGTCCCATTAGAATTTGAAAATTATACAGCTTGCTATATATCGCATTATTAGCAAATATTGCCAGATTATTTAAGACGCGGTATTATATTTGTATTTTACTTGTTGTAGTCGTGAAGTGCATGACACAAAAATTTCGATGAGCTTTCAAATATCATCAGACTATAATACAAATAAATCTTTTATAAAATCAGGCAACAAAATTTCTAATTTACTTTTAGCTAAACGCAAAACTTTTCCCCCAGTGAATGATTCATATGATTATAAAATTTTTTTATATTTTTTTGTTTTTTATTTAACTGAAATATATAAAACCTCAATTTGGTACTTGTATTTTATATATGTATGTCCATAAACATATACATACGTAGTTATGTGCAGAGTATAATGGAAGCATAACATCAGAAAAAATGGTACAATAAACTTCAGGTAACCAACCAGTGTATCACCAACAACTAACATAACAAAAAACAAAAAAAGTAGCACCAAACAACATTCTGTGATTTTGTGTTCATGTGAAAACAACAGAACTTTCAAAAAAAGCAACAAAAAAAAAAACATCCGTCAAGGAAATGTATGTTAAATTTTTTATTTTTTATAGTTGGAAAAAAGTTTGTATAGTTTTAATAATTTAACAAAATCATTTTATTTTTTTTTTATAATTTCTTGAATGCATGAAGTTGATTTTACTTTCTAGCTTTTGTTAATGCACAAAAGGGTTTATACCAATCTTGCTGGTGGATTAACACGAAAATTGAAATGGTATGTAATTTTATTTAGCAGTGCAAAGTTTTGTAGGGGTTTTTTTTTAATGAAAATCAAACAGATGGACAAAAATCAGCCAATTTTTTATAACTGTATATTAACGGCCTTATTCATGAAAAATATTTTATGTTTATTAAAGACTTATTTGACAAATTTTGTATAGAAATATGTCAAATAAGAGTTTAATAAACATACAATAATTTTTATGAATAAGGTCGTAAATCTTTAAATATATATTGTTGCAACTTTAAAAGGTGTAGAGTTCTATTTAACTCATTCCCATTGAAACTGGTGCCCACATATTTGACTGCATTACCAATGACAGTTTCAGCTATCGTGTTCCACTTCTATTCAGACTCAATCAGAGAACTAAACCGTATATCGTAACAATCACTTGTAACAATCACTTTTTACCGAGGGGTAAGGTCAGTCATATATTTTTCAGAATTCTCAGCCTTACATATTGCAAAACTGGGATAAAACTGCATTATGGTGTACCACTAAAGGCTTTTTTTAAGCTTGTTAACACTTATGGCTGCTTTTGCGCAACTACGTGCTTCTGAACTACGGTCACTGGCCCAATTCAATTAACCCTGCATTTAGACATGCGAGTAATCTCAACGAAAATTTTCGTGCAATTTTTTTTTGTTTACACAAGCGAGTGAGAGTTCCTTTAGATTTATTAGCACTTCTCCTAGCTATATAAATTGTCACATGAGCTTAGGCGTTATTAACATCTTCCACCTGGTTCCCTTCCCTTACCGTAATTGCATTCCTAAGAATATCCGTGAACCCTGATTTTCGAATCGGCCACAAAGAAAAAAAATTATTGATCCTGAAGGCATAATGATTGATCCTGAAGGCATATCACTCGAAATCAGGTGCGAAGAGTGTTCTCTTAGAGAATGGTAGTCCAAATGTTTCAAGTCAGGGTAATACAGGGACGACCATAAATCTTCTAACATTTGAATGGACCGCAGCATAAGCGTGGGCGGGAGGATTGTAGTGAGGTGAGGGTGGGCAACGAAACTGAAGACCAGTCTTTAGGAAATTAGTGTCATGGCGTTCTTTAGCGGACCACACCGCGCAATTTGCGTACCCGAATTAGTATTCGCAAACGCAAATTTTGTTATCGTTTTAATATTTGCGATAGTAATAATTTTCTAAGGATTCCAAGTTTGGGATGACTGTATCAACATTATCAAAACAATGATCCGGGCATACTAAAACATCGAGGGAACCGGAAAACGTAGAGTGCTCGCGAACAACGCAGTCATTTTACTCGTAAGCGATCGGTGGTTTTAAATATACCCCGATCATCTCTAAATTCCAATTTACAACAAACTGGATCAACATATCATACCTCAAATGGCTCGTTGGCTGCAATTCGTCAAAATTTTTACCATAAAATAGTTTTCCCCGATTTGACTCCTTTACGGATATCTAAAAAAGCAAGGTTTTCAGCAACAACCCGACGACCATTACCGAATGGAACAATAGGACCAGAGAAGAACAGAGAAATAATTGAATACCATTAGCTGGGGGACAACTCGTAGTTGACTTTTCCTATATAAATAGTGTTTAGTTCTGGTGTTTATTAGAATTTCCGATCCTCCACAATATTTACTACGGGGTTCTTTAGTGTCATATAATAGTAATTAATTTTGAAATAACTTTTGGTTGTCAAGGAAATTTCAGCAATCATCGATTTGATTTTCCATAAGTTCAAGTTCATTTGTGTGTTGGACTAATGAAAAAAAATTCTCTCAAATACAAATGTCATTTGATTTTTTCAAAGGTCTAGCAACTCTTTTTTTTTTTAGCAATTTTTGTATAACGATATCCTACGGTTTCTTAAATTGCAAAAATAAACAAAGTCTTCCTTACTCGTATTTTTTTATGATATCATTTAATATGAAATATATAATTTTGCATCCATTGGAAACCGTTGATGATCATTTGAAGCATGTATAATATAAGCACAATGAAAAAAAATATTATAAGAAAACATTTTTTTTTTGTAAATACACACATTTGTTTGTTTATAAATCTGTATTCGTGTATGGCTCAGATATGTATTTATTTCAGTTCTTTATCTAACAACCAGAAACCATGACGCTGTTATTTAAAAGAAGTTTGAAAATGAATAAAAATATTAAGTACTTTTGCTGTCTTTAACTTTATTTTGCATGTACTTTTGATAATAATCCAAAGGCGTATTTAATAGACATCATTAGTATATACCTACATGCATTTATATGAATACTTTTAGACAATAATGTATACTTGTCAAAACACTCATACATACGAGTACATTTATGCACATTCATTATAACCCAGTTGATTATGTCTTTAAGCCAACTTTCAAGACTGCTATACGATATCCCTACGATTAGAAGGCGTGCTAGAAAAAACGTCTCGTCTTGTTTCATTTTTAATCTTTAACGTTCATAAGGACTACAATATCTTTTTCTTTGAAGAATGTTTTATTATTGATATTTTGAATTTACTTTTTCCAAGTTTTTAT
The DNA here is from genome assembly GCA_914767995.1 of Thecocarcelia acutangulata. NCBI lineage: Eukaryota > Metazoa > Arthropoda > Insecta > Diptera > Tachinidae > Thecocarcelia > Thecocarcelia acutangulata. Next base: position 114,471,949 of record OU612097.1, read on the forward strand.
ATCTCCAGACAATAAACTGTATTTGCAAGTAACATACTAGTATGTAGACATCTTGAAAATTATAATTTTACATAAAGTAATTTTTGACCAAAATAAGCCCAAGATATAATAAGAAAGAAAATGTTGAATATTTAATTTCGAATATGTTACTCTTAGTGCAGAGAACGAAATTGTACCACATTTGTATTTAATTTTACTCCAAAAACGAGTTTCATATCTCTTTTACACATACGACTTATAACATAAAATACGAAAACTAAATATTGTCGTATAACTTTTTAATTTTACATTTTAAGAGTCCTTTCACATTCGGCAATTTACGTGGGCGCATACTGTAGCTACCTATTTCATATTTTCCTCAACCTTCTCTATCAAACTCCCAAACCTATCCACTCTTTTGCGGATGACAGCAGCATTTGCCACTCGTACTTTTGCAGTTATAGGCCCAGCCTATCAGAGGTCGCTGCCAAGACGCTAAATATGAATAATTCACAGATTTATTCATATTTAGCGTTTATTAATCTCCGTATGGGGTAGTAAAAACAGTGTCGCCTTTAACACTCGTAAGACCCAATGTTGATTATTAATACACAAAAAAAAAAAAAAAAAAACGACCGCAAATGCTGCTTCATATCTACTCATGGGTGGCATAAGTATTGAGGAATCGGATGCTCTTGATGTTCTTGGAAGAAAGATTCAGTGTGATGTTTGCTGGACTGAACACATTTTTCATGTCTCTAAAGAATTCAAGTGCTTCGGGGTTTTGACATGGTGTAAGATATACTTCACTCCATCCGACCTCTTTACTATTTATACCACCTACATCCGACCGAAAATGGAATACAACTCCTATGTTTGGGCCGGTGTCTCAAAGCCTATTTTGGGATTGCTCGACTGTGTGCAGGGCGATAAAGCTTATCGGTGGCAGTAGGGTATCCAACTCTATTGACTCACTGGAGCATCGAAGTGTGGGATGCGTTACTCTGTTCTATCGTTACTACAATGGATTTTGCTCTGATGAGATTAGGGATCTTGTGTCCCAAACACGCACATTTTTACGTAGCACGCTTTCATTGTCAAGAGCTTATCTATATGTGGTCGATTTTCCAGGGAACCGTACTACGCATTACAGATAGAATTCGTTTGTCAACCGCATATTTCGACTGTGGAATAAGTTGCCTGCAAAGGTGTTTCCTGTCTGTTATAACGTTGGAAAGTTCAAGTGTTCACAAACGCTACTCCCTCTTTCCGCCTCCTCACAAACCATTTTCCCAGTGCTAGCACAATGCACTGCATATGTAAGGGTAAGCACTGAGTGCTGGTCCAAGAAAATAATAATAAAGTAGGAAAAATTTTTTTTTTCAAAAACCATTTATTTCTCAACGTGGTCTCCTTTTAGCGTAGTACTCGTACTTAGTAAGACGATACTCCAACTTTTTGGTACCATCTGAGTAATACGATTTAGGCAGCCCCTCAATTCGATAATCACATGATACAAAAAACAAGGTGGCCGCTTCGCTACAACAATAAAAAAAAAACAACAGGTATTTTGTTTGTGTAAAAAGGCGAATTCACACTTAAGCTGCCAAAATTAGTTGATAAAGACATGTACAAAAATTCAAATGGCGCCCCGAAAAAGGTAAACAAATCTTGACAGAGAAAGTGCCGCCATATTAACCGAATTCGCCGATGCATCCACCTAATAATGAATTCGCCTTGGATAATCACTTCTTTGTTTGAGATGAATATTTTTCCTGTCAGCCATTTTTTCAAGATTGAAAACAGGAGCTAAGTCTGGAGTATAAGGTAGATGACGCACAAATGTATTTCACATAATTTTAGCATCATATATAATGCTGTATGAACCGGTGCGTTGTCTAATGTTAATTGAGTAAGGTAAATTTTGTATGTATGAACAGGCAAAAAATGTTGCTAGTTTAACGAACTTTATTTCAATAAAAATTATATTTCTGAACACGCTTTTAGGTATTTTCAGGCTAATTAAGTCAATTTTATCCCTAATTACACGCAACTTTACAAGAGTTGTTAATACAGTCTAATGCTTATGGCATCTGTTTGGCCAACTGGGATATGACGTATATACTAGTTAGCTCCTTGCTAAAACTCTTTGCTGCGCTTGACTTTTGTCTGATTTTATAAATATTTAATTATTTCTTTTTCTTTCCTTTTTTTTTAATAAATTATTAAAATATTTCTTTTGATGTACATCTGTAAAATGCAAGTATGTATGTATGTATGTGTGCACTTTTACTTTATGAGTATGTTAATTTACAAGTGTGCATATCTTCTAGCTAAATATGTATTATACAAGTGAGCATGTATATGTGTAGCTAAGTATCTGCAAACACATACAGGTATCCTTCAATTTGTAGACATTATAAGTATTTTAAAAAGAAATGTGCAGAGATGTTTTCCACTCTGTCTGTGTTCTTAATTTCTTAGGCTACTCTTAGTTTTAAAGGCAAATTTAGTTTTTATACAGCAGGTAGAAAAAGGGTTTTTGTTTTGCCCTGTGTTTATGGTATAGATACTGTGGTCTACAAATGTTTTGTCTGTAAAAGATATATTTTGAAATTAGATTTAAAGATAATTTTATTTTAAGAAAAAAGAGATCAATCTTATCATAAAAAGAAAAAGAATAAATTGGTTTAAAGAAAATGGAAAGCACATGCTGGCAAACGTGTAGTAGGCTTCTAATTCTTTTATTTCGGCTTTGTTTTCGGAATTTTTGTCAGGAACACTAGTGTGGAATTTTTTATACGATTTAAAATGACTACTGTGCGTTGTTCTTGTATTATTTTATTGTGTTCATGTGATGATTTCTACGGGATGTTAATTATGTCATGCTTACGATAAATAAAAATGCCAAAATACACAAGGTGACGCAAAATTAATCTTCAAATATTTTTTAATAATTTTATTACTAGTTTCTGCGATGCGTCAAAAAAAATTTTGTATAAAAACCTTTTTTCTTGTGATTTGCAAATATTTCCGAACAATTTGCTTGCTTGTGTTGTGGAAACATCACATAAACAAAAAAAGATTTTTGAGTGTTGGGATTCTTTATTTAGATCTGTAAAATTTGTTTGTGATTTGTAACATATACTCAGCCAAGTGGCTGCCGCCGGTAATGATACACATTTGCATCAGTTTTATCTTATTTTTCTAGGCTGACGTTTAACAGAGATATCATGATAATAAAGGACAGTAAAGCCGCCATCAACTCCCTGATTATAATATACACTAATTCCAGCTTAGTCCAGAAATATCGGATATCTCTAAACAAGATTTTTTTCCAGTCATTTATTTATTGAATCTTCAATATAACAAACTAACAATAAGTATTCAAGTCTTAATACTAAATATAAAAGTTATTTAAGTCTAGCCAATGCTAGACAACAAAGTTTTATTTTGCACAAATAATATCTGTAGAATCACCTAACTAACGTTGTAATGGTGGCAAGGGTATACCTTCTTCTTAACCGAGAGTGGCCTCAAGATGGCGAGACATTCTAATTGAACCTTAAAACAGCTACGTGGACGCGGGTCCAATAACGGCAACAATATCGTTGACGACTTAGCCAAAAAAGGAACAGCCCTAGAGTATAGGGTATCCTTGATAATTGTTTGACGTAACGTTTTTCGGGGACTAACAACCACCCGAGGATCTGTTGCCTTTAAAACAGATACCTGTACTGTGAGGAACCAGTGGTGATGGTTGACGGGTGAGTTGGTTTAAGGGCTGATGCTCTTAGTGGGCTTCGACCTACCAACTCATTAAGCCTTGTCTTCCATTGATTGCTGGGAAATTGCATACAGGAGGAATTAGAAGGTCCGAACTCCTTAACAAAAAGTTGCTCATATGGCCGCAAACATATGGCAAAAATTGCTGTGAGCCTAGTCAGCCACACGGGGGCGCTGGTGAATCGTGAATAAGTCTTTCGTGGAACTGGTTCACCATCAGATTAAGCCGTAAAGGCAGATGCTAATGTAAATCTTTTTCACAGCTATCAGCCTCGTACTTCAAAAATATCGGTAAAATCACCTATTTCATGCTCTGATGATGGCAAAAGTATCTCAAAGAGCATAGCTGCCAAAATTGATTATGTTTCGTGCAAGGGGATTTTGAAGTATTCCAGCTTACTGGTATACTTCAAAAATTTGTGTTTTTTACTAATGGAACAGATAGACTCCGGCGAGTCCTGATGATAGTTTTCATATACGCTGATCTTAGAAAATTCATCCTTGTGAATTCGTGAGTTTGTTACGTAGCATGGAGCTGCAGTAATCATTCGAACAACTTTTTTTTTGTTTTAATGTTTTTAAACTTTTTCAATATTTTAGTTTTTTTTTTTGATATAATAACTTTACAAGACAGTTTACACATACTCGTATCAGGTTTTCTTGATCAGATCTGTTTCAATTTCCTTTTGAACTTGCATTTAAGTTTACTCACAAAAGCTTTGTGTCGTCAAGCTTAAGCTATTTTGCCTTCAAGTTTTCATATTTTTTTACTTTTTATTTTACACTTGACGGCAGGTACAGTTCTTCTACAAACTCAAAACTTGACGAGTCAAATTTGATGTGTGTAAACTGCCACTAAGAATGTATCAAAATATATATGAGTTTACATGAAACGCGAAATTTTGACAATGAATGTGAAATATATTAATTTGTAAAATCGGTTTTTAAGTAAAAAGGTTTTATAAATACCAGCCTACTTGTTAGAGGATATCTCTCCAAATGGTTAAATATGTGTTGATGTAGGCAGTAAGTTATTTTTATAGTATAAATATTTGCCACAGACAGAGTAACTACTAAAAGTAAAGTATAGAATGTATACAAAATTATTAAACAAGGATCTACTATCGTTTTTCTTAAATACTATCATATGTAATTTGATTCATGTGCTATCAGCGCATCAAATTTCGTTTCAGTGTATTAAGCAGTTCTTTCGTAAATAGTAAAACAAATAAGTAAACTTTCACATTACTAAAACTAAAGTTGTTCAATAAATTAAATTGATTTTAATTTTGCAGGAGGCTCAAGAAAATATTTTTTTTTTGTTTAAAAATAAAATTACAACATGATTAAAAATGTTACTACATTACTGAAAAATGTCTAAAAGTTGTATGAAAATACTTCGATACTAGCAAGTGATAGTCAGTGAATGAGTACCTCCAGTATTATTATATGTGTGTTTGCATTTAGTTAAAAGATAAGATGTGTGTAGATGTTTAGTAGAGCATTAATGATTCGTTTTATGTCACTAATTGCATCCATTTGTTACGCTCGTATATAAAGTGGATGATGTCTTGCAGGTATTTTATGTACTACATATGTGCGTTTTATACATTTAAGTGTTTTAAAAGCATAAAGTGTACAAAATATGATTATGCTGACAACAACAGAAGAACTCAATTGTTGTAACAGCTGCTTTAAAAAATAATAAATTCAGGCATCACTTGGTCTAATTGGTTGAACATATATACGAGTATCGCACCCTAAATACAAAAGGGGCACAACTCAAAATACTGAAATTTCAGTAGATACAAAAAACTGTTTATGTAAGAATGATTGGCGTAAAGAGGCTATCCAAAGGAAAGCAAAATATTGCCAGATAATAAAGAACCAAAAAAAAACCCGAAAACTTTCAAAAATACCTTAAGCTCGATCAATTACACAATATTAAGAAGAAAAAAACAAGGGTCGAAATAAAGAAATAATAGTGATTGTAATATTTAAAGAAAATATTACTCCATTAAAAAAAAAATTCTAATTTAAAATTTTTTTTTTCAATTTTGTATTATGTTTGCGAAAACATAAAAAACCGACTTTTATGGAGAAAGTCAGTTTTGTAAAATTTTGAGTTGTGACAGTTTTGTATTTAGGGTGCGATCTGTATAAACATTGAATTATTTTAGAATATACAATTTAGTGAAAAAAATATGTTCCAAGAGAAATGTTAAGAAAGTTTTTAATTTTCTAATGATGTTTCTAGGTATTAAAGATCTTTATCATAATTTGTAATTTAAATTTAATTCCAAACCGTGAATTTGTGCTAAGAAGGTAGTGAATGTGTATATTTAAAATTATTTAAAAACGATATATTTGTATCTTGATCTTAGTTTTTCGACCTTTTCTTATTATTATTGTTATTTTTTTTTTTTTTGTTATCTTAGACCAGTACTCAGGGGATAGCCCTATATATGCAGTGCATTGTACTGGAACTAGGAAAATAGATTATCGGCCATGTCACAGAATTCACTTCCGTTCGGAAATGGAATTGAATCCGTTTTTTAATTCTTCAAAAAACGAAAATTTAAAAGTTTTTCGGAATGAAATCACTTCTATAAGATAATACTAGTTTTGTTCTTGCAATTAGAAATAATTTCATTCCGAAAAGTTTTTTGGTTTTTCGTTTTTTGAAGCAGTAAAAAACGAATTCAATTCCGTTTCCGAACGGAATTAAGCTCTGTGACATGGCTGTATAATAGATTTTTATAAAAATAATTGTTGTATATATGAGCTTGAGGTCACTTGTTTTCAAAAATTATCAATTTATACCAGTAAATAATTATAAATAGCTTGTTTTCTATGTTTCCCAGCTATCTATATGTCGACATTTCATAGGAACTACCCTAATCGTCAGTAGACTTTGGAAATTTTCGAAAGATATTCTCAAACATTCAACTTTATATCCCAACAATCCAAATAAATTACTGAGAATTTAAAAAGAAAAATGCTCTAATAATATCCGTCAAAACACAAAAAACAAGCTTTTCTATTTATAAACGTCTCTAACATTTCTTTACACCCTTCAAACAAATGAATGATATTATTAGAGCATTTTTCTTTTTAAATTCTCAGCAATTTATTTGGATTGTTGGGATATAAAGTTGAATATTTGAGAATATCTTTCAAAAATTTCCAAAGTCTACTGATGATTAGGGTAGTTCCTATGAAATGTCGACATATAGATAGCTGGGAAACATAGAAAACAAGCTATTTATAATTTTTTACTGGTATAAATGTTAGAAGCTTAAATAGCGAATAAAAAACTTAATTGTTTGAATTATCTATTTATTTATATTTCGATATATCGACACCCTTTTTTTTGTCTTCCAGAGTAAAATTAAATTAAAATTTTTTTTTTTTTAGAAAATTTTTCCTGAAGAATACTTCTGCAACTTTAGATAGGAGTATATATGTATATATATATATATATATATATATATATATATATATATATATATATATATATATATATATATATATATATATATATATATATATATATATATATATATATATATATATATATATATATATATATATATATATATATATATATATATATATATATATATATATATATATATATATATATATATATATATATATATATATATATATATATATTTTTTTTTATTTTTGGTAACAAATATTTATTATTTTTTCACACCTAACATGACCACAAAATAATTTACACACTTTTTTTTAACTTTTTGGATACTTTTTTCTTTCTTTCTTTCTTTCTTTTCTCATATTTTCCATGGCAGAACTCCTGATTTCCCTTTCAGTTTTATTTACTATTTTAAATTCTTCAAAATCTGTTTAGGTTTTTTGCCTTGTGGCAGTTCTTTTATTGTTGCTGTTCATTTGATTAAATTTGCAAGTCATATAAAAACTATGAATTGTCAAGAAAAAATATCAGAATGCGTCTGAAAACACAAAAATTACGTAAATGGCGAAAAATTGCAATAAACTATAAGTAAATTCTATAAAAAAACTAAATGTTAAAAGAGATGTATAAACAAGAGAAATTATAAAAATCTAAAAAACTTAAATTTGTAGACTAAATATGACTAAAAATTTTGTACCGTAAAGTCGCTGGAATATGCACGACAAGAGAATGGTAGCCACCAAACATAGCAAAGATATCCGAAGACAAATCACAAAAATTTGCATTTACAAATTATTTTTTGCATTTAAGTGCGATTTGGTCTGGCAACCAAACTGCACTTTTGTTTCTAAGTACTGTAAACAATAATGCAGTTGAGTAAAATGTTAATAAAGGTAATGAAATGATAATGGCGTAGGTAGGTACAATTGTTTGTTTAGTACCTTTCTAAAACCACCACAAATTCGTAATTAGCAGCGCCTCGCAACTAAACTGTAATTTAGTTGATATACGTAATCAAACTATTAGTTTTTTCCACATTTAAACGCTTTCTTGGTAATTTTCAGGTGATTTCTTTAACAGTTTGCCAACGTTATGTTGACACATGCTTGAGAGCAATATTGCACTTTTTTTTCTTTCTTGTCATTTGTTAAGACTCTAAAGTATTTTCAGGTATGACAATGTCAACTTGACAATTAGGTAATATTCCGGGATAGTAACAATCTTTTTCAACTCAGTTTTCTTGCTTTTGTCTCTGCATATATTAACGCATCGTTTTGCAGCGGTAACACAGATGAGCATTTATACACAAATCAAAAATCTAAACAGTACTTTTTTCAGAGGAGTGGGATATAAAGAAGGCTAGGATGGTGCCTTCAACTAATAGATATGTGAAATGTCCGCTGAGTCACTGAAGTAGAACATTACTCAAGAGCTTTTGGGCGGATTCAAATTAGTTTAACTCAAACAACATTCTCCTCTAAACAAAAAAAAAAAGTATAACTCTATGAATAGAATGTTCGGTTGCCAACTTATGCTATTGTAAAATTCTTGAATAGATCTCATCCAACTGATTAAGTCCTTAAGCCCAGTTCAGAATATTATACTTTGTATTAATACTTGTCAAAAATTTAAATAATACGTGCAAGTCTGATAGTCTGAATGTAATCTGTCATACATACGAAAAATAATACGATAAAAATTTGACATCCCATACGACTTTGTTGTTTTTTGAAACTTTTCAAACCGATAATACTTTAATTAAAAATTGAGTAGTCGGCTATTTCGTAGCCGATGGGGTGCCGTCACTGATAGTATTTTTTGTCGTTATAAAAAAGCTCGAAATTTGGAATTTTGCTGTCATTTATAAATGTATTTTGCTCATGCTATATTTATAACATAAAATATGTTAGTGCTATTGAATTTGGATGTGTTATACTTAATTATTATTTTAACTGTTGAATAATTTTACGCGCCGGCACGTCTATCGCCTATAGCGCATCTGCCGCCGTGAAGAGTTTTATGATGGCACATCTATGTTGGTTTATATCAAAAGTGATGGTGTGAATGCAAAATCTAATTTACGTTAAACTTTTTGATAGTAGCAAGAAATGTGTTTAGACTTTTATCTCACAAAATCTAATGAAAGTATTTATACTTGTATAATAGTCTGATTGGGCCTGTAGTAATTATTTCTTATTGAAGAATTTACGATATTACTATTTAATACGCTTGTATTAGTTTATACTTGTATGTTTGCTCGTTTGTATGTATGCAACACTCGAAAACCGAGCCATATAAGCCATATATACATACATATGTAGGTAAATTAAACTGTATATGCAGTGTTGCCGCTTTAACAATATTGCTGGTGAAATGAACCGTATCCAGACCGTCTATGGGTTCGGAAAGCTGTAATGGCGAACGCTGTAATAAAGCTAAGTAATCATCTTCCCCGCCTGGTGGATCATTATGAATAATCGTTTGATATTTTTTATTGAGAGCTTATGTTTTTCTAAGAGTATTTCAAAATGCCTGACGCTCTTGAGCTTATGTTTTTAGCGTCCGGCTGTGTATCGTTTGTTAGGTCATTGAGAGATTTTTCTTGATTTCTTGACAGCCTGTTTAGCCATTTCGCGTTCCAAAAGCATCTGCTTGGCCTTTTTGCAAGAAGAACTAATGCCCTCTAAAGGTTTTTTGCTACCACTGGAGGACTATTCATCTGGATTTTGTGATTTGTTAAGGTTTAGTTGCCAATTGCCATCTGTAATAGCTTTTTAGCAACTGCAATGAAAAAATTTTGTTCAGAAATTCTCTGAATTTTGACATTACTTTTCATAGAAATAACATTGTAACTTTTCATAGAAATAATGGAACAAATTTCATTATATTATTTTAATGAAAAGTAATGAAATTTTTTAATAAGAAACATGACTTATTTTCATTAAAAGTATGAAAGACAAATCATATGATTAGTGAAATAATTTCTCTAGATCAAAGAATCAATTTTATAAAGCACGTGAAAACTGTACATTAAATTAATGAAAAAGCAACATTTATTTAATGGAATATAATGTAATATATTCATTAAAAATGTGAAACTCCTTCATAAGGTCAATGAAGTTATTTCATTTATCTAATTTTATTATTCATTGAGCACCTGAAAAATTTACATTAAATTAATGAAATAGTTGCATTTTTTTAATGAAATAATATCATAACACACATTAATAAAATATGTGCACAAATGTACGTAATAAGATCAATGGAATTATTTCATTTATTCATTGATACTTTATTTCATTACACAAACAATACTATTCCTTGCTTTTGTGAAATTGGACGTAATTATGATAAAAGAAAATGTTGAACAAGTATTCACCAAATAAAACAGATTTTATTAATTCAAATGACTTCAATACACTGGTATTTAAATATTTTAAATTATTATTATGCTGATTTGAGTACATACACATATGTATATACAAACCCAAGTTCGGTAGCCAGAAATTTATTTGCCATTTATCTAATAAATTCTATTTCATTGGAATTATGAAACTCATAAAACTTACATTTTAATCAAAAAAACTTGACATTTTTTAAACTGTAGCTTAAGATTAATAAATGCGCATTAATATACAGCTATGGACATATAAATGGCACATCTTACAGAGAGTTCATTCGTATGGTACTATTAGGTAAAAACAATTAAGAAGCAACAAGTTTTTAGTTTTTTTCTAAGAGTTATTAAGTATATTTATTATTGATAAGAACTAAAATAAAAATTCATTAGTTAAAAAAAATTTTATTATTAAAAAAAAAAATCACCAGTGAAAAAAACTGGACACATAAATGGCACAATATCTAAATATAAGTAAAAAATGATTTTAGTATTGAATTATTTGGGTTTTTGGTATGTAAAAGTATTTTACCGTTAATATTTGGTACTGTAACCTTTATTTCCGATGACCGCTTCGCACCTACGACCCATACTTTCCACAAGTTTTTGGCACTTTGCTTTAGGTGTGGCATACCAAGCTTCTTGCGCGGCTGACCACAAATCGTCCATATTTTTATTATTTTTTTTTCGCGATTTCAACCTTGACTTCGTTCCAAAGGTTTTCTATTGGATTTAAGTCAGGACTCTGGGCTGCCCAATCCAAAACGTCGATCTGCTCTGCACTAAACCAATTTTTTATTAGTTTGGAGGAGTGTTTGGGGTCATTGTCTTGCATGATTTTTCACTTAATTGGCATCGAATCGAAAGCGTATGGTTCCATATGGTTTTTTAAAATGTCTAGGTACTGAAACTTGTCCATTTTCCCATTAATTTTTACAAGAGGACCTACGCCATGCCAAGAAAATGCACCCCATACCATAATGCTACCTTCGCCGTATTTTACCGTCCTCTGAGTGAACCGATGATTGTATTCTTGTCCTTTAGGACGATTTACAAAGGTTCTGCCATCTGGTCCTATTCTATTTATTTTAGTTTCATCACTCCATAATACGTTTTTCCAAAAACTAATAGGTTTTTCTTTGTGCGTTCTGGCGAAGACTAATCGTTTGGAAATATTCTTTTTTGAGAGGAGTGGCTTTTTTCTGGAAATTCGCCCAAAGAGATTTGTCTCATTTAATCTTCTTCTAACAAGTCTGCTAGATATTTCCGCGCCCAAATATTCATTAATTTCAGATGCTATCTGTCGTGAGGACTTAAATGGATCAATTTTCGCCATTCTGACAATAGCTCCATCCGTACGCAGATTTGTTTTTCGAGGCCTTGGCTTTCGAGTTTTACCCTTAATCAATACATCGGGGTTCTCAACACATGATTTGATTGCGTTATACACTTTTTTTCTAGAAACTTTCATTACTTCAGCAATTTCTGACACTTTTTTTTCGTCTTCATGCAGTTTCCATATTATTCGCCTTTCCTCAGTTGTTGTATGTTTGCCGGAACTCATTTTTAAAAAATTTTCACACTTTACAATTATTTTTTAACTAGGAAAAATAAGAAGTGGTTTGAAATAAATTTTCGCGAGAACTGCCTTCTTTAAGTAAATTGTGCCATTTATATGTCCACTTAAAATTAGCACTTTTTATAAAAAAAATATAACCGTGAATTATTAACGAAATATAACAGAACATTTGAGTGTTGTTGAGATAATTAATCTTACAACGAATAATAAGAAAACAAAAAAACTTGTATTTTTGAAACTTTTTTGTTGTAAAGCGCGTGAATTTATGCTCAATTGGAGTTTGTGCCATTTATATGTCCATAGCTGTATCTTACCAAAATTCGAAGAATTTAAAAAAAAATTAAATTTTCTTGTGGTCATAAATCCAATGATTTTTTTTTATGAAACTTAATGAAACCATTCTGATGGAACTATTTTATAATATATATGAAGTTTCATGCATATTGTGAAAAGTTTTCATTGGATTAATTAAAAATATTTAATGAAACAGTTTCATTATATATATGTCGCATAATTCTTTCAGTGTAGCAATGTAACTAAAATTCGGTTACCATCAGTAATCGAGCCATATATTTATTGTCGGCTTTGAGCTATAAAAAATATGAAGTTATAAAAAAATAGAAATAGCTTGTTAAATTAAAATGTTTTTTTTTTTTTTTTTTTTTTTGGAAGCAACTTTTTTTATTGCCTTTTTATCTTAAGTTCACTGACTTAACATTTAATTTGAAACAATTCAAAAGTTTCTGTTTTATTTACCACCTCAAATAGCAGCACCCTTTATTACCTTTAAGCAAAGAAAAGCCGATTTTTATTCCTAAACTTACGAGTATTACTGATTCTTGTGCCTTTATTTTTTTTTTAGCATACAATTTTTTCTCTCCTCATCTTTGTAATACTTTCTGTTTTTACCATAATTCTAAAGTGTATTTTTTCTGGTGTTTTTGGCTTTTTTTTTTTTTTTTGTTTTTTTTCTGCATAATTTTGTAGCTTAATCAAAGAAGTTGTGAAACTACTTTATTGAAATTAAAAACCAGCACATTTTACCATGATCTAATTTTGTGATTTTTTTTTGTTTTGCCCATCTACTCAAAAACCACGTTTTAGATTTCAATAACAAGAACTTTGATACAAAGAAGACAAATGTTGAAAAAAATAAACTGACTTAAAGCCGTTTATTTTTCTTTTCTACAATTCCACTGCAGAATAAAAAGATAAAAAGAAAAAAAAAATGAAAACGAAGGCATGATACAGAACAAAAGTCAAAAGAGGAAAATCATTCCGAATGAGGTAAAATGAGATAGAATGAAAGAATAAAGAAAAAAAAAACGTTATTTTCAATTTAAGCCAAGAAATAAAATAACACACAAAAACAAAAACGGGTAAAAGGCAGAGACAGATATTAAAAATTAAACTTGAAAAGCATAAAAAATAACTGGCAAGCATTGCACACTGGGATACGAGTAAAATAAAATCGTAAAGAATAAAACACATAAAGAAAGCAATCAAAAAGCAATTGAGAAGAGGCAACAACAGATAACACAAGAATCTATTTAAAAACGAGTTAACGTTTTACCTGTGTAAGTATTTATTTTTTAGATACCAGCACCTGGGTATGATATACTATGTATGTATAAAGGCACTAAATATTTATATACGAGTAGTGAAAAGAACGGGTAGAGAAAATAAAAGTATGCTAGACTTGCGCAGTGGGGGAGATTTTGTAAAGCTGATATAAAGCTTTTTTTATATACTTATAAGCAACAAATTTATGGTTCCCTAATTGTTTATTTCTGACTATAAGTGAAAAAAAAAAACTTAAGAAAGGTTTAACACACAAAAAAATAATTAATTAAATTTTGTTATCATAAAATTTTCTTTTTTAATTATAACAAAAAAATTGTTAATGTTAATGTTTGAGTTTCTTTGTTATTTTTGAAAACAGTTTCAACATGATAATGTGAAAGTTCAAGTACGAGAAATTATTGTTGATCTCATTTAAACAGAAAATAGTTTAATATCATTCAATCTAAGCAGGTCAATTTTCTATGCAATACTCGCTTAATTAGGCTAAAAAAATAAAATCTTTAAATTATCTGACTAATTATTAAAAAAAATTTATGAAATATATTTCTGATTAATAGGGTTTTTAATGGATTTCGATACTTTAAAAATTTTAACAGAAGATTTGTAACAAGTGAAAATACCCGCATTTGAGTTTGCTCCAGTAATGTAGGTTATCGCCGCATATTAGCGACGTGCTAAGTAGAACAAGTAAGAGTTTAGTTGTTGAACAATAAATAAAGAAAAGCAACTATGTACGATGTTTGTTTCTGTTTATCGATGATATAAAAATCAATTATAAGTATGTGTATTCGGCTGGACTTAATCTAAAATACGCTTCACAATAATCATGTAAATATGTAGTATATACTACAAATTTGAACTAGTTTTTAATTTATAATAACGATAATTCAAGAAATTCTTAGACATAAACTAATAATTTTCATAATATAGCAATAAGCAACATTAACATAATGAAAATATTGTTTTCAAGGGTATAAAAAACACATACATATCGCTCCTTTATTGCAACATAGTCATATCTCAAAAAAGCTCGTTTCGAGAAAAACGCATTTAAAATTTTTTAGTTTCCATACAAGTCTTAGGAAATTTTTTGAGAAAATATCTAAATATAAAAAACAATTTGAATAAATTTTTGGCACAATATAAATGGTAGTACTGTTAACAATTCTGCATTGTTAACTCGAAAAGCTAATTTTTTGAGATATGATTATGTTGCAATAAAGGAGCGACAGTTTTGTCGAAAGGTATAAAAATGTAGCAATTTTATTGGAAAATTTATTTTAGGTGTCGTGAAGTTTTAAACGATTTTTTTTTTTCAAACGCAATTTTTTTATTTGGGCTATATATGGACCGATATCGGAAATTGTATGTTTGTAGTTTTAATAACTTTCTTCTATTACCAGAACTGATTTTAAGCAGAAAAAAGAGTGCGTGTACACGGCTGTGCCGAATTTGAACTACACATATATGCTCGCATATACATATAGGGCCCGACGTCGAGGAACATTTTTCCTTTTAATCGCCATGCCAAAAAAGTGATCTTTCATAAAAATTTCCATGTAAAAATCGGTTTGGGTTATATCTCGAGTACATATAGACCGATATAGGAAATTTTAATTTTCTGTATTTTAGTAACATCCGTTTATTATCAGAACTGCTTTTAAGTGAAAAAATTGTTTCATGGAAAAATCGATTTGTAACCTTCTTTTATTACCAGAACTACTTTTAAGCAAACAAAATTATTTAGCTCGGTTATGCGACATTTTCATTAAAAAAAACGGTCTAGGCTATATATCTCGGACATACATATATGTAACGAGCGGGGAAAAATTTGTTTGCCTTGTAATCGCTACCCCAAATAATATTATTAAGTTTAAAGCAAAACCAAAAATTTTTTTCAAAACTTTTCATACAAAGTTGCAGAAAAAATGCTTTTATCGGAATTTTGGATATTCTTGTATCCCAGTAATTTTTTTTTTTTTAATTTAATTTTCATACAAAATTGTCCAAAAACTTTTATTTTTATATTTGAACCGATTTTAATGCATTTCTGTAGCAAACGCGTAAAGAAAATAGTTTCTTGGTCTAATGCTTTGTTCAAAAACGGTTATTCAAGGGCCGACAGATGGACGGAGGTCGCCTAAGCGACTTTTATACAATTTTGTGAAGTTTATAAAAACAGTGCATATACAAGAACACTGATGGGGGCAATGTATAGCGGTTTTTGAAATGTGTTGAAATTTAAATTTGTTGTATAAACTGAAGGCAATGGATTTTTAACACGCTTAAATTAGCTTACATATATGTTTGTTTGTAACTGTCGCAACCAATGTTACAAACAGTCTATATTTTTGCGTGATTTGATAGTCCACTATATAGTTAAAAGTTGTTGCCACTTTTGTGCTAAAATTTAAGTTGCCGTATGGCTTCCAGTTGTGCTCTGGGAAAATGCGGGAGCGGGATTTTGGCGATCATTGACGCCGATTTTGGGAATTCCCAAAAAGCTCTGTAAAGATCCAGTTTGTACTGGTTTTTCATATTTGGTATATACCTAAACTTGTATTTGAACTTTTAACACTTTTTTGAACTCGCTTATATGCCTAATTCTGGTTTTTTCGATTTTTACCGGAATCTGGCAGTTTTTGAGATTTTTTTGTGCATTTTTTCAAGTTTCTGTACTTCATGTGAAACAAAGTAAAACATTTCAACTTTTCCTGCTTTTAGTAGTTGAATATCTAGTACTGCTGGACAGGAGCGGCTATTGCTACGATAATATTAGCTTCACTTGCATGTTTGCTTGTTTATATGTTTGTAACTCGTGTAACCACTCGTGTGAGAGAGCTACCCTATTCATAAGTAGACTTGAAATTTTTTGAAAGATATTCTCAAACATTGAAATAAATATATCCCAACATTCTAAAAAAACTATTGAGAATTTAAAAATTTCTTATACTATGTAGCCCTACTCAAAATGCGAGCGAACGTTGAAGTTCTAAACCGTGAAACCTCATTTTTAAAATAATTCCTTATTTTTTAAATCAATTTCGAAGCGAGTTTTTAACTATATTTTTTTTATTTTAAAATTAAAAAGGCACATAATTTGGGTTATGAAATTCAAATTTCAAAATTATTTTCATGAATTTATTTCTATTAACGTAAGCAAAAATGTGTAAAATCATGAACGACTCTCAATACAACTATAATTAATTAGCTGGTATTAGTTAATAAAATGATTTACGTATGTTTAGCATAACCTGCTTTTAATATTAACTTAACAGCCACCCATAACTACTCCACATGTTAAAATTCAGTAGAAAAGGGAGACAAAACTTCCATTTTGTTAGATAGCCGAAGCAAATAATGATAATAAAGGCTTTATTTCCAATAAAGATTTTGATTAAACGAAACACATTTTGCTTTTAGTAAATATTTAATGTAAAGCTAATATCAGATATTTATCTTTTGTAAATAGCACAAATAGATATTTATTACACAAATCAAGCAGAGAAATTAATATTAAGCTAGTATTTTCCGGAAATTTCCAAGTAATACAGTGGAATAAGATAGGGAATTTACGGGGTTTAAGTAAGTCTTAGATATCAATTTATATATGCTTTCTAAGACTTATCGTCAAGATATACATAACTATTTAAAAACAAATATTGGCATACAAGTTTAATTTTTATGTTTTCACAGTCTACAAAATATATGTTATATCTTCATGTATGTATACGAGTATATTCATGTATTCTTAACTTCCGTTTTAAAGTTTTTAAATGTAATTAGTTGCATCTTACCACTCTGATTTGTACATAATAGTTAACTGTGCCCTTAATAGAGTTTTTGCTGTTATTTATTTTACTCTTCTACTTATTTCTCTAAATTGTTTATAAAGCACTTGGAGTGTGTATTAGGGCGACAGCTATTATACAAAACTAGTTTCTTAGCAGAACAATTTTAGACAGGTTTTGATTTAGAAAAATTTTTTTTAGGAAGTTAGATATATCTATTTAGTGTTACATGCCATTTAAATATGCAAAATAGTACACTGATACAAAAATAACCCTTATTTTCAATTTTTTCAAAAATTTACTTATCAATAACTATCTTGTCCCCTTTAAAGTAATATCCTTCAGATATAATACACTTATGCCAGCGTTCTTTCCAATGCTTGAAACGCTTCTGAAACGCGCTTTCCTTTCATCGGTGTCTTCGGTTTTGGGAAGAGGAAAAAGTCAGCGGTGGCCAAGTCCAGTGAATACGATTGTTGAGACATGATAATGGTTTTGTTTTTGGCCAAAGCCTCACGCTCAGTATCGATGTGAGAGCTAGTGCATTCACGCAGAAAAAAGGCAGCTTGAAATATGATTGCAACAACACTAGTATATGTTCTATCAACATTATGTATTATTGTTAAAAACGTTGTATTATCAAAATAATTATAATTTGTTTCTCTATAAATATTTTACTGTTTATATTTCTATAATTCTATTGTTAAAATCTTTATACATACTTCAAGATATTGTTACATACAATAATAACAATTGTGAAAATTTTTTGGAAATAACAATAGCTTTTATCGCACCGAATACTAAAATAATTGTTATTATCATAAGTATAATAAGCTGATTCACATGCAACAAAAGTAAGTTTATAATATAAACTTGCTATTGTTGTCATTAAGGAAATTTTCATTCTAGTCGTTGACATAAAATTTTCTTTCAGTTTCGGGGTTTCTTTGAAAGAAAAAAAATGTTATTTGTTGTCAATTAAAAAAAAAAATTTACAAAAATATATATTTTAAACAAAAGGAAAAAACGCGACATAGTAGAAAATTCACATATTTAAATTACATATTCGTGGAATTAAAAAGGTAAGTATATTTAATAACAAGATGTAATCGCAAATATATGTATATATATGGTGAATCCAATAATATATGCAACCATATTAATATGCTTAAATACGACTTATATAATTAAAATCGCCACCTCATAACTATTTTTGTTTTATTACAGCTTTTACTACGGTTGATATGCAACCCGATTATATTTAAAACTATTTTGCGAGCTGTTTTTACTGTTTACTGTAATGATTGGTATCAAATGTAGTGAATCAACTCAATTATTTATTTGTATTTACTTAATACAATAATTATTATAAAATTATACTATATACTGTCCTGTTAACTACAATTATATATGCATATGATTTTGTAAAATATGTTTACAATAAAGTTATTTACCACATTAGTGTGGTTACTTCATGAAGGTATGTGAGAAAAGTATGATTGGCTAGCATAATTATATGGTTGAGTATGGCCATTACTTGGTGGCTTTAGTAACAGTTGTATTAATTCCATCGTTACTTATTATTATAACAATTTTAAACTCAAATATTCGTATTATTTGATCTTGTTTATATTGTTTTCTTCTAAATTTTCCAGCCTAAAGATCTTGATTGATTTTTGTTTTTTATAAAAAACAAAATTAGTTATCGAAATATTGGAAATAAAATACTGTTAAACCTTTTTTATTAAAAAACAAAAATCAATCAAGATCTTTAGCTGGAAAATTTAGAAGAAAACAATTTTAAACTCAAGTATAGTATGGTTACCTATAATATTTTTTACAATACTATGATATGCTTTGACGTTTTAAATATAACAATATGCTGTTATTAGGTACAACCATATAACACAACAATAGTATGTTGCCCTTAGAATATTGTCGTATCAACCATATATTTTTTTCTACGTGTTATCATGGCGCAAAATCCATTATTGTTTTTTCCACAATTCTGTGAGTTTCTGACGAATTGCTGCAATCAAACTGCGAATAACTTCCTTATTGACCGACCATACGACCTTGTAGTAAGACTTCATTATGCACCATACCACTGCAGTCAAAGAAAACAGTGAGCAAAACCTTCATATTTAATCGAACTTGACGTGCTTTTTGCGGTCAACTCTTCTGGACGCTTCTATTAGCATGATTGGGCTTTGGTTTCACTGTCATAGCCATACACGCATGATTCTCACCAGTTATCACCTTTTTGAGGAAATCTGGATTATCATTGACGATGTTCAGCAGCTCCTGAGTGATGTCCATGGGACGTTGTTTTTGCTCAAACTTTAGTTAAAAATCGAAGGGCACACCAAAACTCGTCTACCCTTTTTATCTGTCAAAAACGAACTAACAACTCAAAATGGCTGATATTGCCAACATTTATAATAGATAAGTGTACCAACATAAGACAACAAAAAAATGTGAAAATCGAACATACTTACCTTACGAAATTTAAAAATAACAGTTATTTTTTGATCAGACCATGTATACCTATACTTGATTTGTGTAATAAGGAAAAGGAGTGTCCTTAATGTACATTCAGCATATGTTTAATGCCAAATAGTAAAGTTCGTTGAAAATTTTCAAATTTCCTTCATTATAAGAGTATTAAAAAAACAGTCAATAAAACTAAAACTTTGTTTATTAAAAAGTTGAGAATTTCATTAAAATATAAAGGCTAGAAAAGAGTGGCCAACAAACTGAATACAAAATGTGTGTCAAGAGGACTGCTTTATATGGGAGAATTGACCACTACTTTTACATATCATTTTAATGGTGATTAAATGATTTTATATAAAAAAACGAAAATTCCGGGAGTTAATAAATTAAAAGCTTTGAAATAATTTACTTCAAAAATAGCACTAAAATAAAGTGCTTTGGCTCGAGTTGTAAACTAGTATTTTTTCTTTTATATTCAAGCCAACTTTTGAATGAATAAATTTATTTTATTATTAAAAACCTTAGAAAATTTGTAGGGTCATAAAATATGTTAAAAATAAAACCTGTCTTGGAAGAGCCTTAAAATATAATTCAAAAAATAAAACGAACTGAGCTTTGAAACAGAATCAATCTGAGCCATAGTGCTTACTTCATCAATTGTTTAGTATTTAAGTCACATAAAAACTTGTAATAACTATAGCTTATCAAGCAGGTTAAATGGTTTGCGTAGGAACATAATAGGCAACCAGAAATACTTAGTTATAATTTATTTATGCATAAATTTGAGAATATTTTATCAAGTTTGACATTAATTTTAAGTCAAGATCCAAAAAAAATAAATAAAATTTTTTTATAATTTTGGAATAAGTTTCAAAATTAAGCAGAATTTTTTATACTTGTATTGGCTAAGGAATGTAAGACACTTTAGAGGCAGCGCAGACAAACCGGTGAGACACAACCGATAAGATCAGCTTGAATGAATGTATATCATGAAAAAGTAGAAGGAACGATGGAACAGTGAATAACATGGCATGTAAACAAAAAGCAGGGTGAGACAAATAACTAGATATCGCGAACCTAAATACAAGAGTGTCACAACTCAAAATACTGAAATTTCAAGAGAGACAAAAAACTGTTTATATAGGAATGATTGTAATATTTAAAGAAAATATTATTCCATTATGAAAAAATTTTATATTGATGAGGGTTCTGCTATACTTATTTTCAATTTTATATTATGTTGGCGAAAACATATAAAACTGACTTTTATGAAAAACAGTCAATTTTGGCAAATTTTGAGTTGTGACCCTTTTGTATTTAGGGTGCGATTTATTCTATACGTAGAAAACATTGCGTAGATTACGGAGGAGAACGAGAAAGAACAGGTAGTAGGCCTACAACGAAAGTGACACCCGGGCTTGGAAACATGGCACATATGATGAGGTAGGAGGGTGAAGGTTTAGTGTGTGCCGCACAGAAAAAAATTTTTTTCATGTTCAAAAACGAAATTCGTTGAATCAATTAGTAAATTGTTTGAATGCGGACTTGTAAAGGAATTAATGAATTCAAACAAAAGTTTAGTATAAATAATTATTGATCGAAAACTACAATTTTTTAAACAACAACAAAATACGATATCCAAGGTTATATTTTTGATATTATGTATATGCAGAGAAGTTATTTTTTCAGGCAAATTTTTTGTTGATTTTATTTTTACTATAATTTTTTCTGTGTACCCTTAGTAAATGAGAATGAAAAAATGTGACTTTATAGAGGAATTATAAATGCCAATTGTATTATCTTACAGAACTATCAACTATCTTGCGCTTAGAGAGACTTTAAAAAGAACTCCAAAGAAGGCAATTCTCTCGTGATCCAACATATAAAAGAAAGTTATGATGAAGAAACATATCCCTTCAAAGCTCTGAAGCTTTGACTACACATATAAAGGCCACTTTGTAAAATCAAGTTACACGAATTGACTAAAGTGGAACAATACTTGACACTGGAATAGAAGAAACAAATAAAAAACTATATTTGGGTAGGAAAGAACAAAATTTGACCAACTACCGAAGACATTAAAGACATATATTATAATCATATATTATTATCTCCTGACATTTAAAGTCAATATATCAACGATGACCACAAAAATCTTAAGCCATATCCGACTCTTATTATATACATTATATATAAAGGTATAACAATTTATTACCATTAATATAAGTAGGTAATTTTATATCAAGATCAAGTGGACCATCTGATCAAAAAAGTTATTGCTATAGCTCAGTAAACAGGAAGGTACTTTCACGTTGAGCAAATTTTTTATCAAATAGCGGTAACTACTATGAATTTGTGAGTTCACGAAGCCAATTTTGGGAATTCCCAAAAAATTTCCGAACTGCTTCGTTAACCAGTTTGGGACTGGTTTTTCATATTCAGTGCGCATTTCTGCTGCAGTGCAACATACGCGTGAACTATAAACGGTCATTCGCCTTACTGCGAAAATTGAAGTTGCCGTATCGCTTCTGAGGAGGTGGTGGAGGGGGGATTGTTTTGAAGTTTCCTGAAGCTGACTTTGGGAATACCCAAAAAAATTAAAAACCGCTTAGTTAACTGAATCAGAAACGTTTTTTGATATTCAGGAGCGTTTTGGCCGTGAAACGTGTATGTGAACTATTAAAGCTGAAAGTCCATACCACGCGTTAGATGGGCTGCGTAATTACGCGCTCAAAATGTTCTTCGCGTTCTACACTTTCCTAAACTCAAATTACATACAACGCTTTTCATGCGACAAGATTTTTTTTTTTTGGTAATGTTTGAAGTATTTTTTAAATAAGAACATTTTTCTAGCACAAAAACATAAAATAACAATCCACGGCATAAATGTTCTTGACAACAACTTTGGAAATATAAAGTGAGTTGTGAAAAAAATAACAGGCAGTTTTTATAACACTTATGGAGGAAGTAAATATAAAGTAAACCTACTTTTTGCGTTGTACGCATCTATGCGCTTGTGATATATAACTTGTCTCATACAATTGCACGGATTCTACTTTTTTGACAGACGCTTAGAAGCGTTAATATGCATAACGCGTGGTGTGAACCTTCAGCTTAACTTTCATTACATTTGCTGAGAAAATTGAAGTTGCCATATTGTTTCCGAAGAAGTGGGGGATTTTGAGATTCCTGAAACCGGTTTTAGGAATTCCAAAAAACTAAGAACGCGTTATGCGGGAATTATCTGATTATATGGATAATTAAAGAAGCAGCTTAAACAATGCTGAATGGAAATTTTGAAATTTGATATCGAAGCATGTTTTTTAATTTTTTGAACTATATTTATATGTGTCGCTTTTTTATTGCAACGTAGTCATAACTAAAAAAGCTTGTTTCGAGAAAAACGCATTTCAAATTTTTAGCTTCCGTACAAGCCTTAGAAAATTTTTTTTAGAAAACATCTGCTAAAGGAAACAATTTAAAATTTATATATTAAGCCAAAAATAAATTTTTGGCACAATATATAAGGTGGTACTGTCAACATTTCTACAGTGTTAACTCGAAAAGCTTATTTTGTGAGATATGACTATATTGCAATAAAGGAGCGATGTGTGAAACACACTTTGTGAAAAGATCCACAAAGGCTATATTTTTTACACCCAGTGCCCGGTAAAAAATAATTGTACTAAAGTTTTCAAAAATCTCTTTGAATATTTATAAAATAAATGATAAATTAAAACTGTTTAGACAATTTTAACCCATTACTAAAGAATAAAAGTTAAATGGGTTTTGGTCCAAAATCGTATATTTCAGCTTTAGTAACATATAGATAGATTTTTATATCACACCTGTTGAACCATTGCTCAAACTTTTTGTTAACATAGCAAAATATAGTTTTGTATCTGAAATCAAAGCGGCCATTTAATTTATTTTAACGAACTAAAATTGATTTTTTGCTATATATATACATACAAACACAATTCTATGTGTATCAAGAGCCTGCGCAGATGCTATTGAGGACAGTTACTTATGGATGTTATTATGCTAAACTTTGCGCCAAATGCAATAAAAAAAACTGAAAGTAATAGGTACTGATGTTGCTCGTAATTGACGTATTCTAGGGGATTTTCACAATTACTTTATATAGCAGCATAAAAAACTAATTTTGATATTATACACTTGTCAAATTTTTAGCCATTTTCTTTTATTTTTAAATAATTCTTGAGAGGTAAAATTTTGTTGATTTAATTTATATATATTTTATGTATATTCTAATTATATATTTTTTATATAATATATAAATTTCTGCAAAATTCAACAGCAATTTAAATATATGGTAGATGTGAAACCTGCTAAGAAAATTTTTCATAAAATTGTCTAATGTTTTCTCTTGGTGTATGCATAAAATTGTTTTATCACTTTAGAAAATATTTAACGATTTAACTGTTTCTCACACTAAAATTATTGTTTGTTTAAATATAACATACTTTTTAATGAGTTCATTTGTTGAATTTATTTATTTATTTTATTTTATTTTATTTTTCCTTCAAATACCGGTTTTTGTTGCTTATCTCAAGATAAATTTGTTTGCGGTGCAGTTTGCAGGCAAATTGAAATAAACGTATTACTCACCTGTTAATATGGCTAAAATGCACAAAACCAAGTAGAATTTTTGCTGCTGGAAATCCATTTTGTGATTGAAGAGTGGAAACATTGTGTTGAATGAAGAAATCTTAAATATGCTTGAAGCAACTTAATATATTTTATTAATTCTTTATAAAAAGAAATTTTAAATTGGCACTGCTATTTATATGTATGTATATAAATTTTAAAACTAAATAATTTAAATTATTTACTTTTTTTATAAATTTTATATAAACATTCTTTAAGATTT
The DNA here is from genome assembly GCA_914767995.1 of Thecocarcelia acutangulata. Classification (NCBI taxonomy): domain Eukaryota; kingdom Metazoa; phylum Arthropoda; class Insecta; order Diptera; family Tachinidae; genus Thecocarcelia; species Thecocarcelia acutangulata. The sequence continues at coordinate 114,496,897 of OU612097.1, forward strand.
GGCTTAAATGCACATTAAAAAATTTTCAGTAATAACTTTTTATTTCAACCTCAAGACACGTTAAGCAATTATTTGTATGTGTATCTGCTTTTTTCTCAACATTTGGCGCGTAACCCGGTAAATTTTTAGAATTCTCAGAATATACCTATATATTTTTTTCACTGTATGCAAATAAGTTTGTATAAAAAACTAATATTTTTCAATAACATTTATCTAATCAGATTTTTTTTTACTGCTATTTGATTTTTCAATTCATAAAAGAATTCCAACTTGAAATTGTAACACAGATGTATAGTATGTATATATGTACTTATTTATATACAAGTATATATTCTTGTTATTCGTATAAAAAAAAAGAATCGGATAAATTGTTGTGCTTGTCACAATGGAGCACACACAAATTAATGTTGTATTTGTAAGATTTAGAATGCACGAAGAATGTTGAAGTAAAAAACGAGTGTACGAATGAGCGCGCGAGTGTTGTAAAAAATATGACAACGTACGATGCAACAGTTACTAAACGACTGAGGCAATGTATGTTTATAAAGTTGCCAAACAGCTCAACTTTTCTGGTTGGTTTTAGTATTGAGTTGCAGTCGTTGTAGTGGTAGTTATCGTTTGTCGTACAATGGCATGGTTTGTTTTTGAAAACATCATGATTCACACACAGTTACTCACACGTCCGTACATACATATGTATATATGTGTGCTTATATGTGTTTTCGTAATTGTATAAACATATAGACATATAGAAGAGACAACACTAACAAACACACCCATATAAAATTTTTATGCTCATATATACATATTGTACTTTCATACTTCTTCACAAGACTTCACACACTCTGTGCTTGACTAAGAGTTTAATTTACACATAGATACACACATATACACTAACATCAATTCTTACACGTATGATTTGCTCTTTAAAACATACAAACACATACATATATACCCACACCCTGGGTGCGTGTGCCAGTATGATTTTTTTGTTTTGTTTTCAGTTTGTCGGAGTTTTTTTTTCTTGTTATATGTTTTGGATTTGTATACATTTAAACTCTTCAGATACACAATACTTTAAACAACAGCTATCGCCCGTATACATGTAAGAATGTTTTTGTTTTTCACTTTAATACAACAAAGAAAAGTACAGCAACAAAATATCAACAACACCGACGACAACAAATGCAGCAGCAGCAGCAACAGCACCACCACCAACATTAACCAACCAAGCGAACAGCAACAAGCCCCAGCAACAAAGCTCAACAATGTTTCATTCTTTGACTGGTTGGCAACTTAAGTTGGGTTACTTTGCAGTGGATGCATTTTTGTGTGTGCGTGCCAAAGAGTACTTGCACATTTCTGTACTTATTGGCGAGGATAATCTGAAAATTACATTTTCTATACATACATGGTCTGATCAAAAAATAATCGTTATTTTCAACTTTCGTGAGTTGCATATGTTCGATTTTCGGATTTTTTTTTTTTTGTTATGTGTACCAAACACATATCTGTGTATATACATATATGTTAGCAATATCAGTCATTTCGGAATGTCAGCTTGCTTTTGCCAGATAAAAAAAGGTTAGTCATGGTTTGTTGTGCTCTTCGAATTTTTAATAAATTTACAAAATTTTTAGCAAAAACAACATCGCATGGAAATCGTCAACGACGATCCAGATTTACTCAAAATGGTAATAGCTGGAGACGAATCATGGATGTATGGCTATGACATTGAAACCAAAGCCCAATCACCCCAATGTAAGCGTCCACAAGAGCCAAGACCAAAAAAGCACGTCAAGTTCGGTCAAATGTGAAAGTTTTACTCACTGTTTTTTTCGTCTGCAATGGCGTGGTGCATCATGAATTCTTGCCGGTCGTACAAGGTCGCAATACTACCCAGAAGTTATACGCCGTTTGCGCGAAGCAATTTGTCAGAAACACATAGAATTGTGGAAAACAAAACATAAATTTTGCAACATGATAACGCGCCAGCTTACACATCGATGCTTGTGCGTTATTTTTTGGGCCAAAAACAAAACCCTTAACATGCCTCAACCACCATATTCACCGGACTTGGCCTCCTCTGACTTTTTCCACTTCCCAAAACTGAAAACACCGCTGAAAGGAAAGAGTTTTGCTACGATCTTGCTCCACAGCCGGCACTTGGGTAGTTGCCAGGCCAGAAGCACTGAGCTCCCGAAGCAAGGTAGAATGCCGTAGAGGCACGGGCCTTTGTCGCAACTTGATTGAGAGGACAGAGGTACTCCAGTGCCGAGATTACATGCCCCTTTAAAGAAAGCCGTTTCGCTTTCGGTAGCCTTGAATTCCCTCAATTAACCTCCTGCAAGTAGCGTCCCAGTCCTTGTCCCAGTAGCCCCCCCACCCTTCGTGTTCCGTTTGTTCTTGTTCGTAGCCGTAGTCATCAACGTTTTGTCCTAAAGTTTTTGCTTGATTTTTGTTTTTGAAACGTTCATTTTGTATATATATATATATATATATATATATATATATATATATATATATATATATATATATATATATATATATATATATATATATATATATATATATATATATATATATATATATATATATATATATATATATATATATATATATATATATATATATATATATATATATATATATTTATTTGTTTGACATTTGTTTGCATGGCAATGCTAAAAACAACCACTCGCAGGCAAATTTAGTTCAGAGTAGACCTGCTTATGCGAAAAGCGGGTATATGTTAGAAAAATGGGTGAGTGCTGTTTTCGTACTCTTACTACAAAGTAAACAATGATACAAAAATCTTGAAACTATATGTCTCTCTTTCAGTTTTTCTCTCCGCGATTTTTGGCTTTCTTTCGTAAGCAAATAACTTTGCAGCCACAAAATTGTACAGAAAACAGTAATGCATTATCTGCTATCGCAGTTTTGATATCAAGCTGATTTGATTTAAAAAAATTTTTCTTTGTGTATTTTAATAATTCTCCGTACCCAGAGAAGTAAATAATTATATTATATAAAAATCAATGTAGTTTAAAAAATTAAAAATTGCTAAAAAATAAAACAAAATTGTGGTGTTCTTGAAAACAGAACTTCACTTTTACAACAAAAAATTATTCGGTGCAGATCTTTAGTACACACATATATTTGCCTGACAATCGAAATATGACTAACATACATTTAATAAAAACTAACATCTAATTAGTATCATGTTGATTTGTTTCTGCATTGAAGTTTAATCTATGACTTACAGCAATTAAAACAGAGATATCATCTAGATTAGGTTAATTGTGTCCTTGTTACGCATACAATATTGATGTGAATTCAAAAATTCGTAAAAGTATTACAGGATCTTTGGAAAGTATTATTTAAAATTTTGCATACGAGTAGATTTAGTGGAAAAGTAAACACTTTAGCTTAACATGGAAACCTTATGAAGGAAAATCATTTTGTAAATGGTAAAATAACTTCATGTTGAGCGATTTGTTGACGTTAAAATTTCGTAGGTGCTAGTTTGGTATAGCACTGGTAAAAATGTATAGCACTGGGAGAAATGTGATTGATAAAAAACTTTTAAGTTATTTCAATTTCGTGATATACTTCTGTACTTAAATTACACGAATTTTGTATATTGCAAAATTTTGTTTATTTTTCATTATTTTATCATAAATTAAACATGAACAAATACTAGAAGCCAATGATGTTCCTATTATAATATGATATTATGCCTTGCTGAAAATGGTGGCAAGACTGGTGAAGATAGAGGAGAATGAAAATGAAACGAATTTCACAGAGTTTTCACTTTTTTCTATTATACTGTATTAATATTACATTACAGGTATTTAATTATAGTTTTTCGCCAACAAAATTTGAAATTCGTTGAATTTAGAGAAAAATATTGCCGTTAATTTAAAAATGTCAATATAACACATGTGTGCTCTTTCTGGCAGATTGTAGTTGGTGGCCTGTTGTCTTGAATGTGTTTAATGCATAAGGCTGTAATATTGTAAACAGACTATACAAATCATATCCAAATCGAAAATATGTTTGCTGTAATTTTTGATAAAGTTTTTTTTAATGATTTTCTTAAGTTGGTTTATGCTGATGAATTTCTGTTTTTATATAAACGGAGATTCCATATGAATGATAGCAACCTTATGAATGATTGTTTATGAATTAGTTTAAGGGTATACTTCTTGCTAAATTTTTTCAAATGAATTAATGAGAAAGTTTAAGTAACTATTATGCTTTATTTAAAAGCAATTCTACCAAAAATACTTGAAATGAAATTTTCATATTTGAAACGTAAATATTTTTTCAATGTTAAAAATTTTGCATAATAAAATGGAACTCTTAAAAACTTTAGCTTAAAAATTTTTATATACAGGGTGGGCTGAAAAACACCATGTGGTTTAAAATTGAATAACTCTGCCGTTTATATAAATGTATATTATTTAGGATCAGGGGTGTCCAAAATGTCTCTATAGAAGAGCAAATACCAATACAGTTAAGGAAAAACTACTTTTATTTAAAAGTTTTTGTTGTTGTAGAAAGAAAAATGTATTTACAAAAACCAAATTAAGTCTCATAATCGCTGTCATCAATGTTTACCAGCAAACATGCAAAAGTATTGTTGCTTTGCTTTTGCGTATACAGTGAAGAGTGACAAAAAAATATATAAAGCAAAGTTTTTTTGCGTATTTTGTATATTTTTCTGGTGCTGAGTGCAGTATGTGTGTATTAAAGTGCACAGTCCTATAGCTAAGAGCTTTTACAAAAACTAATGAACACCAAGCGCATAGGGCTTGGACAATTCTGTTTTAGATTATAAATTAAAGAAAGTAGGACTTACTTGGTACCAAGTTTGCAATTTCACAAAGGCACTTTTTAGCTTCGCAATTAGAGGCTGGTTTAAGAATATTTTTTTCAGAGTGCAACTATGTGGCCCACATTCATTCAATTCAACAATCATTTTGGCCTTAGCCGCATGTAATCGCTGTTTCAAACAACCACAAAAAATATATATGCTGATATATCTGACAAATAGGATAACTAAATAATTTTTGAATTTGTGGAAACTGTTCTGCCACCACTGATTATGATTCGCTGTTCATATATGAACCTCCAAATTACTTAACCTCCAGATGATATTTATATAAGCTGAAAAAAAATGTAAACGAAGGAGAATACTTTTGGCATAACCTATACATAGTTTACAAATGTTTTAAATTAAACTGAACACTACTCCAATGCCGTACACTTGAATATGTAATTCAAAATTATTACGATTTTTGTAGTTGTTGTTGTTATTCTTTAGTTTAAAGTAGGCACCCTTCATGCTATTGACCTAAAATTTTAAAACATATGTAAGTATGTTGTTCCTATATCATTTACATATTGCACGAGTATATACATATGTATGTATATGTCTCGAGTAATTCTCAATATCAATCATAAGAAAAGCATTCAATACAAATATCATAAACTAAATAGAATTTCTGCAGAAGTACTTTATATATATTATATGTTGTGACTAAAAAAGAAGCAAACCCAAATCACATCGATTGTGTTTCTTGGAAAATGTTGATATGCACTAACAAATAAATATTCAATTCTTATTAATTCTTTTGAAGCTAAACAAATGTTTCGTTTTGCAACATTTTATTATAACATGGCTACATGTTGCTAAGCATTATTGTTTGTAAATGTGAATAAACTTTATTTAAATAGTTTGAATGGATGTATATATGTTTCTTATTTCTTTTATCTTGCCACTTTTTCAAAGCAAAACAAAAATCATAGAAACTAAAGGTGAAACAGCACTGCAGTGTAATGCTATAGAAATTTCATAATATTTTTAATAATTATGGTTCACTATATAACATCAAACACAATCATAGCAGCATAAATATATGTATGTTAGTATTATAGAATATAGGTACATATGTATGTACGTATGTTGATCTTGTAAGGTTTTGAAATGTGGAGTAAAACATAGTTAAATGAAAAATGCATTTAAAATACATATAGTACATAAATTATCTGAAGTACTTATGTTGAGTGATCTTAAACTTGAGATTAAAAAAATTGGTTTGCAAACCGATAGCCGCAGTTGCTAGTGCTTTACTAAATATAGTTTATTGTAATTTAAATTATAGTAAATTTGTAAATATATTGCAATTTCCTTCACCTATATATATATATATATATATATATATATATATATATATATATATATATATATATATATATATATATATACATATATATATATATATATATATATATATATATATATATATATATATATATATATATATATATATATATATATATATATATAGGTGAAGGAAATTGCAATATATTTACAAATTTACTATAATTTAAATTACAATAAACTATATTTAGTAAAGCACTAGCAACTGCGGCTATCGGTTTGCAAACCAATTTTTTTAATCTCAAGTTTAAGATCACTCAACATAAGTACTTCAGATAATTTATGTACTATATGTATTTTAAATGCATTTTTCATTTAACTATGTTTTACTCCACATTTCAAAACCTTACAAGATCAACATACGTACATACATATGTACCTATATTCTATAATACTAACATACATATATTTATGCTGCTATGATTGTGTTTGATGTTATATAGTGAACCATAATTATTAAAAATATTATGAAATTTCTATAGCATTACACTGCAGTGCTGTTTCACCTTTAGTTTCTATGATTTTTGTTTTGCTTTGAAAAAGTGGCAAGATAAAAGAAATAAGAAACATATATACATCCATTCAAACTATTTAAATAAAGTTTATTCACATTTACAAACAATAATGCTTAGCAACATGTAGCCATGTTATAATAAAATGTTGCAAAACGAAACATTTGTTTAGCTTCAAAAGAATTAATAAGAATTGAATATTTATTTGTTAGTGCATATCAACATTTTCCAAGAAACACAATCGATGTGATTTGGGTTTGCTTCTTTTTTAGTCACAACATATAATATATATAAAGTACTTCTGCAGAAATTCTATTTAGTTTATGATATTTGTATTGAATGCTTTTCTTATGATTGATATTGAGAATTACTCGAGACATATACATACATATGTATATACTCGTGCAATATGTAAATGATATAGGAACAACATACTTACATATGTTTTAAAATTTTAGGTCAATAGCATGAAGGGTGCCTACTTTAAACTAAAGAATAACAACAACAACTACAAAAATCGTAATAATTTTGAATTACATATTCAAGTGTACGGCATTGGAGTAGTGTTCAGTTTAATTTAAAACATTTGTAAACTATGTATAGGTTATGCCAAAAGTATTCTCCTTCGTTTACATTTTTTTTCAGCTTATATAAATATCATCTGGAGGTTAAGTAATTTGGAGGTTCATATATGAACAGCGAATCATAATCAGTGGTGGCAGAACAGTTTCCACAAATTCAAAAATTATTTAGTTATCCTATTTGTCAGATATATCAGCATATATATTTTTTGTGGTTGTTTGAAACAGCGATTACATGCGGCTAAGGCCAAAATGATTGTTGAATTGAATGAATGTGGGCCACATAGTTGCACTCTGAAAAAAATATTCTTAAACCAGCCTCTAATTGCGAAGCTAAAAAGTGCCTTTGTGAAATTGCAAACTTGGTACCAAGTAAGTCCTACTTTCTTTAATTTATAATCTAAAACAGAATTGTCCAAGCCCTATGCGCTTGGTGTTCATTAGTTTTTGTAAAAGCTCTTAGCTATAGGACTGTGCACTTTAATACACACATACTGCACTCAGCACCAGAAAAATATACAAAATACGCAAAAAAACTTTGCTTTATATATTTTTTTGTCACTCTTCACTGTACACGCAAAAGCAAAGCAACAATACTTTTGCATGTTTGCTGGTAAACATTGATGACAGCGATTATGAGACTTAATTTGGTTTTTGTAAATACATTTTTCTTTCTACAACAACAAAAACTTTTAAATAAAAGTAGTTTTTCCTTAACTGTATTGGTATTTGCTCTTCTATAGAGACATTTTGGACACCCCTGATCCTAAATAATATACATTTATATAAACGGCAGAGTTATTCAATTTTAAACCACATGGTGTTTTTCAGCCCACCCTGTATATAAAAATTTTTAAGCTAAAGTTTTTAAGAGTTCCATTTTATTATGCAAAATTTTTAACATTGAAAAAATATTTACGTTTCAAATATGAAAATTTCATTTCAAGTATTTTTGGTAGAATTGCTTTTAAATAAAGCATAATAGTTACTTAAACTTTCTCATTAATTCATTTGAAAAAATTTAGCAAGAAGTATACCCTTAAACTAATTCATAAACAATCATTCATAAGGTTGCTATCATTCATATGGAATCTCCGTTTATATAAAAACAGAAATTCATCAGCATAAACCAACTTAAGAAAATCATTAAAAAAAACTTTATCAAAAATTACAGCAAACATATTTTCGATTTGGATATGATTTGTATAGTCTGTTTACAATATTACAGCCTTATGCATTAAACACATTCAAGACAACAGGCCACCAACTACAATCTGCCAGAAAGAGCACACATGTGTTATATTGACATTTTTAAATTAACGGCAATATTTTTCTCTAAATTCAACGAATTTCAAATTTTGTTGGCGAAAAACTATAATTAAATACCTGTAATGTAATATTAATACAGTATAATAGAAAAAAGTGAAAACTCTGTGAAATTCGTTTCATTTTCATTCTCCTCTATCTTCACCAGTCTTGCCACCATTTTCAGCAAGGCATAATATCATATTATAATAGGAACATCATTGGCTTCTAGTATTTGTTCATGTTTAATTTATGATAAAATAATGAAAAATAAACAAAATTTTGCAATATACAAAATTCGTGTAATTTAAGTACAGAAGTATATCACGAAATTGAAATAACTTAAAAGTTTTTTATCAATCACATTTCTCCCAGTGCTATACATTTTTACCAGTGCTATACCAAACTAGCACCTACGAAATTTTAACGTCAACAAATCGCTCAACATGAAGTTATTTTACCATTTACAAAATGATTTTCCTTCATAAGGTTTCCATGTTAAGCTAAAGTGTTTACTTTTCCACTAAATCTACTCGTATGCAAAATTTTAAATAATACTTTCCAAAGATCCTGTAATACTTTTACGAATTTTTGAATTCACATCAATATTGTATGCGTAACAAGGACACAATTAACCTAATCTAGATGATATCTCTGTTTTAATTGCTGTAAGTCATAGATTAAACTTCAATGCAGAAACAAATCAACATGATACTAATTAGATGTTAGTTTTTATTAAATGTATGTTAGTCATATTTCGATTGTCAGGCAAATATATGTGTGTACTAAAGATCTGCACCGAATAATTTTTTGTTGTAAAAGTGAAGTTCTGTTTTCAAGAACACCACAATTTTGTTTTATTTTTTAGCAATTTTTAATTTTTTAAACTACATTGATTTTTATATAATATAATTATTTACTTCTCTGGGTACGGAGAATTATTAAAATACACAAAGAAAAATTTTTTTAAATCAAATCAGCTTGATATCAAAACTGCGATAGCAGATAATGCATTACTGTTTTCTGTACAATTTTGTGGCTGCAAAGTTATTTGCTTACGAAAGAAAGCCAAAAATCGCGGAGAGAAAAACTGAAAGAGAGACATATAGTTTCAAGATTTTTGTATCATTGTTTACTTTGTAGTAAGAGTACGAAAACAGCACTCACCCATTTTTCTAACATATACCCGCTTTTCGCATAAGCAGGTCTACTCTGAACTAAATTTGCCTGCGAGTGGTTGTTTTTAGCATTGCCATGCAAACAAATGTCAAACAAATAAATAAAGTTGCCGTGTAAATAATTGGCAACAAATCAGTTGTATCATTATAAATTTCTTACAATCTCAACACTTATGTCTTATCATTTATACGTTTATGCAAGTGGACAAAAGGAGCAACAATGTTAATAACAAGGCATTTTAATTCGCCCTCAAATTAAATATAGTGTCGCAGTGCTAATTAGGAAAATTTTTGTTATGAGAATATATTTTAGCCTAAGACACGAGCGTGAAAAATAAAAATATCATTAATATAAATATAATAAAAAAAAAACTATATGATGGTATGTTTCTGGCTCAAGCTCAAATCCGGCATTCGCCAAGTCTTATTTTTACAACAATTCACAGAAAAATATTTTTTTCGAGTTCAATAACGAAATTCGTTGAATCAATTAATAAATTGTTTGAATGCGGACCTATAAAGGAATTCGTGGGTTCAAACAAAAGTTTAGTAGTAAAAATAATTATTGATCGAAAACAACTATTTGTTTAAACAACAACAAAATACGATATCCTAGGTTATTTTTTTGATAATTATGTATATGAATATAAATAATTTATTCAGACAAAAATTTTGTTATTTTATTTGTACTATAATTTTTTCGTGTTGCTGCGATCAAAGAAGACAGGAAAAAATAATTGAATCCGCTAAGCTGGGGGACAGCTAGCTGTTTCGCAGTCGCTACACTGCTCATCAGCACCCTCTAGGTTTCGAATTCGGTATCATCTATACATGATGTATTTTAATACGGCGGTCATAACTTTATGATACAGACACAAATCAACCAATGTTTTGAGGGCTTATATTACAAATACCTAAGCTGGTTTTATGACACCTTTCCACTATTACAGCCATCTAATGCAAAACAGTGGAATCTAAGTTGTACACATAATACACTTTTTAGTAGGTGGCTACAATGACTTTTCGTTTTTCATTTTGCTTTCAGAAAACTTCAAAAATATGTTTCATGAAAGTTTTGTTGAAAGTAAAAAGTGCTTTATTGAAAAGATGTGAAATTGTTGCGACTTGCAGGCTTATAGTCAACAGCAAGAAGCAACTCGTAACATTTTTTGTACTAAAATTAAAAACTTCGACTAAAGGTTCTTGCTTTTTCACAATACTCACTCCTTTTATGCACAAATATAATTATGCAGATCTCTAGTATGCACCTTTATCTGAACAACAATGTGGATAATAAACTATACTTCAATATTAAATCTTTTATAATAGTCAACTGTACATAAAAAAAAGGAAATAATGAAAATAAAAGATCTCTTCTATGTATCTTGTGTGCAGTCAAAAAAACAAACATTATTATTCTGAGTTTTTTCCTTTTCCAATCATTTTACATAATTGCTTCTTTAATCTTTGCATCCTTTTGCTCTTCTTTTGCATTTTATAGTATGAAATTGTTTTCATATTTCATTTTGTACTGAGGTTTTCTTATTTGTTGTCGTTTTGCCATAATTAAAACTTGTTAGTCCCTAAAGTTTTGTTTCCTGTTTATGTAACCTTCTGTTTCATATAACCAACTTTTACTTTTTTCACAAAATAAAAAATAAAGTAAAGAATACTTTTTCACATTACTTTTAACAACAGATTTGTTTTAAGCCGTTTCTGAAGTAACTATTTTTATAGCAACATAATGAGATTTTCTTTTGAAATCGAGCAGAGAGAATAAAGTTTTGTAATTCAAATTTAAGAAATTAAATGAGACTTGGAAGGGTATTAAAAAAAATTATTTTAAGTGCAGAAACAATTTGATTTCTAAGTATATATATATATATATATATATATATATATATATATATATATATATATATATATATATATATATATATATATATATATATATATATATATATATATATATATATATATATATATATATATATATATATATAAATATATTTATATATATATTTATTTATTCATCAATAACTATCTTGCCCCTTCAAAGTAATCCCCCTCACTTAGCTAGCGTTTTTTTTTCAATCATCCAAGCACTTCTAAATCGCACTTTTTGGTATCGCCAACAGATCCTTTTTCTTTTCTTTTTCTTTTATCTCCTTAATCACAGCCAAACTCTTTTCTTCAGGACAGGAAACATAAAAATACAATCTGTTTGGTTATTGCGATTGGGAAAGAAACTAATAAACTCAATTTTAAGCAGAACTTTAAAATTGAAATGAACAAAAAATATGAAATACAAAGCTAAATCTTTATTTTCTAATCTGGCTCAATAATATTATATACCAATAACTCTTTTAATGGAAAGAAAAACTTTTATCCCGATTTGAAAAATTCCAGGTCTATTTGAAAATCTCTTTGAATTTTGATTTTGTCTTTGCCTGGTTTAACTTCACTTGACCAATTCTCACTTTAATTTACTTTCATTAGTACAATAGCATCACATTATGATATACATACATATTCGTATATACTAAAGAGCTGGTGCAGAATGACAGACAATGTTCTATGACCAAACTCTTTTGCACCCACCCCTTAAGCACTTAAGTGACGCTTACGAATCAAAGTGCTTGAAAGCACTTAAACGAAAATATTCTGCTGTTTGAGTGTAATATTTTCACACTGATAACACATCGATTATTTGTCGTATTTGTAAATAATAAAATCACGACTTTATAGGATTTGTAGGAAAAAGAAAAAAAAAAAAATACAAAATCAAGCTGCAATTTGAAAAAAGCGTAAGAAAATTCAAATTTTACCCTAATTTTAGTTGAAGTTCCTTTGTAAAGAAAATTTGATGTTGTTCTAGTATTATATGATATGATGGGTTGGTATCATTCGTCTAGCTCGAGTTCAAAGAAATATTTTCAGTTATAATTATAACAATAATTGCCGCGATCAATAACTCTTGATCAAATTCGATGTGTTAGCAATCACTTTTATTGGAAAATATGTTAAGCTGAAATCTTTTGATCACTATATATTTTGACTAAATTTTTTTAAAAATTGCTGATTGTGAAACCTTTTTTCGATAATTTTTTCTGTATAACTAACTTGCAATTTACCACTATGCAAGTCTAATAGCTGAGTTGATTAAACTTGTAGAGAACGGATTGAGTTATCCTTTTCAAGAGAAAAAATAAGGAAAATTGTACAATAAACATATATAGACCAAAACCATCGTCATTGATAACAATAGGAATTTAGTCTGTAAACTTACTCTTGTTGTATGTAAATTAGCGAGTCTCATATATATAATAAAAACAAAGACTTTTATGCGATGAAAACTAATGTTGTCAAAAAAAAAGTCTAAACAGAAGTATCAAGCACAACCATATTTTGAAACTGGTTGACGGTAACAATAGATTTATGGTAATACAAACCATAAAATAGTTAGCCTAGAATATATTGTAACAAATTTTAACCCATTGTGCAGCTGTTGATATGCTTGTTATAAATTTACACGCACATCCACACAAACACTATAAAACAGAAACAAGCAAAACATACGTCATTAATAGAAAGAAAAATTCGAAATAAATGAAACACAAATTACTTTATTGTTGCTGTTGCATTCTCGGTAATGTTTCTTGTTGCTTGTTGTTGTTGCGTTCGTATTGTTTAGCAAGTACCATTTGATTTAGCAAAATTCCAAGTAAATCAAACACGAATGACTTTCTTGGTAATGCGTTTCTAATTGTTTGCTGTGTATGAGTTCGTATTGTTAAGCGAACATGCCATTTGATTCTGGGATTATCAATAACTAGAAAGTTCATGATGATTGCAGAAGGCAATAAAGAATTATAAATAGCAGGCAAATCTTCGGCAGAAGGACAGTTTATTTTTAAACGTTGTGCAAGATAATCTTAAGTCAGAAAAGTAGGCAATTTAATACACAATGGTATTAAGTGTAAATAAAGTTGTAAAGTGTTTAAGTACTGTGTAACAAGCAAGAATCTGTGTCACAAATCGTTTTTAAAAGCAAAAACGTCACCAATATTTCTAGTTTCGTGTTTCCTTTTGAAGACAGATAATCTTTCGTTGAGTTGTTATTATCGCACTCTTATTGTTTGTTATTGTTGTATGTATAAGTATATGTGTAAGATTTGTATATGTACATTTGATTCTGGAATTATCAATAACTAGGAAGTTCATGATGATTCTAGAAGGTAATAAAGAAGTTTATTTTATCTTTATATTCACCCTTTTTTCTTTTTAATATTTTATAAATTTTCGGGCTTAAGATCTTTTCAGATTTTGGAGTTTTTGGGGTTTTTTATTACTATCTGGCAACTTTTCGCTCTCATGAGGCCAAAGAAGAAGCTAAACGAAGGAGAGCGAAATATTGCCAGATGATAATAATAATAAAAAAACCAAAATCTCCAAAATCCGAAGAAAACTTAAAATCGAAAAATTTTTTAATAAAGAAGTATAAATAGTAGGCAGATACTCGACAGGTAGATAGTTTATTTACTTTTAAACGTTTTGCAAGATAGTCTTAAGTCAGGAAACTAAGCAAGCTTAGTGTTTGGGTACACCGTGGTATTAAGTGTAAAGTTGTGAAGTATTTAAGTACTGTGTAACAAAGACAGAGGCTCTTCTTATTTTATTTGCAATTAAAGAGTCCGAAAGTGAAAACGTAACAAGGGATTCTCAAATTGACAAAACATCCAAATAGACCCGTTTTCAAAATGCTTCAGCTCACGAGAGGTCAAAGCTGGAGCCGAAATATTTTAGATGTCATCTTAAAAAAGTCCTAGACTCATTTTTAAGAGGGTGTGTTCAATGTACCCTTCTTTGTGCATATTTTTAATTTGAAAATGTTGACTTTACTGACAAAAAGGTAAGTAATAGTTAGATGGCCAGTGAAATAGTTCGTTTAAAAATTAAAGTCAAAGTTGTCAAGTACCTATTGAAAAACCCTTTACATTAGCATTTACATGTCAACCTATTTCTAATTTTGTGGCTTTTCCTTTTCCTTATACTATTTTCAATCGCTATTCCTCTAAATACTTTCTCTCTTACTTCTGCGTAATACTTCAAGAACAAAATGCTGATTATGTTAATATCCTTAAATAAAATTAATAAAAGATATATTTAAAATATCATGACACTGTAAAATAAAATGTCAAATGGATACTTAAACTCGAGTTAATACGATTATACTTATGTATATACTTAAGATCATTATAATATTTAAAGTTGAGTAAAATTTAACAATTTTATTTTCAGCTTAAAGCGATTACACCAAATGTCAAAATAATGTAAAAAGACACGGTGGAAAAAAAAGCAACAAGAGGAAAAAACGGCAGCAACTAAAAATATAATATTAAATCCAACCACAGAATCACATTTCTAGATGTCAGATTTAGGAAAGCACACAGTAAACAAACACGGAAATAAAATCAAAAATAAATGTAACCGAACAAACACAAAACACTAAAAGAAAAACAAATGCTGGATGAAATGAAAAAAGTGAGATGCCATTTGACAACAATTTCCAAAACATACAAATCTTTATGTAGAATTACATACGTATGTGTCTATGTATGGCTATGGATGTGTTAGTTACAAACATATAACATGCAAATGTATAAGGATGCATACATTGAAGCAGACAAGTCATTCAACAGACCAGGCTGGGAGCAGCATCACAGCATCACAGCAACAGAACCTACAGATTGTTGTTTTCTATATGTACCATCTAAAGTCAGTGTAATAGAAAGACAGTCGAATAGACAGCAGTACAGAGAATGTTCGTTTCCAAAGTGCATGCAGCCGAGGCAAATAGAACAAATGAATGAATTTGCATGTGTTTACATAAAACCATAAACATAATGCAAATGTTCAAATAACAAAAAACTTAAGACTTCAATTGGAAACAGCCACATGGCGGGAAAAGGCGGACAGACACATAGACAGCCTAGTATAATAAGCGAACGGATGAACAAACAGGCGGGCGGATGAATGGATGGTTGGACGAACCTTCAGGAGGGCAGATTAAGTCTTTGCAAGGCAAACCAGATGATAAATATAAGGATATATAGTATACCAATATACACATACATATGTATGTACGTATATATGCAAACTTAAATTGTAGGTTCTATGACTGCTACAGCTGCTGTTAAGTTGGTAGGTTGGCTGGCAGGCCGGTTAACGACTGGTGCTTTTAGATGCTGATAATAGACATAACGTGCAAGAGACTCGTTAAAGAGTTTGCATTTATGAGGTGAATAATTTCATGTTTAATTTTATAGTCTAGTTTGCTTAGTATTGCAAATATTGCATTAAATGCGAGTATTTTAAGCGAAAGCTGGGAAATGTTTAGTTATATTTTCAATTAAAATCAAAAACATTGAGAATATATAGAATATGTCACATATTCAAATAACTTGCCCTAAGTACAAAATTAGGTTTTAGCTAATAAACCTTTGATAGAAACCTCCCTTGCAATCAATCATCAGCCAAACTAACACTACATTTCGTTAGACCAGTAATAAACATAATGAGTTTGTTGGACTTGCCATAATTTTTAAGCCTTAATATGATGTTCAGAATGTTGCACAAGCAAACCAGCAAGGTGATGGCAGTGGGTGATATGGGAAAAATTCCATTACCAATACAGAAAAATTATGTTAAGATACATATTATATATGTGTATGTATATATAGCTGCATATAAGAACTACAAGTGGTCTAGCAATACTAAAGCTTTTAAGTAATTTTTTTAAGACACACAGCTTAAATTTGCCTTCTCTAGCTATATTCATATGCGTGTAAAAAATATATACTTAACTTGGCGTATTAGGGTGCGCCTTTAAAAAACCTGAAGTGTTCTTATATTCTAATGAGCTTACTCATAAAAAATATTGTTTGTTTATTAAACATTTATTTGACACATTTTCCATAGACATTTAATAAATAAAAGTTTAATAAACACACACAATTTTTTATGAATAAGGGTTATGCCCAACGACAAAAGTTTAAAAACAAAATTTTGTACCGATTGAAAAACACCTTTTTAGCCACTGTAGACAGGCCAAGAACCGTTTTGCTTTTAAATGTAAATATGAGTGGAAATATGTCTTATGTCAGAGATCTGCACCGGTACACCGCAGCTCTAAGTACACCGGTTGTTTACCCAATCATTTTCATATCCGAGCAACACTCATAAAAATGTATGCGATGCAGTTTACATTTGTCGTTCATTTGCGAAATTTTTAGACATCAAAAATGTATCCAATCACTTTGGTATCTTGTGTATTTTTTTAAAAGTAAAAGAAACGACCACAGAAAAGTGTGTTGTTGTTACTATTACTCAGTAAGAGCAAGATTTTTAATATTTTCTATTTTCATTTTTAATCGGTTTTTACACTGTTTTTAATCGGTTTTAACACTTTCGACAAGTTATTTTGTAGTGTATATGCGTCACCTTTTTTAATGATCAATCATTTTGCCGATTTTGACAGTAGCATACTGAATGATGATTTTAGGTTTCTTTTTACTGAAAAATTTGAAACGAAAATTCATACTTATGCGGAAAAAAACTTATTGTGGTTATGGGTTAAAATCAAGAGCTAAAAATTATTATAAATGACGGAACATAAAATAAAAGGATTTTGATGAAGTTATTCTTCATACAAAAAATTTATTTTTATACGTAAATGTTATTGTTTTTTACCGATATTGTACTAAAAATGTTCAAATGAAATATAAGTATGTATTTTCCTTACAACACGATTGCCAAAGCTTGATTTTTTCCAAGAGCTTCTGGCAATGCCGCCATTAGTACGAATATTACGTTTACCGAATGTGAGTAAATAAATTCTTAAAACTGATCAGACCAACTCTCATGGCTGAGGTAAATGTGTGACTGAAAATTCTTACATACAAATATTATTTTCGTTGTTAAAAAGACTAATTGAGAAACCAAATCAAACAGCCAACGCATACAAACCTGATTTAAGGACGCAAGTTCTAACGAGTGGCAACATACTTGTGCATACAATATGCGGGGGCCAATCAAACCGCAATCCACCGCAACTCGGTTAAAGACGGTTGTACCTAGATTATTAAAAAAGGCACCGGTTGCAGATCTCTGTCTTATATGCCATGTGCTTTTAGGGCTGGAACCAGCCATTAAGAACCATTTTATTCTCAAGAATGTTTAATAAAATTTTTTTTGCATTAATATATTTATCTTCAAAATATGAACTAACAATAAGTATTCAAATCTTGATACTAAATATAAAAAAAAGTTTTTTAACTTTAGTCAATGTCAGACAAAGAAGTTTAATTTTGCGCGAACAATATCTGTAAAATCACCTATTTAATGTTCTAATGCTGGCAAGGGTAACTCTTCTTCTTAACCAAGTGTGTCCTTAAAAATTAAGTATGTTTCATGCAAGAGAATTTAGGAGAAGTTCCAGTTCACTGACATACCTTGTCGCGTACTTTAAAAATTCCTTTTTTAGCAGCGGAGACATCCTATATCATTCAGAATTGGAATCAACTTCGCCATTAGCCATTTTTCGGACTGTTTTGAAATTGTTGGTAGTAGACTTATTGTTCTGTATGACTCTACCGTAGTGAGATCCTTCCCTGGCGTGAGTATCATAGTAATTGTAGACACTTTCCACTCTGCAGGATATTACTCTAGACGATAATTAGCGTTAAAAATAAAAAGCTTTTTCTAGTAATTTGATCGATACCTAGAAATTTCCTGGAGTTTATTTTATTTATGACGTTTTCAACATCATTCAGCAATATATTTCTGAAATTTCAGGGGCTCGAAATCTACTTTAGACCACATGGTTGCGTTAGTGAAGTTATCCAGAATTCTTCGTACGATGTTTTTGTAAAGAACATCGACCTGCCCTAATATTCACATATTTTTAAAAACTTTATGTAAAAGTTTAATTTACTTTTCTATAATTATTTTTTAATTTTTACAATCGTTTGGAGCGCTCAATCGTTTACAATTTTTACAAGACATAAATGTTCTGAATACTTGCGAAGTTTAGCGGACCGCCTTAATGCAAATGCCATGTGTGCATCTCTTAGTATATAAATGTATCCTGAAACCAACCTGCGGCAACACTTTGTTGTAAGTCAATGTGCATGTGATATGTATGTTAAAAATTATGTTTGTGCGCCACTACTTGACAGTTGTGCAAGTGTGAAATATATATGTACTCGTATGTAGTTATATACATATATTTTTATTTTATTTTGTACATCTTAATACACACACACACACACACACACACACAAAGTCGCATAAATTCATTTGCTTAAGTATTAATGCATCCCAATGCGAACGTATTTTATACTAAATATGGCTAGAAAGTAAAATAGATTAAATTTTACGCTGTTAGCGCTTAAAGTGAACATGTAAAAGAGTTGCTTGCGAATTATTTGCATAAAGTGTAGCGTCGATTTTGTTAAGCCCTATAACGACATTTTACTTCCGATGAAATAATGCATTAGCAAACCGGATATGGAAGAAAAAAAAAAAAAATAAAATAACAGTGTAATAAAACTAGTAAAATCGCATGTCGGTTCTGGAAGTGTTTTATTTAATTTTCTTGGGCATACAATACTACTCAATTTGTTTTTTTTTTATAAAAGCAGCAAATTTAAGTATGTAAATATATATGTATGTATGTACATATACATACATATATGTACGCATACATATATTATGAATTATTTAAATAAAATTTTAACTCAACATTGATTGATTTATTTAAAGTGATTAGTTAATAAAGGGCTGCACAGATAGTACTAAAAAACACTGCTCACTACTGTGCAGTAGTAGCAAACACTGTATTTCAAAACAATTCTTAAAACAAACGCAACAAGAGTTAACAAAATTATTGGGAGTGATGCAACAGTTCATTTCAAAAGTCATGGGAATGATTCAGAAACAAAGATATTTAGCAGCGTAGGAACTAAAGCCAAGAGATGTTGAACGGCTTACAAAGCATAAACGGAAGGGATGCTGCATTTATTGTGTCTGAGGACAATAAATTGGTTAATTACGATAATCCGAACTGCAGAAAATCATGGAGATATCACGGTCATGCTTACACGTCGACGGCCGAACCGAATATACACGGTTACAAAGTTATGCTCAGTATTTGGTGGAACCGGCTCGGCGTAGTGTTTTATGAGATGTTGAAACCCACTAAAACAATCACAGGCAATCGTTATCGAATGCAACTAATACATATGAGCCGAGCATTGAAAGACAAACAATGGCAATACGAGTACAACAAGAGACATTATAAAATGATTTTAACGCATCCCCGTTTGTCGAAATTGGTCAAGAAAGACTTAGAAACATTGAAATGGGAAGTCCAACCTAACTCACACTATTTTTCAGACATTACTCACTCGGACTTGTTTCGGTGAATGCTACGCGGCCTGTAGTGTGATTCTCTATCTTTTAACGATTCGACAATCGCAATTTTTGTCATCAAATTTCATCGCTTGCACTAGCGATTGAGTGATTCTGTAACTTAATTCTAACAATGGTAAACAGCTGTATTTTTCTGTTCATTCATATAAGCATCACGTGGCATCTCTGCCAGAAAGAAGAGAAAACCACAAAGAAGAAAAGAAACAATTTTTCCATAACAATGTGTATATATATTGATTTTTATTTTTAAGTGACAATAAATTTTATTTAATTTGTAATAAGGTAAGTAAAATAAATTAAGTGTCCATATGTTTCATTTATTTTTTTATATGTACTAATTTCTATATGTTCAGAATGACCACAACTAAGACTCGTGATAATCAATATAACTTTTTAAATTCATTAACTGCCAACTCAAAGAAATTGTCCAACTCCCGATAAACACACTGATTAGCCCTTGAAGCGTTCAAACTTTTTTCATTCCTTGAAAAAATTATACTGAAATTTTTGTTTTTGAAAATTTATTTAATAAATATTTTATGTATTTATTTATGTTTTTAATATATAATAAATATTTTTATGTCTTAAAAATCAGATTGTGAGCACTTTATTTCATGAATGCACAATTAAAAAAAATATACTTTAACGATTGAATAAATAGCAAGAAAATTTTTGTCGTTAAGAAATCGACAATCGGCAGTAAAATTAACAGCTGATTTTAATCGACTACGAATATCGTTAAGAAAATGTTACAGAATAGCAAATTCGATAAAATATCGTTATAATTATTGTAATGATTCGATTATCGCTATATAAGTTACAGAATCGCACTACTGGCTGACCAGCACTGCCATTTTTATGAAGAAGTAAAGACTTGAATCGATTCGTGAATCGTTACAGAAGATCGCCAGTACTTTCAACGCGGTATTCGTAGGCTGTCTAAAAGATGGAAGAAGATAGCAGCCAGCGATCAACAATAACCAATTTATATTGTCAAAGATTTCGAGGGAATAAAGCGACGTAAACAAAGTTGTACACATATGTATATTCTTTAAAGCAATTTAAATTTGGTATAAATTTTTGCCCTAGCTGTTTTTTTGTTTGTTTTATTTTAAATAACAAAATTCAGAAAATTATTTGTTGAAAACGAAACCAATAATATAGATGCATGCTGCTTAGCGAAACTAATCTGAAACTTTAAACTCTGACTGGCTGCTGTAGCAAACAGCTACATTTCTACTGAGGTAATCTATTAATCCAAGAGCTTAAAGCCATTCCATATGTTCAATCTCTTTTAACATTATTCATACGTTTCCCTTGGTCTTATAGCCAATGCTTCAAAATATATTTACTTTGCATTTTAATATACCTACAGATACTAGCATTTCTATTTTATGGTCATTAGAAATGCAGCAAACAAACATACAAATAATGCTTATTCACATTAACATTCATATTCGTAGTGCAAACACAAGCATTTATGAATTCTGTGATTCTGATTTTGTAGGGCATCATGTGATATTATAGCATTACAAAAATAAAATCTCCGTAATGTTTATCACTCTCTAAATAAAACATAAAAAATAAACCAAAACAAAATACACAACATACTCGTAAGTATAAGACTAAAAATACAAACGAATTTATGCACAGGCAAAGTTTATAAATTAAAATTTATGGCCGTAGAGAAGATGTATGAGCATACATTTATTAAAAGGGATGAGTTTAAAGGCAGCAAACTTTGACCTCTTTAATTAAAATTCGAATGGTTTTGCAGGCAATAAAGACAGGCTTGTCTGCATGTTGCGTTGACAACGTGTGTAAATGTTTAGCTACATGTCATATATTTAAATGTTGCAAAATAATTTTATCTTAAATTCTCTTCACTCGTAACTACTTAAGAGTTAAGAAGCTCTTAAATTTATGATCAATTTTTATATCAGCAACATAAGTATCCCAACATTTGCTGTTAAGAAAGAAAAATAAAAAAACTTGGCCATTGTATTTTGTATATGTGTGCGTGCAACTTAAACATTTCATAGATTCAAAAGTGACTGTACCGGTAATGTTGTGGTTTAAATTCACTTTTTCCGTTTCTTTTTTTTACTCTTTTAAATCTCTCGTTCTTTTGTATGTCAGTAATATTGAGCTTTGCTTAAGCCAAGGGAAACTTTTAAAGATGCAACAATGTTATATACAATTTTTTTTTTCTTAAACATCTTCAATTTTTGTTTCGTTTACTTTTTTTTTTGCTATTTATTTATGTACTCCATGATATATGTACGTTTTGACCAAACTATGTGTATCTTTTTGTTAAGTTTAAAAATAGAAGAAGATGATAACTTAACGTACAATTTATTGACTTGTATTTTGGAAAAGGTCATGCTGCACTGCTTACGGTGTACACACATGCAACAGCTTTGAATTAATACCATAAATACAACATAAAAGGTACATTTCTTTTAACAAAACGTTAGATTTAAGAGTTCGTTGTACATATGTACATACTACATTTGTATATACGACACGAAAGAGGTGGTATTTCTTGTATTTATTTATTGGTTATATGTCTTAAAGCATTGCTTAACTCATCCAAACATACACTTGTAAGTGAGGTGAAATGATTTTACATTTAGTTCTTGAGTATTGCAAGGTCTACAATATACACACATATGTAGTTGCCAGATTAAGTGATTTATTGCCTTTTTGATGATCTTAAGGCCTAAAACTGTTATATTCCGCCATGTTCCAGAAAAGTAGTAGAATGAATATAGAAAATGATTTCAAAAGTTAAATTTTCATTTTTATTGTTCTGAAAAAGTAGTAGTTTGGGTGTTCCATTCTTTCGTTCGAACTGAACTTCGAAAATAAAACTTGGAGAAATGTTCAAGTAAATAGTACAGACACGAACCACGTTTTAAGTTTTTTTTAAATATAAACAAGTACCAATTTTCAATTTTATTTTATTTTTTGCCTAAAAAAGTCTTGCAAAATTTTTAATCTACAACAACGATGATCGTAATTTTTAAAGTGTCATTTTATGCAAAATTTTGATATAGCCAGTAGGGGTAAATCCAAGACATGCAGGTGATGGCGATGATTCAGATGAGTTAGTAATTCCGTTACCGCTGTAATAAGAGATGACATTGCCAATCGACTTTAGTTAATAAAATAACAATTATTAGTTTTTTATATGATAGTTTCCTTCTTTTTCCTATAAGTATATGCACAATTGTATCTCAAATAAATATTTCGTCATCTAACCCTCTTATTCCATTGGGATTGTAATTATACTCAGTTTTTCTGTAAAAGTCTTCATTTTCACAAGTGTTTTCAAGCTACTACTTTTTGTGTAAAAGTAGCTTTTCAAACTACTACTTTTTGTGTAGTCAAACTGTTTTGTGTAAGTGTTTTCAAACTACTACTTTTTGTGTAAAAGTAGCTTCAAGAACCAGACAATTCACTACGAATTAATGTTCGAAAACAAAACACATATGAAAAGTAAAGAGTAGAATGTAGAACACTGGAGCTTGAAATTGAAGTGATTTCAAACTATTTTCACTTCAAAGTACAATCAAGAATATACCCGATTACCTATATTTTATAAAACCAATTTCGTATCTAATTTTCTTAGGTAAATTTTCTCATGTGTATATGTTGCTAAAATATGCATAAAAAGTTTTCACAAGCAAAAAGTGTTCCGAAAATATATTCGATTTTGTGGAATAGGCTGCATTAAAAGAGTCAGCCCATTTGGGCACAATTTGGACCCGTTGTATTACCTTCACATCATATGCAGCTTAGCACATCTTCATGTTGCTTACCGAACCTCTTCTGAATCAAATAGAGTGCCAATTTCACGATAACGAAGCTGTTCGTTCGTTCGCACAATTACGTTTAAAAGAAACACAACATTCAAAATTTTGTTATTGCTTTAAATGTAATTGGGGGAACGAACGAACAGCTTCGTTATCGTGAAATTGCCAAAGAGGGTCGGATGAAAAACTCCACTCCGCCTATAACGAACTCCGGCAATTACGTCAACGTATGTAGTACAGATCTGGCGAGATGTAAGTAAGTAAGTAACTTTTAACTTAACAGCTGATAGCAACTGTTTGTTTAGTTTGGTTTTACATTTTATTATGGATACGAGGTCTGATAAAAAAATAGCCGTTATTTAAAATTTTTTCAAAAAGTATTTATTTATTCATCAATAACTATCTGTCCCCTTCAAAGTAATCCCCCTTAGATATAAGACACTTATGCCAGCGTTTTTTTCAATCTTCGAAACACTTTTGAAATGCGCGTTCTGGTATCGCCAACAGCTCTTCTTTCGATTTTTCTTTTATCTCCTCAATCGCAGCAAAACTCTTTCCTTTCATCGGTGTCTTCAGATTTGGGAAGAGGAAAAAGTTAGAGGGGGCCCAGTCTGGTGAATATGGTGGTTAAGGCATGATAATGGTTTTATTTTTGCCCAGCGTTTTTTCCAATCCTCGAAACATTTATGAAACGCGCTTTTTGGTATCGCCAACTGCTCCTGCTTCGATTTTTCTTTTATCTCCTCAATCGCAGCAAAACTCTTTCCTTTCATCGGTGTCTTCAGATTTGGGAAGAGGAAAAAGTCAGCGGGGGCAAAGTCCAGTGAATACGCTGCCTGAGCGCACTTAAGAAATAATTACGATGCCGAGAGAGCTGTTCTTCAGCCCAGAGTAATTGTGAATAAAACAAAAAGTTCTTAGAGAATTATCTGAATATTTTTTTTATGATAGAAATATTTATGAAAATTCAGTCGCACTTGATCAACAAGAGGGTGTTAACTCAAAAATTTTAAATTTTCAGTAGGTTCAAAAAAATCTTTTTGACTACATTTTAACAGAATTCAAAAATTCAAATATATCATACTAAGCAAACCCCAATTAAAAAATTTTTTTAAGAAAGGGCTAACTTAAGAAAATAAGTTCAATGGCTAGGTGGATGTGCTGTCAAGGCGGCTGTTCATGATACGTTATGGCCCGAGCTCAAATCCGAAAATGGGTGCTGATAAGTATTATAGCGGCTCTGAAACAGCTAGTTGTCCCCCAGTCAAAAATGGTTTAACTACTTTTATTATTCATTTTATAAAACTTTGCCAATACTCCAATTAAATTGATATGGCAACACTGTCAGTATGTGCAAGTGGATTTTCTCAAAGAGGCGATTAAAATGCTTCGTTTTTTTTTTTTTAATAAACATTTCAAGAGGAAAAGTTCATTATTGGCTTTAATTGACTTTTCAATTTTCCATTAATATATAAAATTTTGAAATCATTTGGTTTGTACATAAAAGCAATTTGCCTCGTTGTTAATTGCCCCCGTCAACGTTTAAAAAGTCAAAATTTAACAATAATAGCAAATCTTTTTTTAAGGCCATATTCGTTTGCAAAATACTTAAAATATACTTAAAATTTAAAGAATAAAAAGATGACGGGGTGTGGGTTGTTAGTTTGAGGGCTGAAGCGAGAATGAAAATCTGTTTGTTTGTGCTGGACTAATTGAAAGAAAAATTTCGATAGAACAAACACCTGCCTCGGGTTTCAAATTTATTCTTAATTTATTTATTTAAAGTAAGAAAATTGAAATTTATTGTGTTGAACCAGTATTTAGCGTATAACAGCGACATACGCAGTGAATTGTACTGCAACTAGGAAAAGAGGTTATGAGGAGGAGTAGTGCTTATCGATGTTTGACTTGAACATTTCAGCATTACAAGTGACAGTAGTGAACAAGATTTGCATCACCGGCCTAGTCTCTAGGCCAGTGATAATTGGCAACTTCTGCAGAAGTTGCCAAGACGAGGAAGAGGAGGAGACGATCCCCCATCCGACATTGAAGCATTATCGTCTAAGATACCTAGGCGAGCGGAGCTTCAACAGCCTCTCTTGTCTGGCCTCGGTCAAACCGGCCATGCTAACCTCTTTCATAAGAAGCAGTGGATGGCTAGTGAAGCTGCATGTAACGCTACACTAAAAAGTTCCCGCTTTTCCTTTTCTCCCCTAATTTCTTTCTTCATTTCACTATCCCACTTTTCAGGCAGTCACAAAGGGAACAACTTCAGGACCCAAGTAAGCTGGAAAACCTAGGCTATTTTGGGGTATCCAACGACCTGCCTACCTAACCTAAGCCTACTGATGACTAGGCTAGCTCCTATGAAACGTCGACATATAGACAGCTAGGAAATATACAAAACAAGCTGTTTATAATATTTATTTTGTTACAGAATTTCTAAATTATTTTGAAAAACAAGTAAAACAGATGACACAATATTGGTGAGAAAAAAAAACCAATAGCCAAAATATTTTAATAAAACTTTTGTACACGTTTAAAATACTTATATTGAAGTGTACAGATAGTTTTTCTACGCTGAAAAATATTTGCTTCACATTTCTAATGAACCCAATTCATTAGATAATTTGCATTAACGGAATGAAAAATTACGTTCCATCAATGAAGATTCATAGCATTAATGAAAATATTCATTGAAATTGATTCATTAGGTTTCATAATTTCAATAGAAAATTTCATTGGATTTGTAATAAAAAATGTTTGAAGGCTTAGGGCAAAATTTTAGAGATTTAGTAAAAATGAGATTATAAATATATTACAACTACTAACTAAATGATAAAGTAAATTATTTTATATATTAATTACTGTGTAAAAACATGTTTAATAAAAATTTCAATAGTGTATTAAAACAATAAAAATTTATTTTATGCTTAATAAAAAAAAATTGTTTAGTTTCTCTTCAGTAGCACAATTATAATGAAAAAAGATTATTAGAATAATGCAACTCTTCCTTAAATTAATGACTTTATTTCGTTAGAATGAAGAAAATTTTGCACCAAATTAGTGAACATTTTCAGTGGTTCAACAAATGTATTCATTACACTAGTCAAAATATTTCATAAAAATAATGTAACACATTCATTGGCCTATTGAAAATATTACGATTGAATGATCAAGAAGATTCATTAAAGGAAAGAAAGAAATTCATAAAACTAATGAAATTGAGTCGTTCATTTAATGAATATTTTCATTGTTTTAATGTAAACTATTCATAAATATTATAATTCATGCTTCATTAACTTAATGAAGTTATCATTAATCTAACGAATATATTCATTACATAATTTTTAGTGAAACAAGATTCATTAGTCCAATGAAGGCCATCATTGGCCGAAAAATAATGAAAATTTTCATTAGATTAATGTCAATATTCATTATATTAATGAAGGAATTCTTTTCAGTGTAGATAAATGAAAGTATGAAACAAAACTGAATAATAATTATTATAAATTAAAGAATAGTTTATTTATTACTCGTATGCCACCCATTAATTTAAATGTTTTCTTTCTATCCCCCGCTATTACTTTATAAATTTTTGATCACTTTTATGCATTGTAGAAAACTAACAAAATGTTTAAAAATAATATTTTCTTCATTCTTGTTCTGTACAAAAGCTATATACCTACTCATATATGTAAAATTTCTCATAACCTTCAGTGTTGTGTAGTAAAGTAGGTAACGCAATGAAAAACAAAAGAAGCAACATGAACTCAAATATTTTCTCATTATTCAAAAACAAAATGTTTGTAAAGAGTTGGTAACATGACAACTTAAAACCCAACAGATGGATGACTGTTTGCTGGGACGGACGCAATGCCAAACTGAGTTTTGAAAGCAACTCAGTCTGAGCATCATCAACTTCAACCATCCGAAGTTGTTATATAACAATAGCAGCATAACTATTTATCTATAATTTAAAATAACAATAGAAAAATGATGCATGGAAGAATATGTACGCCGACTACCAGTTTGTTTTTTCGCCCTGAAAGAAAACAAACATTAAAAGTTGTGAGAAAAAGCTTAAGATACGCGTATTTAGTCTAATATATATATATAAAATGGTGGATTTACCTGTGTGGAGAGAAATTTTCTAAAACCTTTTTGTTATTCCCAACTTGAAAACACTGTTTCACTATCAAATGAAACTGACAGTTGAGTAATTGTTTTCTGAAGTTATGGCTCCACAATAGCGGTTAAGTGAATATGCATTATACATTATTCTCCGCGCTTTTACATTGCTGCCAGTAGAAGTTTTATTTCAGGAGGTGGAATCTAACAAATAACATTTTCCACCTTGCGCACATAATTCTCCCCTTCAACGCTTACACTTTATTATTTAAATTATGAGACAATATGCATAAAAAAATGTAACTCTTACTTTACCTTGGCATTTTTCTTTTTTTTTTTTTTGTATTTGCATGATAGAAAAAATATTTGAAAAACGTTAGATTTGAACGAATTACATGTAAACTACTTGCTACTGGGGGTCTTGAGTAGTTGAGTTTACTAGCTACAATTGGCAATAACCAATTAATTAAGCAACACAGGAAAACAATAGTTAAATTTTAAGGGCCTGATGTTGATTTTGAATAAAACATAAATTATTTAGGAATTATTGTAATTTCGTTTTATTATGATTATATTAGTATTGTTAAATACGTCTGAAACAAAATATCGGCCAAAGTGTGGCCGAGATCTCGTCGGCAAACCACCATCCGATGTTTCAAATTTTCAATGGCGCTGAAGCATGATTGAGGTTCTATGCAGTTAAAGTGCTAAATTATCTCACCCTTAATCTCTTCCCCCCGGGCAACAGGTTTTACCTTGGCGTATTCCTTATCAGGACATTCTGTTTTTCGGGTAAATAGGGGAAGTAGTAAGTCGTTTGTTGTAGCAAATAAAACTCTAGGAAGCCGCATGACTTGTGTTGGCTTTCGAAACTCTTATCAAGGGTATCAAATGACACAACGGGGATCACCATGCCCCGGGGGGTTTTGCTTGCAGTTCAACCCAGGCTGATCATGGTTGACCTTGGTTCCAACAATCTGGCTATGGCTTAAACCTAACAACGCTGCTTATTGATAAATCTACTGAGGTGAATATTTGCCTCATCACTGCAGATAATTTTCTGCGAAAATTGATCATCCACTGTTGCCATTTCTTGCCACCATTTTGACTATTGACGGCGCTTAAAATGGTCGAGAGGCTTTTGTTAACGAGTCAGTTGCACCTTGTGTAAATGTAAGTTTTTATGAATAATGAAACGAGCGTAAGAAGTTCAATTGTTGCGAACGATGACGATTTGAGGAGGACGGCTCTCCAGACACACTATCACGAACAGCAGCAGTATTTTCTGCAGAGCAAGCTTTAGGAGCATACAGCGTTGTTTTCACATCTCCTGCAGACATGGTTATTTCAAAATTAATGATTATATGCCAAAGATCCCTGTGGCTGAACTTGTAAAGGCTCAGCAATTTTAATAAAAACCAGAATTAAGCACTGTTTACTACATGAGACACGTGAGGACTATGTCCATGCAACAAATATATGTATTGAACGTTAGCATGAAAAAATTCTTATTTCCTCAATTTATTCACCGCTCTGATTATCAGTAAATGAATACAATATTTAGATTTTTTAAAATCACTTGGTCCTCATTTTTCAACAGCTGGTGGCTATAATGCTAAACACATTTTTTGGGTAAGCACACTTCTTGGGGATCACGTTAAATTTTCAACGAAAGCCCGTGTGCTTATGGGCTTAGCTGTGATTTGAAGCGAACACCCTACTCAAACCAACAAAAGATCCCAGATGTTATAGATTTTGGAGCTGTCAAAAAATATTCTTTTAAAGTGGATGCAAGTGGAGCCTTCATTAGATTTGTCATCGAATCACTCACCCACTTTAATCTCTGTTTCATTTCCCCAAGAGATTAGCTCCCCGTTTAGGGTAATAAAAAATATTTGAGCACACATTTTACGGAAAATATTGCTTTTAAGAACGCCTAAAGATATTGATGTGTCAATTAATGACTTTTATGATAACCTTATCTAGCCATTTAAGATCCAGAAATAAGAAAAATAGAACTTACTGAGCAACTTCTGTCAGAAAAGAGAAGAGTCACAATAGAGTGGCAACTCCGCAGCTCTCCCCAGCTTAAAATAAGGCTATGGGAATGCATAACTCAATTATTCAATATTCATTTTGCAGTGCTAAATTTGATTGTGAAATACAGAGTGTGTAAAAGTGAATTAAGCTCCATTTTCCAGTGTTATAAGATCGTGCTTGTCATTTATTGTAAGTGGTCAGTGGAGAACGACTTGCTATTTCCATTTTTCTATTGCATAGAGCAGTGGTGCCCACAAGTTCTATATGGAAGAGTAAACACCAATACATTTAAGGAAAAACTATAAA
This sequence comes from Thecocarcelia acutangulata, assembly GCA_914767995.1. Lineage (NCBI taxonomy): Eukaryota > Metazoa > Arthropoda > Insecta > Diptera > Tachinidae > Thecocarcelia > Thecocarcelia acutangulata. The sequence goes on from OU612097.1 coordinate 114,527,491, forward strand.
CTATATATTATTGTTATAATTAAAAAGTAGTCCTTCTTCTTGACTGAAGTTGGACTCAAACTCACAAATTATTAGTTAATATCGTACATATGTATATAACTAAAAAAGTTCACTATTTAATGATTTACAAAAACTAAGGCAAAACATGTACAAAAACAAAATTCACACTGATAATCGCTCTCGTCAATGTTTACCAACAAAGCATGCGAAAGTGTTGTTGCTTTGCTTTTGTGTGTGTTTCACCGCGAACGAAAAAAAAAAAAATAAAAAAGACGAAGTTGCTTGTGTATTTTTCATTGTTAGTGCTGAGCGCAGTATTGGTGTATTAAAGAGCACAGCCCTATAGCTAAGGGCCCAATCAGACTATTATACAAGTATAAATACTTTCATTAGATTTTGTGAGATAAAAGTCTAAACACATTTCTTGCGACTGTCAAAAAGTCTAACGTAAATTAGATTTTGCATTCACACCATCACACTTGATATAAACCAACATAGATGTGCCATCATAAAACTTTTCACGACGGCAGGTGCGCTATTCGTCGTAGGCGATAGACGTGCCAGCGCGTGACATTCTTCAACAGTTAAAATAGTAATTATGTATAACACATCCAAATTCAATAGCGCAAACATATTTTATGTTCTAAATATAGCATGAGCAAAATACATTTAAAAATGACAGCTAAATTCCTAATTTCAACCTTTTTTATAACGACAAAAAATACTATCAGTGACGGCACCCCATCGGCTACGAAATAGCCGACTACTCAATTTTTAATTAGCTGGTTTGCTAAAAAACACAACCCTGATCCAATGTAAAGTACTATCGTTTTGAAAAGTTTCAAAAAGCAACAAAGTCGTATGGGATGTCAAATTTTTATCGTATTATTTTTCGTATGTATGACGGATTACATTCAGACTATCAGACTTGCACGTATTATTTGAATTTTTGACAAGTATTAATACAAAGTATAATAGCACTTTTAAAAAAACTATTGAGCATCAAGCGCATAGGGCTGGGCATACTTGGTTTAGAGATTACTGAATTCGTTTCTTTTAAATATTAACTGCCTTTTATACAGGTTTCTATACAAAATTTGTGTACTAAGAGCTTAGTAAGCATGAAATATTTTTTAAATAAAATCGTTAATATTTTTGTATAATTCTGTACATCTAAATATATTTAGTTTTGTGCATTTAAATATATTTAAAATTTTTCCAGAATTATTTTGAATATTGGATTTCATTTTTCGCAAACCACAATTTTCGATTTAGTCTGTTATGGCTTGTGGCCGCAGATATATTTTCTTCTTATGTATGAATGATTGAAAAACAAATAAAAGAATTTTATTAAATTTCTTATAAGAAAATAATTTTATTTACTTAAACGTATATTTCCATTGCTTTTTCATCAACACGTTTATGTAACAAAGCAAAACTACTATACAACATTTATTTCATTTTAAATAATTCAATTTATTTAACAAATTTACAACCAGAAACGTTGTAGGGTATATCAAATTATATTTTATTATTGCTTTGTTTTGACGTAAAGTAATTCAAGCACCTTCTATATGAAGTAAACACTATACTCGCACATACAACACTCATATGTGTGTGTGTATCTTTGTTTACAATATAGCACACATTGTTACTGGTTATTTATTGTTGCCTTCTTTTTATTATTTTTATTCTTTTTCACATTACTCGTACCTTTTACTTCTACTAGCATATTATTTTTTAAGTTTTAGTTTGAGTGAAGAAAAACTGTTTAGCTTTTTATGTATAAACAATTTATGTTTATACTCACACATTGATAGTCGTAATGACTCACAGATTTTAAGCCATTTATCTAGATACTTTTTTTTTTAACAACAACTGAAAACGTCACAAAAGCTAAAATTATGAGAGGGGAACGAGAGAATAAAAAAACACAATAATAATAAAAACAATACAAGCGTTAAAAGCCGGTTTATGTCGTCACACAAATCAAGTGTTTGTTGCTTGCTCTCAGCCTCTTTCGTTGGCAGTACATTCGGTGTAATATATATATACTTTGCTTACTAGCCGGGCCGGCTTTAGCTTACAGTATAGGAGAGCCGATTAAAAATTATTTTAAAAATGTCCATATTTATGTGTTTTCAAATTTTTTCAACATGAATGCGAAATATGATTACCTCACAATATGTTACTTTCTACAATTTTAACGCGAAACAGGTAAAATATGTAACATTTTTTGCCTTTAATTTTAAGCTCAAGATAACACAGCGACCTTATTCATCTAACACTAGTAAACTTTATTATTTATATATATAAAGTGTCCTAAAATTAGCGCAAAATTTGAATTAAATAGAAAATAAACTGTTATGTACTAATTTGTCATTTTTGAATTTCATTTGTACGTTATTTTAATTTTATGATTTTGGATTTCATTGTTACTTACTTTATTTATGTACAGAGTTGGTTTGAGTACTTTTATATATATTTTTTTGTTTAATATTGACAACTATGTAATTACTCGGTTGCTAATACTTGCAAGCGATAGTCGCTTGGCTGCACTATAAACAACGTAAGTAATTTTTTATTTCAGTTCAAGAGAGTTTCCGACGGACGTGAAAAGTTTCTCCACGAACAGCGCCTTCGTGCCAAGGTCCTAGCAGCTCCCCGGGGCAGTAAGACCTTTTGGTCTTTCGTTAAGATAGTAAAGAACAGTGTTAGTTCATCAATCCCAACACTCTTAAAGAATGACCAAGCATTCACCGACCCGGTTGACAAAGCTAACCTGTTGGCTGAAATTTTTGCCAGCAATTCCTGCTTGCCGGAAAGCAGTCAACCACTTCCCGAGCTCGAAAGAGTATCTGTAACTATGCCAAAGATATTCTTCCGGGCGCGAGCAGTTAAAAGGGTTTTGGCAGACCTCGACATAAACAAGACTCCTGGACCGGACAGCATTCCAGCACTGGTCTTGAAGCAGTGTTCTTCTATGCTTGCGCGTCCATTAGCACGCCTCTTCAGCATACTTTACCATTTTGGTGAGTTTCCATCGTGCTGGAAGATTGCTAATGTAACACCAATACCCAAAAAGGGTGAGGCGAATAACCCTGAAAATTACCGCCCAATTGCAATTTGCTCTGCACTCTCCAAAGTAATGGAAAGCATGGTTAACCATCACCTTATGAGGTATCTGGAGTCGCATAAACTACTTTGTGATCGTCAATATGGATTTCGTAAAGGTCGTTCTACTGGCGATATTATGGCATATCTCTCAGAGAAATGGTGCCACTCTATCCATCATTTCGGTGAAAGCAGGGTGATGGCTCTTGATATTTCAAAAGCGTTTGACAGAGTGGTGCACTACTGGCAAAACTTACTGCTTTTGGTGTCGGTGATGACTTCTCTCGGTTTATATCGAGCTTTCTCAGAGACAGCACTATACGAGTTGTTATAGATGAGGTCTCATCAAACGAGTTCAAGATTAATTCAGGGGTACCGCAAGGCTCCGTTCTTTCTCCTACCCTATTTCTTATTTTCCTCAACGACCTTCTCTATCAAACTTCCAACCCTATCCACTCTTTCGCGGATGACAGCAGCATTTGTCACTCGTACTCTTTAGTTATAGTTTTAGCTTATCAGAGATCGCTGCCAAGAGGTTGAATATGAATGATTCACTGAATAGTGATCTTCTATTAATCTCCGAAAGGTAGAATAAAGTAAGTTATTATATTATATTATTAATTTAATATTTGTATTATCCTTAAATAAATAAAATAATTAAACGTTAAATAGCAAAACTGACATATTGCTGTTTTATTATTGTGCAAGCCAAAATTTAGTTGCTGCCGCAAAACAACGTTTTTAGGCTTCTGATTATAAGAGTTTAAATGACTCAAGGAATAATACATCGAGTAAATGTCTACATGGCTTTGCATGCACATGCGTAATGGTTTGTCGAAATTTCACATGTTCGTTTTGCTTAACCTAGTATCTACAACTGCGATTAACTCTGACATAATATATAAGAAAACGTCGACAGAATAATAAAACGAATTTCTTAATATTTAACAAGGAGTAAACGCACGGTTGCCAATTTGGTGTCTTTCGCGCTAGTTTTAGCGCTTTTAAGTACACTAAAAACGCATTTTTATAGAAAATCCGCTAAAATGGCGCTTTTTATAGACTTATTTTAGCACATCTCCAAAAGTCTGTAATGAATTTTAATAATTTAGTAAGTGCTTTTAACTCCGTATTGAATGAATATTGTTATTTGGTATATTTATGTAAAACTCTGTCGAGAAATCAATATTGAAAGTTCTGAAAAATAATTAATAATTTTTGTTGTTGTTGCCGTGCTGAGGACCTTATCTAACAAGATTAAGAAGGTCATCCTTATTTTTTTTTTTAGAGATTTTTTTTTTATTTTGGAAATTGTTTACCAGTGAATATAATAAATATAATAAATTATAAGCATGTGTTTTCTGTTTTAACAGGTATTATTAAAGCAGTTTCTTTTAATTCTCAATAATTTATTAGGATGTAAAGTTGAATGCTTGAGAATATGTCCAAAGTCTTTTGATGATTAGGGTGGCTCCTATGAAATGTCGACATATAGACAGCTGAGAAACATAGAAAACAAGCTGTTTATAATTTTTTGCTTGGTATCAATGCTAAAAGCTAATGTAGTGAATAAAACTCAATTTTTTCTACTTAATCTTCTAAACAACATTTTGTTTAAAAGAAATAATTTTTCGATTGACATCGTATACTCTTTAGACACAAGTGTCAGTTTTTGGGTGTATGTGTGAGTTAAGAATCCTCCAAATGATTCTGATAAAAAAATAGTTTAAGGCGCAACCACAGCGCCTGAATTAATTTTTATTACCTTCAAATTTAACCTTTACTAAATAAAAACTTCAACACAATTTTATTTCAATTGACACAATTTTATTAATGCTCTTATTAATTTTCACAATTTGATTAATTAATAATTAAATACCGACGAGTTCGCGAGCGTAACCGAGACTGATTAAATTGTTGTCCAAAAAGTTCCCTCATCGATTGCCTGATCACGTTGCACCAACATGTGCCAATATGCAGACGCTAATTCAGCAAAATTGTTTTCTCACGACAGTGCAAGTTGTAATCAGACCGGATGCGCGTGTTGAAATTATTAAAATATTAATTTAAAATTATTAAAATATTAATTTGCTGATTAAGCCAAATTAATTTGGTTGGCAGCGTTAACGGTGTCGTTAACTCCTCCCTCCTTAAATATCTGCGTCCCGCAGATCACATTTTTGGGGTTGCAGGTAGGATCAACTGGCTGTGGAACTTTGACTGTTGGCAGGTTAATTTTTCTAGTTATCTTATGCCACAAGACTCCAACGCAAATTCCCATTGCGATAGCGACACTAATGTATGTTCCAAGCGACATATTTAGTTTTAAACCAAGATACTCAAGCTTGTCCATGTTGTGCAAACTTATGTTATGAACTTGATCGATGTCCACAAGTAGCTTTTCGTTAGCCACGCTCGTTAGGACAGGGGGAAGTGGCTGTAGCCTGGAAACAGCTGTGCTGGAGAAGGTTTCGTTATTGATTAAAACACTCTCGTTATATAATTGTATCAGGTAACTGCCATTGAGTGTTTTTGTCTGACTCTGCGTTTTCAGGATACCCTCGAAGTTCGTTATGAAAATAATATCAGTTGTTAACATTTCTGTTACTTGCTTGGTGGTCATTTTGTAGCGACAATTCGCATTCCCTCCTTTGAGAAGTCGTGGTATGCAGGAATCTTCGGCTAGTTGGACTAGGGACGTTTGTTGGCAGACAGTCACTTTGTTAATGTTTAGACACGGGGTTTTCACTCCAAACGTTTCATCTTGGCTTATGAGTATTTCGTTGAACGGTAGTTCGACTTGTCTACCCCTTCTTATTGTTGTCCTAGTGATGAGTCGGTGGTAAAAGTCTTTTTTCAGCTTTGGAATAGAAAGGACATACAGTAACAGTGACCCGTTTGTATATATGGATGGATTTCCGTATTCGATAGCTTCTATGGCGTTAGCGTATGGCAGTGTTTCCATTTCGGTAACAATATCTTCGACTTCAGCCCTGTTTAATAAGTTCGTGTTGACAATTCCTCTTTTGGCCAATTGGCAGGCCCTTACTATTTCGTTGATAGTATCTTTCAGGATGAGAACTTGATTCGTTGTGTCCTGCCCAATTCTCTCGGCTTCTTTTCCATTGCTAATCTCGTTCATTCTAGTAATAAGTTCATTGGTTTTTTGAACGATCTCTTTTGTGGTGTTCAAGAGTTGTGCGTTGATTTTGTATTGCTCGTTATTGTTGCTAATTATTGCGTTTTGACTTTTTAAAATGTAGTTCCAATCTGCGGCATCTGGATTGCCAGCGATCCATTTCCATGCGGAGCCTATCCAGTCGATTGACCTACGCGTTCTGCCCCGTATGGCTCCCAGCTCGATGAGTCTGTCTTGTATTTGTGTAAGGTGATAAACAATTATTTCTTTAGTCTTGCCAGGCGGCATGTAATTCTGGACCAGCGCCGTTACATTATTCGCAATTGCTGCATACTCATCTAGGTTGATGACGTGAACCAATTTAAAATTGCCATTAATCGTCCAAGCGTTGCCAGCTCTCACCGTAACGATAGGGACCTCATAGCGATATATTTGTTCGGCTCGTAGAGTGATAATGCTCATGTAAATCATAATAAAAATACTTAGTTTGAAAATCATTTTGTCTGAAAAATAATTAATTTCAAATGATATTAGTGGTCAATGAAATTCGGGCAAAGCCGTTTTTTTCTTCTTTTTTTTATTTTCTTTTTTTTGTTTTTTTCCTTTTTTTTGTATATATATTTTTATGCTTATTTCTGATAAAGAAGGATATTTTATCTTAAAAAAAAAAAATAAAAATTTTTCATTTTTCATTCTTATTTTAGTTCGTTATATTTCTTCGTCAGTCAGTTTATGGATCGCTTCTTGGTTCACTTGGAACCCCAAATGATGATCTTATACCTTGCCGCCATTGCATCTATATGCCTTGATGCAACTCGCCAGTGCAGGGCATCAGTGCATCATCGGAAGATTGTCCAGGCCTGAGCTGACGTTCTCTATATTGTGTTATATGGAAATTATATTGGACTTGCATTCATGTATTCATAGAAATGCTTTTGTTTCATAATCTTTCGTATTACGTGCATTAATTATTGCATTAAATGGGAATTTATTTGATGCGTCAATTGCGCTTTTTCTCTTTTTTTTTTTTTTTTTTCTCTTTTTTTAATCTTTTTTATGTTTCCTTGTATTCCTTTTAAATTTTTTATATTAATCTTTATATGCATATGTACTTATCAATATGGTAATGAGCGCTGCCTTTAGGGAGTCGAACCCCAGTGCCAAAGACACTCACCAAGTTGTTTAGGCAAGGCGCTTTATATTGGATACTATTTTGTTGTCCATTATGTTGCTTTTGATACTTAGAGTTGAAATCTTTTGAAAAAAATAGAAGGTTTTCGTTATTTATTAGACTTGTTTCAAATTTTTTATGTGAGCCTTGTGAATCCTTCTACCACTTACCGTGCGTATTGTAACTCTGTTATCTTTATCCACGATCTCTTTTCTGAAAACTGGTTTATTTTTTGCTTTAACGTTTTTTATCCTAACAAAGATTGCATCACCTCTCTTAAATTTCTTTGGAGATGTTCGTTTCCTATTTATGCGCTTATTTCTTTCCCTGGCATTTTTCTTAATTAGTTCCCTAAGGTCCTTATTAATTTTAGAGCGAGCTTTAAGCAGTTTATCAAAATCGGATGTTTTTGCCCTGTTAAAGAATACATCACTAGGTCTCTTTCCCGTGACGGAATGTATAGTATTATTGTACCTATCGACTGCTACATATATTAACTCCTGAACACTTAATTCTTGCTTTTCTGCTCTTAGGCACCTGTAAATTTCTATAAGAGTTGAGTGAACACGCTCTACTTGTCCATTCACTTCGCTTCGTTGCGATGGTGTCAAGTAAATTTTTATCCCTAATCTTTCGATGAAATCCCTAATCAAAGGACTGAGGAAACTACTCTCGTTGTCAGTCACTAAAATCTTGGGTGCTGTAAAATAATGCAGAATTTTCACTAATTTTTCTCTAATATTTAGAACAGACCTATCGCTTATGTGGAACAGCTTAACGAACTTAGAGAACTTGTCGAGTACAGACAGAAATTTTTGATTTTGTATTTCCATTATGTCCATATGTAATATTTCACATGGCATGGTTGGAGTGGGGGTGTCTTGCAAATGAGGTTTTATCGGATTTCTGTCGTACTTGTTGCTATTGCATATTTCACAACGCTCAGCGAATTTCCTAATTTGGGCGTACATGCGTGGAAAATAGTACTCGTCTAAAATTTGTTTTCTGTTTTCCCTTGCATTTCTGTGTGCTCTGTGGTGCTCCTTCTGAATTATTTCGAATTGAAGATTCTCTGAGCTCACGTCCTTGACTTCTTTTTGAGCAATTCTTATTTTGTATCTTGAGAAATGCTGTAAATACAAATCCTGTAAAACTGCCAAATAAGATTCTGGGACTTTAATGCCGTTCACCATATTGGGATTCAGTGTTCTCTTTAGTACGTCTGTAAGTTTCTCGGCATCCCAATCAGGTGAAGAGACATAATGACGTAGGAAATGCGCATGTGGTGTTTCGTTAGACTGCAATTCGGGGCCTATTTTGATTATGATCTGGTTTCTGAAAACGTTGATTGGGACTTCCACATGAGGAATTAAATCAGAAGCATCTTGCATCGCACTGTGGATAGTAGAACCTGTTGATTCAGCGTCATCATCCCTAGTTTCTGATGCTATTCTTGTTGCTTGTGAATCCCCTTCGCTGGCCGTGTCTGTGGATACATCGCTGATATGGTTAACGCTAGTTTTCAATCTAGAGAGTGCATCTGCCACGACGTTTGATCTACCAGGTTTGTAGATCAACTCGTGGTTGTACTCCTCTATACGAGCTTTCCATCGCTTCAATTTGGCATTGAAGTTCCGATTACCTAGCGCGTAAGTAAGTGGCTGATGGTCAGTGTATATTTTTATCTTTTTTGCTCCGTATAGATAATTCCTTAGGTTGTCCAGCGCCCACACGATGGCTAGCATCTCTTTTTCATTAGTTGCGTAACCTTCTTCAGTTTTGTTTAGCGATCGGGATATGTAAGCGATTGGTTTGTCTTTACCAATCTCTCCTTGGGAGAGGACAGCGCCAATGGCATAGTTAGATGCGTCGGTCGTAAGGTTGAATGGTTTGTCGAAATCTGGGAAAGCAAGCACTTCCGCTGTAGTCAAGAGAGTCTTTAACTTTTTAAAGGCCAAAAGTGCATCGTCCTGTAAATTTATTGGAACCTTTTTTGACTGACTTGCCTTAACCTGGGCGTTTTCGCCTCTAGTCAAATTAGTTAACGGTTTAGCTACCTTTGCGTAGTCTCTTATAAAACGCCTATAATACGAGGTCATTCCTAAGAAGCCTTTGAGCTCCTTAAGATTATTAGGGGGGAGCAAGTTCTCAATTGCGGTCACTTTCTTGGGATCTGGTTTAATTCCATCTGCACTCACAATGTACCCTAGAAATTCTACTTCTGTCTGCATGAAATTAGTTTTTTCGATATTGACTTTTAAATTTGCGTTTTCTAATTTTTGAAAAATTGTCTCCACATTGGTAAATAGTTCTTCCTCGCTACATCCGAACACAATTATGTCGTCAATGTAGACATAACACATTTTTCCTATATATTCCTTCAGGACGTCATCGATCATCCTTTGGAAAATTGCCGGTGCATTCCTAAGTCCAAATGGTAAGCGAAGAAATTCGAATTTCCCGTTCATAGTTGAGAATGCCGTCTTCGGAATGTCCGAGGCTTTCATAGGAATTTGGTGAAATCCTGAGGTTAAATCAATCGTGGTAAAGTATTTGGCATTACCCAAGCTTGCTAGGGTGGCGTTAATATCTGGGATAGGGTATGTATCGGGAATTGTAACAGCATTTAATCGTTTGTAATCAACTACTAATCTGTACTGTTTCTCGCCATTTGGTTTTGGTTTTTTAGAAACAATCCAAATGGGAGAGTTGTAAGGGCTTTTTGAAGGACGTATTATACCTTCGGATAGTAATTCAGCAATTTGTCTATCTACTTCTTTTCTCATTGCGGCTGGGTATGGATAGCTTTTTGAATATATAGGCTCCGATGTGGTTGTTTTTATTTCTGCGCGGACGTTCGTGGAGATGGCTTGATTGCTATCCAACGGTCCAAACAGTGATCCGAATCTAGTAATCATTTTGTTAATTTTTATCCTAGTTTGGTCTGGCATGGATTCACTCAGAACATAATTTAAACTATTTGACTTTTTTGTCCCCAGAGGTATTTTAATAGTGTCCTTGATCACTAGCAGATTCATTTTCCTATCAACTACAGCTCCGAGTACCTTAAGGGTATCGTCGCCTATAATCCCATCGAAAGTACTAAGGCCTGGTAACAAATAAAATGTTATTAAATCAAATATTCCATATTTTGCAAAAAATTTTCCGACTATCTTCCTAGTTACTTCAATTTTCCCTCCTGCGGTTTTGACACTGATTGGATTTAATAACGGTATGCTTCCGGCGGATAATTTTAGACTACAGAAATTCTTGTTCGAGCCGGTATCGATCAAAAATTCGAGTTTGGTGTTATTACCTGTAACATATTCTATGTAAGGTAGGGTGGATGCCCCTCCTTCATAAAATTTTGTTCCCTCGATGCCGAATCGAAATCGCCGAGTGTTACTTCTTCTTCAGGAATTAATTCCGCGTCTTCGACTGCTGTGTCTAGATGGAAGACACGAAGCTGTTTATCCTTCCTAAACATTTCGCTTCCCCTTCTTTTTTCCGCTCCATTAGGACGGTTCATGTAGTTTATTCTCCGAGTTTGAATGGAATGATCCATGTCCATCGGCTCTGGTTTAGTCTGTGGAAACCTTGGGTACGGAACTGGTTTGTTACTTGTATAGGATGGTCCATTGTTGTGGTAATTGTTCCTTGCATTATTTGAAAAATTAAAATGAGGTCTAGGAGGTCTCGGAGGTATTTTGACGACTGCGACTGGTGGATTAGTCGTACGTAGCTGCGACCTAGGGTGTAGTATGTTGTTCCTCATTGTAAGATTCTGGAGTTCTAGGCATGCAGAGTAGGCCTCTGGCAAGGTCCTTGGCCGTTGTATTATGACCATCCTGGACAATTCCGGGTTAAGGCCACGGATAAATATATCTAGTGCTCTATTCCTGTGGGTAGTCACCAATGCATTAATCGTTTCTTCGCTGTATGCCTCCGTTTTCAGCTTATTTATTATAAGGGATAGCTGGTGATTCACCGTTGAGTAGAATTCGTCTACTTTAGACGAACCCTGCGAGAGTTGATTTAGCTGATGTTCGAGGGTTTGTACATCCCTCTTGTCAGCATAATGGAGCGACAGAACTTTTTTCACCTCCTTCCAGTCGTTATCAAAAATGTTGTATGACACCAGGGCGGCATCAGCTTCGCCAACTATTTTCTGGCGTATACTCTGTAAAATGGACCTATAGATTGGTTTGTGCCTAACTATTTCGAAATCCTTAAGCACCATTTCTACCGCATGAACCCAGGATACGTAGTTCAATGGATTTCCATCGAATGTCCGAAGTTCTTTTACGCTATCTGGAAGCCTACATATTGAATTCAGCTCCTCTTCAGTCCTGGGTGCCTGCAGTATTGCAGCGGTTTCCCCTTGGTCAGCTCCTACATTGGCAACTCCCTGTTCTAACGAATCTAGTCTTTCCTTTAAGGCTCCTATATCCCTATTTTCCTCAATTGCCCTAAGTCTAGTTTCTATAATTTTCATCTCTTGTAGGAGACGATTTACGGCACCCGTTAGGGTGGTGAGCGTTCCCTGCATCTCCTCCATAATTATTATAATGGTTACAACAACGGATAAGGGTAAAAGGATATTTAGACTCACCTGGTCTTATTTCTTTTCGCTGTATACACCACACTTCTATTTTTTCCAAATTTTTAATACTCTGGCTCCTTTTTTGGCCGTTTACTTTTCCTTTTTTCTTTGGAAAAAAAAAATTTTTTGATATACAATTTTTTGGGGAGTATTTTCCTTTTTTTTATATTTAATTCCCTCTTTTTGCTTCTTTTTTTTTTTTTTTGAAAACAATCTTTTGATAAAATTTTAATTCCTTTTTTTTATGAATTTTTCTTTATTGGAATTATATATTTTTTTAACTTTTATAAAATTTTTTCAATAACTTATTTATGCTCTTCAAAATTTTTCCTTAATTCTTTTTTCTCAATTTTCATTTAATTATTGGAATTAAATTTTTCTCTTTAAAATTTTTATAAAATTTTTTCAATAATTATTTTTATAGCTTGATATTTTAATTCACTTTTTTATTAGAAAATAAATTTTTTGGTAGCTTCAAAATATTTTAGTTCACTTTTTTATTAGGAATAAAATTTTTGCCTCGAAATATTTTAGTTCACTTTTTGTTAGAAAAAATTTTGTTAATGATCTTTATATTTGACACATATTTTTTTTTTTTTTAAATAAAATAAAATAAAAAAAAAAAAAAAAAATTTTGGTTTTGAGCCTCGGTTGCGCGACGCGACGCGACCCGATCAAATGGAGAATCCTTTTTCTTTTTCTCCTCGCGGAAGCTCCGTATGGTTCCTTTTTGGAAATCCGCTTTTATAATCGCGGATACCTACTGGGGTACGGTTGACTTCACTTTCGCTCGAGTAACCTTCTGTGATTTGTGTATTAATGATCACCAGGAATACTCGGTTGGCGAAGGAGGAGTGACTTTTTTATTTTTATTATAATTTTTTGTTTTATTGATCCTGGAGTGCTCCGTAGAGATCGCAGGAGTGTTATTAATTTATTTTGTTTCTGGAGTGCTCCGTAGAGATCGCAGAAATTCTCTTTCGTTAATTAGAGACCTTAACTCAGGTCCCTGCTCGGGCGCCAGTTAGGAATCCTCCAAATGATTCTGATAAAAAAATAGTTTAAGGCGCAACCACAGCGCCTGAATTAATTTTTATTACCTTCAAATTTAACCTTTACTAAATAAAAACTTCAACACAATTTTATTTCAATTGACACAATTTTATTAATGCTCTTATTAATTTTCACAATTTGATTAATTAATAATTAAATACCGACGAGTTCGCGAGCGTAACCGAGACTGATTAAATTGTTGTCCAAAAAGTTCCCTCATCGATTGCCTGATCACGTTGCACCAACATGTGCCAATATGCAGACGCTAATTCAGCAAAATTGTTTTCTCACGACAGTGCAAGTTGTAATCAGACCGGATGCGCGTGTTGAAATTATTAAAATATTAATTTAAAATTATTAAAATATTAATTTGCTGATTAAGCCAAATTAATTTGGTTGGCAGCGTTAACGGTGTCGTTAACTTGTGTAAGTTTTCTTAGAGTCTTGAATTATAAACACAAAACATGGCAAATAAAAATACAACAAAACCACTATTTTTATACAACCAAGTCTTCTGAATTGCGTTGCAATTCATACATATACTCATATACTAAGTTTCTTTTTGCAGCTTAATTTTGTTTTTTTGAGCTTTCAGCTGACTATTGAATCGATAGCCAAGTAACTTAAAGTGTGTCTGTAAATTGTTTATTTTGTTTCTGTAATGTTTGCATTATTTTATTATAATTTTTAGTGGTTTTTTTTATGTAAACTAAAGAGACGTGGATAAAAATATATTTCTTATGTATCAAGGGATACAAAGTCCCAGTATGATTTTATAGTTAACAAAAGCCTTTAACAATTCAAACTTTTAACGCTGACAGGGGGCGCTTGGTGCAATATTCTTCGTACATCGTGCGCTAGATGTTTTTTTTTGTTCACAATAATACTAGTATTTTTTATTTTAAAAATAGTTTCTTACTTTTTAGCTGGATATCATATAAGCGTGTTTTTTAGTTTTTTCGACTTAGCTATATTTTTTAAAAGAACTGCGGCTTAATACTATTTTTTTGGGTTGGCAACACTAAGATACCACAAATATCGCGTAAAGCATTTGCACATATACCAAATAGCGCAGCATCAACGCGTTGCAATTGAAAAATCTAGTGTCGTCAGCACTTAGGAGAATAAATCTTTAAGCACCGTATTCACGTTTCAATCCATTTGGTGACTGAGTCGGTGGTTGACCACAATAACGGGAGTGTGGATTAAAAGGATCGTTCTAAAGAACACATCTCACTGTATTTCAAAAAAATCTTTAGAACAAAACAAATTAGCTAGAGAACATTTAGAAACAGAACAAACACTTCATAGTTTTGAAACACGGCAGTGCTTGACAGTACTTGAATTCTGTTTCATAGCAAAAACCAAAACAAAACATCAGAATAAAGCAAATACACTATGACTCATAGCAAAACATAGCGAGTGCACTAATATACAAGGTGGCGCAAAAGTAATCCTCCTATCAGAAAATGCTATAAATTTTGCGATTGGCCCCTAATGTCAGTTCTGGGGGGTTACTCTCTATTGCGATGCGAAAGTAAATACGATGCAAAAGGTAGATGCGATAAGAGTATAATTTGGTATTCAGTGCTGTTTGCGCAAACATTTTCGCGAAATAGTTTTGACATTTATGTAGTAAACACATGCGAAATACACGTTAATAAACAATGTTACGCTACACTGCTCCAGAACGCAGAATATTGTTGACTATTAATTTGATCCCAAGAGGAAGATGATTTTTCATCAAAAATAATCATGAGTGATGAGGCCCATTTCCATTTTAGCGGGTACGTAAATAAGCAAAACTTTCGCTTCTGGGGCACTGAAAATCCGCGTGTAACCCACGAAGAGCTATTACACCCGCTCAAAGTCACTGTATGGTGTGCTGTTTTCACTGGAGTAGTCATCGGACTTTTTTTTCTTCGAAGACGTCGCGGGCCAAACGGTTACTGTGAATGGTGAGCGCTACAGAGCAATGATCAACGAGTTCTTTTTACCGCAACTTTATGAATTGGGATTGGAAAATATGTAGTTAAAACAAGACGGTGCTACGGCACACACTGCACGTGCCACAACCGATATGCTGAAGGATGCATTTCACGGGCGCCTAATCTGCCGTTTTGACGATTTGCACTGGCCAGCAAGATTGCCTGATTTGATCGCTGCAGACTTCTTTTTAAGGGGTTTTTTGAAATCACCTCAAACTCTTATAGCTCTTAAGGACAATATCCGTCAAGAATGTGAGGACCTATCGCCGGAAGTTTTACCCAATGTGATGGAAAACGCTATAAAAAGGTTTCAAATGACAATCCACTGTGGCGGCGGCCAGTTACATGACATCATATTCTCGACTTGATGTAAAAAAATTAAAAGACCAAATAAAAATAATCCACAAGAAGAATCAAAGTTTTTCATTTTTTTAAATTACAGCCAAAAAACATCGGAAGGTTATTTTTGCGCCACCCTGTATTATTACTAACACATTGGCACTTGAGCATACTTGTGCACTAACCCAAAGACAAAAACCATAAACAACAACAAATAATGTAAACAAAACTGAAGTAGAACATTACATCAGTGCTTGAAGTTCTACTTCAATTTTGTTCTATTTCAGTGGTTTCTACTTGTGTTTGGTTCTGTTTATTCTCAATGTTTACAAGGAAGTATTCGTTTATGTATTTAGAACATTTCGGCACTGAAGAGTTTGTTTTGATATAAGAAAGAAAACGAAAATACTTGAAAATATTACGTTGTCTTGTAAGACATTTTTCTTGTGCTTGAGCAGCCCTCTAGTATGGATCTATCAAGTGAATAATTTTGCAGTTGTGAAGTTGGTTGAAGAAAAATCGAAAGATTTATTATATCTCCTTTTCAAAAAACACTACATTGTTGATGCAATTTTAGGAAACTCAATAACAAACTTGTTTTATGCCATGTCTTTTTTTTTTGTGAAATGCGCTCATGTTAAATTCTGCAGTATCACGCCTCTGACTTCACTTCCGAAAACTCTGCAAGAAAAGTGACTGTTACTATTTTTCTTTTATTTTCCCTCTTTTGTGTGTAGTTTTTTGTTTTAATAAGTTGGTCTGTTTCTTGCAAGACCCATCCTCTGCTTGGTGCATGGCAATGACGATGATGTTGGAGATGATAATGTTGACGTTGTCAACGGCAACTCTGATGTTATTGTTGATGATGATGCTGATGTGTTGCATGCATTTTGTTTTTAAAAGAAAAGAAAAGGAAAAAAACAAAATACAAACAACAGAAAAAGAATTCGAAATAAAACAAAAATACAATATGAACGAAAACAACAGCAATATTAAAACGTATTCAGCTATTATGTTGGCTGAGTACTTTGTACCTTGATACTTGTATGAGTGCATGCTTTTCAGTTTGTATATCGCCCGCAAGTATATTCCATGACGTTGCAAATTCGTTTTTCTTTTATTCTTTGTAGGAATTGTGCAAAACTGAAAGCATAAAAGCCTCCTTTTCTGTTGCTGTTGTTTTCTTTTACATCTTTTTCTTAAGGTTTTTGCCACCACTGACTGACTCTCTGTCTGTGTGTCTGTCTGTCTGTTCGAAACGAGTACAACAGTGAGTAGTTGTGCAACATTTTGAATGTTCATGATGCAGTTATAGTGGGTGCATATGTTCTTCATGTGTATTGGTTTTTACTTTTTTAGTTTCTTGCGTTTATCATGTTGATTTCTTTTTTGTCTGTTCCCAAAGACAGAGCTCCTTGTTTTCACTGTATAAGTATTATAAATGCCCTTAAGGTAGCAATTTTTTTTTTAAACCTTTTACACAAAAGTATATAAATGTACATATTCTTGTGTATGTTTTATTTATTTTTGTTGTTGTTGTTGTTGTTTTGCAACATGCGATCGCTGTTGGTTGCTGGAGTTGTTGCTCTTTGCGATGCATTAATAATGTATATAGTTTATTTTCCTTTTTGTTTTGTTTATAAATTTTTGGAATCTGATTGTTTTTATATTCTTAATAAAGACAAACACTGAGTTATTACGCTTCGTTTGAATATGCATATTTGTTTTTCGCTAAACTTTGCCAAGTTGTGCTGGAAGTAAAATGTTTTATATGTTTTTTTTTTTTTTTTTTTTTTAGCTTTTGAAGGTAACATTGAAAAATGGCGCAAAGGTTATTTTTAAGTAAGAGTTTGACTTAAGAATATATTTTGCATAGATTTGAAATGTTTAATCTATGCAAAATGAATATTAGAGAGACTCTGCAACTAAATTGCTTCTTTCTAATACTATATGATGATGGGTTGGTATCATTCGTCTAGCTCAAGTTCAATCCTGGCTAAAGCCAAGAAATATTTTTTATTTATAATTATAACAATAATTGCCGCGATCAATAACTCTTGATCAAAGAAGACAGGAAAAAATAATTGAATACATTAAAGCTGGGGGACAACTAGCTGTTTCACAGTCGCTACACTTCTAGGAATCGAACTCAGTACCATGTAAACATGATGTATTTTTTAATACGGCTGCTTAACCAACTCAGCCACTGAGCCCTTATTAATATTTTTCTTCTATATTTGTCTCATATTGATCACATTGCTTCTTATTTTTTACATATTTAAGCATGAACTAATGCATTTCACTTATTTAAAGGCACGAAAAATTCCATATATCTTTTGCAATTTTTAATCCATTGCAGAACTTCCCTGCAGTCCGTGGAAGACAAGGCTTAATGAGTTGATGGGTCGAAGTTCATTAATAACATCAACTCACCCGTTTAACCAACACTTCTGATTTCTTACATTACAGTTACCTGTTATAAGCAACAGTACCTCGGTTTTATTAGCCCTCTAAAATAGTTATCCTACGATTTAGGTTTAAACCACAACCAGAACATTTCAGCCAAGATGTAGACACCTCAACCATGGTGGGCGTCGAGATGGTCTGCTTTGTCAACTAACCCTTGGTGAGGGTATCGGAAATACAACAAAACTTCCCAGAGTTTTATTCGCCACAATAAACGAGGAACTCCTAACCCTCAATACCCCAGCAAGCTGGTTTGATGTATACCAAGGTAAAACCTACTCCCCGGGGGTCAGTTGAAGAGACAGAAGTGATTGGTGACTGTACCAATAAACTAATCTTCAGCGACTAGGAATATTTTTACTTCAATAGATTCGTTAACCAGCAGATTTGTTGCATTTCTGCACATGATAATCCACAACAGAGTGTTGAAAAGCCGATGCATCCACAAAAAAAAAAAAAAAAAAAAAAAAAAAAACTATTAAGTGCGTCTTATAGACCCAAAGCGTCATAGTGCCGTGCTGTTTCGTAAGTGAAGTCTAAGAAGTAGTTCCAGTAAATGATGTTCGCTATCGCAAAATGATAACAAAATGATGGTAGCTAGTTTGGAAGACATGGAAAGTGCCACTTGACTAACTCAATTTGAACCATGGAAAGAAACTTAAACGAGCAACGCGTTAAACATAACCAGGCTTATTACGAAACTAGGCGTTCCAATCAAAATGCATATCGTGCACTTCCTGATATTTTTGATCAACTTAATTGATCAACTTAATGTGCATACAATCGATAAAATCGTGGAAAAATTTGGGCTGAGCGGATCTACAGGAAATGTAAAAACACCAGAGCCTGCTCGTACAGCTCGCTCTGCAGAAAATATTGCTGTTGTTCGCGATAGTGTGGCTGAAGAGGCGTCCACCTCTACTCGTCGTCGGGATCTCTCATGCTTGCCGATTAATTTTGAAATAACTATTGGTTGTCAAATGAGTTTCCGAAATCATAATTATAGCGATTTGTTTTTCTATAAGGCAATGCACAAGCATATTTTTGTGTTCCCGTTTGTGTTCCAGAAACATATTTCAAAGAATTTTATACATTGAGAATAATTATAAACGCCGTTGACGGTACAAATAATAAAACTTCCTATTGAAAAGAGGATCAATTACACTGCTTTACAAATTTTAAATTTGGAAAAATACCAACAACGCCACATGCCTAGATAAGTTAATTCGGAACTCCTGAACACGAAAAACGCAAAAAAAAAAATTCCTAAGTACCGTTTTTAGATAACGGTACTTTTGTGTTTTTCGGTGTATGGTCCCACTCAAACCCTTGTGGAGACCAACAAAAAACTCCGATCGAGATAAATTGCACATCGTTGGAAAGGTAATTGATATAATGTGAATTGTTTTATAATGCATATTTTTTACGTTTTTTTCAAAATTGTTCATTTTGATTTCGTTTTTTTTTTCTACGTTGCAGTAAAAATCTGGAATGTTTTATTATTTTACCAAATAGTTTATTTAATTACCAACATTTTAAGTGTAATTTCAAAAAAAAAAAAAAACCGGATAAAAATAAGGTTTTTATTAAGGATTTTGTGAAACGATAATATTTTCATTTTCATTGCTCACACACTATATTCGGTGTAAATTCAAAAAATTTAAATTAGTTTGTATTTTTCGTGCTCAGGAGGTCCGAATTACCTTATCTGGGTATGTGGCGTTCTTAGTATTTTTTGGCTGTAGGCCAGTGTTATAAAACAAAAATTGAGAACCTCTCTCACGTATATAGATATTTAGTTAAAAAGAGAATTTGAAAAACTTTCAGAATTAAAATTTAGCTTAGTACAGGAATAACATGCAAGTTAAAAGGATCCCTATTTTGTGTTCATAGAGTTATTGTTTTTTATTTGATATTAGGCCTGATCATGCTACCCAGTGGTGTAGCGAAATATCGGAAATTTTAAAATAAAAATTACAAATTGAAGCTGAAGTTCGAAAAATTCATGACATTTTTATTTTACAATTGTAAAGGTAGAAAAATCTATCATTATATTATATTATATTATATTATATTATATTATATTATATTATATTATATTATATTATATTATATTATATTATATTATATTATATTATATTATATTATATTATATTATATTATATTATATTATATTATATTATATTATATTATATTATATTATATTATATTATATTATATTATATTATATTATATTATATTATATTATATTATATTATATTATATTATATTATATTATATTATATTATATTATATTATATTATATTATATTATATTATATTATATTATATTATATTATATTATATTATATTATATTATATTATAATATATTATATATAATTGTATCATCAGATCACTTAACATTCGAATATCCGTATGTATATTTCTTTGAGTTTATGAATTTATAAAAAGATGTTGGATTACATTTAAGATTGTTGTTTACCTTATTTAAATATCGTGCATGGCAGTTTCTGTTCAATTTACTGTATTTTACACGAACTAGTGAATATCTTATATAATCGATAGGTGTTCCAGATGGCTTGAATTTTTTGCAACACTTATTTATTTCTTTGTTTTTAGCCACAGAGAGTTGTTTATTATTCCATGGTGGTCTATTTAAAGGCTTAATAATATGCTTAGGAATACATATATTTATGTAGCAAAACATTAAAAAGATAATTTTCAAAGTCTACCCGCAGCCATTTTTTTGGATCCGCACCCATGATTATTCGGTAATTTTTATTTTTGGCGTTTATTTATTAAAAAAAAACATCTACAACAAAAACGTAGAAAATTTAGAGAAAAAAGAATATTTTGCCGCCAATTTTTATGCAGCCATTAAAAAATATATTTTTTGTAAACTTCCAGTAATATTTTTTTTTTGTTCAATTTAAGAATTTAAAATATAATTTCAGTTATTCCGCTGCTGTATTGTTTGAAGTTCTGGTTGGATGTAAAAGCAATTTTTACAAATTCCGTGCAAATATGAATGCAAAATGACATTCAATACGCAAATATTCATGTCCTTTGGCAACAGCTCCAATTTCAATATTTAATAATACATACATATGTAGTAGGTATGTGTGTATGTGTGTTGTTTTTTGTATAAATATTTGAGGGCATAACAACAAAATAAAGTTTACAAACAATATAAACCTAACAAATGTGAGTTTGTTGTGGTTTCAGTTTTTTAATATTATGTATTTTGCTTTTGTTTTCATTTCAATTTTGTATGTTTAATTTTAAACTAACTTTTTGCTGCACCTGATGATGACAACAATACCCTGCAACTTAAAACAAACCCTTTAAGTTTTTATTTTTGTTATTTTTTATTTTATTCCAGATATGTCAACTACAAATAAAAAAAAAAAAAGGCTGGCAGGTAATTAAATTAGAAATATATAAGAAATTTATTTTCTTTGCCCAGTAAACAATAATACCTGCGTTTTTACTATGGGGCGAAATTTGCGGTGAATGGTGGACGTCTATGAAAGCAAAAGCGAAATAAAAACGGAACACCTTAAAAATATAAATCCTTTCCGTGCATATTATAAATAACGTAAAAGTATTAATATTTGCAAGAAATGCCACTTGTTGGAGTTTTTTTTGCTAGTTATGTATTGGGTGGGGGAAAAAGTTTTGATCACAAGGTGTAAGAATAAAAAAATTGTCCAATATTGCAAAGGTCAGGTACTTGTGGTAGACTTAAAGAGCTAATTCCGGCAGGTACAGGTGGTAAAAATTAATCTGATGATAATTCATAACCATATGATTAGTCCGAAGAAGACAGTTTAGAGGAAAGTGAATCTATTTCTGCCACTAAGAAACAAGCTATGCAGAGAGACGATGCAGAATATTAAGTGGCTGCAATAGAAGATGAATATGTAGCTCAAATACGTAACAAAACTGGGTAAATAGACTACACCCTAAACTACGGCCAAGAGCTGATTATCATGTAAAATATTTTCTTGTTGCTCGGCTTGAGATTAAGTCAATCATTGGATATGAAAGATATTGGTGTAGCTAAACGTTGCCTTGAAAATGAGTTTTTCCAAAACCTGAAATGTAGCCACGCAGGCAGTGGCGGTGCTAGACCACGGCTGGACGTCGGCGAGATTAGGGCTTTTTTCCCAGTCAAGAAAATAGGTTCAGTAGCGCCAGAGTTAAAA
Organism: Thecocarcelia acutangulata; assembly: GCA_914767995.1. NCBI lineage: Eukaryota > Metazoa > Arthropoda > Insecta > Diptera > Tachinidae > Thecocarcelia > Thecocarcelia acutangulata. Next base: position 114,549,572 of record OU612097.1, read on the forward strand.
ATAAAGCGATAAGAGATCTCCCTCTTACTGAAACCACATACCAGATCTGTTTTCAAGAGCTGGAGTTACAAAAATTGCTATCATAAGCCGATACCTCCATTTACAGTTACAGCACTTCCATCTTCATTCTCAAAGAAGTAAGGCCCAATGATATTTTCAGATGTGACCTCCCAACATATTGCACATCATATGGAATGGAATTGGCGTTGATGAATGGCTCTTGGATTTCCAGAACCCCTGTTAACAAAGCCATCCAAAAGGAAATGAACATCATCACTCATAATAAAATTTTCCATAAAGTTGTTTTCATTTCTGGCCAACTGTTTAAATTTAACTGCATAATTTAGACGTTGTCGATGATCTGCGGTGTTTAATTCTTGCCATACCTGCACCTTATATAAAGGTAAATCTTTTTTAAAATGCATCGTAGTGACGTACAAGACATTCCTAGCTGAGCAGAACGCCTTCTGGCAAATATTTCTGGTGTTTCGTTAACACTTTGCTGTACTCGTTCAATATTTTCCGCAGTGCGACTTATACGTGATCTACCGGTTCGAGGCAAATCTGTTACGGTGCCGTGTTGGTAATAACGATCAACAGTTTTGACGTTATGTGTTGTTCCATGAAATACCCTCTTATATTTTACTTTAGGATGCAATACACTGAAAAGACTAATATATTTTTTTCATTTTTTTGGGACACACTTTATATATTTTAAACCTTCTGTTACAAATTTGTGTCACTTCTAACCCACTATGCGAGCCTTTGGTCTGCTTGTTGTAAACGTGCACACATACCAGCAACATACATGATCTAAGTAACGTAACATTCGAGGTAAACCAGCCATCAATAATTGTATTGTTGTTGTTTCGTTCTTAGTGCTTCGTACACATGTGTATTAGTATGTGTATGTGCCTAGCAATTATATTTGTACATTTGAATCCGGAATAGTCATTTGATTTTGTTTTGCCGTTTACAACAAAATATATTAAATAAAAGTAGTTTTTTCTTTTATATAGAACTTTTAGGCACCCCTGGTGTAGATGGTAATAAAGAAGTATAACCAGCAGGCATATTTTCGGCAGAGGCAGAGTTTAATTTTAACGTTGTGTAGCACAGTCCCAAGTCTGAAAAGTAAACAAGCGTAGTGTATAAATGCAGTGGTATTAAAGAAAAAAACTTACAATTATATATTATAGGTAGATGAATTATATTAAAAATTTATTTTTCAATTTTCTTTGTAGGAGTATTTACAAACATTAACTTTTTGACATAGGCTCTTATAAAACTGAGCAAAAGATGAAACTTGACTTATGGCAACGCCTTATTGTCTACAAGCTATATTGAAAAATGTATGTATTGAAATTGACCTAATTTGTGCCACCCTAAGCAGAAATTATTATAGTGCTTTTGATTGATTCTGCCGTCCATATTTGGCTTCTTGTAACCAAGCGGTAGCAAAACGAAATTGAAAGGAGAAACACAATGCTTCATGTTGGAACCTCCCTATTACCTTTACTAGCATGCTCATGGCCTGTGAGTATAACAAGAATATTAATTCAAGGAATATTGCCAGCAAAACCATTAGTGATTATATTTAGGGGCGCTTTAACGTTTACCTTACTTCGCAGTGACTGGCTTAACTGCCCAGGTATGTGTGTATGTCTTTTGGTCGTCTGTTGCCTTTATGGCAAATGAAGATGACAATGCCATTAAAGTTTCAATTTCAAATATCGTATTACACGAGTCTTGTGGTATTTATCAACTGAGATTGCTGTGTGGAAGCGAAGTCAGTCAGTCATTGTGCAAAAGGTCAAAAGTGATTTCTAAAATTTCATAAACTAATGTCTTAGGTATTTTACATAAAACCAACACACAAAATCCAGCAAATCACTTATCAACTTGTTTATGAGATACGAGTATTTGCAGGTATGTATAATTAGAAACGATTTTAATGAAATCACCAATCAACAAGTAGTAAGCATACGAGCATAATGAAGAAAGTGAACAAGAATTTCTTTATGAAATTCTTACTAATTTTGTAAAAATGAAAGTAACTCTGTCTGTGGCTGTAGGCCATCTATTTACGTTTCACGCCTAAATAGCTATATCAATTTAGATGAAGTTTGGTATGCAGATATTTTGAAGTCGGCGAATAAAAATAAAATAGTTTTTAGGCCGACCGTTCAAAAAATAATTGTTTAAATAACTCTGCTGATTTTGCAAACTATTTCTACTTTTGAATGTAATTGTTAACAGCCCAAAAATCAAAATGTTTTTGAACATCTAACAGACAATATAATGAGCTTTAGAGTTGCTTCTCCATTTAAAAATTCTTTTTTCTCTGAAGGAGTTTGTGAACAGGCTAAAATTAAAAAAAAAATTGATATCAGGCGGATAAAATCTGCGCCAAAAAATGTATTTTTAAATAACTCTGCCATTTGGGAGTCGATTTTAAAAATTCATTTATGGTGTGAAAGATATAGTTTTCACTTGGGCAAATATTTTCAAACAAAGTTTTCATCTGAAAATTTTTTTTAATAGATACTCTCGACATTCATAAAGCAATCAAAGTTTTTTTTCTTTTTCTGAAAGAGTTTATTAAAGGGTTGAAAATACGAGTAAAAAAATTTACATCAGACTAAATAACTTCATAATTATTTTGTCTACTTGAAAGAGTGTGGCAATAAATTAGGTTAGGTTGTACAGGCCGCCAGTTTCATGAAACCAGCCCACTTGGGTCCTTTTGGTCCCGTTGTGTTGCCTGAGGGAGAAGTGCAGCCTACGAGACTTACACTTCCCCCGACGGTTCAGATTTAAACCAACCCGAAAGCCGGATAAAGGAATCCAGTCCGTTCACTCGGTATTCCGATGTATCTGCCAACTCGTGCAGCATCGGTCCGTCTAGATACAGCGCTCTCATAGAACTGAGAGCCGGGCATCGACAGAGGAAATGCTCAAGACTCTCCTCCTCGTCTTCATCCCCGCAACCTCTGCAGAAATATTTAAATGGAAGATTTAACCTCCTAGCATGCGTCCCTATGAGACAATGTCCTATCAGAATTGCCACCAAGGTACTCAACCTTTGACGGGGAAAACCCTTTAGGACCGCAGTTCTACTACGATCATACGCAGGCCGTGTCAGCCTTGCTACTCGGCAGGTGACCTCACCAGACCATTTGTCCTGCGCAGTCCCTACAAGTTGACGCTGTACTTGGTTTTTACAGCTGTTAAGCGGGACTCCTACCATCGTATCAATGTCCCCTATCTGTAGACGAGCTCCGGCTTTCACCAGCTCATCCGCCACAATATTTCCGGGCACTCCACTGTGCCCTGGTACCCAGAAAAGCTCCAGGCTTGAATGTCTCGCTATCTCATTAAGAGATATCCGGCATTCCTGAACCAACCTGGACGTCGTAGACACCCACAAGCGCATTTAACGCAGCCTTACTATCAGTACAGATTTGGATATTCACCCCGTATACCCTATAGTACCTCAACCAGTTGGCTGCTCTCAAAATAGCTGTAATTTCAGCCTGCATTACGCTACACTCATCATATAGCTTAAAACTGATCCTCCTTTGATACTGGGGCATAAAGATACCACCACCAACTCCCATGTCCGACTTGGATCCATCTGTGAAAATTTCAAGCACGTCCTCTTGGCGACCCATTTGGTTCGCTGCCGAGGCCGTCCTTGATGAGATCACGTCAAATCTCTTGTCGGGCATTAGAGCTGGTGCACAGTAATCAATATACTCCGGGAGGTCCGTTATACTTTCTGTGGCAATAAATTAGTTTCATTAAAATTTTTTTTTAATCGGACACACATTTTGTTCATACAAAAATCTGAATCTGTATACAATGGTTTGAGCTCCTTGTTTATGTACATATGTATAAAAAGCGGTATCTAATATTACCAAGAATAATAAGTATGAACAAATGCTGCAACAATAAAAGTTGTTGCTTTGGGATGAATGTCTCACAAAAGAGACGTTGAACCTTTAAATCGTACTATAAAATATCTGCCAGAATAGTATAGGAGGAAATTCGCTGGCGAATTTTACTGCGAGACCTCAAATTATATCAAGAAGTGATGATGTTTATTAACCTTCACGGTCGCCTGATTTGACTGCTCCATGCTTCTTTCTGTGGCGATATCTGAAAAACAAGTTTTATGCAAACAAACGCTTGAGCAACTCACACAAAATATTCATGATGAAATTAATGAAATGTCACGTGAAAGGTATGAGAATTTAATGAGAAATGTGCCCAAAAGGGATCGCATTTGGCAGGCTAACATAGGCGGACATTTATCTGATCTTGCATTCCATACATAAAGGCTGACATTAAATAATACATTTATTAACATGAGATCCATTGTCTTTAACTTAATAAATAATTATAAACAAAGTAGTATACATTCCCAGCAGATACCCTTTTTTTTTTGTCTATTTTCTAGCTTTTATAATGTTTAGACATGCATCTTAATTGAGGTCATTAAAATTTAAATTGACTTGGGTGTTCACAAGATTAGATATATAATTGCTCAGTTGCTTTTTGATAGTACATCATTTTGGTACTTCCAAATGAAATAACTGCCAAAAAAATTAGTAATAAGATCCCATTTTTTTCTACTCTATGGTATATCGAGCACCGTCTTCGCTAACAAAATATTTTAGTCCTTTAACCTTCAGGTGTGGTATAGAAGATGACATTTAATCAATTGGGTTTTTTATTCACTATTTTAACTTCTAACATTGATATCAATAAAAAATTATAAATAGCTTGTTTTCTATGTTTCCCAGCTATCTATATGTCGACGTTTCATAGGAGCTAACCTAATCATCAGTATACTTAATTTTTGTGTTTTGACAGGCATTATTAGAGCATTTTCCTTTTTAAATTCTCAACAATTTATTTAGATTGTTGGGATATAAAGTTGAATGTTTGAGAATATCTTTTAAAAATTTGCAAAGTCTCCTGAGACATAAATAAACTGATTTAAAGGCATATGACTCTGAGGCTGACGTATTTCTAAAATATGTATTTCAAATTGAAGATATAGTTCTATTATTCTTAACAATTTCGTTAGATATAAATGATCGAAAATATTGAAATTTTTTATGATGAATAATCATTTTTTTTTTATATTCACAAAAAGTACAGACATGCAGTGACGCTATGGACAAACTTTAAGAGCTGAAAAATATATATTCGTATTCAACAAAATTATTAACAGCCCAAGACAGATGGTATGTTACCCACAGTTACCGTGATTTATGAACCAGGATTTATGAAAACACTTTAAGAGCTGAACTTAACTGAACAAGCAATTACAAACAATTTTCATAAGTAAGCACAGGCAGGCATTTATTATTTAATTAAATGCTCACTATTACTCGTAACAATGCAAAAGCACTTGTAGTAAAGGGAAACTAAAAATGTTTGAGATCACAAAAAGTGAGGGTGGTTAAGGAAGAATTATTAATGCTGTTCTCTAATAAATGGCTTCAATTTAAATGCTTTCAATTAAAAACTAAAGTTACTAATAAAGAGAGAAGGAGAGTGTTATAATTAAATGGCCTAAAGGAACAAAACATTTTATTTATTTGTGATTTGTTATGTAATGTAGTAGAATTTCCTTTTGTCCATTTTGCTTGCTGTTAAATATTCAGTCAACGGAAAAGCATTAGCTTAATTCCAACATATAATTTTATGGTGCCATAGGGCTAAATGTTAAGTCCTGTTTTCCTACAGAAAAAAAAAGCTAAAGAATTTAATAGTGAAATTTATTTGCTTAGCATTTAATACTTATGCGCTAACAACACACCACAATAGAGATGGCCAAATTGGAGTAGACCGAAAATTGGGGCAACAGAATATGTTGAATACAAAATGTTAGAATAAGCTGAAGCTAAAAGTTAAATAAAGAAATATACAATTTTTTTTTTAAATTTGGGAGGAGCTTTATTTAAATATATATATTATATTTTTATACCCTTCACGAAAATGTTAAGGGTATATATAAGTTTGTGATTCCGTTTGTAATTTCTACAATTTTCATTGCCGACCATATAAAGTATTGATAGAAAATTCAATTAAGCGATGTCCGTCTGTTCACCGTTGGAATACCGTTTCTAAGAAAACCATCAAACTTAGAAACTTTTTTCTTTCACCATTCTTTAACCGATTTTATCGATTTTTAGGTTTGCTATTGACATTTAGTAAAATCGGTTCACATGTAGCTGAGATATATCCAAAATTTCGAAAAAAAATCAATTTTTTTCAATTTTGTGATTTGCTTCAAACTTAACACAATTATTAAACATGACATGCAAAAAAAATTTTCCTAGATATCGGTCCGTATATATCCGAGATATAGCCTAAACCGGTTTTTTAATGAAAATGTCACATAAGTGGAAGCATGCGAAAATTATTCCAATCCCTAAATCGGATGCCGGATATCGTCCAATCGCTATTCTCAGTTTTCTGTCCAAAGTCTTGCAAAAGTTGTTGCACCATCACACAAGCTCATACATTTAAAATAATCAGTTACTGTCGGATAGGCAGTCAGACTTTCGTCCTAAACACAGTTGCATAACCACTCTGATCGATGTCGTGGAGAATATACGGCGACAGCTCGATGACGGTAAAATAAACTTTTTGGTTCTACTTGATTACTCTCTGTATAAGTTTTCGTCTACTTCTACAAAACTTATATCATCATATCTCACTGGTAGAATTCAGTCAGTATTCATAAACAACAAAGCGTCTAGTCCATTGCTTTTATCCAGAGGTGTACCACAAGGTTCAATCTCGGGACCAATATTATTTTCAATTTATGCTAACGACTAGCCGCAGCGTTTATCGCACTGCAGTGTTCACATGTACGCAGATGATGTACAGTTACACTTAAGTAGTCCAGTATCCTCAATTAAGGAGAATGTTGAAAAACTCAATTCTGACCTCAACAATATAAATCGATGGACATCTCAAAACGGAATTTGCTTAAATCCCCGAAAATCTAAATGTCTTCCAATTCACAAAAAAAACAATTACTCCTTTAATAGAAGATGATTCATGAGAATGATGATTACAAGGCAAAAATATTTTTCTCCCATATCGGTCCATATATATCCGAGCATATTTAGTTCAAATTTGTAATATACGTATAGTATATACATGTACGTGACTATCGTGAAGGGTATTTTAGGTTCGGCCCAGCCGAATATACTACACTCTTCCTTGTATAGATATAAAGCTTTTAGAACAAGACGGCAGTAGCATAAAAAAACAAGAATTGTTTACTTTTAAAGCTATTTTACTTCTCAAGTATACCCAGAGTGAAAAGTGTCTATGATTACTATGATACCCAAGCCAGGTATATCACTAAAGTAGATTTATATATATGCCAACAATTTCAAAACGTCCGAAAAACTTTTAATTGCGAAGTTAACTCCGAAGTTATTAAATGAAGTGAGATGTATGCCTAATCCTCAATTGGGCTTTCGAGCTAAACACCGCACCATATAGCAAACGCACAGACTAGTAAATGTCGTAAGAATGACTTTTGAGGACAAAAAGTATTGCTCAGCTCTATTCATTGATGTTTCCGAAGCTTTTGATAAAGTGTGGCACGAGGGATTAATTTACAAAATAAAGTTGAACTTGCCCGCTAACACTCATAAGCTTCTGGAAAGCTATTTATGTGGCCGAAAATTGCGATCAACCGGGCACATATTTGTATCAACGCTGGCGATAGCCACTTGGCTGATATTATATGTTATAATTAACAAAAATAAAAAGAAAAAAAATTATAGTTCTAAATAAAGATTCCCAACATTAAAATAATTTCCTTTATTTAGCAAAAAATTGTATTCTTAACGACATTGTATGATTAATTTTGTATCACCTTAAGTTATAATAGAAGAATCAGTGACAATTATCTTGAACGGCTGAGAGTGAGGTTTTTCGCTAACGATTTATTGAATATCCCCAAAGAAAGAAGCCCAACAGTATCAAAGCACACGATCGTAGCGGCCAAATAGCATTGCCATGACGTGAGATAACAGCGTCATTTCTCGTGCATAAGAACCATTGTTTCCTAGGCTGCCTGAGAAGTGGCACCTTTCTGTTGAAACCATATATTCTTCAGGATCATAATCACAATATCTGGCCACAAAAAATCCGTTGTCATCTTGCCATAGCCAACACCAATCACGGTACTTTCTTGGACGACTAGCCCATAAACCACCCTTTGTGGATGCATCGGTTCTTGGACTATCATTCGCTTCAATTATCGTAACACGCTACTCAGTTGTATACCTCTCTACGATTGAATTTTTTGAACACTGAAGGAGAGAAATATAAAATTAAGTTCGGCAAAAAACTTGATTTACAATTCATATCATGAATTGTAGTTGGACCACCTTTTGCATGGTTACACCTGTGGTGCTTTAATTATATCAGGGGTCTAATCACCGCATACGATATCGAATTAACCATCGTATCGAATAACATTACGATACACCTAGATTATGGCAAACGATGCATATCAGATCGTAATTTAAACAAAATGTAATAGATTGAAGACCATACGTTTCCTAAAAGTACGAATACAAAAAATAAATCCTTTAACATTTTTATATTATTGCAATACAATTTATACGATATCGTATGCCATGATACCGAAATGAAAAATTTCGATAATTTTGCTCGATATCGTATGCGGTGAAAACTGGGGCCAACAGTTTTCAGTATTGGTATCGGCTTTTCAACAATCACTCCTCAATAAAAAATTGCTGCGATAAAAATGTCGCAATATAAATGGAAATGAAATTTTAAAAAAGAAAAATTGTGACGATAAAAGCTGTACAATGTAAACTGGGACTAAATAACACATTTTAAGACAAAGGATTTTAAAACTAATTTACTGATGGGCTTAAACCATTAAAAATGGACTAAAAGTGTACATAAAATAGTACATAAATAAGCAGTATATCTTCTCTGATATAATATCAGAGTGTGTGGCTTAGTGTGTGTTTGTGTGTATGTGTGCTAATACATATCATTGCAGTAAAACGAGAAGTAGCAATAAAACCATAATGCATTTCACACATAGACACTCCAACCACATAATCCACATCCCAAAACAGCCACAAAGAACTTAGGAATCTCATAAATCCCATTTCACCATTTTTGTAGCAACAACAATTTTGCTTTCATCCTTCGCTGCTGTTTTTTCGTTTTTATTTTTTATTTTTTTTTGTCACTCTCTAGAGTGTTAATATGAGTACAAATATAAACACTTTTACCAACATATTTATTTAACATGGCAGCAAAAGCGTACATACATACATACATACATATAAGTAAGTATAAAGAAGATAAATAAAATCCTTGCAAAAATAAAATCCTCAACAACCATTTAGCGAATATGTTGCAATTTCTTTTGTTGTCATTTGTATTTGACTCGCTAAAACTGTTGCTTGTTATTTATGTTGGCTTTTAACGAAATATTTTACAAATAACGCTTACCACATTTGTAGATTTTATAAATTGTCTTTATGTAAGCAGAAGCGTGTGAATTAAAAATAAATAAACGTATGTATATATGATTTATAACATGCATCAACATATACATATGTATATATACAGAGTTAACTCTCGATAATCTGTAATACAGGGGACCATAGACAAAATTTAACACAAGCTCAAATTTTCTAGAGACAAATAGGACAAAATTTATATTTGGACTTGGATTAAAGTTTTTATTTTTAGGTAAAACAACTATACCAATAAAAAATTATAAATAGCTTGTTTTCTATGTTTCCCAGCTATCTATATGTCGACATTTCATAGGAACTACCCTAATCATCAGTAGACTTTGGAAATTTTTGAAAGATATTCTCAAACATTCAACTTTATATCCCAACAATCCAAATAAATTGCTGAGACACTGATACCAATAAAAAATAGCTTGTTTTCTATGTTTCCCATATGTCGACATTTCATAGGTGCTACCTAAATCATCAGTAGACTTTGGATATTTTTGAAAGATATTCTCAACAATATCTTTCAAAAATTTCCAAAGTCTACTGATGATTAGGGTAGCTCCTATGAAATGTCGACATATAAATAGCTGGGAAACATAGAAAACAAGCTATTTATAATTTTTTATTGCTATAAATGTTAGAAGCTTAAATAGCGAATAAAAAACTTAATTGTAAAACAACTATTTTACATTGAACCTAAGGTGAACAATTAAATAATATTTTCGTATATGCCGAAAACACAAATACGCGGCGCAAAATACATTTAGGTAAACTTACCGGTAAGGTTAACTTTAGCTAAAGGCGCCATTAGCAGAAGTACCATTGCTGAAGTGAGTTATTTTTGCGTCTCCTTCAGTTATAATAGAAGGATGTATGACAATTATCCTGAATGGTTGAGAGTGAGGTTTTTGGCTCACGATTTATTAAAATGTTCTTTTAAATATCCCCAAAGAGAGAAGCGGCCAATTAGCATCGCCATGACATGAGATAATAGGGTAATTTATCTTGCATAAGATCCATTGTTTCGTAGGTTGCTGAGAAGTGGCACCTTAATGTTGAAACCATATATTCTTCAGGTCATATTCGCAATAAACTGAGCGTTAACCCTCCGCCCAGGGAATAGGTTTTGCCTTGGAGTTTCCCAAACCAGGGCACTCTGTTGTTCGGATAAAGAGGGGAAGGAGTCCCTCGTTTGTTATAGCAAATAAAACTCTAGGAAGCCGCATAACTTACGTTGCGTTTGCTTCCGTAACCCTTACTAAGGGTATAAATTGGCGCAAAAAGGGGATCAGCATGCCTCCGTGCGTTTCTGCTTGCAGTTCAACATGGTTATGGTGCCTACCTCGGCTGGAACGTTCTGGCTGTGGCTTAAACCTAAAAAAGCAGGAAGGGGGAGCTAGTTTCCCTGGTAATTTTGCTGCATATCAGTTTCCGGGGGCTAACAACTCCTAGAGGTGCTGTTGTCTTGCATCATATACCTCTACTGTAAGTAACCAGGAGTAATGGTTAGACGGATGAATTGGTTAAGTGCTGATACTCTTAATGGACTTTGGTCTACTAACTCATTAAGCTTTGTCTTCCATTGACTGTTGGGAAATTGCATACAGGAGGGATTAGAACACCCGAACTCCTAAACAAAGGGTTGCCTCTATGGCTAGAAACATATGGTAATAATTGGAACCTGTGTGTGCAATACGCAGACGTTGGTGAATCGAGAATAATTCAATAAATTTAGCGCGAAAGCCCCTAAATTGGCAACCTTGCAATTAAGAACAAAACCAAGGACTAACATTTGGCTAAAGATTTTCAAGCTATTTTTACACAGTTTATATTGGAAAGCATTTAAATTGCGTGTATATGGCTTATGGAATGTCATCTGGCAACATAAATTTAGATCAGTGGTGGATAAAGTAGTTTTTCACTTGTGTTAGTGTGAGAATTTGAGAGTAATTTAAAGTACTGTGACAAGCAAAACTAAGTCCCAATTTTCACGAGGCAATTTTAGTTGCGCAATTCTTGAGTTTGTGAACAAATAAGAGAGGAAAGAGTGGGGAGTGTAAAAATGAGTACAGACTTGCTTGTACTCGGAAAGTCGTTTTGTGCTATCATTCGTAATATCAGAAATTTTACATTTTCTTTCATTTGTGTTTCTTTTATGTATTGATATGTTGTCCTTGATGAAAGTGATATTGACGCGAAATTGCGATATTTTAATTCAGTTGAAAAAAAAAAAAATCTAAATATTATGGACAACTTAAATAAATAAACAGCAGTATTAATTTAGAAGAAGTGAAAATTAAGTGGAAAAATTTGAGAATGCAGTACATGATAGATTAAGAAAGTGTAAGCAATAGAAAACGAAAATTGCTCAAGTAAAATTGCTGTGTCTGAACATAAAAGCAAGTTGAAACGAAAATTTGATAAGAATTGCGCAACTAAAATTGCCTCGTGAAAATTGTATGAAGAATTAAATCGTCTACGTTAATGTTGTTATGACAGTTTCGTAAGAGCAATATACGTTTCAAAGACATACAACTAATTTTATTACGTTGTTTAGTACAAATGAAATTTAAGTAAAAATAAATTTGTTCTCTTAAGTAGGTCGTTTTATATATTCATATTAGAATGAAAGGAATCATAATGCCTCTTATGAAAAGCTATAAACATCTATATAACATGTGAATTCGCTAACGTCTGTTGAACGACTAAACTAAAGAGCATAAGAAAAATAAGGCGTTACTTATAAACAATTGTTTGACCAAACTTCCACTGCTGACTTAGATTAAAATGCAAATTATTCAGGCATCATTTGCCCGAAACCCATATAATTTTACACTTGAGCTCTTGAGATCTTGAGCTCATCCATTGTGATCGCACAATGCCTTATAACAAAGAGAATTCATTTTCAGCCGTATGGTAAATCTGTGAAACAAGATGTTCGCAGACGTATGACATATCACATATAACGTTGGAAGTTTCAAATCAAGCGTCCATAAGCATTATTCTTTCTTTCCTCCTCCACTTAATCTATTTTGCTAGTTCCAGTACAATGTACAGCGCATGGAGAGATCATCCCCTGAGTACTGGTCCACGACAAAAACAAAAACGTCTTAAAGTAACAAATTTTATATTATCAAGAGACGACTGTGTGTACATGCGCTGTGTATGAATACACAAATTTTTAGTTATTTTACTTTTTCATTTTCGTTATTTTTTTTAAAATAAAGCGCTGCGTTGTTTTAACTTCTTAAAGTTTTGTATTTAAAAGTTTTGCAAGCAATTTATCATTTACGTGCTGTTTACAGAAAACAGACGAGCTGCTGATCTAGAAAACTTTTATGGAAAACACTCAAAAAACTGAATGCTTTTCACACATAATTTCTATACGACTCACTCTTATTAGCACATTAACTCTATTTTTGGAATTACATTGCGTATGTGATATTAGGGTGACCCATAAAAACAAAATGTTTGTACAGACAAAAGAATTTTTCGAGTTTGTGAAATAATGGACATGCTTAGACTTAACTGTTTAATTTAGTATTCTAAAAATATCCATTAAATTTCAGATCTTTCAACTAGATGAAATATATGCTATTAGGGTGACCCTTAAAATAAAAATATGAATTTTTTTAAATATAGGGAAATAACTAATTGATGACTAGAGACTTAAAACTGCAAAAAAAAAAGGTTTTTGGAATTTGTAGCAGTGAATTAAGCAGAAAGCGTACTTAAATTTGAAATGTGTTGTTTTAATAAAATCAAATCTGGTTTACTTCTTTACAGATTAACAGAAATACAAGTAGGACTACCGGCTGACACCATCGAACGCCTTTTTAAAATACTTAGAGCATAATAATATAATTTAAAATACAAGTTATACTCTTTCTTTAACAAATTTGGAATGCAGATTTGATTTTAATTCGAATGATAATTTTTTCCATTTTAAATAATACACTCCCAAATGCAAATCAACGTTGAAATTAATTTGCATACATATAGAAGTTTAAAACTTTAAGTTGGCAACGCGGTTTTGGCTGGCATCCACTTTGTCAGCTGTTAAGTGATTTATGTTTATTTAGATTTGCCATTTTACCGTACATTGACTTATGGCTGATTGTGCTTCCAAATTTCCCAATCCAGGGTCGCTACTGATTTTCGTAACGGAAGCTTGAATTCATGAAACTTACTTTCGTCAGTAAAGAAAACAGTTATAATCTTCAATTGTATGTTGAGACATAGTTAAATATGAAAAAGTGGTGGCTTGGTGTTGGAATCATTGGTCTGCACTTCTTTAAATTTATCATTTATTTATTTATCGAATCTTCACAAAGTGAACTAACAATAAGTATTCAAATCTTAATACTAAATACAACAAATTAATTAAGTCCAACCAATGCTAGACAAAAAAATGTTTTATTTTTCACGGTCAATATCGGTAAAATCACCTATTTAACGTTCTGATGGTGTCAAAGATATCCCTTCTCTCAACCGAGAGTGGCCTTTAAAATTAAGTATAATGCGTGCAAGAGGATTCTTCTTTAAAAATGATGTTGATGAGAATAGTACAGTTCTTGGTCACCGCTATATAGTTATGACTATAACTACGTTATAGTTGTTCACCAATTGAACAACTATAACGTACTTAGGCATGAAAAGTTTCTTCGTGTCTTCGTGACAAGGTCCTTATAGTTTCCCCAGGTAGTAAGACAACTCGCCGAGGCATTAAGACATTTTGGTCTTTCGTTAAGAAAGTAATAGGGATAGTTCATATTTTCCAACCGTTTTCAAGAATGACCAAGCATTCACCAACCCGGTTAACAAAGCTAACTTGCTGGCTGAAATTTTTGCAAGCAAATCCTACTAAAGCAGCCAACCGCTACCTGAACTCGAAAGAGTATCTGTAACTATGATAAGGTAATTTTTCCGGTTACGAGCAGTTAAAAGGGTTTTGGTGGAAATCGTCATAAATAAGACTCCTGGCATTCCAGCACTTGTCTTGAAGCAACCCTCTTCTACGCTTGCGCGTCCATTAGCACGCCTCTTCTGCATACTTTACCATGTTGGTAGTATTCCATCGTGCTGGAAATTTGCGAAAGGGCAAGGCATATAATCCTAAAAATTACCGCCCCATTTCAATTTGCTCTGCATTTTCCAAAGTAATGGAGATTATGATTACCTTGTGAGATATCTAGAGCCGCATAAATTACTTTGTGATCGTTTTTGGTCAGGGTCGGTCTATTGGTGATTTTTTGGCATATCTTTTTTTTTTATCTTGGACCAGTACTCAGGGGATGACCCCTACATATGCAGTGCATTGTACCGGAACTAGAAAAATAGGTTATGAGGAGGGAGAAAGAGGGAGTAGTGTTTGTGAACATTTGACTTGAACTTTCCAACATTAAAACAGACAGGAAACACGTTTGCAGGCAACTTATTCCATAGGCGAAGCGTAAGGCTGAAAAACGAATTCTCTTTGTAATGTGTAGTACGATTCCTTGTACAATCAACCACAAATGGATGAGCTATGGACGATAAACGCGTACTACGGAAAGGTGTGCGAGTTTCGGGAACAAGATCCCTAATCTCGTCAGAGCAAAATCCATTGTAGTAACGATAGAACAGAGTAACGCACCCCACACTGCGTCGATGCTCCAATGAGTCAATAGAGTTGGATACCCTACTGTCACCGATGAGCTTTCGGAGAAATGGTGCCACTCGATCCAATGTCTTCTCTCGGCTAGCACTGAGCATTTTTAGAGATCACACTATACTAGTTGTTAAAGATGAGGTCCCATCAAACGAGTTCAAGATTAATTCAGGGGTACCGCAAGGCTCCGTTCTTTCTCCTACCCTATTTCTTATTTCCCTCAACGATCTTCTATATAAAACTTCCAACCTTATCCAATATGAAATATGTATATGACACTGCTAATAGTGAATAAGTTGTATAAATTTAAATCGACTATGATTTAATTTTAATAGCACTCCGAAACATTGTTTTTTAATATTTTTAATTTTATATTTCTACTACATCAGCAAAGTGTTGGTTTTATCTCAGGCCCCTAACCATTTTCATTATTCTTTCAAAGAGATGTCCGAAATCGCTGATGTACTTGTATACTCTTGATTTTTCATTTTCTCTCTCTGGAGCTGCACATCATTGTCGCCAAAGTGTTTGCTGACTTAAATTTTTCGTGCATTAAAAAATTTATAGACACATATTATGACTTGCGCGGTTTATTGTGAAAAGCGAAAGTCCATGGCTTATTGCTACTGCTTGCTTGCTGCTATTTGTTATCGTTCTTGTATTTTATATCCTTGTTGATAATGCCTTTATGAGCTTCGTTTTTCAGACCTTTGTTTGTTGCTCCCATTTCTGTTTTCTTGTTTGGTTTTATCAATGTCATCGCAAGTGCTTAAAGGAGCGATTAACCATTACTGTCACTTGTTTAAGCAGTTGTCATGTATCTGGTGTTTGTGCGTGTTAAAGCATTTGATTCGGTAATACATACATTCACACTTTACTCGAGTTTACTTTATTTAGTACATGGCAAAATTGTATGTGCGTTTTTCTTTTTACTTCTTTTTTCTCAAATATTTTCAAATATTTTAGTCAAATGCTCTGTTATTAAATTTGTTAGATCTGTGTAAAGACACATTTTTGCATACTGTATATATATATATATATATATATATATATATATATATATATATATATATATATATATATATATATATATATATATATATATATATATATATATATATATATATATATTTACCTATTGAGCGAATAAAATGAGAAATGTGGTTTCTAGTGGACGAAATGCTGTAGTTGTCGTTTTGGGGGTTTTTTTTAAGTGTATCTGCGATACAAACTGCCTGGCGATTGCCAATGGTGATAAATTGACTAAGTGGGGTTGAACATCCACACTTTGAGGGATTGTGGTTTCAACCAAATTGTGCAAAGACTTGCAGCAGACTAACATAATTGGTTTGAGTTTGTAAAATTTTCGGTTAAATGATACTTAAAATCCATTTGATCCAATAAGTTTTATTAGCTTCTTGGATTAAATATAAGACTTCGTCAAACACACACACACACACATACACAGTGTGGCTATGCAATAATAAAGTATAATAAAAAATTTTGAAGATATGCTGCTAAGGACATATATATTTTAGCGAAGGTTACATTAAAATATAAATGCTATTTAATTAAGATTTCAAAGTTGTCAACAATTTACTTATCATTTGAAGTACCCTGCATGAATTATTGGAGTACATGATCCGTTTTAAATAAAAAGGAGTAGTTACAACATAGTCCGATGTGATGCAAACATGGACCATGATGACTAAAACAAAGATATTTGACAATACTCGCAACAATTTATTATTAGAAAAAATACAACTATGGCAACACTGTTACGCTATGTTTTGTTTAGTGTGTTTTCTGACAAGCCGAATGATTTTTTTTTTATTATTATTAATAAATAAATACCTATCACAGGATTTGTTAATTTCCTCTTTAACCATGGGTATATTCAGGTAACGATGAATATTTTTGACTGGAATCTTTGAAGAATTTCCAGATTTGTGTTACTAGCAGTTCCCCAAAATTGAATTCTGTAAGTCCAGGTATATTCTATGAACACAATTGTTATGTTTGCAATTATTTATTTATTTATAATAAAACATTCATATGCGTTTAATTTGCTTTATTTTATAAGAGTTTTTTAATAAATAAGGAAAAAATTTTATACGAAAATTTTGTGATTATATTTCATTTGATATTTTTTTCAAAAATACTGCAAAGGTGCTCCAAAAAAGTCAGCCCTCGTATGCGCCCGACACGGCATAAAACACATGGTGTGGTGTCACAGCGTTGCCAACTATAAAATTTCAAAACGCACCGAAATGGGGGAAAAATCGCGTTATTTCAACAAAAACGCACCTAGAAGTCTAGAATTTTTTTTTTCATTTTTAAAACCTCATATTATATTTTTGTATTAAAAATACGATAATGCCTTTTAAGCGACTATTAGACGATCAAAGTGGGTCTGATAGCACCAGCTGATGGCATGCCAACAGATTCGTTTAATAACTAGAACTTGTGTTTGTCAAACTTAGGCTCTAGTCCATTCTGGAACTTTTGTTAAGCCATTGACATATTTACAATAATTACAACGATATTTTGTTATTCAGCGGCATTATCTAGTTATATTCGCTGTCGATCGAAACCAGCTAATAGTTTTATTGCCTATTTGTCGTTAAAATTATATTGCAGGAGCCTACAATCGTTACTGTAAGGGTATAAAATATGTCGAAGAAATTTACGATTATCGGATAATTAAAACCAGTTGACAAGATTGGGTTATCTCTAAAAGAATTTATTGATATATACGAAAATTTGCCAGAATTTTAACAAATAAAAGATGAAGTTTGCCATACTCAAAAATTAATGCCAACGTTTTGGATTTTTTTTTTAATTTTATTAATTATTTATTAATTTGGTAATTTATCAATTACTAAAGCGGTAAAAACGTAAAGCAGCTCTGGGCTGGGGAACAGCTCTCGCGACATTGTAATGATTTCTTAAGTGCGATCAGGCTTGTCGTTGCTGTTTGGCTTTCGAGAGTTTTGCGGCTCACTCTCATTGGTTAACTGTTTACCTCCACTAACTGTATTAGTTTACAGTTTCGGTCGGCATAGGTCGTTACAGTTCGTCACAGCGCCGCAAACAATTACTGTTAATACCATCGTGGGCATAAGGTCTTCGTTACTCCGCCCATGCTGCGCATCCTATACTTTGAAAATTTATTTGCATCCTATACTTTATTGTATTTGTACAGTTACAAATACAATAAAGCAGCAACGAATTCATTTGTCTTCATAAATACGAAGTTTACTTTCATTGTAATATTTGACAAACTTGGCTTGATCGTTTAATAGCAAAACACTTTCTAAAATCAACATATTATATATTTTTTATTTATTTATATATATTGAATTCTTAAGCCACTAAGGCAAATGATAAAACGAAATGTTTGTATAAAATGGTATGCAAACATTTTGGATAGTGGAATAAACTTTTTTCTTACATTAAGACCAAAAGTTGAGTTGCATATGGTTTGGTGCCACCGAAATATAAAAAGCGCACCGAAAATTAAAAAGAAGTACATCACGCATCCAGATTTTAACAAGCACCAAAAACGGTGCAAAACACACCGAGTTGACAACGCTGGTCACACATATGTGGCAGTCAATGTGTTAACAACCAATTCAAAAACATAAAAACTGTAAGTAGCTCCACTCTCAATTTCATCTGTTACGAGACTACCTGATTTGTTTATTATTTACAATAGTTAATTATAAAAAGAGCTTTTTATTATTATTTTTTTATTTCATATTGGTTTTTTTATTGTAAATAGAAAAAACTTAAAACTATATTAAATTGTGTTATAATCCGCACAACTTTGTATATCATTGTAGAGCAGAAAAAATTTATCCAAACAGCATGACAAAACATAAAAATAAAGTGAATAAAAATACTAATAAACTAAAAACTCTTTATATGTAAACACTAAAACTTTGAACTAAACAATTTTTCAAAATCTTTTCAATCCCTAACAATTGAAAAATAAATTTTCAATAAGATTACTAAGAGTAATAAAGTGCATTTTATTCACTTGATTTATATCATATTTTGTGTTAAATTCTTTTAACAAAGCAGTTACATTCACCATCGGTTGGGATAGAAATATCTATACACGAGTACGAGTATAAATAGCAAATAAAGGAATTTATGGGGTTTATTGAAAAATCCAAAATTTGTTGCCAGCTTTTGTTAATAGTTTCCCCCCCCCCCCCCCCCCCCCTTTAAACAATCTGCCACAAGTAATTTTTAATTTGTCTCTTATTCATCTTGCCACCAGTCGACCGTAGAAAGAAAATTAAATGAACCCGTAATCGTACACCTTAAAAAACAAAATAGTAAAAAATAACAAAAATATATTTGAACAAACCAAGTCATCATCAACAATAATAATAAGTAGTAACAATAACATCATTATAAAAAGTCAATAACCTTTAGTCAATTGTTCAAATGATGAACAAACTAAAGTAATAGAGATGGCTGCATTTTTACAACAACCAAACGTCATAGAGATGCTGAAACCTTTAGGATATACGAATCTAAAAATAACCGACCACTACTCACCAGCATCAGCTGAAGGAGAAACATGTATGTAGCATTAGAAAGAAGTTTTATTACAACAACAACAACAACAGCTAGCAAGAACGCAAGCATTGCCCAGTGGTATAAGGAAACAGATATGTACAACTAGGTTCACCGGCTAGTTTGGTATTATCTCTAGCCGCACTACAGGAAGTGTAGTTGATTTGCTTCAGTACCTGTGCTTTAGCGTTGTATAGGGTGTTTTTTTAAGCCCGATAGAACTTGAAATTGTAAAAAATAACACAAAAAATTAAATTGTAATCAAAATTTTTTTTTATTCGAAAGATCAATACGTGACATTAACATTTGAAAATGATTTCGGGCATATGGGCACCGCGGCTGTTCTTGACGAAGCGCATTCTGGACGTCCAATTTTGGGCCACTTTTTCGAGCACTGCTGGCCGTATGTCACGAACAACACGAACAATGCTGGCCTCCAAGGCGTCAATTGTTGCTGGTTTATCAGCATAAACCAGTGACTTCACGTAGCCCCACAGGAAATAATCGAGAGGTGTCAAATCGCACGACCTTGGACAGGTCCATTTCTCGAAATCAACTTATCGCCAAATTTTGATTTCAGTAAGTCGATGGTTGCGTTCGCCGTATGGCACGTAGCGCTATCCTGTTGAAACCACATCTCCTCCGGATCAATGTCATCCATATTTTCAAACAAAAAATCATTGATCATGGTGCGGTAACGATCTCCATTGACCGTAACGCGAGCTCCGGCCTCATTTTTGAAGAAATAAGGTCCGATGATGCCACCAGCATGAAATCCGCACCAAACAGTGCATTTTTCTGGATGTAATGGAGTCTGTAGGGTCTCTTGTGGATTGGTCTCACTCCATATGCGGCAATTTTGCTTATTAACAAACCCGTTAAGCCAAAAATGCGCCTCATCGCTGAACACAATTTTGCGATAAAACAACGGGTCAGTTGCCAACTGCTAAATTTGGATAATTTCGTAGCGTTGTTCAAGCGTGAGTCTATTCATGATGATTTGTCAGAGTATACTGAAACAAATAAAAAAAATGTTTCATCAAAATTTAATTTTTTGTGTTACTTTTTACAATTTAAAGTTCTATCTAGCTCAAAAAAACACCCTATATAAAAAAGTATTATTGTAATGACAATGTTAACTATAATGAAGTGAACTATTGCTTAACGAATATGAATTACTGAATATGAATATGATACGAATATCGATTATTTGTTTGTTAACAAATCTACCGCTTTGACTATTACTGGGTGGTTTTTTGCGATTTTTCGAAGTATTCTCGTCAGGAGGTATTTCGACAGCGTGCAACTCATATATATTTTTTACCATAAGTATTAATGTATGTGAATAGAAAGATAATATCTATTTCTTATTATTTAAACTCAGAAATCTCCATCTATCATTAAACGTAAGTGTCTACAAAGATTGGGTAATATAACTCAACTTTTTTCACCTGCCTTGATGGTCTGATAGTGGATAAATTCCATGTAATAAACAAAATCATGGTTCGCTAGCGCCTCAGTGTGGCTTGCAAGGCTCACGCAACTTTTTGTCATATCTTTGTAGCGAAATGAAAAAATTCCTTGCTAAAAAACTCGGGCCTTTTAATATCTTTGTAGCGATGTGAAAAATTCCTTGCTAAAAAACTCGGGCCTTTTAATCCTTCCCGCATGCAATTCGAAAGACAGTCAAAAGATGTCTAGGTTTCACGTATTGCTGGCCCGAAGTTCATAAAGATCATAAGCTCTTAACCAACTGACATGGCCTTCCACCAAGATAACGGTATCTCGGGTACTATTACTAGATCCTTAAAAATAGGTCATGCAACTTAATTTTCGACCTTCCCCTGCGATTTTAGATCTAAACCACAACTAGAAGGTTTCAGCTAAGATTCAGGCACCTCAACCTTCTGGATGATCTGGCAAATAAAGCCATAATACACGATATTAAAAGTGCGTCATACCTTTTACCCAACTTAATTTGATATTTCTTTCTTGGACAAGTTGAACCATGGAGAGATACACAATTAATTGTGCTTTACGTTATTAATTGTGAGTCACACCTTAATGTCATGTTTTTTCGCCAACTTAATTTAACATTTCTTTCTTGGACAAATTCAACCATGGAGAGATACACAATTGAGGAGTGCGTTAAAAGTGTTAAAGACTTTTGCGGAACTAGGTGTGCAAATCAAAATGCATTATGCATTTCGTATACTTCGTGCTTGAGTGACAAGGAAAGCTAATATCTGAATAATATCTGAACTAAGAGTGACTTCTTTAAAATGGGTCTATCAAGCAGTTACCGTAAATGATGTTTGCTTTGTGAACAGAAATTAACAATACCTGGAAGATAAAAGGCTGCAAAAGGAATCTGCCACTTACCATACAATGCCTATTTGGCGCATGAAATTCAATGGCTAACATAGTTAGCCCCTGGCGTAGCGATGTTAATTGACTCTCGCGATCATTTGCCTTGACGCCATTCTACTTCTTTTTTTGGCTATAGCGTTGGAAAACCAACTATCACCGTTTAGGTTATGGTCAGATAAGCCCAAAATAGACTATGAAGTACCGACCCAAAAATAGAGAGATGTATTCCATTTTCGAAGGGATATACGTAATGTAAATACTATAGAGATGCAATGGATTTAAATATGTTTTGTACCATATCAGATTACTCCAGCACTTAGATGTTTCTTTTTGAAACATGAAAACTGTGGTCAATCCTGCGAATATCTTACTGAATTTTCATTCTCAGTACATCCAGAGATCCCAACTTCTCAATGTTTACACCCTATGTAAATAAAAATGAAGTAGGATCTATGATAAGCTAGCAATGCTAAGTCTTACATGCGTTGAAATCGATGCTTTTTCAATGCTATTCAAAACGGAGTTTTGTCCTTTTTTTTGCTATTCGTCACAGAATTCATTTCTGTTCGAAAAATTTTAAACGTTTTATTTTGCTCTACAGAACACGGACAACTTAAAAGCTTTTCGAAATGAAATCCCTCTTAACTTCTAGAATATGATTGTATTCCAAAAAGTTTTTAAGTCTTTCGCCTTCCGAAGACCAAAAACAGGGATTGAATTCCGTTCCGATGACTAAGTCACATATATTTAAAATTTTTGCTGCAATATTCTTAGATAAAATCTGGAAAAATGTAGTTAATTAAGTTAATAAAACCAGTAAACAAAAGTTTAAACAGGTTTAAACTGTCTCAATCACTTTCATTGCTTTTTATGCGATCTTGTTTTACTCAACCGCGAAAAATCCAGCCAGCCAGTCCAGTGAAAAACCTTTACTAGTGATACTGAACCAAATAGCTATTTAACAGTGGTTAGTACTTGGAACAACTACTGGTGAAGAAGCATGAATGTACTATAGCAGACAAGTAGCACAGGGAGAAACTACCCACCACTTCACTAGCCAATTATGCTGATGGTTTCAGCTTATACCACAGGGTTGAATGCAGTTGTGTGTGTGTGTGTTTATGTCTGACTGATTTTTCTTTCTATCTTTGTTATATGCAGGTTTTTTTTGAGTATTACCCATTCTTTTATTAGATTAGCATTGTTTGGGTTGTAGTAGGTGCGCGTTGAAAATCGTGTTGTCTTTTTGTACGTGCCAGGTAGAAGCAAAAAAAAAAAAAAACAAATATAATGATGGGTTTTCTGACAACGACGACGAAGCTGTTGCGACTGGTGATGGTGTTGATGCTTTAATGCATCTTGTTCCATTTACAATCGTTCAATAGGATAAAAAGAAAAATTTCACAAACCACTCACGTAATGCCAAAAGCAGCCAACTATTTATTTGCTGGGATTTGAAGGATTATATTTTCGGATTTTTAAGTTTATGCGTCTTACAATTTTGATTTATAATTTATTTCCAGTTCAAAGACACATACAACCTGCAATAGATTAAAATAAATACTAACTTAAACTAGCTTTGTAAAAATATTTATTCGCTGGCTTAAGGCATCTTTAGATGGTAATACAAGTATTTAGATCTGTCAAAGATATGTGTAGAATCTTGGAAATCTTACCGTGTTAAAACAAAATGTATTTAGTAGAGAGAAATCTAAATGCAAAAATTGACAAGCGGTCGGTAAATCTTCATTTTCTAAAGTGCGGTCTCCACCTGACATGAAAACACTAACTTTGACGCTAACTTCAAGTTAAAGTTAAGTATGGACCGCTCATGTTGAAGTTTGAATAAAGTTATATCTTGGTTGTTAAAACATTTCATTTGGAAACTCTGTTATAACTTAAATTGACAACAGCCTGCTAATTGTAGCTGTTTTTCGCCATTTTTATTTTTTTACTATGAGAAGTTATAACTCTAACATTACTACGTGTCTGCCACGCTAAACAGACAGATATATAAACAGCAAGTTTTAACTGCGTTTCATGTTAAGTGTAGACTGCATGTAAACTCTCTCTCATCAACTCTGTGTTCTCATCACATCAGAGGTGTATTTTTAAATTTGCTTTGGCAACACTTCAAGGTACAACACTTACAAACTCAAACAATGGCAGTTCAAGAATATTGCATGTTGTTTTTGTTTATAACAAATTGCATATGTGATCAATATGAGACAAATATAGAAGAAAAAATAAATAAGAGCTCAGTGGCTGAGTTGGTTAACCGGCCGTATTAAAAATACATCATGTTTACATGGTACTGAGTTCGAATTCTAGTGGGCGATGATGAGCAGTGTAGCGTCCGCAAAACAGCTAGTTGTTCCCCAGCTTTAGTGTATTCAATTATTTTTTCCTGTCTTCTTTGATCAAGAGTTATTGATCGCGGCAATTATTGTTATAATTAAAAAATAAAAATATTTCTTGGCTTTAGCCAGGATTTAACTTGAGCCAGACAAATGATACCATCCCATCATATAATATTAGTAAACTAAAATATACTAAATATTAGCTGATTTACTTTCAAATTAAACCAATTAAATATCTACTAGTTGTTTTGTCTTTAAATTTTATCAAAAATGTTAACATTGATATACAGTGGTGGACATGTAGTTAAAACATAAAAGTGATCTTTCATTCTTCGATGTTTTATATGATCTATCGTTATTTTAACTAAACTTTTCCACTGCAAAGATAAGTTTGATCTCTTTCTTCACATTAAATTGTTGTTCAATTTTATAATTGTATACCAATATTAGCCACTAGCTATGGGGAAAAGACGAAGTTGCTCTAAAGAATCATTAAATTAATGAGGCTCCGAGAAGATGGTGAATGCATTTTCTCAATTACTTATTTGCTCTAGATGAAAAATGTATAATGCAATGAACCCTTTTGATAAATTTAGGATCTCACATTATGTACACAGAGCCTCCAAATTACGTAAAACCACGACAAGAGACGATAGAATATTCGTAAGTGCCTCTAAAGCTGACAGAATTAAAGGCGCCAGATAACTAAAAGTTAAATTAGAGTCGTCATATGGTATCCATATATACCTATTCGGAGGAGGCTTAATCAAATAGCCTTACGTGCACAGAGAAAACATTCGTCTCAAAAAAAAAGAAAAAAAAAAAAATTAAACTCGGACTAGATTTAATAAAAAAAATAAATAAAAATTATATTAAATTAAATCCCCCTTAGATTTTGTCGAAAGAAAACATTAAGAAATAAATAAGATTTGGAAAAATATTTTATGGAGTGACGAATCCAAGTTTTTCCAGTGGCGATCAGATGGGAAACGCTATCAATAGCGTCTAGTTAACTAACAACAAAATTTCTGATATAGCCTTTGAGGCTAATAAATTAATTTACTATCTAAAATGTTTTAATTATGTGGCCACCACTGTAGTTGTGATATAGAGTTGTGTTTTTAAGTAGTTTTCTTTTCTATTAACATGATACAATATTTTTTTTAGTTTTAGGGTCTTTGCAATCGTTTGCAGTCACCTTAACTATTAAAAACATGACCTTTACCATATATGACAGCAAAATTAGTTGGTCACGTTATTGCTTGTTGAAGTAGTTACCAGTGCATTTCGTCCGTCCAGTCCGACCGTAATTTCGTTTCTTGTAGTTTTTACCAACATTTTTATATTTGGTTTGTTTGTAAGAATGTATATTTTGTTGGTTTAACTGCAACTGCAAAGTGTTGCCTGTTCGATCCACAAACAAAGATGATGTTGCAACTGGTGCAGTGGATGATGTGTTTTTTATTTTTCCAAACAAAACTTTTACTCTTACTTAATGCCTTTAACAAACATACACATACAAGTGTATGCGGTCGTTTTGTATTTCTATAGTTTCGTTTATTTTTTTTTAATTTATTTTCTTTTTATTGTAACCCGACTTATTGTGGAAAATTGTTACTTGGCACTTTTCAGGGAATGCACAATGAACACCTGAAACAGTTCAATGACTTTAATCAAACCCTTTATTGTTTGCTTGATGTTACATCCGAAATTAGCTTGATGAGGAATAATAGAACATGAGAGGGAGAGAGAGTATTATTGGCTAATAAAATGAGTGAGTGGGAGCATGATTTTTAAGATAAAACATAACTGGTTTCAAAAATTTGGTTTCTATGTAGTGGTTTGTACGTTTTAGAAAATTTTGATTAACAGACACTTTAAGTAACAAAAGAATAAATTAGACAGTCATTTTTTATACAGCATGTTGCTTTGAAGTGACAAGCGCTTCACACCTATGACAGCTGGTTAAATACTGTGACATTAAAACAGTTTATCAATAGGAAATATTGCATTGTGGTTTATCTATTAAAGTTCATTAGTTGGCATGTTTATATTATTAATGGATAATTATAGTTTTAGTTGTCATCTATTAACAGCAATATTATTAAAAAAACATTTTTTGTATATAATTTGTGTAATAAGACAATTGTAAGCTAGGCAAGTTTTTAGAATATTTCACCAAAATTTTTCCAGATTCTTCTGCATATTTTATTCTATAGCACAGAGTTTGTTTTGTCGATTCTATTACGCTTTGATTTGATTTCGCAAGTTAAAAAAAAAAAAAATTTTTTCAATAAAGTTCCATGTTTACGTGTTGGACCGTGAGTAAATTTAATTCGTTCGTGGCTGCAGAAATTCCGTGCAACTGATTCAGTTATGAATGTCCCATGGACAGGGAACAGTCTTTCTTCAAGGACTTCCGAAAACATAGAACTGATTGAAAACAGTTTACGTGAAAATCTGCGACTTTTAATACGGAATAAAAGAAGCCTCACTGGGACTGCCAAAAGTGGTTATTCATGAAATTTTACCAAAAGTGGTTATTCATAACCAAAAGTGGTTATTCATGAAATTTTAAAAAAGTTCCGTCGTTTTAAAATTAAAATTTTCCAAGAACTGAAAGAAAGTGACTTTGATTTACACAAAAATGTTTGCGAAGCGATGTGCGCTGCGCACAGTGCGTAACTCCCATTTTTTAGAGCGACGAGGCTCATTTTCATTTAAACGGCCAACAACCAAAACTATTATTACTGGTCTCCCAGAACCAGCAAGCCTGGACTAAAACTTCCAAAACCATTGTATTACCCCAGTGTAACTGCTTGCTCAAAATTACACATATTTTGTCGAAAAATTACCGAGATGCTTCATAAAATTAGTTGTGTAATTTTAGTTCGGTAGTAGTGGCCTCTTATAATCGACCTAATTTTCTACAAAAGTGGCTTAGAATGTAATGTAAGTTCTCGAGTCATATTCTGAATTCCGATTTAATATCACAAATATTCTTATGTTTTTGCCTCTAAAAATATTTTTGTGGATTCTTCAATTGTAAATGAAATAAGGACACTCACACTTGTTCGTTATACAGTACTTAAATAATTCACAACTTTATTTATACTTGATGCCACGGTGTACCAAAACACTAGGCTTGCTTACTTTTACTTATGACGTTTTTGCACAAAGCTTAAAAATAAACTGACTCGTTGTCACCGACCTGCCGGCTTTTTATACTTCATTAATATCTTCTACAATTATATAGATTATTCTAGCCATTTATAATTTACGCATATACACATTCATACACATGCTTGCGAATAATAAGCCAGTCACAACAACAAGCAATAATAAAACGAATACCAAGAATACAAGAAAAACAACATCATTTGTAATTGATATACCTGCAATTTTACGTACTTTAAATCATGTGTGTTTGTTTGTTTGTGTATTATGTTTTTAGGTTTATCTTGCTTGTATGAATGTGTTGTACATTTTTAATAAGCAGATCAACAGCTGCACACTGAGTTAGATGTGACAAAAATTCTTAACAATAATATAAAGTCTAAACTTGCCTAGATAAATGAACTAATTTGATAGAGTCACAGGTTCAATTTTTTCGAAAGGCTCTGGGTGTTACTACAGACAAACTTTTTGTTTCGTAGTTTTTGAATTTTTTTTATTATTTTGTGTTAAAAAAAAACATCAATATTGTGCTTCACGTCACCCATAAAAATTATACTTTTTATTTCTCTTAAAATATTAAGTGCATATTAAATTTCACCAAAGTATTTTTTATTCTTATTGCTTTTTAGCCAATAAAAAGTTCTATTTAAGTGTCGCACTGTATCCTAAATTACGAATCCATCCAGCTGCTGCTCTTATAACTGCACGTATGTACGTATTCGTTTCTACGCTGATTGTGTGTCAGCACTAGCAGTTGTTTATAGTTCAATATAATTTATTAACTTCATAAATAGTCGTTTATTTTGTATTTCATTTATGGACGACTTGTTGTGTTGCAAGTACTCAAACACATACAAATGCAAGTTAAAGTTAAAGCAGAAGTTATACAAAATATTTCCTTTCAATGCACCAAGTTGTCGTTGACTTTATCATAATTTATTTAATTAATTTGATTTCTATTAAAGTTTTCACAAACACTTTGTTATGAGCACACAGAAGAAGGGATGAAAATGCAGAAATTCGAAAAATGTTACGAACAGAGCAAGGATTTTTATAATACGAGTATATGCATCTGAAAGCAATAATATAACGAGTTTATAATTTCTGTTTTGTTCCAATATTTTTTACCTCTTCACAAACATGTAAAGGATATAAGTTTATAAGTTATATAAGTATATAAGTTTGTGATTCCGTTTATAAGCTATTTATATTCGGATCCGCATTGATAGAAAATTCGATTAACAATTTCCGTCTGTCCACCGTTGAAATACCGTTTCTGCGAAAACCATTAGTGTTGGGCAGCCCAGGCCCCTTGCCACCAAATTTTGTTTTGAACGCAAGTATCAAGAATATTTAAAACGCAAACTTTATTCCTTGAACTTAGAGTTGAAACCCTTTTTGTCTGGAGACTTAGAGCAGACTTCCTTAAGTTAATATATAATGGTGTTAATAGTTTTAAATTATAAAATGGCCTTTTCATGTCAGAAAATGTGGAAAATTAGAAAAATTTTACAAGCAAATAGTTAAGGCTGACAGTTAAGCGATAACAAACATGGTAAAATAATAATTGACAATCGATTATTTCCATCAGCTGTTAGACAGTGGCATAGCAATTAGACTTAGAAGCTTTTTTCTTCACGGGTTTGCTATTGAAATTAAAAAAAACGATTTTTTGGAATTTTGCTTCAAACTTAATGATCTTTTTGCAAGGCGATTACAATTTTTTTTTGTAGTACGCTTACGCGACATTAATACGCTACAAATTTTTTTTAGAATCACGCTTTCGTAGCCTCCAGTTGAATTTCGCAAGGGGATCATATCGCTAAGGGTCTTTTCAAAACTCTTGTTGCCCACAATAAAGAAAACTCTGATTGAGGGGTACCATCAAATTTTTCCGAACAATATCAGAGGGAAACTGTTCTTCTGATTTCAAGCTAACTTTTTAGTTGAGTAAAACATTCTCTTATCCTGTTTCTAAGTTTTAGAGACCTACAAAGTTGCTACTCTTTTCCATTTCTTTCGTTTTCTGATGAATAGATTGTATCATTCACATTTCTGAGATTTGAATTTTTTACAAAACACTAAATCTAGAGAGTTTTTTGTTTCACTGCAAAAACATCT
Source organism: Thecocarcelia acutangulata (assembly GCA_914767995.1). Taxonomy (NCBI): domain Eukaryota; kingdom Metazoa; phylum Arthropoda; class Insecta; order Diptera; family Tachinidae; genus Thecocarcelia; species Thecocarcelia acutangulata. Next base: position 114,579,397 of record OU612097.1, read on the forward strand.
AGAGTTATTTGCAGGAAACGAACCTGCGATTTTAAGGCTGTTAACTCCAACTAACCTCAAGGTTATTGGTAACATGTTGCATGGCTTATTGAAAGTTTCCAGTGACAGTGCAGTGAAGTTCTAATTCGACAAATGGGGCGGCAATCATCAGAAACAGAGACAATAGTGGGTGAGTAATCCGTTGGAAAATCTTATGACGCCTCCACTTGCATCCACTCTAGAGCGACATTCTTTACAACGGATAATAAGTGCGGTTTCCACATAACCACATCTAAGCCCAATTCGAAAATTGTCTCAAAAAGCACACAAAAAATCAAAATGATTTTGGCATCTCAAGGAGCCTGAAGGAAAAATATTGTCCGCTTTTAGGAGTATGATTTTTTCATCAAGGCGAAAAAAATTACATAAAAATATGAAGTTTTACAACATATGCAAAAATATGCATTTATTGCAAAATATGCTGATATATGCATTTATGCAAAGATATGCAACATACGCATCAACGCTGTTTTATGGTAAATTCTTCGTTTCAGAGAGAAATCTATTTGAGTATCTACAAACATGCATTTGCATGCTAATACTTGCCCTGGTTATGAACAGTTAACTCTGAAATAAATTAGGATAAATTATTTATACGTCACTTCATGCACATAAAAGGTAAAATTATTGTGCAAGTGTAAAGATTATTTGTTATGTGCAAATAATTTGCAATCGAAGTAAAATTTAACGAATGGCAATAAAATTTTATACATTATTTTAATATGCTTATATACATATGTAAAAAGAGCGGTGTTCTTTTTAAATAGTGGGAATTACGACATTGTGAATAAACAAACTTTAACAAAAATGTGTTTTTGATGTTGTATTAAGTTTAATTATAAATATTAATTTATTGATGTTTTGTTGAAATTTCACGTAACTTTTTCATCGTCAAAGTAAACGACAAATGATTTTGATAAAATCTTTTATCGATTGAAACAAGTTGGTTTACCGAATATTTTTCCATAATAAATTTGCCACGTCTCTACTTCAGGGCTGCCAAACATAAATTGTCAAGACTAATGTTTACCAAACTGGCGGCAATATATAGCAGTATACCTTCACGGCGGACACCCAGTATAACAGTTTATGTATATGTATATTGTCAAATAAATAAATTGTTACATTTTTGTGTAATATTTTGCATTTTGAGGGCTTGAACGTGTAAAATGAATTTGCACTTCTGACTACAGTATTCAGGACATATTTTTTGCACAAGGTCGCTATTAAGAACCATCTATTCCATAAGACGGCGAAATGTATTCGTTTTCGAAAGAAGAATCACAGTATAATAGTTTACTGTTACTGTATAACAATTTACAGTATAACAGTATACTAAAAATGCATACATAAAAATGTATATTGTCAAAAAAATATATATATTTTTGTGTAATATTTTGAATTTTGACGGATTGAACGAGTAAAAATAATTAGCACTTCTGACTACAGTATTCTGTCCTGAAGATAGCAAAATGCATTTCTTTTCGAAAGAAGAATCACAGTACAATAGTTTACTGTTACAGTATAACAGTTTACTGTTACGGTATAACAGTTTACTGTTACAGTATAACAGTTTACTGTTACGGTATAACAGTTTACTGTTACGGTATAACAGTTTACTGTTACAGTATAACAGTTTACTGTTACAGTGTAACAGTTTACTGTTACAGTATAACAGTTTACTGTTACAGTATAACAGTTTACTGTTACAGTATAACAGTTTACTGTGACTGTATAACAATTTAAGGTATATAAGTTTACAGTATAATAGTTTAAGGTATAACAGTTTGCAGTATAACAGTTTACAGTATAACAGTTTACCAAAAATTTATATTGTCAAATGTATATTGTCAAAAATATATATATTTTTTTGTAATATTTTGAATTTTGAGGGCTTAAACGTGTAAAATTAATTTGCACTTCTGACTAAGTATTCAGGGCATATCTTTTGAATAAGGTCTCTATTAAGAACCATCTATTCCATAAGATGGCAAAATGCATTCCTTTTCGAAAGAAGTATCACAGTATAATAGTTCACTGTTACAGTATAACAGTTTACTAAAAATTTATATTGTCAAATGTATATTGAAAAAAACACAAAATATATTTTTGTGTAATATTTTGAATTTTTAGGGCTTGAACGTGTAAAATTAATTTGCATTCTGACTACAGTATTCAGGACATATCTTTTGAAAAGGTGGCTATTAAGAACCATCCATTCCATAAGACGGCAAAATGCATTTCTTTTCTTAAGAAGAATCACGTATGAGTAGATGTGGTGTTACTTGTAATAAAAATAAGAAATTATACTTCTCTATATACGAGTATTCATTTTATATAATTTCAAACGATATTTTCATTAATACGAGTCTATTAGCACCAGTTTATTACACTCAGTACAGCGTTTGTATTATATGACTGCTAACGGAATTTTGTAAAAATTTATTTTTCAATAGTACTCGTATTTAAAGACTTAAAAACTCTAATGTTTAATTTAATACTATCCAACATTAATTAGAATTTTTAAATATACAAACAATAGAAAATTCAAAAATTTATTAAAAACATTTTATTTATTATAAAGTGGTGTTATATTGTTCTCGTAGCCTTTAACATAACTAATTAATCTTTGATTAGCTATGAAAGTATGTTCAAGTAAATCTGGATAAATTGCAGCATTTCAAACTAAAATGCCAAACAAATTTATTGTTTACTGTCAATCATTACTATATTTTAATAAATATATAATAGCTTTGAAAATTCTGTTGAGTAATTAATAATAGAGATTAAATAAGCAGCTGCATAACAAAAGGTACTATTATAATTTACACTTTTTGTAAATTTGACTTTTTTCGGCATTTTTATACTAGATTTAAATCTTTCGGAAACAATCAAGTACTCGTATTGTGGTTCTGTAATAAAAGGTGGTCTAACCATAATGCACGATATTAATTGTGTCGCACATGTTAACAGCAAATCCTTTACTCAACTTAATTTGACATTTCTTTGAGTCAGTGTTTGATGCATTTAGACATGGAGCGTTACATAATTCAGCAGCGCCTTTTACAAAAATGGGCCTTCAAATCTACGAGTAAAAAACTAAAACTAAAAACTACACAAACCGTTTGACAAGCACACGACTGACACAAACATTAGTCATACAAACGCGAATTAGTTAGTTTTTTGTTTCCAATGAAAATAGACGGCGATTGTGGTGCGGCAAATTCCTCATTATGTAAAGTTCGTAATATATGAACTGTTTTTATTATCATTCGTTGCTGATCTTAAGACATTTCTCTTTTAACTTCTGCACAAAAATGTTTTAGTCTCTATTTCTTGAAATTCTATGTACTTTTAAATTCCAGAAAGCAGGTAGGCTTTTATATAATTCTGTAAATTATGACAACAGAACATTTTCTTGCTCCATTTTATGTGCTTCTTCTTCTTCTAGCACTTTATTCAGTAAAACTTCCACTGATATGACAAAATTTAGCACTACACAACACAAGTGGTTTGGCAAACATTAAAGGTTTGAGCGAAAATACAAAATCTTTGATTTGCGTGGAAACATGTATATACAAACGTAAACTTTTGGCCTGTTTGCCAAGTAGTTTGTGTATTTTATTTCGCCCTCGATTGTTGAAAAGCCAAAGCATCCAGAAAGAGTTACTGCTAGGTGCGGTTTATGGATTGGTGGCGTCGTAAGAACAAACAGCTTTGAAAGTCAGGTCAGCCAAGCAGTTACCATAAACGATGTTCACTACCGCGATGTGATAGCAGGCTTTTTGTAGGCAGAAATTGAGGATACGGGCCTGGACGATATGTGGTTCTAGGATTACGCCTCTTGCCATACCACCTACGAAGCAATGCATATTCTGCGCAAAAAATTTAATTGTTATCTGAACTCTCGTTCCATGGGAATGGTTAAAAGAAAAAGAATACGTCAATAAGTCGAAAATAATTCAAGAGATAAGGAATGAGGTAATCCGGCACATAAACGACGTTGGACCTCATTTAAATCTCAGTCATTCAAAATATTGACTATTGGATAGAGTTATGCCATTGAAGCCCTGGCGGAAATTTGAACGATATGTTGTTTCATACATAATTGTCAGTAGTCCTTCTGACATAATAAAAAATATGAAGATAATATTCTTAAAACTTTATGTTTTATATGTAGTTAATATAGCACGTTTCGGCAGCACTATCTCTTTTTTCTTTGGTTTTTTTTAGCATCAATACTCAAAGGATGACTCCATCATATGCAGTGTATTGTACTAGAACTAAGAAATAGATTATGAGGATGGGGAAAGAGGGACTAGTGTTTGTGGACATTTGATGTGAATTTTCCAACCATGTAACTGGCAGGCAACACCTCTGCAAGCAACGTGTTCTACAGGCGAAGCGTCCGGCTGAAAACCAAATTCTCTCTGTAATGTGTTGTATGATTCCCAGAGCAAACAACACAGGTAAAGGATGTCTGAATGATGAACTCGTATTACGTAAAAATTCCTCATATCAAAATCCATTGTAGTAGTGATAGAACAGAATAACACACCCTACACTGCCTCGATGATCGAGTAAGTCGATAGAGTTGGATGCCCTACCGATAAGCTTTTCCGCTCTCTCTTGCATACGGTCGAACAACCCCAAAATAGACTTGTAGGCACCGACCCAAACATGGGAAAGTATACCATTTTTGGTCGGAGTGAAGTACATCTTATGCTGCTTCAAAACCCGAGGCACTTGAATGCTTCTTTGGAGACATGAAACTTGTGGTCAGTTCAGCGACCATCACACTCCAAAAACATCCTTCTAAGAACATCAAGAGCATCCGATTCCTCAATATTTATACCATCCATTAGTACAGATGAAGCAGCAATTACAGTCGTGTGCTTATATATTATTAAACAACACTCGGTCTTACGAACATTGAACAGGGTCACCTGTTTTTACTGCCGTATTCGGAGATTAAAAGAAGATCACTGCTCAGTCAGTCATTCAGAATTTGCCTCTAGGCACTGATCTCGAATAGGCTGGGCCTGTAACTGAATGAGAACGATCAGCAAATTCTGTTGTCATCCACGAAAGAGTGGATAGGATTGAAAGTTTGATATGGGAGGTTATTAAGAAAACTGAGAATTAGGTTAGGGGAAAGAACTTAGCCTTACGGTATCCCTGATGTTAATCTTGAAATAGTTTAATGAGACCCTAAACAACTAAAATTAGGTTAATAAAGTTGGTTTCCGAAAATGCAAATTTTTAGTCTTTGCCAACAAAACGTACTTTTTCATAGTCTTTGCTATCATTTGTTATACATACGCTTCTCGCTTTAATGAAGACATAGGCAATTCTTGTCTTAATGAAGCTACAACTAATATTCAAAATGTTCAAGTCAATATTAAAAGTTTTTGTATGTGTCTATGAGGCAAAGCAAAAGGTTGGTTTTAAAGGTCTCCTGACTTGATTAGGATGAAACAATATATTGATAAGCTCATATCAGCTTAGATATCATGTTTATATGAAAAGTAGTTTGTTATGCCTAAATCAGTTCAATAACATCTGCCATTTAATTTCTATTTTTACCACTGGGTAACTTTGCACGCATAAATTCTATTGTATTTCGTTGAGTATAAATTCCAAGTATAATTGTCAGGAGTAATATTTTAATTACAGTGAAAGCCTGCACAAAGACGTGAATGTACTTGTATGTAGATTTTTGCTTAACACCTTCTATGACTGCAACAGTCGTTACTTTAACTGTGTTGAAACTACAACTAAACAGTACATTTTGTGTACCATACATGTGTTTGTACAATACAGTACACAAACATACAGTAAACAAACTACTAACCTAGGAAACCTACCGTAGTATATAACACATGTGCAGATAATAAATAATTTCTACATTTGTAGTAAAAATGTGCATGAGTATTTGTGGCAAAAAGTACCAGGGGAGCATGAGCTTCACTGGTTTTAATAAACTTATGTTTAACCGTAAACGCATCATGCTTGGTGAGTGTTACTGATATATTTGATAAATGCAGGAAGTGAATTTATATCGACAAATGTAAAAGCGACGTTTAAGTTAAGTCAAGAGTGTTTTATTGAAGCGTCAAAAGCTAACTAACATTTATGCAAGAATATTATTTTGATTTCCATTTAATTGAATGTCATAAAGTGAAAAATGTATGTAACGTACTTACAGTAATATTAAACTTTATTTTTAATATATTGTACAGCCTTAAAAAAAAAGAAATGTTTAAATTAAATATTTTTTGGTTTGTACATATGTACATCGGGTTTTAGTTCAAATTTTTTCTTTCTTAAGTTTTTTTCTTAAGAAGGACTTTTTTTTACAATACAAATTTGCTGTGATCGCTAATTATGGATTGAAGAAGATATGAGATGAATATGAGATGAATATAGATACAGAATAATTAAATGCTCGGTGGCTGAGTGGTTAAAGCAGCAGATCATGATACGTCATGACCCGAGTTCAAATTCCAGTGGGTGCTGATGAGCAGTGCAGCGACTACGAAACAGCTAGTTGTCCCCTAGCTAAAGATTTAATTATTATTTTTCTTGTCTTCTTTATAAAGTTATAACGTTCAATAAAAATTTAGCAAAAAAAAAAAAAAAAAATGTTAAGCAAACTTAACGTACGCAAAGTATTTGAAATATATGTATGTAGTATATTATATATATAATAATACCGGGTGATTAAATTTCAATTTCTTTAATATTGAAATATTTCCCTATAAATTTCGTGAAGCTAATTGGTGGTCTTCATGAACGCTCAAAAGCGCTGTGTCATCTGCAAAGGTGGAAGTGTGGCTTCCGAATCCCGTTGGCATGTCAGAGGAATAAATCAAATATAAAGTAGGTCCGAGTATGCTACCTTGTGGAACTCCTGCCTCGATTGACTCAGTTGGGCTTATAAAATCGCCTTCTCTGATAACAAATTCTCAACCACATAAATAGCTTTCCAGAAGCTTGTGAGTATTTGCAGGCAAGTTCATTTTTATCTTGTGCATTAAACTGGCGTGCCACATTTTCTCAAAAGCTTGGGAAACATCAATGAATACAGCTGAGCCATACTTCTTGTCCTCATAAGTCTTTCTTATGACATTGACTAGTCTATGCGCTTGTTCTAAGGAGCTGTGTTTAGACCGAAAACCAAATTGATGATACACGAGGGATACATTCTACATCATTCAGTATTGGGGTGAACTTCTTCATTAACAATTTTTCGAATAGTTTTGAAATTGTTGGCAGTAGACTGATTGATCTATATGACTCCACGTTAGTGGGATCCTTCCCTGGCTTGGGTATCATAGTAATCATAGATACTTTCCACTCTGCAGCATAATATTCGTGGCACAAAATAGCGTTAAAAATAAGAAGAATAATTCTTTTAGCTACGCAAAGAAACTGCCTAGTTTCTGAATGGCAATTTTATGTTCATGCCGCTCGTCTTTGTAACAATCTTCCACTAAGTCAACAACTTAATAGAAATGCTAATAATTTCAGAACATTTGTATTCAAATCCTTTCAGTAATTTTCTTTCGTTATGGTTTTTGACTTTATTAAAAATGTCATATTTTAAAGTTATATTGAATATTATATTTATGTTTTATTATAGCGTTTGTTCATGTATGGATTCCCCGCTCTCTCTCTCCCTCTCTTTCTCTTTCTCTCTCTGAGAATTGAGTGTGGATCCTGTTGTAATGAAAGCCTTTTTAGGTTACTTCTTTTGTACGACGTGTCAGCCTAGAACTTAAAGTCGTGCAGCGAAAAATAGAAAAGTGGTGTTTTTTTTAAAAGAAGTGATCGAACAAAAAAATTAAATAAATTTAAATCAAAAGTGCAACAATTAAATTTATTAAAATTAGAATACTAAAAAAAGATTATATATAAACAAACAAGATGATATCTAAAAAACTAATAAAATATAAAACCAAGAAAAAGAAACCAAGTGCGTTATTTTTTTCTTTGAACCTTCCTTTAATTGGAAGCAGCCTACCCCCTTCACCACGTTGATAGATCAACAGAGTTTGTTTATTCACTATATTAGCCTCTACAATGACACCAATCAAAAAATTATCTACATATGTTTCCCAGCTGTCTTTATGTTGACATTTCATAGGAGCTAACCTAATCATCAGTAGACTTTGGACATTTTTGAAAGATATTCTGAAACATTTAACTTTATATCCCAACTATGTAAATAAATTATTGAGAATTTAAAAAGAAAAATGTTTTATGTCAAAACGCAAAAAACAAGCTTTTCATTTATACAGGTCTCTCACGTGTATAAAATATATTTTTTTTGCATAAACTTTTTTAACAAATTAAATAAAAATATATAACAGTACTTGAAGATAATACGTCACAATAAAAAAAAGTGCATTTTTTGGCATATTGCTAATTAAATTTTCATAATTCCGGTTGAAATATGCAATCGAGTTTTTATAGCTTAATATTGCTTTATATGTCTTCATATCAACTCTACTTACTTAACAGGCATGGATGTAGCGAAGGGGGAAAATGGTATTCCCCCTCCGAATCATATACAATTATTTGTTAATTAATAGATGAAAAAATGATGATGAATTTGCCAACACAGAAACTTTAAATTTTGCTTGTAATGCAAAATACTTCAAAACGAGCTGCGCCTGATACGCAATACTATTATTATAATTTTTTTCTTTTCAGTTTAACTCCCCTATTTTTTTTTCTATCTGACTTGGTTTGACCGCACATTAACAACTGTTAATTTTATATTTTTATACAATAAATAAAAAAAAAAGTGCAAAGAAAACATTATTTTTATATGCACAAAAATATTCACAATTTTAATAGTTTCCGTCACGACATCGTATGCTTTCCTCTGGCCGTCTCTGTTGCATGACTTTTATTATGTAGGTGGTATTTCCGCGGTGACCGAGAGTAATTAAAATTACTATTTTAGTTCTGGTTTCAGCTTTATTCGTGCAAATTAATACAGTATTCTAAAGTTCACAAACAAAAAATTCAAAAAAACGCAGACATTTGATTGTTTCTTTAAAAATATAAATTTAAATTAATTTCAACGTCACCACGTCAACTGTCCTTTGCTATTATTAAAATAGAGCGGTTTTTATTTGGGATGGTAAATCTGAAACAAAAGCGAATGAATATAAAAGAAAAAGTACGTAGAGTGGAAAATTAAACGAAGTGGGTGAGAGAGGGATGTTTTACAATTTGTTTCACAATAAAAGTTCAGTTATTGCAGAAAAGAAAAACCATGATATTCTAAGCAAAAACAAAAACGTTTTTAAAAGATTTTAAAAATATCCAGTTTGTTTATATTTATATATATTTGGAACCACAAAGCTTTTGGTACCAAGATCTACACTCGAAAATTTTGTTAATAATAATATGTGTCACAAAAACCTTTTCAATGTACCTACTTTTTTGTACTCAAAACCATACATACAATTTATTATCAAGGATATATGTATGTATATAACTGTGGTAAGTCGTTTTAAAAAGGTAAATTTTAATAAAGGAAAATACACATGTAACTTTGTTTCTATTATAATACAAATACCTTAGTGTGCGTGTGTGCATACATACATAAGTCTACATGTATGTTCGCATGACTATATGAGTACATTCAGCAACGTATAAAAACCAAACATGCATACACATGTTGCATTAATATATACATTAAACTAACTCATCTTACATGAAGATACTATCGGATTGCTTGTTTTTATAATGCTGATGCGGTCATCTCGAACTTCTGGAACCATTGCTTAAGGGTTTGAATCGTTGGCGAAAGAAATAACAAAATTTGTAATTAGCTTCGGTGTCACGTACGCTAAAGGAAGTCAAGGCACTAAATTCCTCCAGTTTCGAAACTATTTTTTTCAGTGTAGGTTCAAATCTGCGAAAAATGTTGAGCACCATTAATAATTTCACTCGGAAAAAAATTCCTGTCTTTTTTTATTATTAGCTAACTAGCTTAATGCATTTATTCTATGAACGGCAATTTCTCTCATGACTTATAATAAAGTCATGCGAATTTTTAGCTTCAATAAAATGTATGTGAAAAGCACAAACAATTTGTCTTTTTAGTGAGTCGTTTTAATGGACATGCTCTCAAAAGTGGTGGTTGTCCAAAACAATATTAAAACGAATGATAGACATAATGCGTGAAATGTTAATGTTAGTTTTCAGCCTTAATTACATTGTGGACTTGTCTATGATGTTACATTTATAATTAGGTTAATATGCAAATAATATCTAAGGTCCCTTGTTTGACCCTCTTTTGTTGTCAGTTATCCGGCATTTAATTAAAAGGTACACTTAGCCAAAAAGTGTATTACAATATACATATAAACAGAATAGGTGCGTTAGTACCGACAAGTGATTTGTGGTCATAGACAGGTGGGTTTGGTTGTTTGTTTTTCATGTTGTTAAGCATAATTGAGAAAATAAATTCTATGAATATGAACATTATTGCCTGTGTGAGCTATTATAAATGCATACTATGTATTACGTTAAGACAAATTTGTTAACCTTTATAATCCTTTATAATAAACATTAAATTGACCATATTCAGCATTCGAAGTATAAAGATGTAAAATTTAAGAGATATCTTTTATTGCACTAATAAGATTTGAGCTTCATTTATGAAGTGTAGTAAAGCTAAATTTGGTTGAATGCATTTTGCATTATCCATCTGTTATAACACACAAGCGATGGAACATTAAAGCAAACAAGAACATGTCGATGGTAATGTTCCCTTGTCTATAGCGGCAGTTCTTGTTGAAAATCATGCTTTCTTTTTAGTTTCCCAAATATTAAAATTTTTTGATATTTTGATTGCTTCTAACACAATGTTCATCAATATAGACGGATGGTTTCCAAAATATCAATAATTTTTTGATATTTTGATTGTTTCTAACACAATGTTCTCTCGTCTATATTGATGCTTACTGTTTTGGCTTCTTTAGTTCATTGAGAGCAGTAGTCAGCGTTGTCAACTTTGAAAATTCAAAACGCACCAAAATGGAGAAAAAATCGCGTTATTTCAAGAAAAACGCACCGAATTTAGAATTTTTCCTTTTATTTTTAGAAACTTATAATATTTTTATATTAAAAAATATTTTTATACTAAAAACACGATAATGAAGCAGCTTTTTAAGTGACAGTAGCTAGAATTCGTGTTAGTCAAACTTGGCCTCTAGCACGATTATCAAATTTATTATTAAACAATATCATATAATTGTATTTTCTGTCGAGCGAAATCAATTGTTACCTTTACTGCATATTAACAGGGACATAAAAATACAGGTGCTTACCATCATCAAAATTATATTGCAGGATCATACAATCATTACTGTCGAAAGAGTTTACGACTATGGGATTTTTAAAAGTTACAGAATCGCACTCCTAGCCTTCGATTAATAGTAATTCTATCACACACAGTGTTCATCTCATTTGTGTTTTCGTAAGCGGTGTCTTGAAAAGAATTTATTGAAATATACGAAAATAACATATATAGGATGAAGTTTATCATAATCAATAATTAATGCAAACGTTTTGGAAACATTTTATAAATTGGTAATTTTTCAATTACCCCGACAGTAACGAATTCACGTGTCATAATTCGAACTTCACTGTTCAGAGATTGCATTTTGCATTTACTGTAATATTTGACAAACTTGGCTTGATCGTTTAATAGCAAAACACTCTCTAAAAGCAGGAAATTTTATTTAACGAAATGTTTGTTTTTCCTTCAAGAGTGTGGATAATATACAACAGCAAGATTATCTTACGTTGTGCATATAAGATGGTGTGTTTTCCACGCAAAATGATACGTAAAATTTTTGGATATTTGAATAAACTCACAATAAACCAAAAAGTTGAGATAGATTTGATTTTGTGCCACCAAAATTTAAAAAACGCACCGAAAGTGTAGAAAAAACGCACTCCGCACCGACTTAAGAATTTTTCGCACAAATAATTTTAAAAAGCACCAAAAACGGTGCCAAACGCACCGCGTTGACAACCCTGGCAGTAGTACTGTTAACTATTTTTTTAATCGCTGAGTAAAGAAAATAAAGAGAATAGTTATTGTAAATTAGTTCCATCACCAACAACTGTTCAAACACAACGAATGTTTCTCTTTTGGTTTCATCGTGTATACCGAAAAAGGAAACATTAAAGGAAATACAAGTCTCCTTCAATGTTCCGTTGTCTGTAGGCTACACGAAAAATTTATTAAGAGATTACACTTAATCCCGCTATGAAATAATTGTTTCACTCTTTGTACTTGTGAAGGGAATGGAGGGAGTTAACAAAAGCAAAAAATTATGGAGAAAAATTCTCCATAAAAAAATTAACAAAAGCAAAAATTATGGAGAAAAATTCTTGCTCGTTTTTAGATATCACTACGATTTTTGCCAGATTTAAAACGTAGTGTATTCTTTTAATGATTTTTGTTTTATCTCTTATTGTAAAACCTAATCATCAGCTTTAAACTTTTAACAAATACGAGGTCTGATCAAAAATAATTGTTACTTTAGAAATTCGAGAGTTACGAATGATCGATTTCGATACACATGTTTGTTATATATTTTGGCAATATCAGCCATTGTCAGTTTATTTTTGGCAGATAAAAAGGTTAGTCGTATTTGGCTGTGCTCTTCGATTTTTTGCTATTCGAGAGTGCGTCTTCCGATTGTCTACAGCAAATTTGAAACAAATTTTTGTTTTCTTGCTTTGGAATCATACTATGGTTTAATTATACTATTGTTTAGTTATAATTATAATGCAAATTAAATTCAGTGTACATGTTTGCCAAGTAGAAAAAATTTATATTAATTTTGGTAATTTGTTGCACATTTGGTAACTTTATGAAAAATTTTGGTTGTAATAATTTGTTGGTCATGGCAGCACTGCTTAAAACAATCTAAATTTTTTTTTTGTATTCTATAGAGTGTGTTAATGTTAATAAATTTATCATAGCACATAATATAGAAAGTCCTATGATGTACTACAGTTTGGCTTCCTCGATTAGCCGCATAAAAAATCACGTAAATGTATCAATATCGGAAGCAGTAACAATAATACTATTTCCATTTAGAGAAATTGTCAACTTATTCCACAATTTTTGTAAACGCCGTACAGAGAAATAAACTAAGCTTTTCCACACCTTCAACAGAATACGAGTACTTTCATTATGTGTTTCCGACGTACGTCGTTCTCTCTCTCTCTCTCTCTCTCCCTCTATTTTTACGCACTTATGTACGAGCATGTGATATATCACTTCAAATTATTATGTTGCTTGTGTATATGTATGTGCACATATCGCTCCTTTATTGCAACATAGTCATATCTCAAAAAAACTCGTTTCGAGAAAAACGCATTTAAAGTTTTTAGTTTCCATACAGGTCTTAGCAAATTTTTTGAGAAAATATCTCCTAAAGGAAACAGTTTAAAAGCAATTTTAATAAATTTTTGGCACAATATAAATGGTAGTACTGTTAACAAATCTGCATTCTTAGCTCGAAAAGCTATGACTATGTTGCAATAAAGGAGCGATATGTTTTGTTTGTTTTTTTTTTTTTTTTGTAATTATGTCACTGTCAATACTTTTTGCACACAATGGTTGGTAGCCTATTGTTTGATGGTGTTAATTAAGATTTTTGCGAAGTCACCTGCTTATGTGACACCAAGTTTTGTCATAAAACATTTTGCGGCATTTTCAGAGAAGAAGAAATTAAAAAAGTTGTTCCTGAATTGATTTAGTAAAATTGTGGTTGCTAAGTTTTGTTTAACGGAATAACAATTTATGACCATCCACAAATAAATATTGAATTCTGTATTTATTAAATTATTATAGCGTTGTACATATGCGGCAGAAATTTGTTTGTATATTTGTGTATTGCTTTTTCAATAGAATTTTAGTTTTTTTGCTCAACACACGAAAACATTGGAGCAAAAGATATCATGTTGTTTGCTTCTCCATTGTGTCCCTGTTCGTTTGTTACCAGGGATAGTCTTTTCAAATGGTTTCGTTGTCAAGCAAGCCCATAACATTTTTCATTTTGATTTCATGACGTAATTGAAACGGATATATGTAAGGAATTTGTATGTGTGCAACTCCATATGTAGTGTTAGTGATAGTACCGTATTTTAAAGTGAAAGTATTCCAAAACTCTACTGTTATTATGTGGTTAAAAATATGTACACTAAAAAGAAAATTTAATGGATCCGTACTTAAATCAAGTAAACTTAAATCAAATTGGTGTCGAAAGTACGATAAGTATGTATTTTCTTATATTAAGTACAGTGCGTTGAATTTAAGTACGAAATATTTACTTTTAGAGAAAATGAGATTGATTTGATAAAAACTAAGATTGAATCAATCTTAAAAATTAATTAAAAAATTGTAGAGCAGACTTAATCCCGAATCCGTACTTCAAGTACGATAGAACGAAAGAACAATTTAGGCTATTTTATTTATTATTAGCTACTCATATTTATACCAACAAAAAGTATGTGCATCTTTGTGTTTCCCAGCTGTATATAAGAAGTTATCCTAATCAACAATAGACTTCATTTTAAATAAATTAATGAGAATTCAAAAAACAAGTAAGAGTGTAGTATATTCGGCAGGGCCGAATTATATCGCCAAGCCAAAAAGGTAATCTTTCGTGGAAAAATCAGCTTAGGCTATATACATATGTACTGCATATGACAGGGGTCATCCCCTGAGTACTGGTCAAATAAAAAAATATATATATATGGACCAATCTTGGAAATTTTCATTTTCTGTATTATAGTAACTACTTATAAGCATAGATTATATCTCTGGTATATAAAGATCGATATCGGAAATTTTTATTTTTTCTATTTGGTGACCTCGTGATTTTATAAGAACTATCGGAAATTAAAAAAAAAAACACATAAAATTCAGAAAAATGCATGAAATATTTATTTGGATCGATAGTTGGGTCGATATAATTTAATGTTTGAAGATTATTTCATGCAAATGTTGGCCGCGGCTGCGCCTCAAATGGTCCATCCGCTTAGTCCAATTTTGGCATACTCTTTCCAACATTTCGGCCGGTATCTCACGAATAATGTTGGCAATGTTGGCTTCAAGTGCGTCCATCGAAGCGGGCTTGTCGCTATAGACATTAGCCTTAACATAGCCCCACAAAAAATAGTCTAGAGGCGTTAAATCGCACGATCTGGGTGGCCAATTGACTGGTCCCAAGCGTGAAATAAACTCGCCTCTCAATTGGTCCATTGTTTCGCGTGCTGTGTGGCATGTGGCACCGTCTTGTTGAAACCACATGTCATGCAAGTCAAGCTCTTCCATTTTGGGCAAAAAAAAGTTTGTTATCATCGCATGGTAGCGCTCACCATTCACAGTAACGTTGTGATTCGCATAATCTTTGAAGATGATGCCGCCAGCCCATAATCCGCACCAAACGGTTATTTTTTGTGGATGCTTTGGTAGCTCTTGCAATTCTTCTGGCTGCTCTTCACTCCAAATACGGCAGTTTTGCTTGTTCACGTATCCATTCAACCAGAAATGAACCTCGTCGCTGATTACAATTCTTCGATAAAAAAATGGATCTTCATCTAACTTTTCAAGAGCCCATTCACCAAAAATTTGGCGTTGTGGTAGGTCGTTTGGCTTCAATTCTTGCACCAGCTGTATCTTATAAGGCTTCACACCCAAATCCTTCCGCAAAATTTTCCACGTAGTGGAGTAACAGAGACCCAATTGCTGCGAACGGCGCCGAATCGATAATTCACGGTCATCACCAACACTGGCCGATACGGCTGCGATATTTTCTTCAGTTCGCACTCTACGTAAGCGTGTTGGTGGCTTAATGTCCAACAATGTAAATTTGGTGCGAAATTTTTTTACAATAGCCCGAATAGAAGCCTCAGTAGGTCGATTAAACTGACCATAAAATGGAAGAAGCGCGCGATGAACTTTCTTAACAGAGCACGCATTTTGGTAATAAAATTCAATAATTTGCAAGCGTTGTTCGTTTGTAAGACGATTCATGATTAAATTATAGACCAAACTGAAGATGTTTGACAGTGACACAAGATACAAAACGAGCGTGAGCTGTCAAAACTAGTGTTGCCAAAAAGATAATAGCAAAAAAATCACTCGCTATTAACAGCATTGTTTTTAAGCAAAAAGTTGTTTAAGTTGGCTTACGCGACATTTTATTGAAATAATCGGTTTAGGCATATGTGGACCGGTTTAGGTATACATGGTTAGGTATATATGGACCGATATCGGAAGCGTTCCTTTTCTGGATTTTTGTAACCGCCTTTTATAATCAGAACTGCTTTTAAGCAAAACAATTTTTTTATCATGGAAAAATCGGTTTAAGCTGTATTTCGGGTATATATCTATGAACCAATCTCGGAAATATTCATTTTCTATATTTTTTTTTATATTACCAGAACTGCTTTTAAGCTAAAAATGTTGTTTAAAATTAAAAGGAAGTGTCCATAATGCCATACCTAGTAAATGAAATCATTTATATGATATTTTCAGTGTGGCAAATACTGCTGTCATCTGCAAAAGAGTTGGCAGAGTTGGAAGTTTGACATAGAAGGTCACTAAGAAAAAAAAAAAAAATAGGCATTTTTTAGTTTTATCCACAAGTACATTTAAAGTTTGCAATATCAAATTTTAAGGTGCTCTAAATATTAAATTTAAATTTATATGACAGCGAGTATTTATTCTCCTAATATTAACATCCATTATATTGTTGCATTAAATCTAAAAAATTAACTTTGTCAATAATTTCAGTTATATATCGCTCCTTTATTGCAACATAGTCATATCTCAAAAAATTAGCTTTTCGAATTAACAATGCAGAATTGTTAACAGTACTACCATTTATATTGTGCCAAAAATTTATTCAAATTGCTTTTAAACTGTTTCCTTTAGGAGATATTTTCTCAAAAAATTTGCTAAGACTTGTATGGAAACAGAAACTTTAAATGCGTTTTTCTCGAGACGAGTTTTTTTTTGAGATATGACTATGTTGCAATAAAGGAGCGATATAAGGTATACTATACATATACATGACTATCGTAAAGGGTATTTTACATTCGGCCCAGCCGAATATAGCACACTCCTACATTTTGATTTAACATTTTTTGATATCTATCGTACGGCGTAATATCTTTTCCAAAGGACATTTTACGTCAGACGTATTTGTGAACTAGACACTTGAAAAATATTGAACATACAAACAATGGAGCGCTGTACCCCGCAAGAGCGTGGAATAATTGGGTTGATTTTTTAACCATTAATTTGAGTCGAAAATCATTTTTAGTGAAAAGACGCATTTTTATTTAAACGGTTACATCGGTTTGTGGCACTGAAAATCCCGTACATCCACTCAAGTCTACTGGCAATGCCATTTCTATTACTAACGAAGGTAACATGGCCATAACAAGCCTGTTCTTATTGTCGGAATCGAACGTGAGTGGCTTGGCAAATATCTGGTTTCAATAAGACGGTGCACAGTAGGATTTACAATGAATATTGTATAGAACGTAAACTCTAATCTTCGTGGTTTGGCATGGCTAGCAAAATCATACGATTTAACCATCTCAGACTTCTCTCTTTGGGGCTAAGTTATTTTATTACAAATAAGATAAAATAACAAGTTTCATTTAATAATGATTTTTTTTTTATTTAACATATTGAAGAATATTAATTATTTGTTCAAGAAATTTCACTATTTTACTCTGTGTGCTTCTTACGATTAATTGCGTTAGAAAAACTCAATTTGGGCAAGAAATATTTATTAAGTCATATGAAAAATAGATTTAACAATACTATTCCATTACACATAAATATTTTAATGTAAATAAGTTTCTTTAATAAAAGTTGGACTAACTTAAATTCATAATGATTTCCAAATAAACTAAATAAAGTAATAAGAAAGAAAACTTTCTGCAGTTCCTAATTGAATAATGTATTAAGAAGGAAAGCAAGACAAATTAAATAACACCCGATTTCGATGTGTATACATAAAAATAATTGAAAATGAAAGTTTGATTCAATAAATAGTAAAGTTAAAAAATATACAGGGTGGACTATAAGTCTCTTAATATTTGAAATCATCAATAAAATACAAATAGCATCATAAATCTGTTTATTCATTATGAATGTAAATGAAATAGGGTTTATTCTTTCAAATTTGGCACTGATGCAACCAAGATTGGAAATTTTCCATGACCGCTCTATGCGAGTAAGCATCGGTTGAAATATTCTGCATTTCCCCGAGTATCTTTTCCTTTAGTTAAGGTTATGGTCATTCTGCTTTTTACTGAAAACTTTATTTTTTAGATATCCCCAAAGGGGAAAAATCCACGGGAGATATATTGGGACTACGTGGTAGCTAATTAATATTTTTGATATTATTTTCTGGCCAAAAATTTTACAGACTGCCAACAACGGGTCATTTGACATATGGCAGGTTGTGCCATCTTGTTGGGATAATGATCTTTGATTGCATCCAGATAAGTTCTGTAATGTTGGGGCAAGAAAATTTTGCACCATCACAATGAGGTTGGGTTGTTCTCAACAGATGCTCGTTGTAGTGCCATCACTGTTACTACAGAATGATACAACACTGGCACTTATTCTCTCTCTAATTTACCTAGTGTCTATAACTGCGATTAGCTCTGAGATAATATCTGACAAAACGTCGGCAGAATGAGAGAACGAATTTCTTTATGCCAATTTTAATGGCTACCAAGGAGTACACGTATTTTTGTTAATCTTATAAGAATTCATAAATCAATGAAAGCCGAGAAGAAAACACATCTTTGCGATGAATAAAATCTTATATGAATTTTGTATATGCACACATTTTGTACGAAAGTAATCATTTATAGCGTTTATTTAATGCATAAAAACAACCTATTTTCCATTTAAAATGGTTTTTAAACGATATTTTGCAAAACTATTAATCGGTGAAATTGCAATGGCGCCTTTTTGTAAACAAACACACACACAATCGCTTTTTTGACAGCTCTTATTATAAGATCGTTGCCATGAGATTTCTCATAAGAATGCTCTCATAAAAATTATTATAAGACTGCGATAACACTAATTTTAAGTCTACACGTGACAAAATTCGCTCTGCGATTGAATTTGACGTTCTCATCTCAGATATTATCGCAGGTGTGGACACTAAGTTATGTATACTTATAATAAACATCAAACAGAACACAGGTGTATCAATTTATTCGGCTCACCATTTTGATAACATCGTACTCGCTCTACGTTTTCCGATTCCCTTAATGTTTGAAGACGCCCGGATAGTTGTTTTGATAATATTGAGCCAGTCATTCCAAACTTCTAGACCCATTTATTAAAGGTTTGAATCGTTGAAAAATTCGTAACGCAAATTGCGAATGAGCACAAAAATTGCGTTTAGCTATGTTGTTGCGAAAATATTTGCGTGCTCAACATGCATATTGGGCTGCGCTGAATTGATTTACACCAGCCTTGACAGTCTTAGTTGATGATGTACCAACTCCAATTTTACTCTAATTACCATTGACCCCGAGTGGCTTGCGAGGTTCATACAGGTCGCACTTTTTGCTACCAGTTTGTAGCCATATAAAGAACACCCTAGCTTAAGAGCTCGGGTTTTCTTTTTTTTTTTTTTTATTGGACCAGTACTCAGGGGATGACCCCTACATATGCAGTGCATTGTATCAGAAATAGAAAAATAGGTTGTGAGGAGGGGAAAAGAGGGAGTAGTGTTTGTGAACATTTGTCTTGAACTTTCCAACGTTATAACAGACAGGAAACAGGTCTGCAGGCAACTTGTTCCACAGACGAAGCGTACGGCTGAAAAACGAATTCTCTCTGTAGAGCGTAGTACGATTCCCCGGGCAATCAACCACAAATGGAAGAGCTCTGGAAGATGAACGCGTGCTACATAAAAATGTGCGCGTTTCGGGAACAAGATCCGTAATCTCGTCAGAGCAAAATCCATTGTAGTAACGATAGAACAGAGTAACGCACCCCACACTGCACCGATGCTAAAGTGCATAAATAGAGTTGGATACCCTACTGTCACTCATTAGCTTCTTCGCCCTCTCCTGCACACGGTCGAGTAACCCCAAAATAGACTTTGAGGCACCGGCCCAAACATGAGAGTTGTATTCCATTTTCGGTGGAATGTAGGTGGTATAAATAGTAAGGAGGTCGGATGGAGTAAAGTACACCTTATACCGTTTCAAAAAACCAAGGCACTTGAATGCTTCTTTGGAGACATGATCCCCTTGTTTGCAATTTTGCAGACACACAATGGAAAAAAATACTTCATGGTAAGCTAAAGCCCATTTAGAGCCTCAGCCCTTAACGAATTAACCGGTCTAACTATCACCCCTGGTTATTTACATTTCATCTGTATCTGTTGCAAGACAAAACTAGAAATAAAAATCAAAATGCATTTGGTGTACTTCATGAGGCAAACTTTCATCTGAGTGGATTTATTAACAATTAGAATTGCCGCAACCTAGAGCGGTTATACGAGTAGAGCGTCGAGTGTGTATATTTGTTGTTTGTATATTTGTGTGGTGAAATTTATTACCTCTATCACAAGGTAATAAAGGACTTTTTGTAGGCAGATATTTGGGATATAGACGTTATATGGTTCTAACAGGGTTGTTCATATTCGTCTGTACATAATCAGTTTACCTCCTACAATAAAATTTTAGAAGGTTATGTTAGGTAGGCAGACCGCTGGATACCCCAAAAGAGCCTAGGTTTTCCAGCTCACTTGGGTACTGAAGTTGCTCCTTTTGTCATTGCCTGAAAAGTGGTATAACGAAGTGAAGAAAAGAAATTAGGCGAATATAGTGTGAGTGAAGGAGATGGATGGGTGGGGATGGAAAGGAAAGCCTGGAAGACTTCAAAAATACCAGTTGAAAAATTTTAGTTTACAAATTCGATCACATGAATCATTGAAGATAATAAGTATATCAAAAAGTTTCATTCACACAGACAGTATATGTGTATGTATGCATAAAATATTAAAGCTATAGTGGGAAGCAAAGTTTAACGATTAATATACATATTAACAACTCCTTTTTAAATAAATTTGCGTTTCCTATCTTTTGGGTAGTATTCGGCAGGGAATTCCAAAGACTGGTACAGTAAATTAAAAATTGTTGCTGGGAAAGAACACTCTTAGTGCCAATTTCACGATAACGAAATTGTTCGTTCGTTCACACATTTAAAACAAAAACAACATTCAAAATTTTGTTATTGTTTTAAATGTAATTGTGCGAACGAACTTGCTTCGTTATCGTGAAATTGGCTGACAACGCTGAGATCTGGCGTAAATGATTATATGATGATGGGTTGGTATCATTCGTCTAGCTCGAGTTCAATCCTGGCTAAAGCCAAGAAATATTTTTATTTATAATTATAACAATAATTGCCGCGATCAATAACTCTTGATCAAAGAAGACAGGAAAAAATGATTGAATACACCAAAGCTGGGGGACAACTAGCTGTTTTACAGTAGCTATACTGTTCATCAGCACCCACTAGGATTCGAACTCAGTACCACGTAAATGATTTTGTTGAATATATATGATGGTTGTAGGGAAGTTATTATTTAATGAAAGAAAATAAGGCATTTATACTTAAGAAGATTTTCAAAAGTTAAATTTAATATCCTAAAGGAATCTTCAGAAATTCGGTCCCGCCGAGTTATTTAAAATATATACAAGTAGCTTGCAATATCGTTGCATACTATTTTAAATTTGTGTAGAGCCGTTGCATCACAATTTGCGTTAATCTTGCAGCCGTACAAGTGATGACAGTATATAAGTTTTTGCGAGGAGCATAAGTATGTCAAAAAGGGTAGAATCCTTTACTGCCCATAGTGTACGCAGCTTACTATAAACTCTGCTCGTAACAGTGTCAATGTGATAGGTCCATGTGAGTTTGTTATTAAAAACTATGCCCAATACTGGATTTTGAAATTGCTCTTTCCTTTCGTGTAGTGTTAAAAGCTTGCCGGGTAAAAAGCCTCTATCACAAAGTTTGTCTTATCCTGGTATCTCTCTCACAGTTTTCCAGAAATACCGCTTTGCAGATCCACACTATGTAATTCCAATCCATAAATTTCTATTTAATAAACATAGAATTAATAACTACACAATATCATTATTTATGAATACAAAATAATCAATATATTTATTTGACATGATTTTCTATTTATTGGGTCTCGAAACTAATTGAGTAAATTAATGAGCATAAATTTCAACAACAAGATATTGCTTTTAAGTACAAGTAATTCTTTATGTTTACACATATACGAGTATGTATTGACTTATTACAACTAAGATGGCACTATTGCTGAAACTTTATGATTTCTTTGGCATTAAAGTTTCCAAATTAATTTCAATAAAGTTTTCATAAATTGTTAATGAATTTGCGAGTGTATGGCAGCATATTTGCTATTGTGGTGGACTGAACTAAACGGGTGGTTTGAAACATTTTGAATTAAGAAAATAAAACTTAGTGGTTAAGGATTAGTGTATATCTATGTGTAGTAGTATATGTATGTAAATGTTCTATAGAGTCGTATATCTTATATGGTTGAAACAAAATGCGTGAATTTCCTCACTTAAGGGATTTTATGGCACATCGTCATGCACTCTCAACAAGGAAACCCAAATGCTCACATTTTAAGCTGCCAGCAAATTTGAGCTGTATATTTTTTTAACGCTTGTGTGCTTTTAATTTTCAGGATATGTATATATGTATATGAATGTGTATTTATATGAATAGGACATGATGATGTTTTAAGGCAAAGACCTGCTTTTTTTATGCAATAGACATATACTTTCGCAAACATTAATTCTTTAACATTTAATTTTGGACGCGAAATATTTAATTCACATAAAATGCTTTGAATTAATTCTTGCAATTTATCGCTTTTAGCTTTTTATTTCTTTTTGCATTCCTAAGGATAGAAACTTAGTTTCGTTTCAAGCAACGATACTTTTTGTTTGTAAGTTTAAACTCTTTTTTTTAAGCATTTCCAGTTTGCAGCTTTTTATTCCCATTTTTTATGACTCCATTGAGATGTGTTACAGTTTTAGCGAGTAAATATTCACCAAACCAAAAAGGATCAAAAAATAAAAATTTGGTCATTTTTGAAAGTGCCACAGTTTGCCAGATGTTTTATTTGGGTGATGAGTATTAAAGGCTTAACAATTTCAAAAGTTTCAATTTTTGGTTTCCTTCACAATGCTACTTTTTTCTAGCCATATCTCTTTATAGTTGATGGTAAAAAGTTATTTTTGAAAATAATTTTTTACTATTGCTCTAAAAATTTATGAAATTAACTTAGGTTACAAGTATAGAGTTGTTTTTCAAATAATTATTAAATAAGAATAAATGAAAATTGTTTAGAAATTCACATTCGAGATTATCAACAGCAAACAAAACTTTTTTTTGCATTTAATCGATCATATTAACCCTTTAACCTCAAAAGAAAAAATGTTTCGAGATGATAATTATATATTTCTTATCGTAGTCTTGTTATGCGGGGAGTATATAATAATATTGTTAAGAAATTTTATCACATCTATCCCAGTGTGCAGGTGTTGATCTGCTGGTTATAAATGTACACCACATTCACACAAACAATATAAAACTGAAAACATAATACACAAACCAACAAACATACATGATTTAAAGTACGCAAAATTCCAAGTAAATTTACAAAAGATGTTGTTGTTATTCTTGCATTCTTGTTATTTCGTTTTATTATTGTTTGTTGTTGTCACTTGCTTATTGTTCGCAAGCATGTGTGTTAATATGTAAATGGGTAAGAATTATATCTGTACATTTGAGTTTAGAACAGTGATGGACAAATTTGTTTTGCACTTGTTCGAGTGAGGTAATTTGAGAGTAGTTTCAAGTACTGTGACAAGTAAAACTAACACAAAGATTTTCGTATGAAGATTTAAATCGTGTACGAGTACGTTAATGTTTTTGTGACAGTTTTTTAAGAGCAATATATGTTTCAAAGATGTAGAACTCATTTTATTACGTTGCTTAGTACAAATGAATTTTAAGTCCAAAAAATTTGTTTCACATAAGTATGCCATTTATTCATATTACAATGGAAAGAATCATAATCCCTCTAAATGACAATTTTCCTATACATTTTAATTGTTTGATGACATAAAAGACATTGTACATATACATACAAACGCATTGTTTATTATAAAATAATTTTGCATTGCCATTTATGCCATCTACTGTATGTGGAAAAAAACTGTAAGCATCTACCTAACAAGTGCATTCGCCAACATCTGTTGAATGACTAAACGAAAGAGCGTAAGAAAAAGAAGGCGTTGATTAAAAACAATTGTTTCACTGAATGTCCACCGCTGGTCTAGAATTATGACTGACTAGTATGGTTGGCGGCAACGAGTCAGTTTATTATTAAGCTTTGTGCAAGACTGTCATAGGTCAGAAAGCAGCAAGTTTAGTGTTTTGGTAGACAGTGGTGTCAAGTGCAAATAAATTTGTGAATTATTTAAGTACTGTGTAACGAACAACGGTTTGAGTCATTATTTAATTTGCAATTGAAGAATCCGCAGAAGCGTTTTTAGTGTCAAAACCGTAACTCAGAAGTGGGATTGTAAGATGAGATTTGACGAGCTTAAGATGGAGCAACTCAAAAAGGAGTTGGGCAAGCTAGATTTGCCTACAGCTGGTAATAAAGCGGATATGCAGAAAGGGCTTATTGAAGGGTTTAAGCAGATTGGTGTGGACATTGATTCTTATGAAATCGAGGAAAAAGAAGAACAGCCAGCTACAAGCAACATTGGCTGAAATTCGATGTTTGCCGCCATGATGCAAGAGATGAAAGAAGAAAACTTTAAGGAGACCAAAGAAAACTCGAAAAATATGGAAGAAAGCTTTAGAAGTATGCAGCAAAAGAGCAATAAAGCATCTGATTTGGTTCCAGGAAATGTTGAGCCATTATATAAAGTAAAGCTCCTCCATAAAACACCATTTAGAAGCAAGCAAGCAGTTTTTTATTTGTCATACAAAATTATTTTTTTAAGGGCTTAGGCAAAAAATAGTAGGTAGCTCTTATGATACATCATATTATTTAAACCATGGGAGATGTGTTCGGCCTCAGACAGCCTTGAACTAAATTTGGTTACTTGGGAAAATTTCTTATATGAATTTAAGTAACCTAGTCCTAGTTCTGTTAACTGTCTTTGTTATTAATTAAATTTTGTACATAATTTTATTGCCTTTTTAAATTCTCTTTTAGAAATGTCCGCTAAAGTCTTTAAAAGTTTTTATGAAGAGCCAACAAAGTTTAGAGACTTATTGAAGCGAAACAATTAAATTTTCCTAAAACAAAACGAACAACTTAAAGTCTAAGAACTTAAATTGTATGCACATCAAACTGTATTATAACATAAGATAAAAAAAGAACAAAAAGAAATTGTTAAAGCTTAATCAAAGCACCTTGCCAATTAGTATGAAAAAGGGGAATCACAAGCAGGAAATAAGATATCATGGTGGCTGAATTAACTCTTAAAAGAAAAGCGTAATTGAAGCAAACAAACCCTTACAATTACCACCAATATACATACATGCATACATACACATAGTTTCCAAATGAAAAATAAAGCACTTATTTGAACTGAGTACACATACGAGTACTCGTACATACCGTCTGGCGCAAAGCAACTAAACCATGCTATGGTTATCTATCGACAACCCAGTGTTAATGCCCATACCCACACTGCTACAGTTCAAACCAACTACCACATCATCCGCAAATTCAGTTGAATCTGTTTTCCTTTCTATTCTTTTTACTCCATCCGCAAGTTTCTCTTTTGACCCTATTTCTTGTGCAGCTAACATTATCAGCAAATTAACCGCAAAGTATCTCTGCCAATGCATGCTTTACCTACGTAATATCGATAAAAAGTTAAGATGCAACAAAAACTTTAATAATATTATACCACCGACTGAAAAGATTCTCCTCCTGAAGTGAATAAAATTAAAAATTGAAAAAAAAGAATAAAAAAAAGTTGTAATAAAATGAAAAGAAAAGGAAAAGAATAAAATTTCCAAACAGTTTTAAGTAAAACCTAAATGACACTAGTGCAACACCGCTGACAACAACTGAGGTAATAATAAGTCGCACCATTCTAACCCGCACAGGAACAAGTAGAAAGTTTTAAGAACAAACTGAAAGAATATCGGGATTAAGAAATCCAAAAGGACATCCGCAAAGTTCAGTGTCGTTTTCTTTCTTTCTTTTTTTTTTGGCGTTTACCACTTTCTTTTTCAATTGCTGCGTTATTTTAACGTAAAGTTGCTGTTGGTAAGTGTGCGAGGTTAAAACCAGTGTTGCCAAGTGTAGGGATTTTTTTCCTTTTTGAAGATTTATTTTTTCATTGATTTTTTTAGATGATCACAAATACTGTTATTTTTACGTTAAGTTGCTGTTCGTAAGGCTGCGAGGTTGAAACCAGTGTTGCCAAGCGTGGGGATTTTGGCCTTTTTAACAGATTTATTTTTTTATTGCCACATGTAGGGAAAAACGGACAGATTTTGTATGATTAGGCATATTGTAGGGATTTTTTTTAAGTTATCATAAATAGATTATAAACCAGTGGTGCCCACAAGTTCTATATGGAAGAGTAAACACCAATACATTTAAGGCAACACAATTTTTATTTAATATTTTTTGTTGTAAAAAGCAACACATTTACAAAAACAGAGTTCACACTGATAATCGCTGTCGTCAATGTTTACCAACAAAGCATGCGAAGTGTTGTTGCTTTGCGGTGTGCGGTGTGTGTGCGGTGAAGAACGAAAAAAAAAATATAAAAGACGAAGTAGTTTGTGTATTTTTTATTGCTAATGCTGAGCACAGCCCTATAGCTAAGCGCATTTACAAAAACAGTTGAGTATCAAGCGCATAGGGCTGGGCACACTTGTTATAAACTATCATAAATTTAGCCGAATCTGAAGAGAAATTTTTGTTGAAATTGGATGTTGTTGCATTTGGATCCCATTTTCATACAACGTTCAATACTTCAACCATAAGTTAGTGCTTCCCAATTACGCAAAAAATTAATAAAATCGTATTTATTCTACAATTACCAACGTACATGGTCTGATCGAACAAGAAACGTTGTTTTCAAATTTCATGAGTTACGTATGTTCGATTTTCGCGTTTTTTTTTCTCTTATGTTGGTAAACATGTCTGTTATATATGTTGGCAATATCAGCCATTTCGGATTGTCAGTTTGCTTTTGACAGATAAAAAGGTTAGTCGTGTTTAGGTGGGCTCTTCAATTTTTTACTAAATTTACTAAATTTTGAGCAAAAAAAAAAAAAGAACGTCGCTCAGTAGCTGTTGCACATCGTCACCGACTACCCAGATTGCGTCAAAAAGGTCATAACTAGTGACGAGTCATGGCTGTGACATTGAGACCAAAGTCCAATCGTCCCAATGGAAGCGTGCAGAAGAGCCAAGACCAAAAAAAAAAAAACAAATGTGAACAAAAATATACTCGTGTTACATGCACACTATATAAACAAACACTTTTGCTAAATTAACAATACATCTATTCCGCAGCAGAGTGAAGTTAAGTACCTTAATATTCACCTCGGCCGTTAACTAACGTGGAAGTCTCAAATTTTATATAGAAGTTAGATTGCAAAATTTTGTTATACAGGGCAATTCTTAAGCCTATATAGTGCAAAGGAATTCTATTATGGGGAACCGCCTCAGCATCAAACATTGAAAAAGTTCAAAGGCGACAAAACAAAATTCTTTGAACGTTTACTGCGGCTCCATGGTACATAAAGAACCCACGAATTCACAAAGATCTATGTGTTCCGTTAGTTCAAAGTATGCGATACGGTATATCAGTACTATAGTAGGGGTTTTACAAAAAATATCCTGGCAATACTATTCAAAACACATACATAGATATATTTAGTGGAAGCACAAAAAAAAAAGTTTGCAGAATCTTAAACCAACATTATTGAATCACTCCCACACAATTTACGATGAAAAGCAATGAGTGGACAAAATTTTAAAACGTGAGGGAAAATTAATAACGTTTATGAATTTCGAGGGTAATAATCTAATGATTTCTCCAAGATGTAAAAATATGCTTAGCAAACTTGATTCACTTAGTGCAAATATGATTTCTTTTGTAAATAAGCTCAATAAAAATTTTTAAATCTTATTTTATATAATACATGGGACGATTACAGGATACTTTTAGATACAAATTTTACGTTGTTTGTTGTTTTTCTCTTTTTGGTCTACTTTTATTTTTTTAGCTTCGGTTAGGTAGGCAGGTCGTTGGATACCCCGAAATATCCTAGGTTTTCCGGCTCACTTGGGTTCTGAAGTCGATCCCTTTGTGATTGCCTAAAAGTGGGATAGTGAAGTGAAAAATAGAAGTTAGAGGAATACAGTGCGAGTGGGGGAAATGGATGGGCGAGGATGGAAAAAAAAGAAAAGAAAAGAAAAGAAAAGAAAAGGAAAGGAAAGGAAAGAAAGGAAAGAAAGGAAAGGAAAGGAAAGGAAAGGAAAGGAAAGGAAAGGAAAAGAAAAGAAAGCAAAGGAAAGGAAAAGAAAGGAAAGAAAAGGAGGGAACCTCTTAGTGTAGCGTTACATACTGCTGTCCTTGCCAGCCGCGGCCTCTTATGAAAGAGGCAAATCTCCGCTCGCCTAAGTAGCTTAGACGATGATGTTTCAATGCCGGGCATGTACAGGGCGATGAACGATCGTCTTCTCCTCTTCCTCGTCTTGGCAACTTCTGCAGAAGTCGTTACAGGGTATTCCTAGTCTCCTGGCATGGTTCCCAAACGGGCAATATCCAGTGATGACTGTTACAGTCACTCTTAGGTGAGATCTAGTCAGTTTCGTCAGCTCCTAGGTTCTCTTAGAGTTAATATGGGACCACAGGTTCCTTGATATAAAGCATGTGGGCTCTGTGTGTGCCATTTTTCTTGGGCACGTTGCAGCGTGTGGAGTGTTATTCTTTTCCAACACAACAATAAGCGTTATCCGCAAAAGGAATCTATATCTCTAACCTCTAGGGCTGTCTCTTTTTTCTTCTAAGTCACCAGCGATGTTGTTGGCCTTGTGCTACCATGTCCACGTACCCATTTTAGGGCTAGGTTAGAACGTCTCGCCATGTTGTTTAAATATGGTCAGCATTTCTGGACTAGACTAGAATTAGAGTCTATTCCAATCATGGAGTTGAGTCGGCTTTGCTGTCCGTTACTATCATGATATCCCTACCGAATATCTTGTGAAATGCCAGCCATTTGGACACTTTGTTCATAGCCGATATTTTAGCTTAAAGAACGCTGCAGCCGTGTGGCAGTCTGAAGGATATTTTAGTGTTAAATTCTTCTATGTTACCGCTGCCACCATCAGATTGCTCAATAGGTGATTTTACCGAAATAGCTCCCGCATAATAAAACTCTTTGTCTAGCATTGGCCGGACTTAAGAATCACATCTTTTAATTTTAAATTTAGTATTAAGATTTGAATACTTATTGTTAGATCATTTTGATGATTCAATAAATAAGCAAATGCTTAAAAAAAAAAAATTGTTCTATGTAAACACCATCCCCAACCCTTTCACCCCTTGTGGACCGATCCGTGTAAACATAGAAGTATCCTGTTCTACGGGAGATTCCTCAATTTGGTAGCCGAAGCTCTTTGAGGGGAATGGTTTTGGGATGCAGTAGTCAATTAGATCGGGGACTAGGTCCCTCCCAATGCCCAGTATATTGGTATGTCCCTACGGTCTGTGAGTTCATGCTCCTGTCGCCTTCAACCTAATCGAGGCTTTTAGTGTTATCTGCCTGGCTTCTAAGTCACGTAGTATCCAGTTCATAAGTGCAAGAAGTGCTTTAGTTGGTGTTGCCGTGATGGCCCCTGTAGTGAGTATTGCCATGGTTCGACAGATCTTTTCAGTTTGCAGTCTGTTGGTTGCGGAGTCCAGTGATTTCCACCATACTCCATAGAAAATGATTGGTTTTATAACAATTTCATAAAGCCACACAACTCCTTTTGGTTGTATGCCCAATATTGAGCCTTTTGCTTTTTTACATAGATGGCTGTTGTTGCCTTGGCTACTCTAGCCTTTATGTTCTCTCTCCATGATAGTTTGCTGTTCAACATGACGCCTAAGTATTTTGCCTTATCCGTTGGGATAATTGTGGTGCCATTCATTTTTGATAGTTTGTAATATGAAATTTTACTGAAAAGTACAGTTCCGTTGGGTTTGTTCTCAATCCGCATTGTACACTTCCTTGATTCACCAATTTTAGAGCGTATTCTAACTGCTCGATTATGGTGTTGGGTTCCAGAGGCTGCAATGGCTACGTTGTCCTCTTATCATCCAGGTCTTTCAGCAAATTATGAGCATGTGCTTTACTTGACTCTATTTACGAGTACTGACATTGGGAATAGTTTAAGAGAATATTTCTTTGCTATCCAAGATGGCTGTTTTATTTTTGCCTGTAAATATTAGCCGCGGTAGTTGAGCTATGTTATAGCAGTAACTCAATAATTCGCGATAAATTCTCTGCATTTTTCTGCTTTTGCTCTTATTTTACTTTACCTGATTTAAAACAAACTCGTTTTGACGCTGACAGCACGAATGGGGCACTATTATTTAACATTCTTATATTTATCTTGTGTTGAAACAGTAGTAAAATAAAAATTTTAAATGAAACAAAAAAATTTGCTTTTTCTCCTGAGACTTAAAGGCAAATATGTTGGAAATTTAATTTAAAACTTCAGAATATAGCCAAAATAGCATTCGCTGTGTAAACATTTTAAATGCAAAAAAAAAAACAAATGAAGAATAACACAAGAACATCTCTATTGTGCGAATATTTGCTTATAAAGCATTTCAACGAAGACGGATGTATATTTCTTAGTTCATTCCTTAAAGATTCTAGCTTGTCGTATATCTTATTTCCTTAAATACTCGGTCTTCAGTTTGAATAAAGAAAATGAAGAAAAATATATACAAAAAAAAAAGAGAGAACAACTGTTGTAAAATTAAATTTGTTCCAAGTTTCACATTTTGCTTTTTGAACTTTTGTTTTGGTTGCATCCACTTGTTTTTTTACTCTAGAAATGTTGTATGCACGAGTATGTTGTTTTTTTACTACTCGTACTGTTTCTTGTGTTGATATCATTTTAAATTTATTACAGTTCTTAACAGCGCTACTTGAAGCAGTAGAAATGCAAAATCTCTTACGGTTTAATCATTGCCAGCCCTGAAAGGAAAACAAAAATAAAAACGAGAGATACTAAAAATTTCTAATTTGAAAATTTGTAGTTTCATGTTTTGTGCCACGACTATTTAATGTCCATTTTGTAGCACTAGTGGTTTCACGATTGCATTAACTTACTAGCTTCAGCTTCATTTCAGTTATTAACAATTTATTACGTTATTCTGTTTCTTTGTTTTTAATGCTTCATTTGCTGTACAAGTGCTTTATTAAAATTAAAGTTGTTTGTTTTTAATGCTTCATTTGCTGTAGAAGCGTTTTACTAAAACTAAAGCTGCAACAAAAGGTGAAATAGTTAAAGCAGTTTGGAGTAGAAAAATGCGACGTTGCTTAAGACTTGTAATTGCCTTTAAAGTTGCTTAAAAGGAATTAATAAGTAAATAAATCTCTTATAAAGTTTAAGTGATTTTTAATTGTTCCAATTGTAAATTTGATTGTGACTCAAGTATTTTTAGAATATTGTTTTTGAGCATTTTTAATATTATAAAATTTTTTGAGCTTAAGGTCTGCTTTGGTTTTTTTAATTTTTGTATTGTGTTAACTGGCCATTTAAATTTTTGTACATGTCTTTATCAACTACTTTTGACAGCGTAAGTGTGAATTCGCTTTTTTACACAAACAAAATACCTGTGGTTTTTTCTTATTGTTGTATTATTGTAGCGAAGCGGCTACCTTGTTTTTTTGTATCATGGTGTATGGCGATCATTTGAGAAATGTTTTTATTACAAATGATTCAACGAATAATACAGCGAAATTATCCTATTTCTTATAGAAATTTGTCAAATAACAGTTTAATAAACAGACAATATTTTTTATGAATAAGGCCGTAAATATATAAAAACAAATCTTTATCGTAAAACATGTGATTAGGCGCTCGTCCTAGCTGTGTTTACATAACTTTTTTTTTAACAGAATAATATAAACTGCTTTAGCCAATTTTGGCTACTAATAGCATTGTTGTAATGGGTGTTTTTATAAGAACTATCGGAAATTAAAGAAAAAAAATAAGCACATAAAATTCAGAAAAATGCATGAAATATTTATTTGGATCGATAGTTGGGTCGATATAATTTAATGTTTGAAGATTATTTCATGCAAATGTTGGTCGCGGCTGCGCCTCAAATGGTCCATCCGCTTAGTCCAATTTTGGCATACTCTTTCCAACATTTCGGCCGGTATCTCACGAATAATGTTGGCAATGTTGGCTTCCAGTGCGTCAATCGAAGCGGGCTTGTCGCTATAGACATTAGCCTTAACATAGCCCCACAAAAAATAGTCTAGAGGCGTTAAATCGCACGATCTGGGCGGCCAATTGACTGGTCCCAAGCGTGAAATAAACTCGCCTCTCAATTGGTCCATTGTTTCGCGTGCTGTGTGGCATGTGGCACCGTCTTGTTGAAACCACATGTCATGCAAGTCAAGCTCTTCCATTTTGGGCAAAAAAAAGTTTGTTATCATCGCACGGTAGCGCTCACCATTCACAGTAACGTTGTGATTCGCATCATCTGTGAAGAAATACGGCCCAATGATGCCGCCAGCCCATAATCCGCACCAAACGGTTGTTTTTTGTGGATGCATTGGTAGCTCTTGCAATGCTTCTGGCTGCTCTTCACTCCAAATACGGCAGTTTTGCTTGTTCACGTATCCATTCAACCAGAAATGAGCCTCGTGCTGAACACAATTCTTCGATAAAAAAGTGGATCTTCATCTAACTTTTCAAGAGCCCATTCACCAAAAATTTGGCGTTGTGGTAGATCGTTTGGCTTCAATTCTTGCACCAGCTGTATCTTATAAGGCTTCACACCCAAATCCTTCCGCAAAATTTTCCACGTAGTGGAGTAACAGAGGCCCAATTGCTGCGAACGGCGACGAATCGATAATTCACGGTCATCACCAACACTGGCCGATACGGCTGCGATAATGTCCAACAATGTAAATTTGGTGCGAAATTTTTTTACAATAGCCCGAATAGAAGCCTTAGTAGGTCGATTAAACTGACCATAAAATGGAAGAAGCGCGCGATGAACTTTCTTAACAGAGCACGCATTTTGGTAATAAAATTCAATAATTTGCCAGCGTTGTTCGGTTCACGGTCAACTTTTCAGACATATATAAAATATATTTTATGATCTTTTCCTTAATTATTTAAAATTTTTTTTACTCAAACTCAAACTCAAATTTAAAAAGATCTTTACTACTTGCCAAATGTAGTCGAATGTCGAAAGTAATAACTGTTTACTTTAATAATTGCAAACAAGATTTCACATTTTCTTTCATTTGTCTCACTTGAAGCAATTTTGTGATTTTATGCATTTTTAATATAGAAGCACTTTTGTAAAAAAGAAAAAAAAACTGAAAAATACTTACAGAAAATTCCTTTTAACACTACATCCCCTCCAAATTGAATAAACATACAACACATGCATGCCAAAAAGCTTAGATGTGTGCGTGGGTGTGTTTGTGTGTGGGTCTCTGTTAAAATACTTGCATGAAACAGTTACAAGGGTTTAAATGTGTCTGTGTATTAGTTTTCATAGTTCACAAATATGTGTAATGATTATTCAGCTTGATTGCTTTTCTTTTGTCGTATTGAAAACAGTTAAAACTGCACCTAAATAAAAGATAAAAAAAAGTTGGAAAAATTGTTTGCCATTAGAAAAATATGAAAAAGCATAAAGATTTATCAGCAATACATATAAGGAATTAAAACAAAAAAGAAAACTAATCCAAACATAGTAAATAAGAAAAAAAAATCTATGATGAATAGTATAGAAAAATCCATACAACATCAAACAAGTAAGAGGAATGAAAAAAGGCATGAAAAAATAAACAACAGCTTTCTATAAATTAAAAAACGAAAAAAAAATGCAATTCATGTTAAATCAACATGACATCGTTTAGGAGTTATTTCCATTCATCCCTTTTTTTATACAAATAAGAATAAACTGGACTGGAAAATCAGAGCAAGGAATAATGTGCATTTCGTGCACAAAAGAAAAAGGTCTCTTCGCAAAGTTGCTTACAGTCGCAACGGGGAATGTTTGTCGACACTTATAACAGAAAAAAATAGATGCCATATTGATAAAAAAAAATTGCACTATTTTTTATCAAATTTCCTGTGAAAAAGATCTTTTGCCGGATTGATAATCCAAATTATAAAGTAGAAATAGCTTTTTCACTTAAAAGCAAAAATTATTGAGTTGAAAAAATTGTTGTTAATATGTAAAATATACTTAACAAAAAAAAAAAAATTGTTAAAGAAACAACAACTCTTCACTGTTATATGACAACCTTTTAAATCTATTTATTGAATAACAGTCAATAATTCGGAAAACTATTTATTAATTTTATTTTATTAAGAGATATTTCCTAAAATTCATTATTAATAATAATTTAATTAAGTCAATGCAAATTTTATTAAATTGATGGTTTTTTATTAATAACAGAACTTGATTGGAAAAAAAATCTCATCTATTTTTTTCTGTGTAACCTTATTCATAAAAAAACTTAAGTACTAAAAGCTTATTAAACGGGGTTTCGTTTAGTAAGATTTAAAAAACAAAATTTTTATTCGGTGGATAAATATATTACTTTTCATAGTCTACAACCCAGAAAATCTACACCCTATTTTCACGGCAATTTTGGATAACGTTTCTCGAGATTCCTAAAATTCAATAAATTTTAAAACTTCAACACTAACAAACACTAGACATATTCACCCATATTCTGCTTGTGAAAAGCAACACAAGACGACGCGGATTTTTAAATTTTGAAGCGAATCGGCATTCCTGTTGCCAATATTGGCTTGTATCGATAACTGCCGACTCATATTTGATATACTAACGAGTGATTTTTTTGCTATTATCTTTTTGGCAACACCAGTTTTGACAGCTCACGCATGTTTTGTATCTTGTGTCACTGTCAAACATCTTCAGTTTGGTCTATAATTTAATCATGAATCGTCTTACAAACGAACAACGCTTGCAAATTATTGAATTTTGTTACCAAAATGCGTGCTCTGTTAAGAAAGTTCATCGCCATAAAATGGCGTTTAATCAGTTTAGTCAGTTTAATCGACCTACTGAGGCTTCTATTCAAGCTATTGTAAAAAAATTTCGCACCAAATTTACATTGTTGGACATTAAACCACCAACACGCTTACGTAGAGTGCGAACTGAAGAAAATATCGCAGCCGTATCGGCCAGTGTTGGTGATGACCGTGAATTATCGATTCAATTGGACCTCTGTTACTCCACTACGCGGAAAATTTTGCGGAAGGATTTGGGTGTGAAGCCTTATAAGATACAGCTGGTGCAAGAATTGAAGCCAAACGACCTACCACAACGCCAAATTTTTGGTGAATGGGCTCTTGAAAAGTTAGATGAAGATCCACTTTTTTATCGAAGAATTGTGTTCAGCGACGAGGCTCATTTCTGGTTGAATGGATACGTGAACAAGCAAAACTGCCGTATTTGGAGTGAAGAGCAGCCAGAAGCATTGCAGGAGCTACCAATGCATCCACAAAAAACAACCGTTTGGTGCGGATTATGGGCTGGCGGCATCATTGGGCCGTATTTCTTCAAAGATGATGCGAATCACAACGTTACTGTGAATGGTGAGCGCTACCGTGCCAAAATGGAAGAGCTTGACTTGCATGACATGTGGTTTCAACAAGACGGTGCCACATGCCACACAGCACGCGAAACAATGGACCAATTGAGAGGCGAGTTCGGTGAACAGTTTATTTCACGCTTGGGACCAGTCAATTGGCCGCCCAGATCTATTTTTTGTGGGGCTATGTTAAGGCTAATGTCTATAGCGACAAGCTCGCTTCGATTGACGCACTGGAAGCCAACATTGCCAACATTATTCGTGAGATACCGGCCGAAATGTTGGAAAGAGTATGCCAAAATTGGACTAAGCGGATGGACCATTTGAGGCGCAGCCGCGGCCAACATTTGCATGAAATAATCTTCAAACATTAAATTATATCGACCCAACTATCGATCCAAATAAATATTTCATGCATTTTTCTGAATTTTATGTGTTTTTTTTTTTTTAATTTTTGATAGTTCTTATAAAATCACCCATTACAAGAGAAAATGGCGGCAATATTGTCTTTAACTGCCGGTTATTTTGTCGTCACAGTTTTTAGCGTCGAGTTCAAATAAAAACATCAAAAAAATTAATAAAGAAAATTAAAAAAATTGGACTAAAATGGAAAAAATTAAAGTTACTCATCCCGCCCAATTTCAAAAAATTAGTAGCGGAGCTGGAAAAGAGCCCATCAATGGCCACAACTAAAAATGTAGGACATCTGTCTAATCAGTCTTCTTTCCACCGTTAAGTTTGTTTTGTTTTCTTGGTCACTGGAGTCTAAATATGGCTGGTGTCCAAACTTGGTTTGGAACTTAAAAATGTGCATATGCAGAACTAAGGAATTAAAATATTTAAATTGTGCATATGCACAATTGAGAACAACTTTTATAGTTAAAATTAACATTGAATTTTATACATTTTATATTAATTATTTATTTTAATACATTTAAATTGTAACGTATAATTTTTTGTATGAATTTGGTACCACAGAAATTTTAGTACCGTCAGATTTGAATTGTCAATTTTTTAGTTGCAAAGCAGTAGAAAATTTAGCTTTAAAGTAAACATAACGAATTTTTGTCACTTGAATTCTAACTCTTTATTCAATCATTTCATTTTTATTGTACAGCAGTGGGCAACCTCTGTACCACATGCTCTTATTGAAATACTAATAACCAACTTGAAACTTAATAACCAACTGGAAATTAATAAACCAATAATTTAAGTAAAATCTGTAAGTGGAGTTGTTTCTTACAAAATTGCTAAATTCGTTGAGTTATACGTGCGTGCTATTTGGTTCCCCATTTTACTTCTTATCTAATTAACAGTGTTGTCAACTTTGAAATTTCAAAACGCACCGAAATCGGGGAAAAAACGCGTTATTTCAATAAAAACGCACCGGATTTTTAATTTTTATTTTTATTTTAAAAAACCCCATTTGTATTATAAAAAGTATAAAATTTTTTATAAAAAAAAAAAAACACGACAATGAAACAGCCTTTTCGTTCAATAGCTACACAATAGCATACAGTCGTTACTGCAGGGGATGAAATATGTCGAAGAAATTTAAGATTATCGTATCATTAAAAGTTCTATCGAACACAATGAAAATTTCATTCGTGTTTCTATAAGCGAACAGTAAAAATCAGTTGCCTAAAGTTGGTGTCCTTAATAGAATTTATTGAACAAAAATTTGCCAGAACAAGAACAAATAAAAGATGAAGGTTACCATAATCAATATGCAAACGTTTTGAAAAAATGTTAATTTTGTTAACAATTTAGTAATTTATCAATTACTAAAACAGTAATGAATTCACGCGCCATCATAAATACGAACTTCCATATCTGTGCTTACATTTATTGTAATATTTGACAAACCTGGCTTGACCGTTTGATATCAAAACACACTCTAAAAGCAGCAAATTGTATAAAACGATTTGGTTCTGTTTCTTTCGGGAATATGTATAGCACAGCAAGATTGCCTTACTTTGTGCACATTATAACTCCGTATTCTGATTGTACTCTGTAAAATGACGCGTAAAAATGTTGGGCACCTGAATAAAATATTTTCTTATATAAAAACAAAAATTTGGTTGGGTGCCACCGAAATTTAAAAAGCGCACCGAAAATGTAAAAAAAAGCTCACCACGCATCCACTAAATAATTTTTCGCACAAATAATATTAAAAAGCACCAAAAACGGTGCGAAATGCACCGAGTTGACAACGCTGCTAATTAATTATAATTACTTCCCACCGAGTGGTTATAATTAATTCCTCTCATCTAGATTGGCCTCTTGTCCACTCAGACTTTGCCAACCCGCAAGCCAATCAGAAGAGAGCAGTTTATAATAAAATCACCCAACTTTATTCAGCTGGAAAAACATTTTGTGTTTAAAAACTTTCTAATTTTTCGTTTTCCACAAACTTTCTTATTTTGCACAAGATTTTGTTCTAAATCAAAATGTAAACAAAACGAAGCAGCTTACACATGCACTAGAGATGTGTGTTGGGCTTTATTAACATAATCGATAAACTGTAATAACATGTTCAGACGGTAATATGAAACACTTGTTTCGCTGTCTGAATCATTATTGCGAAACTAGGTATTCAGACACTGCTTTTTCGTTCACACCGATGTTTATATATTTTGCGCAAAAGTTGCTTTAGATTTAATATATAAAAACGTATTCTCGCCACTCGTTGACATGCGAGTGGCAAGTCTTGATTTACGTACAAAGGCAGTTGGAACCAAAAATAGATTTTTAAGATAAAAACTCGATGACAACCTGCACCCAAGACCCAACAAAAAGGCAGGAAGAATAAATGTTGGTATGAACAGAAGATAACAGATGACCTTATTTTAAAATACACACATACGCAAAATGTGCCTCTGGTTAGTTTTTATATGGTTGGGCTGGCAAAAATACTTAAAGACGCACTCAATATGCATTGTAGTCTTGTGTGTGTGCTGGTGAATGTTGTTAACAAACATTTCATGAAAATTTTTGCCCCCCAAAATGATATTGCACTATTATGGTTACAGATTTGGATGCACAAATTTTTTCGTTACATTTTCACAGATATGCGCATTAGGGTGGACCAACCTCCTGAAATTAAATACACTTTCTATTAAAATATTTGGACTTGACAACATATTATGGTGTTCAACAAAGTTTAAAAAAAACTAAAATTTTAAAAAGTGTTAAGAACATTAAATTATGTTAGTCTAAAATTGAGAAGTGTTAAATTAAATGCGAGAAAATTTGACATTTAGGTCTGGTTCACATTCAACATTAGCCCTTAAAATTTAACCACCCGATATGGGTTAACAACAAATATTTATGTCCCACCATACATACTAGTTGTGTTCACAGCATTATATAGCTAGAATTAATTTCACATATACATCATCAAAGCAGATGAAAATATTTTACAATATTGTTTGTCTTTGGCAAATGTTTGTATTGTAAACCACTGTGTTGTTTGTACAAAAAAAGGAAAACAACTTGCCACCCTTCATTCATTCGATTTAAACCAAGTGATGGATGGATGGTATCAGAGGAACTTCATACAAGGGTATCGTGCCAATGATTTTTCTTGAGGCGTTAACACAATTTTGGCCAAATAAATTGCATGGCACGCAACAATTCCACGAACTATCTGCAAATATTGTTGATTCATCAAAATTGTTGCTATACTCGTACTCACTTAAAGCAAAATTTTTAAGGGTATTTCCGTGAAAAATATGTATAGCTCTTTCAAATGTCTAATTTAAATTATTACATTGAAGTGAAAGAAACATTATATTGCTTGAAAGACAGCTTTTGTCCAAAGTTATGAAAATTATTTTTTGCTACAAAATTAGTTATGAAACAGCCTCTTGGTTTATTCCAAGTTATGTTTTCTTTTTTCTAGCATTTAAGCGTGTCATATTTACGCAATTCAAATGTTAACCTTAGGTTATGGAAGCTCTAGAAAATGATTTCAGTTGAATGTGTGTTTTATAAGAATTTCAAGGATTTAAGAGGATATTTATGTATTTACATATTGCACATACACAAAAATGTTAGCACAAAACGCAAATAGTTTAAAAGAAAATATTTATATACATTTTTTCATGCAATTCAAGCCAACTAATGTTTGTTTATTTAGCACTTTGTTGACTTTTTCTTACTTATTACTTGTTACTCTATGCTTTGACGTTTGAATTAATTTTTAATGAACGACAAAAAGGAAACCTGTTTCTGCAAATGGGTGCTGTGGGTAGAAATCAGTAATTAACCTTCTGTGTATCTAGCTTTAACTAATTGCTGAACTCCACTGCTGTAGGAAAGAGAAGATGACTACCTGGAAGGTAGGACCAGCGAAGGATTCGAAGGACTATAATGATTGCGTGTTTTTTATGGACAATTTGAACAGGCAGCCGGGAAGATGTATATAAGATATATATATTAGTATATAAGATGTATATATTAGTTTTACGAATATATCATCAGAGATGCGTGTTCGCTATTGAACAACTGCCAGTTCTAAATATCTTAAAGCAGGAACACATGAGTATGACTATTTAGGCTGATTACAAGCCTTTTTTTAGATACTTTATCCTTGAAAATGAACTAATAATAATAAATAATGAACTGGAATATTTTTTACACATAGGTTTAAGAATATACTCTACAACATCTTGTAATGGATTAAGCTTCATCTTTAGCAATTTTCAAAAATCTTGATAGTAATCTTATCGGCTTTA
Organism: Thecocarcelia acutangulata; assembly: GCA_914767995.1. Lineage (NCBI taxonomy): Eukaryota > Metazoa > Arthropoda > Insecta > Diptera > Tachinidae > Thecocarcelia > Thecocarcelia acutangulata. Next base: position 114,620,209 of record OU612097.1, read on the forward strand.
AAGACTCTAATTTTGTTTGAACACAGACATCTTTCACTCTGCAGGATAATACGAAAGATAATGAATAGCGTTAAGAATGGAAAGAATAATTCTTTCGACTACACGAGATAAATTCACAAGCAATTTATTAGTAATTTTATTACTACTGGGATAGATGTGAGAGTGAGGATTTAAAGACATATATTGTCACCATCTAAGGCAAAACGTATGAAGGTTCAAATAACCAAGTAGCTATTATCTTAATGGAGTCTGACTCTAATTTTGTTTGAACACAGACCTTTTTCACTCTGCAGGATAATACGGAAGATAATGAATAGCGTTAAGAATGAAAAGAATAATTCTTTCGACTACACGAGATAAATTCGCAAGCATATTAGTAGTTTTATCACTACTTGGGTGATGTGAGAGTGAGGACTTAATGACATATATAGTCACCATCTAAGGCAACACGTATGCAGGCTCAAATAACCAAGTAGCTATTACCTTAATGGACTCTGCGTAGAATTGGAGTATAACCCAAATAACAGTGAGAGCCACATCATAGCAATGAGAAGAATTATAGAAAGCAACAGGTTAGCAATTCGGGACAAGGCAGGACATTTTCTTCTCACTCTCTTACCGCCTATTTCTTAACCTCCTGTATAGCAGGAAGAACAGCTGAGTTGTGGGTCTGATTTTCTTTATGAACTTCATGTCACCAACTCGTGCAGCGTCGACCTCTTCTGATTCTCTGAGGAATTGGGAACAGGTTTTGCCTTGGCGTATTCTAAACCAGGGTTCTCCGTTTTTCGAGTAGAGAGGAGAAGAAGTCCCTCGTTTGAAGTATCAAATAAAACTCCAGGAAGCTGCATGGCGTTTGTTGTGTTGACTTCCGAAACCCTTACCAAGAGCATAAATTAGCAGATCGGAGATCAGCATGCCCTCGGGTGATTCTGCTTGCAGTTCTACCCGGCCTGATCATGGTTGAGGTTGGCTGGAACGTTCAGGCTGTGCTTCATACCTAAAGACGCAGGATTTGGTAGTTAATATCCCTGGTAAATGTACCAAACATGGCTTTTTTCGGGGACTGATAACCTTCCGAGGGTCTATTGCCTTTACAACAGATACCTGTACAGTAAAGAAGCGGTGGTGATGGTTGACGGGTGAGTTCGTTTAGGGGCTGATACTGTTAATGGGCTTTGGCCTACGAACTCATTAAGCCTTGTCTTCCATTGATTGCTGGTAAATTGTATATAGAAGAACGAACTCCTCAACAAGAAGTTGCTCATATGTCTACAAAAGCAGGAGCAAACTCCTCAACGAAAAGTTGCTCATATGGCTACATATGGCAAAAACTGCTACCTATGTGATCCTAGACAGCTCCACGGGAGCCGTGGTGAATTGGTCCTTCATCAGATAAGGCCGTAGGCAGATGCTGATATAAATATTTTTCACTACTATCTGAGGAATTTCCCCTTTGGAACAGCTTTTGCCTTAACTTAAACCAGACCATAGGGACATAGAAGAGCAATGACCCCTCATTTGATGTAGCAAACAAAACTCTAGGAAGTCGCATGAGTTATATTTTGTTGAACTTCTGAAACCCGTACCAAGAGTTAAAATTGTCAGAACAGGAATCAGCAAAGCTCTTAGGAAATTCTTCATAGCCTACTTTGGTGAAAATTTTCTGGCAGTGGATTAAACCTAAAATCGCATGTTTGCCGGTTTACGGAAGCTAATGACCTGCGAGGTGCTATTAGGTTGCAACATATAAATGTAAGGAACCAGACAGTAGTAGTGGTTAGGCGGGTGAGTTGGTTAAAGGCTGGTGCTCTTAATGGGCTTCATTTTAAAATTTTGTCTTCCCGATGTTGCTGTGTACTTGTAAGCCTTGTTAGTCGTATGTGGTCACTGGTGAATAGTGAATTATTCACCCCGTGCAGTTTGTCCATCATCAGATAAGGCTATTAAGGGAAGTGCTGATGTAAATCAATGACACATCCTCCTATATAAAGAAAGACTTCGCTCTCAAACTGTTCAATAGTTTTTTTTTAATGAATTGCTGGCTGTTCGAAGCAACACAGTGGCTTAACAGATTACTAATTTAAGAAACCGCAATTTCAACCGTAGTATAAACTTGCTTAAAAAACTCATTGATCTTTTTTTATTAATAAATTAAAATTGGCTTATATTTTTGTGCCTTTTGTTAAACCAATATTTATTTATTTTAAGATTTACTTTAAAAAAGAAGCTCTTGTTTGCATACACTCATTTAAAAATAGTTAATTATTAACAAAAATACTAAATGAAGATTTACAATAAAATTGTCAAATAGAGTCCAATAAATTGTGTCACCTGCTGTTTGCTAAAGACAATTAAATGTTTCAACCCTTTCACTGCTGCAATTTACCATATTTGCATGAAAATGACAGTGTGGCATCTACAGGTGGTATGCTAATTTTTCAACTGCACTGCGGCATGCCACAAACAAATATCAATTTAAGATGCACAATATGTTGATTATATCCTTCTTTAAAATAAGACTTGTTTTTTTGTTTACAGAAAGTGAAACTTGCTGGGAAAAACGTTAATTGTTTAAGATAAAAAAAAAAAAAAAAAATGAAAAACTAAATAAAGAGAAAAAGAACTGAAATTATTTTATTCCCTGTGAGAACAATTAGTACTGCGCTGATACGAATTTACGAGAAAGGGGTTGTATTTGCTGGATTTCACTGCAATCTTTCTGCATTAACTCAACGAAATAGTTCAGATATTTCAGAGGAAAATTATTTTTTATGCAAAATTTTCTTTAATTGTGAAAGATAATTGTTTGAACTAGTCATTATTGTTTGATGTAAAAGTTAAAAAGGAATAGATTTTTGTTTTTAATTTTATTTAATATTTTGCTTAATGGTCTTAATTTACGTATTCATTATAGGCTTTCAATTTAATAAATTACATTTTTTTCCAATAATTTGGAAAAAATTTAAAATAACATGAGCATTTGGCAATTTGCAATGCTTGTTTTTTAGCACGCAGCCATCTGCTGATTAATATATTTCTTCTGCCAATTGTGCTATCATTTACTTTAATTGATAGAGTGAACTTATATCTTATATCTTATATCTTATATCTTATATCTTATATCTTATATCTTATATCTTATATCTTATATATTATATCTTATATCTTATATCTTATATCTTATATCTTATATCTTATATCTTATATCTTATATCGTATATCTTATATCTTATTATATTATAACTAACTATAACTATATTATAATTAACAGATTTTATGCTGATGATGATAAAAGTACGTTTGAGCTTGTAAAATATATTTGCGTGGCTAACAGGTTACTTGCGAATATATAATAAACTACAGGCTGAAGAACTCGAGTTATCTAGTCCTGCCTAATTGCTATTCAGAGCATCACTAAGCCAAAAACCTGTTGTAGGAAAAAGTTTGGGGGTTTTGGAAAACTATTTACCCAGTTTCTCTCTCATCACACATGCAAAGTTTACTCTGCAAAGCCTCGGCTTGCATTTGATCATTAACTTTAATTTTCTAAATTTTTAACCATTTCTCACACATCGGGAGACGTGTATAAATGAAAAAGTTTATTTTTTGTGTTTTGACAGGTATTGTTAGAACATTTTTCTTTTACAATTCTCAACAATTTATTTAGACTGTTGGGATATAAAGATGAATGTTTGAGAATATCTTGCAAAGGAGTAGCTCCTATGAAATGTCGATATGTAGATAGCTAGGGAGCATAGAAAACAAGCTATTTATAATGTTAAAAGCTAATAAAGTGAATGACAAACTTTTCGTCATGTATCAAAAGCTAAACAAAAAAACAATAACTACCAGTCTTAGTAATACTTAACATATGTATTTTACAAAAAAAACAAAAAAAATTTTTTGAAAATATATAAATTATTATAACAATAGTAGCTTTATCATGCAGACCTAGTTAGTTTGCATGTGCATTAAGCGGCCCATACACGTTTCAATTCAATTGTGAATTGAGTCTTTCAACTGAATTGATTATTGCCCACACACTTCATAAACTGAATTGAAAGATTTTCATTCAACTATTAAATTCAATGAAATTATAGATAATTTTAAAAATATATAACGTTCTCTTTGCAAAAACACTACAAATATAAATTTTAAGACCTAATCAAGAGACTCCAACACACACAACACAATCGAATTGAAAGACATGCTAGTCAACTTGAAAAAATCAAAACGTTTTAATTTTTCTTCAAGCAACTCGACAACTGCCAAACTAATCAACAGACAAAGCCATACACGCTTGGATTTGGACAACAACCGATTCAGTTGTCAACTGAGTTGAAACGTGTATGGGGTGCTTTATGCGTATGATACCTATGACAAAAACAAATATTTTAATTTTGGGCGTCATAAAAGCTATTGTAGTTTTTGAAAAGTTTGCAAAAATGCTATCAAAAACGCTCTCGTTAGATCAGTTATACATAGATAGCACCGATACAATAATGCACAATATTATGATGTATACAATAGTGTTGCTGTAATCATATATTAGACTCTTTTTCTCTCATTAACTATTTGATTATTCCTGAAGTTTCTCTCCTGCTCAAAAATGTTAGAACATGTGTATTACAGATGACTTAAGTGTATAAAAGACTTAATTTTACAAAATTAAGACTATCATTATGTACAGGAGACTGGCTATTCAAGCAAACACTTTCAAATGCAAAATACACACGTAGGCACAATCTGGAGATTTATATCTCTTTACGTATTTTTTTCACGTACGTGCTGTAGATTGTCTGGACGTTTTATATCCCCTAAAAACTTTAACAACAAGTGTTTATCGTTTGTGTTTAACTAAAACAAAAAAATAAAACTAGTCTGTCAGTTTTAGTTTTATTTTTTGCATTTTCAGTAAACTCTAATTAGTCTTAGTGCTTGTGTCATAAAATTTGTCAGACCACATGAGATAAATAACAATGTCAATGGCGTCACTTAACTTTTGCTTAAAGTTAAATATTTTTTCAATAAAACTGAGCACCTTACAGTGTCATAAAAAATGTATGTATTGTTAACGCACAGAAATATAACAGAGATATGTGATGCAATACAAAAGTATACGTCATGTTTAATATATAGTTTTGTACAGCGTTTTGTTTTATTATTTTATTAAATTAATAGTTTCAATAGAGAAATGGATTTATAGAATATTTATTATGTATATCAATCAGCCCAGAGACCGAAAAAAGCACATCAAGTTTTCTTCGACTGCAATAGCCTCAAGGTCGTACGGTCAATGAGGAATACTACCTTGAAGTTATACGCCGTTTGTGCGAAGCATTTCGTCATAAACTCACAGAACCGTGGAAACACCAATCATGAAGTTTGCACCATAATAACGCAGCAGCTCACACATCGGTTGCCTGTGCGTGCGTTTTTGGCCAAAACCAAAGCCATTATCATGCCTCCACCACCCTATACCAAAAACTGAAGACACCGATGAAATAAAAGCGTTTTGTTACAATTGAGGAGATAAAAGAAAAATCGAAACAGAAGCTGTTGGCGACACCAAAAAGTGCGTTTCAGAAATGTTTTGAGGATTGGAAAAAACGCTGGCATAAGTGTTTTATATATAAGGGGAATTACTTTGAAGGCGACAAGATAGATATATGAGATGTTTAAATTTTATAGTAAGATATTTAAATAAATACTTTTTGAAAAAAATTTAACTGCCTGGCTCACGATGTAGTTTCGTTAACGTTCGCTAATGTTTTATATTAAAACTAAGAGACTTATAGTCAACTATTATTCAACTAACGGATATATCGGAGGAAGACAAGGCAAATGATATAAGATCAGGAAAAATAAGGCTTAAAAAGGTCACCGGAATAGGTTTTTTGGCCTTAAAAATAATGACGAACGTTTACGAAATGATATCGGGAGCCAGGCAGTAAATAACGGTTATTTTTTGATCAGCCCTGGCATATGCTTCAATTATTTTTAATATTATACACAAATAAATTGTAAATTCGTAAAAATAATTCACGTCGCCGAAGATCTGAACCATTTGCTGGACTTCGTCAGCGTTGCCATTTTTGGTCTTTTCCGACTAAATTTGGGCAAATATTATTCGTTTGGTCGGCTGAACGTTATTTTGGTCTTTTTGATAAAATTCAACTCTACGTTTTAGGAAACACCGAACATGGGTCAGCTCTTCGCAATCCTATTTACATCTAAGCATGAAAAACAAATGCAAAATATTTCTTAGTAAAAATGATAAAATCGATTTCAATAATAAAAGTATCATATTGATATATTAAATATTTTTGTCGGCACAAAAGCTGAATGTTTGTTGAAAAAAATATGAATGCGAACGAAATTTTAGAAGATAAACAACAAATATGGAAATTTTATATTGAGCTCTTAAATCAAATGAAATCTAGATTTGACTTTAATCGTGAAGACATTAATTTGTTATTAGACTTCTCTAAAGCCTAGAATTCTCTAAAAAAGTCTAGGCTATATAGTACCTAATTTTAAAAACTTCCAACCTTGTTGATTGTAACCCTGATATCACTATTACCACTTTGTTTTACATTATTGTTATTTTTGTTACTATATTCTATAGTTTAAAAACTTTATCGAATATAAAACAAATTTTTCTGAAGAAGTCTTTTAAAAGAAGACGAGATATTGAAAAATACATTAAACATTTAAAAAAGAAACAAAAAGGACCTTAAGCTGAACGAATTTTTTGCAAATAATATGAATTATACCTTACAAAAAAATACATATATGTTTTTCAATATTAAAAAAAATATTTAATCGAAAGAATTTTGGTGGGTTGTAGATCCAAGTTTGGTCGGATTGAAAATTTTTGAGTAGCCCTGGACTTCAAGGTAGAAATTCCATTACTGCCAATAGTTAAATATTGGGTTTTGAAAAATTGGATCACCCTTTTCAAAATCCTATGCCAAACTTTTGAAATCAATTTTTAGCACAAAGTACTGTTTGCAATTTTAAATAACAATAATTAATTTATTATCGCTTAAACAACAAAATAGTAACAGCTGACTTTGACTGACAGCGAATATCGCTAAGCCTGTTCTTATATAACTTTTCGTTGTATGGATGGTAACTAAACATCTTAACTTATTATCGTTTCCAAAAGTTTAAAAATGTGCTTCATTTAAATTGAAAAAAGACTAATGCAGTTATGCATAGAGTTTGGATTAATTGTTTGACACCCTGGAAAAACTTCAGCTCTTAGATATTTGGTCTTAATAACCAGAAAAATAGTTATAATAATCAATATCAGTACCAAACAATGAAACTATTCAAAAATAGTTGAGTTATATTTGTTAAATACGAGTACTTTAAATATATTAAAATATTTCTCTCCTAGTAATTTTTTTTTATAAGAGACAGAAAAACGTTAAAAATGTGCTATTATAAATAAAAAATTTTATTACGTAAATTATTATTATGTTTTTAATGCGAAAATAATCCTTTAGAAAAATAAAAAGGAAAACACTTTAAATTAATTTTAATAAGCATCAGTATACAGTTTAAAGAATAAAAACCTTATTTTTTATTAATCTGGTTATAAAAAAATATATAATACATAATTTAATGACTTAATATATTCGTCCATTAGCTTCATTAGCGTTTGGTATTTTATAAGCCTTTCATTATGAAAAAATAAATCCATTTTTACTTTCCTTATCTCTTTAGGCGTTTTGCTTGTTTTATTATATTCTTAATAGCGTGGAAAGTCATAAAAGTTTTGCTTTTTGTGGTGAACTCCAACACCTGTATCAATTTTTAGTACTTCTTAGCAACGATTATTCAAAATATTTATTTATGGGTTTCAGAAGTTTGAGCAAGAACGTGGCAGATATTTGTACTCTGATGCACCTACATTTATTACTTTCGTAATTAGATTCGTTTTTGATAAACAATAAGCTAGTGTTGGCATACAGCCGCTTTGAAAACGTTAATGGAATTTATTATTTCTTTTAAAAGTGTTAACATTTTTCAACATTAATACGAGTATTTTAATCGAAATATTGATTGTGATATAAAACGTTTATACCGAGATTAACCGTGATTAAACGCTTGCACCGCTAACAATGTGGAATTTACAGCACAATCTACAGCACAACGTAATTTAACGCTTTGATCTTACGCTTTAGTAAGTAACTTAACTTAGTGTTTACACGTGCAGGTGCAAGTTCGAAAAACCCAATACATTCAAACTTTTTTACTAACACACGCATAATCTCTGCACTTGCAACCAGCTTTCAACTGAACTGACAAGCAATTTCAGTAGGCAGTGATTTTTTGGCACTTACTGAAAGTCAAATGACAACTGAAATAACAGTGTTGCCTTACAACAAGTTTTGCGGAGATTAACTGATATTGTTATAATGTTTTTGTTATATTTTAATTTTTCAAAACATATTTTTAAAATAATTTACATTTTTTTTTTATTGAAAATATATAAATTAAGCAGTCTTTGCCGTTTTGAGTGAAAAAAGTTAAAGTTATTCTATTTCATTTATTTATTTTATTCCTACTATTCGTTTCCCCAAAAAATAAAATTATGGTTTTCTATGGTAATGCTGTTTTAGGAGCTGTTGTCTCTCCACTAACATTTTTAAACTGAACTTCCCTGTTATTCTTTAAATACTAAAGCAACTTGCAAGAAAGTCGAGTATTTCTTCGACATTTTCGTTGATAATACGTACAGAGGACTTCCATGCAAGTACTTGTACGTGTAAACGCAGTGTAAATAAAAGCGTTAAAGTTGTTCTCTGAACAGTATTGCTCACTAACCTTGTTAAATAAAAATCACTGAATAGAAATATTGCAAAGTGATAAAGACATTAAATTAGTCTGAAAGCACCTAAACTGTGATTACTAATCGCCACACACATGTTACACAGTTATTGGTAACATTTGTTTTGAAGCAAACTTTTTTGGGAGACAGTAAAGCTTTCTCTCTTACACTCTGACAAAATTGTAGTATATAATTTCAAATCGTTTACGCTGCGCTATTTGCGTTGGTTTCATATATTTTGAACGTACATGAGAATTTTTGACAGATAAATTACGCACCGAGTTGACAACTCTGTTAGAAATATAACTAACCTACTATTGCGCCTAAAAGCATGCTAAACAATTTGTTGTACTTAAATATTTATACTCTACACTCCGATTCACTTATTGAGAGACACGAAAATACTATACTCAGAAGCCTGTATATCTTGCAATTTTTAGCCGATTGCAGAATATAAAAAAAAGAAATGGAATCTAGAAATCTTGAAATATAAAAAAAGTCATATCGAAAGCGGTTGCTTAACTAAAGACCTTTTTTGAACAATTTAAGAAAATACTTGTGTTTTTTTATTATTTTTTAAGTAAGCGATCATTTTTTTTTTACAGAGTGACTGTTTATTACAATTTTTTACAACTTTATTATGGCAAAACAAAAAGTTTTAAATCTAGTCGTTTTCGAGACCTACTCACTTTTTCGATCTTAGAAACTCCTAGATGCCGACTTTTATTAAAACCGTTAGATCGGGTTTTTTACCTTAAATATACAAAAAGTAATTCACACGTTGTTAAAAACAACTACGATCATATTAATAATACTAGAGAACTCGATTAAGTGACATTGTATATATGTAAATAGTAATATTTTTAACTAGTGTTTAACTAGTGTATAGTATAAATATCTTATTTTCTAATCAATAAACAAATAAAAAAAAAAACCCTAGTTCCTAATTTACGAGTATGTTCCAATCGTTAGAGCCGTTTTCGAGCACCAATAAAAGTATTACAAGTGTGTAAAAACCGGGACAATGTGGGTTTTCCTGCGACCGGGAACATTCTAGATCGTTTTTAACCTTAAAAACATCTAGATGCTGACGTTCATTATAATCGTTAGAGTCGTTTTCGAGTGTCATTAGACACTACTAACCAGTTACGTTATAAAAGAATTCTGGGTACTTAAGGGTTAACTGCTTTTCTGGTAAACGTTTTGAATACCAAGAATGCAAAGCAAAAAATTTTCCTAGCTTATAAAAACATAATCTTAACATTTATGTATTTAAATAGTGAATTGAACTTTTTTGTTAACTCCTTTGAAAGCTCCTTTGGGATAGGCTTTACACTAAAAGTATTTAGTTACCTGCACAATAAATAAATTTAAACGCCCACAGCAAAGCGAAAATAAAAATTATGATCTAATTTTATGAACAATCCTTTAAAAGTTCCCCCGTTTGTTTTCGCTTAGCGTAACAAACAACTTTTATTAATCGTTTAAAAGCCTTTAAACTTCTCCCTTTTAATAACACAATTTATAGTTTCCTCTAGATATTTTTCATTGTTGTTGTTGTTTTTGTTTTTGTTTGTAATTAATATTTAAATATAAAAATCTGTTTTTACTGGCATATATGTTTGTGCGTATGCAAATAAACCAGACAACAGACAGGAAGTTAAATATAACAGTGTTGTTGTTGTTGTTGTTGTTGGTTAGCATAAGTATTGTATATATTTAATAATTCTCCACTTTCTTTTCCTTTCTTCGCTTAAACATTGCTGCGTTAAATTCCGCTTCATATTTATAGCTCTTGTTGCAACTTGTATTAATGCAAAGCAACCGGAAACGCTTGTGGTTTTCATAATGTGGGCCATGGGTCAACAATGCGTAATGGGTGAAATTTTGAGCCTGTGTTCATGTTCATTTTCATGTATAATTTTTGTATAGGGGAGTGTTGTAAAGAGAGAACGAAAGTGCGTTCATTTTATATGATTTAAGTGTCCAGAGTTGTTGCTGTCTTGAGTATTTTTATCCCATATTTATATTCTACATACAAATTGCTGATAAAACGAGTTGTTTTTTTTTTCAAAGTTGTGTTCCTAAAGTTATTAAAGATTATTTTACATAAGAAACAGCATATTTCTAGTTTGACATTAGTTTATAGCAATAGTTTTGCCATCTGTACTTGTAACAGTAATAGTCAAGTTTGAGCATTTTTACTACACTACTCATCAACACCCATTGGGATTCGAACTCGGGATCATGTGAACATGATGTATTTTTAATACGACCGCTTAACCAGTGTGTTAGTATCCTTGATAAGTGTAAGTATCCTTGATAATTGTTTGGTGTGCGGCTTTTTTCGGGGACTAACAATCTTCCGGCATGGAAGCTCTTTTGAACCTAACACCGCTTAACGTAGTTGTACAAAAAGGCGCGGCCGTTCAGGCCATCTCAATTTACAAAAGGGAAAAACTTAAGGCAGGAAACCTTATTGGACATCTTGCAATCCTAAAGGATTTCAGAGACGTAATCGATATGTCTCAAACAAGTGACCTTATAGATCCTTCTAACTCCTTTGCCAGGAAGTTTAAGACCATCTTCCCAACAAGGGAGGAATGGAGCATGAACCCAAGATGGTTGCGGGATGGTTCACAAAAGTGGTACACGGATGGATCCAAAACGCTCCAAGGTGTTGGAGCGGGAATAGTGGGGCCTAGAGCACGCAAATATATAACCCTTAGCAAAGACACCACAATCTTCCAAGCGGAACTATACGCAATAAGGGAAGCGGTTGAAATACTTTCCCACAGGGGACACAAGGGAGTGCTGATAAAAATACTCTCCGATAGCCAATCAGTGCTGAAGGCCCTGAGCAGTTGTGTCTTCACATCCAAGTTAGTACTGGAATGTCACAACAGGCTAAATGAACTGGCAAGCCAGAACCAGGTCACCCTGATCTGGGTGCCAGGACATGAAGGGCATCATGGCAATGAAATGGCTGACATTTATGCCAAGAAAGGAGCAGAGGGGACTTTTATTGGACCCACTCCAACTTTTGGCTTCAATAAGGGTCTCCTGAATGAGGAGATAAATAAATGGACGGTATCTATCGTTGAACAACATTGGAACGAGGCAGCTGGTCTTGAACACTCCAAGAAATTTCTAAACTTTGATAAAAAGAGAGCCGAACGTGCTCTAAAACTGGACAGGAAAAGTCTCAGAACATTGACAGGTGCACTTACAGGTCATTATAACTGCTACAAGCACCTGCATCGGATGGGAATTTCCAACACAGACACAGATGAAGAGGAGTCAATGGAGCACTTAATCACGCAATGTGGAGCACTGGGACACAGAAGATATAGGCCACTACAAGCTTATATGTTAAGCGAATGTGACTTAATATCACTCCCTATGATGGAGCTTGTCCGTTTTCTTGTCGTTTTCAACCCATAATGGGGCAAGGCACAATAGATCACCATTGGTCGCAGTGCAAATGGCCGATGAGGGCCATATCCCATCCAATAATAATAATAATAATAATAACAATCTTCCGAGGATCTGTTGCCTATACAGCAGATACGTGTACTGTAAGGAACCAGTGGTGACGGTTTGACGGGTGAGTTGGTTTAAGGGCTGATGCTCTTAGCGGGCTTCGGTCTACCATTTCATTAAGCCTTGTCTTCCATTGATTGCTGGAAAATTGCATACAGGAGGGATTAAAGGGCCAGAATTCCTCTTCAAGAATTTTCTCATATGGCTACAAACATATGGCATAAATTGCTACCTGTGTGAGTCTAGCAAGCCACACGGGGGCGCTAGAGAATAGTGAATAATTCACTCCGTGGAACTGGTTCATCATCAGATAAGGCCGCAAGGCAGGTGCTGATATAAATCTTTTTCTCAACTGTGCCTAATTTAACATGTGATCTGCAGACTCAACGTAATCTTTTTCGAGCTTTTAAGATGATTGCCTTGGCTAAAACGTTCTGGCTGTGGTTTAAACCTAAAATAATGGGAAGGGGAATTAGTTTGTCTGATAACTGTGGTGCATGCCGCGGGCTAATAACCTCCCGAGGTGTACTGTAAGGGATCCGTAGTGACGGTTAGACGGGTGAGTTGGTTAAGGGCTTAATGGAATTCGGACTACCAACACATTAAGCCTTGTCTTCCATTGACTGCTGGGAAATTGCTGTATGCCCGAACTCTTCAGCAAGGGCTATGTCTACATGAGTACAAACTTTAGGCAAAAACTTGCCATTTATGTGAGCATAATAAACCACACGGTGGTGCTGATGAATCATGAATAATTCATCTCGTTGAGTTGGTCTATAATCAGATTAGGCCGTCAAGGTACGAGCTTATGATATTCAGTTTCACAATCTAGCATATATCAGGCTGGAAGGTGCAAGCTACATCCGCAAATGCTACACGTTGTTTCTTCCTCCTTATAACATATTCTTCTATTTTCAGTATTAGCCACTGCATATGTAGGAGTCATACCTTGAGTACTGGTCGAAGACAAAATAATAAACGAAATAAAAGCAGATAAGACAATATTTCAACTAGTTTATTTCAGCTTCATTGGATCACGTAGTCCAATTTTACTTGCAAGCACCTCGGGTTAAAGTGCTGGTAAAAATTATCTAGATATTTTTTAGTTTGGTATATTATTGTATCTGAACATTTTTTATTTGATCAGCATACAAAATTTTTTTGTTTTCCAATTGAGTTAAATTTAACGAGGCTTTGTAGCTTTTATGACTTTCAATATCAGACTAATAGAGCCTAGACAGCAGTGTAAAAAATTATTTAAAAATATATTCATAGTTCTCCAGGAAATAATTTTTTGGCTAAATGCATAATTATTTGTCATCAATCGCTTGAGCATTTAAGGAGCTTGTCTGCCAACTCATATACAAAGATAAACTTTGCAGGCATGTGCTTAGCGCTGGGCAGATAAATACACAGCACTGCAAACGTACATATTTCTAAAATCTTAAACACTAGTGATAAAAATATTCATTGACACTCAACCACACACTTAAATGTAATTTTATACTTTATTACCAACGGTGTTTGTAGTGATAAATTAAATGCAAGTAAAACCCAAAATATTTTCATACAGAAAAGTTTGTTATAAACTTTGAAAGCTTAAAAGCTTCGAGCGGAACTGTAAAAGAGAAACCCTGAACACATAGCTGAATATGCTCTCTTATGAAAATAAAAACTCTCTTAATAGCTGGAGAGTTTTGCTGAAAGCTTTCTGTTAAAGCTTTTCTTTCAACAAAGAGTGTTTCGCGTGTGCATAGCTTTTATTTAAGAGCTAGAAATGGATGCTGTGCGTAGATTTCCTGTGTGTTGGCGTTTTTTCTTATACAGCATCAGCTACGAAGGAATATGAAACTTTTTTTTATGTGTTCTTGTTGGTGTTGTAATCATCTTTTTTGTTTTCTGTGCAGAGGTAATTTTGTTTAACGGTTAACTTCTGGGAAAAACTTGTTCAGTTAAGCTCCGGCATCCAAAAGGAGCACGAGAATATATCGGTCGTTTTCCTAACAAAAGCCTTGATTTGTTTAAAAGCAAAAGAGCAAAAAAAAAATGTGTATTAAAAACTAATGAAAGTTGAACTAAAAACGGTACTGAGCGTTTTATTTTGATTAAGAATGGAAATAAAAAATATTAATTAAAAGCTATTATTATCTTTTAACGAAAAGTGTGTATTTTTTTTTTTTAAACTTTAATACGTGATATCGGTTAATGAAGGGTCTGTCTGTCGGTCGGTCGGTCGGCTGCTTCAAAGTAATTTCAACAGTTGAAACAGTAAAATAATCAGGTGCTTTTGATGCTGCTGCTTGTGTTTCTACAAGTGAAAAAGCAAAATTAAAACGAAAAACCACACATACAAACACATTCCAGCAGATTTGCAGTTGCACTGTAGCTTTTGCCTTTTTATAAATCAGTAGCCGTAAAGTAACCCAGCTGAAAGGGTCGTTTTGATTGATAGGAACGTGTTGTTAATATATATATATTTTTTTTATATATCACAGGTGCTTTTCAAAAAGCATTATCGTAGTAAAAAAATCATGGTAATGTTTTAAAGTTTCTTTTTTTTTTAATTAAATTAAGCCATGTTTATTTATAATACAAATATGAAAATCAAATGATTTAAAGCAAAATATTTTTAAATTTATAAAAGATTTTTGCAAGAAAAATGTCCTTTTTAGGAAAAATTTTAGCAAAATGAATAAACTGTGATGCTTAGAAAGCAAAGAAAGTTGCTTTAAAGAAGAAAAAAAAAGTCAAGCTAAAACATAAAAGAAGCCAAAATAAAAGAAACAAGTTTTCGTGCCAAAGCATATAAAAACATAAATTTGAAAATCGTTCAACCGGTATAAGGATTACATTTGGTTCACATCTGTGAGAAAAGCAGAACAACACAAAAGTTTATACTGAATTTCAGAACTTTTTTCTGAGTATTGTGTTAACAAATTATACAAAAGTAATAAATAACAAATGTATAGTCAGCTGAAATCTTAAAAACTGTAATTCAATTATATATTCATAAACATCTATTCATATATCATTAGAGCACTATCAGCCTTGTCACAGAATTCGATTGCGTACGGAAAGGAATTGAAAAATATATATTCATATACATCTATTGGACATTGCAGCACTATCAGCCATGTCACAGAATTCGATTCCGTACGCAAAGGAATTGAGTTCGTTTTTTGGTTATTCGACATACGAAAAGCTAAAAATTTTTTCCCAATAAAATCATTTCTATGAGACAATTCTTGATATTCAAAATGATTTCATTCCGAAAAATTTTAAAGTTTTTCGTTTTTTGAAGAACCAAAAAAAAAAAAATTCGATTCCGTTTCCGAGCGGAAGTGAGCCCTATGACATGGTTGTATATCTGCTAAAAAAGCGAAATAACTTTTTTTTCTCTGTCTATAACGATTTTTGTGATTTTGGTTGACATGTGCAAATTGATTTGTGTCAAAAATGTTCTTTGATGTTAAAAAAAAAAAAAAATAAATTTTTAAAATATAAAATTAAACAACTTAAAAAAAAAGTATCTTCCTATTATCTGATAAATCAAAAAATGAATTGACAGTTTGGCAGTTTTTTTATTAAAACGTCTTTAACATAAGAAAACGTTACGTGTAAATGACATAGTATTAAATTTGCTTGTACGAAACCATAAAAGTGTCAAAATCAGTAAAAAAAAGTTATCTAGCACAAATAAGCCGAATCAAATACTTTAGAACTGAAACGGAAATTAAAAAAAAAAGAAAAAAGTAAAGAATCATATAACAAAAGTGTTTGCCTATGAATTCAATAAACTTGTAACTTTTTTCGCTTTAAGCACAAAATTTTGCCTTAAACAAGCCAAAACTAGTAAACACATCAAACATTTGCTTAACAATTTTTTTTTGTGTCAATACCTCTAAAACGAGAAAAAAGGAATTTTAGAAACAAAAAACAAAATCTAGGTTGACGATAAAACAAAATTGAAATGTACATATGTATAAATACAAAATGTATTTGCATTGCAATACATATTTGAAGCCAAACACCCACCCACTTTCAATAACAATAGAAAAAAACTGTGTGAAATTCTACAACCAAAATAAATTTATTGCCAATACCATTTTTTATGCTCTCACCTTTCCATGTTTCGAATATTATGCAAAAATATTGTGTCAAAATTTTGGTTTTTCTCTCTGTGTGTGTGTGTGTGTGAGTGTTGGTTTGTTAAAGTGGTTTGCCAGTTGATGCTTTTGCATATTTTTGGGTTACGTTGCTACTAAACGGGAAATTTGAATATGTATCACTTTATTTTTTTGTTTGGTTGTGTTTTGTTTACCACAAAACATATATAATTTCTATTTATTTTCCAATTTATGGTTTTGTTATATATTTTTTTTTTTTGTTTACTTAAAAATTAATAATTGAGTTATTCACAAACAGAACATTGGCCAAAACCCTTTTAACATCATAGCAGATGTTGTTAGTAAAGCTGATAATGGGCAGCAGATTTATGGAACTGAGCAAAAAAAAGTGTTTGCAATATCTAAATGAATATTAAATAATACCTACAAAATATCCAAATAATATGGTTAATGGGGAATTTTGGAAGTAAAAGCTATAAATGATATATTTTAACATGTTACAGACCGTTTAGATAGCAAGCTATAACACAACCTGGTCTTTACCATTCTAATTACTAATTATATTTTCTCAAAAAATTAACAATAAAAATATACAAATATTTAAGTTAAGTTTTCACAAAAGTGGTTTGAAATCACTGCATACAAAAATGTTCAGTAGTTGCGTGATTTGAAGCCGGTCAGTCAAACGACTGGTGACTTTTAGTCACTTGCTAACATTTTCGAGCTATTGTGGTATGAACCTAATAAAAGGACTAAAAGCACTGGCGGTTTTAAATCACTTTCTAACATTTTGCAACTATTTTGCTAGGAGCCTAATAAAAACAAAACTAAAGGACTGGCGGCTTTAAATCACTTGCTAGCAGTTTTCAACTAAGAAAAAAAAAAATAATAAAATAAAATAAATAACTAAACGACAGGTGGTTTTAAATCACCTGCTAATATTTTGCTACCATTTTGCTATGAAACTAATAAAGAAAAGCTAAAAGACCGGTGGTTTTAAATCACTTGCTAACATTTTGCTATGAACCTTATAAAAAAGCTAAACGACTGAGGGTTTTGAATCATCTACCAACATTTTGCAACTGTGTTGCTATGACCCTAGTCAGGGCGGGGAGAATATTTGAATTACTTTGATTTGAAATACATTTTTATAAGACCGAAATACAAAAAAGTATTTGTGTTTTTTAAATTGTATTTGAAATACACAACTTGAGAGTATTTTGTATTTGAAATATACAACCTGAAAGTATTTTCCTTTTTCTATTTGAAATACAAAATGTGAGGGCAAAACCCAGCCCTAACCATAGTAAAGAAAAGCTAAAAGGATACGGTTTTAAATCACTTGCCAACATTTTGCAATTACTATGCCCTGAACCTAATAAAAAAAAGCAGGCTGGCGGTTTTAAATCACTTGTTAAGATTTTGCAACACTTTTACTTTGGTATCTAATAGAAAAAGCTAAAAGACTGACGGTTTTAAATCACTTGATAACACTTTGCAACTATTTCGCTATGAACCTAATAAAAATGGCTAAACGACTGGTGGTTTCAATCATTTACTAACATTTTGCCACTATTTTGCTATGAATCTAATAAAAAAGCTAAACAACTGGCGGTTTTAAATCATTTAGTAACACTTTGCAACTATTTTGTTTTGCTGATGATTTTAAATCACTTACTATCAGTTTGCAATTTTTTTGCTATGAACTTAATAAAAAACAAATAAATAACTGGTGGTTTTAAATCGCTTACACACATTTTGCTATGAACATAGTAAAGAAAAGCTTAAAGGATGGCAGGTTTAAAACATTTGCTATCAGCTTGCCACTATTTTTTTTATGAACCTTATAAAAGAAAAAAATAAATGGCTGGCGATTTTAAATCACTTGCTAACATTTTGCAACTATTTTGCTGTGGTATATATTAAAAAAACCTAAGAGACTGGAGGTTTTAAATCCCTTGCTAACATTCTGCAACTATTTCGTTATGAATCTAATAAAAATGGCTTTCGGTTTTAAATCACTTGCTAATAATTTGCAACCATTTTACTATGGTAAAGCCAAGAGAATGGCGGTTTTGAATCCATTGCTAACATTGTGCATTTATTTCGCTATGAATCTAATAAAAATGGCTAACCGGCTAGCTGGATGAAATGTTCATCAACACCATTCCATCTTTCCTTCTTCTCGCAATATATTTTTCTAGTTCCAGTACAATGCACTGTATATAAAGGGATCATTCCCTGAGATCTATTCCAAAATAAAAAAAAAATGTTTTTAGCTGCTTATGAAAATTATGTTTCAAAAAGGCAGCTGCTTGCTATTGCTAGTTAAACCTAAATTTAAGCGGCACCCCGGATGGGATTCATCCTTCTACTTACTTGGCAATTATATTGTTTATTGACGTGGTTTATTGGCTTATCCATCCACTAAACCAGAAATCTGCATAGTCAGCGAAAATATTTTGAAGGGAAAACAGATGAATGTTATTTATTATGATGTTGGCAGATTGACCTTCAATGTTGTAATTATTTAGTTAATTTTTTTTCACAATGAATTGTAAAATAATACAAAAAAAAAATAACATGAAAAAGTAATTTAATTCAAAGTAATAAAATAAGAAAAACAAAATTTATGAATAATGAACTTTTTAGGATCTCTTCACTTTAGCTTTTATAATTTGCAAGCCATTAAAGTTAGGAATTTTTATAGTAGTTCTTTTAAGATATCTAAACGGTTTCTTATAATGACTGTTGGTTTTGTAAAATTAAGACACAACAAGGCTTTCAGTACATTAATGTTGCACGAATATATTAACGGATTATTCAGCAGAAATATATACATATGAAAAATAAATACAAAGTGAAGCAGAACTACCTTTCTAAGTTGACTTTTGATTTGCAAAATAAAATTCAATAATATTTTATCTCTGATCTGCTTTGTAGTGCTCCATGTTAAATTCCCTGAGTTCACAAATTCACAAAGCTCTGAAATCAAAATAATAAGTATAAATAAGTTAAAAAATGTATTAAACACTGAAACCATAAAGATAACTCTTCGGCGTGCTGTATAAAACCAGAATTTATCCACTTTTCGTGTATTATTCGCTTTATTGCGCATTAATGGGTCAAACTCGCCCAAAGGCGATTTTCTTAGAGAAATATCCAGCGGATTTATTTGAAACTTTGGTACAATTATTATTTTTTTTAGCAGAAAATATTTAAATATAAAGTATCGTTCTTGTAGATCTTTTCACAAATCATGTACGAAAAACCTTACACATTTGGTACTCTTGAGTGAAAATTGCCCAATGCAATCAAACTACCGAGTGCCTGCGTTACGAGCTTAGTAACGAAATGTTTTCGGCACCAAAAGTAGTAAGAACTCAAGTGTTTTTTTTTTTGCATTTTATAGCGGTATTAAAAACAGCGAGCAAATTAAAAAAGTAAAATTGTCGGTAAAACTGTTAAACATTGTATATTTCACACGCTTCTACTGTACGAAAAAAGTTAATAAATGTAATGAATGTCAAAATTTTATTTGCTAAAGTCATTCTGAAGTCCATATTCTGTATTATGACTGCCAAAAAAATAATAATAAGAATGAATAAATATTTAGAAATGTACATAGGGCCAAATGGAAACACTAACTATTTAAATACAGGATAAGGGTTAATGATAAAAACAACACTGTACGCGGGCGGATTGATATTGAAGTTATTTAGCACTAGATGGCGGCACAAATACAAAAAACTGCCAAACGTCAGTGGTTAAAATTTTCGCTAAATTAATCCATTAGTTTATTTGTTGTAGCCGTTTGAAGGAAGCAACTTTTGTGTTTCTTGAAAAATTATAAAAAGTGAATTTCGTGCAGTGATGTAACTCTATTATTTGAAAGGGAAAAAGCTGAAAGAGACAAAAACAAAGCTTGGTAAACATTACGGTGAGTCTGATCCGTCAATGGTAAAATATGGGAATGCTGAATTTGAACGTGGCCGAACAGCCACTGCAACAATACCATCAACAAGAAATCCAAAAGAGGTGATTACTGAAGATAATACCAAGAAAATCCTCGATATCATTATGAATGATCGTGGAACTTTTACACTGCAAACACAAGTGGACACATAATTAAAACATTTCCAATTCTGCTGTTTAAATAACGTTATTTGAATATCTAATTTAATTTTTTTGTGATAACTTTTAGGTAAGTATGTTTTAAATGGTATCAGTAAAACTGTATACCAATATTAGTCAGCAGTTATGGCAAAGAAGACCCAGGTGCTGCGAAGAAAGAAGGAAGGCAATCATTAATCTTAGAGGCTCCAGGAAGACGGTGAATGAATTTTATCAATTAGTGGTTTCCTCTAGAGGAACAATTCATAATACAAGAAACAATTTTGGTAGCCTTAGGAGCTCAAATAATGTGCCCAGGGGCTCCAAAGCTCGTAAACGCAAAGCCAGAGACGATAAAATAGTCGTAAGGGCCTCCAAATCTGACCTTTCTAAGCAGTTAGGAGTTCAATTAGAGTCATCATATGAAATCCGTATATTATCTAGAACTATTAGACGGCGGCTGAAGGTGCCTTATGTGAATGCATCGCACAGTAAAAACTCTTGTCTCCAAAAAACAATTTTAAATCCCGATTGGATTTTGTCAGAAAAACATTAAGAAACCAGAATCCCGATTTTAAATCCCGATTGGATTTTGTCAGAAAAACATTAAGAAACCAAACGAGATTTAGGAAGCCAATGAGATTTTGGAAAAATATTTCATGAAGTGGCGAATCCAAGTTTTACGTTGGGAACCAGATGTAACGCGCTATGTACAACGTCTAGTTAAGCAACATTACACTCTCAGATACACCATCAAATCACTATCAAGAATGTTTTAATTATATGGCCACCACTGTATATACACCTATTTGTAGATACTACTCGTACGATATATTTTTAAAATAACTCTTAAACCAATTCAATATATTACCTCTTATATCGATTCACTCAAGTGTTTGGAGGATTTTTCATGTGAAATGGAACTAAAATCTACGAAACGTAAGTTGAGCAGCCTAAATCTTGGCTGAAACGTTCTGGCGTTCTGGCGTTCTGGCATGCAGATGTAGTTAGAACTCCCTGACAACTGAGGTGCATGTAAGATTTTTAATATAGTGTCATAGGTACTCTTGTCTGTTGTTACATGGTCCCCCCGGCGAACAGGTTTTGCATTGGCGTATTCCTAACTTAGGCGCTCTGTTTTTCGGGGGAAAGAGGGGAAGGGGTCCCTCGTTTGGTGCGGCAAACAAAACTCTAGGAAGCCACATGACTTATGTTGTGTTGGCTTCCGAAACCTTTACCAAGGGTATAAATTGGCAGAACGGGGATCAGCATGGCCCCCGGAAAGTTCTGCTAACGGTTCCACCCGGGCTGATCATGGTTGAGGTGCCTACCTTGGCTGAAACGTTTTGGCTGTGGTTGAAACCTAAAACGCAGGAAGGGAGTGTTAGTATCCTTGATAATTGTTTGGTGATGGCTTTTTTCGAGGGCCAACAATCTCCCGAGGATCTGTTGCCTATACAACAGATACGTGTACTGTAAGGAACCAGGGGTGATGATTGATGGGTGAGTTGGTTTAAGGGCTGATGCTCTTAATGGGTTTCGGCCTACCAACTCATTAAGCCTTGTCCTCCATTGATTGCTGGGAAATTGCATACATGAGGGATTAGAAAGCCCGAACTCCTCAACAAGAAGTTGTTCATATGACCGCAATCATATGACAAGAATTGCTACCTGTGTGAGCCTAGCAAGCCACACGGGGGCGGTGGTGAATCGTGAAAAATTGACTTGGTGGAATTGATCCACCATCAGGTTAGGCTGTCAAGGCAGGTACTGATGTAAATCATTTTCACAGTTCTTGTTACATGGTTGTTATGTAGGTAGGCAGAAAGGATGCAAAGACGGGTGAGACTATAAAGGGCTGGTGCTCTTTATTAAGGTCTGACACAACCTGTCACTGTTGGCATGCAAGAGGGAAGATCGATTTACATCAGGACCTGCCTTCTCGGTCTCACCTGATGATGAATCAACTCCACGAGGTGAATTATTCGGGATTCACCAGCGCTCCTGTGCACCATATTTACCAGGGAAACTAATTCCCCTTTCTGCGATTTTAAATTTAAACCACAGCCACGACATTCCGAAATAGGCATCTCAATCATAATCACCACTGAGAAGGCCCGCAAGCAGAACCTTACGGGGGTTTTGCAGTTCCCCGTTCTTCCAATTAACCCTTGGCGAGATGTTTGGAAGTCCAACACAAGATAAGTCATGGGGCTTGCAGGAGTTTTATTTGCTACAACACACAAAGAACTCTTACCCCTCTATGCCGTGAAAGCAAGTATCCTGTTTTAGTATACACAAAGGCAAAATGTGCTCCTCGAGGGGATACGGTAGGCTTAAGAAATTACGAATTCTTCAGCAAAAGGCTTGTTTATATCACAAGAAGTTGCCACCTGTGTGAGTCTTGCTAGCCATATTAAGACGCTGGTGAGTCGGGGGATAGTTGTCATATTAAAATTAGTCGGCAGTCATATAAGACCGCTATAGCAGATGCTGATCTGAATCAACTACGCAGCTGTCGTGTTGTTGTTGTATTTTCAAAACTGTAGAAATAATTTATTTTGATTTTTACATTATTTATGCTTACAAAATATTTTTTAAACTTTGTAAGTGCTCAAACAATTAAGTTTTTTATTCGCTATTTTTAGCTTCTACCATTTATACCAATAAAAATTATAAATAGATTGTTTTCTATGTTCTAGGGTAGTTCCTATGAAATGTCGACATATAGATAGCTGGGAAACATAGAAAACAATCTATTTATAATTTTTTTTTCTTTGTAAGTGCTTTAAAATTTAAACATTCATTAGACAGAAAAAAAATTTCTTTGATAAAAAATATCTGAAAAATTTAATGCAACTTTAGAAACCTTCAAATCGATGGTCAAAGGTTAAAAGCACTAACATTGTGTAAATGTATAAATTTTAATAATATTTGGGTTTATTTATTATTGCTAAATATAAAGTTTCTGTTTACAATTTTATTGCAGATAAACACAAACTGCCAGTGAAAAAAAACTTTCCCAAAACCAAATAAAAACTTGTTTTGAAGCAAAAAGAAGCCATTTTCAAAAGTAAAACATATTGAGAAAAACAAAACTAAAAAAAAAAAGTGAACAAACCTGAAATGAATTAAATATAAATTTACTAATAATATACCAAAATTGCAAGAAGAGGAAATAAAAAATGCTGAAATCATAATAAATATAAAAAAGTGAAAATTTAAAAAGAGTTTTGTTTGAGTAAAAAAAAAAGTTTATGAAAATTTGTGGCGACAAAAATATAATATTTATTCATGAATTTTTTTATTTAACAAATATTTTATGAAAAAGTGGACATAAGTGCAATAAATAAAAATTTATAAAAAAGAATTAAACCAACAATTAATCCAAGTGAAAATATACGATAAACGAAACAAAAAAAATAATAATAATAATAGCAAAAATAATAAAATAATAAAAGGAATAATAAAAAAATAAAAGGAATAATAAATAAGAAAAAAATTGTATTTATAAAAAAATATATATATACATATATATACATATATATACATATATATATAATGTTCGAAGAGAAAAAAACTTAAAATAAAATTTTGTCATCATTAACGTAATACAACTCCTTAAATAGAAAATATATAGCGAAATTAAAAGCTAGCAAATAAATTAACTCTTTCAATTAAAACTAAGAGACAAAAACCTTTCACAAACCGTACATTAAACGTCCTGGCCATACCTTCTGTCCAACTGCTGCACAAGGTGTGCACTTTATGAACATTATTAAAATCTTTGTTTCTGGCGTAAACTTAAGCGTCATTTATTTGACTGCTTTGACATGTGAATTGAAAATGCCGCTTAATAAGTATGTTATGATGCTATGAAATTAAGTACAGACTTAATTTATTGGCCTTAAACACAAACACAATAAAATATTAAATTTATTGTGATTGTTTTCTGCCAACACATAAAAGCGAAACGTGTTTACAATCAACCGGTGATGAACATATAAAAAAAAAACGAATTATAAAAAATAATAATAAATCTCTATCTGAAAGAAAATGTCCTTGACATGAAGTGAAATTAACGGAAAAAATAAAATAAAAATAAAAAAAAATAAAAAATCACTCCACAGCCATGCAGTTTTATTTACTATAATAATACTAACACATTTAAACCATAACAACATATAATAGTGAGTGTTTATTTGTATGTTAGTGTGTGTGACGAACAATGTTCTTTAATTTTATCACATAGAATACATACAACTTTAATACTTATATTAAAACCAGCCACCATACAAACAAACGAAAAGTCTTAATGGTTCAAATTGCTTAATATTATTGCACAAGAAGTATCTCCTGTTAAATGTTCGTTACTGCCACAAACAACCAGTTCTGCTACTGTTACGTTAGAGCTTTATGGTCGGTCATCAGTGTCATTGCCGTCGACGACGACACCAGTTTATGTGCCAGCCTTATCGTGTGTTGTTAAAGTGAAAAACACGTAAACGTCTACATAAATGGTGCACAGTTTGTTGGCAATTTTTCGAGTATTTACGTTGTCATGATGCGATTAACTGAATACAAAAAAACATAAAATAGCAACAGGTTAGTAATACTTAATATAAAACATAAAAATACAAAGATCATAGTTGTTTAGTGCACACATTAGTGCTTTAAATTGGCTGTAATATTTTAAATTTTTTTCAATATATATATATATATATATATATATATATATATATATATATATATATATATATATATATATATATATATATATATATATATATATATATATATATATATATATATATATATATATATATATATATATATATATATATATATATATATATATATATATATATATATATATATATATATATATATATATATATATATATATATATATATATATATATATATATATATATATATATATCGGCACCGATTTTTCCTTCATACTTCCTTTACTGCTGAGTGATCAACCAATGCAAAGTAGTAAAGATTATCAAAACCAAAAACTTGATCAGCAATTGAGCATTGCACACACATATATCAGTATCTGAGGTTTTTAATATTACTATCAATACATAAAACAATTTTCTTTCATTTGATTGCTTATCAGATAAATCAAATTGCTTGTCCTTTATATTTTTATAATTCCGTTTATATTCATAGTTCCTTTTTCAATCAATGCAAAGTAATAAAGACTATGAAATAAATAAAAAATAAAAAAAAGATATTGGAGAAGAAAGCGATTCAGAAACAAAAGATATCGAAGAAAATGCTATCAACATCAATCGTCAGATGACAGAAATTTTGAAATGCATTACATGCTTGGCAGAGCTAAGAAATGCAGATATTTTACAATTTGTTCTACTGGTTTTCAAAATTTGGACACTAAATCTAAGAAACTTTATCTTTACTATAGAAAAATTTTTGAACGTGATATACTCCTATCTCAATCGTGATATACTCCTATATCTCAATAAGCGATTATTTATTTTGATAATAAAGTACTTTTTACTTCTGTGAAAACTCATTTATGTAAAAAAAACTCAAATTTTGGTTTAATTTTGCAAAAACAAATTCTGTGTTGAAACGTATTCAGAAAATTTTTACTAAGACCGCTTTTAAGTTAATATGGTCTTAGGAACTGTCTTCTTATGACATCAGGAGAAAGTTATTAGGCTCCCAATCATTAAATGATCGCAGAACTTGTTCCTTGCAATTGCTGGCCTATAATACTTTATCTAACAATATTGATTGCCTAGAATTAAAAAATTATTTTACCTTATATTGTCCTCCCAGGGACTTAAGAAATAATCGTATGTTTGAGGAGAGCTGTCTGAGGACTAATTATGCGAATAATGAACCTATTGCAAGATGCTTACATTTATGTAACAACTTGTTTCCTTTGTTAAATTTTAATGTTAGTTTTAGTTCGTTTAAATTTATGTTATTTAAATATTTTAATTAAAGTGGTCAGTAATCTGTAAGAATATAATTCTGTAGATGAAATAGTAAATAAATAAATAAATAAATAAATAAATAAATAAATAAATAAATAAATAAATAAATAAATAAATAAATAAATGAATAAATAAATTTCATTCGCACCAAATTTTTGCTTTAACCATTCTTAAAATATACAAAAATCAATATTTACTTTGTATGGGAGGTCCCCCGCCCACTTATCCGATTCCACCTCCTTTCTGGCCGATGGTTTAATTTGGCTTTTAAGCAATCTAGACCAAAGCAGCGATTCTTACTGTTACAGGGTAGCAAACAGTAAGATATAAAAAAATCAATAATTATTTTGCATGGGCGTGGCATTTTTATAATTTTTTTTTACAAACCATCTTCTGAAAATTTCAAACCTCAAAAAAAAAAAAAATTGTAAAATCACTCCAGCGGCTAAACTCCCTAATGATGAATTTTTAAATGTCCATTTTCAATTTTTGTGTCTGCAAGGGTGAGAATGAATAATTTTGACAGTTACCGTGAACACTTAGGAATAATTGTTTCGCTCAAATATCTGAAGTGATTTTTGATTTTTATATATTTTAAAATTAGAAAAATAAACAAAAGTGTTATAAATGTATAATAAATTTATTTACTAGACAACCTGTATGGAAAATATGATTTGACAAATCAGCTTTTCAGTCACCCTGAATTTACACATTCAGCGAACTAAACTTTATTTATTTTTACGGAATCACTTTTTAATGAAAAGTGAACACTGTGCCTGTCAGCGAATTTTTTGAATGTTCACTGGTAAAAAAATTCATCTGGAATCTGTCTAAAATGGCTAAATTCCCTAACGATTAATTTTAAAATGTTCACCAATTTCAGTGTTTACTTTTAATTTTTGTGTTCGCAATGGTGAGCACGACTAATTTTGGCAGTTACAGTGAACACTTAGGAGTACTATTTTTCGCTCAAATATTTGAGATGAGTTTTGATTTTTTTCATGTGATTTTTATCATACGTTTGAAGTTGAAAAAATATACAAAAGTATTATGTATTATGTGCCAGCCGGTTTGAGCTTCCAGCTTATCATTCTGGCTTGACGAACACATTCAGCGCAATCAGATTCGTTGATCTTACGGAATAGCTTTTTATTGAAAAGTAAACAATACGCCAGTCGGTGCATTTTACTTTGAGTGTTCAGTGGTAAAAATATTCATCGTTGCGAAATGTGTCCCTCTCAAGTTATAGGATTATTATTATTGTACAAATAAGCTTATACAATTGTTTGCAAGAAAAATGTTGCTCAAATTAATAAAATATTTAATGAAAACAAATATGTATTTTTTGTGTTTTTTTTAACTTTTTTCCATAACATTATTTATACACGAATATATATGCATTAAGGTGGCTCAGTTTAGTAATTGATACTGTGCTTTTGTGTGTGAAGTAGAAAAAGTTCCTCTACGACATATAAGAAAATCATTTGCGAGGCATTTAAGTGGAAATTTTTTTCGTTAGCAAATGATTGAATTTCTTCAAAAATAATTCTTAAAAAACTGGAAAAAGAAAGAAATATTCAAATTTGGGCGGCTCGAAAATGATCTTTTTATATCGTAGCTGAATTTTTTCCTCATTCCTCAACCTATCAAAAATCCAGGGCTTAATAAAGTCAAATTTTGTTCTTTCCATATCGGCCCACCCTAATCTGCATGAGTATTTGTCTTCATTATACTACACAAAACAAATGACAGCGTGATTGTGTTTGTACATGAGTGCATGATATTTTTACATTATGTGGCATTAAATGGTATTTAATTGAAGCGAACCTGACATATGCTAGCAGCTTATTTTGTTTTATATGAAAGTTGGAACATTTTCATTTCCAGTTAATCTACGAAATAAATTTTCTGCAAAATACAAT
The DNA here is from genome assembly GCA_914767995.1 of Thecocarcelia acutangulata. Classification (NCBI taxonomy): domain Eukaryota; kingdom Metazoa; phylum Arthropoda; class Insecta; order Diptera; family Tachinidae; genus Thecocarcelia; species Thecocarcelia acutangulata. Next base: position 114,648,734 of record OU612097.1, read on the forward strand.
ATTATTTGATAGAACTCTTTTTTTTAAATACAATTAAAAAAATTTAATTATTTAACAACGCAGAACTATACAGATCTATTTATAGTTATGTATGTATGTAAAAGTTTTCTGATATTTTCAAAATTTTTGTGCTTAATTAAAATTAATATTTATATAGCAAAAATGTTTAGAATAGAATGATATAAAACATTTTGATATAAATTAAATTTTTATTTGATGGAAAATTTAATGGCAAGAGTTTAAAAAGTTTAAAATCAAACGTTTTATCAATATCAAATCTATAAAAAAAACACTTTAGTCACAACAAAACTCAATTTGTGGCCAGTTATTTGAAATGAATTAAACTCTTTGTTTTGTTTTAATATCTTGTGCAAATGAATATATCGCCATCAGATATTAAAAGAGTTAAATTTTGTATCAAGTTTATGTTTAAGGCTTTGATTTGTTTAATAATAAAACACAATAATTATCTGATAATAAATTAAAGTCTGTTTATGTTCAATAAACTACTACGTAGATATTATAAAAACGTATACAAATTACATATCATTAGCTGGTAACTCTTTAGAAACATTTTTAGCATGAACTGCGACAAAAGTATATACAGTCACTCACATTTAAAGTTGGGCAGACGCATGAAAAAACTTTAAGTCCCAATATTTATAAGCTGACGGAAGAAAAAGTCGTTTTAATTTTGTTTATTTTATCACAAAAGTTCTTTTATTTAGAAACAACAAAAACAATTTTTTCCAAGTTCTTTTATTAAATGTATACGAAGGCTTAACTTAAATAAGGTCACTTTTCAGTCTCACATTTAAAGTCGGGCAGTTAATAAAAAATTAACATTATGTGAACATAACGCAAAATTAATATTTTGTAGATCCACCTTTTTGGGTTTCAACAGCTTGAAAGCGGTTAGGCAAAGATTCCACTAATTTTTTGCAAACCTCAGAACTTATATTATTCCACTCTTCCTGTAAGGCATTCTTTAGTTGTGGAATTGAAGTATACTGCCTGTCCTGCATCCGGCGGCCTAATTCGTCCCACAAATGTTCAATAACATTGAGGTCCGGACTTTGTGCAGGGGTTTTAATAACCTTCGGACAGTTATAGAGCAGCCAATTCTTTACATCATATGCTGAATGTTTAGGATCATTGTCCTGGTAAAATTGGAAATTAGTTTCAATGCCGAGAAAGCGTAAATTCTTTTAAATTTTTTCTCAAAATATTTAAATAAACATTCTTATTCATAACACCGTCAATAAAATGCAAATTTCCAACTCCTGAGGCTGCCATGCATCCCCAAACCATAACCGATCCACCACCGTGCTTTACTGTTTTTCTTAAACTCTTGCCTTCCATCTCTTTGTTTGGTTTGCGCCATACTTTGCCTCTTCCATCGCACCCAAATAAGTTGAATTTACTTTCGTCAGTAAACAATACCTAAATATTAATAATACGCCTAATTAAATTTTTATGTTTGTTCCAACTTACGGTACTCCAGAAATCAAAATCTTTGGTTTTGGATTGGGGATTGAGGAGAAAAAACAAGCCGTTCGTTTTGGTTTTTCTTACTTATAAGAGGTTTTTTCCGTGCCACTCGGCCATGAAAGTCATTCTTGCGAAGAAGTCTTCTTATTGTTTCTGGGTTTACCTCCGTCCCAGAAGCTTCCTTGACCATTGCTGTCAGTTTTGGAGCGGAAATAAAAGGATTTTTCTTCACTTGTTTTAAAATCATGCTCTCATCTCTGGGTGAAAGCTTTCTTGCTCGGGCTCCGCGTTTTTTATTTACTACCAAACCACTTTCTTTATATCTAGAAATGATATCATGCACTGTAGATTTGCTTTTTTTTTTATCAAATTCGATATTTCCCTTTCAGATTTTCCATCTAAGTGCAACTCAGTTATTATTTTCCGTTCTTCGAAGGTGGCTTGTTTAATTTTGCTCGGCATTTTTCAAAAAACTTTTATAATCTTCACTGATCGAATGATTGTGTAAGAAGAAATAATTGTTTTGGAGACAAAAGAAGAAAAAAGTGGAAATAACGGTATATTTCACTTTTTCACTGTACAAAACATTAAGTGCCCGACTTTCAATGTGAGACAGAGAATTTACTTTTTCTCATTTTGTTATTCTTATGTATTTTATAACGGGACTTAAAATAAAATTTCTATGGTTTTTCTATTAATAAGAGTTTTTATGATAAAACAAAAAAAAATTAAACGCATCATCTTTCATCAAAACATAAATATTAGGATCATAAATTTTCGACAATGTTTGCCCGACTTTAAATGTGAGTGACTGTACATCTTCTCTTAGAAATTATATTTATTCATTTGACTTTCTTTTGTACTGTATTAAAATTCATGACAACACGAATACTTTATTTGTGCTGTGTTTTATATCAATCATACGCTAAAGCGTGTTGCTATAATAAATTCACTCATAGTACGCAAGGTTGTCAGATCTGGCGACCTCGAGCCAAACATGGCGTTTTTTAAACTTGATCGGCCTTTGATTTGAAATTTTTTTTGTTGCAATATTTAAAGTAGGCTCTTTTGGTTTTAGCTTTTGGACAATGATTTTTTTGAGAATCGATAAAATCAATACGAATATATAATATTCAAACAATTGAGTTTACTCACTTTATTAGCTTCTAATAATGATAAAAATTAAAGGCAACCTCGAGCAAAACATGCCAATTTTTAAACTTCATGGGCCTTCTGATTTTCGAATTGGCGACGTGTTTTTTTTTTTAATATTTAAAGTAGTTGATGACTTTGGCTCTTTTGGTTTTGGCTTTTGGATAATGAATTTATTTTGAGAATCGTTAAAATCAATACGAATACTCTTAGCTTCTAATACTGACAACAATCAAAAAATTATAAACAGCTTGTTTTCATTATTTCCTAGCATTTCATAGGAGCTACCTTCAGTAGACTTGGAAAACTTTGAAAGATATTCTCAATATTTATATAAAATTATTAAGCATTTAAAAGAACAATAACTTACTAATACGAGGGCCAATTGATATTAAAGCTACCTAAGTAGTAAAAGACATTTTTTTCATTGTTAACATTGTTTTAAAAAATTTCTTTCTTTCAGTTTTTTTGTTCTAAAAAAAGATCCCGAATTAAATTCTGCAATTAATTGATTTCTATAACATGGCTGATGCCGTACCTCTAAGTGGTCAATGTAAACAAAATTTTTTTAATACAATTAGCCAGCTCATAGAGTTTAGTTTCGTTCGAAAGGGTTAAAGCATATGTTTTTGGTTTTTCAAAAATCGACTTGAAAATATTGGAAATGAAATAATTTTGAAGAAAAAACTAAAAGATATATTCGTGCTATTAGAAATGATTTCATTGCGAAAAACTTTTTAGTTATTAGTTTTTTTTGAAGAACGTAAAGTGATTTCAATTAATTGGTTAAACTTTATATTCTACAAACTATTGAAAAGTTATCCCACTTGATTTCAATGTGTTGCCTGAGTGTAATTTACATATCATTGATCCAGCTCAGAACCAACCCGACGTTCCGATGAAAGAGTCTATTCTACCTGCATCATATTCTGATAATTCGGCCAAATTGTGTAGTCGCTCCTATCCCCCGTGTGCAGAAAAGCTCATGGTCGTAGTCTCTCAGTATTTCGTTTCGAAATATCCGGCATTCACGAATCAGCCTGGAAGTCATGTAGATCCCTGCTAGTGCATTCAACGCACCCTTGTTATCAGAACCTCAAACATTTAGCTGCCCAGTACCATCCTCTGTACCATAGATAATATCTAACACTAGTTAAACTTTAAGTACAGCTTCTCCAAACAGTTTTTTAATGTGGCAATAATGTATATCTATCAGTAGCAGTTTGTTTAATATGAATGTAAATAAAATAAGTTATAAATATAATTTATTATACATTTTATTTCAAACATTGAAAAAATCCAAAGACGACAAAACCACATTTTTCGAACGATTACTGCAGCCCCATGGTATGTAAAAAAACTCACGAATTCACAAGCATCTGTGTGTTCCGCTGGTAAAATACGAATTTTCGAAGTACGCAGCAAGGTATGTCACTAAGCTGGAACTTCACCCAAATCCTCTTGCATGCATTATGCATGAGAAGAAGGGGGGTATCCACCATCAGAGCGTTATATAGGTGATTTTAGGAAGCAAAGTGTCTAAGAATTACAAATGCTCCTGCTTGAGAGGAGAAGAAGACAAATAAACACGTGGCAAATGTACTAGAGCACATTTAATGAAACAAAGTAAATTTGAACAAAAAAATACTTGTGTATAAGTATTTTTGACAATCAAATAGATTTGAATGGCGTAACCTTTAGTAAATATTTAGATTTCTGTACATTCATATTCATTTATAATACAGTGATGGCAAGAAAAGTTTAATACGTACTTTTTTATGTTGGACCAGTACTCAGGGGATGACCCCTACATATGCAGTAATTTGTACCGGAACTAGGAAAATAGGTTATGAGGAGGGGGATAGGGAGAGTAGTGTTTGTGAACATTTGACTCGAACTTTCGAACATTAAAACAGACAGGAAACACGTTTGCAGGCAACTTATTCCACAGGTGAAGCGTTCCGCTGAAAAACGAACTCTCTCTGTAATGCGTAGTACGATTCTAGACGATGCACATGTGCTACGTAAAAATGGGCGAGTTCCGAGAACAAGATTTCTAATCTTGTCGATAAAATAAATGATTTTTTATGTTTAGTACTAAGATTTGAATACTTATTGTTAGTTTATTTTAAAGATCCAATAAATAAAAGAATGCAAAAAAAAAAAAAAAAAAAAAAATTACACAGTACACTAGTTAGGAATATTTTTTTGGCTTCGATATGAAAAACTGTACCGCGAAAGTGATGGCCATGTGGCCAAAACCGTCTGAATGGATCATGTTGATGTTTAGTGTCCTGAACACTATCCGCAACACATTGGATATTTTCTTCTGTGGCACATGAAAGGTGTCTTGCTGTACTATGTTGTCCCCCTATGTTGTGAATAATTCACTCTGTGGGATTGGTGCATCATCAGATAACGCCGTAATGGCAGGTGCTGATGTAAATCGTTTTCACTTTGTTCCATATTGTGGAAAATTTGCAACCAGCTGGTTTATTGTAAGTGCTTAAGTTCCAATACTCACATTAAAAATCGACGATAAGCACATGGCGTCAAATAATTAACCTCTTGTTATTAAAATAAAACTTACAGCCAGTTTACCAATCTCGAGAGCGTGCTTGCGTTCGCAATCTAAACGAAAGAAAATTGATTTATGTTCGTCTAACTTTTTTTTATGCGAATGATCTGTCAAAACTCCATGAAAATACATAAGAATATGCGAACGAATAATAGTGAGATAGACAAACCCAAATTGAATCGAATGTGAGTGACTAGCTTTCTTTCGCATTCATTTTCATTCGAAATTGGTAAACTGCCTGTTAACAATTTTCGATCCCTGTTCTTTTTATAGTGTTTGATGTTAAATTGCTTAATGCTTCCTCACAAAGTTCTGAAATAAAAAAAATATAGGTAAACAAAAAAAAGTTATTGAACATTCAAACCATTAAATTAGTTCTATGCCACCCAGTACAAAAAAAAATAAATTAATAAATAATTATTATAGAATATTTCTCCATTAATATTTCTTTTGAAGTAGTGCCTAAAAGAACTGTTAATATCGTTATGGTATGAAAAATTTTCTATCGAGTTGTGTAAAAAACTAGGCAAAAAAAAAAAAAATAACAAATATTTATAATAAGTTTTCATGAAAATAAATTTTTTTCTGTCTATGTCTGCTGAATAAAATATAATAATTGTTTAACATATTGAGGCTTTTTTACACAACTTCCTCCGCTTTTTTATAATAACCTACTTAACTTGATTTATTAACCTTTTGACTTTGCCCGCAAACTCGAATTATCTACATCCGGAGGGTTTTTTTTATTTTAAACCTATAATAAACACAATCGACCGGCATTTTTAAATATTAAATTAACTTCACCGCAACAATATTCAACTTAATAACGTTCGCTTGTTAGACCTAAAAAAATTATTTATATAACCCTTTATAAATAATTTTTTAAGTCTATTTGAATACACAATAAGATAATTTATTTTGAAATATTTTTTTAGTACATTATTTACACTGTGCAACAGTAAAATCGTTCCTTTATTAAAACGTTTGTAGACTATATGAATTTTGATACGCTTTATGCAGAGCTATTTTCAGTTTTTCTACAAGCCGTTAATACTAACGAGTGATTTTTTTGCTATTATCTTGTTGGCAACACTAGTTTTGACAGCTCACGCACGTTTTGTATCTTGTGTCACTGTCAAACATCTTCAGTTTGGTCTATAATTTAATCATGAATCGTCTTACAAACGAACAACGCTTGCAAATTATTGAATTTTATTACCAAAATGCGTGCTCTGTTACGAAAGTTCATCGCGCGCTTCTTCCATTTTATGGTCAGTTTAATCGACCTACTGAGGCTTCTATTCGGGCTATTGTAAAAAAATTTCGCACCAAATTTACATTGTTGGACATTAGACCACCAACACGCTTACGTAGAGTGCGAACTGAAGAAAATATCGCAGCCGTATCGGCCAGTGTTGGTGATGACCGTGAATTATCGATTCGGCGCCGTTCGCAGCAATTGGGCCTCTGTTACTCCACTACGTGGAAAATTTTGCGGAAGGATTTGGGTGTGAAGCCTTATAAGATACAGCTGGTGCAAGAATTGAAGCCAAACGACCTACCACAACGCCAAATTTTTGGTATATGGGCTCTTGAAAAGTTAGATGAAGATCCACTTTTTTTTATCGAAGAATTGTGTTCAGCGACGAGGCTCATTTCTGGTTGAATGGATACGTGAACAAGCAAAACTGCCGTATTTGGAGTGAAGAGCAGCCAGAAGCATTGCAAGAGCTAGCAATGCATCCACAAAAAAACAACCGTTTGGTGCGGATTATGGGCTGGCGGCATCATTGGGCCGTATTTCTTCAAAGATGATGCGAATCACAACGTTACTGTGAATGGTGAGCGCTACCGTGCGATGATAACAAACTTTTTTTTGCCCAAAATGGAAGAGCTTGACTTGCATGACATGTGGTTTCAACAAGACGGTGCCACATGCCACACAGCACGCGAAACAATGGACCAATTGAGAGGCAAGTTTGGTGAACAGTTTATTTCACGCTTGGGGCCAGTCAAATGGCCGCCCAGATCGTGCGATTTAACGCCTCTAGACTATTTTTTGTGGGGCTATGTTAAGGCTAATGTCTATAGCGACAAGCTCGCTTCGATTGACGCACTGGAAGCCAACATTGCCAACATTATTCGTGGGGTACCGGCCGAAATGTTGGAAAGAATATGCCAAAATTGGACTAAGCGGATGGACCATTTGAGGCGCAGCCGCGGCCAACATTTGCATGAAAGAATCTTCAAACATTAAATTATATCGACCCAACTATCGATCCAAATAAATATTTCATGCATTTTTCTGAATTTTATGTGTTTTTTTTTAAATTTCCGATAGTTCTTATAAAATCACCCATTACTCTCAAGTATTTCGCTTTAACCCAAGCACGACCTTTTTCCCCTAGCGGCTTCCACAGAGTTCTATTTTAAAGGCAGAATCATATTTAAACCGGTCTACAAATAGTGATGACATAAGAATATTATTATATATCATATCACAAGTTTAAAGCCTTATTTGGCTTCGCTTATCTTTAAAAAAAATGAAACAATTTTTATCCGAAACCTCCCCCCCAAAATGAGCCACCGATTTTCGTTTATAGATATATTCATATGTTATTATTTTAATAAACAAATATAAAAGCTTTTTCCGGAAAAATTGATATAAATAAAATAATTTTTCAAGTATTTCACTTAAATGAATATTTCCATTCGTTATCGAGCCACTGCCAAAAGTTGTGGCAGCATTCATGATTTGCAGACATATATTTATTTTTTCTTGTTTAATTTGTTTTTAATTTCAGTTTTATGTTTGCATGTGTACGAGTATATTAATAAAGAAAAAAGGTTTTATGGCGCGTTGCAGGTATGAAATGTTTGTGCGTGATTTTATATTAATACAGTTGTGGTATAAAATGCGCTCGCAAGAGTATTTTTTCGACACGTTTACATAACCACAACAGCAGGTATCATTTAGCGTACATCTGTGCCAGAAAGTGTTGCAACATTGAAAGCATCTACTCTAACGCGAATTTGAAAATGTACGTGAGTAAATCAGGTTTTTGTGTTTTTGTTTTTAGCTTTTTATAAGGATCAATTTGTCACCTGAAAAATATTATGTTCTCCTTAAAAAACTCTTTTTTGAAATTCCCATTCACCTGCGAAAAAATAGATAAAAAAAAAATAGGAATTTTTAAAAACTTGAGAGCATCAACTCCCAAGGCAGCTTTTAATAGGTAGTGGCAGAATTACAATGAATACCACACTAAAAAACATCACATGTATTTGCAGAATTGGAGGCGTTACTTGACTAAGATTCCAAGTGAGCAGGACAGCCTAGATTGTTCCGGGTATCCACCGGCCTGCCAACCTAACCTAACCTAACCTACTTGACTAAGATTCATGTCAAACCCAATAGGAATTGGCGCAGTCATTGGGAGTGACACAATACACAATTACGAGTCTGAAAGTCATAGGAAATTAGTTGCCGTATGAGTTGAAGCCAAAAGATATTAAGCGGCGTTTGTTGGCTTGTGAATAGTTGCTCGTAAGGCAAAGACGGAGGGTATTTTTGTATCTCACTAGGGACGAAAACTGCATTCATTGCAATAATTCCAAGCGCTGAATTCTTGGGGAATCCCGGCCATGTTTCTACGTCGACTGGTAAACGAAATATTTCTCGTTCCAATCGCGCTCTTGACTGGAATATAAGTCAATGAACTCTACCATGAGGATTAGAGCTTGCGGATCTACAATTTGATTTGCCTCAACGTGTAGACTTGCTACTCAGTTCGGAGGTATTTTTCGAATTTTTGACGGAAGGTAAAATTTCTTTCGGTAATGGTCTTCCACATATGCTAAACACTTCCTTCGGATGGATAATCGGAGGAAAATTTGATAACGTACAACAAAATTAGACCGCAGTATGCAATGTCGTTACTACTGTTCAGGATCTGGATGTGATGTTAAAGTCATTTGGGGAACTCGAAGAATATTCACAGAAATCGCCGCTCTTGACTGAAGAAGAAATACAATGCGAATAACATTTTGTACAGCATACAACTTTTGATCAAACAGGCAGAGTAAAGGTACGTCTTCCATTTAAATTTTCTTTTACTCATTTAGGGATGTCCTTTGAAACCGCATGTCGGCGACCAACTAGTAGTAATCGAAACGGTACTGAGCTTAAGTAGAGCATTGAAAGAGAAACGACCGCAATACAACAAGAGACATGATAGCGCGATTTTATAGCACAACAATGCTCAGCAGCGTTAAGCAAAAGTGGTGAAGATATATCTAGAAACATTGAAATTCGAAGTCCTACTCCACCCACCGCATTCTTCAGATATTGCTTTTTCGTGGACTATCACCTGTTTCGATCAATGGCACTTGGCTTGGCTGCCCAGTACTTCCGGTCTTATGGATAAGGCAAAAATTTAATGAATTCGTGGATCGTTTCTAAAGATTGCCAGTTTTCTAGAATTCGAAGGCTGCCTGAAAGATGGGAGATAGTAGTGGCTAGCGATGGACAATACTTGAGATCATTAATGTGTAACTAGCTTTTTTGCACTAAAGTGTCGAATTTTCTGTCTTTCTTTCTTTTTATTAATTTATTACGAGCTACAAGCCTTCATGGCCAAATTAGTTCAGAACTACAAATGGTTATTACAATTGCATAATATAAAAAATATTTACAATATTAATTATAAAAAAAAATATAATTTAAACTGCTTAAAGCACGGTATCATTAATGAAGTTAGCTTAAATAATGAAAAAAAAATTGTTCAAATAACTATTGTTATTTCTATTGTAACAGTGCAAATCCTCATAAATACTGCTTGAGCAAACTTTTGAACTGAGAAACAGATTTGTAAAAAATCCGTTCCTCATATGGAATAACTGTATTCCAAATTCGCGCTACTCTCACAATAAAAGATCTGCTCATCACTAAAGTGGAATGATGAGGACAGGTCAGCATATTAGTTCTTGAAGAACGTCCAAAAACAAATTTTTCTAAAATGTATGAGGGTTTATTATATTTAATTTTTTTTATAAAACTGCAGCATAAATCGCTGGTCGATAAAAGTTGAAAAGTCAGAGCCTAACGCTCTTACTACGTAAGAAGACACATGATCCCTATAGTGTAGGCCATATATAAAACGAATAACTCTGTTGAAGCAAATTTTGAGCTTAGGAATAATTTGTTGAGATGTACCCGAAAACACTTCAACTCCATACAAGAGAAGAGGCAAACACAAAGAAAAAGCTACACGTTTTCTCACATTTATCGGCAAGAAAATAGCCAAATGGTATAATTTCCGCAGAGTGAAAGAAACTCTAGATATTTTTAAGTTGACTTGATAGTGAAAGTCCAATTTGTTATCGATAACTAAGCCCAATACCTTGCGATACAAAACTAACTCAACAGGATGATTACGAATTTGTATATACGGACAAAATGTGGTATTAGCGAAGCACACAGCGCTCGTTTTCGCAGGGTTCAAAGACAAATAATTTCGGTCAGCCCAATCTGCAATAACTTGAAGGACACAATTGGTATTGGAAACAAGGTAATTTAAGCCCAGTCCTTTGTCCTCAGCAAGAAGTTGTACATCATCAGCATATGTGTAACATTTACCAAATTTAATTACATTATACAGGTCATTCATATACATCATAAATAGTAACGGTCCTAAAATAGATCCCTGAGGTACACCCCTATGCAATTCTAAAGTATTTGACTGCCGACCATTTATTTCAACAAACTGAAATCTGTTCACTAGATAGGAATATAATAAAGAACAAGCAGAATTTCCAAATTTAAATTCATTGCACATTTTCTGTTTGAGCAATTTAAAATTTAAAGAATCAAAGGATTTGGTCAAATCTAGTGTCACCAAAAGAGAAATAAAGGAACGATCCAAGTTTTGCCTTATATTATCTACAATATCCATTAACAAACCGGTTGTGTTATATCCTCTCCTAAACCCTGATTGATAAGAATTAATCATATTGTTAGATATTAAAAAAATTTGTATATGAGACTTTATTAAAATCTCAAAGATTTTGGAACATGAATTTAAAATGCTTATTGGGCGAAAGTCCGCATTACAGCGAGGGTTTTTTACTTTAGGTATTGGTATTACTTTTGTGGGAAAAACGGGGAAAGCATCGACATAAAAGGTGTAGTATCGACATAAAAGGTGGTAAAACCAATTAAATCTATTAAGCACGGTGTCACATAGGAAAATTTTTACATATATAAACAGTTGCATAATTTGGAGAAATGGCCCTTACGATAATATCACCTTGTGTTATATGTTAAGGTTCTTTATAAACTTAACATATTGGTTCCAAAGCTGATTTACAAAAGAATTAAAGGGAAATTGCGTACCGTATGAATGAAATACAATATATTTCTGTGGCATTTTGTCATAAAAGCTTAAGTCGATTTTTAAAAATTGTAAAAATTGCTGCTAGTTTGATTATTTGAATGAATATGAAATATTCTTGTTTGCAGAAAAAATTTTATTATTTATATATTATTCACAAAATTTAGTTGTAATTATGGTTTATTTTCTTTTCTTTTTAAATTTAGTTCTTCATTAAAATCTCCATTCAAAACTTTTTTTGATCTTATCTCGACTTAAGCTGTTATGATAAAACGCCTCAGATTTGTTAAAACTACAGGGTAGTAACTGTATGAGCTAAGAACATAGATATAATACTACAAGAAAATAGCGCATCAGCGAATGCCATATCTTCAAAGCAAGAACCTTCAAGCTATAGAGAAAAGCTTAGAAAATAAAGCCTTGAAATTTGTTCATGTTTTCTTCGCCACTGTACGAGTATATACCCTTTTTGGCTTAAATTCATTCGTTCATTCATACCTGCGAACTTTTTTTTCTCTGAACGAGTCTACAATACAAATTAATAAAGTTTTGATGTTTTAAGTGGTGTTGTAGGTGGCGATGTTCATGGCGTTGGCTGTGAAACTATATGTGTATGCATATTTATTTTGTTGTTCTTGTTATTATTAGTTTGTTACACAGGTTACATGATTTTATGCGGTTTTTTTGCGAAAGTGCATTTTATGTGCCAAAAATGCATTTCAATTGTGTCCAGTTTTTGTGGTTTTATACAAAACTTAAATTTGTTTACTAGTTTTACCAGCAACATATAAGTGAGCGTACACCAACAACACACTCACAAATTTATAACGCTCAACGCTTTGATATTATGGCATTTAAATTTGGTAAATATAATGATTTTTTTAATTATTTTTTTACTTAAATTTAAGACAAGCAAATTTACTTCATTTAAAGTTGTTATAAAATAGGGCTTCCGTATTTTCAGAGTTTATGCAGTGGGTAGAATTAATAATAGAAAGAAGAGAAACTTCTTTCTTTACAGAAAGAATTATTAATTAAGTTAATGAAAGTTAAACAACGAATTATGTATATATACGCTAGGTGCCATATTGAATATTGTTTAAACGGCTTAAGAAACTTGTGAAATAAATAAATAAATAAAGAAGTGATTTTAATTACATTACGCAATATTAATAATACTTAAAATGCGGATATAAGCTGGTTTTCACAAACAATATGCGGTGGCCAATCACATCGCAACTCGACTTAAGACGGGTGTACTTGGAATCATAACAAAGGCACCGGTTGCAGATCTCTGCTGTGTACACGTGCTTATATTTGTTCTCCCTTTTTTTACCGTTATCCGTATTTTCTATATATGTATGTTCAGTACACATGTTTTTTTTTACCATTGTTCGTGTTTTCTTTATACATATGTTCAATATTAATTTCATTTCAATGCATTTTCATTGTAGTGTGGAAGGTATTGGACTAAATTTTGCTAATCTGGGCAGTGTCGAAGATATATATACATTGGGCACTGATCAGTTTTAATTTAGGTTAATAAAAAAAAATGATGTGAGGTATTATAACGTACAAAAATGCAAGTGTAATTTATTAAAAGGTTGGCAATGGTAGAGTGGTAAGTAAGTGGAGGGAAGCTGAGACTTATTTATGGGTCGTAAACAAATATAGTTCCGGTTCCTTTTACGACACGGTTGGGAGGGCATTCGCTAGACAATAACATCCATCTCTAGATAGATACGTTTCTTTTGAAACTGGTAGGTGTATGGGGGCAGTGTAGAAGTTAAATGTTAAATAGTATTTAATTTAGTGTTGCTGTCAACGGCAACGGGTTGGAACCGACCTGAGACAAATTGAGTTAGCCGGTAATCTCGTCAGGCGGTTAGCATCAGACCGTAACATTTAAAATGCTGCAGTAGAGTTTGTTTTAGTCTTTCGTGTTGTTATTGTTAAAGATAAACCTCCGCGGACACTACTCCCTCTTTTCTCCTCATCATAACCTATTTTCCTAGTTCCAGCACAATGCGCTGCATATGTAGGGGTCATCCCCTGAGTACTGGTCCAAGATAAAAAAAAGTGTAATTACTCGTAAATGATCCAATAGTAATCCTTCTCGTGGAAACATTTTTCTTTTAATCTTGAACTCAGAGAATCGTACTACGTATTACAGAGAGAATTCCATTTTCAGCCGTACGCTTCATCTGTGGATTAAGTTGCCTGCAGACGTGTTTCCTGCCTGTTATAACGTTGGAAAGTTCAAGACAAATGTGCACAAACACTCCTCCCTCTTTCCTCCTCCTCACCACCTATTTTTCTAGTTCTAGGGTTATCCCCTGATTACTAGTTCAAGTTAAAAAAAATTAAATATAATAACCCCTACATATGTAGCGCATTGTACTGTACCTAGCAAAATAGATTATAAAGAGGAGGAAAGATGAACGTTTAACTAGAACATATCAATAATAACACGGAGAGATAAAAAAACGTGATTACAGCAATCCAATAATCCAATTTTGCAATTAATTTTGTTTAAAAAATCAGTGCCTAGTTTATGTATTAGGTGTACAACTTTGCTTCCGCCGTTTTGCAATAGATGGCAGTAGCGGCAAACGGAAGTCGTAATAAATAGGTCGTAGATGTCATATGATAAGCTTATAGCGCATTTACACCAACTCAAAATCTAGTAGATTTGAATTGAAATCTACATCGTTTACACCACCGTTTTTTGACATCTAGCAAGATTTCATTTGCTCAAAAATAATTTATGCATGCGGGTTTGACAATACAATATTATCAGAGACTGAATACACCAGCATTAAAGTGTATATTTTTTATGCCCAGAGACTGCATACTCCACATTATAGTGCAATTTTTGTTGCAGCGTAGTATTTTTAAGTACTTTTTGCAAGAAATCACAGATGCATCGCTTGGTACTGAGTAGTTTTCAGGAGATTTCGTCGAAATCTACTCATAAAGTAGATTTCATTTTGTATGGGAAATCTTCTCAAAATCTAGTAGATTTGGCTTGAAATCTCGAATGAGCACATTTCGCTTTGGTGTAAATGGTATTTGTGAACATAACGCCATCAAAATGTTAGTCGATTTGTCGCTGCATCATAAAATCATTCTCGATTAAACATGTCAGATTGCGAGAAGAATTCTTGTCCTTTGCAAGAGGTTTGAATTTTCTGCTTTAATATGAAGAAATCTGTGGCTGAGGCTCATCGAGTGCTCTCAAATACCTATACTGAGGCCGCTTTTGTGAGAGAAAGCGCCGAGGTTGATTTCGACTTTTCAAGAACAGCGATTTTGCTGTCGAAGGCCAGCATGGCGGTGGAAGAGAGACATTTTTCGAAGAAGTAGAATTGGAGGCATTACTTGATCAAGACTCGTGTCAAGCGCAACAAGAATATGCAGTGAGAATACCGCAAAAAGCCATTTCAAAACGCTTGCCAGAACTGGCTGGGTTATTGGGAGTGACACAACAAGCCATTTCAAAATGTCAAATGAAAGTCAAGGAAATGTGGTTTCATGCGAGTTGAAGCCGAGATATATCAAACGGCATTTGTTTGGTTCAGAACAGCTGCTTGCAAAGCAAAGACGGAAGGGTTTTCTGCGTTGCATTGTAACTGCGGATGAAAAATGGGAATTTTTTTTTAAAGAAATTTAGTTGTACTTTTTTTAGTTATTCGGAAAAATCGCCAAGCATACCGATAATTTTGATATGGCAACACAGCTATTTATTATTACGTAGCAAAAGTCCATTGGCAATCAAAAGATGAAGCGAAAGACAACTAGTGACATTGTGAAACGCTAACGTCCGCTTAGATTTTCTTTCCGAATTTTGAATAATCAAATCTTTAGATAGGGAACAACTAGCTGTTTGGTATTCCCTACACTACTTATCAGCACCCAAATTGGATTTGAGATCTGGTCATGACTGCTGCCTTAACCGCTCAGCCACCGAGCCATTTAGTTATTCTTTGTCTATACTTGTACTTGTATTCATCTCATATTGAATCACATATGTACTCGTATTTCGTTAATTGCCCTCGTTGTTTGTACAGCGTTTGCTCTCTCTGAACAAGTAGTTTTTTTTTCTAGTCATTAACATACATATTTTTGTATGTTAATAATTCTCCGTACCCAGAGATGAAAAATATAAATTTATTGAATTTTTGTTGAACTTTATAAATTTTTTTTAAATAAGATTTTTGGTTTTTATAAAGAAGGATTTTTTACAATACAAATTTGCTGCAATCAATAATTTTTAATTAAAGACGACTAGAAAGATAATAATCAAACCTTTATAGCTTAATACATAATAATTTTATTTTTATTAATTATGTTTAACTTGAGCGTCACACGCTTTTACTTTTGCGTTCAAGTTTTTATTTCTGTCTCATTTTCTACCAATACAAACAATTTTCTAAAAACAAGAGAATTTGTTCATTTGATAAACGTTTAGTAAGTTTTTTTAAATAAGGCTGTTAATCTTTAATGCAAATAAATATGTTCTTGAAGTTTAATACTGCAATCTCTAACACATTTTTATACCTTTTTATTAGGCTTTTCTTAAATGTTCTCAACGTTTGTGCATTTTTTTTTAACAAACTCAATGCACTAGTTCAATAAATGTTGAAATATACATGCCTGTCTTTCAGAGGATTTGCATAGGTTAGTATAATTTTTGTTTTTAAATTTTGTATTATTTATTTATTCATTTTGTTTTAAGATAAATACTACTTATTTGTTATTAAAACAAAAATCCTGAGAGCAGCTGCATCTTATTCAACTTTTGTAAAAACTAAACAATTTTTTTCTACACAGCTTGCAAAAGATTATGAAAATAGTTTTTATTCTATGCTGGAAAGAGCTAAAGTTTTATGTGTTGTAGTAGTCATACAGAGATAACAAAATAATTTATTTTTTAATGAAAAAATATAAATAAATTTTTGAAATATGAGTTACTACAACAAGAGGATAAATGCAATATAATTTTTTAATAAGCTATAGTGGCGTTTGCTTAAATGTAATAGTTTTTGCTACTTTCACCGGTCTTTCTATTGCTGAGTGACACATAACCACATTTTGAACAAACTTGAACTTAGTTTAAGAAATTATTATTGCATGTATAAGGAAATGCAGATATAAGGTTTTTTATTTCACAAAATTTTTCGTATATTTTTATCTAGAGTTTGGTTTTTTTTACAATAATTACTAACAAAGCATTTTAAAGCTTTATTTTATACATTTAACCTAATTTTTTTATTACTAACTATAATTTAGATTTCTGTATGAATTAAAATAAATTCATTTTCATCATAACGAGGAGGTTTATTGCTATATGCCAAGAAATAGCAGTTTGATATATAGCTATAGAAACACTAGTATATTGTATGATCTACAACAATATATAATACGAGGGCGGATTGATATTGAACCTAAGTTTATGTCAAAAACCATTTATTTCTTAAGGATATTCCAACTTTTTTTACCATTTGAGTGAAACGGTTTTGGGAATCCCTCAAAATATGCAACAGTTTCGGTAATCACTTCTGCGTTTGAGATGAATCTTTTTCTTGCGAGCCATTTTTTAGGTAGCTTCGATAACAATCCGATCTTGAATTGTTAAAAATAGTGTATTAACGATATAATTATACTTTATTTCAATTTTATTTTTGCAGCTTCAGATCTTTGTTTTTGTTTTTATAAAGGAGAAATTCTGCTGACGATGATAACAAATTGTTATCGAAATATTGAGAAATAAAAGATTTTAAATTGTAAATTCTTTATAAAAACAAAAACAAAGATCTGAAGCTGCAAAAATGAAATTTATTTAACAAACGAAGATCAAATAATATTGAGATATACTTTATTTCGCTATACTGGTGTATATAGAGTGCCCCGAAGTTAATCACCCTATCCTAAGATTTAATAGCTTTGCCACTTTGGAGTTTTACTTTAATCATATTTAACGTCTGTGAACTAGACGCTTTTGGGACTCCGCATATAGCCCCAAAAGCGAAAAGGACGATTTTGAGTCAAGGATTATCATTAGTGACCACTTTAATGATTAGGTCAATTAAGAAGAGCTTCATTTTTGAGGCACAAAAATCCGCACGTGATGCGTGAAAAGCCTTTAAATCCACTCAACGCTACTGCGTGATGCGGTTTTCATGCCAAAAGAGAAATTGTTCCGCTTTTTTTTAACACGTCATTGGAATGCATTTACTTTTACTAACGAATGCTACAGGGCCATGAAAAGTGACCTTTTACGGCAGGAATTGAATATGCGTGACTTGGTGGTTTCTATAAACATCTGCTAGAGTGTAATTGAAAGTATCCCGAAAACAGTTGAAACAAGTTATAGTAACTTTACCTTTTAGTCAAATAAGAATATTATGTTGTATGCTGATGTTTTACTGTATTACTACTCCACTCAAACTTATCCAGATAACAAAATACTTATGGACAAACAACCCTTCATCGTACAACTTGTCTGCTACTTTGTTGGCACGCACGCGTAGACTCATGCATATACACACGAACACGTAGTTTGTCAATGCTCATGGCATTTTATTCGCTCTATTTTTTGTTTAAGTCGTGACAAAAAGTATTCTTCGGTTCTTTATATGTTAGGAACCATAAGCACTGACATTTATAAACTTTCATTTTATGTAAAAAATAACAATAACCATCCGTACAACAAACATTGTAAAACTCATAAACAATTACAAGTAGATGAAATTTCGACATCGCTCACTCGCATAAATACGTTTGCAACAAAAACAAATTTGAACATGTTGTTTTTGGTTTGAATGTATTTATGCGAGTGAGCGATGTCGAGTGACATCCTTGGCCAGGCAGTTTGAGTGTATCCGTGCATGTGTTTAGTTTCTGTAAGACGGTACAAACGCACATGCAGTTGAAGCTATAATGGATATCGTGCAGGAATAATTTTCTGATCATGTAATATCCCGTTTTGGGATATTACTACGCTACTTGTAGTCAGGTTTCGGAATGCGATGTAAGTGGATTGGACTCCTTTATCCGATCCTCGGTTTGGTTCTAAGCCAGTGATATGTAGATCTACTGAGATACATATCATATCCAGGCAACACAACGGGACCTGACTGGACCCAAGTGGGCTGGCTTTATAATAGCTGGCAGCCTGTTAAACCTAACCTAACCTACTTGTAGTCACGTGCTTACGCTAACAAGCTACAGACAATCGCAGTCCTTATTAAGAATATTCGATATGAAGCAGACACTTGGCTGCTATAATATTTTTTAAATAACAGAAAAAAATCTAAAGATCTAAATAAAGATTGCACCACTACTCAACTCGTCTAGAAAATTTGCATGAAAGTTACTCAACTTATTGAGAAATTTCCATACAAACTTTTTAAACCAGCCGCTTTTCTGTGTTCTATGAATATCACATAAGTATTTTTTTATTAAGTAAATAATGTGCTGTTCATAGACGAGCGACTTGTCTAACAAATTTGTATGAAAACCACTCAAAAAATTGAGTCACATGCATACAAATTTTCTAGAAGACTTGCTCGTTTGTTTTTTATGCACATAAGTTATTCAAATATGAAATCGGATGATTAATTATTTATCATAAATCAAATATTTTCGTTAACACATTGCATGAAATATCAAAAACTTTATCATAGACACAGAAACACATGTCTGAGTGCTATTTACATAACACATATAAGCGACTCGTGTAGAAAATTTATATCAAACGTGTTTGAGTGATTTCCATAAAAATTTCCACAGAATTTTTTTCTTTGAACAACACACTAAGATTTCGAATATTGAACAAGTCTGATGAAAACTTCCCAAATATTTTTATTTTCTTTATTTTTTTTTCTATTTTATATTGTTTAAAAGGAAAACATATTTTTTGGTGTCAAGGATTAAGGCTGTTTTTTATCTTTCTGTTTCATTTTATTAAAGACGCTGAACAAAAAACTTTTTTTTTTATCAAATAAGCTTAAAAATGTTTATAGATAAC
This sequence comes from Thecocarcelia acutangulata, assembly GCA_914767995.1. Lineage (NCBI taxonomy): Eukaryota > Metazoa > Arthropoda > Insecta > Diptera > Tachinidae > Thecocarcelia > Thecocarcelia acutangulata. Next base: position 114,668,379 of record OU612097.1, read on the forward strand.
AAAAGGACTACACATGAAAGACAATTTCAGAAAAAAAAAGAATTGAGCCAAATAAAGACCAGGGCAATATTTTTGTACTCTAATTCACAATAATTGTTCAGAAAAACCAAAAGGCCTAGAAAATGTATACTTTCATTTTCATATTTATTCTAATAAAAAAATGGGTCTTATGCATTTTCCTTTTTTGAACAATGTAAACACAAATGTATGTTTTTCAACTCATTTTCATATTTTTATGTCTATGCATATACACATATGTATATATATACACATGTATGTATGTATGCATGTGTACTCGTAACTTAAAAAAATATAAAAAATATATTAAAGTCGTAAAAAGGAAACAATGAAGGAAGCCGTTGCTTCTTTTAATAAGCGGTATATAATAATTTACACAATATATACAGTCTGTCAATAATAAGTTTGCACAATTCAGTTAAATTTTTTAGTAATTGCATTACATTTTTATTGTAAAAAAATTGTTTGTACAGACATATAAGATACAGTGTCAAATAATTTTAACTAAACTGCGTTTATTTTCATTGTGCAAACTGACCATTGACATACTGTATATTCATATGTGAGTACATTAAATTACAGGCAACCAAGATTTGTTTTTCTATACTTTACGCCGTTGAAATAAACCTTTTATTCAAAAATAATAAATTTTACTATCTGACGATTTTTTGACAATTTGCAACAATCATATTGACGATTTTGACAATTTTTTGCGTCGAATTTGACGATTTTAAACCAGATTTATTTGGCATCTATGTTTACGAGCAATATTACTTGCTATTGTTTCTCTTGCTAGCTGCTGCCGAAACCATGTTCATCTAATTGAATGATGAACAGTCGTATTGTGCTCATTCCGAAACTATACACCTGTCGTGTTTGGGTATTCAGCTGCGTTTGCTTTAAGTGTAAAGCACAAATTTTAAAATATTTCCGTGTACAATAAGTTTCTTTGGGTAAGCAAGTTTTGCCTTGGCATGTGCCTAGCTCCCTGCTTTTCGACATATAGACGGCCAAGAGTTTCTCATTTTTTTGTAGCAAATGAATCTCTAGGAAGTCCTAACATGACTTGGCTTGTGTTGGAACTTTGGAAAACTTTACCTATATTATATCCTTACTTTATTGCAACATAGTTATATGTCAAAAAATGAGCTTTAAAGTACTACCTTTTATATTGTGCCAAAATTTTATATAAATTACCTTTAAACTGTTTCCTTTAGGAAATATTTTCTAAACAAATTTTCTAAGACTTGTATGCATTGACAGGTGCACTTACAGGTCATTATAACTGCTACAAGCACCTGCACAGGATGGGAATATCCAACAAAGACGTTTGCAGATTCTGCGGTGAGGAAGAGGAGTCAATGGAGCTCTTAATTACCCACTGTGGAGCACTGGGACACAGAAGATATAGGCTACTACAAGCTTATATGTTAAGTGAATGTGACTTAATATCGCTCCCTCTGAAGGAGCTTGTCCGTTTTCTTGACATACTCAACCCATAATGGGATAAGGGGACGCACAGTAGATCAATATTGGTCGCAGTGCAAATGGCCGATGAGGGCCATAGCCCATCCACTAATAATAATAAAATAATAAGACTTGTATGGAAACTAAAACTTTGAAATGTGTTTTTCTCAAAACAAGCTTTCTTGCGTTATGACTATGTTGCAATAAAGGAGCGATATTATTTAACTCGTTTCTGAGGAATTTATTTCCCTGTTAATTTAAAATGCTTTCTGTTATAAATAAGAATAAAATTTGGGTTATTTTATTTCATCTCACATTTAGAAAAATAATGATTTATCACAAAAACGTTTATCTCAAGTAAATTATATTATCTTGCTCCTAGACGTATCACCTAATCCAGCCCATAAATCTCTCCTGTTTTTTACACAACCTTTCATGAGGTATAAAAATTAAAGGTAAAACAAGTAATTTTCAGCAATTTGTAATTGCTATTAATTACAGTTTACTTACTGGCTCGGAAGTTAAAGTGAATAAAGCAGAATAATCATTGACATATTCTGCAGTTGTTTTTTATTCCCTTTCGTTTCTATTTCAAGCTTTCAAATCTGTAAAATGTGACAAAAAAAAAAAAAAAAAAATGTCGAAATAAAAATCCAGCAAATAAAACTTTGTATAATGATATAGCAACTGAACTCTGGGCACATGCAAACGTACTCGTATGTATGTAGATGTGCAAAAGCTTCCTAAAATGCGTACGGTTACTGTTCTTTGTTGATATTTACCTTTGCGTTTAAGTGTGTGTGTGTGTGTGTATATTTTTTATATGTCACAAGTCTTACATAAACTTCCTTGACAAAATGTGTCAATGGAACAATAAAACAAGAAGAACGAATAAAGAAGGAGTAACAACAGTGAGTTCTAGACAAGAGAATTAATGAAAGAGAGATGGAGAAAAAAGTTGGCGATTAGGAAAAAACATTTCTATGCCAAAGTGTTCTTGTAAGTGACACAGAAAAGATTAAGGACTCAAACACAAACACACATGTGTTCGTGTAGCTACATACGCACAAACACAAGTAATGCTTCAAAATTAAAGTAAACACAATGCGAGCTGAAGCAGAAATGTTTGCACATGCTTTGAATAAATGAAGTGGGCTGAGAAGTTAACAAAAAGTGAAAAACGGAAAGGTGTTTTCTTTGGGGAAAACCGAGATTCTCGATATAACTCTTCCTTCCATCCTTAAAAAAAAACAAGAAAAAATATTTAAAAAAAGTCATACAGTATTCGAAGCATTTGAGACAAATAAATTAAGGGGTTGAAGTATAATTTACATTAAGAATTATATATAACTAAATACTTTTACCTCTGTGGAAATGTAAAACTTTAGCTTCTGTTAAGTGAGCGCAAACATTACGTTGCCAACTTGCAGTTCAAGAGGAAGTAGTTGTGATTTGATGTTCATAGGGTGAAATCTTCAAAAAATTTCAAGAATCGAAACACACTTTCTATTCAGACAAAAAATCTAGGAAGAAATTTAGTTTAATTACATCTAGTAAATACGCTGTCATAAACGAAAAATATATAAACCAAGAGATACATACGAGTACTCAGTTGAGAAAAGACTTAGTAAGTGAAACTGGACAGCTGTAAATTCGGAGTTTTAAGCTACAAAATAAAATGTTTTCATAGGAACTTTTTGTTTTGTTCACCAGGCTTTAAGCTATTATTGTTCGACATTGCAGTCAAATCAAGGACATATCGCTTCTTTATTGCAACATAGTCATATCTCAAAAAATATGAAACATGAAACTAAGAATTTGAAATGTTTTTCTCGAAACAAGCTTTTTTGCTTTATGACTATGTTGCAATAAAAGAGCGATATGACTACACCGAAATCTAATTTCTTTAATGTAATGAAAAACAAATACATATGAATATATTCTTGAAATACCTTTTAAGAAGCCCCCGCCAAAAAAAAAAAAAAAAAAAACATTTTGTTAATGTTGATGAAATAAATAAAGCCTATGAAAGATGGAAAAACTTTAAAACAAGTAAGCTTCACGAAATTTTCAAAAATTGTAAAAGGACTGTAAATGTTAAAATCAGAGTTGTCAAAAAAATTTTCAATCTGCCGCTTGTTCAAACAGAAAATAGATGCAGATAGCCGAAATAGAAATTGTTTAATATCATATATCTCTTACCAGATTTATACAGGGACTTTCCTAAAAACGCGCGTTCTTAAACCGCAAAGCGTTTTGAAAAACGCTAAATTGATTTTTAGGTGTTTTAAGGAACGCGCGTTTTACTGGCGTTTCGGAGGTTTTTCAAAAAAAATACAACATGTGTTTTACTTGCGTATATATGTATGTAGTAGCTATATAAAAGGAAAAGAAGTTTGACAACAAATAAAAAAATTTTTTAATTAAGTTTTTTTAATTGAAAATGGGTAAAATTCCTTCATCTTTTTATTTTAAAATTGTGGATAATTTTATTAACTTTTGCAAGTTCAGTTTTAGCAAATTCAATCAGTTTACTTCAATGTAGACATGCCAGTTGAAGTAACCAATTTTAAGCGATATGTGTTTTCCAGAACATCTATTTGGCGGTTTCTAATCGCAAAACTATACTTCTGGCGTTATATGTTTCTCAGAAGAACACCTATTTGGCTTTTTCAAATCGAAAACACTAAATTTGAGCGATTTGCGTTTCTTAACATGCCTGATAAGATATATTTCAAAAATCTGCTAAAATGCCGCACTCCGCAATTTATACACAAAATTATCTGTAACAAAACACCTGAGTACCTATTCAAAAGGATTAATTTTTCAAGCTCCAATAGAAGCTGCATGATAAACTCAATTCGTTACTGAAAATTTATATTAGAAAGACACTTCTTTGTACATGCTATTCGTGTCTGGAACAAACTCCAACCAAGTATACAGATACTTAGCAAAATGAAGCAATTTACTTACGCACTTTTTTCCTTTTATGATTAAACAAATTAGAAACTCTTTTAAAATCCCAGATTTTTAAAAATCTGTTGTTTTCGATTATATTTTGAGTAATTATTGTTTATTGTTTATATGATAGATAATGTTCTTATTATCTGAAATGTAAAATCTGCCATAGAATCAGCAGTAGTGTTAAGATTAAGTTTTGTTATACAACATTTTCCAAAAATAAATAAATATATTAATAAAATTAATGTTCATAAGAAATCTTTAATCAAATGAGTAGACATATTTTTAGATCACTGCTGCATTCAAAATTGAAAATTTCATTTTAACACTTAGAACCAGATCAAGTGTTTTGCTTAAATATAAAGTTGTATCTGTAGCATTATATCATAGCATCTTAAGGACAAAAAAATTTTTTCAATTATACGAAAAAATATTTTCTCAAATAAAAATATATATAATAAATTAATCAAATAAAATTACATTTTAAAATTTTTGAAGTTTGACTTAAGTCACTATGATAAAACACCATAGATATAAAGACTGGTAATGTACTGAAATATTGGGCGTACGTAGAACTATCTACTTTGGATTATTTAGTAATCCGAATATCTTTATTACTTAGGTATGCTTTAATCCGAATGGCTTGCATTTTTATTGTCCGAACTGCAATACAAACTGCTCTGTTTCCACAAACTCTAAAGCAGGAGTGCCCAAGCCCTATGCGCTTGATGCTCAATGGTTTTTGTAAAAGCGCTTAACTATAGGGCTCTTTAATATACGTATACTGCATTTAGCAGTAACAATGAAAAATATACAAAAAACTTTGTCTTATATATTTGATCGTTCTTCACTGCACACACACAAAAGCAAAGTCACAACACATTCGCAGGCTTTGCTGGTAAACATTGACGACAGTGATTGTCAGTGTAAATTTTGTTTTTGTAAATATGTTTTTTTTCTTAGACCAGTACTCAGCGGATGACCCCTACATATGCAGTGTATTGTACCAGAACTAGGAAAATAGGTTGTGAGGAGGTTGTTGTTTTACAAAAAAAAAATAAAAAATAAAAAATTATATAAAATTAGTTTTTCTTTAAATGTGTTAGAGTTTGCTCTTCTATATAGAACTTTTGGGCACCCTTGCTCTAAAGTAACTTAGACCAAATTAGTTTTCCCTTCTTTTAATACACACTTATGTAAGCACACATATTTTATAATTTCTTTTTGTATATATTTTGTTAAAATTAATATAAATGAATTTCAAGATTGAATTTTTTTATACTTGCCTTTTATTACGTTCATATACTGACCTTTTTTGCTGTATTATTTGTTTATACTTAGCTTTTATATACTTACTGTTGCATGGCTGACTGCCACTACTTGATTCTGTGTCATAAAGCTAGAACGAACTTCCCCATCAAAACCAAAGAGTTAATATTTACATATAAATTTATTAAGCAATATATTCGTAATTATTTAGTTTAACAAATGCTTGGTTGGTTTACTATTTGGAGCCACGTGTGTGTTGTTTGTTCTTTGTAACTAGGCAAAAGAATTTGCCGGAACCAAACCGTTAGTACATACTGCTATTTTGCTTTATATAAAAATTAAATCCATTTAAGATTACAAATACAAATACATGCAGTAAATATGACCCATAAAAATACTGATTAAAAGAAATATATACAATGTTTGCACAAACACACAACTTATGAATATAAGTGGATGGTTAGAACTTTTCCATATATTCAGACCATTTACCGAAAGCCAAAGCTCTCCATGCAGAAGACCAAAGACAAAATGACACTCGAAATTTACCAGCCGTGCGAGCAACTAAACTAATTTCGATGTACTGAAGCTAGCATTTTCAGTACTCATACCCTTAAAAAGTTGTACTACAGCGAAAAATTAAGCTAAAAGACTAACATCTTTTCTGTGGGATACAATTTTGATACCTTTTTGTCTTTGAAATAAACTAGAAGCAAGTAGTCTTCGTAAATTCTTTCACCACAAAGATGTTATTCATACAACATAAATTACAGAGCAAGCTCGTAGCAAGATTGAAACAAAACATATTAATTCGAATTTTCATCACTTCTAACCCACTGTATGATTCTCTCATTTGCTTGTTATAAATTTGCACACACATCTCCACCAACAATATATAGCTAAAAATATAATACACAACCAACCAATGATAAAAAATGCAAAATTTCCAGTCAATCAACCACCAATGATTTTATTGTTGTTGTTGCGTTCTTATTGCTGTGCAAACATATGTGTGTGTGATATGTGTGTAGCAACTATATGTAAAATGATTTTGTATAGCTAACCCATGAATCGATTAAGTAACAGAATAGTGGAGGAAAAACGTTTCTAAGTCTAAGGGTTTTCTCAGAAATGGTATTTCAATGGCGGACAGACGGACATCGCTTATTCGACTTTTCTATCAATAGTGATTCAGAATATATAGGGTCGAAAATTACAAATGGAATCACCAACTTATATGTATATATATGCTCTCTATGTTTTTGTGAAAGGTATAAAAAATATATGTATATGTGTAGCCTTTACATATTTGAAGGTTATAAATATGTACCAATTTGACTGGCAAATTTACTTTGGGCATCGTGAAGTTTTAAACAATGAGTTTTTCGCACGCTACAGTTTTATTTGGGCTATATATGAACCGATATCGGACCTTTTTGTATTTTAATAACATTCTTCTATTACCAGAATTTCTTTTAAGAGAAAAAATTTTATTGTTCGCTTACGCGATATTTTCCTTATACGGTCGGTTTAGACTACATCTCGGGTATAGTATATGGACCGATATCGCCGAAAATTTGTTTGCCTTGTGAACTAAAGCAAAACTGTTTTTTTTTTTAACTTTTCATACAAAATTGCCAAAAAAAAAAAATAGTTTTTATCAGATTTTTGAGTAAAAAACGCTAAATTTGGCGTTGTTAAAGCGCTGGAGTATTTTGAATCTATCTGGAATATTTTATATGAACTGCACTATAAAACGAAAACTATATGAGCCACGGATTTTATTTAACATGTAGTATTACTCATACAATTTTACCGGCCATTTATTTCTTTCTGTTGACTACTTTTGAGCTGCTGATATTCTGCCTACTTTTATGCCTTTCGAAAGCCACTATAAAAAGTCCCACAACACCATAGACGCTTTAGTTTGAAATCTATTTATTTTTATATATTTTCCATGACAAAATTTATTGTTTTATGGTTCGAAAAATAGTAAAATGATAGCAAATTGAATCATTTTCAGAACATGCGGAAATATGTTTTTTGCCCATGGAAAAATGGACGACAAAAAATTTTAATTGTGAATAATATTATTTTCTTTTGAAAGCTTACTTTAAACAAATTCATTACAGTAAATATTTGTGAGGTGAATTCGATAGTTTTAAGCGATATGTTTTTACCAGGACACCTGTTTGCCCACTAAAATCGCAAAAACGCAAAAAAATTTTCATTTGTTTGAATTTCTATATGACTTTTTCAAATCGAAAAGGTTTCTTTCAAGCGATTTGCGTTTTTTAGAATATGCCTAATACTAAATAAAAAAAAAAAAATAGAACTCAATTAACATGCATGATGTGGAATTGATGCTGTATGTAGTTGTAATTGTAAGTAATGTATTGTAATGTAATTTTTTTTTAATAAAATTATTTTGAAAAACGTTTTATGTTTCAATATATCAGAATATCTTAACTTGCTTGAAAATGCGTAGCAAATTTTTACACAATTTTGTAATTTTCCCCCATTTATATAAACTTTTTATTGAATTTCTTTTTAAACCGTGCATAAAATAGAAATTTTAAATTTATCTTATATAAACAGGGGTATAATAAAAATATATAATCCATTATTACTTGATAATTGCTTTAAATACTTTAATATTTTAATATTATTTTCCAATGGGATTAGAAGAAATTTACTTCATTATATTATAATTTTTGAGATATTCTCTCCTGCCTTCTATTTTCTTAAAGCATTCAAATAAATAGACTGAATGTTGTCTTGTAACACAATACACAATTTAATAAGAAACAAAAATGTGACAGAAATGTAGCGAACGAAGAAAGAAAAAAGCAACAATAGCAAAATATCGGAAACAGGATGTTAACAGAGTACGCTTGTTAAAGAAGTCTGCATACATGTCGAAAACCATAAACAAAGCTGAAAACAAAGAAATAAAACAAGTAAAAATTAAACCAAAAACCGTATGAAATAAAAGCAAAGCGAATGAAACATAAGTTCACATAAGTGCCCAAACAGCATTTTTAATATTTTTTTTGTTCAGTTTGGGTCTTACATGTTACTTCTTAAGTGAAGGACTGGATGGATTTTAGTGGCAAAAAAGAAAAAAATTTTTTAGACGAAAACGATTTGGAGTAACTCTTCTGGAGTAACTTTTAGTAACTAGCATTTGAAAAAATTTGGTCGCCTTCAATTGTCGTAAGACCTAGTGTTGTTTATCAACACACCAACGCGTGACCGCAAATGCTGCTTCATCTGTACTCAAGGATGGTATAAATATTGGAGAATTAGTTGCCCTTGATGCTCTTGAAATGAGTGTAATGTTCGCTGGAGTGAAAATATTTTTCATGTCTCTAAAGAAGCGTTCAAGTGTGTCGGTTTTTTGAAACGGTGTAAGATGTACTTCGCTTCATCCGATCTCCTTACTAACCACCTCAATAGAGTGCCATAGAGAGCGAAGATGCTCATCGGTGACACTAGGGCATCTACCTCTATGATTCACTGGAGCATCGAAGCAGTGAGGGGTGCGTTACTCTGTTCTATCGTTATTACAGTGGATTTTGCTCTGACGAGACAAGGGATGGATCTTATTCCCAAAACTCGCACATTTTTCCGTAACACTGCATCGACGCAGTGTGGGGTGCGTTACTCTGTTCTATCCTTATTACAGTGGATTTTGCTCTGATGAGACAAGGGATGAATCTTATTCCCGAAACTCGTACATTTTTCCGTAACACACGTTCATCGTTCAGATCTCATCCATTTGTGGTCGATTGCCTGAGGAATCATACAACGTATTACAGCTAGAATTCGATTTTAAATTAAAACAATTTTAATAACATTTTAATTTTCCTGATGATGATAACAAATATCGAATACAAATGCTGTTGAATTTTTTATATAAAATCAAAACGATCTTTAGATGCAAAAATAAGAAATAGTTACTTAAACAAAATTAAATATTATATATAATATATATATTTTTATATGTATAATTTTTTTTTTTTTTTTTTGTTAATAATAAGTACTCGTAGTTTACTCAGTTAATGTTATTATTCTTAGAAAAATTATTTGCTTTTAGTCAAATTAGCTATCCGACTGCTGGCAGGGTGTTGGTAAGTGCGAACAACTCCTTTGAGCAGATCTACATATGCATATGTGTGAGTACAACTATGCGTGCATAATATTTTTGTATGATTAAAACTGATGGTAGCAGTCCGTCTTGCAAGCCTAAATAACTGGGCAATCTGTAATGCGGGCCTTTAATAAATTATAAGGTTTAAAAATATGTTTAACGATGCTGATGTGAAAGTTAAGCGAATGAATATAATGAAAGATATATGCTACCTCCTTTACAATTACATCAAGAAGGCCGTTTTATATCGACTTTTCCGAAACGTTTGGAAAACACATTCTTGGTTGCTGAATAAACGCCAAACACATACAAGTGCAATATTTTAAGCTTAAGCCTACACTCACAAGAACATAAGTGTAAACAAGCAGTAAATACTTTCAAATAAAACGTAACTGTTACATATTTTGGAATTAAGAAAAAGAAAAACGGCAGTTTCATGCCCTCCAGTTGTTTTCCCTTTAATTTATAATACTGGTGTAAAGCAAACAGAAAATTAAAACTCTTATTTTTAACATTCTTCTTTATTGGTTGTAATTATTATAAAAACTTAATCGCAGAGCAGAACTCTTGTCGATGGCTGAAAATAATAACGTCTTAAAATATGTGGAAAAAACATTTTTGACTTATATTTAATAGGCTATAAGAGCGAGAAAAATTCTATATGGCAAACTTTTAATGAAATTCATGCCAATATTTTTGTAATTCTTTAGGATTTATAATTTTTGTTTCCTCATATTTTTAAATCCCAATAGGTAAAAGTTATATAAAACAAAGCTGTAACAACAATGCGGGGTTAAACAAACACAGGAGAAAAATGTATTTACGTATAATGTCTGGTACTAATTCTTGCTATGTACAGACGTTTATAAGATCTTACAGTCTTGTCAGTTAAGTATGGCTTAACATGATTCACAGTTATTGTCATAAAAGGCTGTTATTAAACACGATGTCGGTCCATTGTAAGACAATGATAACCTCACATACTAATGACACACATATTTACGTTAATGATGTTTACGTATCCAGCGGCCTGCCTACCTAACCTATATATGCAGATCTCTTTTGGCAACACTCTCTATTGATATGAATGGTTGAAGTCTTCTAGCAATCTTAACCAATAATCTGTCTACCAATAAACTGTTAATAATGTCTACTGGCAGCTGTCAAAATATTTTTGGTTTTCTTACAAAACTTGCTGCTTTTGATATCGGTAATAGTTTTCTTCACTCTATACCCAGCTTACTCAGACACCGCACTATACGAGTTGTTATAAATGGGGTCACTTCAAATAAGGTCATAAGTAATTCAGGGGTATCGAAAGGTTCAATTTTTTACTCTATTTCTTATTGCCCTTAATGACCTTCTGTATCAAATTTCCAACCCTAACCACTCTTTTGCAGATTACTGCAGTATTTGCTATTCCCACTCATTTAGCTGTAGGTCCAGTCTATTAGAGATCAGTGACAATAGGTGAAATATGAATTACTCACTAAACAATGATCTTATTTTAATATACCAATGGGGTCGTAAAACCATGCTCGATTTCAACGCTCGTAAGACCCGGTTCTGCTAGTCCTGCTCGCATGGATGTCTTAATATTTTTGGAATGAAGATATAGTGTGATGTTCGCTGGTCTCTAGAAGAGGATTTAAGTGCTAGAGTTTTTGAAACCAACAGAGTTTGTTTTAGTCTTTCGTGTTGTTATTGTTAAAGTTAAGCTTCCACGAACACTACTCCCTCTTTCCTCTTCATCATAACCTATTTTCCTACTACCAGTACAATGCGCTGCATATGTAGGGGTCATCCCCTGAGTACTGGTCCAAGATAAAAAAAATAACATTGTAAGATATACTTCACTCCTTACTATTTGTAAGGAGATTGGATGTGACAGAAAATGTTGCCATCACTGGGCCGTTTGCTACACACCCTGGAAAAGCTTATTAGAGATAATGGGCTATCCAACTAGAGAGAGACTCACTAGAGTATATCTAAAGAAACATTAAAGTGTCTCGGTTTTCTGAAACCGTGTAAAATATACTTAACTCCATCCCATCACCTTACTACTTGTAGCCCCAATATGTGAGCAAAAACCTTGCCGTCACTTGGTCGTCTACAGCACACCATGGAAAAGTTTATCAGTGATAATGGGCTATCCAACAACTGTGAGCGAAAATCTTGCTATTACTCGATTACACCACGGCGAAGCTTATCGCCACTGTATGGCGTGCATTACTCTGTTACTCTGTTTCTGTCATTAATACTCGTACAATGTATTTGGATTTCTGACGAGATTAGACATTTTGTTCCCGAAAACAAAATATTTTTAGATAATACTAGTTCATCGTTCAGTGGTCATCACACATTGCACAGAGAATTCGTTTTTCCGCCGTATGGTTCATCTATGGAATAAGGCTAAGGCTATATCCTCTTTCCTTCTCCTCATAACCTATTTACCTAGTTCTAGTACAAATTCTTTACATGTGTAGGGGTAATTCTCTTAGTACTTGGACATTATAAAATAAAAATAAAATAAACGTACAAAATTGATGTCGCACTTAAACCAGAGACAGACGCGTGGACAGAAGGGTTGACGGCCAAGAGACGAAAAACTTTGAATTTCATATATCTCTCCTAAAATTACAATATAATATATATTTTGTGAGCGTGGGCGGCTTGCCACTTGTTTACCCTATTGCTCCATTCTAATCACTTTAATAAATCCATATATGTTCATTTGAAGCTTTTATTTCGTTTAAAAAATGTTGGTAATCGATATCTAGGGAGTAATGGAGAACCAATATGTACCCATAGTGCTGTTGCAGATGGTGTAGTAAGTTCTAAGTGCTCATGATCTGTTTTCTTAATATCAAACTCCATTTTCATTTCGCCAGAACTATATCGAATTGCTTTGCATAAAATTAAAAATAGAAATTTTCTCTCAAAAAAGTTAATTAGCGATTGAATTCTTGTAGTATGAACTTGTTACTGTGGCATCATCCAAATCCTTACATCAAATATTTTCCATGTACATACACATTTTAACAAACAACATTATTTACAAAACCTTGTGCTTGTTCTGTCGTCTCTTGCTAACTTCAATCGCTCTTAAATCGCTCTTCAAGTGGAAACATTTCTCAGAAGTACAAATATAAACACTTAAAAAGCTGCAAACGTCTCTACATTCGTTTGCACATCTGTATTCTTTTATTGAAGAGAAATGAAAGTGTGAACTATAGAAATGTAGAGATTTTATAACCGACATAAAGTGAAAAACAGAAAAGAAAAATAAAACCATTTCAGAAAGTAACAATTAAGTACAGCAACAACAGTGAGAACAATAAAAAAGCAATTAATTCTGGAAACAACACAATCAATCAGTCGAACAACAAACAAACTCATCATTGCAATCATATTCCTTTTTAAAAATAAAGAATTCTTTTTGCACACAGCACCACATACAGTTTATGGGGTTTTTTTTACTTGACATGTGTGCGTGTATTTGTTTGTGTATGCAAACATGTACACAAAGTAGACGACATTAAAGGAATACATAAGGAGAGAAATACTTGTAAATGAATCATGATTAAGTATGTTCAATTTGAAACACATGAAGAATAAGTATTTTTTACTTTTCATAAAAGTTTTCCGAGTAAAATTACTTTTATTTTTTTAATTTTAATTATTTCTTATTAAAAACCAATTTGCTTCTTCTGTATGAGATTTAAAAACACTGCTGTCATGGGCAGTAAAAAAGGCGTGTTATTTTCGAAGGAAAAAAGCGGAATCTGTTGTCAACTATTATTTTTTATATTATGTTGTTATAAATCTTGTTCAACATTTACAATATCGCTTTAAAAGCCTCTCTTTTATTCAAAGCGAAAGGCAGTAAAGTGATATCTAATTCGACTTATATGCACAAAATACAATACAGAAATAAAACATTGCAATTGAATTTTTTGGGATAAAAAGGAAATTCTTCTTGTTCAAAATATATAACGCTAATTTTACAAAATTTTTAAAATAAAAACCCCCTAAAGATAGCATAAAAAAAAATTAATCAAACACAACTTGTTATGCTGCACTAGGATTTTCAACTCTTTTGTCCATACTCATAACGAGACTTCCATCAATCTTTTGTTTTATTATTTATTTATTTATTTTATTTATTTATTTCATAGGATTTTAAGCTCGAACGGCCTATTTAATCCAGATATATACATAATGGCTTAAAATAAACATAGTTCAGTGAAAATTCTTTATATTAGTGAATACATAAAGTTATTTATACAATGAAGATTTTTAAATTTAAAACTAACCCCCCATCTATCTATTGCACCTAAATTTGAAGCTGAGCTATTCCCAAATTTTCTTTGGCTAAGCTCAAAAAAAAAAAAAAAAAGCTTTAGGCAGCAGCAAAAACCTTAAATCATATAAAAATATTCTTTTAATATTAATGCCCAATCGCGATAAAATGTAGCTTTAAGTTTATTTTACGATCGAAACTATATGTTATTTTTAGAAATTCGGTTGGTTAGAGTTGCACAGAGGTTTTTCCTTCACATCAGGGGAGCATGAAGGCTATTCCAAAAAAGAGTATCATTTTCGGAAGAAAATCAACACTTACTGTCGCGGGTTATACAAATCTATATCATGTTGCTGATAAGTCCATTTTTTCCAAAAAGGGGGGTTAAACTTTTTACCAGTGTGTGCTATGTGCACACACTGGTAAAATGTCACTTTTCATTTTGGATGAAAGTATCATCAAATCTAGACCTCCGTCTATTGGCACTGTGCACTATAACTTCAGACCTTGGCTTTCAAAATTTCGGGCCTTATAGCTTAAAAAGTTTTTTCGCAAATCGCTTTAATAATGGAAATGGTGTTAGAGCAAATTTTCACAATGATTTAAAACCATGTCTAAAAGGCATGTGTTTTCTTCTGTGCTGAAAATTTTTTTAAATTAAAAATACCATGTTTTCTGTTTATAAGTTTTTTCTCTAATTTCTTTTCGGCTCGTTTGTTATTTTTTAAATTGTTTTATTTTCATTCGACTGGTAAGGTAACCACATCGAAAAGCAATAAAGTGATACTACCAAAAGGGTAAAAAGAGACAAACGATTATTTTTAACGAAAAACGATATGACTTAAAATCATCGTAAAATGATTCTGGTAGGAGGTTTAAAAGAGTATTATGAAAAAAGGCATGACTTTAAGTCACCGTATAAATCAGCCCTTAGTCTATTGGAGTCCAATATTAATAACAATTTAGAATGTATATTGGATTGGTGTTTGAATCCAAAACATTCGGGTTTCGTCACAAGCGCCTTGTAGTGGATTCTTTAGCAAAGTCCTTTTCGAAATTGCAGCCAAGTGAATCACTAGCTGGCTTATAGCCGATTTCTAGTTTTATTGGAAAATATTTATGCCATATATAAAAGGGTGAGATAATAAAATACAGTATTGCCATAGTTGAATGATAAACTCAGTGCTGCATTTAACTTAAAAGGTGCTCATTACACACATATACTTATCTATTCATGGCTATTCTGCTTACTTCGTAGCTTCTCACATAATATCCATTACCCAGCGGATAAAGTTTCGCTTACAGAAGCGATGATCCGATGCACACTTGTAAGTCAGTAATGCACACCATCTCATATACGAACCTAGTATACTTTTTCATATACATTGCCGCATTTGTAGAGTGAACGCCTACCACCTGCACACAAAGTAAGCGAGCTAGTGTGGTGTTCATCCAACAAAAGCTCATTACTTCCTAGCATACATTGTAAGCTATTAGTAGGCAGCTCGAATACAATCTCGCACACTTTGTAAGTCGGAAGTAGGCAGCTCGGATACAATCTCGCATACATTGTAAGCCGGCAGTAGGCAGCTCGTACGTACTGCGCACTTCAGTTTTTTGGGAATATTCCATTAAACAAATTTGTTTTGTTTTTTGTCTACTGCATTCTTTTATTTTTTCCCTAAATGTTTTGTATTTCTTATTTGTATTTTTAAATTGTTTTCTAGCACTTTTATCTAATTTTGTTAATTAAAATTTTTGCAACGTACGAGTAGTCTGACAAAGCCGGCGAACGTTTGATTTACAACTAAAAAATAAAATACGTACATATAAATGTAATATAAAAGATGAACGGAATTCATTTTTGGGAACTCCATATACTACTTTCATACACTTTCTAAGTTATCATTCATTGATTACTAAGTGTTGCACACATCATCGAAGAGAAGTAATGTGGTAGGCAATGTTCGCCGCTGGGTAATTACAACTATGCCAAAGTGTTATAGTGAGAGTAGATACATGTTATTTTGTACAAACTAAGCATGAAAGCTCTGTTTTTCAATTACGCAGCCTCGTCAGTGCAGTTGCTGCAGGCGAAAAATAGTTTTGCTGGTTACAAACTTTTATTTTATGTCAAAAATAAAAAATAAAACTCAAAGTAGATCATTGACTTTGTATACATGAGAAGAGTAAAACTTTTACAAGCATTCAAAATTATCTTTTAAATGTATGTTTTTAAATACATACATACGTATGTATGCATGCACATACATACATATGTAATATGAATGACAAAAGAAACTAGACATTGAATGAGACATGTCATATATTACACACAAACATATATACATACATGTTTTTTCTTTCATAACTCAACTTAAATTGATATTTAAGTACATTCATATACAAGCACAAATTTATATAAATGTAAGTGTATGTGTGTAGACAAAAACTATATGTAAATGTCAACAAACTCACATTAGGCTTATTCAAAAATGTTTTAAGATAAATTATTTCCCATAAGAAGCTTCAAAGATTTTTTGCGGTATATAATGGTCATATTGTTGATTTATCTATCATTTAAGGCCCTGATTCACTATCCTTTACGATCGTTCTATTCATTCACAGGAAACTGTTTCAAAAGTCTGGCCGACTTGAAAAAATCGCTTCAAAATGGCGTTGTAGGCCACACTATTATAAAAGTATGATTGAAGTAATTTATATACGCAATAAAACAATTAAAAACTTTTATTAACATAACAATTTTACATTACCTAAATTTTTTTCTCGAGGTACCAAAAATTTTCTCATATTTTTCACAATATATACCACGCTATTTATTTATTTATTTACAAATTTATTATAAATTAAATTACAATAAACTATATTTAGTAAAGCACTAGCAACTGGGGCTATCGGCTTGATATACCACACTAATCGAACAGAAACTATCATGTTTTTAAAAGTTTCATAAAATTATTAAAATCGCACGATTTGTCAAAAACTCTGTCGCACGGTTGGATTTTTAGTACTTTTTCAGTACACCATGCTTTATTTTGTAGAACACTCTGTATGTACATGCGTAAATGCTATTACCTTTGAAGATACTACATTATGATCGATGTCATAATGTTAGTCGACATTCAAGAACAGTTGCAAATTATTCGCATATAAACGCATTTGCTGTCATCACACTTATAGAAAAATGCATCTTCATATTAATGACGGCTTAGCATCAGAATTGTGATACAGGTATTATGTAAACCAGCAATGTGTGACTCGATGCCCGATTTGGTAGAGTACTCGACCAACAGTCTCGAGGTCGTAGGTTCGATTCCCGCCATAGATCCTGGGTGTTACTGCAGACAAATAAAATAATATCGCAGTTTTTGCATGAAAAAGTGAAAACTGACACCAATGTAAATGACATTTTAAGAAAATTTGCTTGTATATTGAGTAATACCATTGCAATAACTCTGCCGACATCAATTCAATGATATGTGTTATTAATAATTATAATCGGATATTAGTAAATTTTATTATCTTATAGAGTTATCTGATCGTGACAATAAAAAGCTTATAAAATATTTAAATTCAAATGATTATATATATAGTTGTTTATAATTGTTTCAACGAGTCGAATTATGTCAGTATTATGTTTGTTCTATCTCAGCTGAAATATTTTATAGTTGTACAAATAAATAAATAATATGTAACACAATCATAATATATCGAATAATAAATCAAAATTGAATAAAAACAAAAAGAATAAACAGTATTTATTGTTTATAGTAGAAGTAAAATTTCGTTATTAAATTTATTATTTTCGTATTTATATTAGTTATTAAGAAGTTTGAAAAAATACATCATATTGATGTAAATTTGTACTCATAAAAAGTATTTCATACTCAGAAACAAAGATATTTTTTTACATTTTTGCCTCTAAAAACGCTTTTGCGGATTCTTCAATTGCAATTGAAATAATGACACTCCCACTTGTTCGTTACACAGCATTTAAATAATTCACAATTTTGTTTACAGTTCGTACCACTGTGTATTAAAACACTAGACTTGCTTACTTTTATGATTTATGACTGTTTTGCACAATGTTTAAAGTAAACTGACGCGTTGCCGCCCGCCGTGCTGCCTGCTATTTATACTTCTTTATCACCTTCTACAAACGTCAGGATCTTTCTAGTGGTCCATAATTCTAGTCTTAAAGAAATAAATGTAACTCTTACACATATACACGTTCACACATATGCTTACGAAAATTAGGCAAGTGACAACAATATACAATAAAAAACTGAATACCCAGAACGCAAAAATAACAACAACATCACTTGAAGTTGATTTACTTGGAATTTTGCGTACTTTAAATGTTTGTCTGTTTGTGTACTATGTTTTTAGTTTTGTCTTATTTGTGTGCATGTGCTATACATTTGTAACAAGCAGATCAACGGCACACTGGGTTAGATGTGATAAAAATTTTGTTACAGTATGTGTAATATTAACATATTACACATGAACATAATATTAATGACATTTCATCATTACAGACAGACATTTCATCATAACAGACGTCTACTAAAAAAATAAGCTGCGAAGCAAAGAAAAGAACATGTGTTTTCATATACAGCATAACGCTTCTTTATTGCAACATAGTCATAACGCAAAAAAGCTTATTTCGAGAAAAAACGCATTTCAAATTTTTCGTTTCCATATAAGTCTTGGAAAAAGTTTTTGGAAAATATCTCGTAAAGGAAACAGTTTAAAAGTAATTTGAATAAATTTTTGGCACAGTATAACAGGTAGTCCTGTTAACAATTCTGCTTTGTTAACTCGAAGAACTCATTTTTTGAGATATGACTATGTTGCAATAAAGGAGCGATATGTAAAAATAAAATACAATATGATAATTTTAAAATATAAATCTGTTACCAGGTACTCTGTAGTAAGATTCGAATAAATGTTAAAGATTCAATAAATGAAATATATGGTAATGCGCCAAAAAAATAAAATAAAAATAAAAATAAAATATTAAAAAATTAAAAATATGGTAATGCGACAAAAGTATTATTAGAACCTTTTTGTTTTTAATTCTCATTGTTTTCTTTAAAAAAAAAAAATATAAAGTTAAATATTTTGACACATATTTTTAATAATTACATTAAATGTCAGTTGAAGTTTAGTTAACAATAGTCTTGCTAGTGCGCCACTAACAAGATAACAGGCTCCGATCTAGTATTCTATATGAGCACGAGCAGTGTGACCAGGGTTGTGGCCTGGGGAGTAATTTCAGCAATAGTAAAATTTGATATTACAACTTTGTAGGGATCAAAAATATTTAATTTATGTTTTAAAATATTACTGCAGTACTTCATTATTCTCAGCCGTTTTGGACCAGCCTAGTAAAAACGTATGAGTTTAACCATTCTTGTTCTACGGCATTTAATAAAACAAACTATAGTAATAAATAAAAGTCTCTTTAGCAAGTCGCTCTGCTAAAAATGCATAGATATGAGTATTTCCCTTATGGCACTTTCTTTCATATTGCTAGATGATGTTGATGCCAAGTGACAAGTACCATTGGTTGTTGTCACTAACATCAGTCACGAACGACAACAAAACTTAATTTTTTTCTTTTTGTTATCGTAGTAATATTTTCTTCTTTTTTTATTTAAGGAAGAGTACGAAAAAGATTCATAAATTTTTTGCTGTTTTATTAGAGCTTTAATTTCTGTGTGATTTACAGACATATCTCAATGGAATTATGTCAAACATTTTGAGTGAGCTTCCACACAAGCAATGTATGTATGCAAGTACTTACAAAAATATGTACGTACTTATGTACATATTTATTTATATACGTACATATGTATATACATGAGTGTAATGTTAATCGGAAATGTGAAGAATGCTCCCATTAGACAGGTTTCAAAATACATTTTATTATTGTATATCAATAAAATTAGCGGCTGGAGTAAACTCATTTCGATGAACAATCAAACAAAACATACATTCATATTAAGAAATATTTATTTAAACAAAATCAAATAGTTAAATATTAAATATAATTAAATATCAAATACATTCATATGTGTAGTCTTCAAAATACGAACTAGTGACGCATCTGAAAGAAAAGATTAATACTAATTTGAAAAGTTTTTATATAAATTTTCATTCTCTTGTGTTATGGAAACTGAACAAAAGCTATTACGTTTGAATTCTGTAACGTGCATTGATGTTGGGCTAAAAAACATTTACGAGTATTGAAGATCTTAATCTATAAAAATTTATATAATTTATATACCAAACATATACATAAATTTAAAAGAAAAGATGAAGTTACTGTTTCGCAATCTCTAGCACTAATGTTCTAATCGGTGACAGTAGCGTATCCAACTGTATTGACTCACACCCCAACCGGGGACAGGTGCCCCGGCCTTTAAGGCTATGTATATGTAGCAAACCCATCGGGAATTTGGTTTCTTCCAGCAAGTTTACTTTATAAGCATTTCCAGCTAAGTACGTTGCGGGTATCAAAATCAATCTCTTAATTCCATTCAACTCAATTCATGTATTTATTTATTTATCTTAAAAACAAGAAACTATTTAGCTTAAAAACAATTTTTATTGACAATCTTATTCCTCATATTTATATACATGTAAATAAACTAAATATTCAATTTCTCTCTAAAACAAACATTTCACTAAATGTAATAAAAAGCTAATCTATATAATGTTTGATTCCCTTATGCCTAGAAAACTGAATTTTTAATTGACTAAACTTGCAACAGTCAAACAAGTAAACAAGTGACTCGATTTTGCAATAAAAAAATAATTCTATCTATTGTAAATCAATAACTGCCAACTGCAGAACTAACACTCTTTTATTATACATATGTATTCACGTAACATGTTTTATCATTTTTCTGTATGAATATTCATGGACTTAAGCAAACATATATTTCTATTAAAGGTATGAAATCAAGCTGTCAAAAATAAAAATGTCTGATTTGTTTGTATGAGTAGATAATATACGAGAGTGGATTGATATTGAAGCTACCGAAGTAGGAAAATAATCATTTTTTTTTTTCAAAAACCACTTCTCAACATAGTTTTATTTTAGCTCACTACACTTAGCAAAACGATATTCCAACTTTTTTATATCACCTGAATAATACGATTAATTTCTAACCTTTTTCCCTACACATTACACACAAACTCTAACAGCCAATTTGCCGATGTTGAAAGCATAATTTCATTCGCATTCTCAGCGAAAGAAAATTTATTTGGGTTTTTCTAACTTTATTTTATACGAACGATGTATCAAAATTGAATTAAAATACATAAGTGCATGCCAACAAATAATAGTGACATAGACAAACCCAAATTGATTTGAATGTCGGCGAATAGACAGTAATATTTACGAAAAATTTAGTTGTTTGTCGATTAGTATTACTCGTAATTAAAATTTTGCACAAAGCAGGCGAAGCACTCTAGAACAAAAGAAATATACATAGTAACAACAATAACAGTTTAATATAATTTAAAGATTATGCACAAACAGACGTGCAAACTTGAGTACAAAATTTCATTCTTCATTATAGTTTAATTAGAAAGTTTAACTAATATGGCAGTAATAAGGACTTTCCATGTTAAAGTTTGCTGTTGTAAAGCAGTGTTATATTATTTCCTGTTATACTTCCACTTTAAGAACAAAGAACGCCAACTTTAAGTGAATAGCCTTAAGTTATATAATATGTGTACATATTTTGACAAACTTTCAACCACATAGGACTCATATGTAATATGTATGTTCTAACTTACACAAGTATTTTGCATGTGCACACATATGCTCTGAACTCAAACATACCCAACAAACACTAAGGTTTGATTTCAAATTGAGGATGATTTGAATTCAAATTGATAAACATAGTGTTCTCAACAAAAAGGGGAAAGTATTTTCAAATTGATAAATTCATTTATTTTCAAATTGGTTTCAAATGTAATTCTCAAATATTTTTCAAATGTAGATTGTGATGTGGAATATAAATAAAAACAAATTTTTGCTTTACAAATTTCTTTTGATTTATTTGCGATTTTTAATTAAAATTTTTTTTTTATTATTATTTATTTTATTATTGTTATTTTTCCTAGTCTTAAAGAACAAAACAATTGGTTACTCTTGGCTCTAAATCGTGCTCAAAACAGACAATTCCATTACTTCTTAATGTTTCGCTTTTTTATGTTTTGCTTCATGCGATTTCACTTAATAAAACAAGTCTCACATTTAATTGCATATTGCTCACAAACAAATCAAATTTATTAATTCATCTTTTTCCGAATTCTAAACCTTTTTTTTAATGAATTTAAAATTTTGATTTTTTTTAGTAATTGCTGACACATTAACAGCAAATTGATAAAATATTGATTATCAAATGTTTATTTTCAAATGATTCTTAGTTTAAATTCAAATATTAAAATCAAACCATTGAAAAAGGTTAGAAAATTATGTTTGATAACAAATGTTAGTCATTTTATATCAAATGTTTGATTTCGTGTTTGTTGGGTAAGAGCACATATAAACGTGTGTATGTGTGATGTATTGTTGAGCATGAACTATTATTAGTGTAAGTATTTTTTATATATGAACTGAAGAGAGACAGTTAGTCGTCTTTAGGGCTGTGGGTGTGAGTTAAAGAGCCATTAAGAGTATTAGAGCGTGTTTTGAACAATGATTTGGTTTTCTTTATACTCCCAAACTTCTCCATCTATACAAGTTTTTCTACTTCTTACCTCATTCGACTTTCAAAGATTAAAAAGAAAAACCAGCTACTCTGTAACTAACTTGTTATTGTTATTATTGTATAGGTTTGAACGGAATGTCATTTAATGTTTTAATTGTATGGCTGCTGGGCGCAGTTGGGAGGTCCATTAAAATGCTGCTAAAAGTCATTGAAAAGAAATGATAATAATTGAATCAATACATTGTACTCATAATCAATTTTATGAAAATAATATTACTTAGTAAAAACTCTCTTGAAAGAAGAGCTCACATAAATAATTGCCAAGATTAGGAAGATAAAAGCGCAACAAAAGAAAAATGTTAAATGAGGGTTTTCTTAATAAATAACTGTGAAAAGTTATTGTAGTCTGACATTGCTGTTAGACTTACATACCTTCATACGAGTACTATTAACAGGGAGTTAGAGAAAACGAATAAAAAAAAAACACATTAAATTGTTTTATAAGCTTGAAATAATTTTGGGGCAGAGATTTTTTGTTGTTTTGCTTTCCCCGAAAATAGCAATAAGGATTCTACAAAGCCTTTATATTTTGTTTTAGGTCTTTAACGCTAATCTTGCCAACAGGCATCTGTGAGATATATTATTATGATTAATTCCATATAGCAACAAAAGTGCTCGGCTATCGCAACCAAACTTCTATTCTACATAGCAACAAAAGTGTTCGGCATATCGCAACCAAACTTCTAGACTTGTATTCTACATATGTTTTGTATAGTTTAAGAAACAAAAATTTTACAGAATTTTACAAATCATAACAAAAAAATAAGCCTTCACTACCGACAGCGTCTCCTAGACACATTCATAAATAAAAATAAAAAGAGCATAGAGAATTGGATAGCCCCTCAGTCCAAAAGGCTAAATTTTTTCAATGAATAAAAAACAGAATATATGAACTTGAGTTGTTGAGCTTACAAGGACGGCGAATTGATATTGAAGCTACCTAAGTAGGTACAAAAACACTTTTTTTAAAAACCATTTTTAGCTCAATACACTTAGTAAGACAATATTCCAACTTTTTTATAGCATCTGAATAATACGATTTAGATAACCTCTCAAAATACACGTTAATTTCGGTACTTACTTCTTCGTTTGCGGTACTCACTTCTTCGTTTGCGCGCCATTTTCTCAAGTTTGGAAACAGGAAAAAAGTCGCTATGAGCTAAATCTTTATGGTTGATAATCAACCAATTCGAAGTGTATTTTATGTAATTTTAGCATCGTATCTATTTCTGTGTAAACCGGTGCGTTGTCTAGAAGAAAGGGCACTTTTTTCTCCTTTAAGTGTAGCCGTTATTACTTGATTGCATAAGTCAATTGATCCAATAATGCACGACAATACTTTCCTGTGTTGTGGATGGTTTTCAAGAATATCGAGGAACAATATTTTGTGTGTATTCCAAAATAAAGTGGACATAACCTTGTCAGCCAATTTCAATGTCTTCGCCTTCATCCGAGCACTTCTACCATCCCATGGTTTCGACCGATTTTTGGTTTCAGGTGTGTAAGGGTGGACCCACGTTTCATTAACAGTTATTAATCGACGCCAAAAATAAACACGATTACGTTTTATTATGTACAAACACCGCTGTGAACTCGTTTTTTAAACTCGTTCTTGTTCGACTCTGAGCAAACGCGGCACCCATCTGGCCTATAGATTTTTCATACGCAAATGTTCACGGAGAATGTTGAACTCGCGTTCATATGATGTGTTTATCATTTCAACCATCTCATGTAACTTGACTCGCCGATCATTCATAACAATATCGATGATTTTCGTGATATTTTCTTCAGTAACCACTTCTTTTAGCCTTCTTGTTAATGGTATTGTTACAGTGCTTATTCGACCGCATTTAAGTTCAGCAATCCAATATTTTACCACGTAATCTGATGGCAGCAGACTCACCGTAATGTTTATCGAGCTTTTATTTATTCTCTTTCAAATAATAATGTTTTATTACTGCACGAAATTCACTTTTTTCCATTTATCAAGAAACACAAAAGTTCCTTAATTCAAACGACTACAACAAATAAACTAGTCGATGAATTTGGGTGAACTTTAAAAAGCTCACGTTTGACAGACCGCCATTTCAAAAAAAAAAAAAGAAACTATTTGTGTTTGTGCTGCCATCCAGCGCTAGGTAGCTTCGACATCAACCCGTCCTCGTAAAAGTCACGATAATGGTTAAAAATTCCCAATGCAGATAAAGGGCATTTTTGACTGATTTTTTGTCTCTGAAATGAAAACATAAGAGATATTTTCGATCCCTGCTTGTAATAAAGATATGTATGTGTTTGATTAACTAATTTATTTTAGACTTTTTTTTATAATATCAGTAAATTATTCATGTAGGATTTTTTAACTCTTTATTGACATGTATGTCGTATTATTTTACAAATATTAGATGTACGGGAGATAAATTCATAAGAAATCATTCTTTTTTATGTTTTAGCCCCAACTGGATATTAAAATATTACTAGTAACATTTTTGTGTATAATTCTTTACAATGTTTTAGCAAAAACAAAGCACAAGCCGGATTTGTAACGGCGTACTCGCGTGTTATAAATTTGCTTTATGTATATATTAATGTTACAATATTTTTATATATAATCTTTTTTTAATTTTTAATTACGTGCCATTATATAATCTTAAAATGCTTTTTTTTTATTTTTAGGTAAGATGCTACTTAAGATTTATATGTAAGTATATAACAATGAAGAATCCTTCTTTTATCTTAAATGCTTTTTAAATGCTCAACTAATTAGAAACGATTAATTCCAAAGCTGACTTTTTGTTAGTCTTGAATTCAAAACAGTTTTCTTTTTCCCGCAATAAGCTTATCAGTAACATGTAGACAATACTTTAATACAACTACAAAAAAGCAAAAAAATTGTTGTTGGAGCAGACTGATATTTTTTCCCTTTTTTATGATTAAACGTTTTGTGTATCGTCATTGACGTCACTGCTGCCAAAAAAAAACAAAAAAAAAAAAAAAGAAAACGAAATGAAACAGTTTTCTACAACATTTCTAATAGCTGAAAAAATTAAAAAAATCTTTTAGGTAATCGAGTAGACAAAAAAAAAAGTTACCGACAATTCAATGGCAACAACACGCAGGAGAAGTATTCGAGTCTCAGACAAAACATGTAAACAAGGCAAAGCTTTTAATGAATACAATGATTATGTTAATAATATCGTTTCTTCAGACAATAATGATGGGCTTAGAAGAAAATGTAAGTATGTCTGGAAACCAAAACAAAAAAAAAAAAACAAAAATATTTTTTCTAAAAAAACCCTCTAGCCACAGATAATGACCTTTTTAGTGCTCAGAATTTTCAACTGGGTTTCACTGATGTATCCGCATTCGATTAAGTTTTAGGTTTGTGCTTTTTCCAAAATAAATTTGTGGATAGATACAAATACACATTCATTTATGTCTGGCCTAACATTTGCCTTAAAAATAATGGAAATTGGGTTACAACCAGTTAAAGGTTTAATACAGTTTTATATCGCTTTCCATAGGGAACAATCCCCCTGAAATCAGTAAAGGTTGTAAAACTTGAATATATCGCAACCTAAATACATCAACGATTATTATTTGACGCTAAAAAATCAACAGGATTACGCTTTATCATGTTCAAACACCGCTGTGAACTGGTCTGTCAAGCTCGTTCTTGATCGGCACTGAGCAAACACGGCACCCATCTTGCCGATAGTTCGTTCATATGCAAATGTTCATACCAAAATGTTGCGCACACATTAATATAATTAGCCCGATTACAAATGAAGATTTCGTGCGACTTTTTTCACTTTCCTCCAATTATGAATAAAAATTAAGTATGACGTATTTTATTTCTTCGTTTTTTCCATTTACAGAAAACACTGAACGGCGAGCAAATCTTCAATTCCTGCAACAAAGTTGACAAAAATTGCGATTTTTTCTTTAATTTATATTGAAAAAATTACTTTACGAGAGAAATAAATTCCGCGAATTTTAAGAAAATATTCATAATTGGGCTGAATATGTTTATTATATCAACAATTTCACGTAACTTGACTTGCCGATCATTCATAACGATATTGAGGATTTTTTAGATACTTTCTTCGGTAACCAGCTCTTTTGGCCTTCCTGTTGATGTTGTTGGGGTTTAACACTGAGCAAACACAGTACTCATCTTGCCGATGGCTTTTTCATATGCAAATATTCTTGCAAAATGTTGGATGTGTTTTTCATTTCAACAACTTCACGTAACCTGACGGGGATCATTAATAACGATATCGATGATTTTCTTGGGTAATCACCTCTTTCGGCCTTCCTGTTAATTTGGTATTATTGCAGAGCTTGTTCGGCCGCATTTAAATTCAGCAAATCCATTACTTTACCTTCAACTTGAACGGCGCAGAATCACTGTAATGTCTATCGAGCTTTGCTTTTGTCTCTTTCACCGGTTTTGCTTTCAAGAAACACAAAAGTTGCTTTTTTTAAATGATTACAAAAATTAAACTAATCGATGAATTTGGGTGAAATTCTAACTACTCACGTTTGACGGACCCCCATTAAAAAAAAAAAGAAACAATTTGTTATTGTGCTGCCATCGAGCTCCAGGTAGCATCGATTTGAACCCGTCCTCGTAAAAGTCACGGTAATGATTAAAAATTCCCAATGCAGATAAAGGGCATTTTCGCAATTTCAAAAAAACTGATTAATTGGACAAAAAACTTGAATACCTTGAAATTTTTTTCAATGATAAAATAGTAAAATTATTAAAATTGTCTTCCGTCCTGTGTACACGTGATTTGTTACTGTTGCCCGTATTTTCTATGCTCATTATTATTTTCGTATGAAACTAAATTGCACCTGAATAGATGGCAAACTGTGTACACGTGTTTCTATCTTTTTGTTTCTGTCTCTTTTTACCGTTGTCCGAATATTCTATATATGCTCATATAAGAGCATATTCTGGTGCAATTTGGTTTGTATGAAACCAAATTACGCCGGAATAGGTAGCAACCTCTGAACACGTTTTTCTCTCTCTTTTTTTTCTACCGTTTTGTATGTTTTCTTTATATGCTCTTTATTAATTTCTCTTGAATGTACTTTATTACCTTGTAGTGTGGAAGATGTTGGACTATTAGTCTGAGCAATGTCGAAGGTACATATATACACTGGGCATTTATCTCTTTTAACTAATTTAATTCTAACATTTTGAATGCTCTAATAGAGGTTGTTTTGGTTTTTCGTGTTGTTATTGTTCCACAAACACTACTCCCTCTTTCCTCCTCCTCATAACCTATTTTCCTAGTTCCAGTACAATGCAATGCATATGTAGGGGTCATCCCCTGAGTATTGGTCCAAGATAAAAAAAAAATAAAATAAATACAATTACTCCTCATAATTTATTAGGCGTGTTCAAATAAAAACTGTCATTCAGGTTGAATATGAATAGGTGTAACTGCCACCTAGCAGTTTCTGCTGCCATCTAGCGCTAGGTAGCTTCAATATCAATCCGTAAAAGTCACGATAATGCAGATAAAGGGCATTTTTGCCTGATTTTTTTCTTCTGAATTGAAAACATAAGAGTTATTTTCGATCCCTACTTGTAATGCATATCTTCATATGTTTTTAATTAACTAATTTATTTTATACTTTTTTTTTATACGAGCAATGTCAATAAATTTTTCAAATAAGATTTTTTTAACTTTTTATTTATATAAGTATATAATTGAAAAAAAAAAACGTTTGTTTATTTAACCCCCCCGGTGTTGTTCAATTGAACGAAATTAATTTTTGTTATTTTAATTTATTACGGTTTTTAATTTTCTTGAATCTTGAATCCAGGGAATTTCCTATTACTTTGTTGTATTTTGTTGCATTTTACAATTTATTGTGCACTAACAGACATTTGTGTATATTTCTATTTCTGCAAAAGAAAATTTCCATTAAAACAAATTACTCAAGCCCTATTAAGTTTGCAAAATATTTAACAAGCGCATACACACATACACATGTACGAGTATGTATGTATAAAGATTATTTTAAAATAAATATGATTGTGCACAAAAGTAAACAAGCAAAGTCAAAAACTGTATTTTTATTTCACTACTCGTATTTACTGTTATACATATGTACATATTTATTTAATGTCTAAAAAGCATTTAAGATGAAAGACATAAGCGCATACATTAACATGTACCGCTTAACGTTTGTGCTCATACAATAATCTTAATGTTCAAACAATTTCACCGCCATTATTGACACTAAGTGGTGCTTAAAATAACAAAAACGAAAATATGAAATACAAACCTAAACACACACAGTCGTACTCGTAAATATGTTAAACTTAAGCGAACAAGGAAACACACATTCGTGCAAACAAACACACACACACTCGTGCACACACAGGAAAATACTCATTTGCAAACTAGAGAAACACAAGTTGTCCCCGGTGACGCCTGTTTAATAGTCGTCAAGTTGCCACACGGTCCAATGACATTTTGAGTATGTTGTACTTGCGGCAATAGTTTTTCTGTATTTTTACACTCTACATTGCTTAGCACCAGTACGTACGTATGTATGTGCACGACTTTGTAAGCTACAAAAATTATGAATACATTGTTGTATTTTTATATAATAGAAAGTAAAATTAAGAACCAAAAATGCAAAAAATTTATATGGAGCTATCCAAATTAAATCGGATAGTCTCCGAATAATTTTCTTGATTTGCTCTATTCTTTTTTTATCGTATTGATGTTGCCTTTAAACAGCACATTTCAGCAAAATTTCAAAAAATTTTTGGCTTATAGTTTCAGAGATATGGGGTTTTGAAAAACCGAATTATATGAAAACCGGGTTCGAATAAACTTTTGCCATATTAGTCCAAATAGAAGAATTTTCTTTTTCTTTTTCTGTCTACTATCTAATAAAAAGAGAAAAATTTTGCACCGTGGGCTTGGACGCGGTTTTCGGGATTTAATATGCCTGTTATATCCATGTATGGCTGACAAAGTACAACTGACAAGGCGAAGCAAAAAAAAAAAAACCAGAAAATATTATTGGTTATACAAATGGTGTTTTTACAAACATTTTGTTTGCTCTTTTTATTCATAGATTGTACTATTTTTATCTTAGCTATATACACATAGAAAAAAATTTATGATTGATACAACAATATTCTAAGGGCAAAATACTATTGTTTAAGTATATGGTTGCACCTGATAATACTATATTGTTATATTTACAACGCCATGGAGATGACACAGCATAGTATTGTAAAATCATATAATAAGTAACCATAATATATTTGGGTTTAAAATTGAAAAGTAACTATAGCATTAATTAAAATTATCAAGAAATCTAAATACTCAACCATATTATTATATTAAGCATTCCTACTTTTCTCATGTACTCGTATAACCATATTAATGTCATAAATAAATAACCATATTAGTGTCATAAATAGCTTTATTGTATTACATATTGATTTAAGAGACAGCATATAATATAATTTTATAACACTTATCATATAAAATAAATACAAATAAATGGACAAAATAATTGGGCTGCATCTTAACGGAATTAATAAACACAATTTCTTTTTGGAGCTAGAAATATCTATTAGCTGTAATGAAAGAAAAATAGCTTTAAGTATTTCGTCTGCGATTGCAATTTTAAGAGACATGTTTAACCATATTAATATGGTTGCATGTATTGTTGGATTCACCACATATATTTATGTTTACGCTTCATATCAAACTCACCTTTTTCCTTCCCTGGCTTAGGAACAATTGTTATCATGGACACCTTCCACTCTGCAGGGTAATACTCAAGTTGTGAAATAGCATAGTTTATGGACTTTAAATATATTTATCCAAACATTTGACTTAACATAATTTCAGTATTTAAACCTTTTTTTTTTAATTTCTGGTTGTTGATATGAATAATAATATTCTACTTTGACTTTGAAGTTATCAAACTTAATATTTTCATAGCAAATTTTATTTTAGTATTCTCTTCAGGTTCGTAACATTTCTGTTCATAATTAAAGTGTCACTCATTTGTTTGACAGATTTGTAGCATAGTATAGTTTCTTTTTCTATCAGTAGCTGTGTGCTAGTAAATAAATGCACTTTTGACATTTTTGAATCACATTCTATTTATTACCAAATTCCCTTTATAAATTTGTATTTAATGGTTTTACTTTGGCTGTGATCCATTTTGACTAGAAGCCATTTAGCCGCGTTTTTTTTTTTTTTTTTGCTTTCCTAAAAGAAAATAAAAGTGCACGCACACGATTTTTGAACTTAAGCCAAAAAGATAAAAAGTTACAAGCCATGGCCTAAAACTTAAATGTGAAAAAGCTGTAAAAAATATGTGCAATACGTTTAAGTGTACGTTCACTTTTGCTAAGAAGCCGCCGTAAAGCACTTTGCAGATATAAAGTTTTATAATCGTACTTTTTCTTATGCTTTATTAAATTTAAACCACGAAATTTTTTTTCGAGCAGTTGTCCTAAAAGAAAAAAAAAATAGACTTTTGGTATTCGTAACTTGGGCATTGAGCACACATGACTTGATATGTGAGGTTATAAAGTATTCTGTTGTAAAGTTCTTTCGTTTTCTTTCCTCAACTCCCAGGATAACGACGAACACAGCAACAATGAAGTGAAAAGAAAAGAAATAAAGTTACCATAGATGTGTCAGTACATATGTGTGTGTGTGTATATACATGTTTATTTTTCCAGCATATTGCCTTAAGAAATATAAAGTGTAACGGTTTCCTTTAATTCTATTTATTGCGTAAAGAAATAACTTGAACAAATGCCGTTTCAAAGAAAAGACGGTTTGTGGTGTTAAGGACCAACTTTATTATCTACGAAATCAACAAAACAACAATAGCTTTAAGTTCCAAACAATTGTGACAACAGACAGCCAGCAAAGCGCCATTTACATATCAGCCTTTGTGTTTACACTTGATGGAGTTGTGTGTGTGTTTTTTTTACCATGTACAAATAAAAGATATAAAAATATGCATGTAGATATGTAAGTATGTGTAATTTTATATTAGGCCAATGCTTGAATTATAGAAATATTTTCAATAAACTTAAGATGCTTTTCAACAAAAAAATAAAGTTAAAATAATTTTTACTATAAAGAGGACTCATTTAGATATGTCAAATAACTTCTCTATTTACAAAATCCATAACTTTACTTAAAACAAGAAATTTTTCTAACTGAAACATAAAAAATATATATTGAATTAAAGCTAGTTTGTGATATCTCTACACGTAGAAAAATATATATGGTTGATACGACAATATTTTAAGGGCAATATACTATTGTTGGATTGTATGGTTGTACTTGATAATACTACATTGTCACATTTAAAATACTATTGACAGGACATACCATAGTATTTTAAGAAAAATATTATAAGTAACCATACTATATTTTGGTTTAACATTATTATAATAATATGTAACCACAGTAGTGATTAAAGTTATCAAATAATTGTCATACTCAGCTATATTTTTATACTAACCACTCTTAATTTTCTCATATGTAACCATGTTACTTTCATGAAATAACCATACTAGTGTCACAAATAGCTTTATTGTAATGGAACCATATATTTGTTATAATTAGCACGAATACATACATATGCTAAATAATTACAAGACAAAGACAGCTTATAATATATATATTAACACTATGTTTAATATAAATTTCACAAAAAAATCAAGTTGCATCTGCTCTTTGATGTTGAATTATCCATCTACTGCAATAAAACAAAAATATTTATTAAAAATTTCATCCGCGATTGCAATTTTAAAAGTAATTTTTAACCATATTAATATGGTTGCCTGTAGTCGTATTGTTGCATATGTTTATATCTTAATATTACAGACTTACCTTTATATTTTCGCGAATGCTCAAATGTATTTTTCGCCACTTTCGTGT
Source organism: Thecocarcelia acutangulata (assembly GCA_914767995.1). NCBI lineage: Eukaryota > Metazoa > Arthropoda > Insecta > Diptera > Tachinidae > Thecocarcelia > Thecocarcelia acutangulata. Next base: position 114,701,319 of record OU612097.1, read on the forward strand.
TCTTTTTTTCTCCTTTTTATATAAAGCTACTAATATTTTTCAAATTAAAAGTACACAAAACATATGTCTATTTCCAAAAAAAAAAAAAAAAAAAAAAAATATGTGTCAGCGACTAGAAGAAAATATTATTAATGACAACAATAGCAAATTTATTTTCTAAACTCTTTTGTTGGCTATGAATTGGCATATCATACATATTATAAACACAAACATTCTTATATTGGATGTGATAAAAGCTATGGCTGTTTTTAAAAAAAATTTCACAATTGCTATTATTGTATGCAACCATATCGTGAAATTTATGGATGGTAACAATAGAGTTACAGAAATGCAAACAGTAACATATTCATAGAGGAATAAACTATAATTAAACCGATAATTCGCTGTGTTGAACAGTAATACACAATGTTATAGAATATATATTAATGTTGTCGCAACCATATATCAAACTGCCTTTTCTTTGCGTGTAGCGATTTTTTTAACTATTATTTTTTCAATTATAAGTCGATGTACCAGAAACCTGCTGTAATTTTTCCCACATGCAAGTAATCACAGAAAACATTATAGTAAAAACTAACATTTATCTGTGACTATGTCTGCGGAAAACAGGTGTTTTCAGTAGCCTGTTCGGATGCGAAACCAAAACTTAAGAAAAATATTTTTTACTAGCATTTATCTGCGACTTTTTCGGGTATTTTCGGTAGCTTGTTTCGAAACGAAACCAATATTACAGAAAAATATATTATTATGAAGTCATGACATCGCATGCAAGAGTTTTGTGTTATAAAAGCACGTATTTGTGGTGAAAGTGACTTCTCGAATAGAGACGTTAATTAATACTCCCGCGAATATAAGGATGAACTATAAAACAGACATTAAGAACTGCGCGCACTCATATAGACATTTACTAACCAAGCCTAAAAAGAAATAACATTGTAAAGGATTTTAGTAAGCATCGAACTACACTGTTAACATTTTTACTGTTAAGTAAGATAATTTGTTTTATTGTTTATTACTAATTATTTTTATTATTTTAATATTTTTATGTTTTGTATGTATTTTTTATTATTTGTATAGCTTATTCCTGAAGAAGAAGGCCGAAGGTGATTCGAAATATTGAAGAAGAAATATATAAAATTTATTTAATAAAACAAAAAAGAGTTTTATTTAAATTGATTCTGGACCTTGAGTCTAAAAATTAAAAAATACTTGGAAATTTCAAAAGGTCGAATAAAATAATTAGAATACTTATTTAAAGACATCGAAAAATTGATTTCCTTGAACAATTCTATTTTCCCCATATTTGACGTACACTTGTATATAATTTGTACAGCAATTTTTGAAAACGACTCATACTTCTAGTTGAAAATACTTAAATTGAGTAGAAACAAAATTTTTTCTGTATAATAAAATTAATAGAAGTGTTCGAAGTAATCACCCCAACTGAAGTATAAGCTTTTCTTTAGAAACTCTCTGCTGATTCTGAATATAATTCTTAGGAGTATTTTATAATTATTATAAATCTACTTCAGTTAGTTAATATGCAGTTAAAAAGCCATTGAGTGCTCGTTTCAAATTCCTTACAAAGATTTTTTCAAACTATAATTTTATTCAACATTCAGCAGTACTCGTATATGCGTATGTATATTGCTTACAAATTTCATCATATAAATTAGTAGCATCCTAATTTCATAACTCTTAACCATTGTTAACAAGAAAATGTACAATTTTTGTGTTTGTGAAAGTACCGGAAATAAATGAGAACTTCCCACTCTAGACACATCATTCAGCTCATCCACTTCCTTAACTCTCTATTTTCTAAGGCCAACAAATGAAAACAAATACTCATAGCAACAACATTTTAAGTGAACTTAAAACATAGAAATGTATGCGTGATGGTAACATGTATTTTTGGCACCACGGTTTTACGCTCTTATTTAGTTACAAACATGACAAACTACACTCAGAAAAAAGTAAATTAAAATTTACAATAACTTACTTAGTATACGGGCGATAAATTGTCTTACAATGTAGAGGTAAATTGTTGTCTGGGTGAAAATACTTTATAACTAAAGCACTTTTTTCAGTGTAGGACATACTTTTAGAGCTAGGCAAATGAAGGCTTACTTTTTTCTCAGTGTTTCAGAAACTAATACTTTCGTAGAACTCTCACACATTACACATATTTGAAGTAAATTTTAGGTATTATATACGAGAGCGGACTAATAGTGAAGCTACCTATCGCTAGATGGCAGCACAAACACATTTTGCTTTTTTTTAAATTGCAATCACCCAAATTCATCGATTAGTTTATTTGTGGTTGTCGGTTGAAGTAATCAACTTTTGTGTTTCTTGAAAAATGAAAAAAGTGAATTTCGTGTAGTGATCAAACACTATTATTTGAAAGGAAAAACGGGAAAAGAGAGAAAAGAAAAGTAAGTCTGCCCTGTCAGATTACATAGTAAAATATTGCTGAATTAAAACGCAGCCTAACAAGCACTAAAACAATACCATCAACAGGAAGTCCAAAAGAAGTTTTAGGTTACTGAAGAAAATATGAAGAAAAACATATCATATGAACGTGTGTACATCATTTTGCATGAACATTTGCATATCAAAAAGCTCTGGGCAAGATAAGTGCCGCGTTTGCTCAGTGTCGAACAAAAACGAGTTCGTCAGGCCAGTTCACAGCGGTGTTTGAACATAATAAAGTGTAATACTGTTGATTTTGGGAGTCGATTAATATTTGTTGATGAAACGTGTGTCCACTGCTACACACCTGAAGTAAAAAATCAACGAAGCAATGGGTGGAAGCCGGTGTAAGTGCTCCGAAGAAGGCAAAGATAGTGAAATCGGCTGGCAAGGTTATGGCCACTCTATTTTGGGATGCACACGGAATATTGCTCATCCATTACCATGGGAAGCGATCCACCAACATAGGAAAGTATTACCATGCATTACTAAATCAACTGATTGATGCAATCAACGAAAAATTACCACATTTAAAGAAGAGAAAAGTGCTCTCTCTTCAAGACAATACATCGGTTCGCAGAGCATTAAATACGATGCTAAAGTTGCGTGAAATATACTTTGAATTGGTTAATCATCCAACTTATAATCCAGACTTAACTTCTAGTGACATTGTCCTGTTTTTAAACTTTAATTACAGTGTCACCAAGAGGAAACCATAACAAAAATATAAACGTGGTTGTACTTAACCATATACTCTTTTCAGGGTTTATACAAAAATTTGTCAAATGAACCAGTAATAAACAAAAAATATGTTTAATGTGTATAGCGGCCTTCAATTGAGTTGATTATGGCCCACATACTTCATAAACTGAATTGAAAGTTTTTTATTCAATTATTAGATTCAATGAAATTATAGAAAAATTTAAACATATGTAACGTTTTCTATGCAAAAACTTTACAAATATAAATTTCGACAACTGATCAAGAGACTAGAACACGCACAGCACAATCGCCTTGAAAGACCTACTAGTCAACTGGAAAAAATCTAGACATTTTAATTGCTCTTCAGCCAAGTCCACAACTGCCAGACTAATCAACTGACAAAGCCATACACGCTTTGATTCGGATAACAGCCGCCTCAGTTGCCAACTGAGTTGGAACGTGTATGGGCTGCTTATGATCGTTACGACCATATTCTTTCGAAAAACTATTTGAAAGCAACGCTGGTGGTATTGCCGCTTGACTTTTTTTTTTCTGAAATCGCGGAATTCTTTAGCTTTAATCGCATACTTTTCTGTATTCTTATGTTCGTGTATAGCAGTATGTATATTTATTTTTTTACGATTTTACTCATATTTTCCTTCCATGAATGTTTCTAGTTTACTTTGCTTTGTCCTTTTTCCAACTCAAACAATATAAATTATACTTCTTCCGTTCGTCTTTCACACTGTTGATTTCATAATAATCGCTATCAGACATCAACTTCATCATCTAAATTTTTTTTTTCATTTCATTTTTTCAAACTGACGTTTTTATTAGAAGAAAACTTTTAAACGTCACGCTTCACTGCTCACGTTCTGCCCATTCTAAACACGATTCTCATATAAACCAATATACTTATTTTACTTGTAGAATGCTGTGAGATCAAAAGTATTTTGAGTGACTCATAGACATATTTGTATAAGTGTATGTGTATATGCGTATAAGTATGTGTTCGATATCAAGAAACAAAAAATCATAATGCCGATGCAATTTATTTTTAATGAATTCCTATCTAAAGGTCTTGCTCAATCATAATACCTTTGAATAAGAATTTTATGAAACTACGTGTTTGCAGTTGTGAAAAGTTATAAAGATAATTAAAGTGCCATCAATAAATGCCACTTTTCAAGATATAAAACGCAGATTTTGTCTTCAATACTGTCTGAGTTATTAAGTAACTTTGTCAAATAGACATTTATGTATATAGACACGAATTCTGTTCTGTGCAGTTCTATTTTCAAGCTGACGTGATGGCGTTGGAAACACAACAGAAGATACTCAATGTTTAAATTCAAGAAGCACTGCTTTCTTAATTAACCAAGTTATATAGGCGTAAATAATATAGTAAAAGGAAATTTCTAACTCTTTGTTGTTAAAGGGAGTTTTTTTTTTTTTTAAGAACAGTTGTGTGTCCTTTTCCCAATTCTTTATTTGTCAGCTTATTTAGCAGCTGACAGTTGTTTATTGTTTATTTTGGTTTGACTTTTCATCATGAACAGACTTACAGTACAGCAACTTTTGCAAATTGTGGAAATGTGTTTTTTTTTATCAACATAATGGCTCTGTCAGTGAATGATAATTAATTCAATATTTTCTATTTAATATTTTGGTTCCCTATAAAACCCATTTTTGTTGGTTGGGCACGTTATAAGCACAACTGGCATATTTAGGGTCAGAATAATCTACAACTTAAAATTAATGTCTAGAGAACAAAATTGTAAATCAATTATAAAAAATACTCCCTTTAAAATCTTTGAAATTCAGGTACATAAAAGAAACTAAATGTATTATAATGCAATAAAAAGTAGTGCCAATTAGCAGTAATTCAGAATATAAGGTATTTTAAAACTGTTCATTTTCAAAATATATAATATTTTCATTCATACAGTCAAGCTCATCTTCTGACCATAAAACTATTTTAATATATTATTTCGACTTCTTGTAAGTATTTTTATTATTGATCTTTGCAGTTACATTAGATGGAATTTTATAATTTTCACAGCAAGAGTTTGCCACCTTAAGGCCATATTTTATATGAATTAATGAATTTACAGTATTTTATTTCTAATTCTGGATTTAAAAAGGTTCATCGCACTAAACCATATTTCGAGTTCCGCATTCAAAAAACGAAAACTTAATAAATTAATGACAAGGGACGATAATTTTGTGAATGGACAAAAGTAAGCTATGAGCAGCTACATATACAGGTGGTTCGGAAACTTCTTAGCTTATCAATGAAAGAGAATAGTTAGTTTTTCAAAAATATTTTTATTTTTCGAACATAATCTCCTGAAACTTCAATACACTTAGGCCCAGTTTTTGAGTTCATATTTAAATGCTATTTAGCCTTAAGTTCCATTTAAATATGAAAATCGGTTTTTCACTACAAATTTGGACTAAACTTAAATGCCCAAACTTCTTCATTTAAGTTTTTCTTATAGTCCATATGGTTTTTATGTGCCTGCAGTTGTATTAGTGCAAAAAAGCTAAACAAAACACACATACAAGCTATTGATTGTAGAAGATCAACAGCACAATATAATAATTAATTAAAAATAACTTCGCATGAAATAAAATTATTACGTTTTTCTATGCCGTTAATAAATTTAAAATTTTTCTTTAAGAATTTTTCTATTCTTCCGCTAACAAACAGCTGTTCTATGGAACAATTTCCTTAATATTAGGAATTTAAGTAAAGCTGCCACACTTTCATCGCATTTAAATAAGAACAATTATTTAAGACCGATAAACTGAACTTGCATTTAAATACAATTTAAATTTAAATGAAAATTAACTAATTTTATATTTAAATATGCAGTCAAAAACTGGGCCTTAGTCCAACGCTTTTGTTGCAATTCTATCCCTTGATTAAAATAGTTTTCCTCAAGGCCTTGAAAATTGTGATTAACAACTGTAATTGCTTTTACTTCATTTGAAGTAAAACGGTTGCCAGCAAGGAATTTTTTTTAGATTTGGGAACAGGTAAAAGTCACTGGGAGCTAAATCAGGAGAATAAGGTGGGTGTGTGGTCAAGCAACTCGTACTTTAATTCGTTGATTTTTGCCCATGGTTAAAACACTCTTGTGCGCTGGTGCTTTGTCTTGATGAAAAATTATTTTTTTGTGTTGTAAGCCAGGACGTTTTTCTCGAATTTAATTGATCCAAAAGGTTGCAATAGTACTCTGAACTTATAGTTTTACCCTTTTGCAGATAGTCAATCAATACAATACCTTTGAAGTCCCAAAAAACCGTTGCCATAACCTTACCAGCCGATTGAATTGTTTTTGCCTTCTTTGGGGCACTTCTTCCAGCTTCAGTGCATTGTTTGGACTGTTTTTTTGTCTCTGGAGTATAGTGGTGGATCCAAATCTCATCAATAGTTATGAAACGACGCTTGCGAGTAAAATCCATATTATTTCGCTTAAAACGATCCAAACAAGCTTGAGAAATGTTCATTTTAATGCGTTTTTGGTCAACTGTTAACAAATGCGGTGCCCATTTTGCAGAAAGCTTTTTCATCTGTAGTTCTTCATGCAAAATGGACTCGATCATTTGAGATGCACATGATATTAGCTATTTCACGCACTTTTCTTCGTCGATCACTTAATACCATATCATGCACTTTGGCTACAATTTCTGTTGTTGTTGCTGTTTTTGGACGTCCACAGCGTAGTTCATCTTCAATGCTTGTACGACCACGTTTAAATTCAGCATCCCAATTTTTTACTGTTGCATATGAAGGAGCACTTTCACCCAACACATTCATCATATCATTATGAATTTCTTGTCCCGATAAACCTTTTTTATGTAAATATTTAATGACACAACGCATTTCTAATTTTTCCATTGTAAAAGAATCGCGGATGCGTCTTTTGTGAACACCTGTTGCTATATGAAGAAGTTACCAGATAGAAACAAAATTTAACATGTGTTCATAGCAGAGATGGAAGTTTCCAAAACGCTTAACTCTTTTCTGTTTATACCGCGCTTTTTGTGCTAGGCTAAGAAGTTTCCGAGCCGCCCTCGTAGAGAGCTGTTATTGCCTGGCTTTTCTGTTTTACAGATACATTTATTGGAAAAGATATTTCGGTGTGTCGCAATTGACTTTCGCTGAAAAGTTTCAATGTCTTTTGATGTTTGGTTGTATTTGTTTGCCTAACAAAGTCACATCGTTTTGCTCCTATTTGACATTTGCAGTAGATACATAAGGCTTTAGTTTCATTATTTTTTAAAGGTCTTATCTATTTTTTAAAAAACGGATCTGACTCTTACGTCCTTCTGTTTTTGAGTACGTTCAGCCTGAAATCAACCCAAATAGACTTGTAATTTTGAAAAATAATTAGAATGACTTTGTGGAAATAACTAAAATAATTGAGAAATCAAACCATTAAGTTTTTTATTCGCTATTAAAGCTTCTAACATTTATGCCAGCAAAAAGTTATAAATAGCTTGTTTCCTATGTTTCCCAGCTATCTATATGTCGACATTTCATAGGGACTACCTTAATCATCAGTAGACTTTGGAAATTTTTGAAAGATATTCTCAAACATTCAACTTTATATCCCAACAATCCAAATAAATTGCTGAGAATTTAAAAAGAAAAATGCTCTAATAATATCCGTCAAAACACAAAAAACAAGCTTTTCTATTTATAAACGTCTCTAACATTTCTTTACACCTGTCAAACAAATGAACAACCGCTGGTTGCTACGATTTGCTTTTTGAAAGTACCTTTTTAAATTCTCAGCAATTTATTTGGATTGTTGGGATATAAAGTTGAATGTTTGAGAATATCTTTCAAAAATTTCCAAAGTCTACTGATGATTAGGGTAGTTCCTATGAAATGTCGATATATAGATAGCTGGGAAACATAGAAAACAAGCTATTTATAATTTTTTACTGGTATAAATGAGAAATCTGTTATAAAATGTCACAATATGAAATTTTAACAATTTTTATATATTTTACTATGAATTTTATTCCAGGGGCCATATTCCACAACTATGAATTTTTTTTACCAGCAAAAACTTTTCATTAAAAATCGATTCCGTAAAAACAACGAATTTTATTGCGCTGAATGTGTTTCTTCAGGCTGAATGATAGGCTGATTTGTCAAATTAACTCTGTCACACAAGTTGTTGAATAGATAATTTTAATTTACAGACATATTTTTTTCAAGTTCCAAATATTTTACAAAAAACTAAAATTCACCGAAGATTTTTGAGTGAAAAAATTATTATTAAGTGTACACTTTAAGTGTCAAAATTATTCATTCTCATCGTTGTGGGCTCAAAAATCAAAAGTGAACACTGAAATTGTGGAACATTTCAAAATTCATCGTTGCGGGATTTGGCCCCAGAAGTTTATTTGAGCAAAAAAGCAATTGTACAAAAGGCGCTATTTTAGTGTTTTTTTTTTTAACACGCCGAAGCCAAAAAATTCGGATTTTTAGGTATTGAAAAGCGCTAAATCTAGCGTGAAAGGCACTATATTGGCAACACTTATTATTAAACAAGTTAATTAAAAGCAAAAAAAGAAAAAAATCACCGGTGTTGGTCCATATATACCCGAGATATAGGCCCAAACTGGTTTTTTAATGAAAATGGCGCGTAAGCGACGCCTATCAAAAAAATAATCATTATTAAAAAAGATACAGCTCGAGTGGCTGATGAACTAAGAGATATATAATTCAATCGAGACTAATCCAGTATACATACTTAGTTCCTACTACTGTGCAATTCCAGCAGATTATTATTATTTCCATTGCCACTCGCAAAATGTTATTAAATGTCCGAACAAGTAAAGCATGTACAAAAGCGTTATTTCGAAAACAAGTCTTTTGTTTATATAATGAAAAAATTTAGCCAAAAACAGCTGCTATGCGGTTTTTTATTGTGCAGATTAATCATTATTTCTTTTATTGTCTTCGCTTAGCGAATTATCTACAGCATAGTTGTTTCTTATAAAACGTAAAAACTATATATTTACGTAATATATTTGTTCATGTAGAATAAACCAAAAATTTAGTTATTGTAATGAAATAATCTTTCCATTTTTGATATTAATACTCTTTACATATTTCATGCAGATTGTAATAATCTCGAATCACAGAAATATAAAAAATATCTTCATTTAACTTTAAATGGAACACATTTAAAAAGAAAGTGAAGAGAAAGCATTTCTACACAAAATGCAAACAAATTCATTGCAGAAGTAAATGTGACCAGGAACGATAAAAACTGCCAGCATTAAAGAAAAAACTCGTACTTATAAATTGGCCAAATCTAAAAGAGCACTTATCAAGCTGTGAGCAAATAAAAGAAGCGCAAGTAAAAGATTTTTATTTTCTTTTATACAGATTTTGGAAACAAAAAAAAACAAAAAATAGAATAGAAAATAGAAAATAGAAACTTAAACACTTTCTTAACACTTCTTTCTGTTCGTTTTCTCCTGATACTGCTGATGAAGTTGACAAAACCAGTTGATGGTGGTAACGATAAAACAAGTACTCTCACTTGGCTTTCGGTCTTTATTATGATTTTATTATTTCTTTCTTGCCATTGCACTTTTACCAATAGCTCTTTTTTCTTCAACTTTTCTTTAAGTGTCATACAGGATATCAGCATTGTGACAATCTTTATGGTTTTCTTTTCTTATATTTCTTTCAATTCTCGGAATTCTTGATTGTTTTAACAATTAGGAAACAAAGTCGCTTACGGCTGCTGGCGAAGTATGGCGTGAATTTTATGGTAAACAACTTTGAATCAATTGTGAAAGTACTAAAAATTTAGTAAACGCTATAATTAGTAAAGAATATTATAAACTATTAATTTTAGTCATAAAAGAAAAAAGTTATTGTAGAAACGCTTCTTATTTAACTTTAAAAAATAAAAGAATTTGTTTGAACACACTCCTAGAAAATGAAACTACTAAACTCGTGTCGACTTGAAAATTACTTTTAACTTGTAATTTATTGTTTTTTTTTAATAAGTGTACTTCCGCTGCTTGGCGATAGATGGCTGTAGCAGTAAGTGCCAATAAGATTAGATATTTGTAAACATAACGCCATCGTAATATTAGACGATTTGTGTCTGCATTATAAATCTATTTTCGATTAAACACAGGTTTCAATTTTCTAATTTAATATGAAGAAATCTACGGCTGAAGGCCTCATTAGTTTTTACTTTCTGGTGCCGTTCTGTGACGTTCATTTCTGTAGCAAATATTTTACAATTAATTTTTCCGTGAAAATATTCAGCTGTTTTTTACAGTAGGGCATAAAAAAAAGAAAAACATTGGAATGAAGAATGATATATGTACATAAATATTATCTTGTTTGAAAAAAAAAACGAATTAATAATTTAGAAATGGTGATCGAACAGCCCACTTCTTTCTCACAATCTGCAGAGTTTTTGACACTTCTTATACAATATATCATTTTTTCTTTGCTAAAATAATATTCTATTGATTATTCGTAGTTGCTTAATTGATAAAAATGTATTAACTTTTCAACATATTTAATTGAACGAAATTTTTTTAGCTTTTGACAAATAAAAATTATATACATTTGAATAAAAAATTAATATTTCCATACCTGAAAAAAGTAAAACACACATATCTGGCCGTCACTTATCGTTGAATTCTATTTTCAACAGATTAGTCCGTAACAGAACAGAACGTAAAAGTAAAAACTAACCATTTACATATAGTTTATATTTAACAGAAACAAAACAGAGAAATGGCGATCAAACAGTCCACTTCTATCTCACAATCTGCAGACTTTATGACTCTTCTTATACAAAATATAATTTTTCCTTGCTAAAATAATATTATTTTAATTAATTGCTTAATTGATAAAAATGTATTAATTTTTAAAAATCTTTAATTGAAACAATTTTTTTTTAGTTTTGGCAAAAAATAATTATATATATTTGAATAAAAAATTCACGTTTCCATACCTGAAAAAAGTAAAACATACACATATCTGGCCGTCACTTAACGTTGAATTCTGTTTTCAACAGATTAGTCCGCAACAGAACAGAACGTAAAAGTGAAAACAAACCATGTACATATAATTTTACATAACATATTGAACAGAAACAAACAGTATAAACTAATTCTGTCTTGAGGCTCATCGAATGCTCTCAAATACCTACATGAGGGCGCTATTAGTAAAAGAACATGTCGAAATTGATTTTAACGCTTCAAAAACGGTGATTTTGACGTCGACGCCCAGTGTGGTGGTGGAACACGTGGTGGTGCAGTAATAATTGGCAGGAGCATTGGCAGTTATGTAACAATCAAAATGCCTGAAACGAAAAAATTTAATACCTTAAGAGTTGAAGCCGAGTGATGGTGAGCGGCATTTGTTTTGTGACTGGCTACCTGCCAGGTAAAGACGAATAGGATTTTTGTATTGCATTATGACTGGGGACGAAATATGGGTTCACAACGATATTCCTAAGCGCAGAAAATCATGGAGACATCCGCTGACAGCCAAGCTGAATATTCACAGTGCCAAGGACATGCTCAGTATTTGGTGGGCCCAATCACTGGTGATCGTTATCGAATGCAATTAATGCGCAATGCGTGTGAGACGAGCATTAGCAGATGGCCTGGCTAGCACTTCCCTCCTTATGAGGAAATAAAAAAACGATGAATTCGTGGATTGCTTCAAAAGATGACCAGTTGGTTCAATATGAGATTCGTGCTCTGATCAAAAGACGCAAAACTTAATACAGTTTCTTTGATTCATTTTTTTAAATAGTAAAAAATTGAAGAAAACACCAAAACACGATTAACCTTTTTATCGTGAGCGGTGTTTGTTTTGTGAATCGTTACCTGCCAGGCAAAGACGAATAGGATAAGGGACGAAATATGGGTACGATAAATCCATCTGTAAAAAACAAATTTCTCCCCGGGGAACAGGTTTTGCCTTAGCGTATTCCTAACTTAGGCGCTCTGTTTTTCCGGGAAAAGAGGGGAAGGGGTCCCTCGTTTGGTGCGGCAAACAAAACTCTAGGAAGCCACATGACTTATGTTGTGTTCGCTTCCGAAACCCTTATCAAGGGTATAAATTGGCAGAACGGAGATCAGCATGGCCCCCGGGAAGTTCTGCTTGCGGTTCGACCCGGGCTGATCATGGTTGAGGTGCCTACCTCGGCTGAAACGTTCTGGCTGTGGTTTAAACCTAAATCGCAGGAAGGGAGTGTTAGTATCCTTGATAATTGTTTGGTGATGACTTTTTTCGAGGACTAACAATCTCCCGAAGAGCTGTTGCCTATACAACAGATACGTGTACTGTAAGGAACTAGTGGTGATGATTGACGGGTGAGTTGGTTTAAGGGCTGATGCTTTTAGTGGGCTCTGGCCTACCAACTCATTAAGCCTTGTCTTTCGTTGATTGCTGGAAAATTGCATACATGAGGAATTAGAAAGCCCAAACTCCTCAACAAGAAGTTGTTCATATGACCGTAATCATATGACAAGAATTGCTACCTGTGTGAGCCTAGCAAGCCACACCGGGGCGGTGGTGAATCGTGAAAAATTCACTCCGTGGAAGTGGTCCACCATCAGGTTAGGCCGTCAAGGCAGGTACTGATGTAAATCATTTTCACAGTTGTCAAAAACAAACTGACAATCTAAAATGGCTGATAACTGAAAAAAAAATACGAAAATCGAACTTACGTAACTCACGAAATTTAAAAATAACAACTATTTGTTGATCAGACCTTGTATATGTGGTCGTTTGTTCTTAACTGCATCAATCAATTGATCCAATAATGCACGATAATACTTTCATGTAATTGGGGAACCTTTTTCTAAATAATCTGTCAGAAATATTCCGTATGCATCCCAAAATACAGTGGCCATAACTTTGCCAGCCGGTTTTACTGTCTGCACTCTTTTCGGAGCACTTGCATCAGCTTCCACCCATTGTTTCGATTGTTTTTTTATTTCAGGTGTGTAGTTTCATATTCTCCAAAAATCAACAGAATTACGCTCTATCGTGTCCAAACACTGGTATCAAGTAGTCTGTCGAACTCGTTTTTGTTCGACACAGAGCAAACGCGACACCCATCTTACCGATAGCTTTTTCATATGCAAATGTTCAGGCAAAATGTTGAACACACGTTCATATGCTGTGTTTACCATTTCAAAAATCTCACGTAACTTGACTCGGAAATCATTCATAACGATATCGAGGATTTTCTTGATATATTCTTCAGTAACTACCTCTTTTTACCTTCCTGTTGATGGTATTGTTGCACTGCTTGTTCGGCCACGTTTAAATTCAGCAATCCAATATTTCGCCATGTTATCTGACGGAGCAGACTCATCTAAATATTTACCGAGCTTTTCTTTTGTCTTTTTCACCATTTTACCTTTCAAATAGTAGTGTTTAATCACTGCACAAAATTCACTTATTATTATTTTTCAATAAATAAACTAGTCGGTGAATGTGGGTGAAATTTAAACAGCTGGCATTTAACAGATTGAAATTGAAGCTAGGTAGCTTCAATATCAGTCTGCCCTCGTAACTATCATGTTCGAAAAAAATCAAAATCATAATTCATATAAAAATTAGTATCAATAACACAAAAATATATAACAAAACTGCGCCTTTTTATTCGCTTGCAGGGTGTAATAGACTGGCATCTTTCAAGTTGCTCTAATATAAATTCAAAACTTTACTTTGACAACAGATCTATTAAAAAAGAATTACACTTACTACATCCAATTTCTGTTAGACTTCTTGAGTTTGTAATGCATGACATATTGTCACGAAAATACTTGTAAAATATTTATCCCTTTTCATGTTTAATCTTCTCTAATCTGAATATTATTCGTTTCATTTTACAGGGCCATGCATATAAATAAACTCTCATATATACATATGTATATTTAGCTGTTCTTTGAAAACTTGTTTCCATAAATATGTTTTCTTTTCATGTGCATAGCATTGACATAACAGCATGTGAATTTAAATAATATTTATAGACAACATCGAACCAGCACCATATAAATGTTTGTGCTTTACTGATAGAAAAATGATAGAAAAAAACGTTTGAATTCTTTGGAGTATTCCTTTAATTAAGGATGTGCTTATATCCCATATGTTTTGTTTATTATTACTTTGCCGTAACTATCTCAGATATTATAATTATTGTTTTATATTGTAAAGCATATTTGATTGACATATCGTATACATGCGTCTTAGTAATGACAACAATCAAAATCATTTGCATAATGATATACAAATGTAGAGAAACAAGATGAAGTTGTGATTTTTTTCTGTGAAAACTCATTACTAAATGGGCACTATCTAAAGACCAATATTAAGAGTTTCATAGGCAAACATTTTTATGAAAAATAAACTGTTATATTGATTTTTAATTAAACTTTTGTTTATTTTGCTGATTTAAAAAATTTTGCTAAGTTTATTTTTAATTTTTTCTTTTCAGGTATCTATCATTTTATGCATAACACGTAAGTTAGTAAAAAAGATTGTAGTTGAAAAACTTCTTATGGATTGGAATAATACAAATTGATCCTTTATTGCTATATAGTCATAACTAAAAAAAAAGCTCTTTTCGAGATAAACGCATTTAAAATGTTTAATTTCCATACAATTCTTAGAATTTTTTTTTCATTCATTTATTTATTGAATCTTCAAAATATGAACTAACAATAAGTATTCAAATCTTAATACTAAATATAAAAGTTATTTAAGTCCAGCCACTGCTAGACAAAGAAAGTTTTATTTTGCGCGAATAATATCGGTAGAATCACCTATTTAACGTTCTGATGGTGGCAAGTGTATCCCTTTTCTCAACCGAGAGTGACCGCCAAAATTAAGTATGTTACGTGCAAGTGGATTTGGGTGAAGTTCCAGTTTACTGATATACCTTGTCGCATACTTACAAAACTCGTCTTTTACCAGCGGAACACACAGATCCTAGTGAACTCGTGAGTTTTTTACGTACCATGGAGCTGCAGTAATCGTACGAAGAATTTGGTTTTGTCGTCTTTGGATTTTTTCAAAGGTAGAATTTTATTTTTATAAAATATCTCCTAAAGGAAACAGTTTAAAAGCAATTCGAATAAATTTTTGGCACAATATAAAAGGTAGTACTGTCAACAATTCTGCATTGTTAACTCAAAAAGTTAATTTTTTGAGATATGACTATGTTGCAATAAAGGGGCGATAGATAATAATATAATAATAATATAATTAAGTTGAGCTACTTCTTTATTTTGAGACCCATCATTAACTCGGAAACTGCTATTTGTTTTTGTCTACTTGCTACAATTGAGGAGTCGCAGAAAAAAAAAACGCATTCTTTACAGAAAACGCTATTTTGATGAATTTTGCGATGTTCTGTCTTAAAAAATCTTATTGGCATAATATATCTTTCTTTCTCATAAAACAAACGTGCAGACAAAACGTGCTGTTTTCCCCTATTTTAACAAAACAATTTATTTCTGTAACAATATATTTTTGTTGTGGTTATCTCGAATCACGCATGATGGAAGCTTGACTTAGCTTGCGTGATCACGATGCAAAAAAAAAACACACACACACACAAGCAACTCTCTGATTGTAACAGTAATACATTAGAGAGTAAGATATCGAATGCAGTTGCATTGGAGAAGATATTGTAATAAAAGTTTGGATATTTTACTTTTTTTTTTTACTAACGAAAATGCAATTGATTTAAATTAAACTACCTTAGACCATGTTTCCACTGCAAAGAAAAATATGTGTTTTAACGAAAACATGTCCAAGAGTTTTCACGAAGTGTTTTTAGTTTTGAATTTTCGAAATTAGTTTGACGTATATTTTGTTCAAACAGAACAAAACCTAACCTTAAGTATATTAGACCCTCCTATTTAAAAGAAAAGGTTACGAAGTCACCCATAACGAAACTATTTTGGATGATACTGGAGGGGATGGTAAGGATACAAGAGTATTGTCAAATGACGAAGACTGATATACATTTACCAACATTTCAAGCTCAAGTGTTCTTGGTGCGACACATGTTTTAACGTCTAATAGTTATCAGTAAATATATTTAAATATTCAGATTAAGTATTAAGTGAAAATGAAAAAAAGAAGTATTGTGGCGCATGTTATAAAAATAAAAACAAACGTACATATTGCAATATAATAATTAATATTTATTTCAACTTAAATTATTGGTTTTGTAGGTTCATTTTCAGATAAACAAGGATTATAATGCCTTGAAACTACATATATATTTCTAAGGCTCTACAGGTGTATATCAACCCAGAGAATTGATCTCACTGGGCTATGGAGGTGCATAGATATATTGCTTAGTTCAGAACTATCAAAAGAAAGCAGGGAATATATGGCCTTTTAGTCATGTAAAACTTTATTGGCAAAATGGGATTGCTAGGTCTCCAGAACGATTTTCTTATACAGTATCCAGAACTGATTAATTAATGTTGAAGTGCCTCGTTTGTTTAAGACCTTTTTTAATCTCAGGGAAGTTTCAACTTCAGAAATAAAATGTTGAAGGCGCCAGTAGTTCCACTTTCGAGAGCCGATATACTGCTATAGTTATTCTATAGCGTCTTGGAACTGAGCGCAGACGCTTCGAAAATTTCATGTTTATCTCGATTACATTGTTTCGTTTTTTTTTTAAGTGACAATTAATTTTTTTCGAAATTTTTACTCAATTTTAATGGATAGTGTTGTACATTTCATTATTAAGTAAGACCATTGTTATACAGAGCATTTTCGAAGTGTTTTGTCCCAAAACACGTAAATTGAGGTGTCTTTCTCTTTACAAAAATGTATGGGAAAACCTGTTAATTTCTTCATGTTTTGGCCAAAACACTTGTTTTCGAGAAAAACACCTAAAAGGAAACCCACTATTATACTAAATAGAAATAAAATATTAATTAATTGAGTCTAATTGATATTTTTATTAAAAACTTTAACTCAGCTGAAAACTATATATGATTCAATTTGAATAAGAGAAAATGCTCTTACATTCAAGTTCAAGTAATATAATATAATAAACTGTTCGTTAACAATAAGATCATCATAATAATATATATTGAATCGCACAAAAGCTATACTCTAAAGCTTTTTGACGAAGAATCTTCTTCATTGCATATCTGAAAGAATAATATTTTTAATGAAACGAAAACCAAAGCAATATTATGTCAATGCTTTCATGCAGAATTAACCACAGGGACGAAAATTTGTTATCCGTCACTGCTTCGTTGATGTCATAAGTATTCTATATACTTATATGCTTAAATCAAAAAAATAGTATTCTATATACTTATATGCTTACATATATTTTTTTCAATTTGCATGCTTCTATGATCAAACCTGTTTTATGCTTTTTCCTAGAGTTCAAAATATCGCCAATTCCAATTGTACTTATAATATTAGAGTTGCTGGAGTTATTGCAAAAAATACACTAAAGCTGTATTAACCCTGGAACCTTACTCTAAATGCTCTGCCATCCCTGATTGGTACTTAAAGTCATGATCTTGGTACATGATCTTGATCTTGATCAGGTGAGATAACACGTCCATTGAATTTTCCGCTCAAAAAGCCATTGTTTCGTTAGCTGTGTGCCCAGTGGCAGCGTCCTGTTGAGACCACTTATCGTTCTCATCTATATCTTCTTAATGGGGCCATAAAAAGTTCGTTATCATCTCACGATAGCAAACACCATTCATAGTAGCTGCCTGCCCGGCCCCATGTTGTACAAAATACTGCCTTGTGATACCGCCAGCCCATGAACCATACCAAACAGTCACTCCTTGTGAGTGCATTGATTTTTGACAATAACTCTTGGATTATAATTCGCTTAAACGCTCTTTGATGAGTACACTGAGCTGAAAATATGCCTCATTACTGAAGAAGATTTTCTTCAAAAATTTATCTTCCACTGTTGCCAATTTTTGCCCACATTATGCCCAGGCTAGATTGTGTTTCATTCCATGGTTCAAATTGAGTTAGTTTGAAATTGAGAAATGTTAAATTAAAGGCAGAAAAAAACTTGACATTTAAGTATGGTTTGCACTCAGCATTGGGCCTGAAAATTTAACCACCCAATACTAGCTCCCAGAACTAGTGTAATTTTATTCATCTTGGGACTGTCAAAACTTGTTTTATAAGAGTAATTTGCCACTATTTCGGACATGCATTTAACAGCTAAATTTTTAAAATATATGTACATTTATTTTATAGCTATGAATTCGGCTATCAGGCTGTGGTCAAGCGGAACGCGTAAGGTGGCAACATATGGTCATGCCTCAATAATAGGAAGAATAGTGAACCTTCCGGAGAATATTGTTTGTTTTTTTTATTTGTTATTATTAATTTCTTTTTCATGTTCCTCCTATGTATTTTATTATCTTACGGTGTGCGCGGTGTTGATCTAAGTTTTGTTAGTCTGAGCAGTGTCGAAGGTATGTACACTGGGCATTATTAAGTTTTAGTAAATTTAATTTCAACTTTCTAAATGCTGTGATAATGTTTGTTTTGGTCGTTCCGTGTGTTAAGTTCACAAACATTACTCCCCCTTTCCTCCTTCTCACAATCTATTTTCCTAGTTCCAGTATAATGCACAGCATATGTAGGGGTTATCCCCTCCGAGATAAAAAAAAAGAAGATATTTGATGTAATCTTATCAGGCCCAGTCTCTAAAGGGACTGGCACAGATCGTCAAGAGGACGTGCTTGAAATTTTTACAGATGGATGGATCCAACTCGGTCTCGGGAGTTGGTGGGGGTATCTTTATCCCCTTGTATGGGAGGAGGTTGAGTTTCAGGCTGCAAAATGAGTGTAGCGTAGTACAGGCCAAAATTGCCGGATATCTCTGAACGAGATAGCGAGACATTCGAACCTGGAACTTTTCTGGGTACGAAGGCACAGTAAAGTGCCCGGAAATCTAGTAGCGGATGAACTGGCAAAGGCCGGTGTCCAGCTACAACAAAGAGATATAGATGCGATCGTTGGAATGCCGTTTGCGAGCTGTAAGAAACAAGTATAGTGTTAACTTTTTTAGACCGCTTATATCTATCAATCCTAACCTAACCTAACATACTCTCCAATATCAGATACTAGTCACCATTTAGAAACTACTTTTTTCACTTATCTACCAAAAAGAACTGCTTAGGTCTACTCGTACATATACTCTTAAGGAGATAAACGCAATATCACACCAGATAATTTAATATTTTAAAGGAATATTTAGCCAGCCCTTGCAGTGTGTTTTATCAGTTTTGTATGAGTTTATATTACACCTACAGCAACCTTTTCCATCCTGTTTAATTGAACTTAAGAAATGTTTTTCTCATGACCGGCATATTTTATTTAGATAGCATGATAATATCTCAACTTTTCTAAAAACTGTGCACATTCAAAGTTTATTGAACATGCAATGTGAATATATAAATAATCGGTACCTTAAACAAAGGTTTGTCTGATATCTATAGAGAAAAAATATATCTATAAAAGGGTATGTATGCACGAGTATGTGTCAGTTTTTGACATTAATACACATAAAAACGCACTTACTAACACCCACTCAAATATAGAAGAAAAAAAAAAAAGAAGAGGAATTAATAAACAAAGCCTTGCCAGAGTTTTTAAAAGTATGTATACAGCATACATTTGCATAGACTGCATGTTTAATTACGTTGTACTTGACATTTTGAAGTGCATCTTTTACGCATGCACTGCACACACCCACACACACAAATACCTAAACACACTCAAACACACACACAAGTAAAACCTAATATATTTTGTACTTTGTTGATGTAGATAGTTTTTAATGTTAAACAATAAAATGCTAAAATGTTAGTATATGTTCGTGTTTTTTTTTTTTTTTGTTTTTTTTTGTAGTCACATTGTATAATGGTTGCTCCCTCGTTTAGAGATAGCAGCGCAGCAGTTACAGTTTTATGCAAAATGTATGTATAGGGTAGATGCAAAAATAAGTTACCTTTTAAAGCAAACTTGTGCCACTCACACAAGCACTAAAGCACTTTGATATGCACATTAGAATTAATGTATAAAAACTAAATGTATGTGTAATTTGTGGTACATGTTGGGTATGTATGAACTTATTTTGTCTGAGGCGAAGTAATAGTGTCACTCAAATTATTACTTTTTTTTTTGTGTGTGTCTTAGATCTGATGTGAATGCACTATTTATGTCTAGTACAGGTATAAAACATTAAAAGCTGTTAAAAGTGTTATTGCTTTTTTTTAAGTCCCAGTAAACAATTTCTTTTTTAATTAAAAGACTTCGTTTGGTATTCGACAAAGATTTATAGTAAACTCATTCCTTGTATAATATTCTTTAGTATTAAGTGCATAGAAACAACAATCAACATGCTTCATGTTGAGTTTTTATGTTTACCAGTATATTTTTTACCTGATGTCGTTATTTTCTTAATACGTGATCTTAAAGATAAAGCGAATTGAAAGGATGCTAACTTCTTTATTAATAATGTATGAAAAAAGTCACTGATAACAAGATATTTTGTTTGCCATCGTCTCAGCAAACATAAAATGTGCTCGTGTGAGACCAAATCATAGTCTTTAAAATATTATAATTAAAAACTTTTTAATTACAAAATGTATTTAATTTTTGCAGCTACATATCTTGATTAGGTTTTTTCAGGCTAACAAGTTATTATAGCTTTTTAAATACATCGCTTACAACTTGTGGGCATAGTCAGAAAATGCCAACAAGCTAGTAGAGAACTGATAGTCAAACGGCAATTAAAAGCCCTGAGCAGTTGTGTTTTTACGTGCAAGCTAGACTGGCATATCACGACAAACTAAATAATCTGGCGAGCCATACTGATTACTCTAGAAAGAATGCCAAGATATGAGAGGTATTGTGGTAATGAGATGTCAGATATCTATGAAAAAAAAAATTTTTTTTTGTTCTTGCATACATTAATTTTTTGAATCTTCATATTATGAACTAATACAAAGTATTCAAATCATAATACTAAACATAAAAAATTAAATAAGTCCAGCCAATGCATGTAGAAGAAAAAATATGGTTGATATGACAATATTTTAAGGGCACAATACTATTGTTGAATTTTATGTTTGAACACAACCATATAATATAGTTTCAATCTGAAAGTTATACTAAGTGTAGCCAAGAACCAAAAATATACAAAAATTGTGTCATGACTAACACTAACTATTGTCATGACTAACACTACTATTGTAAAAATTAAAATTTAACTGCCATATCCAACATATCTCTTGTCACGATCAACCATACTAGTGTTGAAGGTCACAAGATTATATTTTAACATAACAAATGTACATATATACACACATCTATAAGTTAAAATCAAATTTTCTTTAAATCATTTAATATAAATATAATTTTTCAATCAATAGTTTGCTACAAAATAGACTACAATGAATGGAATCCGGCAAAACTTTGTTGTTTCAGAAATATTGGTACATCCTTGATCTGGCCCATATACTCGTATGGATCTGTAAAAAGAAACATATAATTAAAATACATCAAAACACATACAGACGCCCATTTGTTCATATAAATCTTTATGCAAACCTTTTTGCATAAAAATTTTTATTTTTATGATATTGCTATTTTTTTTTTTATTATATTTTTGATATTATTAATATTGAAATAACACAAACACACCAACAAATTAAACTAAAACTATGTATGTATATAAACAAATGTCAACGTATATAAAACCAACAATAAATAATTTATCCTGTAAACTAACATGTGTTGGAGATAAATATATTAACCATACGTTTGCTCTAAATAAATAATATATTATTGTACATTACAAAAGATTTTGTTGCACACAAAAATTTTTTTTAACGATATACAACCATATTATAAAATTATAGAGAGGTAACAATAGATATATGAATAATTTAACACTCATATAGTTATAATGGGATCAGCATGGCCCCCGGGAAGTTCTGCTTGCGGTTCGACCCGGTCTGATCATGGTTGAGGTGCCTACCTTGGCTGTAACGTTCTGGCTGTAGTTTAAAACTAAATCGCAGGAAGGAAGTGTTAGTATCCTTGATAATTGTTTGGTGATGGCTTTTTTCGAGGACTAACAATCTCCCGAGGAGCTGTTGCCTATACAACAGATACGTGTACTGTAAGGTGACGGTTTGACGGGTGAGTTGGTTTAAGGGCTGATGCTCTTAGTGGGCTTCGGCCTACCAACTCATTAAGCCTTGTCTTCCGTTGATTGCTAGCAAATTGCATACATGTGGGATTAGAAAGCCCGAACTCAACAACAAGAAGTTGTTCATATGACCGCAATCATATGACAAGAATTGCTACCTGTCTGAGCCTAGTCAGCCACACAGGGGCGGTGGTGAATCGTGAAAAATTGACTTGGTGGAATTGATCCACCATCAGGTTAGGCCGTCAAGGCAAGTACTGATGTAAATCATTTTCACAGTTGTCTTCTTTGATCAATAGTTATTGATCGCAGCACATATGGTTATAATGAAGAAAAAAAAATACTTTTTGCCTTTAGCTAAGATTGAACTTGAACCAGAAGAATGATACCATCATATAATATTAGAAATTATTATTTTATATACAAAGCACAACCGCACATGTACATATGTACATATGTATATAAAAAGGTTAAAGTTAAAAGAGATCAAGAAAACGTATAAATAAACATACATTCAGTACAATAGCTAATAACAATGAAATTGAGAGTTGCCCCGTTATAACAATCTGAACGTGAGGAAAAATAACCCCGTTTACGGTGGCTAAAAATAGTTAGTGAATAACGTAGGAGTTAGTGCAAACAACAAAATGTGTGATTAAAGTTAACACTGCTAATTGTGGTGTGAAGCTAGAAATCGCACTGCTGGTAACAAATATTAAATTTTCACTTAACATTAATGTAATTTTGATATTAATTGCTTGAAATTAAAATCAAAATTTGATTTTGAAACATAAAACATTAACAGTTTGCTGTGTTGGTGCTTTGTAATTCATGTTTGTAACGAGTTTTTAAAAGAACATATATATATGTACAAGTAAACGGCAGTGCCTTATGAAACAATTATATGATACCTACAGTTTTTCTCAAATGTTCGTTGTGAGCTTGACATCACTTCGTATGCGTTCTATTTTGTTACGCTCTGTGTTTAAATATTACTTATACGCTAAAAAAAAAAAGATGCTAATGTATATCATAATACAAAAATGTATGAACGTATTTAAAAATTGCCAATTATGAAACTCCAGCGTAATAAAAAATTCATGAGCAAATTTGCTAATTGGGAAATTTTCCACTTAATGAACGCTAAAATATGCGTGTCATTTAAATCGTGATAAAAACATGAAGGGAACAATACGCGCTGTAAGAAACATAATTGCAATAAAGTTTATATGAAGAATATTCATGTAATGTCTTGTCTGAAATAAATTAAGAATTTTACATAACTAGAAGTTTTTTTCGTTTTTTAGGGATATAAATTTACACTTTACGTTTTATTTTTGAACGAAAAAAAAAAACTAAAAAATATACAAAACTTTTTATTGATTTTTGTTTTACTTTTTTCTAAGATTGTATGCCGGAAAAGTTTCTTCAAGATGAAAATATTAAAAAAAAAGTTTGACAGCATAAAAAATTATACAAGCAAATGTATACTAAATTGCAAATAAGCTTTGTTTCATCAATTTTATTTAAAATTTTAATAAAGAAACCTTGTTGAATAGAACAAAAAAGAAGAATATAAAAAATGAAAATTATTAAATTTGATATTGTTATTCATTCCATTACAAGGATATTTATTACAATTCATTAGTTCCAGGCAAAAAAAGTTAACTTGTTTCCTTTTATTACCAATTTGTTTAAAGTAGAAAAAAAACAGTAAAAGGTCGAGGGGACTCTGGAGAAAAGGCAATTATTAAAAGTTTAGGGGTTATTGAAAGTTTACGTATCTGGATAGAGAAAAAAGTTTTATGTTCATTCCATATTTTGGCTTGGATTAAAAAAGTGACAAAAGGTAACGACTTCAATTGATTTAAATGTTTGTTTTTTTTTCTGTTTTGAAAAGTTCAACTATAAAGCATGCAATATGCGTTCACAGCGAAATTAGCAAATGCAACATCACAAATGTTTTTAACAATTGTTTTCTAATAACTCTTTAAAGACTAATTATTTAAAGATCTGGAAGAGTGTTCTTCCGCTATTCGATAAATTTTCTTAATTTATTTATTAATTTATGGCTTATTATTCGGCTATGTTACAGAATTCACTTCCGTTCGGAAATGGAATTGAATTAGTTTTTAATTCTTCAAAAAACGAAAATTTAAAACTTCGGAATGAAATTAATTCTGTAAGATAATACTAGTTTCATTTTTGCAATTAGAAATGATTTCATTCCGAAAAGTCTTTTAGTTTTTCGTTTATTGAAGAAGGAAAGAAAGAATTTAATTCCGTTTACAAACTGAACTCAGCTCTGTGACATGGGTGGGTGATTATTAGATGTTTTGTTTTTGTATATTTGCACATGGGTTTTTAGTTCAAATTTATTTTTAGTTTTTCTTAAGAAGAATTTTTTACAATACAAATTCTTCTTAAGAAAGGAAAAACTTGAACTAACAACCCAATGTGCAAATGTACAAAAATCAAAAATGTAATTTAAAATATTATAAAGTTCAACAAAAATTCAATAAATTATTATCAGCCCAATTATGAATATCCTCAAGGAATTTATTTTTCTCGGAATTTAATCCCCACGGAATTTATTTATCACATGAAGTACTTTTTTCAATTCAAATTCGAGAAAAAATCACAATTTTTGTCCGTAAGAATTGAAGAGTTGATCTCCCATTAGTGTTTTCAACGAATGGAGAGAAGAAAAAATTATAAAACCTCAAACTTTATTTTTGTTCATAATGGGAGGAAAGGGAAAAGTGAAAATATTCCTAGGGAATTTTTATTTATAATTGGGCTGCATTATAATTTTGATGGAATGGGGCCCTCATCGGTCACTAGCACTGTGACAATTGCCAATTTGCTATGCATCCCCTTGCCTCATTACGGCTTAACCTAGCTAGCATTTTCAATCATTGAAGACTCTACTGGGAGTCCAATGAAGAGTATTTTTGATCGTCGACGAGCTCATTTTTTTTTTATCACAGACGATCCCTGGTACGGAAGTAAGTGTTACAAAAGCTGATATGAGACTCTTAAACAACTCAGCTTTAGACTATTATGTTAGTCGTATAGGGAATCGTCTAAAACTCGTGTAGATAATATCGTACAACTCCTCATCAAATCAGCCGTGTAATCCTTGCATGATTCGTACAAGAAACAGCACAAAACTCATTCGATATTTTCATACTATATATAATTCGCACTGACTTACTCGTACTGCCATAAACACCACGCACACCTTTTATATTCAAAAGGTTTTAAAAAAATAAAAAATAAACTATTATACGCTATTTGATGCTGTTTATTTCAAATTTAATTAAAAATATAAAACCAATAGAATGTTTAATCTTCTAACAAACATTTCAAGATTGTTTGACGAGCGTGTCAGAAAATGTGTAAAAAAATAAAAAATTAAATATTTTTGTTATTGCTACTCCTCAGATAATCATCAGAAGTTTTTTCTTTGGGTATTTTATATAGAAAACAATCATCTAATAAACAACTTATGCTAGCTGGGAAGCTTTCAATTAATACAAACAACTGCATCAAAAACAATTAACCACAAAGATAAAACTTTTTTTTTCGGAAAAATTTTACAATACGAAGTGATAATTAGTCCGTGATTTTTTCAAACTAGGCAACAAGTGCTGAGGATCATAATATTATTGGCAATGGTGATTGATAAAGATTTTAGTTGGCTTTTTTTTTTATTGAATTCAATATTTGGAAATAATTCGTTCAGCTTAAGGTCTTTTTTGTTTTTTTTAAAAATGTTTAATGTATTTTTCAATATTTCGTCTTCCTTTGGAAGACTTCTTCAGGAAAATTTGTTTTTTGTGTATAAATTCAATACAAAACTTGAATTATTTAATTCACTTATTATCTTATAAATATTTCAATTTTAGTTTGGCGCCTTAGCACCAATAAGGCATTAAGGCATTTTTATAATTGTCGGTGAATATATATTGAACAATCCAATAAAGTCCATTTCTTTGTTATTAGAAACCCATATTTTTATTTTGCTCTTATTTAGATTTGTGTAACTCTAAAAAAATATCCTATACTAGTCTAAAAAAAAAAGTTAGGCTTTGGTTAATGTATTAAAACAAGAGAGAATTTTGCGCCCTGGCTTTTAAATCCTAAAAATTACATAAATAACCTAGCTATCCACAACAAATCCACCACTGCCCCCGGAGTTTATAGACGACTCTTCAGTAAAATTTTTACAAAAATTAAGGAAAAAGACAGGCACTTTCTGTTCACAGATGGCTCAAAAACAACGCATTACGTTGGATTTCAATTGATGACGAAAATAGCTCTACTTGGTATTTTACCCTCTCGCTCTTCAATTTTTGACGCAGAAGCAATAGCTCTCTATGGGACCCTAAAAAGCCATAAAAATTAAAATAAGAAAATCGTAGTTTGTGCGGATAATTATTCGGTTTGTGATGCGGTCAAAAATTAAAAAAAAAAAAATGAAATAATATCATCTATTCGTCAATTACTTATCCAAATGGATGGTAGGGCAAAAATATTTTGGATCCCTAGCCACACAGGAATAGTTGGAAATAAAGCGGCAGATTCTTTAGCGAAGCAAGCAAATTTGCACCCAACATTTACATTCATGGCACATTCGAACAACTTAATGATACGAACGGCTTTAAATCACCTTAGTAGCGCTCATTTAAGTTCATGGAAAACATACGATCATTTATAAAAAAGAATCCACCCCGATAAAGTTCCACTGAAACTACCTACCACAACCAGTTTTTTCAACAATAAAGCCTACACTTGTCTACGTGTTATACACACAAAACTCACTCACCAGCAACTTCTTTCACTAGATCCTCAACCCATATGCGCCTTCTGCAACAAGTATTAAATATTATACACCTTTTGAAAACGCGCTCTTCCTTAAGCTCCATTCGCCTCAGACTTTGTGGTACTGATGACATCACTAACCTCCTGCAAACCCCATCAGAATATAATATAAATATCAGCAATGCTTTTCTAAATGGCTTAAATATGCGCCACAAAATTAAAAATCTGTAGTTTAGATTCAGTTTAATATATATATATATATTTTTTTTTTTTGTATGTAAAACTAATTGTAATATTCCCAAGCCGATAGCCTCTGTTGCTAGTGCTGTATTGTTACAGATTTATTATAATTTAAATTGTAGAAATATCGAAAGAAATATAATAATAATAAATAGTCTAAAATATATATTTTATGCAATCATATTTGCAATATACAAGAGAAGCAAACTTAAGTTGAAGCAAAATTGTTTTATTGAGTCAAATGCCGAACGGGAGGATGCTTTAAGAAATATAGGACCCCGGAAATGTAAGCAAACATGGTAAATTGTTTTGATAAATCAGCTTGCTACCAATTAGTATGTTTTTAGGTGTAAGGACACTATGGAACAAAATCTTGCATATTATCGGAATAATAATGCTGTATTTCAGTGAAAACTGAATCATCACTTTAAAAGAAGAAATATTAAACAATAAAATTTAAACACTGACCAACTAAATGTGTATGACTTGAGCGCTTACAATACAACAGTATAGACTTGGGCAGAGAGCAAGTGAAAAAAGTAAAAATTAAAAATACTACTTCATCTATTATTACGTTGCGTGCAATTTTTGGCTTGTACTCTGCGGTCAGTCATCGGTGACAACAAATGAACCGCAAAAAAATGCGCAAAAAAAAAAAAAGAGAAATGAAAAATGAACGGGAATGTTAGCAACACCCATAACGAAATTCGGAAATATACCAGATACAAAAATGTTCACCAGAAAAAAAAATACAATAAATGAAATGAAATATTTGGAAAAACAGAACATTTTGTGCATTTCCATATTATTTTACTTTTATCTGGCAAACGAAACAAACTGGAAACCCAAAGAGAGATGTTATGGTCTAAAAATTTAATGGTAAGAACAAAATAACAAAAAAAAAAAAAAAAAAAGAATAGGAGAAAAATAATAAAATAAAAATGAGATAAATAAATTGCCAAACAAGGGCAGTAAATAAATTTCACAAAGCCTGGAATTGTCAAAAGTAACGTTAACAAAAAAGAAAGTGCAGAAATTGTTCTTCTTATTTTTCTAGTCATTTGCTTTTAAAATGAATTGCCTGGCTGCTGATTTTTTTTTTTTTTTTGCTATTTCTATAGCTAAGTATTATTTATGAGATTGTTTTCACAAAAGTTTTCTACTCGCTGTTGCCTTTTTTGTTTTTTTAATGCAGTTTGGGCGAAAAAATTTTGAGATAAAATTTTTTATATTCATTTAAAATAATATTATATATTATATGTATTGCGTTTCTTTATTCTTAGTAAAAAATATTAATGTAAAATAAATTCTGTCTTTAAAACAGTTAATTGCTTTTAAAGTAAAATTTTTGGATTAATTTTTCTTCATAATTTAATTTACATGATAAACATTTAAATAGATTTCACGAACCAATTAATAAATTATAACTAAAAATACGAATGGTGGCGAAGATTGTAATAATCTGGCAACCATAGCAGCTTATATGCAAATCTGGAATACATTTTCAAGTACATTGCCGCATTTATTATTATTTTATTTTTATTTTTTTTATTTTGATTTTTTTTTTTCAACAATTGAGTTTTATTCACTATATTAGCTTTCCAGATGTAGTTTTTAGTGGACACCCCTTTTATTGGCCGTCAGACTGACGAAAAATGCCAGATGTTATAAAGGGTGGTTAAATTTCAAGGGCCGATGTTGATTTTGAATAAAACACAAACCATTTAGGAAATTGTTGTAATTTTATTTTATTATGATATATTGGTATTATTCAATTATGTATAGAACAAAATATCGGCCAAATGGGCGCCGCGACCACGGCGGCACACCTCCATCCGATGGTCCAAATTTTCGATGACCCTGAGGCATAATGGAGGTTCTATGCCGTTAATGTGCCGAATTATCTCATCCTTTAGCTGTTAAATTGTTGCTGGCTTATCGACGTACACCTTTTCTTTCAAATAACCCCAAAGAAAAAAGTCCAACGGTGTCAAATCACATGATCTTGGCGGCCAATTGACATCGCCATTACGTGAGATAACACGGCCATTGAATTTGTTGCGCAAAAGAGCAATTGTTTCGTTAGCTGTGTGGCAAGTGGCACCGTCCTGCTGAAACCACATATCGTCTACATCCATATCTTCCAATTCGGGCCATAAAAAGTTCGTTATCATCTCACGATAGCGAACACCATTCACAGTAACTGCCTGACCGGCCTCATTTTAAAAAAAATACGGCCCGATGAAGCCGCCAGCACATAAACCGCACCAAACAG
Source organism: Thecocarcelia acutangulata (assembly GCA_914767995.1). NCBI lineage: Eukaryota > Metazoa > Arthropoda > Insecta > Diptera > Tachinidae > Thecocarcelia > Thecocarcelia acutangulata. The sequence continues at coordinate 114,731,103 of OU612097.1, forward strand.
TCACTCTTTGTGGGTGCATTGGTTTTTCGACAGTCACTCTTGGATTCTCATTCGCCCAAATGCGGAAATTCTGTTTATTGACGAATCGACTGAGGTGAAAATGTGCCTCATCACTGAAGATGATTTTCTTCGAAAATTGATCATCCTTTTCATAATAAGTCTGGATAACTTTAACACGTTGTTGGATTGTGTGTCTTTCCATGGTTTAAATTGAATAAGCCTGAAATAGAGAAATGTCAAATAAGTTCCGAAAAAAACTTGGCGTTTGGGTGTGGTTCACATTCAACATCGGCCCTTAAAATTTAACCACCCGATAGATTTTGGAGTTGCAAAAAATTTTTTCTTTAGAGTGGTCACAAGTGCAGCCTTCATTAGATTAGTCGTCAGATCAATAACCCCCTATAGCCTCTGTTTTGTTTCCCCAAGAGACTGGCTCCCTGTTAAGGGACTTACCATTAACCATCATTAGATTTAATGGGCTAAAATACAAAAAATATTTGAGTACACATTGTACGGAAAATATCGCCTTGAGGACCCCTGAGGGTATTCATGTGTCAATTAACGATATTTCTGAAAACCTCAAACTGGCCGTACCGCTAGTCATATAAGATCCAGAAGTTAGAGCAATATAACTTATTCGTTTGAGATTGCGCAACTTCTGTCAAAAAAAAAAAAAGAAAAGTTAGAAGAAAGTGGCAACTTCGCAGGTCTCCCCAGCTAAAAATTAGGCTACGGGAATGATTAAGAAATCTGCTTGAAATCCTGAGAATGTCTTCTCTTAAAACATATTTGGAAAGCCTGGATGGTACTCTTCAATCTAACTATTCCCTGTGGAAAGCAACAAAAGGTCTGAAAAGACCCGTAAGCCACCTTTGCGAACATCAAGTGGCGACTGGGCATAAAGCGATTCAGAAAAGGGGATGGTGTATGTTAACCATTTCAGAAAGGTATTTATTACAAATGATACAGCAAATAATGCAGCTTAATTACCATCATTAGCAGTTAGACTGCCTATATATTTGCGATTCATATTTCAAGACGTTGAACACGGTATCAGTAACATAAACCTCAGGAAAGCTGCAGATATTGATCAAATTACTAGCTGTTTCCCAGCTGTCTATATGTCGACATTTCATAGGAGCTACCCTAACCATCAGTATAATTTTAGAATTTTTTGAAAGATATTCGCAAACATTCAACTTTATATCACAACAATCTAAATAAATTATTGAGAATGTTAAAAGAAAAATGCTTTAATAAAACCTGTCAAAACACAAAAAACAAAGGTAGCTCCTATGAAATGTCGACATATAGACAGCTGGGGTACATAGAAAACAAGCTATTTATAATTTTTTTTATTGGTTTCAATGGTAGAAGCTTATATTCTGAAAATTCTAAAATGTTTAAAGGAACAGGGATACATAGAAATCTTTTTGGAATCACATTTTTGAAAAATAAAATATTTTTAATATTTTATGCCACAAAATAAAAGTACCCATTTATACTATGACAACACATTCTTATGTCTTTAATTCCTTTCCTGAAAAATAAGTTATAAAATGGTTTGTCCACTTCTCGTTTTGCATTGCATACAAAGAAGTTAAACCCTTTTTTCACTTGACTGCCATAAAAACTACCAATTTGTATTTATTAGAAAATTCCTTTTTGAATTTCTTGTTTTGTTTTGTCCTGTCTTTGCTTTTGTTTCCGTTCTCCTGTCCCGGACAATAAAAATTTAATTTCCTTATTCTATTATTCATGGTCGCCTTCATTAAAGATGAGTATGGATTTTTCATCACATGTATTTATTTTATTTGATTTTGGTTCAATTTCCCTACATTTCTTTTCAGCTTGTGTTTCTGACAAACGAAGAGGTTGTGCGAGACCAGAAATATTAAACCATATTTTTTTAAATTTGTTATAAAAAGTTTTATTTTTATGAGCTTTGAAAATGGTGTGGCTATGGGTCATAAGAATAGAAATGAGATGGTGAAGGTCGGTTGGAGAGGAAATACATGTGAAACTGAAGAAAATTATTTATGTTTAGCACTCACACTCATAAAAATATACGAGTATATTGCGGTCAGATAAAACAGTCGACTCTGGTGTTTTTATTTTCAAGGCATAAAATATAATCTTCGAACCCTACATACTTATCAATTTTCTGACACTTCCCTAAGAAGGAGTTACACTTCGATGGATTAATATAAAAAGGTCGTAGCATGTTTCCTGTAAAATTGCGTTTTTACTTATTTTTCTGAAGAATACCTTATTGCTCTGAATTCTTTGCTTACTTTGATCTAAAATTGTTTTATAGTATTTTTTCTTACATTGAAGACTACATTCAGTACTGAACAAACAAAAAGTTAAGATGAGTTTTTTACAATAAGCCGACGGTATATTCTAACTCTTTGTTTTTTTTTTTTTCTTTCCCTAACTTAAAATATAATTTTATGAAATTTTGGCTAAAGGAAAGCTTTTGTATGATATTTAAACCAAAGATATTTTTGAGAGAAAGAGTAATTTTTAAAGCCTTTAACGCAGTGGTGCCCACAAGTTCTATATGGAAGAGTAAACACCAATGCATTTAAGGAAAAACTATTTTTTATTTAATACTTTTTGTTGTAAAAAGCAAATTATTAACAAAACCAAATTCACACTGATAATCGCTGTCGTCAATGTTTACCAGCAAAACATGTGAAAGTGTTGTTGCTTTGCTTTTGGGTGTGTGCAGTGAAGAACGACAAAAAATATATAAGACGAAGTTGTTTGTGTATTTTTCATTGCTAATGCTGAGCGCAGTATTTGTGTATTAAAGAGCACAGCCCTATAGCTAAGCGCATTTACAAGTATGGGCAAGTATGACCAGCGCATAGGGCTGCGCATACTTGCTTTAAAGCAATACGAGTTTTATTCAATACATTTTTAATTTGTAAAGCTTTTATTTCACTAAATAATTTTATTTTTAAATTAGGTAAATTTTTGAAGTAATATACGAGGATGGAATGATATTGAAGCTAGCGAGGTAGGTTAGCAGGCCGCTGGATTCTCCAGAAAGTACCCAGATACTCCGGCCTTCTTAGGTCCTGTAGGTCGTTCCCTTTGTGATTCAAGCTACCAAGGTAAGAACAAAACCATTTGTTTCTCAACATAGTCTGCTTTAACTCAATACTCTTAATAAGACTATATCCTATCATTAAAAAAATAATAAATAGCTTGTTTTCTATGTTTCCCAGCTATCTATACGTCGACATTTCATAGGAACTACCCTAATCATCAGTAGACTTTGGAAATTTTTGAAAGATATTCTCAAACATTCAACTTTATATCCCAACAATCCAAATAAATTGCTGAGAATTTAAAAAGAAAAATGCTCTAATAATATCCGTCAAAACACAAAAAACAAGCTTTTCTATTTATAAACGTCTCTAACATTTCTTTACACCTTTCAAACAAATGAACAGCCGTTGGTTGCTACGATTTGCTTTTTGAAAGTATCTTTTTAAATTCTCAGCAATTTATTTGGATTGTTGGGATATAAAGTTGAATGTTTGAGAATATCTTTCAAAAATTTCCAAAGTCTACTGATGATTAGAGTAGTTCCTATGAAATGTCGACGTATAGATAGCTGGGAAACATAGAAAGCAAGCTATTTATAAATTTTTACTAGTATAAATGTTTAGAAACTTAAATAGCGAATAAAAAACTTAACTATATCCTAACTTTTTTATACCATCTGAATAATACAATTTCGAGAACCCCTCAAAACACGCATTAATTTCAGTAATCACTTCTTCGTTTGATATGAATCTTTTTCCTGCGAGCCATTTTTACCAGTTTGGAAACAGAAAAATGTCACTAGGAGTTAAATCTGGATCATAAGGTGGATGATCAACTAAGTCGAAATGTATTTCACGTAATTTTCACATGAAATGTATTTTACGTAATTTTCAAATAAAATAGTATCTAATGCTGTGTGAACCGATACGTTGTCTTGAAGAAACAGCACTTTTTTATTCTTTAAATGTGGTAGTTTTTTCTTTATTGCATCAATTAATTGATCCAATAATACTTTCCTGTGACTTTTGATCTCTTGCAAGATAATTGATGAACAATATTCCGCGTTTATACCAAAATACAGTGGCCATAACCTTGCCAGCCGATTTCACTGTCTTCGGAGCATTTCCACCCTTCGTTTCAATTGATTTTTGGTTTCAGGTGTGTAGTGGTGTACCCCTCTTTTCCTCAATAGCTACAAATCAACGCCAAAAATCAATAGGATTACGCTTTATCATTTCCAAACACCGCTGTGAATTGTTCTGTCGAACTCGTTTTTGTTCGACACTAAGCAAACGTGGAACCCATCTTGCCGATAGCTTTTTCATATGCAAGTGTTCATGCAAAATAAGAAACACATGTTCATATGATATGTTTATCAATTCAACAATCTCACGTAACAGGACTCGGCGATCATTCAAAACGATATCGAGGATTTTCTTGATTTTCTTCTCTAACTACCTTTTTTGACCTTCCTGTGGATGGTGTTTGTGCTTGTTCGGCCGGGTTTAAATTCAGCAGTCTAATATCTGAAGGAGCAGAGTCACTGTATTGTTTATTGAGATTTATTTTGTCTCTTTTGCCGTACTTCCCTTCAAATAATAATCTTCAATCACTGCACGATATTCATTTTTTTCCATTTTTCCAGAAACACAAAAGTTGCTTACTTCAAACGACTGCAAAAAATAAGCTAATCGATGAGTTTAGGTAAAATCTTAACAGCTGACGTTTTACGATCAGAATTTAAAAATTGTGTTTGTGCTACAATCTAGCGTCAAGTACCTACAACATCTATCTGCTTTCGTAAATATATAAAAAAAAAAAAAAAAAATTCATTTGTTTGAAAGGTGTAAAGAAATGTTAGAGACGTTTATAAATAGAAAAGCTTGTTTTTTGTGTTTTGACGGATATTATTAGAGCATTTTTCTTTTTAAATTCTCAGCAATTTATTTGGCTTGTTGGGATAAAAAGTTGAATGTTTGAGAATATTTCAGTTCCTATGAAATGTCGACATGTAGATAGCTGGGAAACATAGAAAACAAGATATTTATAATTTTTTACTGGTATAAAAAAAAATTATATAAAATTATTTTCTTATAAGTATTTTAATAATTTAAAAAAATTTAATTGCAGTAGGAGTACATTAAGGATTTCGCCGTTTTCAGATAAATGGCTTGGCACGAGGCTTAAGTTGGAATTTATAGAATATAGCTGACTGGAAAATTAGGTTGATCATTCTAATAAAATATCATACATTTTTTCAAATTTCGCCTTTCTGGATTGTGAGTTTGTTTTTGACTGATAAGAAGGTTAGTCGTGTTTTCGTGTGCTCTTAAACTTTTTGCTATTCAAAAAATGGTTCAAAGAAACTGTATTAAGTTTTGTGTAAAAAATTTAATTAAATGCGCAAGAAGATTTGAAATGTTGACTTTGGCTTTTGCCGAGTTTACTATGAGCAGAAGACAAGTTCAATTGTGGTATAATCGGTTTAAGGAAGGAGGAGATAAAGGAAAAATCGAAACAGCAGCTGTTGGCGATACCAAAAAGTACGTTTCAGAATTGTTTCGAGGATTGGCAAAAACGTTGGCATAGTGTATTATATCATAGAGGGATTTCTTTGAAGAGGAAAAAAATAGTTATTGCTGAGTTAATAAACACTTTTTTAAAAAATTGAAAATAACGGTTATATTGCGATCAGACCTCGTTTGGATGTATATGTTGATCTTTATCAAACTTCTTGTGCATGAGCCGATGAAGGTTTTCAATTAAGTACGAACTATTTTCGACAAATGACACTTCTCCTATTTCAATGACTATTATTTAATGACGTGCCTGTTGATGCTTTGAATATAAAAGAAAACAGTGACCTAATGATCAGCATAATAATAGGCGATCAACACCCTGGACACGCTACTCGATATATATAAGAATTTTATCAGAAAAATAAATAATTGTTTGGTGTCTGCTTAAAAAAGAAAGGCAATTAATCGTTTTTGCAGAAATTTGATACTCATATTTTTGTGTTAATCGTTCGATTTAAGATTATGTATATCCTATGTATGTTATACAAAAAACTTTTATAAAGAATTCGGCAAAAATAATATTTGCCTGTTTAACAAAAACATGTCTTTTTTGAATTTTTTAAAAAGTCTAACCTGCTCACTGAGTATTTAAATGGTCGCAGTATATTAACTGTGCAAAGATAGCATAATTATTAGTCTTTTAATTGAAGGCTGGTACGAATGGTTGGACAAAATATTAACTGTTTCATAAAAATTTTTATTACAATTTTATTTTTTAGTAAAAAAGCTAAAATGTATTTAAAAGACGAGAAGACCCTATAAATCGTTATAACAATGACACAAGATACAAAACGTGCGTGAGCTGTCAAAACTAGTGTTGCCAAAAAGATAATAGCAAAAAAATCACTCGTTATTTAAATTTTAATTATTTTTTAGATTTATTTAGTAATTAAAATTAAAAATATTTTATTGGGGTAATACTAAAATTTAATTAACTTTTAATTATTTATTTTCATTAATTTATGATTAGTTGATAGAACTGGAATATAGAGCAGCTTTTAGAGGAGCAAACTTTTTTGTGCTCAATTTTATCTGGAAATTTTTACACATATTTGGTTATTTTTTCCAATTTTTAAAATATTTTACAAGATTTCTGCATGCAGCTGTGTAAAGCCTAAAAACACAGAGTTAGTATTTACACAAAAAAAATATCTTTCATTTGCTTACGAGTGTGTTAGAATATTTGATTAAACTAGTCCTTTTGCATCTATCAATCCATCAACTTAATAGGATTAATTGATTACCGACAAATAAAAATTTTTGTGTTAATTTAAATTCATAAAAATGCAGCTTATTATGCCAATCGTAATAAAAAAAAAAAAAAAAACTTACATAAATCCTACCTAGTTTTAAATAATATAACATGCAAATCCAAAAAGTGAAGCTTGCTAGAGATATGTAATAACACAGTACGACAAAAAAAGAAGGCAATTGGTAATAGATTCTATTACAAGGAAGCTAAAAACCTTGCAAGTTTTGGCATTTGGACAATTGAGCTGTTTGTCGATTATTGTTTGCAAAAATAAGCATTGCAAATAAAAACAGGTAGCGGCTATGAAACAGCTAGGTAATCCCCAGCCAAAAATTTTATGATAAAATGTTCTTTTTCAATCAAAATGATCTTTTTCAATCAAAACTATTGATCACAGCATTTATTATACGTATTGGGCTTAACAGGCCACCAGCCATTGAAAAGCCAGCGCACTTAGGTCCACTTTGGTCCAGTTGTGAGCTGTAATAAGTAAATCCTGCTTAACTTAAGAAAGGCACAAAATCTCGAAACAAACCCTGATTAGTACATATGCAAAATTAGATTTTGTTGAACTGTGTTTTATAATTGTAAACTATAAAAATAAAAAAAATAAAAACTGTTGCTCAACGTATGATTTAGAGAATGCAAATGTGTATTTTAGTCAAGATTTATTACACACAAATAAACAAAAATATTATTTATGGCAATTTATTTTTGTTTTGTTTTATTATTCCTACTTTTTTCACATTTTATTTTTATGTTATCTATAGCTGACCACAAATATTTATATGAGTTTTTTACTTTAAATATTTGTTCTGTGCTTGATGAATAAACGAGTAAAATAAAAAGCAGCCGGCTTGAGGGTTTTAAAGCTTAAATTCACTTAGCTTGTATAAAGTCACTTCTTGCTTAAAAGAATTATAAATATATTTATTTATTTATTGTTATTATATTACAACTATAAATTATAAAATAATAATTCGTGATATAGCAGCGTTGCCTTCAGCTCAATATAATTAAAACTATTAACTTTCTTTTTAAATTAAATTGTATAGGTTAGCTTTTTTAAGAAATTCGGTTATTAAATTTATATTTTGTATAGAAGGATGAGAAAGTAGATATAAGGAATCAATATCTATTTCGGGCGTTAGAAGTCTTCTGACATTCACAGAGAAGGTGGGAAGGTTGTATTGGATAGGAAATATTACAACTACAAAATGTTGTAACATTGGGGTTTACTAGTGGTTCATGTGTTGCTCTAGTGTGACCTAGGCGAAGTCGTTCAAATTTAATGAAGTCCAATCTTCTAAGGCTTGTTAAACTATCGTCCATTATATCGTACATAGTTTTCCGTTCAGCATTTATTTTCTGATACCAGGATGAAGTTAGATTGAAAATGCATTCTCTGGCTTCCCCTGAATGCTTGTTTTCTATCCGTATATCTAAGTCTTCACGGTAAATATTTTTTGTAGAACACAAAGTTTGCACTAAGGCGTTTTTGGCAGCAAGATCTGCAAATTCATTTCGCGTAATTCCGCAGTAGCTTTAAATCTGGAGACTTTTCTATAAGAATATTTCTAATATATGCCACGTAGTAATTGTTGTTTGATATATTCTGTATTGCCCTCAATGCTGAGAGCGAATCGGAGCATATTGCGATACTACGCATCACAGAGAGAATTTTTTGCAGCTGTACGCTTTGTCTGTGGAATAAGTTGCCTGCAGACCTGTTTCCTGTCTGTTATAACATTGGAAAATTCAAGTCAAATATTCAAAACGCTACTCCCTCTTTCCCCCTCCTCACAACCTATTTTTCTAGTTCCTTTACTGGTCCAAGATAAAAAAAAAAAAACTGTTACTTAAAAATGAATGTGTATAACAATTTGCTGTCCCGACTTATACAGCTGCTACATTAATGTCTACACCTCGTTTTATATGTAAGCGTTTAGTATATTTCCGTCATTTATTATTAGCTGCTATAACGCATGCAAATATGTACTCTCTAAAATAAAATATGACCTGTTTCTTGTGAAAGAAAAAAAAGTTCATTCACATTTTGTTCAAAAATTCAGTACGCTTTGAACACATGTTTCATAACTGTTTTAAAAAAATGTCGCTCAACTTTAACGCCACCAATCCAACTAAAGTAAAAACATATTTGATTTTACCGAATTGGACACCAACACAAATCAAATAAAATTGGACATTGTCCAAGAACTTAAGTGTCCTTTCGTTTACCATTTTTTGTTTGTTTTTTTTTTTTTTTTTGAGTAGATATAGTCGAGACTTGATAAAATATTTGAAAACTTTTGAACGCTAGACGAGCACAAAAACAAGAAAACATCAAAACTGAAAAAAACGCCAAAATGTTAAAAAAAAAAAAATATGAGTGTGTCGCTGATGTTGACCTAAATTTGAAGCAACAACGCACAAATTATAATGGTGCATTGGACTAAGAGTAACATGTTGTTTCGCTTTAACCCCATTGCGTACACTCACTCATAAAAACAATTCACACACACGAACAGTTAAAAATTTATTTGCGTATATACCCAACAAACATTAAGGTTTGATTTCAAATTGAGAATTATTTGCAATCGAACGTTTTCTGAAACGACAAACGTTTGATACTGATTTAAATTCAAATTGAAAAACATAGTATTCTCAACAAAAAGGGAAAATTATTTTCAAATTGAGAAATTCAATTGTTCTCAACTTGGCTTCAAATGTAATTCTCAAATGTTTTTCAAACGTGGATTGTTACGAGTATTTCATATTTCTTTCAATTTGCTTGCGATTTTTAATTTTAATTTCTTATTATTATTATCTATTTTATTATTAATTTTGTTAGTCTTGAAATTCTCGAAAGGACGATGTAGTTGGTTCCTCTTGGGTCTAAATCACGCTAAATCAGACAATGTCATTATTTATTATTTCACTTTTCTCTCTTGTATTAAACAAAAGATTGACTTGGAAAGAACATATCAAAGCAAAACGGCAGTATCTAAATATTAAAACTAAGAAGATGTACTGGCTTGTAGGGCCAAAATCTGAACTCAGCTTGAAAATAAGCTTATATTGTACAAAGCTATACTAAAACCTATGGAATCCAACTTTGGGGAACAGCTAAAAACTCTAATATAGAAATTTTACAACGATACCAATCAAAAACTCTTTGTTTAATTACTCAAGCGCCATGGTTTATAACAAATAAAGCTATACATAATGACCTCAAAATTCTTACAGTCAAAGATGTTATAAAAGATTTTAGTTCTAGATATCTAGAAAGGTTGAGTGGTCATACAAATGCACTAGCCATTAGCCTATTAAATAAGACAGAGGAGGTGCGTAGACTAAACAGGTTACATGTTCTTGATTTGCCATTTAGATGAAAAGTTATTTAACGTATAATTATTGCATATGTATACAATTTCTTTTTTTTAAGGTTTTTTTATGTGTATTTTATAAATTGTTCATAAATATTATATAAACATATTGTAAATATTGTAAAACCATAATTTTAAATAATATTATATATTAACCATCTTAATTAAAATTTAAACATGTTCGTAGATAGAACTTGTTAGTTATTGCACTGTGGGGCATTAACAACTGTTACTTTCGGTCTATTATTAAACTTACTTATTGTTGTACAAACAGATTGTAAATAAAGATTGTGTATAACTTTTCTTTGTTTTTCTTCATGCAATTCTTCATAATTATTATAATTTTCCCGAATTGTTAAAATTTTTTTGTAAATGAATTTCAAATGTTGATATTTTCTCAGTAATTGCTGGCACATTTGTTTTAAAATTGCTAGATACTCTAAAAACCAAATTGATAAAACATTCAGTATCAAATGTTTATATTCAAATGATTGTTAATTTAATTCAAATGTTAAAATCAAACCACTGAAAAGGGTTTGAAAATCATGTTTGATATCAAATAATAATCATGTTAAAAAATGTGTAATACATACATACATATTTGGATTTGCAGAAGAATTTCAAGAAATATTTTAATTTAACACAAACTTAAAGAAGATGTGAGAGATCGCTTTTGTAAATGTTTCATGGTCCATTTTTTTCTTAACCACACTAATATATAATTTTATATAATTTTATATCAAATAATTGATTTCGTGTTTGTTGGGTAGTTGAGTATAGAATTCTACTGAAACACATTAAAGACATGAGAGCATTTTGATTTGTTTTTGTAACTTCAACTGTTGGTGTGTGCCTGTCTAGCGCAAAAAAAAAGAGTAACCAATTATTTGTTTACTCTAAAACGGGATTTTTGGTTTGTACGCATAAAATTGACTTCATGAATATTGAATTTATTAAATTTGGAAATGCAAATAACAAACATAACTTTCCAAGCTCTTTTATATGCAGACAAACTTACATAAAAAAAAAAACTTAATACAGCAAATGTTTCATTGAAAAATCTGGTTGTTCATTAAAATATTTTCATAAAATAAATCTCAGATACGTTTGTTCACTTCATTTGCCTAATTTAATTTCTTTACTAGAAAGATTTATATTTTATAAAGATTTAATAGAGAAATACCTAACCATAAAAGAAAAATAATTTGAACAATTTATAGATTTTTATTCGATAATTTATTGTGTTATTATTGCATTGTGTGTGGTCGGTCATTGACTGAAATTTATGCATCCAAAGAATGTAAAACAATAAATGCAGTCACAATACTCGTACTGAAAGCCCAGAGAGTAAAAAGAAATACGACATCCAACAAAGATTTTGAAAATAAATCTGTTTGCAACAAATGATCTACGATTGTGATATTTTCGGGCTTATTTTATTTATTAATCTGCATTTTTTTTTTATGCAAACAGACATATAAAACAAACACTTATTTTTAACCACTTAATTTCATATGAATCGCAACAGGCTCTGTTCGAGCAAGAGAAAAATATGTTTTAAATATTATATTATTAAAATAAAATGCTAAAGCTGAGCAGTTTAAAAAATATTGAAATGATTTTTTCTCTTGAACAGGTTGCAACAAAAATTTTAATGGGTGTTGTGGTTCATTGATGCAAAACAATATAAAAATAAAAATATATTTGCGCATGAAATATTAAATTTTGTTTAAAACATTCATCTGTGTTTGCTACTCTATATGTTGTATTATTTATACCAAAATATTTTTAAATTTTGATAGCAGTACTTAAAATATTACAAATTAAAATATGTTCGCTTGTTCCCTTGCTGATTTTTTTTCGGCATAACTTCAAAGTTAATTTTTATTTGAACTGTAACAAATCGCCAAATTATGTTTATCAAAAGCTTTTTTCTACACTCAAAATATTATGTAGGTATAAGCAAAAGCAAAATAAATAAAAATTCAGTTAAAATCCCAGTGAAAAGCTAATTTTTTCTTAAAAAAAAAACTCTTTTTTCCTTAAAATCAAAGTAAAATTCAATTTATTTTTAAAAGTTATAAAATAACTGACTGAGTTCAGTAATATTTATTGTTTAAACTTGTGTCCTTAATTTTAAACTATCAAAAAAAACTACAATTTCCGCAAAAATTACGGATTTTAAGTTTTGTTTAAAAATTTCAAAAAAATACGGATTTCAGCTTTTACTTGAATTTCTCAGCTATCAATAAAACAAACTACAATTTCAATTAAAATTACAGATTTTCACATTTATTTGCAATTTTTATGTATTAAAAACTCTTTCTTAAAAAAAAAAAATACTTATTATTTCGTTAGAGAAAAAACATAATAAATGCAGGGGTCAAATCATCGCATACGATATCGAGCAATATTATCGAAATTTTTCATTTTGTTATCATGGCATACGATATCGAATGAACTGTATTGCAATAATATAAAAAAGTTAAAGATTTTTTTTTTTCTATTTTTACTTTTATTCATTTTGTCTAAATTAGGATTCGATATGCATTGTTTGCCATAATTTAGATGTATCCACAAATGATTGAGATCCGGACGATGAACGCGTGCTACGTAAAAATGTGCGAGTTTTGGGAACAAAATCCCTAATCTCGTCAGAGCAAAATCCATTGTAGTAACGATAAAACAGGGTAACGCACCCCACACTGCGTCGATGCTCCAGTGAATCAATAGAGTTGGACACGCTACTATCACTGATGAGCTTCTTCGCCCTACACACTGTCGAGTAATCCCAAAGATGCGAGTTGTATTCCATTTTCGTTCGGATGTAGGTGGTATAAATAGCCAGGAGGTCGGATGGAGTGAAGTACATCTTACACCGTTTTATTTTAGGCAAATTTTTTCATCGTTTCCACTTTGATTTCTTCATATATGTTTTTGAACTACTAATGAAGTTACACATATCGCTCCTTTATTACAACATAGTGATATCTCTAAAAATGGGCTTTTTGAGTTAACAATGCAGAATTGCTAACAGTACTACATTTTCTATTGTGCCAAAAATTTATTCAAATTTCTTTTTCACTGTTTGTTTTATGAGATATTTTCTAAAAACTTTTTCTAAGACTTGTATGGAAACTACAAATCTGAAATGCGTTTATCTCGAAACAAGCTTTTTTTTAGTTATAACTATGTTGCAATAAAGGAACGATATAACAATACATATTTATGTATAAACATACCTTGCAAAAATTCGATCTTGGATCCTTCTAAGGGAACTGTCAAGCATCTTCCCTGCTCTAGTATTTTAACACAATGCCTAAAGAGAGTTATTTAAGTTATTTTACGTGCCTGCCTTGGTTTTTGACAACTTTTTCGATTTGAAAACGCCAAATAGATGTTCTGGAAAACGTATATCGCTTAAAATTAGCGATTTCAACTCGCATGTGTATATTGAAGTGAATTGATTGAATTTGCTAAAACTAAACTTACAATAAAATTATTCACAATTACAATTTAATATGTTTTCTTTTTATTTCAATAAACAGTTGAAAGAATTTTACACATTTTCAAAAAAAAAAAAAAATTAAAAAAATTTTTCTATTTGTTGTCAAGTATGTAAAACTCATGTAGTATTTTTGTGGGAAAAAAGTCCGAAACTCCAGTAAAACCCGTGTTCCTTAGAACACCTATAAATCAGTTAAGCGTTTTGCAAAACGCTTTGCGGTTTCAGAATAGAAATTCAGTAATTTTTTGTAATATATTTTTAAAACAAAATACTTTAAAAGTTAAAAAATATTTTTCGAACGAAAGTAAATATATATTCCTTAAATTTTAACTTTGATAGCTAGGAAACATAGACAACAAGCTGCTTATAATTTTTTGATTGGTATGTTAGAAGCTAATATAGTGAATAAAACTCAATTGTTAAAATTTTAGTTTATTTCACAAAACAAATTTTATTATTTACAAAATATTTTGGTAGTTAAAATAGCACTATCCACAACTTTTTAGCAACTGAAAATAGTTGCTATATATAATTTATTAATTTTTTTTTTTTTTTGTAGTGTTGCCCACAGGCAACGTAACTAAAGTTCGGTTGCTGTCCATAATAAAACCATAATTTTTTCTCGAAGAAACGTCATCATCATATTTTTAAAATTGGCAAAAAATCACGAATTAGTGAGATTTCTATAAGGAACTACTGTTTAAAACAAAATTGCCTCCATTTTATAGTTAATTACAAAATATCTCATCGCAAGCACTAAAAAGTAAGCATGATGTTTATTAACAACACAAAAAAAGGACATCGTATAAACCAAAGCACACATACATAAATATTAAACTAAATAAATCTTAAGAGCTCTTTAGTCCTGAAATGAAAAAAAATAAGAATTAAACCACTTAAAACTATTCATGCAATAAATTTTTGCACCCACGTATAACAGATAAAAGAGTTTTTTTCCCCTCAACTCTGCAGACAAGTGCTCGTGCAAATGAATGAAAAAAAAAACCCATGCTCAAAAATAAAATAAAACTTGTGTATTACATACTCTTTTACAAAATGGTAATCATAGCCTTTAGTTTTATTGTTTTGCATGAATTACAAATTGAATTCAATTTATTTCATTTTCATTTTTTAAAACTTCAACCTTCAAATCGTGCACATACATAAATAATTTTTTTTTTGTTCGACATAAATTGCTAGCCTTATTTTTATTTTTATTTATTTTTTTATTTTGCTTTATATATAAAGGTTTTATTCACTTTTATGGCTTTGTTTTCAATTTAAAAGTCTGCTCTTGTTATACGAAGGCCACTTTTAAAGTAGTTTTTGTTTTAAGCTCCGGGGACAAACCAAAGTTTGGTGGCAATGGAAAAACTACTAAAGAATACTTATATGAAAATTTTTTTTTTATTGTAAATGAAAACCTTTATATATTTATTTATTTTTTTAAACATTTACTGCCTTATTTATAAAAAGTTTTTCAAGTTTATTAAGCTTTTATTGCACTAATTTCCATACAAAATTTGTGTAATAAGAACTTAATAAACATGAAAAGTTTTTTTATAAATAAGACAGCATCTAAAATTGATACAATTAAAATAATTATGAAAAGTTTGTTTTTTGTTTTCTAGCTGTCTATATGTCGAAATTTCATAGGAGCTACTCTAATCATCAGTAGTCATGGAAACTTTTGAAAGATATTCTAGATATATAAGCAAGGCGCATTAACCAGGTGGCATCACTAGCGCAGGTGACAATTTTTCATTTAAAACCAGCGGTAGTGACGTAAATACTAATGTTGCGTCAACAATATTCCAAATTGCTTTTCTTTTGCGTGTATTTCTGCAAGCAACGTTAAATTTTAGAAAAATCTGTCAAGTCCGTTCTCGTTTGTAATAACTAGTGTTAAATATTTTATGATTGCCTTCATCAAAGTATTTATTTTTATATTTATTGTTACATTTTATGAATCGAATTGCTCTTGCGCCGGCAAACAAATGTTAAATATAAGTGAACGGCTTGCATGCGGAGGTACAAGCACCAGACAAATAAAATCATTCAATGATTTGTTTTTAAAATAAAATAAATCAGTCTCTTTCCGATTATATTTATTTATTTCGCTTTTTGTTGGCTTATTTTTAGTAAAATAATAAAATTCCTTTGGCTGTGATTTATATTAACACAACTAACACACATTTGGTTGGTACTTGCTCCATCTTAAGTTTATTTCTTTCATTTTTTATAACCCTAGTCAATGCTTTTCTAACTTTTTTGTTTTTCGTTTTTTTTTTGTGTGCACAACCGCATCCTTAGCAACATCCTTGTTATGTTTAACATGGCTACAGAGTTTGCAAAATGTATGAACAATGTTAACATTAAACTACACATGTTTTTGTTGGTGTGTAATAAGTGTTTTCATTTTTTTTTTTTCTTTAATATTATCGCTTTGATAGGTTTAAGATAATAAAATAAATTTGTCTTATAGTAATCAAAAGGTTAGCAAAATTTATTACGTATTTTACAAATTCCTTTTTTAGATTATGATAAATTTTGACAAGCGGCATAAATGCCGATAATAATTAAAAAAATCATAACAGAAAATTTCTTTGCAACAATATACAATAGACTTTTTACACTGATCAACATCTAACATCTACAATAACTTTTTGAAATAGAAAACAAGCTGTAAATCAGGACAATCCGTTTTATGTTTTCCAGCAACAATGAAAGAGCTAAAGGGTGAGATAATTCGGCACATTAGCCGCACATGAACTCAATTAAGCTTCAGCGTCATCGAAATTTTGGCACAGGGGATGGAGATGTGGTGCCGATATTTTGTTCCATTCATAATTGAACCATACCAATGTTATAATGAGAAGATAAGACAATAATTCCTAAATTA
This sequence comes from Thecocarcelia acutangulata, assembly GCA_914767995.1. Lineage (NCBI taxonomy): Eukaryota > Metazoa > Arthropoda > Insecta > Diptera > Tachinidae > Thecocarcelia > Thecocarcelia acutangulata. The sequence continues at coordinate 114,747,790 of OU612097.1, forward strand.
TGCTTCAATGTGTTTAATGCTTAAATACACTGTCACGGGAACAAGGCCCGAGTGCCCAGTTTTCAAGAGATTATAAACATCAAAGAAAAACGAAATTTGTGTTTTAATTCAGTTCTTTTAATGTTCAAATTCCTAAATATGTGCATACAAATTGATAAAAAAAATATATATATATTAAATTAAGACGTAATGATCGTCAAGCTTGAGGTCTTTTTTATAAAATTTTTTTTAAAAAATTGTTTATTTAATTCAATATTTCGTCTTCCTTCGGAAGACTTCTTCGGAAAAATTTTCCTGATTTTATAAAAAAGACCTCAAGCTTGACGATCATTACATCTTAATTTAAGAAAAAGTTCGAAAAATTAGGATTAAGAAAATATATATATTAAAGTTATGTTTGTATTTTTATAATTCAGTCAACTTATTTTTTAGTGTGAAAACGTAGAAAACAATGACAAATCGTCTTTTCTTAACTCTGGCGCTAAAATGTGCGCCTTTTTGATCTCTTGAAATTTCTACATTACTATTCCAATAATTTGTTACCACAAGTAATTGGTACTTAAGAAAAGTTATAATGACAATAGAATACAATACTTAATATAAAACCTGAATACATAAATACAATGCGTTTACACTATAAATATTTAATTGACAGTGGCGATAACATCCCCATGCAGTAAGGAAAGAAGTACATTCGCAGCCTTACTCCTCAGCTTGAGTCACGTTGAGTAAAGCCAACTTGTTTACGGGTCTTTCTACTACCCCAGCTATTGTCGTTATCTTGACTGCGCTCTTGACCATCATTAGCTACTGTTGTCTCCAGTACTCTTCCTTTTGGCCATGTTTTTCGGTGATTTCAAGGGTCAACCACAACCACAAGATCATCCACATTTAAAGGCTTTGATTTTTCAAACCACTTCGATCTACACGTCAAAGAAGGCAGATATTCGGACAGCCACCTCTTCCAGAATTGCTCGGCGTATTGTTGTGGGTATAGCCAATTACTTTTTAGTATTTGACCACGGTCGTCATATTCTGCCAATGCTTTCATACCATTTGAGCAGACTAACAGTAAATGTTTAGGGGTCAATGCCTCTTGGTTTTCGTCTTCTATTGGCACAAACGTCAAAGGGTGAGAATTTATAATGTTTTCGACCTCAGACACTGAGCTGCGGAGTATCTCATCGTTTGGAGCTCTTGAAACATTCATATTATAAAAAACTGTCTTAACAGAACGTACCATGCGTTCCCAAGCTCCTCCCATAGAAGGAGATAATGGTGGGTTAAAATTCCGCTTGGTGTAAGAAGTCGTAAATTTTCGCACAAACTCATTAGAGTCAACCTCATTTACAGCTTCATGTAATTCCCTTTCCGCTCCGACGAAATTAGTCCCGTTGTCGCAAAAAAAATTCACGTCTTGCAATGAAATTTCGTGTTGCTAATATACATGAGCTAGTCGTCAATTGTCTCAATATGGACTGCTCTAATCGTGAGACAAGCGAACATACACTGTGCGACACAATCAGTTTGCGTTTCAGATGGAAAGATGATTGAGAAAATAAATTTTCCGCTTATGTTAAGCTTAAGCTCTAAGTAATCATACTAAAAATTGTTGGGCTTTTAAAAGATTAGAATAGTTTTACATTAAAAATTACAAATAGCTTGTTTTCTATGTTTCCCAGCTATCTATATGTCGACATTTCATAGGAACTACCCTAATCATCAGTAGACTTTGGAAATTTTTGAAAGATATTCTCAAACATTCAACTTTATATCCCAACAATATAAATAAATTGTTGAGAATTTAAAAAGAAAAATGCTCTAATAATACCTGTCAAAACACAAAAAAACAAGCTTTTTCATTTATACACGTCTCTATCATTTCTTTACACCTTTTTGACAGGTATTATTAGAGCATTTTTAATTGAAATTCTCAGCAATTTATTTGGATTGTTGGGATATAAAGTTGAATGTTTGAGAATATCTTTCAAAAATTTCCAAAGTCTACTGATGATTAAGGTAGTTCCTATGAAATGTCGACATATAGATAGCTGGGAAACATAGAAAACAAGCTATTAATAATTTTTATTGGTATAAATGGTAGAAGCTAAAAATAGCGAATAAAAAACTTAATTGTTTATAGTTTTACATTTTTTTTCTTTTTTTGTAAAATATCTTGACAAGTATTTTGTCTCAACATGCAACTGCAAATATATAGAAATTGCTACTTAATAAGTCATCAACATTTTTAAGAAACGTAAGAGCAAAGCCTTGTGTTGCTCGTGATGTAGTACTAACCTGGCAATACTCAGCAATTTAAGATAAAACATAAGTACCCAGAACACTTGAAACTAACTTAAGTATCTGCCAAAGCCAACAATGAACTGAAAGTGACAAGTATTAACAATGTTGGCTAGTGATTCATTTCACTCGCTCTGCAATTGAGTGAAGGAAATTTCTTCATGCAAAAGTTTAGGAACCTGTTCCCTTTCTTTTATCTTTGATTTGAAAATAAACTTCTTAATTGATATTCAACTCACTTTTATATTTAAATGCAAAAAAAGAAAGAAAAATGTAATATTCCAGTTTTAATTAAAAATAAAATTTAAATTTCTTTCCCTAACAAAATAAAGTTACTAATGAAAATGGTAGAAGTAAGGTAACAATAATCAAGCACATCGACAGGACTTCATCATAAAAAAAAATATTTTTATTATTTTTATTTGCTCATTTTTTATTTCTGTTATTTTATTTTTACTTCATGCTCTGAATTTAAGTCAAGAGAAATAATTAAAGTTGTCCATTAAAGAATTTTCATCAAATCGCACAAAAAAAAACGTTTAGAAACATCTTGTTATTTAGTTAAGTTTTTGCTTTAAAATATAAAAAAATACGTTCTGACCCTTTTTCTACTTCATAAACAATATCGTCTTTTATAAAAAGAAAAATATCATAATAGAGGTTTTTGGAAAAGAGTATCTTGTTAAAGAATAGGTAGAGAAACACGAAATAAAAGAAACCCAAAACAAAAAAGAATTTGCTAGATTGCTCAAATCCCCCTTGAGCTTGTACACTTCATTACCGTTTACTTTTAATTCGTTACAGACTGTTAGGAAAACTTGAAAAAAGTTTTATAAAAAAAAAATAAATTAAAAGCTCTATTACAAAATATTTGATTGCCCGAAACAAAACACAATAATTTGCAAAGACTTTTAGGAAAACAAAACAAAACGACTTTTTCCCCATTTTCTGATATGCAGATAGCAGATGATATAGTGAAACCTTACTTGCAGGCTTAACCGGCTGTTTCCGTGATACTGAAAGTTCTGTTGGAGAGAGTGTGCCAAAAACTGCAGTGATATACAAAATCAAAGCCCAGTAAATATTCTATAGAAGACACAATTGAAAAGAACTTCAGTTTTAAGCAGCTGGCAATAAAAACGATTTTTCCAGTAGAGCGATTTTGTGACTTTTATAGTAATAAGTAAACAGCCATGTTCCGAGAACGCGCGTTCTGAAACCGCAATGCGTTTTGAAAAACGCTTAATTGATTTTTAGATGTTCTGAGGAGCGCGCGTTTTACTGGCGTTTAGGAGTTTTTTCCGAAAAAGTACAACATGTGTTTTACATACATATATGCATATGTATGTGGTAGTAATATAAAATGAAAAAAAAAATTGACAACAAATAAAAAAATTTTTCAATTTAGTTTTCTTAATGAAAATGTATAAAATTCTTTAAGCTTTTTATTGAAATAAAAAGAAAACATATTAAATTTTAATAGTCAATAATTTTATTGCCTTTTGCAAGTTCAGTTTTAGCAAATTCAATCAGTTCACTTCAATATATACAGACATGCGACTTGAAGTCGCCAATTTCAAGCGATATGCGTTTTCCACAACACCTATTTGGCGATTTCAAATCGCTAAACTATATTTCTTACGTTATACTTTTCTCAGAACACCTATTTGGCGTTTTCAAATTGAAAACTCTAAATTTAAGCGATTTGCGTTTCTCAGAACATGCATGAAAATAAAAAAGTGGTCGTCTCGTTAATATAATTAAAACACTATCTTAACCTTGGTCCTAGTTACTTCGACGTTTATTTAATTTAATATATGCAACAAATTTCTCTAGCTCAAGGTCCTTTTTAGTTTCGTTTTGATTTGTTTCTTTTATTTTTATTTATTTCGCTTTAATACATTTGAAACAAAAACAAATTTTAAAATGTTGTTTTTGGTATACATGTATTTATGCGAGCGATCGATGTCGAGTGACATAGTAGGCCAGGCAGTTATTTTCCTTGTAACTAAACTGTTCCATTATTATTTGTTTTTAGTATATACATACTTAGCTGGTGAGGCCTAACTTTGTCAATAAAAATGCAAAATCTTTATTACATATTATTCCCAACGTTTTAAAAAGAAAGTTTTTTATGTTCCATTATTGTTGTGCTTTATAGATTGATTTTGAAATTTAACTAAAATGGAGAATTGGGACAATGAACCAAAAATTGGGTAGTACAAAGCTTTCACGTTTTAGAATTCGTTATTTCCGTCCAAACAGAGTATAGGCGCAGGTTTGGCGGCACTCCTCCTAGCAGATGGACTATACTCGTAATGAAGACTGTGAAAAATTTTGCTAAACGTGACACAATCGCAAGAAGATCGAAATCTCTCTCGGACGCAGGAAACTTGTGTGCTGCTGTAGCTGCTGCCATGCAATCCAATCCTAGAGTGTCGACAAGGAGCTTAGCTGCTCAAATGGGTGTTAGCAAACACCAAGATTTTAACTTACTCTTGATGTTCTGGGAATGAAAATACAGTGTGATGTTCGCTGTTATGATCACATTTTTCATGACTCTAAAGGAGCATTCAAGTGCCTCGGGATTTTGGAATGGTGTAAGATGTACTTCATTCCATCCGATCTGCTTAGTATTTACGCTACCTACGGGTATATTCGACTGAAAATGGAGTACAACTCTCATGTTTGCTTAAAAGTCTATTTTGGGGTTACTCAATAGTGTGCATGAGAGGGCGAAGAAGATAATCGGTGACAGTAGGTTATCCAGCACTATTAACTCACTGGAGCATCGACGCAGTGTGGGTTGTGTTATACTCTGTTCTATCGTTTCTACAATGGATTTTGCTCTGACGAGATTAGGGATCTTGTTACCGAAACTCGCACATTTTTACGTAGCACGCACTCATCATCCAGAGCTCATCCATTTGTGATCGATTACACGGGGAATCATACAACGCATTACAGAGCGACTTCGTTTTACAGCCGCATGCTTCGCCTGTGGAATAAGTTGCCTGCAGACGTGTTTTCTGTCCGTTATAACGTTGGAAACTTCAAGTCAAATGTTCACAAACACTACTCCCTCTTTCGCCCTCCTCACAACCTATTTCCTAGTTCTGGTACAATGCGCTGCATATGTAGGGTTCATCCCCTGAGCAAAAACTTAAAAAATATTATACAAGGTGGCGCAAAAGTTATCCTCCTATCAGAAAATGCTATAAATATTGCGATTGGCCACTAATGTCAGTTCTGTTTTGACATTTGTGTAGTAAACTCATGCGAAATACACGTTAATAAACAATGTTACGCTACACTGCTCCAGAACGCGGAATATTGGTGAATATTTATTTGACTCCAAGAGGAGTCAAATAAATGTGTGATGAGGCCTATTTCCATCTTAGCGGGTACGTAAACAAGCAAAATTTACGCTTCTGGGGCACTGAAAATCCACGTGTAACCCACGAAGAACCATTGAACCCGCTTAAAGTCACTGTATGGTGTGCAGTTTTCGCTGGAGTAGTCATCGGACCTTTTTCTTCGAAGACGGTTACTGTGAATGGTGAGCGCTATCAGAGCGATCATTAACAAGTACTTTTTGCCGCAACTTGATGAATTGTGATTGGAAAACATGTGGTTCCAACAGGACGGTGCTACGGCACATACTGCACGTGCCACAACCGATATGTTGAACATCGGAAGGTTCTTTTTGCTCCACCCTGTATATAAGAAAATATTTAAGAAAATAAATACAAAATAATTGATATTCGTTAAAAAACTTGCATTGCAATAACAAATTTCTGGTTTTCAATTTAAATATTTTCATCTACGAGTATTTAACACAATGTATGTCTACTTAAGCCATTTTAAACATATTAAAAGGATAGTAAATAACAGCAAGAAATAAATTAGAAATTTATTTTATAAATCAAAGCGTAATAAAATGTAAATACAATATAATCATAAAAAACAACTTTGGTGTTTCTGCCGTTCATACTCTTCAAATGACGTCCAGCTCAAGATTTTATTCTGTTAATAGTTTTTTACTTCAATCTGCTTCATTTTAATTTAAAACATAATGAACTGCTTTAACTTTTTGCTCGAGAGAAAAAATTGAATTGTCGCTTAATTTGAATAATTAATCTAATGCAAATGTTAGTCTTTCTTTTTTTTAATTTCGTTTTTAATTTGATGCCTTTTCTCTAAAGAAAATGTTTTCCATTTTTTTAATATATTTTTACTTTTTTTCTGTAAACAGAGCAATACGCACGTCTACAGAAAATCGCACCTTATGACTTTTAATCTATACATACATTTATGCCGTAAAGGTTGTAAAAGTGAAAAACAAAACAAAAAGAAAATAAATAAATTGTTACAGGGATGAAAATAAGGAATATCACAGCTCCAAGAAATAGAAATGTTTGAAAGTCTTTCTAATTATAAAATCAAAAAAAAAGTAACTAAAATGGCTTCTGTAGCAAAGAGAAGAAAAATATAAACATTAAATACAAGCAGCAGGAAATTAAAAAAATTAGTGCAACAGCACTCATTAAGAAAAAGTCATAAAAACTTTCAAATACACACATACATGTCTACACAGTACTACAATACATTATTAAACATACCAGCAGTAAATCGGAAAATCGGGATTATCGCTTTAAGATATACTTTCATACTATTCGATATTATTCTTCTTAAGCGATTTCAATGCAGCAGCGGTTTGCTCGATGATTCGGTTTCCATAACGAAACTAGATATATCGGGGCAACCGAATTTCAAGGTATTAGACTTGTTAACTGTTATTCTTTCAAAAATTTGATATTTAGGATTAAGCAACTTAGAGTTTATTTAGATTTTGCTATTTAGAATTAAACTAGTGCCTGGAAAGCTCAGCACTAGTGGCCCTGTTCATAGAAAATGATTGACAAATGTCTGTCCTGATTTTGTTCAACAAAAGTTTAGTAATATATAAAAATAATATAAGAGCTTGCAATCCAACTTCCATGCAGAACTTCTGCCCAAAAAACCAATTTAGTTGCACTGCTTTTAATCTCAACTGATTGACTTTCGCATCAATGTGAGACTTCCATGCTAACTTACCGTGAATACCGAAATAACAGAATTGTTACTTTGGATAGACGAACATGTTTGCTTACACATTGTGTATGTAACATGCAGGCATGTTCTGCGAAACGCAAATCGCTCAAAGAGGTGTTCTGAAAAGCGTATAACGTAAGGAGTATGATTTTGCGGTTTGAAATCGACAAATAGGTGTCCTGGTGAAAGCATATCGCCTAAAATTGGCGACTTCAACTCACATGTGTATATTACAGAGATCTGGTTGAATTTGCCAAAACTGAACTTGCAAAAGGAAATAAAACTATTCTCAAGTGAAATAAATATAATATGTTTTCTTTTTATTTCAATGAAAAGTTAAAAAAGTTTTAAAAATGTCTATTTGTTTTCAATTTGTTTTCCTTTGATATAACTGCCAAATACATATTTACACATATAAACATATTTTGAATTTTTTTTTAAAGCAGCTCCTAAACGCAAGTAAAATGCATGTTCCTTAGAACACCTAAAAGTGAACCCAGCGTTTTTCAAAACGCTTTGCCATTTCAGGTCGCGCGTTTCTCGGATCATGACGTTTTTGTTCATTAACTTTTTCTTCCAAAATTTTAGCGATTTCTCTAATATTGAAATATATTCTTAAAAATTTCGTGAAGTTAATTGTTGGTTTTCATGATTATTTAAGATTAATTGAAAAGTTAACGTGTGAATTCCGGATCTCATTGGCGTGTCAGAGGCGCAAATCAAATATAAAATAGGTCCCAGTATGCCTTAAGGGAATTGCTGCCTTGATTAGTTGAGTTGGTTTTATAAAATTTCATTCTCTGATAACAAATTTTCCCTCCATAAAAAGCTTTCCAGAAGCTTGTGAGTAATTGGTTACAAGCCATTAAATTTCTCGCGCAAACAGGCACTTGTTTCTTTGACTGTTTGGCAAATAATACTATACCAGAGAACAGCTTTGGGCGATTGCTGAAAATCATAATTGCTTAACAATATGAAAAACATAATCAGCCAGAATTGGCCTGTGTATCAATATTTATATCTTAATTAAAAATTAAAATAATAACTTTTTACAGCATAATTCTGTTAGCCTAATTCCATTTTATAAGTCGATTAATCGCTAATAAAACTACTATAAAATAGTAGGCCTATTACAGATACCTGCGAACTACTGCATTTAGTTAGTTATACTTTTACATTGTTCTCAAGTGTGGTGCCAACTTTCAGGGTCTGCACTGGATAGGCGGTTTAACGAGGTAACTTGTCGGATAGCAAGTCTAGTCTAACATGGCATGTATGTGATTGTATGAAGGCTATGGTCATGAAAATTCTTACGCAGCAAAATTTGCCATTTCCTCTGTCTGTGTCCGACTCTTTGCTCTATGAGAGCCGTGTATATGGGCAGATCGTTAGTGTACGGCTTGGCTGACATATTAGAAAGCGGGGTTAACAGACTGAATTCATTTATCCTGCTTTCAGTAGCTTTGGTTCAGAGCCATTGGCTTCTGTGAAGGTCTCAGATGATGCATATAACACCACAGCGGTATCAAATAAGGATCCAAATTCGTTGACTTCATGCAGGCGGCAATCTCTAAGATTTAATATAATCTCATTGTCAAGTTAACAGAGTTTCATATTTTCAATTTACCACTGGGTAATTTATATTTTAACGTACGCAATTATTTAAGTTTTTTTATTTCCCTTTTTAATTAAATTTCAGCATCAGCGTTAGTTTTAACAGTTCTTTTTTATCGGCTTTTGCTTACAAACCCCTAAACTACGAGTATATTACTCTTCCTGCTAGATGGAACTTCTTTATACTTATAATTAAAACGACTCAATTTGTGCTAAAAAAAAACAAAAATGAAGCAATTAATCAGCTTGTTGTTAAAATGTTGTGATGTTGACAAATCAGTGATGCTTTGGTGGTTTTTTTTTTTAATAAACAAAGAGGATTTACAATGGCCGAAATAGTTTAAAGCTACATAAAACTTAAATAGTTGTATTAGGTAAATGGGAAAGTAGTTTTTGCTTTGTTACGATTTTGCAGGAATTTCTTCCAAAGACGAGAAATTTAGATTTATACAAAACTTAAAAAAAAGTTGAACACAAATCAAATTCTAAGTCTGACAACAGTGGTTAAATCCTCCTTATGGTTGGTAGAGCAATGACGGAGTTTTGAATCTTCGCGTGAAAAGTACAACCTTCGTGTTCTGCGGATTCACACTTAGACCGCTGTTTGTACACCTATTTAAGCTTAGTGCAGAGTCTAGTTGTTGTGTTAGTATATCCGGGTACTTACCCGACACAGCAACCGCAATATCATCGGTATATACCACTGTTCTAGACAGCATGGAATCTAATTCCATCAATAACGAATCCAGGGCTGAATTCCATAGAAGAGGAGACAGAGCCCTCCTTGTGAAGAACCCTTCTCGTCACTCGGCAAATTGTGGCTTGCCTCATACTGGAAGATATGACCCTGTTTGTCAGTAGATTCCCTATGAAGCTCACAATTGACTGATGAACTTTTAGTCTTTCTTTAGTAAGAGACATTGTTTGAATCTTGACAACACATTATTATATGCTGCTTTTTATATTAAAAAAGGTATCTACTGCATACTCGCCCTGCTCCAGAGCTCTCTCTACATATCTTACGAGCGAATGCAACGCAGTCTCAACACATTTGCCCTTGATATAGGCATGTTGAGATGCTAGTAATGAAGGACAACTAACTGTTTTCATCAGCACCCATTTTTGGATTTGAGCTCGGGTCATAACGTATCATGAACTGCTGTCTCAGCCACTCAGCGTTTGGCGTTCTCGTCCAACAAACAAACAGGAATACCTCTTTCAGGCTAAAACATAAAATTAGTGGTTACGTTTGTTTGAGCAAATTTTGCTCTATGTCAACTTATTAGTACACTTATTAGAAAAATTGTTGTTCAATTTGTTTGAGAAAAATCCACCGAAAATAAGATTTAGCAAAGAGGCGTTTAGAACTATTTCTAAACATTAATTGAGCATAAGTTTGCTAACAGTAGATAATATTCGGTAATGACCCTTCAGCACAAAATCATTCCTTTTTGTTTTTAAAACCATTTTCACTTGAGCGGTTGCTCACATAGACATTGAAGCCTTCAACATGATTATCTTCTTCAGCATTTTGAATCTTAAGAATTTATGCACGTCTTTCCAGTAATTTAAATCTAATTTGGAAACAAAATGTGGTTACAAACTGAATGTAGCAGAGTTTTAAATTTGGATCAATAAAAAAGTTTTCTTACATCCTCCTAATACAACGTGAGCTTTTTTTTTATCCTAAATGACCTATTGTCTTACCAGAAATAAACACAAACGTTTTCCTTAAAAAACCGATTTCATAAAAACAAATAAGGAAAATGAAAAGGAAAATTCCTGCAAGTAAAAGAACATAACGAACAGAAAAATAAATGAAATGAAAGCGGCATGATCCATGAATGGAATTTAATGTTTTTGAACGATTAAATCACAACAAAAGACGCACAGCAACAAGCAAAAAAAAAATTTTTTTTTTTTAATGAAATAAACAACGTAAAAAAAATGTGTCAATGTTAAAATTCAAGTGTCTGTTAAAATCTTGCTTTAATTTTATATATAAATAAGATAAACATTTTCCCTGAAAACACATTTCGGCAAAAAAAAAACCAAAAAAATTCAGAAATTTTTGTTAAAATTTACTTTTATATTCTTGTGCTCAAGAATGCTTTTATTTAAGGAAACAGAAAAGAACAGTTTGACATGAATTTATTTGATTAAGGAGCACGTTACAAGGACTCACTTCACAGGGTGGGAAAAAATTCAGATTTCTTCTTGCTGTTCTGTTCAGATATGACAAACCACGTAAAGCCGACATTTTTTGAAAGATACAAAATCAGTGATAAAGTATCACTGTTGGCCTGTGGCTGGACATGTTTCTTTCTTTTTTTTTTTGTTGTGATAATGAACAAATTCAATTTGATTCTAAAGATAAAAATAAAATCACTGATTTGTAAAAGAAAGGCAATCATGGCAAGGGATTGACATATTCTGAAATTTGCTAAGAAGCTTGCTGACTGTTCAGCAAATACCTACAGCGTTATTGCTTATGCTAGTTATATTGACTTTATCTAAAAGGTAGTTTAAGTTTAAGTGCCACCATTGATTTTGAATAAAACACAAATTATTTAAGAATTATTGTCATTGCTTTTTATTGTGATAATACACTAAGAGAAAAAACTTCATTCCATGTATGAATTTCGTGATTAAATTAATGATTTTTATCATTAATAACGAGCTAATGAAGCAATTCATGTCATTAATGAAAAAAGATTCACTGCATTATGAACTATAAAATATTAAGCAGAATGAAAATAGTTCATTAAATTTATGAAGTTAATTCTTAATACAATGAAAATATATCATTAATAGCCTGACACATATTCATAGCAATAATGAAACATTTTCATTAGAGATATGAAAATAAATCGTTGGTTTAATGTGTTTTGTTCACTAATTCTATGGCAAAACTTCATTATTATTATGAACACTTTTCATATATCTATGAAACAAAATCACTGATTTAATGCCTCATTTCATGTATTAAATGACAATCCATCGTTGAAGCAACGAAACAATTATCATTCAGTTAATGAAATAATATCATAATCATCCCTGTCGTGAAAAAAATTTGATTATTTTATTCCCATAAAATTTTCATTTCCCAAGTAGGGGAATTTGCTATCATGAATATCATGGGAACGTTTGAATTGCTATCAATATGTAGTGAAAACATAAATACAAAGTAAAAATTATTGAAAATTTACATTAAGCTTTTACCATTTGCAAATTTAGTCATCAAACAATAAAATGAAAAAGAACTGGTATCCTACAAAACTCTCTGCTTAATAATCTCTTTCTTCTTCAACCCATTTTATGCTTAAGCAAATTTGTATGTATGCACATGAGCTTCAATTTAAAGAGAGTGAGAAGTAGCACTCGCACAAATTATATAAGTACATGTGTAGGTGTATGGATATAACAATGCGTTTATTGCTTAAACTTAAGCTCACTGCTTTAAAATTAAAAAAAAAAAGAATGAATTTGCCATGGCAACGAGTAAGAAATGAATGAAGATGTTCATGTTATTCATTATTCCATGTCATAGGATTTTTCATTATTTACAAAAATTGTATAAATAATTGTTTTTTATGATTTAACTAATATTACTTAACGTGGTTATATATTTAAATGCAATATATAATGACATCCGATATTGTTAAATCTCGTGTATCAAAATATATGCGAAAAATGAAATTTCATAAAATAAATGTATAGTTCTTCATCCATAAAATGAACACATCAAAATGAAATAAATTTTGAAGAGAGCGAATTCATTCAGGAATTGAAATTTTTCATTCCATTAATGAAAAAAATCATTAATACAATGAAAAATTATTAATGAACCAGTTTCATAGCCAGAACGAATAACTTTTCTTTTAGTGTACTGGTATGGTACAATTATGTACGGGATAAAATATCCGCTACTTCGGCGGCACACCTCCATCCGATTATCAACATTTTCGATTACGCTCTTGAAATGTTATTGTCTTATCGACGTACACCTTTTCTTTAAAATAACCTCTAAAAAAGAACTCCAACTGTGTCACATCACATGATTTTGGCGGCCAATTGATATCGTGAGATAACACGGCCATTACATTTGTCGTGCGAAAGAGCCCTTATTTCGTTAGTTATGTGGCAAGTAGAACCGTCTTGCTGAAGCCACATAACTTCCACATCTTTATGTTCCAGCTTGGGCCATCAAAAGCTCTAGCACTTCACAATAGCGTACACCATTCACAGTAATTGCCTTATCGTCCTCATTTTGGAAAAAATACGGCCCGATGACGCTGCCAGGCAATAAACTGCGCCAAACAGTAGCTCTTAGTGGGTGCATTCGACAATTTTTCGATAATCACTCTTGGATTATCATGCGGCCAAATGCGAAAATTGTGCTTATTGACGAGGTCACTAATATGAAAATGTGCCTCATTAGTTAAAATGATTTTCTGCAAAAATTTACTATCCGCTGTCGCTATTTCTAGCCACCATTCTGACCATTGACAGTGTTTGTAATGCTCAAGAAGTTTTAGTGCTTGAGTCCATTGTACCTTGTAAGCCTGTAAACGCAAGTCTTTATGCATAATGTTCATCAACGACGAGCGTGAGTGGTACAATTGTTGGGCAGAACGACGAGTTGAGGTGGACGGCTTTACGGTCACACTATCGAGAACAGCAGCAATATTTTCTGCTGAACGAGCTGTATGAGCTAACACTGGTGTTTTCACATCTCCTACAGACCCGGTTACTCAACTTTTTGCACGATTTTTCCAATTGTACTCACATTGGGGCTATTATCGAAAAAATCACGAACTGCCCGATCTGCATTTTGTTTAAATTCCTATTTTCACAATAAGTCTGCACGCATTGCTCGATTGTTTACCAGGGTTCAAAGTTAGTCTGCAGTTGATAAATTTTAAATGAAGTCTAGAAAAAAACGTGCTAATGTGGTTTATATTCAACATTTAACCACCCGATAGATGTAGTGAGAATATTAAACGTACAGCTATTAGCCGCTCAAAAATAATTACTGGCTGGTTTTACAATGGCGAAAGAAAATATTCGTTTGTATTCTAGTGCGCAACAGCAGAATGTAATTTGATGTTTAGATTTTACGCTGTAATAAGTAACTGAATAAAGCGCGGTAATGTTTTGTCATGAACAGTAAGATGCACTTACCATGTTTGATAAAAATCCCTACAATAAATAAATTAATAGATATATTATATACATATATGTAAAAAATCACTTTAGAGTTACTAATGCTTAAGTAGCGGCTTTCGCCGTTTTCTTTTTCAAATAATAGTGTTTAATTCCTGCACGAAATTAACTTTTTCCATTTTGCTTACTTCAAACGATTACATGAAATAAACTAATCGATGAATTTGGGTGAAATTTGAACAACTGATGTTTGGCAGATTCCAATTTCAAAAAAAAAAAAAAAAACTGCGTTTGTGCTGCTATCGCATCTGAAGCGCCTAGGTAGCTTCAATACCAATCTGCACTCGTATAAAAATATTTTTAAAAAAATATATTAAGTATTGGCAAATAGAATACAACTCTCATGTTTGGGCTGGCGCTTCAAAGTCTATTTTGGGGTTTGTCGACCGTATACGGGAGAGAGCGAAGAAACTTCTTGGTGACAGTAGAGGAAACAACACTATTGACTCACTGGAGCAACGACGCAGTGTAGGGTGCGTTACTCTGTTCTATCGTGGATTTGGCTCTGACGAGATTAGTGAACTTATTCGCGAAACTCGCTTATTTATACGTAACACGCACTCATCGTCCAGAGCTCATCCTTTTGTGTTCATTTGCCCGACGATTCGCCGACTACGCATTACAGAGATAATTCTTTTTTCAGCTGCATGCTTCGTCTGTGGAATAAGTTGCCTTCAGACGTGTTTCCTGTCTGTTATAAGGTTGGAAAGTTCAAGTCAAATGTTCACAAACACTACTCCTTCTTTTCCCCTCTTCGCGATCTATATTCCTACTTCTGGTACAATACATATCGTTAGTCTCATGTAGAAAGACCCTATCTCGCACTTTCCATGAATTGCGCTTTTTTAGGGATCCTATTACGTTTCACGCAAGTACACAGTGTAACAAAGATTTAATTAAATAATTTCATACATGTCGTTCTTAGAAGCAATTGAACAAAAAAGTTACTTTTAAGTCCCAGGTACACAGTTTTCATTACAATTTTTTTATTTTCCTGTAAAATTGTAATTATTTTAAATAGGGCCTTTCTACATGAGACCAACGATATGTAAGGGTTATCCCTTGAGAACTGGTCTAAGATTAAAAAAAAATAGCAGCTTCATTTACGGAAGAACTGTTTCCGATAGTCGTAAAAAGTTTAAACGGTCTCACAGACCGTGTGGGAATTTAAACATATTTAAATCTTAAAAAAATTTCTGTGGAAAAATAACTCATTTCAAATATTACGTCTTACGCACTTTAAAGAAACTAATACCCATTTTCTTTTTTAGATTAAAGAAGAAATGAATATACATTATTCATCAGTTTCATATGAATATTTCCACAAAGTGAATGTGTGTATGTGTTCTTTTCTATTTATCGCTTAGTAATAAGAAAGGGTGAATCAAGTAGAAATATTATTGTATTAACACATGGAATGTGTGTATGTATGTATGTGTGTGTGGGCGAGTATAAATGTGGGTATGTGGTGGTGATATTAATCAAACCCACTTTAAACAAACAACTGCCAGTCATGCTTGTTAACACATCCATACAAATCAAACTTCTACGCCTTCTTACCGTCCCAAATTCTATGCTAATTGCGACCATTTTTATTTGGTTTCCTTTTCTTCCATTTGTTCACTTATTGTTGAGCTGAAGCTTGTTGCTTTTGTCTGATGTTCTTAATATTGTTTCTTGCTTACATATTTATGGGTCGGGTCTTAAATATGTATGTGTGTATGTATGTACATTAAACCTAGTTAAAAGTGTGAGTTTCACAATTTTTACATTCCATTTGTTTGTTAACTATAGCTAACAAGCAGTTTAATCTATGTTACGTGTAGTTATACTCGTATGTATGCCAAGCGATTCTATGACTTGATTAATGTACAACACACGGCACTAAAACCAAATCTTTCGATTATTTTCTAAAAGACTTATGTGTTCTTTTTTAAATTATATTATTACACTTGAAGGTTCTTGCTTATTTTGTATTGGATTTTTCGAAACATATAACAACAGGTAATTTATTGTAGAAAGAGCTGACAGCTAAATGGCATATAAGAATATAAAGAATTTTGAAAGATATATATATTTTACTTATAAAGGGTGGCCCAATCCTTGGGGTGAATCGCAACTAATTTTTTTTTTAATAGTGTCCAAACTAGTTTGGACAACAAACCTTTTATGGTTATGTAGTTTAGAATTTTAATTTTCAATAAACTTGTGCAGCATCAGCTGCAACAATTGCAAGATAAAAAGAATTACGTAGTTCGCTAAAAAACGAAGCTTACAACTGCAGCAATGCTGAAATTTATTAATTTTATTTTTTATATCTGTTTATATTTACTCACCTTCTATATATGTATACCAAAAGAAGTGTACACTGTGATGCCACCACTAACTGGCCAAACGGGTCGACCGATTTCGACCCGATCTGTAGATGGTTTGTGTTAAGTATCCACATAATCGGCTTAGTGTTTCCGGAGATATGGCATTTAGATTTTAGTATATATTCCCATACAATTATCAACAAAATGCCTTCGATATGGAAATTATGATTTTTTATTGTTACTTGAAAAAATACCAAACCATTGTATTGTAATGTCTTATCTATACAACGACGTTCGGACTACTGAGCTGAATCTTTTCAGGCCTTTTCATCACTTTATTTCTACGCTGACCATTTGATTTTTCACTTGTTTTATACGATTATTATATCAAAGGTAACGTCATGAGATCACAAGCTGAGCGATTACCTCAAAATCATTTGCAATGCGATGCACGATGTCAAACTACATCTGTGGATAGAAGTCCAAGAAATCGAACATCGCGGCAATTAACACGACTTCCACGTAGTGTTGTACAAGACATGGAATATGCTGCTTTTAATTATGAGTGCGAAATTGGTTGCAGTCTACATGGATGTATCGGTAGAATGACGTTGAGATGTCCACATATCCAGATGGAACCACTGGCCTGTGTTGTGCTAACGTAAAGTAAAATTTATACAATTTTAATCACCATCCGATCCACTCCATTAATTGGTTTTTGTCACCTAATTCCAAACATTTTTCGTTCATATTCAACAATACAATTTGACGTTTCAAATGACTTCCTTCGGTGTGATAACAATAACGAGAGATAAATATAAGCCGACGAATATTTTTGTGTAACTTTTATGGGCCATAAATCATAATCCTATGTTTCACTTCTGTCTGGTGGATACTTGCGTATTTTTCTTAGGAAAGAAAAATTAAAATATCACATAAAATTTATTTTTAAAAATTTTTTAATAACATATTAATTTTCCTGACGATGATAACAAATTGTTATCGAAATATTGAAAATAAATACTGTTAAAAGTTTTTTATATAACATAAAACGATCTTTTGCTGCAAAAATAAGAAATATTAACCAAAACAAGATCAAATAATTAAATATTAAATAAAATTTATTTTCTGTAAATGCGATACTGAAGCTAACGAAAAACTAAGTTCAGCTTACTATTATTCATATCGGACTGATAGTTTGTGAAAATAAGAACAGTCACATCTTGAAACATCGCGGTCTATTCCAACAATACGCTGGCAGTATTCAATTACCAGTTCTTTACTGCTATTTTACCGAATCAAAATCTAAGCCCATCAGCAATGCACTCTCAACCATTTTAGAAAAATCACATTTAGTTGATGTCGTCGATTTGGATTTTCGGCTTCAAAGTTAAATTGCTTGTGAATAGATGATGTAGAAGTTGATGGCTCTCTTTACTTCCCAAGATAAGGTCGTCAACTCTACTATCCAGTTTTTCAACTCGCTAGAGTTAGTTAAAGTCAGATCGGTAACCATAATATTATGAAGTATACACCAACCATGTCTTTGTAATATTATTTGACATCCGCTAAAAATTTTGATGATCAACGTTTTCAAAAATAGAGTACTTAAAGGAAAGTTTAATGCTGAGGACGTTTTGATATCATGAGTCCTAATGATTGCGAAAGACATAACATTCCATTTTAAGCATTTGCAGTTGTCAATACGGCTTGCAGTGGCAATGATAATTTGAAAATTTACTGCCTGGCCCACTATGTCACTCGATATCGATTGCTCGTATAAATACATGCATACCAAAAACAACATTTTAAAATTTGTTTTTGTTTCAAATGTATTTATGCGAGCGAGTGATGTCGAGTGACATAGTGGGCCAGTCAGTTAAAGTTATTCATATCATGTGAATAAAATTTTAATGCAAAGCAACGTTACTGCCCCATTAACGCTAGTATTTTATATTTTTCTCTGAACATAATTAATTCCTATAACATGTAAAATTGTTATTTTTATCAACACTAATTTGTATATGTTCGTAATTTTATTAATGTTCATGTAACTCAGATATCGACATAATTTAAATATGAAACACCCTGTCGCTCGCACTGACAAATATTTCAATGATCAATAGGCTAGTTGGTAAAAAGTCGTGGTACCTTCCGGGTTTTTTGGTTGGTTCGAAAATTTTAATTCTGGCCTAATTTTTGCGTCCCTTGCAATTCTTTAGCAGTAAGCGATCTTTTCGGCATTTTGCGTCGAATACGTCAGACTGTCGATTTTTGTTAATTTATAAGGTAAACTTATATTTGTAAGGTAAACCAAATTTATTGAAAAAAAATAATAAGCCCCATTTATTTAATTTTCTTTTCCCCAAACACCCATATAATTAACTTAGCCGAGTGAATTATATCCATAATTCTGCTGTGAAGCGGAATTGGCTTGAACAAATTTGCTGTTGAAGGCCAAGAAAAGATCAGCAATTTTGTTCATGGTCTGCGGCAATTCTTGTGAATTTGTATGGTCGCCACGATCATGTGATTCGACACTACTACAGTTTTTTTATTGAAAAACATGTGTCAAAATAACCTGGAAACAATTCAAGACCTATAGGATGAGATTGAGCGTAATATTAAAAATATTATGGCAGACGTGGCGGATGAACTGGCAAAGGCCGGTGACCAGCTACAACAAAGGGATATTAATAGGATCGTTGGAACTCCGCTTAGGAGCTGTAACAAACAAGTACAGTGTCAACTTTTTGAGACCGCCCAAGAGACCAGCAAGAGGTCTAGTGAGGTCACCTGCCCAATATCTAGGCCAACATGGCCCAGATATAACAACAGGAGGACTATTATCCTTAGGGGCCTGTACCGACGGGGGTTGCTTTCTACTGTGGCGCTACTGACGGATCATTGTCACACAAGATCGCAGGCGAGGAGGTCAAATCTTTCATTTAGTGACTTCTGTAGAAGTTTCAGAGACGAGGAGGAAGTATAAAGTCTTGAACACTTCCTTTGTCAGTGCCCAACTCTTTCCTACGTAAGGGCGTTGTATCTAGTCAGATCGGTGCTGCACGATTTGGCGGAGGTATGGATTGGTCTGCTCTAGCCGATCCTCGCGTTGATTCTAAACCAGTGATATGTAGATCTACTGAGATACATATCACACCCAGGCAACACTATGGAACCAATATTGGACCAAGTAGGCTGCTTTTTCAATGGCTGGCAACCTGTTAAACTTAAGACCGGGGCACATAGCATCCGTCACACGTTATACGTCTCCTTTTTCAACTGACATTAACGTATACGAATTATGGAGATGGCACAATCAGTACTTTGTTAACGGATATAAAATCAACTGCATTTTGCTCTAATTTGATTAAAATCTTTTGATTTATTTTTCAGACACAGCACAGAATATCTAGCACAATTTGTTTTTAATTTATTTTATTTTGGAACGAAAAACTAAATCAAAATACACAAAAAATATTACCAAATAGTTGTCAAAGTTCTCAACGTACGTTAAAAGTTAAAAGTTGCTCAACTTTAATACTTTGCGTTGACGGAAAAGTACGGAATGTGGCAAAGCTCATAAGACTACATGTATGTTAACTTAGTTGTCATTTGAAAAAGGCAACGTATAACGTGCAACGGATTCTATGTACCCCGGCCTTTAACCTAACCTAACTTTCATGCAGAATCATTGCATATATGGACCTGAATACATAGACTGAAGCCCTGTCAAGCTTTTATCCAGCGTTTTGTTTTACACCTAATTTAGATAATATTAAGGTAATTTTCTGTGTTATTTGAAATTAGCATCATCCAATTTGGTTGGACTACCTTTTATAACAAAAGACAAATTTGTTTCATTATACTCTTCAGTGCTTAAGACTTATGTTCGTTTAGGCATAAATAGATCAAGGAGCCCTTTAACCACAAATTCTGAAAAAGGTATTTATTTATTATATGTAATTTATAAATTCAATGTGTGCGTCACTACTAAACAGTTGCTAATGAATACCATTGTAAGCTTTTGTTAGGCATATATGAACTAGTTCTTCTCGCATTGGTTTGTTTGTTTGTTGGTTTGTTGCCAAAACCAATTATCTGCACACCCTCGCTTATAAAACATTTAGTTGAAAACCTTATTTTTCCCCTTTTATCTAAGTGAAAGGAATTTTTCCTATTTTTTTTTTATGCCCGTAGTGATAACATACATACGAGTATTACATGTGACACATAAAGCTACTCGTATTTACTTACGCATGCAAAAATCTCTCCAATCTAGCAGACAAACAAACATATTTATTTGTTAAAAAAAAACACAACATTTTTATTTAACTTTATATTCACACTGTTGGTGCTGAATGAAAAGACATAGAGAAAACTTATTGTGGTTATCAGTTAACACTGAACAATAACCCTTTTGAGTCAAAAAAAAAAAAAAAGGAAGAAAAATATTGTAGAGAAAAGGAAGCCTGTGTGAATATTTTGTTAAACTTTTATGAAGCCCTTGATTGTTTGGCTTTTTTCACACGTTTGTATACAACAAGCCCTGAACAAAGCCTGCAAAATGACTGTACGGAAATATTTTGTAAACGAACCATTTTGCTCGTTCGTTTTCAGAAAATCAACATGTTCTATACTTTTGCCAGTTGCAAGGAAAAGCACAATAAAAGTTTTTGAGGTCGTGTTTTATTTAAGTTTACGTTAATGAAAACTTTGCTACATTATACGAAAGTAAGCAATTTGTTCGTAGGTATTATAAAACAGCTTACTAAGAAACTTCATATTATTTGACACAGTGTCAAATAACTCCTACAAATTTTATTCAGATGGTTAAATATCCGTGAAGTGAAGCTGATCTTTTTTTTTAGCAAATTTGTTATCACATATTGCCGCCGCCGAGTTTTTCTATAGAAATAAAAAATATTTGCAAAGGAAAAGAAAATTTATTATTGTGAATGGTCTTCATACTATGCACCAGTTTTATTTAAATTATGTATACGAGGTCTGCTCAAAAAATAATCGTTATTTTGAAATTTCATGAGCTACGTATATTAGCAAGGCAGCTTTACACAGGTAGTGGCAGAATTACAATAAATACAACACCAAAAAACATCAACATGCATTTTGTTGGTAGAATTTATGAATAGTTGACAAAATTTTGCTTGAAAAAGCAAAGAAGTCTATTTATTTTTGACAAATTTACGCAAACCAAACAAAAAACAGTTGCGCTTATACCCCTACCATTTTAAAGCTGTCTTGTTTATTAGATTTTCGAATTTATTTTTGTTATTGTTTGTCTGTTATGTTGGTACACATGTCTGTTCTATACATATGTTAGCAATGTCAGCCATTTTGCACTGAAAAATATTTGCTTCATATTTCCAATGAACCCCATTCATTAGATAATTTTCATTAACGGAATGAAAAATTACGTTCCATGAATGAAAATTCATAGCATTAATGAAAATATTCATTAAAATTGATTCATTAGTTTTCATAATTTCATTAGAAAATTTCATTGGATTTGTTATAAAAAATTTTTGAAGGCTGTGTGCAATATTTTAGAGATTTATTAAAAGTGAGAAAATAAATATATTATAACTACTAACTAAATGACAAAGTAAATTATTTTATACGCTAATTAATGTGTAAAAAATTATTTTAATAAAAATTTCAATAGTTTTTTAGTTCTTATGAAAATGTTCATTATATTAACTAAACTTTTCATTAGAATTCATAAACTACCCTCATTTAAAATACTTACATAGTTGAAATCAAAAGCAAAGAGATGGGCTCTTCTCTCGTTTTTTGGTTAAAAGAATATTTATTCCATTACAAATGCAAAAACAAAGTCCCACTTAATTTTTTCCTTAGCGTTCGTTGTGAACAATTAGCAAACGTTTTGTTTTTGCACGCAACGGGACTTTTTTTCTCGTTCTTCAAAAAGCAAAACATCACAAGTTTCCAAAAGCAGAAGCAAACGTTTAGAAAAAGAAATGAGTTTGCTGAAGTTCATTTTTTAAAGTGAAGTTTGCTGTAGTTCATTGTTTAACTTAATGTTTACACACGCAAGTGCAAGTGCAAAAAACCCAATACATTACCATTTTTTTTACTAATACATACACACACCTGCAAGTAGTAGCCTCACTTGCAACTGATTTTGGTTGGCAGTGATTTTTTCACTTGCATGCAAGCAGAAACAAACAGTGTTGCCCATAGATATTTCATTTTGACTTTAATAGGTATTTTTCAAGGAAAAATTTTTAAAATTTTAATATTTTTAGTTATATGCCGAAAACATAATATAAAAACACAAAAATAAATAAACATCTATAACTTATTTTTTCTTTGGATTACAAATTTATTATTTATATTGTGAAAAATTTATGTACTTAATATAATTCCCCTGTAATATTGCTAGGCTAAAACTTTGGCAGCACAGACATCAAAAGCGCATATAGTACAAAGGCGTACAACGTTTGTCTTCGACGACATTTTGAAAATGAACTTGCACTTGCATGTGTAAACAATCGTGCAAATTGCAAGTGTTTTTATTATTTTTTTCGATGTATTGGTTGTTAATATGTACACGCTACTTGTAACAAGTTACTTGCACGTGTAAACTTAGTGTAAAGGAAAACATATAAAAAATATTTTATATGTTTTCCTGACGATGATAACAAATTGTTATCGAAATATTGAAAATAAATACTGTTGAATTTTTTATAAAAAATAAAACGATCTTTAGCTGAAAATAAGAAATATTGACTTAAACAAGATCAAATAATTAAATGTCAAATAACCATTGTTTAAACTTATTTAATTATCCAAAATGTTTACATATGTAACATTACATATTATTTTTTAAGTTATTTTGTGTTGAATTAAAATGTTTTGATTTTCTTTTAACCATCATTCTAAATGAAATGTATTAATATTATTAATTTTATATTATTTTCCATTATTATTAAAACGATAAAAAATTCTTTTATGCCTAATATAAAAAAAATTGTTTAGTTTATTTTCAGTAGCACAATGCTAATGAAAAAAGGTCATTAGAATAATGAAACTCCTCCTTAAACTAATGATTTTATTTCATTAGAATGAAGAAAATTTTTCACCAAATTAGTGAAGATTATCATTGGTTCAACGAATGTATTCATTAAAATAGTGAAAATATTTCATAAAAATAATGTAACACATTCATTGGCCTAATGAACAAATAACGTTTGAAAAATGAAGAAGATTCATTAAAGAAATGAAAGTTTTACTTAATGTTAATGTACCAAATTCATAAAACTAATGAAATTGAGTCGGTAGCCTAATGAATTTTTTCATTGTTTTAATGAAAAGTATTCATAAATGTAATGATTTATTCTTCATTAACTTAATGAAGTTTTCATTAATCTAACGAATGTATTCATTAAATAATTTTTAATGAAAGAAGATTCATTAGTCCAATGAAGGCCATCATTGGCCGAAAAATAATGAAAATTTTCATTAGATTAATGTCAAAATTCATTATATTAATGAAGGAATTCTTTTCAGTGTGGATGGTCAATTTGCTTTTGACAGATAAAAATGTTAGTCGTATTTTGATGTGATCTTCGATTTCTTCCTATTCGGAAAAATGGATCAAAGAAACTGTAGGAAGTTTTGTGTAAAAAATGAAATGAAATGTGCAAAAAAATGCTTAAAAAAAAAAAAAAAAAAAAATGTGCAAGGGCATTTGAAATGTTGGCTTTGGCGTTTTGCGAGTCTGCTAAGAGCAGAACACAAGTTCAATTGTAGTATAACCGGTTCAAAGAAGGACGAGAATATGTCCTGGTCGCTGAAGCACGTCAACAACGGATGAAAACATTGAAGCAGTGAAGAAAATGATTTTGGGTTATCATCAAATCACTATCAGAGAGGGTGCTGATGATGCTGGCATATCGTTCGGCACATACCAATCAATTTTTACGGATGTTTTAGGCATGAAAGATTGTACCAAAATTGCCAAATTTTGTACACAACCAACGTCGCATGGACATCACTCAGTAGCTGTTGTACATCGTCAACAACGATCCAGATTTTCTCAAAGAGGTCATAACTGGTGACGAATCATAGGTTTCTGGCTATGACATTGAAACCAAAGCCCAATAATACCAATAGAAGCATCGAGAGAAACCAAGACCGAAAAAAGCACTTAAAGTTCGATCAATGTGAAATTTTTGTTAACTGTTTTCTTCGACTGCAACGGCGTGGTGCATCATGAATTCTTGCCACAGCGTCGTACGGTCGATAAGTAATACTATCTTGAATTTATGCGCCGTTTGCGTGAAGCAATTCTTTAGAAACGCACAGAATTGTGAAAAAAACAATCACGGATTTTGCAGCATCATAACGCAGCAGCCCACACATCGATGCTTGTGCGTGAGTTTTTAACCAAAAACAAACCCGTTACCATGCCTCAACCACCGTATTCACCGGACTTGGCTCCCGCTGACTTTTTTCTATTCCCAAAACTAAAGACACCGATGAAAGGAAAACATTTTGCTACGAGGGAGGAGATAAAAGAAACATCGAAACAGGAGCTATTGGCAATACCAAAAGGCAGCGTTTGAGGAGTGTTGCGAGGATTGGAGAAAACGTTGGCATAAATGTATTATATCTTTGATGGGGACAAGTTAGTTATTGATGAGTAAATGAATAGTTTTTGAATAAAATAAAAATAACAGTTTTTTTTATCAGACCTCGTACAACAATAGAAAAATTCTAGGATGCTCCTGACAGATCACGAAAAAATTTTCAGAAAAGGTTGTAATACGGGATTGAATTCAATGCTGGTAGGAGTCAGTGTCGATAACTTACACACAAACTCATGACCGATCTCGTTACTATTTATACCTTTACCTTTATTCAAACGAAAATGGAGTACAACTTTTATATTTGGGTCGGTGCCTCCAATACTATTTAAGGCTTACTCGAGCGTGTGTAATAGAGAGCGTAGTATCTTATTAGTGACAGCCGGGTATTCAACTCCGTTGACTAACTTGGACATCGCCGCATTTTATACATTTTATCGTTACTACAATGGATTTTGCTCTATCGATATAGTGGGATCTTGTTGCTGAAATCCACATTTTTGTACCTTCTTTGTTCTTCATACAAAGCTCATCCAATTTTGTTCGATTTTATAATAAATTATACTATATATTTCAGAGAAAATCCGTTCATCAGCCATACGATTCGTATTCCTGCATATATGCTTCCTTTTTGGCCCAATATCGATGCTTGTGCGTGAATTTTTGGAAAAAAACAAAACCGTTATCATGCAGACCAAGACAGCTTTATACAGGTAGTGGCAGAATTACAATAAATACAACACTAACTTTTGACAACTATTCGTAAATTCTACCAACAAAATACATGTTGATATTTGTTGGTGTTGTATTTATTGTAATTCTGCCTCTACCTATTAGAGCTGCCTTGATGCAGACAGGCAGTAATGCGGCATTAAAAGAAACATAGTATTAGTGTTTGTTGGGTATAAATGCATATTTTATTTTACTTTTTATAAGTTGGCTTAAAATTTTATTTCTTAAAGCGACACATGTCAGATTATTAATTTTATAATTTTCCTCATACATATTCAAACATAATACGTCCATTAAAGTTTGCTTTTGTAAGAATTATCCGTAAAGCTAAGCAAAAGGAATAAGGCATAAAAAATAATAAGAAAAAGTAAAAAATTTGATACAGCTTTCCAACCGGTCTCAAGTATGCCTTTTTTACACACATGGTGTTTGTTTGGCTGAAAGAAGTTTAATTCCAAAAATTTCGTGTAGAAAATCATCTAAATGGGATTAAGCTGGAAAATAGTTAAGACTTTTGATTTTTTTTTGTTTGTTATTGTATTCTTTTGATATGGTTATGGTAATTCTAAATTACATTCTCATTTTATCTTTTTCCTTTCTTCTTTGCAGGTAAGCAGCATTTTGATGGAATTTTCACAAGTGTCTACTCAAGGCATTAAACTAAAAAGATGTTATAACACTGAGAAAAAAAGTCAAGTTGATGCATAAAAAGTTATATAAAATTACTCAGATCTGGCAAGATATATTTCTGGCGTTAAACGAATAAAATTTAACTAAACCTTTATTCCAATGTAAAGTAAAATGTGATGGGTAAGTTCAAACGAAATCAAATGAATAAGTTACATATATATGCTCCAAAACAGGTATTCTATTCATAGCTCTTTGTAACTGAGGCAAATTTAAATTATATAAGTAAAGATAATTGGATAATTCTTACTAATATTATAAAAGGGAAATTAACTCTGTCTGTCTTTTCTTCTGTCTGTCTGTATCCTTTTAACGCCTAAACGACTGAACTGATTTTGATGTAATTCTGTACGCAAATACCTAGAAGTCTGAGACTCATTAGAGAATGGTTTTTATTCTGAAGTTTGGACTATAAAGGGGGCAAAACGACCGTTTTTCCACAATTTATAAACCAATCTTTTTTATTCAGAGAGTTTCTAAAGAATCTGTCAATAAAAATTTTTTTAAACATCGGACAGACAAACTGTCTACCTGAAAAATAATTTTTTGAGCAACTTCGCCATTTTTGAACCGCTTTCAATACTTCTTCTTTAGACTTTGGAATGTTTTGAAAGATATTATCAAACATTCAACGTTATATGCCAACAATCTGCATAAATTATTGAGAGTTGAAAAAGAAAAGTATTATAATACGAGTAATACCTGTCATAAAACAAAGGACAAGCTTTTTCATTCTAAAGGCCATGTTACACTATCATACACGATCGTGCGATGTACAAAATAAAGCATGTGTGCTGAAAAAGTACTAAAAATGCAACCGTGCAAAAGACTTTGACAAATCGTGCGATTTGAAAAATTTTATGAAACTTTTCAAAACATTATGGTTTCTGTGCGATCAGTGTGATATATATTGTGAAAAATATAAGAATGTTGTTGGTTCCCCAAGAAAAAAATTTAGGTAATGTAAAATTATTGTGTTAATAAGAGTTTTTAATTGTTTTATTGTGTATACAATTATTTCAATCATACTTGTATAATAGTGTGGCCTACAACGCCATTTTGAAGCGATTTTTTCAAGTCTGCTAGACTTTTGAAACAGTTTCCTGCGAATTAATCGTACGATCGTGTAGGATAGTGAATCAGGGTCTTTAAGCTTCAATGCTGGGCATGTGCCGAGGAGATGAAGGATCGTTTCCTCCTCGTCTTGGCAAGTTCAGCAGAAATCATTATAGGGTAAGCCTAGTCTAGTAGAATGGTTCCCAAAATATGGTTCCAAGAAATCAAGTGATATCTGGACAGTTTTAATAGCTGTCACGTTCTTTTAAAGTTAATATGCGACCACAGGTTCCTTGATATAAGGCATGTGGACACCAAAAAATAGGTGAGTTGTTATTTTGGATAGGCGAATATGTTTTTTCTCAGATTAACGACAGTAAACCTCAATTATGTGCCAGAGCAAGGCAGCTTTACCACGTAGTGCAGATGTAAGCCTCATCTGTACTCATGGATGGTATAAATATTGAGGCATCGGATGCTCTTGGTGTTCTTGGAATGAAGATACAGTCTGACGTTCGCTGGACTGAACACATTTTTAATGTCTTTAAAGAAACATTCAAGTGCCTCGGGTTTTTGAAACGATGTAAGATATACTTCATTCCATCCGACCTCCTTACTATTTATACCACCTACATCCCACCGAAAATGGAATAAAACTCTCTTGTTTGGGCCGGTGCCTCAAAGTCTATTTTGGGGTTACTCGACCGTATGCAGGAGACGGCGAAGAGGCTTATCGGTGACAGTAGAGTATCCAACTCTATTGGCTGACTGCAGCATCAACGCAGTGTGGGGTGCGTTACTCTGTTCTATCGTTACTACAATGGATTTTTGCTCTGACAAGATTAGGGATCTTGTTCCCGAAACTCGCACATTGTTACGTAGCATGCTTTCATCGTCCAGAGCTCATCCATTTTTGGTCGATTGCCCGGGGAATCATACTACGCATTACAGAGAGAATTCGTTTTTCAGTCGTACGCTTCGTTTGTGGAATAAGTTGCCTGCAGACGTGATTTCTATCTGTTATAACGTTGAAAAGTTCAAGTCAAATGTTCACAGATACTGCTCCCTCTTTCCCCCTCCTAACAAACATATTTTCCTAGTTCTGGTATAATCTACTGCATATGTAGGGGTCATCCCCTGAGTCCTGGTGAAGCTGTGGCAAGTAGTTGGCTGATATTTTTGTTTTGTCTTGAACCAGTACTAAAGAGATGACCCCTACATATGCTTTGCATTATACTGGAACTAGGAAATTAGGTTTTGATAAGGAGGAAAGAGGAAGTAATGTTTGAGGAGGTTTAACTTTAACAATAACAATACGAAAGACTAAAACAATCTCCATTACAGCATTAATTTGGATTTAAATTAATTAAAGCTGATTGTCCAAACTAATTTGGACAATATATTTTATTTGTTGAATTATTTTAAATTAAATTAAATTTTTATAATGTTGCAAACATGAACTCTCTGTATATTTTTAAAATTAACTTCTTATTTTCAATGAATTATTATGTGAATTCCAAATGAATTTCTACTTATTTAGCCTATTTATACTTTTACATTTGTTATATATCATACTATGCTTACCTGTTCACTCTTTTAATTACCTGAAATATTGATGTTTAACATATAATTTATTCACCACTAAATGTACTAAATGTTGCTCACATTGACAAGTGGAAAATTCATTGTTTTAAGTTCGGTTTTCCAAAGGCCGAACTTTTCACACTGACTTTTGGCAAAATTAATTTTTTGTTTTTTACTTTTGATCGAATACCACATCGTAGACTGTCTTCTCAAGCCCAATTTGTATTTATCAACCTAAAAATTTATATTTACCTGGCATTGTCAATTTGCGGAAAAGGTAACCCAATTAATAAAAAAAATCCCTAAGTGAAAACAAATACTTACCCTGTTGGTTTTCTTTTCTCCAACTCTTTATTTTGAGCCCCATTCTAAAAAAAGTATTTTAGCGCAAATTTTAGCTACCCGCTAACTACTTTGTTCACTGATCAATGCCCAGTGTATATACCTTCGACCCTGCTCAGCTTAGCAAAATTTAGTCCAACACCCTCCACCCTACATAGTAATGAAATTCATTCAAAAGAAATTAATAATGATAAAAAAATTATAAACAGCTTGTTTTCTTTGTTTCCCAGCTATCTATATGTCGACATTTCATAGGAACTACTCTAATCATCAGTAGACAAACATTCAACTTTATATCCCAACAATCTAAATAAATTGTTGAGGTGTAAAGAAATGTTAGAGACGTGTATAAATGAAAAAGCTTGTTTTTTGTGTTTTGACAGGTATTATTAGAGCATTTTTCTTTTTAAATTCTCAGCAATTTATACCAATAAAAATTATAAATTGATTGTTTTCTATGTTTTCCAGCTATATACATGTCGACATTTCATAGGAATAGCGAAAAAATAGCGAATAAAAAACTTAATTGTTTCTCAGCAATTTATTTAGATTGTTGGGATATAAAGTTGAATGTTTGAGAATATATTTCAAAAAATTTCCAAAGTCTACTGATGATTAGGGTAGTTCCTATGAAATGTCGACATATAGATAGCTGGGAAACATAGAAAACAAGCTGTTTATAATTTTTTTATCGGTATAAATGGTGGAAGCTAAAACTAGCGAATAAAAAACTCAATTGTTTGAAATTAATAATGAATAATTGTAATAGATCATTTTATCATACTAATAAGTATTAAGATAATTCTCTGAAACCTTACTCGTATTATGGTTGGACCAGCTCTTACAATATGTGCTTTTTGACGTTTCACATTTGAGTGATTTTCTGTAAAAAAGTGCATCTTATTATATGTTGATATTTTTTTTATGTTGAAACTAAAATCATCATTTCAATTAGTACAGAAAAAGCCAACTACTAAATGTCCTTGTACCCGTAATGCACATTACTCTTTCACATGCCCACGTATGTGTGTGTATGTGTCATCTTGACTATATTTTCATTCAAATTCAATTTTTACATAAATAGTTAAATGAAGCGAAATGTTGCCACCAGCGAATACATATTGAGAGATGTAAAAACATGTTGTGCATTCTGATTAGTAAGTCAAGTTTAATTATGTCATATACAGCTATGGACATATAAATGGCACAAACTCCAATTGAGCATAAATTCACGCGCTATACACCAAAAAAATTTCAAAAATACAAGTTTTTTGTTTTCTTATTATTCGTTGTAAGATTAATTTTTCCAACAACACTCAAATATTCCGTTATATTTCGTTAATAATTCACCGTTACATTTTTTTTATAAAAAGTGCTAATTTTAAGTGGACATATAAATGGCACAATTTACTTAAAGAAGGCTGTTCTCGCGAAAATTTATTTCAAACCACTTTTTATTTTTCCTAGTTAAAAAATAATTGTAAAGTGTGAAAATGTTTTAAAAATGGGTTCAGGCAAACATAAAACAACTGAGGAAAGGCGAATAATATGGAAACTGCATGAAGACGGGAAAAAAGTGTCAGAAATTGCTGAAGTAATGAGAGTTTCTAGAAAAAAAGTGTATAACGCAATCAAATCATGTGTTGAGAACCCCGATGTATTGATTAAGGGTGAAACTCGAAAGCCATGGCCTCGAAAAACAAATGTGCGTGCAGATGGAACTATTGTCAGAATGGCGAAAATTGATCCATTTAAGTCCTCACGACAGATAGCATCTGAAATTAACAAATATTTGGGCGCGGAAATAACTAGCAGACTTGTTAGAAGAAGATTAAATGAGAAAAATCTCTTTGAGAGAAT
Organism: Thecocarcelia acutangulata; assembly: GCA_914767995.1. Lineage (NCBI taxonomy): Eukaryota > Metazoa > Arthropoda > Insecta > Diptera > Tachinidae > Thecocarcelia > Thecocarcelia acutangulata. The sequence goes on from OU612097.1 coordinate 114,779,234, forward strand.
TTCCAGAAAAAAGCCACTCCTCTCAAAAAAGAATATTTGGAAACGACTAGTCTTCGCCAGAAAGCACAAAGAAAAACCTATTAGTTTTTGGAAAAACGTATTATGGAGTGATGAAACCAAAATAAATAGAATAGGACAAGATGGCAAAACCTTTGTACATCGTCCTAAAGAACAAGAATACAATCATCGGTTCACTCAGAGGACGGTAAAATACGGCGGAGGTAGCATTATGGTATGGGGTGCATTTTCTTGGCATGGCGTAGGTCCTCTTGTAAAAATTAATGGGAAAATGGACAAGTTTCAGTACCTAGACATTTTAAAAAACCATATGGAACCATACGCTTTCGATTCGATGCCAATTAAGTGGAAATTCATGACAGACAATGACCCCAAACACTCCTCCAAACTAATAAAAAATTGGTTTAGTGCAAAGCAGATCGACGTTTTGGATTGGCCAGCCCAGAGTCCTGACTTAAATCCAATAGAAAACCTTTGGAACGAAGTCAAGGTTGAAATCGCGAAAAAAAAAATTATAAAAATATGGACGATTTGTGGTCAGCCGCGCAAGAAGCTTGGTATGCCACACCCAAAGCAAAATGCCAAAAACTTGTAGAAAGTATGGATCGTAGGTGCGAAGCGGTCATCGGAAATAAAGGTTACAGTACCAAATATTAACGGTAAAATACTTTTACATACCAAAAACCCAAATAATTCATTACTAAAATCATTTTTTTCTTATATTTAGATATTGTGCCATTTATGTGTCCAGTTTTTTTCACTGGTGTTTTTTTCTTTTAATAATAAAATTTTTTTTAACTAATGAATTTTTATTTTAGTTCTTATCAATAATAAATATACTTAATAACTCTTAGAAAAAAACTAAAAACTTGTTGCTTGTTAATTGTTTTTACCCAATAGTAGCATACGAATGAACTCTCTGTAAGATGTGCCATTTATATGTCCATAGCTGTAACTATATTTATGATGTTAATAACAACTTGCAGAAATTACGACGTGGCTTGCAGTTTTAATTTTGTATTAAAGAGAATAAAAAACATAAATGACCTTAATGTACAATGTTTTCAAATATATATAAGAAATAATAAATAAAAATTAAAAAAAAGAAAAAACATTGTCATTTCTTTTCAATGTGCCCATTAAAGGGATTTTCTGAAAATAAAACAACATACAAGAGGCTAAATGTGAACCATAGTAATGCGCATTTAAAAAAAAAACGGCAAATACTATTTAAAGTGTGGTCATTTCAAGGCTGTAGTAAGCCCGCTGTTTAATGGGTCAGCAGCCAGCATTCCTTGCAAACATTCTGAGGGCAACAGCAGCAGCATACAGACTTTATACAACAAGTAATTGCTGTTTTTTTTTATATACAGAAAACATTTAATGGTATACTTTTGTATACTACTCGTATGCTGACAAGTTGCTGCAATATTAAACGTCTTTAGTGGTTTGTAGTTGTCGTCAAGCATGTTTGTTTTTGTAATTTACATATATCGACTTTAGCAGTCATTCACTTACATTATAAACAATATCGCAGCATTAAATGAATTTGTTCATTTGCAACAAGAACTGCTTTTTGCAACTTGAAAGTTTAACAAAACAATACACAAACCCAAAACGAATCTAAAAGCCTGTAAAGCATTCAGGACAAGGCCACGTTAAAGTAATCATTTCATTTCATTTTAAATGGCTTGAAAGAAAATCGAAAAAAAAGAGGAAAATCATACCAACCTCCAGCTACCATAAATTTCTAAAATGTATACTGTGTGCAACAATTTGCGCAAAGTTTTTATTTTTCATGCTTTATTTTTCAGTTATCGTATTTGTACACAGTTGCCACCACAGTAACATAAAAGCAAAAACACCAAATGCTACAGCTGCTGTCATCCACAAACATTTTAACATTATTTCCAGTTTGTTTTTCCTTCCCCTCTCATGCCACACTTTTGCTGCCACACTGCTGATGCTCTGTTTTTGTAGTAACTTTATAAAATTTTCTGTTTGATACAAATGTTGGGGAAATAAGGCAAAAAGTAAAATAAAAAAAAAGACATGTAGCAAAAATAGGTCAGTCATTACAACGTCAGAGCGTCGTCAGTACGTCAGCCAGCCGTACCTTAATCGCAATGAGAGATGAGGTAAAACAGCTACCAGGCCGTTCAGCAGCATGTAAATTTCCATTTCATAGCAATTGTCGATGTACAACTCGGTTTCTCTTTCCTTTTTTTTTTTTTTTTTGCTTTTTTTCTTTGGTCTTTTTAAAGCAAATGACATGGAAAATGTAAATTAAAAGCATAAATTCATACATACATTAACTTTTGTAAAAACCGTAAAGAAACGAAAGTGCATAAAGAACTATAATTGAAAAAGATGAAAAAGAGGAAAGGCATCATTTGAAATTATTATTGCATTTTGCTGCAAGTCTCTTCAGTTTACGCTTTGCCTGCCGCAACAGGTTCTCAAAGCAACTAGCCCATTTTCTCCTTATTTTTTGTTTTTGTAATAATTGCATTTAAATTTGAAAGGAACAAAAAAAAAAAAAAAAAATTCAAACGCTCACATTTACTCACATATGAAACTCTCTTAATAATTAAAGTGTTTTCTTTTGACACCAGCAAGAAAAGGCGCAAGTTATTTACGAGAGCGGATTGATATTGCAGAGCTGGATGGCGGCACAAACACAATTTATTTTATTTTTTTGAATATTTTTTTTTTTTTGCAAATAAAATTTAAATTGAATATTTTGTTGGAAATAAATGAGGCAAGTTCATAACATACGAGGGCTGTTCGGAAACTTCTTAGCCTATCAATGAAAGAGAAAAGTTAATTTTTCGAAAATATTTTTATTTTTCAATATAATCTCCTGAAACTTCAATACCCAGTTTTTGAGTTCGTATTTAAATGCTATTTAGCCTTAAGTTCCATTTAAATATGAAAATCGGGTTTTCACTACAAATTTGGACTAAACTTAAATGCCCAAACTTCTTCATTTAAGTTTTTCTTATAGTCCATATGGTTTTTCTGTGCCTGCAGTTGTATTAGTGCAAAAAAGGTAAACAAAACACACATACAAGCTATTGATTGTAGAAGATATTTGAATTTGAATGCTAATTTTGCACTAAACAACAGCACGATATAATAATTAATTAAAAATAACTTCGCAAGAAATAAAATTATTACGTTTTTCTATGCCGTTAATAAATTTTAAATTTTTCTTTAAGAATTTTTCTATTCTTCAACTAACAAACAGTTGTTCTGTGGAACAATTTCCTTAATATTTGGAATTTAAGTAAAGCTGCCGCCACACTTTCATCGCATTTAAATTAAAACAATTATTTAAGACCGATTAACTGAACTTTTAAATACAATTTAAATTTAAATGAAAATTAACTAATATTATATTTAAATATGTAGTCAAAAACTGGGCCTTAGTCCAACGTTTTTCTAGTAATTCTATCCCTTGATTAAAATAGTTTTCCTCAAGGTCTTGAAAATAGTGATTTACAACTGTAATTGCTTTTACTTCATTTGAAGTAAAACGCTTGATAGCAAGGAATTTTTTTAGATTTGGGTACAGTTAAAAGTCACTGGGAGCTAAATCAGGAGAATAAGGTGGGTGGTCAAGCAACTCGTACTTTAATTCGTTGATTTTTGCCCATGGTTAAAACACTATTGTGCGCTGGTGCTTTGTCTTGATGAAAAATTATTTTTTTTGTGTTGTAAGCCAGGACGTTTTTCTCGAATTTGTACATTTAATTGATCCAAAAGGTTGCAATAGTACTCTGAATTTATTGTTTTACCCTTTTGCAGATAGTCAATCAATAAAATACCTTTAAAATCCCAAAAAACCGTTGCCATAACCTTGCCAGCCGATTGAATTGTTTTTGCCTTCTTTGAGGCGCTTCCTCCAGCTTCAGTCCATTGTTTGGATAGGTCTTTTGTCTCTGGTGTATAGTGCTGGATCCATGTCTCATCAACAGTTATGAAATGACGCTTAAAATCCATTTTATTTCGCTTAAAACGATCCAAAAAAGCTGGAGAAATGTTCATTCTTATGCGCTTTTGGTCGACTGTTAACAAATGCGGCAGAAAGTTTTTTCATCTATAGTTCTTCATGCAAAATTAAATGGACTTGATCATTTGAGATGCCCATCATGGCATTAGCTATTTCACGTACTTTTATTCGCCGATCATTTAATACCATATCATGCACTTTGGCTACAATTTCTGCTGTTGTTGCTGTTTTTGGACGTCCACTTCGCAGTTCATCTTCAATGCTTGTACGACCACGTTTAAATTCAGCAACTCACTTTTTTACTGTTGCATATGAAAGAGCACTTTCACCTAACACATTCCATACCATATCATTAAAAATTTCTTGTCCCGATAGACCTTTTTTATGTAAATATTTAATGACACCAAACATTTCTAATTTTTCCATTGTAAAAAAATCGCGGATGCGTCTTTTGAGAACACCTGTTTCTAAATGAAGGAGTTACCAGATCGAAAGAAAATTTAAAACATATCGTGAATGTCATAATCTAAATTCGCCTAAGATTGCTCAGCAGAGAAAACATTTTATATAAACGTTAAATATAAGCTTTTATAATTGTTTGTAATTAAAATCACAGATTATATTAGTTTTTCACTTTTAAATTCACACAAATTTCTTGAAATCATATCATGCAAAAAAACCTTCAGATTAAAATAGCGCGAAAAAGTTTGTAAACAAAAGAAACAAAATTTGACAGTCTCATTGGAAAAAACGCGAGAAGCAAAAAATAATCACCTGTGCTGTTAAGTTCACCTGGTAATGAATTCGCCTTGGTTCATAGCATAGGTGGAAGTTTCCAAAACGCTTAACTTTTTTTCTGTTTATACCGCACTTTTTGTGCTAGGCTAAAAAGTTTCCGAGCCGCCCTCGTTTGTTTAATAGTTATTAATAGAAATTTGCATAAATTGAAATTGTTTAGGTATTAAATTTATAGGAAATTATTCTTAAATCTGACTTTTGAGTTTTTGGCTTATTTTACAATTTTTTATTTGCATTTTTAATTAATGTGGTTTATCTGTACATATATACGTACACAAACTCGTATACATATGTATACGAGTATGCATACATATATTTACAAAAAGGAACCAAATAATTGCAGTACCATATGAAGAGAACATTATTTGTGAGTACCTCGTTCTTTTTTGCTCACATTCAATATGTTCTTTTTTTTCGGTAGTTTATTAACTTCGATTACTTGTTTGTTGGTATTTGCTAAAGCCCAGTTCAGACTATTATACTTTGTATTAATACTTGTCAAGAATTTAAATAATACGTGCAAGTCTGATAGTCTGAATGTAATCCGTCATACATACGAAAAATAATACGATAAAAATTTGACATCCCATACGACTTTATTGTTTTTTGAAACTTTTCAAAACGATAATACTTTACTAATTTGTTAAATTTTTGTTGAACTTTTATAATTTTTTTTTAAATTAAAAATTGTTTGGTTTGTACATATGTACAACAGGTTTTTAGTTCAAGTTTTTCCTTTCTTAATTTTTTCTTAAGAAGGATTTTTTTTACAATACAAATTTGCTGTGATCAATAATTATTGATTGAAGAAGACAAGAAAAATAATAATCAAATCTTTAGCTGGGGGACAACTAGCTGTTTCGTAGTCGCTACACTACTCATCAGCACCCACTGGGATTCGAACTCGGGACATGACGTATCATGATCTACTGCTTTAACTACTAAGCCACCGAGCATTTAATTATTTTCTATCTATATTCATCTCATATTGAATCACATATGCATTTTGTTAATTGCCCACATTGTTTGTACAGCGTTTGCTGTCTCTAAACTAGCGGTATTTATTTTTTTTATTTATTAACATACATATTTTTGTATTTAATATTCTCCGGACCCAGAGATGTAAATATTAATTTGTTAAATTTTTGTTGAACTTTTATAATTTTTTTTTAAATTAAAAATTGTTTGGTTTGTACATATGTACAACAGGTTTTTAGTTCAAGTTTTTCCTTTCTTAATTTTTTCTTAAGAAGGATTTTTTTACAATACAAATTTGCTGTGATCAATAATTATTGATTGAAGAAGACAAGAAAAATAATAATCAAATCTTTAGCTGGGGGACAACTAGCTGTTTCGTAGTCGCTACACTACTCATCAGCACCCACTGGGATTCGAACTCGGGACATGACGTATCATGATCTACTGCTTTAACTACTAAGCCACCGAGCATTTAATTATTTTCTATCTATATTCATCTCATATTGAATCACATATGCATTTTGTTAATTGCCCACATTGTTTGTACAGCGTTTGCTGTCTCTAAACTAGCGGTATTTATTTTTTTTATTTATTAACATACATATTTTTGTATTTAATATTCTCCGGACCCAGAGATGTAAATATTAATTTGTTAAATTTTTGTTGAACTTTTATAATTTTTTTTTAAATTAAAAATTGTTTGGTTTGTACATATGTACAACAGGTTTTTAGTTCAAGTTTTTCCTTTCTTAATTTTTTCTTAAGAAGGATTTTTTTACAATACAAATTTGCTGTGATCAATAATTATTGATTGAAGAAGACAAGAAAAATAATAATCAAATCTTTAGCTGGGGGACAACTAGCTGTTTCGTAGTCGCTACACTACTCATCAGCACCCACTGGGATTCGAACTCGGGACATGACGTATCATGATCTACTGCTTTAACTACTAAGCCACCGAGCATTTAATTATTTTCTATCTATATTCATCTCATATTGAATCACATATGCATTTTGTTAATTGCCCACATTGTTTGTACAGCGTTTGCTGTCTCTAAACTAGCGGTATTTATTTTTTTTATTTATTAACATACATATTTTTGTATTTAATATTCTCCGGACCCAGAGATGTAAATATTAATTTGTTAAATTTTTGTTGAACTTTTATAATTTTTTTTTAAATTAAAAATTGTTTGGTTTGTACATATGTACAACAGGTTTTTAGTTCAAGTTTTTCCTTTCTTAATTTTTTCTTAAGAAGGATTTTTTTACAATACAAATTTGCTGTGATCAATAATTATTGATTGAAGAAGACAAGAAAAATAATAATCAAATCTTTAGCTGGGGGACAACTAGCTGTTTCGTAGTCGCTACACTACTCATCAGCACCCACTGGGATTCGAACTCGGGACATGACGTATCATGATCTACTGCTTTAACTACTAAGCCACCGAGCATTTAATTATTTTCTATCTATATTCATCTCATATTGAATCACATATGCATTTTGTTAATTGCCCACATTGTTTGTACAGCGTTTGCTGTCTCTAAACTAGCGGTATTTATTTTTTTTATTTATTAACATACATATTTTTGTATTTAATATTCTCCGGACCCAGAGATGTAAATATTAATTTGTTAAATTTTTGTTGATGAGTAGTGTAGCGACTACGAAACAGCTAGTTGTCCCCCAGCTAAAGATTTGATTATTATTTTTCTTGTCTTCTTCAATCAATAATTATTGATCACAGCAAATTTGTATTGTAAAAAAATCCTTCTTAAGAAAAAATTAAGAAAGGAAAAACTTGAACTAAAAACCTGTTGTACATATGTACAAACCAAACGATAATACTTTACATTGAATCAGGGTTGTGTTTTTTAGCAAACCAGCTAATTAAAAATTGAGTAGTCGGCTATTTCATAGCCGATGGGGTGCCGTCACTGATAGAATTTTTTGTCGTTATAAAAAAACTCGAAATTTGGAATTTAGCTGTCATTTATAAATGTATTTTGCTCATGCTATATTTAGAACATAAAATATGTTTGTGCTATTGAATTTGGATGCGTTGTACATAATTATTACTTTAACTGTTGAAGAATTTTACGCGCCGGCACGTCTATCACCTACGACGAATAGCCCACCTGCCGCCGTGATAAGTTTTATGATGGCACATCTATGTTGGTTTATATCATGTGTAATGGTGTGAATGCAAAATCTAATTTACGTTAGACTTTTTGACAGTCGCAAGAAATGTGTTTAGACTTTTATCTCACACAATCTGATGAAAGTATTTATATTTATATAATAGTCTGATTGGGCCTTAAACAAACATTCTTTTCACACATGAAGAAAAAACGTACTGGCTGCAGATGTTTACCTGGCGCTGAATTCGCCCGGATTAAAGGCACGCACTTTTCTAAAAATTTTCTGTTTTTTAATATAATAACTTTCATAATTAATGGAAATTATGTAGTTTATTTCATAAAACAAAGCATGAAGAAAAAAAAAAATAAAATGTTTTTCAAATCCGCAGACTTTTAAATGTCAACCAGCCATTTTATTAAAATAATTAAAATTGTTATATGATTTCATTTTAATCTCACAATACATACTTACATCATTGCTTAGTTACATTTTATCTAGTTCTGTTTAGAAAAGTACGTTTATTAAAATAAGTAAAATAATAAATTTAATTCTCAGCTGGTCTTGCTGTGACTGCTGATCCAAATGAGAATGTAGCACAGAAATAGCGTTCAGAGCTAAAATGTAATCCAGTGAATAAGCAATAATTCAACAACATACAAATGTTTTTAGAGCAATGAAGAAAAAAAAACCGAAACACCATCAGATGCTGAAGGAGCAGACATTTTGTAGCGTTTGTCAGTTGTACAAATAGCAGCACTTTGTATTTTTCAAAGCCACTTCTTGGGCTGTACGTGGTTGGAATTTAATTTGTTTTACATGGCCAGGAGAAGTGGCATAAGCCTAAACAACAATTGGATGCAATTGTAGAAAGAATAAAAGTTTCTATCGAATAGTTGAAAAACTTCAACATGAATTACTTTTTAATAATTCAATGAAATTTGAATTTTTTCCTCTGGACTTAGTGTATTTGTATTTGTATTTATAAATGGGTGAAATTATAGGGTGCCTTTACTTTCGTTGAGGCTGAACGTTGGTGTATTTGCCTGTAGAAGTTTTCAAGGACCACTGTTCGCTTGAATATATGACATTTATATATTTTTTATTTCATTTTAATTTTCATGTCTTTTGATTGATATTTTTTAAGCTGTTTATTTGCCCTCTAAGAGTTTATCTATTTAGGAAAGGCTGACTTTGCTTGGCTTACTGTGAATAATACATGTACACAACATTGACAATTTTGTGAAAGTTTTATTTGCCACTAATACAATGTTTCTCAAAAAAAATTATAAAAAAATAAAGCTGTAATATTTATATAAGTACATACATACATGTTAGAAGGAAAAAATTTACAAAATTTTTAAATTAGATTTTAAAAATATTAGTTTTCAAGTTTTATGACAATATTTTATGAGAAATCATTTCCTTATAAGTGTTGAAAACTTCAGTAACAAAAATATGTTATGTTTGAAAAGCTTTTGACCTTATTGATAAAAACTTTTATGTTTATTAAATTTTGTTTAATAAATAAAAGTTAAATAAACATGAAATATTTTTTTATAAAAAAAGGGCCAGTAATGTTTATTAACACATAAAGTGTATAAACAACGAGAATTCGGGTGCTTTTGATTTTCTTGGAATCGAAATTTAATGTGATGTTCGGCGGACTGAACACATTCTTTACATCGAATCATTAGTTATGTTCGACGTCTTTACCGCTGGATCCCGAGTGCTTCCAGTATGCACGAAGGGTGTTTCTTATGTTGGAAAATGGGCAAATTGGGTAAATGAGAAAGCTACTGAGAGAGTAATTTGTGTTCCTCATTTTACCAGACTTTATTCCCATTTTTTTTTCGTGCAAAATAGCAAAATTGTTAAATCATTTAATCAGCTGTTTGTTTTAATGAAAATAAAATACCAAGATCATAAAAATATATTTGAAAATATAACAAGGAGTTTTTTATATAATAATACGTTATATTTAAAAAAGCTATTAAATAAATTGGCAAAAATGTTTATTTCAGTAATTCAAATAAGCAGCCATGTTCTGAGAACGCGCGATCTGAAACCGCAAAGCGTTCTGAAAAACGCTAAATTGATTTTTAGGTGTTCTAATGAACGCGCGTTTTACTAGCGTTTTGGAGTTTTTTCCGAAAGATGTTTGTGATAGTTACATAGTATATGTATGTGGTAGTTACATAAAATTAAAAAAAAAAATTGACAACAAATAGAAAAATTTTTTAGTTTAGTTTTTTTTAATTAAAAATGTGTAAAATTCTTCCAACTTTATATTGAAAGAAAAACAAAACATATTAGATTTTATTTGTGAATAATTTTATTGCCTTTTGCACGTTCAGTTTTAGCAAATTCAATCAGTTCACTTCAATATATACATGCGAGTTGAAGTCGCCAATTTTAAGCGATATGCGTTTTCCAGAAAACCTATCTGGCGATTTCAAATCGCAAAAACGTACTTCTTGCGTTATACGTTTCTCAGAATACCTATTTGGTGTTTTCAAATCTAAAACGCTAAATTTAAGCGGTTTGCGTTTCTCAGAACATGCCTGAAACATTTGAACATTAGCGCTGTCATTTTAGCACTTTTCACATCGATTTTAGTGGTTTTTAAAATCGCACAAAGAATTCTTAAATCAGTGCACGATGCTTTTATTTAATTCTTAGTGCATTTTTTTAATAGGGTCCAAAGAGTCTGTACTGATGTATGATATAATATATGAGGTGTATTTTACGAACTGCCCGATTTTTTTGTACAAACTACACAAACTGCTTGCCAAACATGTCAACCTTTTGGATTTATAGATTTTGGTTTTTGGTGCTGTTAGCTGGTTTTTACAAATATTTAATGCTTATTATTTCTTTATTTCGACCGTTTTTTTCCTTTCTTAATTATGTGTAATTGTTCGAGCTTAAGGTCTTTTTTGGAATTTTTAGTTTTTTTTTGGTTTTTAATTATCTGGCAGTATTTCGCTTTCCTTTGGCCTGAAGAAGTTATCCAAAGGAAAGCGAAATATTGCCAGATAATTAAAAACCAAAAAAACTAAAAATTCCAAGAAAGACCTTAAGCTCGAACAATTACACATATTAACAAATATTTGATTTTAACATTTTTGATTTTCGTGCAAACTGTGTGAATGTTTGTGTAAATTTTGTCATTTCAATGTAATTTGTGCAGAGTGAGATAGTGGAAGAAGACGCACACAAAGTGAATCAAGAAAATGGTTTCTTGTAATAATGGTAAGAATTGTTTTCTTTCGAAATTAAACAAGTAAGAGTGTAGTATCTTCGGATGGGCCGAATCTAAAATACTTTTCGCGATATTAGTATATATACTAAATATGCTCGGATATATCGCTCCTTTATTGCAACACAGTCATAACTAAAAAAAAAAAGCTTATTTCGAGAAAAACACATTTAAAATTTTTATTTTCCCTACAAGTGCTAGAATTTTTTTTTAGAAAATATCTCCTAACGAAAACTGTTGAAAAGTAATTTGAATTAATTTTTGACACAATATAAAATTTTGCATTAATAGCTCGAAAAGCTCATTTTTTTGAGATATGACTATGTTGCAATAAAGGAACGATATGTATATGGACCCACATCGAGGAAAAAATATTCTTTCCTTGTAATCACCATTCCACACAACAATCTTTCATGGAAGTTTGCATGGAAAAATCGGTTTAAGCTATATCTCGGTTATATGTGAACCGATATTAGAATTTTCCATTTTCTGTATTTAAGTAGCCTTCATTTATAACGAGAACTATTTTTAAGCAAAAAAAAAATTTTTATTGAAAATTGTTATATGTATGTATATATATATATATATATATATATATATATATATATATATATATATATATATATATATATATATATATATATATATATATATATATATATATATATATATATATATATATATATATATATATATATATATATATATATATATATATATATATATATATATATATATATATATATATATATATATATATATACGAGTATATGGACCGATATCGGCAATTTTCATTTTGTGTTTCTTCCTAAACTCCTTTTTAACCAAAGCTGCTTTTAAGCAAAAAAATTTTTTTTTATTAAAAAATCGGCTTAGACTATATCTCGGGTATATATGGACCGATATCAGGAATTTAGAGAACCTTGTTTTATTACCAGAATAAGAAGAAGAAGAATTTAAGAATATAGAAAAAATCGCTCCAATTAGTAAGACCCATCAACTCATTTAACAAATTATTATCAGTTTGATTAAAGCGTTTATTAACCTCCGATGGCAACAATTCTGATAGTATATAAAATTATGATATTTTAGAAAAAACTGCACTGATAAAAACTGAAACTGTGTTAAAAGTTGTTTACATCGGCTGAGAGAAATGTGTTTGTGCCTTAAGTAAAATACATTATAGTATTGCGACAAAACAAAAATTTTTTGGTTTGTGAACCCGGTCTTAAGGCAGCTTTACCATGTAGGTGTTAGGACAAATACAACACCAAAAAAAAAAAAAAAAAAAAAAAAAAACATCACAAATATTTTGTTGGCATAAAGTAACTGAATACGAGTATTTTCAAAATTTACTCTCCCTTTTGCTTGCGAAGTCAACAAAGTTTTTGTATTTTCTCGGATTTATGTTGCTTGTAAACAAAATTTTTGATATTTTTCTTACACGGAAACAGTAGAAAGCAGTGTTGGCAGCAACTCCTGGTACAGCAGCTTTTGCTAGTTCTCAGAAAAATAATGAAATAAGTAAATAGTATTAGTTTGAGATTCTTTGACGCGCCCAATTGACTCCGATTGCTGGTTATTAGTTACCGAACGCCTAAACTTTTTTCAAATTTCAGCTCTATGGAGGAAAAAAATGTTATACGAGTATAGTTAACACGCCTTTTAGTCTGCTTTTCACTTTCTGAATTATGACTGTGTAACATTTACTGTGTAACTTAGTTATGTTTGTATGTGTATGTGTTAGGAAAAGTACTGTACATAAAACACCTAAAATACAATTATTTCTTTTTATGATTTTGTCTTATTGCCACTTTGGAGTTTTGTTGCATCCTAAATTGTTATAGCGACAAGAGCTTTACAACTTACAATCCCATTATCGTTAATTCTTCATATTCTTTTCTTTCTGGTATTTCGTTTCCATTTTATGGCTTAGATTATGCAAAATTTTTGTAGCCAGTAATACAAAAGATAAAAGAATACAAGCAAAAAATAGTTGCCATAGCTGGGAACTCGTTTACAAAACGAAATGATGCTACTTTTCTATACTCTTTACACCGGAATCATTTTGCAAATTTAATGTTGTTGGTAGTTAGTGGTTGTGATGGTGTCATTAGTTGCACCAACGCTTTGTATGACTGACATTTATTTCTGTTCTTTCTTAAAAAACTAAGCCAAAGGAGAAATTTCATACCTCTGTAACCACTACAAATTTTATTACGTGCCTTGTTTCCCTTTCCCCTCCCCACCCCTGATTTAAGAATGTATTATGTCTTTTAACATGAAAATTTTCAGAAATTATGTGAGGCAAAAATTTTAAGCCAAACATTAAAGTTTACTTTGCATACTCGTATAGTGGTTAATGTGCTAAAATTTTTAGTGTTAATGCATAAAGGGAAGTGCGAATTTATTATGTTAATGCTGAGTTTGAATAAAAGTCAACATAAAAGTTTAATTCTACAAAGTTTTTTTCCTTTTATATGTAGAAAAGCGAAAGTGGCAAAAAAGTTTGTTGTTTCTTTTGTTAAAAGAAAAAGTTTTTAAATCTCAAAAGCTAATTCCGCACATTAAATATTTTTTACTAAACTAAAGATACATGTAACAACTCACAGATGTTTTCAGTGAAACCCTGTACTAAATTTATTACAAATATGATGATAATAAAGTTCCGGGCCAAAACTAAGATATATAAAAAAATTTCAAGCTTATCAAGTTGTTATTGCACTGATTTCTATATAAAATTTGTGTAATAAGAGCTTAAAAAACATGAAAAAAATTTATATATAAAGCACATAGTATATATTACAATCTTGAACTAAATATGTTCGGATATACGAGAATATGGACCGATATCGCGGAAAAAATGTTTTTCCTTGTAATCGTCATGCCAAAAAAATAATCTCACATGGAAATTTTCATGAAAAATCGGTTTAAGCTATATTTCGGCTACACATTATATGGGTCGATATCGAAAATTTTCGTTTTCTGTATTTAAAGAAAAAAAAATTGTTTCGTGGAAAACGCTGTTTAGGCTATATCTCGAGTATATATGGAACGATTTCGAAAATTTTAATTTTATGTAATTAAGTACGCTCCTTTTTATTACCAGAACTGCTTTTAAGAAAAACAAAGTTCTTTCATGGAAAATCGGTTTGGTCTATATCTCGGGTGTACTCGTATATGGACCGATATCGGGAATTTTAATTTTCAGTAACCTCCTAATATTACCAGAACTGCTTTTAAGCAAAAAAAAAATTGTTTAAGTTCGTTGACGCGACATTTTCGTGAAGTAATCGGTTTGGCTATATCTCAGGTATATATGCGCCCACATCGGAAATTTTCATTTTCTGTATGTTAATAACCTCTTTTCATAACCAAGCTTTTAATAAAAAAAAACCCAAAAAAATTATGGAGAAATCTGTTTAGGCTATCTGCCTGGACCACGGTGTCGTTTTGTTAACGTTCGCTAATGTTTTATACTAAAACTAAAAGACTTATAGTCAACTATTATTCAACTAACAGATATAGAAGAGGCAGACAAGGCAAATGATACAAGATCAGGGAAAAATAAAGCTTATAAAAGGCATCTAAATAGGTTTTTTTACCTTAAAAATTATGATGAATGTTTACGAAACGACATCATCGGATATATATGGACCGATACCGGAAATTTTTATTTTCTGTCTTTTAGTTACTTCCTTATACTACCAAAACTATTTTTAAGCAAAAAAAAAGTAATTCACTTCACGATTTTTATATAAAATCGGTTTAAGCTATATCTCTGGTATATATGGATCCATACGGGAAATTTTAATTTTCTGTATCTTTTACAGCCAGAACTGCTTTTCAGCAAAACAAATGTGTAAGATCGCTTACGCAACATGTGCTTTAACATACCGGTTTAGGCTATATGTCGGGTATATATGGACCAATACTGAAAATTTTCATTTTCTGCATTTTAATAACCTACTTATACTACCAAAACTATTTTTAAGCGAAAAAAAAGTAGTTGAGGTTGCTTATGTGATTTTAGGCTATATCTCTGGTAAATATGGACCGATGTCAGAAATATTCATTTTATGTATCTTAGTAACCTCCTTTTATAGGCAGAACTGCTTTTAAGCAAAAAAATTTTGTAAGTGCGCTTACGCGACATGTGCCTTAAATTATCGGTTTAGGCTATATCTCGGCTATATATGGACCAATATCTAAAATTTTCATGTTCTTTAAATAAGTAACCTTTTTTTATTACCAGAACTGCTTTTGAGCAAAAAAAATTCGCTTACGCGACATTTTCATGGCAAAATCGGTTTAGGCTATATCTCGGGTTTATATAGAGCGATATTGAACATTTCCATTTTCTTTATTAACGTAACCTCCTTTTATTACTAGAACTGCTTTTAAGCAAGAAAAGTTGTTTAAGTTCGCTTACGCGATATTTTCATGGAAAAATCGGTCTAGGCTATATCCCGGATATACATATATGGACCGATATCGAGGAAATTTTTTTGTTTCCCTTTAAATCCCCCTGCCAAATTATTGTGTTAAGTTTGAAGCAAAAGAAATATTTATTTTTTTCAAAAATTGTTACACAAAATTTAAAAATTGGGGTTTTCGATATAGGTATATCACAACTAAATAAATGTAAACCGATTTTATTGAATTTCAATTGCAAACCCATGGGTCGATTATGTAATAGAATGGTGAAAGGAAAAGGTTTCTAAGTGGAATAGTTTTTCTACTTCAACAGCGGACATCGACTTTTCTATCAATTCAGAATATGTGTACTTTGTTGGGTTGGAAATGAAAATTGTGGAAATTACAAACGGAATCACAAACTTATATATACCCCTAACATTTTTGTGAAGGGCATAAAAAGATTAGGTATTTGATTAGTGTAAATCTTAGTATTTTATATATTTTGTATTCATATTGTAATATATAAAAAAATTAATATCACAAACTTAGTGGAAGATGAGCCCAAAACTAGATACCAAACTTTTGTTATTAAAAAAAGAAAAAAAATCTTTGATGCTGTAATAAATAAGAACTATGAAAAAATATTATATTAAAAAATTACGTTTTGACTGATGGCAGAGATTACAAAAGCAAAGAATTGTAATTTGTCTTTGGAATTTGAGAAAATAAAACTTGGTTGGGTAATTTATAATAAAGGGGCTGGCGAATAATGCTAAAAAAATTTAATAACTTCATGTTCTTCATTAAACAAATTGCAGGAGGATTTATTAAAAGGCATTTTTTTAATTCACACATTACTTTTGGTCAGCATACAGCTGTGTTTTTTCATATGCATGAGTCCTTTGTAGTTGAAGCAGTAGTGCAATTCACTAACCTGTTTCAGCGCTAATAAAATTCATTTAGTGAAATTAACATTCATATTGACGTTTTCGCAATTCTGTAACAGTTTTTAACACTATTTGACTTCGTTTTAAAGCAGCTGTTTTTATAGCCTGACTAGATTAGCGCTAAAGTGAAGTCTCCACCTGACATGAAAACACTAACTTCAACGCTAACTTCATGTTACGATGGACCGCTCATGCTGAAGTTTGGTTCTTTAACCAAACTTCAACATGAGCGGTCCATCGTAACTTGGTTGTTAAAACATTTCATTTGGAAACTCTGGTATAACTTAAGTTGACAACAGCTCGCTATTTTAAGTTGTCTTTCACCATTTTTATTTTTTTACTATGAAAAGTTATAACTCTAACATCACTACGTTTACGCCGACTTTAACAGACAGATATTTAAACAGCAAGTTTTAACTGCGTTTCAACTTAGGTGTAGACTGCTTGTAACTAAACACCAATGATATTTGCCGTGTTTATTTTAACAACAGTGTCGTTAAAATTTCTGTTAGAATAACTTCAGAGTATTTGGCAAACGGGTTGTCGGAAGATCAGTCTACTTTTGGCACTCCAACAGACAGAACAGGAGAACTTATCTTACTTAAAAAAAATATTTTAAATAATAAATTTTTTCTGTGTAGGCAAAACTAACTACCTACACAGAAAAAATTTTTTTCTTGTTCAATAACGAAATTCGTTGAATCAATTAATAAATTATTTGAATGCGGACCTGTAAAGGAATTCGTGGACTCAAACAAAAGTTTAGTAAAAGTAATTATTGAACGAAAACAACTATTTTTTAAACAACAACAAAATACGATATCCAAGGTTAGTTTTTTGATATTTATGTATATGCATACAAATAATTTTTTCAGACAAAAAGTTTGTTGATTTTATTTTTACTATATTTTTTTCTGTGTACCTAAAACATGGAACTATTTGCATATTTGTTTGTTTTTTTTCTGTTCCTCCTTGTGTGTTTTTTTAACAAAGCCGCCACCTTCAAAATTTTTAGACATACAACCTGAAGTGTTATAAATAAGTTAGTGAATCACATAAGCGTTAGTGCAAACCACAAAAATTTGCGTTAAGTTATGCTCTTTTAAAATCGTTAAAAGTTAGTGAATTGCACTACAGAAGCATTTAATTTAAATATAAGCTCTTTCCAATTCTTATTCTCTGCCAAGTCAGTTTTAACTGCAATTTAGCTCAATTATTGGAATGGGAGAGCTGGTGAAGAAGGTGGAATTAATATGTGCTGTGTGAGCCGATGAAACAAAATAAAGAGATGGGTTTTATTTTGTTTACTCAAAATAAATTCCCAATGGGGAATAGGATAGGAAAAGATAGAAATAAAACAAATCAATTAGAAGTTATAAATAAATAAGGTTTTAATATTTTATTGAACAAATTGTGCGGAAAATGGGCACGACTATTTTGCTTTGATCAGTATACAGGGGGGCTGCTCTCTATTGCGATGTGAAACTAAGTTCGATGCGAAAGGTAGATGCGATAAGAGTATAATTTGGTAAACAGTGCTGTTTGCGCAAACTTTTTCGCGAAATAGTTTAAAAATGAAACAGCACTGGTATTAAAAAATTAACAATAGCAAAGATGATAAAATAAAATGTGAGGAAATTAAATGTGAAAAAAAATACGAAAACGCAATACAGGGTACCAATTCTTCGATTTTTCTTTCGCATCGCAATAGAGAGTAACCCCCCAGGTAGTCCAGTTAATGACTTAAAAAATATATAGGAAATAGAATTGACAACATTTTGGCCAGTCTGATGGTAGGTTTGTAGCACAAACAAAGAAAGAGATAGCTACTGGTTTTCATAAAAATTCAGCAGATTTTAAAAAAACTGCTTTCGTTTATAACAATGTGAAACAATCTGACGATGGCAATATTAGTTACAAGGGGTAAGGTCTTAACAACTGCCATAAAATTTGCCAATATATTTTTTTGTGTAAAATTAATTTTTGTTGCTCGTCTGTTCACAGAGAACAGCACATTAATTTATGAGAAAAAAAAAGTTTTTTATTGAAATGAAAGTTACATTTTTGGCACTTTTTATTTGATGAAATATTTTTTGAAAAACATATTTCTTTGAAATGAAAGTTACATTTTTGGCACTTTTTATTTAATGAAATACTTTTTGAAAAACATATTTCTTTACTAAAAATTCCTTTAGTTCACAGTTTAATTACTACTAACATTATTAGATTGTTTTTTGCGCAAAGTAGTTAGATTTATTGACAAGGCTTCCACAATAATGCCTAAGTGGCGTTCAGAACAAACTTAAAGAATTAAGCGATTTTTGTAGAAATTGATACTTTAAAAGATGTTTTATATGTTTTCTATTAGACTTGTAAACCTCTGTAAGTCTTTATTTAGACACGGAAACATTTAGAAGGGAAACAGTTTGGTAGCATATTACCGGTGGGTAAGGGAGAATGGATTTTGTGTTCGGTACTCGGCAACACGCGTTGTTGACATTTACTTTATTGACATATAATTTAATTTTTCACATTTGCTTAATTAACATTTTCTGGTGTTTTGTGTGGTTTTAAAAATTTCGTTAATTTTGTTAAAGTAATAAAATTTTAATAAATATGGAATATAAATGGAGATTTGTGCAAGAAAGCAATTATCTGTACGGTCTGCGATCCAAAGAATATATAGACCGAATAAAATAAGCACAGGCCTATAATAAAATAAAAAATATTTTGGAAAAGAAAATGAAAAAGAAAAAGTTTACAAAAAAAAGGAAAAGTTTACGAAGCCCAGAACTACTCGTACTTTAATAATCTTTTTATGCATTTTAATTTTTTGTTACAATATATGTTGAATGTTTTTATGTACGTTAAAATTTTTTTCAGTATATTTTGAAATATTTCTGATTTGATAAACAAAAACGAAAACATTTTTCCTGAAGAAGTCTTCCGAAGGAAGATGAAATATCTAAGAATAAATTAATTAAAACATTTTTTGTTAAAAAAACTAAATTGACCTCGAGCTTAAATCAACATTTCAATTTAATTTGTAATAAAAAAGTGAAAAAATTAGGATCAAGATAAAAAAATAAATAATAAGAACTAAAAAGAAAAATGTTGTACTATTTTTTAATAGTACAGTTTCATGCTTTTACGTTTCGCTCTTCTTAAAAACCATAAACAGCCAGCATATAGGCAGCTAGAAGACGCAGCCGTTTTTTATTTATTTGTATAAATATAGTTTCAAAAGTAAATAATACCAGGCCATAGTTTAATATGTAATTCTTATGAAGAATATATCACAAAATATGTCATTTTAAAAACAAATATATTTAAGTCACATTTTTCATTTCACTACCAACCTTATTTCAGAATTACTAATTTTTCCTAAGAATAGTCGAAGCATGTACTGTAAAACACTCAAGATCTGGCAGCCGCAAAAGCCAGAATAAGTTGTTGCTGTTAAGCAATTATTGCTTTGCTATAATAATTCCAACAACAAATTGCTTCTAGTTGCGATAGATATCTTTTATTTTAATTAAACACAAATAAGAGTTCCAAGAATTTTGACAAATAAATCTGACAATTTTGCTGTTTACACCACTTGTGCACTAAAATACCAGTGTGCGAGTACACATACATATATACATATTTTTAATACACAATTCTAGCATGGAAATGGGATTTGAATAAAAAAAGAATTATGTTTACCTTTACTCAGCAAACATATGCACACATACATACATATTAAATAAATTTATGTTTGCATATATTTAGGTGTATAACCCAGCAGAAACGTGAACATGCGGAGAAGTAAATGAGTACATAAGAGAAACTAACGCTAAACTATCAAGCGAACTCAGAAAGGTATCAGTTTCTTGACGTTTTAATAGACGTTTTGTGACGTTTCAATAGATAAGAGTATATAGTAATATTTTTTCTTAGCCCTTTTCGAAACATAGATAAGAGTATATATATAGTAATACTTTTTCTAACAACTAAATAAAAAAAAGTTTGTGATTTCATTTGTAATCTGCACAATTTTCATTTGCGATCCTATAAAGTATATGAGGGCAGATTGCTATTAAAGCTATCTAGCGCTAGATGATAACACAAACATCATTTTTTTTTTTAATTTCGATTTGTCAAATGTCAGCTGTTAAAATGTCAGCCAAATTTATCGACTACTTTACGAGTATTTCTTGTATTCACTTGAAGTAAGCAACTTTTATGTTTCTCGAAAAATGGTAAAATGTAAATTCAGTGAATAAACTTTATTACTTGAAAGGGAAATGGCGAAACGACGAAGACAAAAAAAAAACTCGATAAACATTACCTTGAGTCTGCTCCGTCAGACTACATGGCAAAGTATTAGATTGCTGAATTTAAACACGGCCGAACTAGCAACACCATCAACGGGAAGGCCAAAAGAGGTGGTTGCTAAGGAAAATATCAAGAAAATCCTCGATATCGTTACGAATGATGGCCGAGTCCAGTTACGTGAAATAACACAAAAAAAAAGTTTATTTAAACCACACATAAGTAGAGCCTAAAAAATAACTAAAAAAGAAAACTCATTAAGGTCCAATAAATCAAACTCATTAAGGTCCAATAAATCAAACAAATATTTGTATTATTTAATCTTGTTTATATTGTCTTCTTCTAAATTTTCCAGCTAAAGATCTTGATTGATTTATGGTTTTTATAAAAAAGGTTTAAAGGTATTTTATTTTTAATATTTCGATAACAATTTGTTATCATCATCAGGAAAATATTTTTTTTTTTTTTTAGCTTTTATTTATTTATTGAATCTTCACAATGTGAACTAACAATAAGTATTCAAATCTTAATACTAAATACAATAAATTAACTAAGTCCAGCCAACGCTAGACAAAAAGTTTTATTATGCGCATATTATACCGGTAAAATCACCTACTTAACGCTCTGATGGTGGCAACGGTATCCCTACTTCTCAACCGAGTGTGACCACTTAAATTAAGTATTGAACTCCGTAGCGCCATCTAGGCTTTAGTATTGCGTTGTATAACAAAAGTTTGCAATCTAATTTCAATATAGAATTTCTGCCCATAAGCCAATTTAATTGCGCAGCTTTTAATTTCAACTGAGTGACTTTTGCGTCAATGTGAGGCTTCCACGTTAACCTACGGTCGAGATGAATACCAAAGTACTTGACTTCATTTTGCTGCGGAATAGGTGAATTGTTAATTTGGATAACTGAACATGTTTGTCTAGGCAGTGAGAATGTAACGTGAGTACACTTTTGTTCATTAACTTTAATTTTCCTAAGTTTTAACCATTTCTCTAATATTGAAATATACTCCTGCAAATTTCGCGAAGCTACTTGGAGGTTTTCATGTACGCTGCAGAATGCTGTGTCATCTGCAAAAGTTGAAGTGCGAATACCAGATCTGGTTGGCATGTCAGAAGTGTAAATAGGAAAATTAAAATGATGATAACAAATTGTTATCGAAATATTGAAAATCAAATACCTTTAAATATTTTTTAAAACAAACATAAATCAATCAAGATCTTTAGCTGGAGAATTTAGAAGAAAATAAAACTAAAACTGTTACGCAATACTTCACTTACTTCACTTACGCACTTTCCTTTTGTGACGTTCTATTAGTGATAATAATACTATGATTAGTCAGGCTTATATTATGATAACTTACAACAATACTATGTAATAGATAAAACAATGCTTACTGCCTGGCCCACGGTGTCACTCGACATCGCTCGTTCGCGTAAATACATGTAAACCAAAAACAACATTTTAAAGTCTGTTTTTGTTTCAAACATTTTTATGCGAACGAGCATCGTGGGCCCGGCAGTTAGTATTATAATATTGTTAAATCGGAAGTTTTTAACAACAATGTTTAACACTTTTTTATCTCAAATATTTGTTTCATTCTTGAACCATTTTTTACCGCCATTAATGCCCATATACATAAAAATTTAAATGGATTAGAAATGTGTTTTAATTCAAACATTCCATAGAGAATTTGACTAAAATTCATTTAAAAAACATTTTAATTTTGTATGAATGTGCCCATAAAAGTATATAATTATAATGGAGTGCATTTTTTATGCCTCTAAAGATTATCTATTTAAAAAATATTTGCTGGGATATGTGTAAAACCTTTTTTCAGTACACATAATATATATGTGTATATGTGTGTGTATGTGTGTTTGTAAGACATGTTAAAATAAATATACACTGAGATGAATATTTTCTAGAACAATACGTTCGAATTCTTAAACTCATGTTTAGCACAATTTGAAATTGTTTTCAATAAAACATATTTAAAATCAGCAAGAGCCAATTTTCCAATCTCGACAGAAAATGAATGCGAAAGAAAGCTAGTCTTTCGCATTTGAATAAATTTGGGTTTACCTTTCTAACTGGTAAACACTCTTATATGTATACATGCGTAGTATGTATGTTTTGATATATCGTATGCTTTGATATATAGGGTGTTTTTTTAAGCCCGATAGAACTTGAAATTATCAGTCACTGGTTTATCAGCATAAACCAGTGACTTCACGTAGCCCCACAGGAAATAATCGAGAGGTGTCAAATCGCACGACCTTCGAGGCCAATTGACATTTCTCGAAATCAACTTATCGCCAAATTTTGATTTCAGTAAGTCGATGGTTGCGTTCGCCGTATGGCACGTAGCGCCATCCTGTTGAAACCACATCTCCTCCGGATCAATGTCATCCATATTTTCAAACAAAAAATCATTGATCATGGTGCGGTAACGATCTCCATTGACCGTAACGCGAGCTCCGGCCTTATTTTTGAAGAAATAAGGTCCGATGATGCCACCAGCATGAAAACCGCACCAAACAGTGCATTTTTCTGGATGTAATGGAGTCTGTAGGGTCTCTTGTGGATTGGTCTCACTCCATATGCGGCAATTTTGCTTATTAACAAACCCGTTAAGCCAAAAATGCGCCTCATCGCTGAACACAATTTTGCGATAAAACAACGGGTCTGATTTTCAAAGCAAATTTGGATAATTTCGTAGCGTTGTTCAAGCGTGAGTCTATTCATGATGATTTGTCAGAGTATACTGAAACAAATAAAAAAAATTTTTCATCAAAATTTAATTTTTTGTGTTACTTTTTACAATTTAAAGTTCTATCTAGCTTAAAAAAACACCCTATATGTAGAGTTTTGATATATCGCTAGCATAGAATAAAGTTGGACAAACCCAAATCAAATTGCAAACACAAACACTCTATTGAGATAGGTAAATTGGCTCTAAGACTATGTTTGTAATATTTTGTGTGCTCTCCTTTTTTTTTTTTTTTGAGTGTATGCGTTTTGTTCACCTGTCAGTAAACATCTTTTAAGCTTAAAAAGCAAAATGTATGTCAATAATATTTAAAATAAAAATAACATTTAAATAAAGAAAGAATAACACCTTTAAAAAACGAACAAGGCATTGAAAGGTATCAAAACAAAGATTACAGGCAATGGACACTCAAATGTATTCATATTTTTAGAAAAAAAAAAACAAATATATAAAATAAAATGGGTTTTAAAAGCTTTCAACGAGACATTCAAGAAATATGCAAATTGACGTATTCTAAATTTTGTTGATATTTGCTATATGTTTTTTTTTATATAAAAATACAAAAAGCTTTAGGAAATAAATACAAGTATGTGACTACTTGCTCGTATACGAGTATTAACAAAGTTTTGAAAATATATCAGGAAATTTTTTAAGTTTTCAAAAGAAGAAGGTGTTTTCAACTGAACTCCAGTTTCCAAAAAAAACTTAAAGCTAGATAATATATAATCTTATATAGTAACAATCATTTGTATAGAAAAAATACAGTGGTATTCTCTAATTAACTATTCGCCTTTTTAACGCTTCCAAATCTGCTTTCTGGGCGAGCGTTTCTTTAAAACCCAAAACTGTTTCATTCAATTGGCAATAACTAATATCTTGCTTTACACAAAAGTTCTCGATACAGATAATTGTCGAACAGGAGCTGTTGGCAATACCATAAAGCGCGTTTCGAAGATTGTAAACAACGCTGGTATAAGTGTATTATATCTGAGGGGGATTAATTTAACCCTACGAGGTTCAACCAGGTCTGTGCAGACCGTTTGCATATAAATGTGTTTATAACTCTTTTTTTTAGGTGTCAAAGATAAGCCCGTCCATGACTTCCTAGAAACTGCTACTTTTAACATAATAAGTATGGAATTATACCACTTATGTGGGTATTTTCAGTTCTATTTATTTTCATACACAGCAAGCAGGTCTGTGCAGACCTAGCTTATTGCTATGGTAGCGAATGCGAATTGTGTGTAACGATTTTTATTTCTATGTACAAAAAAATAATATTAATAAAAGAAAACAAGCGACTTGCAAATACAATATCAGTGTTTGTTATGTAAAGATCTGAGTGCTTTGGTTTGAAGTGAGTTTATTTGGGGGGTTCCCAAAAAAAAAATCAGCTACAGTTGTTTACATTTGGTCATAAGTAGCAATATGACTTCCGCATCCGTTATCGATGATGATATAATGGACGTGGTGAGTTGCACTAGAATATATCAAAATTTATTTAGCAGAAGAGAGGAATCAAATGGATGACAAGTTAGCCAAATGGATGGCTGGTGCATATGAGGAAATACATTTACATTATAATTTTAATACAATTGTCAATATATTAACATATAAATTCCATGTGGGTCTGTATAGACCTAGTTATACCAGTTACCGTCGAAAAGCCCTTGAACCTCCTAGGGTTAAAGGGCACGAGACGAATAAATAAATGTTGTTTGAAAAAATTTAAATTTAACGGCTATGTTTTGATCAACCCTCGCAATTACAACAAATGTTAATCTTGATCTGGGATTTACTTATTTTTTTTAATTTATCCGGAAATGTGTGTAATTTAAAAACCAATAATATGAGTTTTTAATAAAAAAAAAATACATACAACGTTTTTTAATCGCTATATTTTTAATACATATAAAAAATATGTACAAGTACATATTTAAACAAGTAAGAGTGTAGTATACTCGGCCGGGCCGAATCTAAAATACCCTTCACGATAGTCACGTAAATGTGTACAGGCCTGTTCTGAAAACGGCCTGTTTTCAAATCACGAACCGTTTTGAAAGCACGCAGACAATTTGAAGCTATTCTGCAAATAACGTGGTCTTACGATTTACGACGTGATTTTAATTTTTCGAAAGTACGAGAAAACAGCTGTTTGTTTGCATTTTTGCTTGTTTTGTTTATAGTTTAATATTCTTGACTACAACAAAAAGTGAAAATTAAGTAAAAAAATAAACTAGCTGACTGCTAAAGAGAGAATGTAAATCACGACCATGGGTAAACAAAGAAAAATGATTTCTCACAAAACAAGCAGTGTCTATAATATTATTAATATTTATGTTTCTGTGTTAATAAAACGTAATTTGGCTGACCAGTTTAAAATCACTTGATTCAAATATTTTCTGTGTGCAGAACACCTTTTGCGTGATTTGAAATCACTTTGACAAAAAGTAATTTGCAGAACAGTCCTGGTAGTATATATCACAAATTTGAACTAAATACGCTGGGATATACATACATATATGGACCCATATCGGGGAAAAAATTTTTGCCCTGTAATCGCCATGCCAAAAAGGTAATCATACATGTAAATTTTTACGAAAAAAACCGTTTAGACTATATCTAGGGTATGGACCGATATCGAAAATTTTTATTTTCTGTATTTTAGTTGCTGCCTTTTTTAACCAGAACTGCTTTTAAGCAAAAAAAATTGTTTTTCTTGAAAATACCGGTTTAGGCTATATCTCTCTCGGGTATATACGGACCGACATAGGAAATTTTTATATTCTTTTTTTATATTGATATATTTTTATTATCAGAACTCCTTTCAAGCAAAAATGTTTAAGTTCGCTTATGCGACATTTTCCTTATAAATCGGTATAGGCTATATTTTAGGTATATATGGACCGATATCGGAAATTTGTATTTTCTATATTTTATTAACCTGCTATTATTATCAAAACTAATTTTAAGCAAAAACAATTTTTTTTTTTTTAATCGGTTTAGACTATATCTTGAATTTATGTATGTATATGGACCGACAATGGGAAATTTTCATTTTCTATATTTAAGTAATCTCTTTTTATAATTAAAACTGCTTTTAAGCAAAAAAAAAAATTTATGGAAAAATCGGTTTAGAATATATTCTCGGGTATAGGAGTATATGGACCGATGCCGGAATTTTTCATTTCGTATATTTTAGTAACTTATTACCAGAACTGCTTTTAAGCAAAAAAAAGTTGCTTAAGTTCACTTATGTGACATTTTTATTAAAAAATCGGTTTAGGTTATATGTTGGGTATACGAGGATATGGACCGATATCGGAAAGAAACTTGTTCTCGCTTTTTGTCATGCCAAATAATTGTGTCAAGTTTGAAGCAACAAAACAGACAATTTTTTTTATTAAATTTCATAAAAAACCTCCCAAAAGATTGATTTTTCGAAATTTTGGATACATCCTAGCTATATGTCTACCGATTTTACTGAATTGCAGTAACAAAATCATGAATCAATGGAGTAGCAGAATAGTAAAAGTAAAAAGTTTTTAAGTCTAGTGGTTTCTCACAAATGGTATTTCAACGGCAGGTAGACGGATATCGCCTAAGCGAATTTTCTATAAATGCTGATTCAGAATATGTCTACGAGTACCTTACAGGGTCGAAAATGAAAGTTGTTGAAATTACAAACGGAATCACAAACTTATATAACTCATAGCATTTTTGTGAAGATCATAAAAAATCAATTCTGATTCCATGATTTCAAAAAATCGGTTAAAATTTCAACCAGTATGGAAATCGTGAGACGCTATCAAAGTTGGGTGTATTCATATGAATACTTAGGAGCGAAAGGGTTAATCAATATAAGAGACTTTAGTCGCTTTCCAGTAAATCGAAATTTTTAGCATAAAATATCATGATCCACTTGATTTAGTACTTCTCGATTTTGTTTGGATTTTTAAAATTTTTTACTAAAGTCCTGATATTATTTAGATTCTCTTCTTCTAAAACTGAATTTCTCAATATCACTTGAAGCTTTCTCAATTAAATTTTACTCTCATTGATTCTCAAGAAGAAATATTAATTTATTTAATAATTTAGAGTGTAACAAACTGTAGAGAAAGAACAACCCGTAGGGGAAAAAAAATTGTAGGGGAAGAACTTGAGAAAAAACATCGTCAAAATAAATAAGTAGATTCTGTTTAAGGACTGGGGTTTCCTGATTGTTTGCTTGAAAATTATGCAAAAGCTCTAGAAATAAAACAGAATTGAAAGAAAACGTAATAAAATATATAAAATTCAAGTCATTGTTTAGCTAAACAAAACAAATTTTGCTTTATCATTTCATTTTATCTCCCAATTTATCCATTTTTAGACATGAAACCAATTTGTAATGGCCAAATTCTAGAATGATATACATTAAAGAAAAGAAAAATAAACAAAAATGTGTGTATGTCAGTATATTTGAGAAAATCAGAACGAAACCACAACAATTATAGCATGTGCACTGGCCACATTTACTGGGTAAAAAATTAAAAAAGAAAACAACTTTAAACCAAAACTATTTTTCATTTTACTCGTAAACAAACTTGGTTTAAGCACAGTAATACTAATAAGAAAACCAAAAGCAGCAGCAACAAAACTTTGATGTAAGCAGCAGTCCTATCGTTTTGAATTTCGGTTATTTTACTATATTGCATGAAATACTGCTGTTGAAGAGTGCCGAAAGCACAATTCACTCAAGCAATTTGCTTAAGTAACAAATTTAAATATTTGCAATTTATCTTTCTATAGAACAAAAATTTCTTTTGAACTCACATACAAACAAACATAAATATTAAACAAATTTGAAAAAAAAGCTTGTATGGAATTACAAACTCTATTCAGTAAGTATCTACAGCCAGAGCAACAACAACAGTGACAGCAGCAACAAACAATGGCAAACAAATTGCCAATTGAGTTAAAAAATGACTAGAACACGCACACACACACACACACACACACACACACACATACACTTACTTGCGCCATGAATGAAACATGGCTAAAGCTTAAAGCTACACAATATATTAAAAACATTCAACACATTGATTTTCATGTGTGTTGTTACATAAAAACAGCAGTTAAATTATACAATACAAGCAAGTTCGTTTAGCCATAAAATATGTACTCATACAACACACACTCGTACTGCTCGTTGTACGTTGTGTGGAGTTATGGAAATGTGTATAAATTAAAACAAATATAAAAAATAAATTGTTCATTGTGTTTTTATTAATAAAATAACTTAATGATATTTTGAACTAGATATTTAAATTTTATGTGAA
This sequence comes from Thecocarcelia acutangulata, assembly GCA_914767995.1. Lineage (NCBI taxonomy): Eukaryota > Metazoa > Arthropoda > Insecta > Diptera > Tachinidae > Thecocarcelia > Thecocarcelia acutangulata. Next base: position 114,808,238 of record OU612097.1, read on the forward strand.
TTTATACTATTGAAAAAGGAAAAGACGAGCTGGTTAGCTTCAGGTTTAAGATTACCAACTAGAGAGCTCTTTCAAATAAAGGTACTAAGACAGTCTTTTGCTTTGCTACCAGAAAGATGTAAAAATTTTTTTTACTCCGAGAAAACATAATAGGTGTGTTCCACGAGCTCTCGGACTAGTTCGGACTAATGAGAGTAAAAAGCAAATCGCTCTCTAAATTTCCAAATTTTACTCAAAGCTGCTGGAACGCAAGAACACCACAATTGTACATCTTGTAATACTAGTATTGCTTACTTTTTAGATTAAAGTAGATTTTAATGATTTTAGACGCTTAAAACGCATAACATCATATAAACAAAAGATTTGTATTATTAGCAAAAGCTGTTAACTAAAAGCAATGTGAAATTTTCAATAGATTTTTATAGTACATATTTATAAAATGAAAAGCCAAATAACAATTGCATGTTCTGTTTACAACTTCAGAACGTTTTTTTTTTAGTTTGGGAAACCTTCCATTTTGATTTCAACTAATTTTCAAACAAAAACTTTTTTTCCAATTAGCAAATTTTCAGTTTTATATGTATGTAAACATAAAACAGCTGATTATTCAATTCTAGGCCGAACTTACCCAAAAAAAGTTCGGGCCAATTTGTACAGGAAATGCAAATAAATACGCATTTTCTCTCTAAAATGCACAAAAATGTTTACGTGGAACGCTTTTGGACTACTTTGGACTAGTTCGGTGTGTTTTGTTATTCACGTGGAACACACCTAATGATTTTGTTGCTTTTGTAAGCAAAAGAGAGCACAAATTTTTACATTATTTTATTTTTCTCTATCTGCAAATCACTACTGGGGAGTAGGTTTAGACTTGGTGTAAGGCTAACCAGGCCACTCTGCTTTCTGGGGCATAGAGGAGTAGAAGATCCTCGGAACAAGCTGTAGTACAAAGTTTTTAACAATAATGCACAATGTTATAGAACATATACTAATGTTGCTGCAACTATCAGCAATGTTCTAAGAAACGCGCAATATTAAAACGCAAAGCGTTCTAAAAAACGCTTAATTCAATTTCAGGTGTTTTAAGGAGCGCGCGTTTTACTGGCGCTTCGGAGTTTTTTTTACAAAAAAAAAAAAAAAATACATGTTGTTTGTGAAGTTATATAAAACGAAAAAAATTTTACTACAAACAGAGACATTTTCTAATTTGGTGTTTTTTAACTAACAGTGTGTAAAATTGTTTCAATTTTTTATTGAAATAAAAAGAATTTTGTTCTCCTCTTGAAGAAGCTATCCAAAGGAAAGCGAAATTTGCCAGATAATTAAAAACCAAAAAAACTAAAAATTCCAAGAAAGACCGTAAGCTCGAAGAATTACACATATTAAGAAATAAAAAGAAAATATATTAAATTTTATTTGCGAATGTTATGTCCTTTTGCAACTTCAGTTTTAGCAAATTCAGTCAGTTCACTTCACTATACACATGCGAGTGGAAGTCGCCAATTTTAAGCGATATGCGTTTTCCAGAACACATATTTGGCGATTTCAAATCTCAAAACCATACCTCTTGCGTTATACAGGGTGGCGCAAAAAAAACCCTCCGATGTTTTTCGGCTGTAATTTAAAAAAAAAAATTAAATACTTTGATTCTTCTTGTGGATTATTTTTATTTGGTTTTTTAATTTTTTTACATCAAGTCGAGAATATGATGTCATGTATATGGCCGCCGTCACAGTTGATTATCATTGGAGCACTTTTTATAGCATTTTCCATCATATTGGCCAAAACTTCCGGCGGTAGGTCTTCACATTCTTGACGGATATTGTCTTTAAGAGCTGCAACAGTCTGAGGCTTGCTGACATAAACCCGTGACTTCAAAAAGCCCCACAAAAAGAAGTCTGCAGCGGTCAAATCAGGCGATCTTGCTGGCCAGTGCAAATCGCCTAAACGGGAGATTAGGCGCCCGGGAAATGCAGCCTTCAGCATATCGGTTGTGGCACGTGCAGTATGTGGTGTGGTACCGTCCTGTTGGAACCACATGTTTTCCAATCCCAATTCATCAAGATACGGCAAAAAGAACTCGTTGATAATTGCTCTGTAGCGCTCACCATTTACAGTATGCGTTTGGCCCGCGACGTCTTTGAAGAAAAAGGCGCAAGTGGCGGCAAAAAGAACTCGTTGATTGCTCTGATAGCGCTCACCATTCACAGTAACCGTCTTCGAAGAAAAAAGGTCCGATGACTCCTCCAGCGAAAACAGTGACTTTGAGTGGGTGTAATGGCTCTTCGTGAGTTACACGCGGATTTTTAGTGCCCCAGAAGCGTAAATTTTGCTTATTTACGTACCCGCTAAGATGGAAATGGGCCTCATCACTCATGATTATTTTTGATTTAAAATCATCTTTATCACTATTCCGCATTCTGGAGCAGTGTAGCGTAACATTGTTTATTAACGTGTATTTCGCATGTGTTTACTACACAAATGTCAAAACAGAACTGACTTCAGGAGCGAATCGCAAAATTTATAGCATTTTCTTATAAAAGGATTATTTTTGCGCCACCTTATACGTTTGTCAGTACACCTATTTGGCGTTTTCAAATCGAAAATGCGAAATTTAAGCGATTTGCGTTTCTCAAACTAACTTTTCTTTGCGTGTCCTAAAAAAAAGATAATGTAGAAAATGATCTATCTCCAAAACTTACCTGAATGTAAAGCAAAAATAAAAATAAATTTTTTGCAAATAATCTTTTGTTTACTATGACAGCGGTTTTGTGGCTTGACTTGACCGAATAAACAGCTGAAGTGTAAATGAAATTGTTATTTTTTTTCAAACAAAAAATTTTGATGTAAGCACCATAGATTTTATGTAACAAAATCAATTTCGGTGTTGTGAAGTCTTATAAAATCAGCACAACAAAATTAATATCAACTTGTAAAGTCAACCAACCATATCAAATGTTTCCCTTTAGAAAAATTGTTGGATTTAAAGCTGATTTATAAAAACACATTCTGCTCAATATTACGCATAACAAGTGCGGTATGCAATGAACACATACGAATATATACAAATGCTGTAAAAGGAACATATGCAATAGAAGAAAAAAACCAGTTGGCGGCCAATTTATTCCTGCACTCGCACAGTTACATGCATACTCGTAAATTGCATCCAGGGGAATTGCATTGCACTTCTTTATTCGAACCTTTCAAGTGTTTTTGAGTAGTTTTTCAATCGTTTCACGAATCAGAAAAATAATATGGAAGAAGTAATTCAAAAGAGCTGCCATATAAAATGATAGTGAAAGGGAGGGTTGAGGGCTGTAACGATTTTACAAAATGGAAACATTTTTCTTCATTTATATCTTTTAACTAAAAGAACTTGTTGTCATTTTTTTAACGCGCATAAATGCGTTCGCGTCTAAAGTTATCATTAAAACTATCGAAGATAATTATAGACAGAGTTGGGGTTCTGCTATTAAAACTTTACACTGGTATCTCTTTATATATATCATAATATTAATGATGTTAAACAATTCGCTTTAAGACCACGATTAAGATAAATGTTTTTTCAACTAGTCATACTATGATTTAAGAGTGTACAATAAACAGAAAAAATGTTTAAAAACTTAAATATGTTTGCTCAATGATTTTACTTAAATTTTCTATTTCATCATTTTTGTTCTTAAAGTCAGCTACTAAGTGCAAATATTAAACGTGTTTTTGCAACAATTTAATGCATAATCCAACATTGAAGACAATTTTGTTAAATAAAAAATAAAAGCTTTTAAGTATTCACAGAAAAATAAAAAATTTTTAAGTTGTGAGAGGAATATGTAAAGTAGTAAAAATATAAACAGGGTCTACCAAAATGTTATACTTGATAGCAGCCAGTTTTTGTAATAGCTGCTTACGCTCAATATTTTTTTTACAAAATTTTTATTTTAATGCATTGACTCCTTTTCAAATCCGTCTTCAAAAAAAAAATTTTTAATTGATTCAACGAATCCTGCACGTAGAAAAAGAAATATGGTTGATATGACAATATTTTAAGGGCAAAATACTATTATTGGTTTCAACCCAAAATGTATATACTAAATTAAGTGCAGCCAAAAACCAAAATTACATCATATAATCATATATTTGGTAAAAGTTATAATATTTGTATCATGCCTAATACTCTTAGTGTTGAAATAAAAATTTAGCTGTCATGTCCCACCATACAATATTATCACTCCTACCAATATTTTTGAAAAATTTTAAATTCTATTATCACGCAATAGTGTCGAACGTCACTATATAATATGATTATATAACAAATAGCCATAAATATAAAAACACACATAACATCTTTAATTAAATTGTAATTTATTTAGTATATTTAGTCCAATTCATATTTTGAAAAGTGGATTACAAATTTGTGAATTTGTCCAAATTTGGTGCTCCTGGAAGATTGATGTATTTTCCCTCTGGCCAAATAAATCTGTAAAAATACACATACATACCTGCATTTCTCTATGTACATAAATTAGTATACAAACCTTCTCAAACTTTATGATCATTTTATTCAATTATAAATATTTATATAATTTTCAGTATTTTTCATCTCATTATTAATATAAAAAAAACGCACACACACAAATAAACTGATTGTTTCAAAATTGAAAAAAAAAAAAAAAGAAATAAAAATATGTACGTATGTACATATGTGTTCAACAACAATAGTTAGTTTAACGAATATGTTGTTACAGATACATACAATGCATAAAAAATAGTGTATTATTGTACATAACAAAAACTATTGTTGTGTTCAAACTATTTTTTTAAACATTATTATTGCATATAACCATGTTTTAAAATTATAGAAGTATAAGAAAAGAAATGTGGAATTCTGAACAGTGGTATATTTATAGAGGATTAAACTATATTCAAAATCATAATATGCCGCTAGAGTCACAATGCACATTGTAACAGAGTAAATAGTAATGTTGCTACAACAATATTTCAAAATGCTTTTTCTTTGCGTGTGTAATTCAATAAAACTGCACCTTTTAAGAGATTGGATACAATACGTTCTTCTTACTATTAAACTAAAGTCGCATTTTAAGATCGGTGCAATTACAGTTTTTCTCAAATTAATTTAATTTTTAGCATATTTCAAATATGGTTTCGGGATTAAGTATAACTAAAATTAAAAGCAGAATAGTCCATACTAGAAGCAAGTGTATCGTACTTTTTTTTAAGAATATCCGTACTTAGATTGCTGAATTGGAAACGCCGCCTAACAAGCACTGCAACAATACTATCAACAGGAAGGCCAAAAAAGGTGGTTGCTGAACAAAGTAAATCCTCAATATCATTATGAATGATCGCCGATTCAAGTTACGTGAAAATCTTGAACGTGTGTTCAAGATTTTGCGTGAACATTTACATATGAAAAGGCTACACGCAAAAAAAATGCAATTTGGAATATTGTTGTGACAACATTAGTATATATTCTGTCACAATTTGTATTGTTACCACTCATAGTATTTTCCAATTTTTAATATAGTTTAAACCACTATAATTATGTGAGTGTTCAAATATTCATATTTGTATTGTTACATTTCTATCATTTTAAAAAATGGTTGAATGCAATAATAATATTTAACAATAAAGTTTGAATGTAACAAAACCTTTTGTTATGTACAATAATAGACTATTAATCAAAACCATACGTATGGTTAAAGCATTTATCTACAACACATGTTTGTTTACAGTGTAAACTAGCTATTGTTGGTTTTACACACGTTGACATTTGCTTATATTCATAGTTTTCATTTAGTTTGTTGGTTTATTTGTGTTTTTTCAATGTTTATAATAGTAAAAATATTTAAAAAAAAAATTATAAATATTTACTTTTTGGTGGAAATAGCAGCATCATACAAATAAAACTTTAAATCAAAAAGGTTTGTATAAGATTTTATATGGGTGAATGCCCATATAAAATGTACAGATATGTACATAAATGGGCCAAAGCAAAGACACATCAATGTTGCGAAAACGACAGGATCTCGCAAAATTTTATTGATTTTAATCTATATTGTATGAAAATATTGATTGAAAAATAATTTTATAGTAAACGAGTTAGAAAAATCAGGTTTCCTTTATAGTAGTTTGTATGTATGTGTATTTATTACATACATAATCATATAACATGACAGTTGAATTTTAATTTTTACAATAACGTTGTTAGTCATTAATAAAACTTTTACCATAAATATGGTTAAATAATAAAATGTCGGTTCTTGGCTGTACTTAGTTGTGTAAAAAAATTTCAGATTGAAACCATATTATGTGGTTGTGCTCAACCATATTATTCAAAAGTAGTATTTTGCCCTTAAAATATTGTTATATCAACCATATTTCTTCCTTTACGTGTAGCGGCAAGATGGGTGCCGCGTTTGCTTAATGTCGAACAAAAACGAGTTCGACAGGCCACTTCATAGTGGTGTTTGGACATGATAAAGCGTAATCCTGTTAATTTTTTCATCGATTAATAACTATTGAGGAAACGTGGGTCCTGCACACCTGAAACCAAAAATCAATCGATACAATCACTGGAAGCTAGTGGAAGTGCTCCGAAGAAGCCGAAAACAGTGAAATCGGCTGGCAAGGTTATGGCCATTGTATTTTAAGACACGGAATAATGCTCATCGATTATGTTGAAAAAGGATCCACTGTCACAGGAAAGTATTATCGTGCAGTATTTGATTAACTGATTGATGCAATCAAGAAAAAAACGACAAGATCCAAAGAAGACAAAAGTGCTCTTTCTTCAAGACAGCGCACAGATTTACACAGCGTTAGATACGATGTTAAAATTATATGAAATACACATCGACTTCGTTAACCATCCACCTTATAGTCCAGGTTTAGCTCCTAGCGAATTTTTCCAGTTCCCAAACTTGAAAAATCGCTCGGAGGGAAAAGATTCGTCTCAAACGAAGCAGTGATTAGTGAAACTAACGCGTATTTTGAGGGGTTCCCAAAACCGTATAATTTAGATGGTATGAAAAAGTTTCGATTTAGCTCCTAGCGATTTTCTCCAGTTTCCAAACTTGAAAAATGGCTCGGAGGGAAAAGATTCATCTCAAACGAAGCAGTGATTAGTGAAACTAACGCGTATTTTGAGGGGTTCCCAAAACCGTATAATTTAGATGGTATGAAAAAGTTTCGATTTAGCTCCTAGCGATTTTCTCCAGTTTCCAAACTTGAAAAATGGCTCGGAGGGAAAAGATTCATCTCAAACGAAGCAGTGATTAGTGAAACTAACGCGTATTTTGAGGGGTTCCCAAAACCGTATTATTTAGATGGTATAAAAAAGTTTCGTCTTGCTAAAGGCCCAATCAGACTATTATACAACTGCAAATACTTTCATTAGATTTTGTGAGCTAAAAGTCTGAACACATTTCTTGCGACTGTCAAAAAGTCTAACGTAAATTAGATTTTGCATTCACACCATCACCATGATATAAACCAACATAGATGTGCCATCATAAAACTTTTCACGGCGGCAGGTGCGCTATTCGTCGTAGGCGATAGACGTGCCGGCGCGTGAAATTCTTCAACAGTTAAAATAATAATTATGTATAACATATACAAATTCAATAGCACAAACATATTTTATGTTCTGAATATAACATGAGCAAAATACATTTATAAATGACAGCTAAATTCCAAATTTCGAGCTTTTTTATAACGACAAAAAATACTATCAGTGACGGCACCCCATCGGCTACGAAATAGCCGACTACTCAATTTTTAACTAGCTGGTTTGCTAAAAAACACTACCCTGATCCAATGTAAAGTATTATCGTTTTGAAAAGTTTCAAAAAACAACAAATTTTTATCGTATTATTTTTCGTATGTATGACGGATTACATTCAGACTATCAGACTTGCACGTATTATTTAAATTTTTGACAAGTATTAATACAAAGTATAATAGTCTGAACTGGGCTTAAGTGTATTGAGCTAAAAGGAGACTATGTTGAGATATAAAAAGATGTTTTTTTCCTACTTATGTACATTCAATATTAATCAGCCACAAGCACTACTCTCTCTTTCCTCCTTCCCATAACTTGTATCCTTAGGTTCGATAGAATGCGCTGCATATGAAAGGCCCATCCCGTCAGAACTGGTTCGAAATAAATAAAAACAGAAAAAAAAAAATAATGATCAGCCATGTGCTGAGATACGCAAAATTTTTAAATCACTTGTTAAGACAAAATCGCAAATCCCATTTTTCTGTGTGCTAAAGATCGCGCGATTTGTTTGGAGCAAAATATGCATAAAATTTGGCAGCACTTGCTTTTTGTATGGGAAAAAACTGGTTGTGCCATCTGAAGGAGCCATTTTTAAATTAAACAACTGCAACACAACAATCATATAAAAAATGTGTATTTTTTAATTGAAAATTCTTAAATCACTTGTTAAGACAAAATCGAAAATCCCATTTTTCTGTGTGCTAAAGATGGCGCGATTTGTTTGAGCAAAACATGCGTAAAATTTGGCAGCACTTGCTTTTTGTATGAGAAAAAAACTGGTTGTGCCATCTGAAGGGGCCATTTTTAAATTAAACAACTGCAACACAACAATCATATAAAAAATGTGTATTTTTTAATTGAAAATTCTTAAATCACCTGTTAAGACAAAATCGAAAATCCCATTTTTCTGTGTGCTAAAGATCGCACGATTGGTTTGAGCCAAATATGTGTAAAATTTTGCAGTCATTTTTAAATTAAACAACTGCAACACAACAATCATATAAAAAAGGTGTATTTTTTAATTGAAAATTCTTAAATCACTTGTTAAGACAAAATCGAATATTTAATTTTTTTGTGTGCTAAAGATCGCGCGATTTGGTTGAGCAAAATATGTGTAAAATTTGGCAGCACTTGCTTTTTGTATGGGAAAAAACTGGTTGTGCCATCTGAAGCGGCCATTTTTAAATTAAACAAATGCAACACAACAATCATATAAAAAAGGTGTATTTTTTAATTGAAATTTTTTTTTTTTTTATTAAAATATATGAAAATTCTAAATTTTTTTGGTGAAAATACATAAAAACAGGTCAAATTTTATTTGGACGCTTCCAGTTCCACGGTTTTATAATAAATGTTCACATTATAAGCTAGCTCACTTAGAGTTCACTTCATCATTTGCTTGCGAATTGAAATATCCAAATTTTTTGTGATTGCGACTTTCAGCACACCAATTTTGGGACTTCAAATCGCACTCACATTAATTTTGCGAAATGTGAGTTTCAGCACATGGCTGGATATCTGGCAATCATTTTATTTAATTCTTAGAAGTAGAATTCATTTAATGAAATATCCTTTATTTTTATATAATTCCCCTCTTTTAATATTATATCCATTACCTTTCTTTAACAATAAAACTGATTTATAAACTTTTCTACTTTTCTACCCTCTCATTCAATGCACTTGGCTTAAAGCTGATTCTGTAACCATGAGTCCGATGTAGGAAAAACCTGCCAGTAGTATACACAAGTGCTGTATGCTGGGAAGCAAAATGTAAATGACATTTGTTGTTAAAACTGGAAAAAGAAACAATTGTTGATTTGCATAGAAACGTTGTTTTAAAGAATATATATTCTTACAATTTGTTTCCTTTTTTTCCTTTCTGCAATTTTCCTTATTTTCTTTTAAGGTTGTATACAGGTAATGTACACTTTTTAAGGTAAAAAAAATAAAATACTTTTATGCACGTAGAGAGACGGACATGACAACATAAAAGTTGAAGTAGCACATGTGTACGAGTAGCTAGTTATTGCATATTACACTTATTCATCAATCGTTTTCTTCAGTGAGGTTGAATTTTTATAAACACATGTACGAGTACATATTAACCCATTAAAAACATTTAATTAGTATTTCGTCTCAAATACTAATAAATATGTATGTTTGTTAGTTTTTCTGTACAAAAAAAAAATGATGTTACGTTTTTATCATCTTATTTTTGCTAAAATTTTAAGCAGATAATTATTGCCCTCAGCAAAATTATTATACAATGAAAATCGTACTAAAATGAAATTTTATCATAAATTAACTTGTAGTCGTATATTTTATCTTGGCAGCGAGGTAAATCTCCAAGAACCACCCGATATAGTTCTGAAATTGATTTACATCATCACCCGCCTCTACGGCCTAATCTTATGTTGAACCAACACATATAAACTATTCACGATTTACTCAGGTCGCAAGTTTTTGCTATAAGTTTGTAGCTATATAGACAAAACTTTTGCTTAAGGGTCGAGGGAAAACAAGGCTTAATGAGTTGGTAGTACGAAGTCCATTAAGAACAATTTACTCACCTACAACTAACACAAGTTCCTAGTAATGGGTGATTTTATAAGAACTATCGGAAATTAAAAAAAACACATAAAATTCAGAAAAATGCATGAAATATTTATTTGGACCGATAGTTGGGTCGATATAATTTAATGTTTGAAGATTATTTCATGCAAATGTTGGCCGCGGCTGCGCCTCAAATGGTCCATCCGCTTAGTCCAATTTTGGCATACTCTTTCCAACATTTCGGCCGGTATCTCACGAATAATGTTGGCAATGTTGGCTTCCAGTGCGTCAATCGAAGCGGGCTTGTCGCTATAGACATTAGCCTTAACATAGCCCCACAAAAAATAGTCTAGAGGCGTTAAATCGCACGATCTGGGCGGCCAATTGACTGGTCCCAAGCGTGAAATAAACTGTTCACCGAACTCGCCTCTCAATTGGTCCATTGTTTCGCGTGCTGTGTGGCATGTGGCACCGTCTTGTTGAATCCACATATCATGCAAGTCAAGCTCTTCCATTTTGGGCAAAAAAAAGTTTGTTATCATCGCACGGTAGCGCTCACCATTCACAGTAACGTTGTGATCCGCATCATCTTTGAAGAAATGCGGCCCACTGATGCCGCCAGCCCAAAATCCGCACCAAACGGTTGTTTTTTGTGGATGCATTGGTAGCTCTTGCAATGCTTCTGGCTGCTCTTCACTCCAAATACGGCAGTTTTGCTTGTTCACGTATCCATTCAACCAGAAATGAGCCTCGTCGCTGAACACAATTCTTCGATAAAAAAGTGGATCTTCATCTAACTTTTCAAGAGCCCATTCACCAAAAATTTGGCGTTGTGGTAGGTCGTTTGGCATCAATTCTTGCACCAGCTGTATCTTATAAGGCTTCACACCCAAATCCTTCCGCAAAATTTTCCACGTAGTGGAGTAACAGAGGCCCAATTGCTGCGAACGGCGCCGAATCGATAATTCACGGTCATCACCAACACTGGCCGATACGGCTGCGATATTTTCTTCAGTTCGCACTCTACGTAAGCGTGTTGGTGGTTTAATGTCCAACAATGTAAATTTGGTGCGAAATTTTTTTACAATAGCCCGAATAGAAGCCTCAGTAGGTCGATTAAACTGACCATAAAATGGAAGAAGCGCGCGATGAACTTTCTTAACAGAGCACGCATTTTGGTAATAAAATTCAATAATTTGCAAGCGTTGTTCGTTTGTAAGACGATTCATGATTAAATTATAGACCAAACTGAAGATGTTTAACAGTGACACAAGATACAAAACGTGCGTGAGCTGTCAAAACTAGTGTTGCCAAAAAGATAATAGCAAAAAAATCACTCGTTAGTACGAGTATCTTTTGCAAGACAACAGCACCTGAGGGCTATTAGACCACGAAATCCGATATACAACAACGTTATCAGGGAAAATAATTCTTCCTGCATTTTTAGGTTTAAAGCACGCTCAGAACGTTTCAGCCAAGGCAGTTACCTCAGGGGGATTGCTCTCTATTGCGATGCAAAAGAAATATATAAGTATTGGTACCCTGTATTACGTTTTTGTATTTTCTTTTCGCATTTAATTTTACCTTTCGCACTTTTTATTTTATCATTCTTCGCTGTTGTTTATTTTGTGATACCAGTGTTGCTGCATTTTCAAACTATTTCGCAATAAAGTTGGCGCAAACAGCACTGAATACCAAATTATAGTCTTATCGCATCTACCTTTCTCATCGAACTTACTTTCGTATTGCAATATAGAGTAATCCCCCAGCATTTACCTCATAATCAGCACAGAGATGCACTGCTAAGCCCCGTTCTGTCAATTTTAACCCTTAGTAAGGAGTCTAGAAGTCCAACACAACATAAGCCATGCATCCATAAGCTTCCTAGAGTTTTATTTGCTACAACAAATGAGGGACTTCTTCACCTCTATGCCCCAGAAAACATAGTGTCTTGATGTGGTGTATGCCAAGGCGAAATCTGCTCCCCGTGGGGACAAGTGGGTGATAGATCTGTTGAGTTACATATCATTCTCAAGAAAAACAGAGGAACCAAATAGTACCCAAGTTGGCTAGCTTTTTAATTAATAGCTGGCACCGTAGTGTACTTAACGGAACCCTATATAAAAAAGGAAAACATATACTCAAGCTAGTGTACTTTTGTGTAAACAACAAGAACTATTAATTTTTAACACTTAGGTATGTATATAAAACTGTATATACAGTGTTGCCACATTAGTGCGAAAGTTGAGGTTGCGGTATTGCCTCCAGGAAAGTGGGGGATTTTTGGGATTCATAAAGCCGATTTTGGGTGTTCCCAAAAAACTTTGGAACCACTTCGCCAACCAGTTTAGAACCGGTTTTTCATATTCGGTGCACGTTTTTGCCTGGGAACATGCATCTAAACTATAAACGGTCATTCGCTTGAGTGCCAACATTGAAAAAATTCAAAGAAGTCAAAATAGAATTCTCCGTAGAATTACAGATGCTCCATGGTAAAAACTCACGAATCCACGCAGATCTGAACGTACCTTTTGTGAAATCTGAATTTGTGAAGTACGCGACAAGATATGTTAACAAACTTGAATTCCATCCAAATCCTCTTGCAGCTAATATTCTTAGTTTTGATGGTCACACCCGTCTGAGAAGGAGGGATACTTTGGCTACCATTAGAGCTACAAACAGATGACTGAATTCTGAAATAATATTCGCATAAAAATAAATTTTCGTCCAGCACTGGCAGGGCTTTAATCATAATTTTTTTTTTAGTATTAAGATTTGAATACTTATTGTCATTACATTTTTTTTATGTAGATTCAATAAATAAAATAATGAAGTTAAAAAAAAATAAATTCGCTTGAGTGCGAATTTTGATTGATTGATTCGTTAACCGAATTCGAACCGGTTTTTTCATACTCGGTGCGCGTTTTGGCCGTGGAACGTATATGTGAATTATTAATTCGATGTAGTGCGAAAGTTTGAGTTGCCATATTGTTTTCGGAAACATGGAGGGTTTTGGCGATTCCTGAAGCTGATTTTGGGAATTCGAAGGAAAACACTTTAAACGCGTTATAATACGGACAATTATCTGGTTATACGGATAATTATCTGGTCATATGGATAATTTAAGAAAAATCTTAAACAATAGTAAATGAAAGATTTGAAATTTTGTACCAAAGCATGTTTTTTAGGGTTTTAAACTATATTACCAACAGTGACCATCTATGATTTTATGTTATCCAAGTCAATTAGATTTAGAATTAGGAAAATAATCTTATTTATCAACCATTTTGGTTTTTTCATTAGTTTCAGTTAAAAAGCATAATTAATACCAATAGCTATAGATATGACATTGACTAAAAACCGTTTAACGCTAATTTATCTTTTCTATCAATGGGTTAATTATGCTTATACATTTTTTGTTTAATCGAAAATAGTTTTCCTTCATTACTTACGTAACTTATGTTCATGGTAAATATATAGTTGTACATATGTATATGGTTGTATGTACTTGTATGTGTCATCGTGCATATGAGCATATAAAACTCTAGATAAATTTTTTTTTATCCTTGAGTAAACGATAAATTTGTAAATATGTAGATCTGCATCAGACAGAATGAACGGAATTAATTGCTTTTTATTTCCAAATGATTTATTTTACTACAACTTCAAATCAAATATTATTTTCTTAATGCGTGCTCTTAAAGCTTTAAGGTGCATTCAGATTAAGCAAATATTTGATCACATGTGCACAAACACTATTTATATTTTTTCCCCTATAATAAAATATTGGTAAAGAAGAAAATATTCAGGGCTGTTCTACAAAACACTTTTTGTGAAAATGATTTAAAATCACAAAAAAGGCATTCTGCATTTAAAAAATATTTTTGATTTTTGTGATTTTAAACCGGTAAGCTAATTTGTTATCAAATTGAAGTCACATCCTAATGTTTGCACGTACTTTATTACGAATTTTATAATTTATTACATTAATAAATAACTTAATGTGTTTTCTATTGATTATTTAAGTACAATTATTTATTTTATACGAAATAACTCACTAAATTAAGATAAGACTAGACACGCTTATTTTCAAGCCTGTTCTAAAAATCACGTGTTTGCAAAGCACAACCCGTTTCAGAAGCACAAATTTGTTTTGTGCCTGTTCTGCAAATCACAATTTTTTTTTTTTTTTTTTTTTTTTTTTTGTGTTATTTTGTGATTTCCTTTATTTTACTTTATATTTATTTTATACCTTTTATATTTATTCGAAGAAATTAGCTTTATTTTGCATATAATACTACGTAAAAAAAAATTCAAATTGAAAATAAAAATATCGGTAACTTGAAGCAAAAAGCAGGAGGTTTCTCGTGCTACAGAAGAATATAAATCACATCCAAAATCACAAAAAATTGTGATTTACCCAACAGGCAAAAATCTTATTTTTGCTTTTCAAACGTCAAGTGCTTGGAAATCATGTAATTTTTAGAACAGGCCTGATAGTTTTCCTTATAATTAAATACCGGTAAAAAGAAAATACTTGGGGCTATTCTACAAATCACTTTTTGCAAAAGTGATTTGAAATCACAAAAATTTATATTAAACAGCATTAAATCAAATCCTAATTTTTCCTTATGAATTTCATATTTTATTACATTAATAAATAACTTAATGTATTTTCTATTGATTACTTAAGTGAAATTATTTATTTTATGGGAAATAATACACTAAATTAAGAAAAAATAGATACGTTTATTTTGTTGCAAAATTTGTTGTTTTATTTGGTTATTTGGTTTACTGATTTATTTTACTTTACTTATTATAATGTTTAGAAGAAATTAACCTTATTTTCCAAATAATACCGCAAATAAAAAAATCAACCTGAAATTAAAATCTTAGTATAGGTATTGAAGCAAAAAACCGCTGCTTTTTGTGCTTTAGAAGACTATAAATCACAACGAAAATCACATAAAATTGTGATTTGAAATCCCGTGAATTTTAGAACAGACCTGATTTTCCTTTTTATATGAATATTTTGCAAGCCTACTTCCTTTCTTTGGCATTAGGAATGCCAGTTTCTTCTTTACTTAATTTTAGACAGATTTTAAAGAGACGAAAGTAGTGGTTACGCTTACTTCTTCAAATATTTACTTAGTGTGAACGCAGCTTTAGCTTTCTAAAAATGTATGTATTTATGTAAATGAAATTTAAGAAATTTTTTTCTTTTATTTCCAATTAAATTTTTGTATTTTATATTCAACTATATTTTGGGCAACTTTGTATATGTAAATATTCTTCTTTTTTTTTTTTTGTTGATATCAAAATTTTATAAAACATTTCTACATTTAAAAATAATAAAAATGCATTTTTAACAATGTAGATTTTTTTAATGCTGAATTTTCATTTGAAAACTTATATTCTACACAAAGCAACAAAAAAGGGAATGTGTTTATATATATTTCGAAACAAATACAACAATAAAAGGCAAAATTATTACCGAAATTAAAAATATTTCAATTTAGTAAATTTATGTTAAAGACCAAAAATTAAACAATTTTGCCTGAAATAGATGAACCAAGCAGAAGTGAAGTATTAATAACTTATGTAAAAATTTGTTATAACAATAACAAGTGACGTAAAGCTCAGTAAAATCCGTTACACAGTAACGTAAGTTGAAAAATCACACGTGGAAGAAAAATATGGTTAAGGCCATTTATTGCTCAACATAGTCTCCTTTTAGCTCAATACACTTAGTAAGACGATATTCCAACTTTTTTTATACCATCTGAATAATACGATCTGGGAATCCCTCAAAATATGCGTTAGTTTCGGTATACACTTCTTTGTTTGAGATGAATTGATATTGACGCTACCTAGCACTAGATGGCAGCATTGAATAAACATCATTATTGGAAAGGGAAAACGGCAAAGGATGATATAAAAAAAGTAATAGCGTATTTACACTTACTCACGTTTTACATCTTTCAACATTTTGGCAAGATCTTAACTTCTTTCTATACAAAGTCTATCACCCCAATTATAAATAAAAATTCCGTATGAATTTTATAATTTTTCCTTTTGCTTTGAACACAAATTAATCATGAGGTTTTTTTATTTTTTCTTCTCTACATTCGTTGAAAACACTAAAAGGAGATCAACTCTTCAATTCTTACAGACAAAAATTATGCTTCTTTTTTACTATGAATTGAAAAAAGTACTTTATGTGAGAAATAAATTCCGTAAAGAATAAATTCCGAGAGAAATAAATTCCATGAGAATATTCATAATTGGGCTGTATATGAAATAAATCAGCATCTCTTCACAAGATGTTTGTTTCTCATTTTGCTGGACTTAACATCTTACGATTATTTTAGTGTCATCACTAAAAAAGTAAAAAAAAACTCATACCATCACTAGAAAATATACAAGTGTCAAGAGGGAGCGAACAATGTAAGTAAATTTTAATTTAATTAAAAATAATCATGCATGTTCTGAGAAACGTAAATCGCTTAAATTTAGCGTTTTCGATTTAGAAACGCCAAATAGGTGTTCTGAGAAACATATAACGCAAGAAATGTGGTTTTGTGATTTGAAATCGCCAAATAGGTGTTCTGGAAAACGCATATCGCTTAAAATTGGTGACTTCAACTCGCTGAAAGCAATAAAATTATTCACTATTATTATTCACTATTAAAGTTTAATATATTTTCCTTTTATTTCAATAAAAAGTTTAAAGAATTTTACACATTTTCAGTAAGAAAACTAAATTGAAAAATTTTTCTATTTGTCGCCAACTTTTTTTTTCGTTTTATATTACTACCACATACATATACGTATATGTATGTAAAACACATGTTGTATTTTTTCGGTAAAAACTCCTAAACGCCAGTAAAACGCGCGTTCCTCAGAACTATACTTCGTGTTGTATGGTCTGCTGCTGACAAGAGTGTGCTACTAGACCTTTAGCATGAACAAATTGCAGAATTGCGGAGTTAGGGGAAAAATTCACATAATTTTCCAGGATATGATAGTAAAGTTACAAGAGTCATTCGATCCTTTCATAAGCTCTCTTTGAAAAACTCTGGACTGGTGGTCTTGAAATATCCTTTTCCGAAAAATTGCCATTTTGATTCTAAGGTGTTATTATTTCTTTATATTAGTTCAAATCTTAATAAATTATTTACAATTCATGAACACCAGCATCTCGGACTCGAAACACGTTGCGCATAATGCAAGATTTCTTCCTCATCGTCGCCATCATCTTGTATAATTTCTAATAATTCTGCAAATTGAAGCAGTAATTGTTTTTGTTCTCTAAGGGCAATACTTACTCCAACAATTGAAGAATCTTTTAACTTATTTAATGTTTTTTATTTGCTCAAACACAGGAAGTCATACTTGACAGATGAAAAATGTTGTAAATATATTGTAAACAGACTTTTTAAATTTTCAACATCTTCCACACACATCTGTGAAGATGTGTGACATCGAATCTACTATGAGCAGAACACAAGTTCAATTGTAGTATAACCAGTTTAAAGAGGGCCGAGAAGATGTCAATGGCGATGCTCGCCCTGGTCGCCCGAGCACGTCAACAACCGATGAAAACTTTGAAGCAACGTAGAAAATGATTTTGGATAATCGTCGAATCACTATCAGGTTGTTGATGATATTGGCATATCGTTCGGCTCATGCCAAGCAACTTTTGAGGGATTTCCAAAAACGTATTATATTTAGCTGGTGTAATAAAAGGTGGAATATTGTCGTACTAAAGGGAGAGAATGTTGAGAAATAAATAATTTGTGGAAAAAAAATTTGTTTGTCTTACTTAGGTAGCTTTAATATCAATCCGTTTCCGTACCACCCATGCGTGCAGATGAAACAGATTTCACAGTCATGAGTTTGTATATTAATACTAGTAGGCAGCACTGGATGTTACCAGCATAGAAGGCAATCCTGCTCTTACGGCTACATTCGGAAATAAGAGCACTATTCAGTGAGTCCTTCATATTCTACCCCTTGTCATTGATACCTAATAGACTGGTTTTATAACTGAATGCTGCTGTCTTCTGCATAAGAGTGGATAGGGTGGTTAACTTGAGAAGGCATTAAGAAAAATAGGAAATAAAGTAGAAGAAAGGACGGAGCCCTGAGATACCCCTCAATTAATCTTAAACTCATTTATGTATAAGCTATGCATATATATATAATATATATATATATATATATATATATATATATATATATATATATATATATATATATATATATATATATATATATATATATATATATATATATATATATATATATATATATATATATATATATATATATATATATATATATATATATATATATATATATATATATATATATATATATATATATATATATATATATATATATATATATATATATATATATATATATATATATATATATATATATATATATATATATATATATATATATATATATATATATATATATATATATATATATATATATATATATTTAATTATTGTCAAAATTATTGTTGGATTTATGCATCAAAAACAGCCTAATTGAAGTAGGGATGGGTGGAAAAAATATTTTTAAATTTCGCTTTAATATCCAATATATTATTCTAAAGTATATAAAATTATGTTAAATAAGGAAAAATATTGGTTTTAAATTTGTATCTCCATCACTTGTTTTTGCATCATCTTGAAAATATTTTATATAAAAGTATACACTAGTTCATAACACCTATTTATGACAACAGCGTCATAACTCAAAATTTTTCAAGGCGGTGTACTAGCCTTTGATTTAGTAGTGGCCAAAATTTCAATTTTCTATACTCGTCAATGCCGTCAATGTATAATATAGAAGTCTTCATGATAACCATGAAGACATATATTCCATTGATGCGTTGTAAACATTTCAGCAAAGATCACCAAATTAATTGCTCTTTAGACTTTACTGTAGTAGGCTTTTAAAAATACATTTTTGGTTTTCGCTGCTTCTAATATAAGCGTATGTATGTGAGCCTATGTATGTAAGTGTATGTTTGCCCCTACTGCTTTAAAGTGGTTCAAGTATTTTTTTTTTTGCACAAGAAAAAATAATGGCAAAATTAAAATAAATAAAAATTGTGCAGAACATAAATTGTGGTATAACCGGTTTAGGGAAGGCCAAGCAGATGTCAATGACAATACTCGTCCTGGTCGCCCGAGTACGTCAACAACCAATGAAAACATTGAAGTAGTGAAGAAAATGATTTGGGATAATTGTCGAATCACTATCAGAGAGGTCGTTGATGACGTTGGCATATCGTTCGCCTCATGCGAAGCAATTTTTGCGGATGTTTTAAGCATGAAACGTCCTGCAGCGAAGATTGTTCCAAAATTGCTAAATTTTGAGCAAAATCAACGTCGCATGGACATCGCCCAGGAGCTATTGAACATCGCCAACGGCGATCTAGATTTCCGCAAAAAGGTCATAACTGGTGAGGAATCGTGGCTATGACAATAGCCCAACCATCCCAATGGAAGCGTCCAGAAGAGCCAAGACCGAAAAAAGCACGTCAAGTTCGGTCAAATGTGAAGGTTTTGCTCACTGTTTTCTTTTAATGCAATGGCGTGCATCATGAATTCTTGCCACGAGGTCGTACGGTCTATAAGGAATACTACCTTTATGTGCCGTTTTCGCGAAACAATTTGTCAAAAACGCACAGAATACTGGAAGGAACAATCATAGATTTTGTACCATGCCAACGACCCAGCTCACACATCGATGCTTGTGCGTGAGTTTTTGTCCAAAAACAAAACCGTTATCATGCCTCATCCAAAGTATTCACTAGACTTGGCCTCCACTGACTTTTTCCTCTTCCCAAAATCGAAGACGACGATGAAAGGAAAGCGTTTTGCACGATTGAGGAGATAAAAAAGTCGAAACCGGTGCTGGTTGGTGACACCAAAAAGCGCATTCCAGAAGTGTTTCGAGGATTGGAAAAATGTTGGCATCTGAGGAGGATTACTTTGAAGGGGACAAGATAGTTACTGATGAATGAATATATACTTTTTAATAATATTTAAAATAACGATTATTTTATGTCAAAATATAATAAGAAAAATTATTAATAATAAATTGTTTTTTGTTATTGTTAAAAAAAGCAGTTGTTTTAGATTATTAATTATGTTTACTTCAGTTTTATTTGAATCCACAAATTATTTTATAGGTCCACATTCAAATAAACTATTAATTGACTTGGCGAATTTCGTTCTTGAACATGAGAACAATTTTCTCTATGAATGCGTTTGGAAAGTAAAAATTTTAACAGCCTGTTCGACGATATCGAATGAAAATGTATGCGAAAGAAAGCTAGTCACTCACATACGAATCAATTTGAGTTCACTATTATTCGTTGGCATGCACTTCTGTATTTTAATTCAATTTTGATACATCGTTCGCAAAGAATAAAGTTAGAAAAAGCCCAAATCAATTTTCTTTCGCCTGGAGTGCGAATGAACTTATCCTTTCGACATTGGCGAACTGGCTGTATATGTAATTTACTCGCAACAAATTTTTTTGAGTTATAACTTTATTGCAATAAATGAAACTATACTGGTATGTACGAGTATGTGCAAGTAAATCTATAAGTATTTAAAGTTTTATAGCTAAATTTGAATCTCAAATTGTGATTTTGTAAAGAAGCCACTCAAACAGAAAATGACACTCTGGGGTATAAGAAAGAAAATGACTTTTTAATTTTCTACCACAAACGACTTGGACAAACTAAGTAGAAAAAAAAGTAGAAAAAAAAACTTACTCGCACACAACAAAAGCTTTATTTAATGTACGACAGGTGTTGTTTAAAATTGCTGACATTTAAGAATTTCATAAAACTCCTCAACTGTATACAGCTTCAGAATATGTGTGTTCATAATTTATTTATTTCTAAAGGCAGTAACCACAATATTAAGAATAAAAGTATTTTAAAGTATGGAAATAGGCAAACAATTTCGACTGACATTTTTCTGGGATAAGCTCATTAAGGATTGTATCGAAGACTTGATGCAAAAAGAAAAATCTTAGTTTATATAAAATATCAGCAAAACATTAATGATTGTATCGAAGACTTGATGCAAAGAGAAAAATCTTAGTTTATTTAAAATATCAGTAAAACCTAATATACAAATTTAATAATGTTTATTGGGAAAAACTTGAAAATTTTAATTGAGAAAGTAACTTTTTGCTTTCCTTATGAGAAAATTTTAATAATTTAAAAATTTTCCTATTATGCTAAAAACACAAATGTTGCCAAAATAAAACACATTTGTCCTATTCACAATCTTGTGCAAATGGCCTTGCATCATTGCATTTGCAAAATGTAGTATATTCTTGCTTTACACTAACAAAATACACCCAAAAATGTCACTTTTGCAATTGCAAAAATATGCAACCTCAAATGCACAATACTAGCTGTATTCACAGTCTCGTGCAAATGGTATTGCATCATTGCATTTGCAAAAATGTTTAGCATATTTTTACTCTACGCTAATAAAATACACAGCAATGCACTTGCTAGTCTTATGTGTATATGCAATACATGAAACCTATAGTTTTTATTTACTCTACTTATAAACAAGTTAATTGCAAATCGACAGCTGACAATCTGCGATCCAAACCAATTAGTTCGTAATCGCCACTTAGTTGCCGTCGCTTGTCCCGCATTCAAATAACACCAATCGATGTCTTTAGCTAACTTAAAGTCGCTTTTTCTATTAAAAAGTCCATTATTTGCTCCTTAAAGATTTTTTCGGCGTATTTATTATTAACCAAAAATTTTAGTAAATTATTTTCTACTCAAATTATCAATCAGCTGTGATTTTCGTGCTTTGCAAAAAATAATGCAAACTTAAGCATCAGAGGTAGATAGCATATATTTGCAATAGCATATTTTTGCAATCACAAATGCACAAGATTGTGAATACAGCTATTGTGAATCGGGCTATTGATGTTTATGAAAATGCACGTAATTGTGGTGTCCAACTTTGTTGGATACTAAGTATTAAATATGAATTTTTATAATAATGTAAAACTGTGGAAACATTAAGGAAAGTGGAAAGTTTCCAATTGTCAAAATTTTGTATAAGAAATCATTAGCTCTATTCACAATCTTGTGCATTTGTGATTGCAAAAATATGCTATCAATTGTGAATTACCTCTGTTGGTTTAGTTTGCACTACTTTTTTCAAAGTTCGAAATTCTCAACTGATTGATAATTTGAGTAGAAAATAATTTGCTGAAATTTTAATCAAAAATATATATGCCGAAAAAAAGCTTTATGGAGCAGTTAATGGGCTTTTTAATAGAAAAAGTGATTTTAAGTTAGAAAAAGACATCGAATGGTGTTATTTGAATGCGGGATGAGCAACAGCAACTAAGTGGCTTTTACGAACTATTTGGCTGGGGTCGCTGATTGTCAGCTGTCGATTTGCATTCAACTTGTGCATAAGTAGAGCAAATAAAAACTATAGGTTTTAAGTATTGCATATACACATAAGACTAGCAAGTGCATTGCTGTGTATTTTGTTAGTGTAGAGTAAAAATATGCTAAACCTTTTTGCAATACCATTTGCACGAGACTGTGAATAGGGCTAATATTGTGCATTTGAGGTTGCATATTTTTGCAATTGCAAAAGTGACATTTTTGGGTGTATTTTGTTAGTGTAAAGCAAGAATATACTACATTTTGCAAATGCAATGATGCAAGGCCATTTGCACAAGATTGTGTTATATATTTTTTTTTTTTTGTCTTTTAGTTTTTTAAACATGATTCAGTTTTAAGCGCTCAGTAATTGAACAGGCCAAGCACAAAAACAGCTTAAACATTTTTGATCTATTAAATTTGGTGTTAAGTTATACACAAACAAACAATAGAGCTTTGCAAACTTAAATGCGTTTCTGGTTTTTACTGTGCATATGTTTCTATTTTCAATCAAATTCTTAAGAAAAATTAAAAAAAAAAATTAAGTGTCTTTGAAAGAAACAAAAAATGAGCGATAGCAGGAAGTTGAAAGATTTTTTATTATTTTTTAATTTATCCTAAATGTGTATACAAAAGATTTTTTAATAAAATAAATCCGATATTAGATTAAAGTCATAAGCATTTCTAGCAAAATATTGGTTGTTTGAAAAAAATATTGTGTGACATTGTTGTATTTTTTTTGTTATATCATAAAAATAAAAATATTTTTTTTTCTGTTTTTGCTAGAAAACTGAAACGAGCTTAAGAAAATTTTAGCTGCTTAAAGTTTTCAACTTGTTCATGCTTAAAATGGCTCCCTATCCTTTACACTGTTCCCTTTTGGCAAGACTGAATTATTATGAATTATGTATTTAGTTTCTTTTGGATAATGACATGAAGTGTTTCAAGTTGCAACTTTCTTATTCTGACACCAGAGAAAAGTAAAAGAACTAATAAGAAAACTGAAACAAGAAAATTTTGCGTAATTTTAATAATTGTAACTTTTACATTTGTTTATTTAATTGTACAACTTTCGGTTCTGTTTCAGTTACAAAAGAGTGTTAAAGATTTATTATAATTTCTTTTCAAAATCGTTACTTACATAATTGTTAATTATACTAATCGGGTAAAACAGTATAATCAATGTATGTGTACATTAGGGTGGTTCGATTTGAAAGGATAGCTTTCAATAGCTTTCGAAACGCTACAAAAACGGGCACTCCCTAGAACTACCAAACATTAATTTAGCAAATTAGATTATCTATAGTGATATTGAGATCATTTGATTTTTAATTGGATCAAACTAAAGCAAGAGTATCTTGTTCTATCAAATTTGTTATTTAAGCATTAAACTACCAATACAACAACCATGTGAAGCTTTAAAAACATAAGTAGAAAAAAAGTACAAGCGGTATATGAAGGACAACCACAAAAGCAACATTATGCTAAATGTGACTTTTAAATAATTGATGAGAAAAGTTTGTTAACTGCAAAAATGTTGGATTTGTTCATTAATTTACGTTTTTCCGCTTCTTTTCGTTGCTATAACATGATAAACAATACATTCATTTTTGCGAGATTCACGGGTGTGTCTACACCAACCATTTTACTACACATACACCAGGAGAAAAAACTGGGGGGTTACTATCTATTGCGTTGCGAAAGTAAATTCGATGCGAAAAGTAGATGCGATAAGAGTATAATTTTGTATTCTGTGCTGTTTGCGCAAACTTTTTCACGAAATAATTTAAAAATGAAGTAACACTGGTATCACAAAATAAACAATAGTGAAGCACAACAAAATGAAATGTGCGAAAGGGAAAATTAAATGCGAAAAGAAAATACGAAAACGTAATACAGAGTATCAATTCTTCGATTTTTCTGTCGCATCGCAATAGAGAGTAGCCCGCCCTGGTACTTTTTAATTTAAGTATTTTCCTACACTGCGTAAACAAATTAACAATTCACTTATTCCGCAGCACAATGTAATCAAGTACCCTGGTATTTTCAGTGTACATACTTGCGCAAAAAACAAAAGACAGAACAATATGAAATTACAAGCTCTAATAGTTGAGTTTACTTTATGAACAATTTTGACTGCGACAAATCACAATAAAAGCTGGTCAGTTCTTGCACCAACGCCACCTCAGCAATAGAAAAACAAAATTAAAGCAAACTTTATTTGAATGATTTGAGAATCCTGTTTCTGGAAATGGAAATTAATGCAAAAACAATGTTGTTTATACCGAGACAATCACACATTACAAATGAGTTCGAAAAATTTCTGTCAATTCAAACTAAACGATAAAAAAAAATTTATGTAAGCAAAAAAAAAAAAAAAAGGAAAAAAAAGGAGAAAAATAAACAGTAGTGGTGATGGCAGGACGAAAGTTTATTTGTTTTCGTTAGTTGTTGGTCAGTTCAACTGCTGTTTGATAAAAGTAATGACCAAAATACAAAATGCCATTAATCATGTTTATTTTTTATTTAGAAATTCTATTTATTTTTTCCTTTTTTTTCGTTTTGCTTTGAGTCATCCTTTAATATCCGTTGTATATTAACGAAATTGAATTCTGTCTTTTATTTGTTTTTGATAAAATTTAAATTAAGAGAATAAATTGACTTTTATTTGGTCGCTTTTCCATTACAGCTTTGAATATTTTATTGTTGATTTTGCAAAAGATCAAAACGTTTATAATGCTGATCTATAAAGGTTAATGTAGTTAAAGTAACAACTCGTTGTTTTATTACCAGATTGAATATTCAAAGGTATAAAGCAGGGGTGCCCACAAGTTCTATATAGAAGAGTAAACACCCATACATTTAAAGAAAAACTATTTTTGTTTAATATTTTTTGTTGTAAAAGCAAAACATTTACAAAAACAAACTTCACACTCATAATCACTGTCGTCAATGTTTACCAGCAAAACGTGCGAAAGTGTTGTTGCTGTGCTCTTGTGTGTGTATGCAGTGAAGAACGATAAAAAAATACATAAGACGAAGTTGTTTGTGTATTTTTTATTGCTAGTGCTGAGCGCAGTATTTGTATATTAAGGAGCACAGCCCTATAGCTACCCAGCAGTCCACAAGTTATTTCAATTTGTAAAGCATCCGATTGTAAGCGATTGTGTTAACAGAAAAAATCAAAATAAGCATGTTAAGCACAACAAACAACTAAGATCCGATTCAGATTAGTCTTTTTCTACTCATTTTGTTAAATTAAATGTACATAAGAAGCCAAGAAAAAAACAAATGCTAATAATACAGTTTTGAACTTATCCAATCCTTGCTTACAATGTATACAGTGTTGGATGCATCTTACGGTCAAGGCCATCGCTGTGTAAATGTAAGTAGGAATTGTATACAGACTTCGGATGGGTCACGCTTACATTGTCAATGGTCGTAGATCGAAGATGTATATGCAAAACTTTCACTGGGTAAGCGCATTTACAAAAACAATTAAGTATGAAGCGCATAGGGCTGGGCACACTTGGTATAAAGAGCAGCAAATCACCTAAATGTTTAATCGGATAAACTTAAAAGAACATTTTAATTGTTTTTATGAATGAAATAAAAAACTTGATGTAATATCTTGTTCCCTAAGCAATAACCACAGAAAAAATATGTATAAGCGGTTTTCGTGGACTCCGCTGCGACTTTTGCTGAAAGCGTAAAGTGATTTCTTGACATCAGCGTAACTCTTATCTTTTATCATTATATTTTTGTGGAGGAAAACTTCAGCAAAAGTTGTTTACTGTTAAAAAAAAAAACATTGCTAACTGTAACAACAAAGAGATTAGCTGAAAAGCAAAACTTTTTAGCAAAATCATGGTACACTTAACTTAGAATAACTTTTTGTTTTTTCTCTAAATAAAAACTTCTGTTTCTAGTAAAGTAAAAGGTCGGTAGCATTCACTTTGTTATAACAATTATTATTATAAAATGTCGATACAATTCACCTTGTTATAACAATTATTATTATTGATTGACGCGCTAGAAGGAATCCATTTAATGCAAAATTTCTCTTATAAAAATCAACTTTTCAGGGCTGTTCTGCAAATCACTTTTTGTGAAAGTGATTTGAAATCACAAAAAAGGTGTTCTGCACACAAAATAGTTTTGTTTTTTGTGATTTTAAATCGGTTAGCTAACTTGCAGTCAATTTGAAATCACATCCCAATTTTTGCATGTATTTTATTATGAATTGTATAACTTATTACATTAATAAATAACTTAATGTGTTTTCTATTGATTATTTAAGTAAAATCATTTATTTTATGCGAAATAATTCACCAAATTAAGAAAAAACTAGATACGCTTATTTTGTTGCAAGATTTGTGTTATTATTTTGTGATTTGGTTTATTTTATTTTAACTTCTATATTCGTTAGAAGAAATTAACATTATTTTGCAAATAATATCGCGAATAAAAAAATTCAACCTGAAAATAAAAATATCAATAAATTGAAGCAAAAAACAGCTGTTTTTTGTGTTTCAGAAGAGTAGAAATCACATGGAAAGTCACAAAAAATTGTGATTTGCAGAACAGGCACAAATCACATTTGTGCTTTTGAAACGGCATGTGCTTTGAAATCACGTGATTTTTAGAACAGGCCTGTTAGTTATAACTAAAGAAATTATGAGAACAAAAGCTTCTACATAACAAAGTAATTTTTATCTTTATTCAGTATAAGAAAAAAATAAGCAGAATTTTTAGAAACCAATTTTCACACAATGTCGAAATGTGTATATGAAACTATATACGAGAGCTGATCAAAATAATAACCGTTATTTTAGTTTTTTTTTTTTCTTTTTTCAAAAAGTATTTATTTATTCCTCAATCTTGGCACCTTTAAAGTAATCCTCCTCAGATACAATACATTTATGACCGCGTTTTTTCCAATCCTCGAGACACTTCTGAAAAGCGTTTTTGCTATCGCCAACAGCTCCTGTTTCGACTTACCGTAATGTTTATTGAGCTTTTCTTTTATCTCTTTCACCGTTTTTCCCTTTCATATATTATTATTTAATATCTGCAGGAAATTAATTTTTTTCCATTTTTTAAGAAAATTATTTACTTTAAACAATTACAACAAATAAACTAATGAATTTGAGTGAAATTTTAACAGCTGACGTTTGACAGATCGCAATTGCAAACAAACAGCCATGTTCCGAGAACGCGCGTTCTGAAACCGCAATGTGTTTTGAAAAACGCTTAATTTATTTTTAGGTATTCTGAGGAACGCGCGTTTTACTGGCGTTTAGGAGTTTTTTACGAAAAAATACAACATGTGTTTTACATACGTCTATATGTATGTGGTAGTAATATAAAACGAAAAAAAATTTAACAACAAATAGAAAAATTTTTCAATTTAGTTTTCTTAATGAAAATGTGTAAAATTCTTTAAACTTTTTCTTGAAATATAAAGAAAACATATTTTAATATGTTTACTGATTGAGTTTACTAAAACTGAACTTGTAAAAGTCAATAAAATTATTCACTATTAAAATTTATTTTAAATAGTCAATAATTTTATTGACTTTTGCAAGTTCAGTTTTAAAAAAATCAATCACTTCACTTCAATATATACATGCGAGTTGAAGTCGCCAATTTTAAGCGATATGCGTTTTCCAGAACACCTATATGGCGATTTCAAATCGCAAAACCATATTTCTTGCATTATACGTTTCTCACAACACCTATTTGGCGTTTTCAAATCGAAAACACTAAATTTAAGCGATTTGCGTTTCTCAGAACATGCATGAAAATGTGGCTTTGTGCTGCCATCTAGCACTAGGTAGCTTCAATATCAATCCGCCCTCGTAAGCTGAAATCTCCAGCTTCCTTAATAACTATGAAGCATGCTGGTTTTCGAGGGCTGTTATGTTGCAATAGATACCTGTAATGCAAGGAACTGGTAGTAATGATTAAGTGGAAAAGTTAGCTTAAAGCTCTCGCTCTTAAATGGGCTTAGGCTTGCCAACTGATTGAGCTTTGTTTTCCATTGATTGCCTGGGTTATTGCATACAGTAGGTATTAGAAGGCTCGAGCTCTTCAGAAAGGTGTTTTTTGTTCATATGGCTACAACCACACGGCCCTATGCGACCTATGTCAGTCTTGCAAGCTACCCATAGAGTTGGTTCATCATTAGATAAAGCCGCTAAGGGAGGCGCTGGTGTAAATCAATGACACATTCTCTTCCATTTTCCCAATTTCGTTGTAAAGTTTCGTTAATCAATTTTTATTTTAATACTTAATGTGCACTAATAAAAAATAGTATAAATATTTCTATTTACGCTGCTGCCAATAAAAACCTTGGCAATTGAAAAAAATGAAACTAAAATTTTACACCCGTATTCTCCACTTTCCTTTCGAAGTATTTTATTTGAATAGAAAACGATTTATGACCCTTTTGCCATTGTGCTTTTTGAGGTGCTAAATCAACTCAATGTCAAGAGGCCAATTCAATTGTTGTTTTTTTTTATGTTTACACTCTTAGTACCAGCACTTTATTATCTTCATCTAATATCCTTGAAAAAAAAGAAGGATAGAAGCACATACCTGTTTCTATTATTTATATTTTTTCTTCCTTTTTCTACATGTATTACACACGTTTCGGCTATAAAAGCTATCAGAGATACTGGTCACAGAATAATAAAATTGGATTTTTGTCGTCTCAGATAAATAATAGGCAAATTAAAAAAATTCTAAAGTAAGTTGAAGAAGAAGAAGAAGGGTATTTTAAGAGAAAGAAGTTCAAAACAAAAACACAAAAGAAAGGTTTTCTTCAGTTTTTTTTTTTGGCTCAGCATAAATATGCAATAAGAGAATGAGATGTGAATAATGGCTCCACGGGAAGTAAAACGATGCTGTTGTCAAATATTTAAATATATAAATGGTTACCACTTAAAATCCACTTTTTTATTTTTCTTTCATATCCGGGTTTTTTGTTTCCAATGACGTTTCTTATAATTCAGTTATTTTGATAATTCATCATTTTAGAACCAGCATTATGCCTATTATAAATTACATTTATTAAAAAAAAACCATAAAAGATTTGAAATATATTTAAATAAGTATTAAATGAATGGTTGTTTATAAAATAATAATTCAGTATAACAGCTCGGCGAAAACTTTGCCCGCCTTATTAGATCCTTAGGAATGAGAAAATCAGGTATGTGATGGAAAGCGATCGCTTTGAAAAATATCGTTTTCGGCAGGTGTGATGGAAAACGATCACTTTTGAAAATATTTTGTGCAGAAATGATTGTCTACCGAAAATCACATTGTTATAAGGAAGATTAGATTTAAGTTAATAATATAAAATATGGCTCAAAACCTGAAGAAACTTGTGTATTTAAGCTTTTTGAACATTTTCAAAACGGATAAAATATATTCATCACACCTTTATTCTTTTTTAAAACGAATCGTTTTAAGTATTGATTTCTATCACACACCTGAATATTCTGGAAATATCTTACAATTTCCCTTGAGTTACTAAGTTTTTTTTTATATTTACCAATGTAAGTTAAATTCTTTCAATGACGGAAATATTCTAAGAAATTAATGGAATTAATAAAGGATTCAAATAATATTTCCTCTTTAACCTATCATTGATTTCCGCAATGAATTTTTTTTTTCTTGAACCAGTACTCAGCACTACATATGCAGTGCATTGTACCAGAATTGCTCTCAACTAGAAAAAAAAAAATGTCCCTACATGCAGAGAAAAGGCAGTTTGATATATGGTTGTGACAACATTAATGTAGTTATTTATTTATTTATTTATATCAAAAAGATTACAAGCCCTTAGGCTTACTTAATCTAGAAATCATATGACATAAAATGAATTCATAAACTAAATCCATATAAAACTATATATATGTAATTAAAAATGTTCTTGTAAATATATGAATTTTCCATATTGTAACCCCCCATCTTTTGCACTGATGTAGTACCCAAATACATATGTATGTATATATATAAATTGAAAAGAAAATATAAAAAAAACATCATTCTTGGGTTATGTTGTATAACAGCACAAATGACGAATTTAGAACCAAGAAAACTTCCAATTTTTTACTTCAATACTTCATGTGATTATTTGCAAATTATAAATAATTAATAGATATTCGTTTAAATTCTGAAGCCGATTTACCAAAATTGCGTGGCTCATATGCAATCAATTGGTTCCAAATACGCGCCACTCTTACTACAAAAGACCTTGCCATAAACAACGTAGTGTACCTAGGACAAACAATTGCAGTAGAACGTGAAGATTTACCGAAAGCAAATTTTTCTGAAAGGTATTTAGGTTTACCATATTTCATTATCTTGTAAAACTGTATCAATGAGCGTAAACTTGTGAAAGTTTGAAAATGTATTCATCACATGACCTGACACATGATCCCTGTAGCCCAGATTGAACATAAATCTTACAAGCCGATTAAAACATAAACGTAATTTAGTTAAGTTCTGCTATGACGTACCTGAAAAGATTTCAATTCCGTATAAAAGCAGTGGTAGACACAAAGACAGTGCAACTCTTCCTTTCACATCAAGAGGCAGAAAAACCCCTACACAGTAAAGCCTTTTTAAGATAAAAGAAATACGCGATATGAGCCAATTAATATGATACATAAAGTCGAGTCTCGTATCCAAATGAATACTAAGTGTCTTGCAATAACTGACGCATTCAACCGCTTCATTCATAATTATTATGTTTGGCCGATTCAAAATATTCGAAAAGTACATTGCTTTCAGACTCATATAGTTAGATGCACACCACTGCCTACCATATTCGAGCTCCTTATTCACAATAGTTTCCAAGTGATTAACACCCAGACTGGAATTTTAATGTCATCAGCATATGTATAACACTTACTGGAAGCTATTACTTGATACAGATCATTCATGTACATTACAAAAAAGAGTGGTCCAAGAATGGATCCCTGTGGCACACCTCTAAAAATTTGTAAAGTCGAAAACGATATCCCCTTTTGTTCAACATATTGCAATCTATTATGTAGAAAAGACCACACTAATCGACAGGCAGATGCGCCAAACCCAAAATATCTGTGCAGCTTGTGGCATAAAATTTCATGACTTATCGAGTCAAAAGCTTTGCTTAAATCCAATATTACCAGCACTGTTTAAGATAAGATTTTTCCATATTACTTCTTATATTTTCAGTAATATCTAAAACTACGCCTGTCGTATTATAGCCTTGTCAAAACCCTGATTGAAAAGAATTTAATAGTTTAACAAAAAATACACAATGTGTTAGCGTATAATCTGTTACTCTTCTTCTAGTTCTATTGTTACAATATATAAATTTCAAGATATGGTTGCATGCAACAATAGCAATTGTGAATTTTTTGTGTTAGTCTTCACTACTCTGCATTGCTTGATTACTTATAAAGGAAGTATGAGTATCGGTGCTGATTTTTCCTTCATACTACCTTTATGAGTGATCACGCAATGCAAAATAATAAATATCAAATCTTGATCAGCAATTGGACATACATATATCAGTATCTGAGGTTTTTAACATTATTAAATTGCATTTAAATACTTACGTAAGCTAACAAAATCTTCGTTTTTGGGGAATTGAAAATTCCTGTATATTGAGTGGAAAGCCGCTACATTCAGTCAAATCTACTATGTGCATGGTTGCAATATTTGACGATTTATTGTCATTTTGACGACTTTGGGTGCTGAAAGTAGCTTTTTGACGATTTGACGATTTAAGGTCCGTTTTTGACGATTTTTACTGTCATATCCTCCAAGCAACTACATGCATACTTGCTGTTGTTTAAGTTAATTTATGTAGGAAATTAAACTAATATTTATGGTATGTATGTTTATAATACTGAAATATTATGTGATAATTATTGTAGAGTATACATATATTGTATATATTAGAGCCAAATTTTAAATATTATATGTGGATAGCGCTTAAAAAAAACTATAATCTAAAAATTTTACAAATTTGTATGTAGAAGCGTGTGCTTATATTTTAAGGAGACTAAATTTGAAGATGATTTCAAAACTTTAACTTTTATAATTCCTTACAATATTATAAGAGCAGAATTCTTCTTAAGGTGTATTTTTTCTAGCATAATGATAGAATTTTATTATTTCGTCGTAGAATTCGAAAGACGAGAAATTTAATACGAGTTAAAGTAACGAAACTTGAAAAAATTTTTTACGTAATAAATATGAAAATGCTAGATTTTTGGTATAAAGTATCCTTCTATGACTAATGGCATTTTCTTTTCTAGAAAAAGTATAACATTTTCAATATTGTTTTGCCAAAAAATATACAGAAGTATAGAGTATTCTCAACTCTTTTTCGGATATTTATAGTTATTGCGACATCTTCTTTTCATCTCAATAAAACTTAAATTTTAAACTTGAATTTTAAGAAATAAAGTGCAGCATAAATGCAAAACTTTTTCAGAAAAGAAAACGGCATAAGTATATCCAAAATATTAGTCTTATCATCCTCTGCAAATTTATGAGTTTGCATCCAAATTTTGGTTACTAAAGTCTACTTGTATCTAAAACTTTGCAACTTTTGTTGTTATGACTATGAAATATTAGTATGCCTAATTTAACAGAAGTATTTAGTATAATAATAGTACCTTTTATCAAATGAAATCTTATTTTAAAAATATATGTGACAAATATTAATGAATGAAATTAACTTCATGTTTGTAGGAGTATATATTTGTTGTTATAGCTATAAATGTTGTAGTTTTTTATGAAAGGCAACAACGAATTATTTTTCTTTACTTTACCCTGTGGAAATAATTCTTTTATTAAAAATAATTAATTTTACTAGCTGACGATTTTTTTTGACGATTTTCAATAATGATAATGACGATTTTGACGATTTTTTCCGTTGAATTTCACGATTTTAAACCAGATTTATCTGGCATCTAAGACTGTGTGGTACGGTTTTCCCACCACGGGACAAATTATTGGATAGTATTTTTTTGAGCACGCCATCAGCAATACAGTAAATGTTACCGCGACTTTTTGTACTTTTATTGCAGCACTCAAGCCGAAGCTGTGCTTTGATCTCTGTAAGAATTTATTTTCTTTTTTTTTCAAGTGTGCACATGATTTTTTTTAATGGAATATATATTTGTAAGCTGTTCTTTTTTTTCTATTAGTAGCAAAAAAAAAAAGGGCACAAAAAATCTCTCTCAACAAAATTAGCTAGACACTAACGGGCAATGAAAGATTTTTTTTTTAAATGAAGCGGAATCAAAAGTTAGTCCTTAGGCATCAATATTACAATTTAAAAACTACATTACAGCAGAGCGGAAGAAAAAAATTAAGAAAACCAAAAACGTCTATAACTCTACGACTACTTTAAGTTTGCTTTACGAGGTTCTTTTATGGTTTTCAAAAAGTTTTTGGTTAGCGAATTTCTGTAGGCTTGTTTTCCATTGAGTGTGTCGTGGGTGAGTTTTGTGGCATAACCTTTAGTGTTTGTAGCTTAAAGTTTCTGTCTAACATTTTGTCATTGAGTGACAAAAGCAAAGCAAAGTTTTGTTGGACTACAATCGCAAAATAAAGGTCATTATTTTGGTTTAACTGTGAAAAGTCTTGCAATCTTTTATGCTCTTTAAGTTTTTTCTTTTTGTGTGGGGCTGAACAATTCTGAGTTTATTGGGTTAAAAGTTATTATGTTAGAGTGCTTTTTCTTTTTGCTTTGTTTTTTTTTTTTTGTGAGTTTCTTTTATGGCTAAAACTTTTATGTTGACAAATGAGGAAAATCATTTTGCTTTACCTATCAGAATGAGCCTGACAAAGAGAATAAGTTTGTGTTTTGTAAAAGAACTGTCTTGTTGATTTCTTTTTTTAGTTTTAGCGTGAAAACCCAATGAAGCAAAGTTGTACATTTAATATGTTTTGAGACGCGAGCCAAGTTGTTGACCAAAAAGTGTTCAAATGATTTTTACAGATATTTAGCTTTACTTCATAATCATTGGCAACCCAGCGAACATTTTTATTGCTAAGTAATGTGTTAAAATGTTAATACCCATACTCTTCACTACTTCTACTTTGATATTTTATGTCAATTTTCATTCTCAAAAAGCAGAGAACGAAAATTCAAATAATTGAGTTTTATTCACTATATTAGCTTCTAATATTGATACCAATCGAAAACTTATAGAGGCCAATTATGAATAAAAATTCCGTAAGAATTTGTTCACTTTTCTCTTTCCTCCAATTATGAACAAAAGTTAAATATGAGGTTTTTTATTTTTCTCTTCGCGCGATTCGTTGAAAACACTAAAGAGAGATCAACTCTTACAGTCAAGTTAACAAAAATTTTGAGTTTCTCTTGAATTTGCATTGAAAAAAGTATGTTATGTGAGAAATAAATTCCGTGAGGAATAAATTCCGAGAGAAATAAATTCCGTGAGAATATTCATAATTGAGCCGATAAACTTTCTATGTTTCTCAACTGTCTTTATGTCGACATTTCATGGGACTTACTCTAAACATCAGTAGACTTTGGCAACTTTTGAAAAATATTCTCAAACATTCAGCTTTATATTCCAATAGTCTAATTTATAAAAATATCTTAATTTAAGGATAATCCATACATTAGTTATTCAACGGTTTTCACCTTATTAAAGGGCGTTTCAGACTATCATACAAGTCTTAAGATTTTGATTGGATTTTGTGGGACAAAAATCTAAAGATATTTGTTGCGACTGTCAGAAAATCTAACGTACCATTACATTTTGTTTTCACACCATCACACCTAAAGTAAAAGAAGAAATATGATGTGAAAATAAACATCCAATTTACTTAACGTCTGGTTTTAATATTTTTATTATTTGCTTTTGCAACAAATGCAACCCTGATCCAATGAAAAATCTTATTGTTTAAACAAATTTCTAAAAATGGTGAAGTGTTATGGGATGTCAAATCTTTTACCGTATTATTTCTCATCTTCATAACGCTTTACATTCACACTATCACACTTGCACGTATTATTTGATTTTTTGACAAGTCTTAATACAAAGTGTGATAGTCTGAAATGCCCTTAACCAGTAATAAAAAGGCTTATTTATAAATGCTTGATAATATCACATTAACTATTTAATACTCTTGAGGCTATATGTTGGCAATACCTTGTTATATTGTTCGAATTTTATACTTTTTTGAGACAATTTGTTTTGGAAAAATATAATATTGTGTTTTTATCTTTGAAAATAGAATGTAAAAAATTGTCGAAAATAATTTCTTTTATTTTTGAAAGGGTTCGTGAAAAGGCTGAACACATAAAAAATTCAGGATATGCAGAAAATAATGAATTTTGAAATACTTTATTTATCCAAAAGAACTTTCTATGTAAAAATAGAATTCGTAAAAGTTTAAAATTTCTGCAGTTGTTGACAACTCTGAAAGATAATTTAAAAATTTGCTTAAAAATAAAATATAACAATAAAAATTATAAATAGCTTTTATGTTTCCCAGCTATCTATATGTCGACATTTCATAGGAACTACCCTAATCATCAGTAGACTTTGTAAATTTTTGAAAGATATTCTCAAACACTCAACTTTATATCCCAACAATATAAATAAATTGTTGAGAATTTAAAAGAAGAATGCTCTAAAAATACCTGTCAAAACACAAAAAACAAGATTTTCTATTCATAAACGTCTCTAACATTTCTTTACACCTTTCAAACAAATGAACAACCGTTGGTTGCTACGATTTGCTTTTTTGAAAGTATCGAAAAGCAGAGAACAAAAATTCAAACAATTAAGTTTTTTATTCGCTATTTTTAGCTTCTACCATTTATACCAATAAAAATTATAAATAGCTTGTTTTCTATGTTTCCCAGCTATCTATATGTCGACATTTCATAGGAACTACCCTAATCATCAGTAGACTTTGGAAATATTTGAAAGATATTCTCAAACATTCAACTTTATATCCCAACAATATAAATAAATTGTTGAGAATTTAAAAGAAAAATGCTCTAATAATACCTGTCAAAACACCAAAAAACAAGCTTTTTCATTTATACACGTCTCTATCATTTCTTTACACCTTTCAAACAAATGAACATTCTTCTTTTAAATTCTCAACAATTTATTTATATTGTTGGGATATAAAGTTGAATGTTTGAGAATATCTTTAAAAAATTTCCAAAGTCTACTGATGATTAGGGTAGTTCCCATGAAATGTCGACATATAGATAGCTGGGAAACATAGAAAACGAGCTATTTATAATTTTTATTGGTATAAATGGTAGAAGCTAAAAATAGCGAATAAAAAACTTAATTGTTTGAATAAAATATAGCTTGAAACAAAATGGGAATGGGATGAGACCAATTGGAAATAAATGTTGGCATTACAAAATCTTCAAGAAATTTTCAAGTGAGCGATTTTTTATACAGATTTGAAATTGGCGATTTTAGAACGCTGTCTGACAAGTAAGAATCAATCTAAAATTGGTCAAATATTGCTTATTTATTTTTATTATTCTGGAAAGTTGTAGTTTTTGCTATTTTTTGAATCGAAGAAGTAATTTTTGAGTTTTATTTTACCTAAAACTAACACTACACGGCGCTGTCATATCCGAGGTACTATTTCTTATAGATTTTCATAGAAAAAACGGTGTATTTACTGTTTCAGACATAATATTTGAATCCTTAAAGAATTTCTACAAACAACAAGGCAATAAAGTTGAAGAAGAAAGAAACTTGGCGTTTAGCTGAGGTTCATATTCAACATCGGCCGTTAAAATTTAACTACTCGAAAGCAGTAGCACCATTTCTTTGTAGAGTTGAGTTCATGAGCTCTTTTGAAAGAGTGCTCTTTTTAGTTCAGCTCTTTTTACTGAAATATGTCTCTCTTTTAGTTCAATAGTTCAGTGCTCCGTAAATAAACGGCTCTGTTCAGGTTTCATGATAAAGAAAAGCAAAACAAAAATGCTGTAAACAAATGAAAAGTACAATTATTATAAGAATTAATAAAAGGTGAGATTATAAATTTTCAGGTGTGATGAAAATAACTTTATTAAAAAGAAAAAAAAAAACAAAATATATGTGATAATGTCTCGATGTTTTCATATTCAATTATGGTCACGTATCATATCATTTAATTTTATAATACAAAAAACCAAAATAAAATTGTGTTGTCTAATATTCTGAATAGTTATAGTATTTAACATAGATATGTACTTTTTATGTCAAATTCTGGCAGCACTGTTTGACTACTTCCGTATACATATCTACCAGAAAGAAAGAAACATAAACGAAAAAGAAAACTTGAAGACAAAAGAAACATGAACTACGGAACTAAAAGAGCTTGCAGAAATGATCGGCTCACTTAGCTCCCTGAAGTGAATAGTTCAGTGACACTAGTTCGTTCGCGAACTACCCAACTCTATTTCTTTGACAGCGCGATATATAAACCGATAGCTCACTTTATATACATTGCCTGAAAGAGCTAATAGATCGATTCTCGCGCTATAAATTTTGCGGCGCCTTTTGAGTTATGACATATCTACACAGTTTTTGCTGGAAATGAAAATATATGTATATATTTGTTACACACTTACCGATAGTGTCAATTGAATTTATAAAGTTCGTTTTATTTTATTTTCATCTCAAAAATTCTCAAAATTTGCGAACAAAATGTTTTTATAATGATAAATATCAACTTATTAAATTAAAATTTTTGGATATTATTAATCGTTAATAACAGCTGAATAGTGCTATTATGTGTTTATAAATAATGTTTTTTCGATTTCTTCTTATTAACTCTTAATAACGCAGTCAAAAATTTTCATAAATTAGACTGCAACAATCCAAAGCTGGAATTGAAAAAATTTAAAATAACGATTATTTTTTTTATCAGACCTCGTATAAGACAGGCTTTATTTAATTTATTTTCAAAAAAAAAAAAATTAATACATTATGGTATTTTTATATTATTTTACTTCAATTAAAAAGGTTTCACTAAAAAAAGCTTTTATTTTTAATGCAAAAAAATGTTTGCATCTAAGAAACTTTCTATCAGTGTAAATAAATTTTTAACAATTATCTTTAAAAAAATAATGAGAACTAAAAATAATAAGATGCCAACAATATCCTAAAAGAAACAGTGTAGTCTTTTCTTTTATATTTCCGTGCTTTATGGTGATTTTGTATTATTTTACTTCAATTGAAAACGTTTCACTAAAAAAAGTTTTTATTTTTAATGCAAAAAATTTTGATATCTAGGAAAGTTTTTCTAAATTTTAAACAATTATCTTTAAAAAAATAATAAAAATTAAAAGGAATAATATACCAACAATATCCTAAAAGAAACAGTGTAGTCTTTTCTTTTATATTTCCCTGCTTACTTTTGTTAATAATTTATACTATGGACATCGATTGGTGTTTTAAAAAAGTACCAAAAAGTAATACACGAAAACTTAAGCAAGTGAGTCAACAGCTGGAAAACAAATAAAAACAACTGCATATATTTTTTAATTTAATACAAATTTTATAGTTTTAAAACGCATAGTGAACTTTACCTTTATTTTCTTTTCCAATATCTGCATAAGTATGCGAAAACTTTATTAACACAAAGCACTCGCATAATAAAAGCCCCGAGCTGTTTTCCATAAGAACGGAATAAATTGAAAGTTCATACGAAAAGTTCAAAGAGTAGAACAAAAAATGACAAAATAAATTTGCACTTGTATTTATAAGGTATAAAATTCACTGAACTTCCGCTACATCTGCAAATGGCATAACAAAAACATTTTATGGAAAACTTTTACAATATCGAGGCTACTTTTCATTTTTCAGTAGCAAGCATGAATGTGTTTGTCATCTTTGTGCACTGCACTTCCGCCCTGTTCCCATACGAAATCGATATGCTGGAATATTTTGCTTTAAAATAGAAACGCAAATAAAAAAGGTTTTATTTTTGGGTGTTTATAATGTTTTTTAATATTTTTGTTTATGTTTTCTTTTTCATAACTTTTTTACATTCGAATATTCGTAGAAACTTTATTTTTGCTGATATTTTATTTTAGGAGTTTTATTGACAAACAGTCTAAAGAGATCACCCTTTAGGAATAACTTGTTAAAATTATTTGCCATCAAGCTTTAATATCTCTAAACTGGTCATCTCACATGAGAAGCTCAAAAACTCCGTGCAAAAATTTTGTATTTATATATTTTGTATTTGCAAATAAAACTTTTTCGAAATATACTAAAAAAAAAAACAAATAAAAATACCACATCAAGGGCGTTTTTAAAGCACATCCATACCTGAAAATCAAAAATTGCTTTTAAGTAAATTTTTTTTTGTAATAGAACTGTATTGTATAGTGCTTTATTTATAAATATTTTTTTCTTGCTATAAAGGATTTTTGGATATATAATATAAGACTTTGGAACAAATTCATGTTAGAGAGTAAGAGTGAGGGATGAAAATAGAGGCTAAATTAGAGGACCCGTGTCGCAGCGTTTGTTTATGTTAGTTCAAATGGTTTTTAATCGATCTTTGAACTATATATTGTGTATATGTTCTTTTTCTTTTGGCTATATCTCATCGAGTAATTGAAATTTTTGAAATCTGTAAAAGCCAAATTATTTCAAGAGACTTGTGCGACTATACAGATTATACAGACCAACAAGTCTACTACCAATAATTTCAAAACTGTTGGAAAAATTTAATATCAAGTTTTGCCTTTCTTAAGAAAGATTTTTTACAATACAAATTTGCTGTAATCAATCATTTTTAACTAAAAAGACTAGAAAAATTAATCAACCAATTTTTTAGCTGAAGGACAACTAGCTGTTTCGTAGCCGCTACACCACTCATCAACACCGATTCGGATTTGAACTCGGGTTATGACGTATCCTAAACTGCTCCCTTAACTACTCAGCCATCGAGCCATTCAATTATTCTCTCTATCTATATTCATCTCATATTGAATCACATATCGTTAGTCTCACGTAGAAAGGCCCTAACTCGCATTTTCCCTGAATTGAGCTGTTTTAGGAATTCTACTTCCTTTCACACAAGTATACAATGTCACAATAATTTAATTATATAATTTCATACATATCGCTCTTACAAGCAATTGAGCAAAAAAGTTACTTGTAGATGTACCTATTTATACAGTTTCCATTACGATTTTTCCTTCTCCTGTAAAATTATAATTATTTTTTTCCTTATGTACGAGATTAACTAGTTGTGAGTTCGAGTCCAACTTCAGTCAAGAAGAAGGATTATTTTTAATTATAACAATAGTTGCTGTGAAACAAGACCAAAGAAGAACAGAAAAAATAATTGAATACGACTAGCTGGGGGACAACTAGCTGCTTTTACCACTTCAGCCACCGAGCTCTTTAATTATTCTTACGTTAATGTTTGCCACATATTGATAACATATATGCAATTGTTATAACCCCAGTTGTAATA
Source organism: Thecocarcelia acutangulata (assembly GCA_914767995.1). Lineage (NCBI taxonomy): Eukaryota > Metazoa > Arthropoda > Insecta > Diptera > Tachinidae > Thecocarcelia > Thecocarcelia acutangulata. The sequence goes on from OU612097.1 coordinate 114,849,571, forward strand.
TATTTTTTTTTATAATTATTTTTTTGTATAATTATTTTTGTTAGGGCCTTTCTAAATGAGACCAACGATATGAATTTTATGATTTACAGATGTTAACGAAAGTATTACAAAATACAAAAAATAATACAATTTTAGAGGAATAGACTTTAGTTAAATTGATAATTAATTCTCTGTTATTGGTAATAATACACTGTATTATAGAGTATGACTATACTAATGTTATTGTAACCATGTTTTCAAACTGCATATAAAACATATGCGTTAATTTAAATCGTTTTCTTATGGTGAGTTCCATGTAGCTATAGTTATACTTTGAAATTTGTTTTGCTTCTTTTGAATTTTATCAATGTTTGGTGCCGAGACATTGGATCACATAGAGCATTTATGATTTCGTTGTATGAAAAATAGGTATTATAAAATTTTGTTGCACTACCTTCAGTTTTACCTGAGTGTCTTTTGCATGAATATTAAATTTAGCGACGTGTTCCGTGTTGCGGAATAGTTTAAAATTAATTTTGACAAGCGAATATGTTACTTTACGCTGTTCAAATATTGCACATGTTATGTGAATGAATTTTGTCTCATTAACTTCGATTTTTCAAAGCTTCAATAATTTCCACCATATATGTTACTCATGATAAACACATATTTTTGAATTAATTTTACATCATATTAGAAAACATTCAGTATGTACAAATCTACCCATTAATATTAAACCTTTGAGCTGGAGTACGGTAACGAATCACTGCTCTTTTAGTCTTTTTGAATATTTCCTACAATTAACTTGCCTGAGCTTCCTCATATTCGTTGCTTTTAGTCCGCATATTTTGAAATATTAAAATCTTTGTTTTTATTATGTTTATTCGAACTGAAATTATTATTAACAAATTGCAAAGTTGAGGTTACAAAATCATGAAATATAATTTGCTGTTGTGTGCAAATGCAAAAAATGAGCAATAAAATCGCAAAAAATTAATTTTCATTTTGTATTACCTTAAGGAATAATTTTGCTGCAGTAATAATAATTTGCCATCTTTTTTTTTATTATATTTTCGTTGTCTACTAAAAGTAATTATCGAAGTCACGTTCAAATAAACCACACCCCCTTGTAACAATAAAAAATATTTTTTTTTTACAATTCGCAAGAACATAAGTATGCAATCATGCATGTAAAAGCATTATGGATTGAAAAAAAGGTTTTATGTGTAATAATATTAAAAATTGTGAACAATTTTACATATCAATAAAAGTAATTTGTTTATGGGAAACGAATGATTAATAAAAAAATTATTATATGTGAGTTAATTCATTTAACTGTAAAGTTAATTCAATTGACATTTAGCGCGTGATTTTTGCGACAAATTAAACATTGAAGGAAAAATCTTTTACTGTAAGCTGAAGCGCACACACATACACACATATACATCAGAGAACAGCTTTGAGCAATTGCAATAAATTATACTTGCTCAAGAACATAGAAAACATTACATTTCATTCAAATTGGATTTTGTGTTCAGCCGCACAAAAGTGCAATTGATTGTTAATCAGTAACCCAATGAGCAACATCTTCTCTATGTGAGTGCAATCATTGTTAAAGTGTTCGTATTTGAATAAAAATGAATGCGCATGTAGTTCGGGAATGATTTCTTGTGTTTGCGTTTTTGTTTCGGAAGAAAAAAACATTAACAAAAAACAATGTAGTGATGTGTTCAACAGTTTTTCTGTATGCTTTTTGAAAAAAAAAAAAATCAAAATAAAATACAGATAGAAACAAAAGGCTTTCATAGAAAAAGCCAATGTACAGTGTAACGCTCAAAGTCGGAGGCCTCATTTTGGAGCAACGCACGTGAAGTCGTGTTTCCGTTTTTTCATATATTAGTATTTATTTAGTTATTCAGTTCATTATTTCATTTATTATTAATCATTAACGCAAGAAGCGTTGTTCTATATGCTTTTGAATTAATAATTAATTTAGTATAATAAGTTACATGTAATGTAGATTAAATTATTTCTAAGTTTGAAAATTGTATTCATAATTAACGGTCAGCCTAGATGCCACCACCGCACAATGAATAAATATCAACCATGAGACAATGTTTGCTAAACACAGCCGCACATATGGTTGCGTGTAGGTGTTAGTACATGTATGTTTGCTCAGCGTAGAGTATAAAAACACGAGCATCAGCATATTCAGGGCAGTTTGGTCAGTGGCTGGCCTGCAGGTAAGACGTGCCTTGAAACAAGATTTTTTAATTCTAATTCAAAGCGTCTTGTTTTCGAGTGATCACAGCTGTGGCGAAGTAACCAACAAGTGGCTAGTGAGGAGTTTTCAACTCCTTACATTTTACTCTTGAGTGGTTCATCTTTGCCTGGTTTGCCTCGTCGTCAGGTTGGTATTCGAGGGAGAGTTTTGAATTCTCCTGAGAGCAGTTGCCAACGTTGGAGGGCGACGGAGAGTGAAGGTGTTATTAATACCTTCACCATCTGCCAGAGGAGTTTTTAATTCCACTCCAGCGCGACACCAGAAGCAGTGGATCTTTGGGGAAGCGAGTTCTACCGTGCAGGAGTTTTCAATTCCTCCATAGTGGCTCGCGACCCCCCTTATAACGCAACGTCAGCCGTAAGTGGTGCCACAACCTCACGTGACCAAACACATAAAAAGAGAAGAAATATTTTCTCTTATTACTTTATTTAAATAAAGAGCCAACATTGAAGACTAATTCTGTTTTTTTGTTTCTTTATTCTTTATTGAAACGACCCTGGACTACACTGAGCTATCCCAGCATAAAGCGTAAGTGTCGTTACAACTGTGAGAAACGAAGATGATACAGCCTTATTTACTATTTATATGCATTACTTTTACTCTTGAATTTAGTCTTTTGCCTAACGTTGAACGAGCAACATCTTGTTTGCTAAATAAATCTTTTTATTAAATACCTGTGTATGTATTTGTGTTGTTTTTATTCCTCATCGAAAACTATTATAACAATTCAGAAGTGGAATAAAGAGCTAAGCCATCAAAGAGTGTTTTTTAAACGAATATACAAAGCAAAGAAACTGTTTCGGGATACACACGCAAACGTACATGCATAATTATGTATATTTTGTAATCGCGAATAAATAACGAACGTTGTTAAAAGGAAGCAATAACATTGTTTTTATGTACACGCAAACGAACTCTCTCAGAGACTGTGTTTCTACATGAACGTGCACAGACGAACAAACGTGTTGTTGTGTATTGCATGAGGGTGGAAATTAAGTGTTAAAGAGAAAAAGCAAAGTAAAAGAGAACTTGAGTGATCTGGTTATTGCTCGTAGAACGACATACATAAAGCTTAAGCAAAATAAAAAAGCAACTGTACGAGTGAACAAAAGAATCTTTGTTTGTGAAATAAATGTGTATATAAGCAGGCAAAGACAAGTAAATAGTTTTTCAAACGTAACGTCTGTTAATAAGAGGAATTTTGCACATAGTTACATACACGCAACGTCGAAATAATACAAAGAAGAAAAGTGAATTTTAAAAGACAAAACGAATAAAAAAAAACGTCAGATGCTATAGGCAAAATAAGTGAATAGAGATTTCAAACAAACGTAACGTCTGCAATAACAGAAATTGTGTATACATGTACATGTTTTTTGTAAAATAAACGGTGAAAAAAAAAACGAAACTGAACGTTAATAATAAAATACGATAAAATGGTAAAAATAAGTGATTTAAAAGTTGAACAAATAAAACAATTATTACGTGATCGTGATATTTCAAGTTCGGGTAACCGGGCTGAAATAATTCAACGGTATATAGAAGTGAACGGGAGTGAAGAAGTCGACATGGCTCCTCCAGAAAATTCTATACAAACGCAAATAGACGATTTAAAAGAAATGATGCAGAGTATAATGAGAATGGTACAGTCAAATGTAGCATGTAGTGCGACGGGTGCTATCGCACGTAATGATAGTATGAACAATAACGCAAACGTTTCAACGCACAGTAACGGTAATGGTGACGAAAACATTACAAGAGAAAATATGAACGTTAACGGAAACGGTGTAATGCAAGGTTACGGTGATTGTGATGTGAATGTGTTAAGATGCAATTCAAACGTTAATGATAATTTAAACGTAGAAACGCCCAGTCGTAATCAAATTGTTAATCGTAATTCGTATTCGGTTAAAGAAATTTCGGAAACAATTCCTGAATTCGATCCGTCAAATGACATGTCATTATCTGTTGAACAATTTGTCGAACGAGTGAATACAGCAAAAACTGCGTATGAATGGGAAGATAAAAGTTTAATGTTAGCTGTTTATAGTAAACTTAAAGGTGTGGCAAAATTGTGGTTAGATGTGTCTGAACAAGTGTATTTAAGCTGGAATGATTTGTCCACAAATTTGATTGAAGAGTTCACTTGTAAGCTGGATGAGGCAGAAATGCATAAAAAAATGTGTGATGCTTATAGAAAGCCAAACGAAAAGATCTTAGACTATTGTTTTAGAATTTGTGCAATTGGCCGTAGATATAAATTCAGTGAACAAGCCATTATAAAATATACGCGCGATGGTCTAAGACACCGTGAACTGCAGTCTGCCACGGCAGCATTACGTTTTAATTCATTAAAAGACATGCGTGAAACTTATAGTGAATATTTAAGAAACAATTCCGTCGGTAAAACAAACTCTGAAAAAATATTTGAACGTTATAAAAATGAAAACGTATACAATGGTAATCGTGTATCATATGAACATAAAGCAATTAAATGTTATAATTGTAATGAAAATGGTCACATATCGTCAAAGTGTCCAAAACCACAACGTCGCCGTAGATGTCGCGATTGTCAAAAAGTGCATCCGTTAAATGAACCTGAAAATTGCGGTAAACGAACAGTGAACGTACGAAACATAAAATCCCAAGATGACGCATTTACAAAGAAAGTGATTTGTAATAATATTGAATTACGTGCTTTTGTTGATACGGGAAGCCAATGTAGTTTAGTACGTAAAAGTGTCGCAAAATGGTTAACACGCAATGTCGAGCCGTGTTCATTAAAAATAAACGGTATTTGTGGTGGAATAGGCTACTCCACTGCGTTTTTGGAGACTGAAATAATGGTCGATGGTTTAAGGCTTAATCTCAGATTTTATATTGTTGATGACAACGTAATTCACGAAGATATGTTGCTAGGTCAAAACGTTTTTAAGAATGACAACGTAAGAGGTGTTTTCGAGAACGGTAAATTCGAAATCAAAGATTGCAGTATTCGTCTAGCACGTATTGAAGACAACGATATCCAGTACGGCCAAATAAACGAACTACAAAAGGCAAGTCTTAAAGAAATTATTGGTGAGTACCGTGATATATTTGCACTAGAGTTAAACGAAATTGGTCTAACTGATTTGGTCGAACTCCGAATCGAACTGAATACTGATAAACCTATTGCTCAAACGCCATATCGTATTCCTGAGCCTAAGAAACGCATCGTGAATGAGATGGTACAGGATCTTTTGGCTAACGACATAATCACGAAATCTGAATCCGAATACGCAAGCCCAATAACCTTAGTCAAAAAGAAAGATGGTAGTGATCGTTTTTGCGTAGACTATCGTTTACTAAACCGGCATATGCCCAAGCAAATATTTCCAATGCCGAACATTGAGGAAAGGTTACAGAATGCAAAACGCTATGCGATTTTCTCAGTTTTAGACTTAAATAGTGGCTATTATCAAATACCAATAGCACAAGATTGCCGCAAATATACCGCATTTGTTACAACCGAAGGTATATACGAATTCAAACGCATGCCTTTCGGCTTAAGAAACGCGCCAATGGTATTTCAACGACTAATGGCAAAGGTTAAAGAAAGAACATTACCCGATGATATGATCCATTATATGGATGACATTTTAATTGGCAGCCAAACCGTTGAGGAAATGTTTGAAAAACTTAAACGTGTCTTTACAGCGCTTCGAACGTGCGGACTTACACTAAACCCCCGCAAATGTTCATTTTTTAAGAAAACCATAACGTTTCTGGGTCATCAGTTAACTCCAGATGGAATCCAACCAGGTGAACTTAAAACCGAAGCAATTCGTAATTTTCAACGACCAACAAACGTGACTGAAATTCGTAGATTTTTGGGTTTAAGCGGGTATTTTCGTAAATTTGTCCCTAGTTACGCTATTATTTCGGAGCCGCTTCGTAAGTTGTTACAGAAAAACGAAAACTTCAAATGGCAACAACCTCAGGAGAACGCATTTGTCGAATTGAAACATATTCTTACAAGTGAACCAATATTAGCAGCCTATGACGTAAACGCCGAACACCAAATTCACACCGACGCTAGTTCAAGTGGGTTAGCAGCTGTTCTATTACAAAATGTAGATAACGTTTGGAAACCGGTCGCATTTTACAGTCGTTCAACAAGTTCATGCGAGAAAAAGATGCATAGTTACGAATTAGAGACCTTGGCAGTAGTAGAAGGTTTAGAACGTTTTAGATATTATGTTTACGGTAAACCTGTAACTGTAATTACCGATTGTAATGCCGTTAAAAGCGCAATGACGAAAAAGGAACTTGTACCACGAATCGCAAGATGGTGGTTGCGCATACAAGATTTTGATATACAAATTGAACATCGGTCCGAACATAGAATGTGCCACGTTGACGCACTTAGCCGTGCTCCTTATGAAACTGCCCGTGAGGTAGAAACTGCTTCTCTTAGATTAGACAAAATAAATATTGATGATGGTGATTGGTTATTTAGCATGCAGTTGCAAGATGCTCATCTTAAAGAGATTATCCAGAAAATTAATGAGAACGATAAATTAACATCCGCCGAATTTGTTTTAGACAAAGGACGATTGTATAAAAGGTTTGAGGGTAAAAAGCTTTGGATGGTCCCTAAAGCCCTAAGATATAAAGTAACGCAAGACGCACATGATAAATATGGTCATCTTAGCCTTAATAGAACGATCGAAAAGATCTTACAGCTGATGTGGTTTCCACGAATGCGTAATTTTGTAAAATCATACATCAAATCCTGTGTTTTCTGTGCATTTAACAAACCATCGTACGGAAAGAAAGAAGGCGAATATCATTACAGCGATATTGAACCAATTCCATTTAAAACTGTTCACGTCGATCATTTGGGCCCATTTCCAAAATCCAGTAAAAGAAATGAATACATCTTAGTCTTAATCGACGCCTTTACCAAATATACAATAATCAAAGCGGTGCCATCAACAGCGACGAAACATGTTCTTAAAGTATTTAGCGAAGCCAGCAGCTATTTTGGTATGCCAGAGCGTATAATAAGTGACCGAGGTACGGCTTTTACCTCGAAAGAATTTGAGAACTATTGCAACGAAAATCGAATAAAACACGTCCTAAATGCAGTTCGAACGCCAAGAGCCAACGGACAGGTCGAGCGGATGAACCGAACTATATTATCAATGCTTCTACCGTCAACGAAAAATGATAGAAAATGGGACGAGGAACTGCGAGTCATTCAATATACTATCAACTCAGCCGTTAATTCTACAACCAAACGATCCCCGAACGAACTCCTGTATGGATACAAACCTCGTGATATCCTTGGCAACAAATTATTACTAGTATTACACGATGACAATACCGACAATACTGAAACCCCAGCTAATGAAGACCAGCGGTTACAACTCTTAAATGAAATACGTCAAACAGCCGTACGTGATATCCAGATTTCTCGAGAGAACGCTAAAGCTCGGTACGATAAAAGGCACTCCCCTCCAAAATCATATGCCGTAGGTGATTTAGTCCTTGTCGGGAATGAAGCTCCTAGTACAGGGCACTCACGTAAACTCGAACCACGTTTCAAAGGTCCGTTCATCGTGACGAAGGTACTTGACAACGACAGGTACGTAGTGGAAGACCTACTGCACTCCAAACGTACATCGCGCCACTACAGCTCAGTATATGCCTCAGATGGATTGAAGCCTTGGTGTGTCCTTCCTCCTGCTGATGACAGCAATGACGAAGAGCCGAGTGAATTCTGCGAGGACGCCGAATATGTCAGGAAAGGCCGACTGTGAGAAACGAAGATGATACAGCCTTATTTACTATTTATATGCATTACTTTTACTCTTGAATTTAGTCTTTTGCCTAACGTTGAACGAGCAACATCTTGTTTGCTAAATAAATCTTTTTATTAAATACCTGTGTATGTATTTGTGTTGTTTTTATTCCTCATCGAAAACTATTATAACACAACATACATAGTTCATTTTAGAATTAAAAAAAAAAAAAACCATATTTAAAAAATTAAATTAGACTTACTTAGTGCTGTTCATAGACCACAGACGAGCAACTCGTCTAGAAAATTTGTATGAATGTTACTAAGTTTTTTTTAGTGATTTCCATATACAATTTTTTAAGCGAGTGCTCGTCTGTATTATATGAACAGCACATTAAAATACCTACGTACTCGTATATAACAAAAAAATCAATAAGAACATTTTATAAAGACATAAAATTACTTTATTAGGTACATATGTACGTGAACCCTAAAATAGAATTTAAGAAAAACGAAAAAAAATTATGTATATATGTTTCAAATACATAGAACTCACTATCAAAGTAACACAAAAAACTTGAAGCTGATATACGTTTCTCAGAACACATATTTCGCGTTTTCAAATCGAAAATGCTGAATTTAAGCGATTTACGTTTCTCAGAACATGCCTGAAAGTTTGAATTCAGAATTGTTCTCATTTTAGATCACAAGATATAACCGATTATATTTTCAACTTTTAAGATCCGCCTAACCTATAACAGGGTTTATTTATTAAAACATCAATGAGTGTTTAGTTCAACGGTCTGGTCACGACTCACTTTATTATTCATCTTATTATCTCTATGACACTTATTTTAAGCGTTGTGTATAAAAGTATTATTTATATTAAAGTAAGGTTGTATATTAAAGTAGTATGTGCATTGACGTATTAAGGTGGAGCATGGGCATTACCATATTAAAGAAGTGTATGGGCATTGCCATTACACCTAAATTAAGCATAGCAAGTGAAAAAAAAATTTTAATTTCATCATGCATGATCAATATAAGCAGAACTCGTTCTGTAAAACAATGAAATTGCGTTATGCTGAAAACTCTCAAATGAATTTATGTTGCTGTCGTTTTGAAAATATTTTAGTAGTCGCCTACACAACTACAATTGCCGATTGCAGCATTTGCTGTTGTGAAGTTGTGAAGTCTGCTGTGTTTAAAGCTTAAATGTTACTCAAGTTGTTGAGCGAGCTTGAATGTTACTCAATTTGTTGAGTGATTTTCATTTCAAATTTTTTTGACGAGTCTGTGTTCTATGAAGATCAATTAAGTGAATTAATTTATTCTTTTCTTTCACCTTTCTGCTTGCCAAACATATCAGAAATAATGAAAATGTGCTAAGTACTACGGCATTATTTGCTTATCAGGCATGTTCTGAGAAACGCAAATCGCTTAAATTTAGCGTTTTCGATTTGAAAACGTCAAATAGGTGTTCTGAGAAACGTATAACGCAAGAAATATGGTTTTACGATTTTAAATCGCCAAAGACGTGTTCTGGAAAACGCATATCGCTTAAAACTGGCGACTTCAACTCGCATGTTTATACTGAAGTGAACTGATTGAGTTTACTAAAACTGAATTTGCAAAAGGCAATAAAATTATTCACTATTAAAATTTCATATGTTTTCTTTCTATTTCAAGAAAAAGAATTTTTTCTTGAAATAGAATCTTGAAAAGAATTGAAATGTGTAAAATTCTTTTCTATTTCAAGAAAAGAATTTTACACATTTTCATTAAGAAAACTAAATAGAAAAATTTTTCTATTTGTTGTTAATTTTTTTTTTTTTGTTTTATATTACTACCACATACATACATATGTATATATGTATGTAAAACACATGTTGAATTTTTTCAGAAAAATCTCCTAAACGCCAGTAAAACGCGCGTTCCTTAGAACACCTAAAAATCAATTAAACGTTTTTCAAAACGCATTGCGGTTTCAGAACGCGCGTTCTCAGAACATGGCTGTATATAACAATTTGTTTGAAGGCAATATATAAAAAAATATTACTTAATATTCATTTTTAACATTGATTTGAATTTAAAAGTACAAAATGAAATTCATAATTGATATTGAATGTTTACAGGTACTGAATCAAAGATGACGAAATATAAACAGAAAGAGCATGAGGAAAGAAATAGAGAAAGAATACAGAAATAGTTAACGCTTTCACTTGAGAGAATCATTCAGTTGAATTAATTCCTACATGAATGACACATGACTACCAAAAATCAAAAAATAATAACTTTTGTTGGAGCAACCGTAAGAAAGTAAAACAAACGTAACAACTTTTATGAGACTTTTAACAGATTAATAATATTATAATAATTTTATAACATGCAATTTATTATTACTTTAAACAAAGTGTACTAAAATTCTACTTGAAATTTAAAAAAAGTTAATGTTTTCATAACTCTATTAACACAATATTTTCTTTTTTTACAGACTATTTTGTTTCTAAAGTAAAAGGTAAGTGTAAATTATAAAACCAATTTTAAGAATATAAAAAGTAAAATGTTAAAAAAAAACTTCAAAAAATAAACGACGTTTGACAATATGTTAACAAACCTCAAAACTTTGTGCTATAAACCAAATCCTAAAGAAACACCACTTTTGCCCTTAAATAAAACACATATGTAAAAGTGTAAGTGTCGTCTATTTAAAAGACTTTCAGAATTAATCTAAACTTCTCGCACACACAAACACTTACACACCCTCATACGAGTACGAAAACTTTAAATGACTTTTTGAATATATAAACAACATCAAATTTTTTAAATAAAAATGTATCATAAACAAATTTTTATAGTCATTTTTACAACCATCGCACATAGAAATAGAAATTGTTGTTCAACAATCAGGAATATTTCAAGTTGAGACAAAAATCCTGCTGTAGCTGTACATGTGCTTTAAGTCTTGAGATAAGGCAAAGAAACACTGTCCAATGGAGATAAAGAAAATAAACTGATGTGTAGACAAATTTCTGCTGGTAGTTCATTTTAAAATGAAGGTCTGCAATAAAGTCTTAATCGTTAGAGAATGAAAAAAAGAAAAAATAGAAAAAACAACAGCACAAGGAAAAAACATAAATCGATTTACAAAGTAAGAGTACTAATAGTCAAGTGTGTGTTCCTACTCGTATGTATTCGCACATACATACAATATCAAAGTAATGTGCACTTGTTGTGTATCTATTGACTTTTTCAAATTAACTTCATCAGTTTGAAAGGTTTTTTTTTTCTTTTATTTTTCTCTATTTTCTATTGCCTGTATCTTTTATCGAAAAGTTTTGAATGGCTTTGAAAAGTGTGTCTCGATTACGAAGGATAGTCGATTTATATCAGCAAATGTTTCACTAAAGTGTCTTTTTTAAAAGAGTAAAAGCAGATGACAAAGTTATTTGTTTAATACAAACAATAACATTGTTATTGATAATTGCTCACGAAACAGCTGCACGTTTTATTAGGGGGTTCAAAAACTTTTTTCTTTTGAAAAGACAAAAACATAGCTGAGTAGGAGAAAATGCGTAGTTGATTGTTTTTGCAAAACTAGGTCAAGGGAATATCAAAATCTAACTTATTTCATTATAATTTGTTTTCTTGTTTCTTTTTTTTTATTATTATTATTTTTCTTAGTATTTTTTTTGTTTGGAGATATTAAATCTCAAATGAATTTTCCATCGCTTAAGTATTAATATAAGAGTACGTGTCTTTCGGTAAATTTGTGATGATGGATGTGGTAACTAAGTTAATTTATCGTAGTTTGTTTTATATATGTACTGTACTTAAATACGAGGTTTGATCAAAAAATATCTATTATTTTAATATTTCTGTTATAATGGGTGATTTTATAAGAACTATCGGAAATTTAAAAAAAAAAACACATAAAATTCAGAAAAATGCATGATATATTTATTTGGATCGATAGTTGGGTCGATATAATGTAATGTTTGAAGATTATTTCATGCAAATGTTGGCCGCGGCTGCGCCTCAAATGGTCCATCCGCTTAGTCCAATATTGGCATACTCTTTCCAACATTTCGGCCGGTATCTCACGAATAATGTTGGCAATGTTGGCTTCCAGTGCGTCAATCGAAGCGGGCTTGTCGCTATAGACATTAGCCTTAACATAGCCCCACAAAAAATAGTCTAGAGGCGTTAAATCGCACGATCTGGGCGGCCAATTGACTGGTCCCAAGCGTGAAATAAACTGTTCACCGAACTCGCCTCTCAATTGGTCCATTGTTTCGCGTGCTGTGTGGCATGGGGCACCGTCTTGTTGAAACCACATGTCATGCAAGTCAAGCTCTTCCATTTTGGGCAAAAAAAAGTTTGTTATCATCGCACGGTAGCGCTCACCATTCACAGTAACGTTGTGATTCGCATCATCTTTGAAGAAATACGGCCCAATGATGCCGCCAGCCCATAATCCGCACCAAACGGTTGTTTTTTGTGAATGCATTGGTAGCTCTTGCAATGCTTCTAGCTGCTCTTCACTCCAAATACGGCAGTTTTGCTTGCTCACGTATCCATTCAACCAGAAATGAGCCTCGTCGCTGAACACAATTCTTCGATAAAAAAGTGGATCTTTATCTAACTTTTCAAGAGCCCATTCACCAAAAATTTGGCGTTGTGGTAGGTCGTTTGGCTTCAATTCTTGCACCAGCTGTATCTTATAAGGCTTCACACCCAAATCCTTCCGCAAAATTTTCCACGTAGTGGAGTAACAGAGGCCCAATTGCTGCGAACGGCGCCGAATCGATAATTCACGGTCATCACCCACACTGGCCGATACGGCTGCGATATTTTCTTCAGTTCGCACTCTACGTAAGCATGTTGGTGGTTTAATGTCCAACAATGTAAATTTGGTGCGAAATTTTTTTACAATAGCCCGAATAGAAGCCTCAGTAGGTCGATTAAACTGACCATAAAATGGAAGAAGCGCGCGATGAACTTTCTTAACAGAGCACGCATTTTGGTAATAAAACTCAATAATTTGCAAGCGTTGTTCGTTTGTAAGACGATTCATGATTAAATTATAGACCAAACTGAAGATGTTTGACAGTGATAAAAGATACAAAACGTGCGTGAGCTGTCAAAACTAGTGTTGCCAAAAAGATAATAGCAAAAAAATCACTCGTTATAAGTTGACAATATCAGCCATTTTGGATTGTCAGCTGTTTTTTTGACACATAAAAAAAGTTTAGTCGTGTTGTCATGTGCTCTCCAATTTCTTACTATTCGGATAAAGAAACGGATCAAAGAAAATAAAACAAAAATAAAATATTTTGTATAGACGTTTATGGCATGGAAGCATCATTTTTTTACTTTAAGCGTATCCTGTCAAAATTTCAGCTATAATCTTTTATGGTTGCCCAGAGAGAGCATCCGTGAATCACAACTAAAAATGTCTATCGATCTTCCGCAGTTACACAGATAATGTGCAGTTTTGCTATCATTCACTATTATAAAATATTAATCGATTTTGTTTTTGAACTATTCTAATAAAAAATATATTATCTTTAATATTTAATTATTTGATCTTGTTTTGGTAAATATTTCTTATTTTTGCAGCAAAAGGTCTTTTTATGTTATATAAAAAATTTAACAGTATTTATTTTCAATATTTCGATAACAATTTGTTATCATCGTCAGGAAAATTAATATGTTATTGAAAAATTTTTTAATAACATATTAATTTTCCTGACGATGATAACAAATTGTTATCGAAATATTGAAAATAAATACTGTTAAATTTTTTATATAACATAAAACGATCTTTTGCTGCAAAAATAAGAAATATTTAAAAAATATATTATTGTAAATGTTGGAAATCGTTACTTGGACCTGTGCAATTTTTCCTATCGAATGGAAATATGAGGTCTGATCAAAACATAACCCTTATTTTCAAATTTTGTGAGTTACCTTTGTTCGTTTTTCGCATTTTTTCCTGTTATGCTGGTACACATGTCTGTTTTATATGTTGGCAATATCAGCCATTTTGGATTGTCAGTTTGTTTTTGACAGATAAAAAGAAAGAAACTGTATTAATTATTGTGTAGAAAATGAAATTATATGCGCAAGAAAATTTGAAATGTTGACTGTGGCTTTTGGCGAGTATACTGTGTGCAGAACACAGGTTCAATTGTGGTGTAATCGGTTTAATGAAGGCCGTGAAGTCAATGACGATGCTCGTATTGGTCGCCGGAGCACGTCAACAATCGATGAAAACATTGAAGCAGTGAAAAATGAAATGATTTTGGATAATCGTCGAATCACTATCAGAGAGGTTGCTGATGATGTTGACATATCGTTGGGCTCATGCCAAGCACTTTTTGTGGATGTTTAAGGCATGACACGTGCGACAGCGAAGATTGTTTTAAAGTTATTAAATTTTGAGCAAAAATAACGTCGCATGGACATCGCTCAAGAGCTGTAGAACATCGTTAACTACGATTTAGATTTCTTCAAAAAGATCATAACTGATGATGAATCATGTGTTTATGGCTATGACATTGAAACCAAAGCCCAATCCTCCCAATAGAAGTGTCCAAAAGAGCCAAGACCGTAAAAAGCACGTCAAGTTCGGTCACATGTGAAGGTTTTTTTCACAGTTTTCTTCGACTGCAATGGCGTGGTGCATCATGAATTCTTGTCACAAGGTCGTACGGTCAATAAGGAATATCACTTTGGAATAATGCACCGTTTGCGCAAGCAATTTGCACAGAATTGTGGAAAAAACAACTATGGATTTCGCTACATGATGAGGCACCAGCTCACACATCGATGCTGGTACGTGAGTTTTTGGCCAAAAACTAAACTGTTATCACGCCTCAACCATCGTATTCACCCGACTTAGTCCCCGCTGACTTTTTCCTCTTCCCCTGAAGACACCGTTGAAAAGAAAACGTTTTGCTACTATTGAAGAGATAAAAGAAAAATCGAAAAAAGCGCGCTTCAGAAGTGTTTCGAGGGTTAGAAAAACCGCTGGCATAAGTGTTTTATAGGGGGATTACTTTGAAGGGGAGAAGATAGTTATTGATGTATAAATAAATTCTTTTTGAAAAACTTTCAAATAATGGTTGTATTTTGATCACACCTCGTAGATAAGTATGTGTTATGCAGGAAATATCAGCAGTGACTATTATGGACACAGTCACCAGTACTAGTGACTTATCAGCCATGTTCTAAAAAACACGCAATCTGAAACCGAAAAAAGTTCTAAAAAACGCTTAATTGTACTGCTGTTCTAAGGAACGCGCGTTTTGCTGGTATTTCGGAGTTTTTTACGAAAAAATAAAATATATATTTTACTTACGTATGTGAAATACGTGTTAAATATATATGAAGACGTTTTTTAATTTGGATTATTTAATTGGAAGTGTATAAAATTCTTTAAACTTTTTATTGAAATAAAAATAGAATATATCAAATTTTAATTGCGAATAAGATTAACGGCCTTATTTATAAAATTTTTTTCATGTTTATTAAGCTCTTATTGTACAAATTTTGTATAGAAATCAGTACAATAACAGCTTATAAACTTGAAAAATGTTTTATAAATAAGGCAGTAAAAATATTGCCTAAATTTATTGGGAATTTTACTAAAAATATTTTTAATCTTTTTTAAAAAAATAGGGCCTTAATTTGTTAGAAATTCGACTAAAAATATTTTAATCTTTTTAATTATGTATAATTTTATTTCCTTTTGCAAGTTTAGTTTTGACAAATTCAATCAGTTGACTTCAATATACACATGCGAGTTGAAGTCGCCAGTTTTAAGCAATATGCGTTCACCAGAACATCTGTTTGGCGATTTCAAATCGCAAAATCATACTTCTTGCGTTATATATTTGTTTGAACACCTATTAGGTGATTTAATATAGCCCCTAATTAACAAATTATGAATGTCCCTATTAAAACTAACAATCAAGGAATATAATCTTTTTGTTATACTCGTACATGCAGGAATAATTTTGCACGTCTAAGACACGTGTCAAGGCAATTGTGGCAAAAGAAACTAAAAGCATTCCTTTCGCCCTTTAAAAGCATAAATGACTTTTTAAAAACATAAAATCTCCCATAATGGAAAATCAAAGTCAATTGATGTAAATGAACTTAATGAAACAAAATTTTAACGTAAAGAGTTTGTTCTGCATGCCAAGCAAAGTGTCAAAATTATGTTGCTGTTGTTGTTTATCCATCCATCCAACAAAATTGACAATTTTAGCATTTGGTCTATGCATAACAGTATTGAAAAAAGTCTGCCACAGCAGGTACGTGTACGTGTGTGTGTGTGTGTGTGTAAGTTTTTAGAGCTCCCTGAACTCGAACGATTTTAGTAGCACTGGGGGGTCATTGAGAAGTATTCAATTACCATTTAAAATATAAACTTGCATCAATGGCAATTTTTAATTTTCCTATTTGAAAATTGTTGGCTGTAACACATGGCCTGGTGATGCTCATATTTTATTTTCGTTTTCTGCAACTGCCACTGCATGGGCACTGAATATGTGTATGTATTTATGTGTATGTATGTGTGTGTGTGTGTGTGGTTGGTAAAACTTTTAGTCAAATGATAAACATTGTTTTCAGCTTTGCATTAAAATCATATTTGTTTTCACATGCTGATATATATTTAGAGTTTAAAATTTGAAGTCAGTCAAATAAACGTGATTTAAAATTCACAATCACACACATACACATACACAATTCTGGTTATTGATTGCATTGGTAGACTGTTGACGTAACTGAGTAAACGCCAGGCAGGTTTATTGTTCAACCAAATTTTGTTTACGCCCATGGGAATTGGCTGAGAGTTTGCTTTTATTTCAAAGATAAACAGAGACCTACAATAAATTTGTTTATATAGAATAATGGCACTCATATGACGAAGTTTTAATTTTAATGTTGTTGCCACAATTTATCAGATTTTGACATATTGGCTGCATTTTTAATAAGATAAAGTAACAGGCACTATACAACCTTGTTGAATCTAACCAAGGTTTACATAATACATTTATTTGCGAAGGGGATTAAAACAAGACGCGTTTTAACAACTTAAGGCATTTTGAAAGTTTGGGGCTTGTTTTGGTTAACCCCAATACATTCTTCGAGGGAAAATTCCCACATTTACAGTTTTAGAATTTTATATGCGGAGGCGGATTGATATTGAAGCTAAGTAAATAGGAAAAAAAACTTCAAATTTTTTATCCTAGTTTTTCGACCTTTTTAAAGTATAATTGTTGTTTATATGCGTCTTTTGTTGTAGAAAAAAGTATTAGATTATTAATCGATATTTCGAAACCTCTATGTATGTCTTCTTCAGGATTTTTTTTTTTTTTATCTACAATTTTCCTGAAGAAGACTTACAAATGGGTGTCGAAATATCGTTTCCTAAACTAATACTTTTTTCTACCACAAAAGACCTCAAGCTCATATAAACAACAACTGTAAAAAAAAATTTTTTTACACCCATTTATTTCTCAACATACAGCTATGTTCCAAGAAAAGCGTAATCCGAAACCGCAAAGAAAAAAAGACGTTTAATTAACTTTTTAGTGTTCTAGCGAAGGCGCGTTTCGGAGTGGTTTACGAAAAAATACAATATGTCTTGTACATACGTACATATGTCTGTGGTAGTTATATAAAACGAACAAACTTTATTAAAATAAAAATAAAACATATTGAAGTTTAATTAAGAATAATTTTATTTCTCTTTGCAAGTTCAGTTCGTAGAATACCTTAAGCAATTACACTAGCTTAAAGAATTGATGAGTAAATCATTGTTAGTACCAGTTAGTTTCTAATGATTTCAGAATTTGTGTAGAATTTTAAAGAGCTATTAAACCATAGTTATTCTCGGTTTAGTAAAAGTCAAATATTGAAAATATCAGCCTTGTCCTAGAGCTTAATTCCGTTCGGCAGCGCAATTGAATTCTTTTTTTGCTTCTTCAAAAACGAAAAACTAAAAAACGTGGAATGAAATCATTTTTAATTGCAAGAAAGAAACTAGTATTGTCTTACAGAATTGACTTTAATCTGCAAAAGTTTTAAATGTTCGTTTTTTGAAGAATTCAAAAACTAATATTGTGTTTCATTTCGAAAAAATACTTATATTTTCGTTTTTTGAAGAATTCAAAACTGGATTCAACTCCGTTTCCAGGCGAAAGTGAATTCTGTGACATGGCTGTATATTGCAAATATTGCAAAAAAGTTTAAAAAATATTTGCATACTTTAAGGAACTGCAACAATGAAATTATTCAGTTCAATTTTATATATATATATATATATATATATATATATATATATATATATATATATATATATATATATATATATATATATATATATATATATATATATATATATATATATATATATATATATATATATATATATATACATATATATATAAATCTATTTTGCAAAAGTTTACCTGAACTCTTCTACCTTTTGAAAAACTTACCAAACAATTACATTAAAGCATCTTCTCCCAAATTCCCTTTTGCTTACAAAAAGTTAAAATTATCCTCAAAAGTTCGTCCAGCAAAAAAACCAAAAACTTTCTTTTTGCAAGTTTTACATCTAAACAATAAAAAAAAGTTAACGTTGTTGTTCAACGTACATTGAACATTAAGGGTCAAATTGAATCTGTTTAAAATAAATAACTAACAAGTGCTTTATAATTGTTCTTTAATTTTCTATCGAACCCAGCTGCCATTAAGCAACAGCTGTTTAAATTTTCGTTGTTTTCTGTTGGACGTTTATAAAAAAAAAGACGCTCCAAAACCCCTTAACCACAAATTTATAACAACTTGTCATTGGTCTCTAAAGGGCAATTTAAATTTCAGCCCAAACGTTCTTAATTTATTTACTGGTTACAAATTGAAATAAGTACTTTCTAATCACTTTTAAAAATTTAAATAATCTGCCATAATGTCTGATGGCCATGATTATGTGCTGTGCAAAATAATATGAAATATGGCAGAGAATAAGAAGGAAACCAAATACACTGTTGGAATATGTGAACAGACATAAAATTGAAAATTCCAGAAAGGCAGAAATATGGATGGCTTTTGGAATTGATTTAGCAAACATTATTAAATTTAATGTTTAAAGTACTTCACCAATTATTTTCAGGTGAGTCCATGTCTTACCAATATGTGTCTGTGGGATATATTTTGACATATCGCCACCAAACTTCTTGATTGGAGTTTTACGTATGTTTTGTATAGTTTAACAAACGAAAAAATATATTAACAGCGTGTTTTCTATGTTTCCCAGCTGTCTCTATGTCGTCATTTCATAGGAGCTACCCTAATCATCAGTAGACTATGGAAATTTTTTAAAGATATTCTCAAACTTTAAACTTTATATACCAGTAAATTATTGAGAATTTAAAAAGAAAAATGCTTTAATATTACCAGCCAAAATACAAAACACAAGCTTTTTCAGTTAAACACGTCTCTAAATTTCTTAACACCTTTCAAAGAAATTAACAATTGGTGGTTCCTACGATTTTGCTTTTTTAAGTATCGAAAAGCAGAGAACAAAAATTCAAAGAATTGAGTTTTATTCACTATATTAGCTTATAACATTGGTACCAATAAAAAATTATAAATAGCTTGTTTTCTATGCTTCCCAGCTGTCTATATGCCAACATTTCATAGGAGCTACCCTAATCACCTATGAAATGTCGACATATGGACAGCTGGACAACATAGACAGCTAATATAGTGAATAAAACTTAATTGTTTAAAATTGCTCTTCTTTTTCTTCCCATTAGCTTTTCAAAAAGTTAGAATTTATTTAAATCGGATAATATTTACAAAAATTATCAGGTGAACAAACATTTTCATACCCGAGGTAGTCAACTTTGACACCCTGTAGGTCACCATGTGATATGTCCAAAATGTTAACATTTATTTAAATCGGAGAATGTTTACAAAAGTTATGAGGCGAACAAACATTTTCATACCCGAGGTAGTTATATCACATGATGACCCTGTAGGTCACCATGTGATATAAAAAGGTGGTTCAAATTTCATTATTCTCAAAGCCTATTTTCTCCTCTAGAATACCTTCATGCATTATTTTATCAGATCGCACTTTTAGCTATAGATAGCTAGAAATTTATTACCCTTTTTTTTCGTTTGGACTCAGTGTGTGTCGCCGATAAGGTTCTTAGCTCTTTCTCTCTCTCTCTTGCGCACGGTCGACTAACCGAAAAATAGACTTTGAGGCATCGGCCCAAACATAATAGTTCTATTCAATTTTCGATCGGATATAGGTGGTATAAATAATAAGGAGATCTTACACCATTTTAAGAAGCCTAGATGTTTCTTTAGCGAATGGTAATCGCGCGATGCGCGCCTGCATTATTTAAATCGTTTGTATATTTAGTTATATGTACACACAGCTAAATATTGATACATACATAATTAAAGTTGGATTAAATTGCATTAAATATTTAAATTATTTACATACAAGCATATGCGCATGTCCGTAAAATAATTATCTTTTGCTCTCTGTATTATATTGTACATATATATGATTTGCTGAATGTGTCTGTTTATCGTTTTGTAACGATAATTTTAGCTTGACTCAATTTTTTTAAATTATTCAGCCATGTCACAGACTTAATTCCGTTCGGAAATGGAATCGAATTCCCTTTTTACTTCTTCAAAAAACGAAAAACTAAAAAACCTTTCGGAATGAAATCATTTCTAATTGCAAGACAGAAACCAGTATTGTCTTATAGAATCTGCAAATTGATCTTATAGAATCTGCAAAAGTTTTAAATTTTCGTTTTTTGAAAAATTCTAAAACCGATTCAATGCTGTGACATGGCCGATTAATTTTTCCATTCGACTTGTTGCAATTAAAGTAAAATCATCAAAATTAATTGTAAACGGAAGTAAAAACTTGCATAGATTACCTGCAAAAAAGATTGCAGACTCAAAACCGCGACATTAAAATGATTCCACTCCAGCAAACTGTATTTTGTATCCAAGAACATCAAGAGCGTTAGATCAGGCAGCCGGTACAGATTTATTGCCCTTTTTGTTCGTTTAGCCCCACTGTGTCACAGGTTGTAACCACAAGTTTTTGCTAGCTATTCGAAATCGTTATTCGATGCGGGTTTTACTAAACGCTACCACAGACAACGTGAATGCTAATAGCTAAGCTTGGGTTCATCAGCCTACAACTGCTAGTTATTGTTTATTGAACCAATGTACTAAACTGGTAGTTTAAAGGTTAGTACACTATTGGACGATCAATCATATAACCGCGACTTTTCGACCAACCAACCTTATATTAATTATTAGGTGAATTTTGATAATACTGATGATGATAATGCTAATGCACAGGAAACACATAATTTTTGTTAAAAACTTCCCTCAAAAATCAAAATTAGCTGGTAAGTTTAGATTAAAATGCCCGATAAAATTTGCTTTGGTTCACTAAATAAAAGTAATCTTCAATAACAAAATTAACAGTAATTATCCTTATATTCTTTTAAGCCTTGTTATTGGGGTTTCCCCTCCACACAATCAGTTTTACTCTCTGCATTATTTTTCTTAAATATCGAATGACTCAGCAACCAAAATTCACACACACACGCACATACACACAAATGTAAAAAGTTTTTTGTTAGAAAGAACATTTTTGTAGGTGGACAATTTTGTTTATGAAATAATTTACTAAGCTCTTTAAATTCATGGATGTCAGCATGTTGCCCGGGTAACAGCGTATGGTAATGTGATTTCTTGGATTGTTTTTGCCGGGTGGAAAATAAAAAAGTGAACATGTTTTTTTTATTTGAATACATTTGTTACTTTTGTTTCCCTTTTTGCTGTTGAAAGTCAGAAAAATTTGCATAAGTTGTTTCAAAGATCTGTTGTTTTAGTCGCAATTTTTTTTTTCTTTCTGTTTTGGTATTTTACAGAAATTGCCATTAAAATACATCCCAATATATATATATTTTTTTTGCTAAGTAACATCTTGCGAAATATCAAATAAATAATTTAATTTTTATTTACACGAGGGTTATTTAAGAAAACATACACAAAAATCCAGAAAAAAAACAGAATATGAAAATTTACAAATGTTTTAATAAATGTAACAAATTTCTTACACATTTTCGAAATTGTTGGCTGTTAATGAGGAGGAGGAAAGAGGGACTAGTAATTGTGAATAATTCACTTGAACATATCAATAACAACATGGAAGGAGCAACAAAACAAATGTTATTACTGCACCTAAAGTTTTGGTATAAAATCAGTTAAAGCTGATTGATTCAGCTCAGACTAACAAAACTTCAATCCAACACAACTATATTTTTGGTTTTCTTTTGAAACAGTTTATAAACTGGCTGAAAATAAAAAAAAAAATATAAAAAAAACATTAGTTTAGTTTAGTATAGTGTGAAGTTTGAAGCAAAACAAGCAATTTTTTTTTCACAAATTTTCATACCAAATTGCAAAAAATAATGGCTTTTTTCGAACTTTGGACATATCTCAGCTATATGTGAACCGATTTTACTGAATTTCAATAGCAAACTCATGACTCAATGGGGTGTCAGAATGGTGAAAGAAAAAAAGTTTCTAAGTTTAATGGTTTTCTCAAAAACAGTATTTCAACGACCGACAAACGGAAATCGCTTACTTGACTTCTATTAATTCTGATTCAAAATATATATACTTTATAGGGTCGCCATGGAAAATTGTAGAAATTGCAAAAGGAATCCCAAACTTATATATACCCTTTACATTTTTATGAAGGCTATAAAAAATTGTGCACAGTGGGCTTAGATGCAACTTTGGAGTTTAATATACCAAATCAACATTTTGCCCTCTTCGATTTTCTCGAAACTTTTTCATATTAATTTTTGATTTTTACCACAAACTTTAAAACCACTTTGGTAGTGGTATTCGAATTATTACTATTTTTCCAGATTTTTTTTTTTAACATTATTATTTTATTTATTGAATCTACATAAAAAATGTAATGACAATAAGTATTCAATTCTTAATACTAAAAAAAAAAAAAAAATTGTGATTAAAGTCCTGCCAGTGCTGGACAAAAATTTATTTTTATGCGAATATTATTTCAGAATTCAGTCATCTGTTTAGAGCTCTAATGGTAGCCAAAGTATCCCTCCTTCTCAGACGGGTATGGCCACCAAAGTTGAGAATATTAACTGCAAGAGGATTTGGATGGAATTAGAGTTTGTTAATATATTTTGTCGCGTACTTCACAAATTCAGATTTCACAAAAGGTACGTTCAGATCTGCGCGGATTCGTGAGTTTTTAACGTACCATGGAGCATCTGTAATTCTACGGAGAATTCTATTTTGACTTCTTTGAATTTTTCAATGTTGGATGCCGAGGCTGTGCTCCATAATTGAATCCCATAGCACCATATTGGCTTTAGAATCGAGTTGTACAGCAAAAGTTTACAATCAAGTTTCAAGGTCGAATTTCTGCCTAGTAGCCAGTTAATTTGCACTGCTTTCAGTTTCATCTGCGTTACTTTTGCCTCGATGTACGACTTCCATGTTAGTCTACGGTCAAGATGAATACCGAGGTATTTGACTTCACTGTGTTGAGGTATTACTTTATTGTTAATAGTAATGGGTGAGCATGTTCCTAGACGCAGTGCAAATGTAACATGGGCACACTTTTGTTCATTAACCTTGATTTTTCAAAGCTTGAGCCATTTCTCTAGTTTGTCGATATGTTCCTGTAAATTTATTGATGCTTGCTGGTGGTTACTATGTATGCTAAGGAATGCTGTATCATCTGCAAATGTTGAAGTGTGAATGTTGGTGCTTGTCGGCATGTCAGATGCGTAGATCAAATATAAGATAGGCCTTATATGCTGCCTTGGGGAACTCCAGCTTCAATAGGCTGGGCGGGGCTTATGAAATCGCCTTCTTTTATTATAAATTGTCGACAATATAAATAGCTTTCCAAAAGGTTATGTACGTTTGCAGGTAAGTTAAACTTTTTTTAATTGGTTAAAAATAAATTTGCGTATTAAACCACTGTGCATATATTCTTCAATATTTCGCAGGATATACAAAAAAAAAATTTTATCAAACTGTCCTTTTTGACTTGAAGAATGCCTCAAACATGCCATACTGAATATTATGATTTGACTACAAATGGCAATGCAGCAAAATTAAAAATAGTCTCTGAAATCAATATTCATCTAATATTTGGTCCCAGCATGTGACCATTTCCACGGTGTTTTCCACTTTTTTTTTTTCAAGAATCATAAATAAGAAAACCAACTTTTAGTAACCCACAGCAGTCACGCAGCGTTGTGAACTTAGTTAATAAAAAAAAACGAGTTGCTGAACGCAAATAATATATCAGAGTAATAAAATTTAGTTTTAGAAATCAACTCTGTTTTTGACATATTATGATTTTAACATAAGACTACTTACGTGTGTGGATGTGCGTCAGAGAAGCTTGTTGAACTGAACTTTGGCTTGTTGTTGCGAAAACCTCAAACCAAATTTTATTTAGCAAAGTTGCTACACTTTGCAGTGAATTAATTTGTGCCTGGAAGAATTTAGTTTCTTACATCATCTTTTCACATTTTCAAGAGAAAAATCTAATTTTAAAGCTATATTTATATAATTTTTTATTTTATTTTAAATTGACATATGATAGCATTTAGTACGTTCTTCAAACTTTAGGCAGGTAGAGGGGAAAAACACACACACTACATATGACCATAATAAAAACATGTAAAAGTTTTCTTTTTTCCCCACAATCAGTGAGTGCAGTGTCAAACTTTTGATTCTCTGCAGTGTGTGTTTCGGAAAAGGCTGAATTTGAACAAAACACAATACAAAAATCCATGCAGCATGAAATATATTTAGTCACTTTGCAACATTTGCTGTGTATATTAAATTATTTTTTTCGTCACAGTATGCGGCCATTTCTCCCTCATCTCCATGAAGCAGTAGGAAGGAAACATGCAGCATAAACTTAAAAAGTTTTTTTTTGTTACTTTTTTTTTAGGTTTTTGAAAGAATACATATAAAAACCAAAGAACTGCAACATCATCATTTATTCGGTTTATTCACATATCCACATAGAACTTATTTTGTTTTATTATTATTATTATTATTTGAAGTAGGCGTATGGCAAAGCACTCCTTTATTTTTGCCTTTTCGCAACAAAAATTAAAAATAAAATCATAAGGTTGCTGTTTTTGATGTCAGTAACTTCTTGAAATGTTTAATACAGTTCAGTTTTATTCATTATTTTTTCTTTCCTACTTCATTTTCTCCTGTTCTGGCAGTTTTAGGCAAAGTTTTCCGTTTGAAATATAAAAAATATAATTAAAAGAAAAAACTTTTTTTCTTTTATCGGATTGAATATTGCTTGTAGCAGTTTTAACATAATAATATAAAGTTTAAAAATTTTATTGTTGTGCGGATTTGGGAAAAATATATCTTAATGGTATAAACTTGGAAATACGAGTATATATTATGAGTATGTATGTGCGTGTAATAAAATTTTCATCTGCTTTTGAAATCTTAAAAAGTTTTATATGATATGATTTGACAGTGTCGAAACTTTGTTTGTGGCATACTCGCATAAAAAAGTTGGGAAATTTTATTAAATTATATTGGAGTTGATGAACTACAAGATAGAACATAATACTCAGGATGCTGTTGTTGTTATTGGTTGGAAAATAAGTATTGTTTCAATCGTTTGCTATGCTTCAGCATTAAAACAAAAGTTGTGTAAATAAAAAAATAAAAAAAACGCAAGAATTTCTAGCAAATTAACAAGATTCACTGAATATAATATAATGATAATTTATATTATATTAGAACTTGGTTTAACAGTTAGTGGTGTTGGGAAAATTTCCAGCTACATAATGCTACGAACACAATTGCGACGAACAACGAATTTCGCCCTTCGCGACGAATTCGCCGGCAAATATTCGTTGTATAAATTCGTCGTGTGAAGTCCAATACCAACGAACTTTTCTGTAGATAACATTGTTTACATATACATAAATAATTAAGGGAGTCATATTACAAGTCAGCCTATATAAATCCCATTCGAAAGAAAGATTTATGAACAAATTATCTGAGGTACTTTATATGTTGGGAACATCTTCATAAATTTTTTACTACATGGATTAATATAAATATAAAAAGTATGATTTCGTGAAAAATATTGTTTTCATATAAGAAAAGTTTAAATTACCCGCAAACGTACATAACCTTTTGGAAAGCTATTTATATTGTCGCCAATTTATAATAAAAGAAGGCGATTTCATAAGCCCCGCCCAGCCTATTGAAGCTGGAGTTCCCCAAGGCAGCCTATCTTATATTTGATCTACGCATCTGACATGTCGATAAGCACCAACATTCACACTTCAACATTTGCAGATGATACAGCATTCCTTAGCATACATAGTAACCACCAGCAAGCATCAATAAATTTACAGGAACATATCGACAAACTAGAGAAATGGCTCAAGCTTTGGAAAATCAAGGCTAATGAACACAAGTGTGCCCATGTTACATTCGCACTGCGTCTAGGAACATGCTCACCCATTACTATTAACAATAAAGTAATACCTCAACACAGTGAAGTCAAATACCTCGGTATTCATCTTGACCGTAGACTAACATGGAAGACGCACATCGAGGCAAAAGTAACGCAAATGAAATTGAAAGCAGTGCAAATTAACTGGATAATAGACAGAAATTCGACCTTGAAGCTTGATTGTAAACTTTTGCTGTACAACTCGATTCTAAAGCCAATATGGTGCTATGGGATTCAATTATGGGGCACAGCCTCGGCATCCAACATTGAGAAAATTCAAAGAAGTCAAAATAGAATTCTCCGTAGAATTACAGGTGCTCCATGGTACGTTAAAAACTCACGAATCCACGCAGATCTGAACGTACCTTTTGTGAAATCTGAATTTGTGAAGTACGCGACAAGATATATTAACAAACTTGAATTCCATTCAAATCCTCTTGCAGTTAATATTCTCAACTTTGGTGGTCATACCCGTCTGAGAAGGAGGGATACTTTGGCTACCATTAGAGCTCTAAACAGATGACTGAATTCAGAAATAATATTCGCATAAAAATAAATTTTTGTCCAGCACTGGCAGGACTTTAATCACAATTTTTTTTTTTTTTTTTTTAGTATTAAGAATTGAATACTTATTGTCATTACATTTCTTATGTAGATTCAATAAATAATATAATAAAGTTAAAAAAAAAAATATAAGAAACCTGGTCACCTGATAATGTGTTGTTCGTCGTGCGCTGACGAAACATTTAGAAATAAATCTATTTCAACCTTCGCTGAGTATGACGAATTTCGCCCAACGTCACGATTGTGTGCATTTTCATATACACCAATGTGTTTTATTTTTGGCGACAAATATTCGCGACCAAAATTTCGTCGTTCGTCGTAGTTGTGTTCCTAGCCTAAAGTTAAACTGTAAGTTAACCCAGTGCTCAGACATACCAGTAAGAGTTCGAAAAACTCAATACACTCACATTTTGTTACTACCACATTCACATTTTTCGCACTCGCAGGTCTACTCGCAACTTAATTTGCATGCGAGTGATATTTTGACACTTCCATGCAAGCAAATGTCCAACAAACAAACAGTGTTACCGCGTAAATAATTTTAAACAAATCAACTGGATCATTATAAAATTAAAACCTAAGTTTTAACTAAAACTAATACTATAGATAGAAATGTTTAAATTATAAAGCGTTAATATCAATAATATAATGACAATACCAACTATTTTCTAAAAATATTCTCAAGTGATGAACACGGCAACTCCAGTTTGTAAAGGCAAACAAAGAAACAAAATGTGTGAAGAAAACAAATTGTTTGAAGTTCACGTGCTGACGACAAATTTAAAATGAACTCTCACTCGCATATGTTTACAGAAATAAAAATTGCAAGAGATTCGAGTTGTTCGAAGAAATTTTCGTTGATAATACATATTCAGCACTCGCATGAGATTACTCGTATGTCTAAATGCAGCGTAAGCTGAGTTAGTAGATGCTGCATGCACAACAATTTGCTGTATGTTTTATTCACTCTTAAATAATTACATAAAAATACACGAATGAAAATTATATACTTTAATTATAATTAATAAACATTTTGTGCTAAAAAATTCGTCTTAACAAAAACTTAAGAACACCTAATAGTAAAAATTGCACAAATGATATATGTGTGGCAGCACGGCCACAACTGACAGTTGTCATCACTGACAGGATTAATAAAAATTATCTGGCAACTCGTTATTTGCTTGATTTTGTACCGGCACCACGTTTTTTCTTCTCTTCTCTGTGCCTTATGAAAGATTTAAGAAAATAAAGATCAAACCATAAATTATAGTGGTTTTGTATTATTCCCTATATATCTATTTGGCATAGAAACCAAAAATATATTTATATATTAGGCCGCCAATTTGTTATCAGAAAAGGCGAGTTTTTAAGGCAAACTTAGCCAATTGAGGCAAGAGTTCCCCAAGATAGCATTCTGGGACCTACTTTATATTTGATTTACGCCTCTGACAAGCCAAACAGATATGGTATTCACACTTCATTTTTGCAGAAGACACAGCATTCTGCAGCGTTCATAAAAACCACCAATTAGCTTCACGAAATTTACATGAATATATTTCAATATTAAAAAAATAGCTAAAACTCATTAATTTATTGAAGTTTTGTTTAACTTTTTTAGAATTTTTAAATTAGATTTTTGATTTGCACATTTGTACATCGGATTTTAGTTCAAGTTTTTCCTTTCTTAAGATTTTTTTAAGAAGGATTTCTTTACAATAAAAATTTGCTGTGATCAATAATTTTTGATTGAAGAAGACAAAAAAATACAATAATCAAATCTTTAGCTGGAGGACAACTAGCTGTTTCGTAGTCGCTACACTACTCAGCAGCACCCATTTTCGGATTTGAACTCGGTTCATGAGGTATCATGAACTGCTGCAATAACCACTCAACCACCGAGCCATTTAATTATTCTCTATCTATATTCATCTCGTTATTAAATTACATATGCATTTTGTCAATTGTCCACATTGTTTGTATGGCGTTTCTTTGTACCCAGAGAGGTAAATATTAATTTATTGAATTTTTGTTGAACTTGATGGCGGATGCTCTGGCCTTAGCTCGCCGATAGGGTATGGTTCTTGCCAGCCAATTCTATCGACAAGCAGCTACAAATCGAGAAAAACATACCAGCCTTTGTATTAAACAGCTAAACTGAAGTAAAAGTTACGAGGCCAAAAAATGGAATAATCTGAAATATGAACGAAACTGAAACTGTTTACCCACCACAGTTGCTTCTCCTCCAACATGCAGGCTGATGTGCCTGTCTCGGCTGCTCTCCCTTTTGGAGCTTGACGTGCTGCCAACGCTCCACCATTATGACTCTGTCTGAAGGTAAAGACATTTGAGTCATCCAAAAGTCAATCTCAGCCTTCTAGCGCTATCGGCTGCTTCTCTCTCCTGGCGATCACCACTTTTTATAACGATGTTTCCGTACCTTTTTCTCTTTTTGGCCATCGCTGTGTCCGGAACGCAGCCCTATTGCTGTCCCTTATTAACTCCATTTTTCTTCCGCGCCGAACGGACATTTCTTTTACTTTCACTATGACATTGACTTTGCACTTGGCTTTACCAGAACACGACAGAAATCTAGTGCTGCCATGATAACAGTGCTGCCAGATGTGCAGCGGTGTTTACGGTCAATAAGAATGCTACCTTGAAGTTATGTGCCGTTTGCGCTAAGCAATCATGGATTTTATACCATGATAACGCACCAGCTCACACATCGATGGTTGTGCGTGAGATTTTGGCCAAAAACAAAACCCTTATCATGCTTTAACCACTGACGTTTTCCTCTTCCCAAAACTGAAGACACCGATAAAAGGAACGCGTTTTACTACGATTGAAGAGATGAAAGAAAAATCGAAACAGCGCGTTTCAGAAGTGTTTTGAGGATTGGGAAAAAACATAAGTGCATTATATCTGAGGGTTAGTTATTGAGGGATAGTTATTGATGAATAAATAAATACTTTTTGAAAATTTTTAAAATAACGGTTATTTTTTATCAGCCCTCGTATACAAGAAACACCAACAAGCTATCATATCGGCAGTAAGATAAAGCAGTGTAATGTAATGAGTCTAGGAAAAAATACACTACAGGACCATCAGCCTTGAACTTATTAACACCGATTAAGGCCGTGTTTTGTTCAAGCTTCGACATCGATGCCTAAGAACACGGCTAAGTATCAAAAAGCGCCATGAGTTTGACCATCAAATCACATTTTCTGTTTTACGGTTTTATTGGCACAATAAACTCTAGGAAAAACTTTTGCGAAAATATAAACAAAGTTAGCACTTTAACCCGCTAAAAATGGTGATTAGTTAGAACATAAGCATCTACACTGCATCACTACTGCCGCTTACAAGAGCTCTATCATACTATTACTGTTATTGAGTAGCGTCATGTTCTTGCCTTGTTCCAGTCAATGCTATCTGAAGACAGGGAATTAGTTTGTCTTTATCTTTTGCCTTGCGATTTAATGAAATTAAAATTTTGATTTCAGTTTATTTGAATATTTTTTTTTCATATGTACTCGTACATATGTAAGTTTATGTGTAAGCAGTCAAGATTAAAAAACTTAAATCTTATGGATAACGACGTTGTATTTAATTGCCAAACATTTTACACTGACAATAACACAACATGTAAAAGTTGGCATCTGCGTTTGCTTAAAACGAAATAAGAAGTGAAATTTATACACATTTCCCCATTTAATTTTAACAACAAACAGTTTAACAAGAAAATTAAAATAAAAAAAAACTTTGTCGAAAGATTTACCAAAAAAAAAAAAAAAATTATAAAACATTCTTTTTGAAGATTCATCCACATGGTGTTTTTATGGGTGTGAAATTCCATATGACGCTTTATGTGAGAAAAAATGTTTTTCTTTCCTTGCGTTTAAATATTAAAATTTATTTTTCATACGTATATACATACATATGTCTTTGGTTTTACGTAATGATATGTATATGAACGTATAGAGCGTCATATGTAGATAAATAAAATCTTCCGAAAGACAAAACTAATTAAAAAGGTATTTGGCCACATGCATGCGTTGAAACACTGAAGCGTTAATAAAAATATGAATATCTGCTTAATACCCCCGGCAGTTTATTTTAATTTTATATGAATATATGTATGTATGTACTCGTATTGTATAGGAGCTATAGCTACATATGTGTATACAAGAGACCATAAAATGCCGATGCGTAGACAGACAAATAGTCAAACTAAAGTTGAAGTAGCGAAACACACATTTACTTAAATAATGAAAGTATTAAAGTTTGGCAGCCAACAAATGCCGCAAAGACATAAAGACGTCAGCATTAACACTTTTATTCTAGCCTTAATACTTGTTAAGCAACATAAACTTTACAATTATTATATTGTCATCCTGGTGTAATAATTTATAAAACCCTGTTGTGCAGCAGATGAAAATAAAAAAGTAAAATATGTACTCGTACGTATAACGATGAGATGAAATCTTACACGTTTCCTGCAATGTTTTCATAATTAAAAAACATCGTGGGTCTTAACTTATAAATACAAAAAGTCTTAGCAATATATAATGCTTTTAAATTTCGCATCCAGTTGCTTGTTTTTTTTGGAGTGAAGATGGAAAACTTGTGTGTATTTTGTTATCTGAAGTTTTAAGTTGTTAAATGAGTTAATTTATAAGTCTGACAAAGAAGCAAGCGGAACACTTACATGACTGTTATATTTTCTCTTTCGCATTATGCAGTGAGTATAAAAAAATACTCATTGTGATTTGATAAAGAGCGATGAGCCAAACTATTTGCCAGAAGTGATGGTATTTGGGTGCAGTACGGGTAGTTTTTGGTGCTTCTTGCCTTTTTATAACGCAAAATTTTGTTAAATGTACGTTTTTAACATGGGGGTGCTTTTCCAGCGAAAATTTCTATTCCATTGTATTAAAATGTTAATAAACACACTCTTCACTACTTCTACTGTGGTATTTTAAGTCATTATTTTAATATGGTAATGCCATTGTTACGAATAACTAATTCAAAATGTCATCAAAAAAAAAATCGTTAAAAAAGCTAATTGCCATCCATCATTTGATCTATCAAATCCATGACGTCTTTTGTTGGATTATAAAATGTTAGAATATTCCATTGCCATTACTGCTAATGATCTTGTTATCGTGCTTTGTAGATAACAAAATAACAGAATTTGATTTTCTTTGCGCATATGAGCACATAGAAACATATAAGAGCCAGAGAGGCTTCTCTTTAAATATAAACAAATGTAATTGGATGAAAAAAGATTCCGAGTTAGTGTGTTCGACATCATTTACCTACAATTGTACTTAGGAGCATAATTTTGAACACAAAAGTGCAAAAACTTCATTGGAGTACCGAGGTACCTTGTTATTGACTGATGTAAATTTTTTGGTCATTGACCGTAGGGTAACTTATAAGCCAAAAAGTTTTTTTCAGAAATAAACTTTGAAAATGTCAATGTATCTTTTTATTTGCAAAATATCTTGCTACTTTTCTTCAATTGCTTCTCCTAATTCGTTGCTATTGAGCAGCCAGCTGTATTCAGTAGCCATCCTTGGCATCATACACAAGTAAATAAATAAAGGTTTTACATAGAAACTTATTTACTCTTCTCTTGCTCAGTACTTTTTATGTATTTCCGCACAAATTTTTATAGGAAATCCAAGAAATTTCCATTTGTAAGTAAATATTGTGAAGTAAAGAAAAAAACTAACAAAATAATAAATAAACGTCTCATCATTAGAGCAACTCATGCCATGTGAAGATGAAAATAGTATAAAAGTATAACAGTGAGTGGGTGGAAAGTGTAGTTTCAAATGTAAGAAATAAGATGTGACGTAGTTAAATCAGACCTTTTGGTAAGTTTTTTATGTATCCTCAGGCTTTTTTATCAATGATTTGCTTACATTGTTTGCACCTTTGAAAACATTTTTAGGTTGCTAAAAATTAAGCGCTTATTAAACTTTACTTTATGAGTTTATTATTAACCTTCATATACCAGTGAACTTATGAGACCGACAAAATAATATTATGTAAATATATTTTTCCCTAGACGTAGGGAATGTATGACAGAATTCCAATATATCTGTAAACCAATATTTTTGTACAACATATCTAGCTTCTATCTTCAATCCTTAGCGTTTTCCCTAATATTGAATAATAAATTGTTAAAATATTTTTTTTATATAAAAACAAATAACCTTCAAGCTAACAACATTCCAATTAATTTCAATGCAAAGGTAAAAAAATTAGGATCAAGTTAATAAAAAAAAGTGAAATTTATTTAGAGGTTTTCTATTAGAAACACCCTAATGATTGAAGCTAGAATATAGGTATGTTCTATACATATGTTGAGTTTACAGAAATAATTGAAATTCATCTTATATTCGATACGTCTAGGACCCCTCTGGGTCTAGTTACGGCAGTTGACCCTAAAATGTTAAAAACTAATATTTTGTATGGGATCTCCTTAAGGTGGCCAGTTAGAGTCTAGATATTTTCGTTAAAAATGTAGAGAGACAAACTTTGCTGGGGGTAGGTCTTACATTTTATCCCTTTAAAAGCGTCTCAGAGACATTTATGAATCTTTTTGTAGACTTTCTGCCGCTTGCCTGATCTTGGGCCACGATGCGAAGCCATTTACTATTTAAGTCTTGATTTTTTAACTCATGTATTTTTTTTTCAAACCCCACAAAATAAGAGTTTCTAGCGCATCCAAATATCGCTCCTAAGATATTCCATACAATAATAATTTACTCGATATCCGCACGACCAGGTAATATCTCAAATATTATATTATCTTTTGAATTATATCCGCCATTTAGACGTTTACCATTGTTATTTTCGGATAGTAACAATGAAATATTTTCAAATTCACCAAAAAATTAATACCTGCCTGGCTTGAGCGCTCGTCACGTCCACCACTTTGAGCTTAGTGAGTCCACAACTCATGCATAGTAGGCATCAGGGTCTCTATACAAAAGCTCAGGACTGGTCAAATACATATACGAGTAAGTAGCCGCCCACGGGCTCTTAGACTATAAGTTATTCTATGATTTATATATTGTGCAAGAAGTGCTTTCGAGTTGACATAAGTAATTTTTATTTATTTGAAGAAAAACATATGTTTTTGTTTTATTTTTGTAGTATCTCAAAAACAACTATCAGTTTTGACTAGAAATCAATAAAATAAGTGAAAACAATTTTAATGCGTGGTTTTATTGTGTTATTATATCATCGAGATTAAAGAAGATTTTTTTGTTTTTAGTTTTGTTTCAAAAAAATAGTATTTCATGTAGTTCAACCTTTTGCTCTATGAGACAATATGCGGGTATATGTGCTATAATACTTAGTGCGTACATAGGAAGGCTAATACGCCTTAAGAATTTTAAAGAATAATTTAGAATATTTTCAGCTTTGAAAGCTCCTAAACAAATTAATGTTCTTCATGTGAGAGTTGCCGTAATATTTTTCTTTGAATGGTGCTAATAATACAATGTGTATACGTTAATATATCTACTTACATATTTTACAAATATAAACATATTTTTCTTAAGCATATAAGCCACAAGCATACATAAATTTATCATTACAAACGCATTTTAAAGGGATTTGCAGATAATAAAAACATACGTTATTGACACAAGATTAGATGTTATTCAAATGCAAATAAGCGTGCAATACATATATGCTTATGCGCAATAATATATGTGTATGTGTGGCTGTGTGTGTTAGTCAAATTCCATTACTCTTTTTAATAAAAATAATAAAGATGGCAGTGGTGTCACATCGTTAAGACTTAAATACGTATATGTACATACGTATCAGTGATCACCAAAAATCATGTTTTTGCTGGATTAACTCATACACTAAAATTTATAATCAACAAAAATCCGGCAACAAAGTTCAACGCTGAGTAAAATCAACTCGTCTTGTAATCATTCTAAATTTGTAATCAGCAAAAATCAAGCAAGAAAGTTCAACGTTGAGGGAAATCATACTCGCCTTGTAAACAATTTGATTTTGTAATCAACAAAAATCTGGCAACAAAGCTTAATGCTAAGTAAAATCAACTTGCCTTGTAAATATTGCGCGTTCGTTTTAGTACTAAATAAAATCGGCTAAAAGTTAGATGTTGCTTCGATTGTGTGTTGAATAAACAAATTTGAAACATATTTACATACATATTCTGAATGTTAGTTTAAAGGACAAAGTTAATTTAAAAGCACAGTGAAACACGTGTAGTTTTTTTTTTGTATATATGCCATTGTGTTTTTTAACAAATGTTCAAAAATAAATACATATATACATATGCACATTTGTTTTTTTTTTTATGAAAACCTTTTGTTTCTATGTGTATTTTACTTTGATTTTTTTCAACAGAGGCATACAGAAAAACTGTTAAGTACATCACTGCTTTGATTTTTGTTAATTTTTTTTTTCTTCCAAAACAAAAATTCAAACACTAGAAATGAACGCCGAACTATATGCGCATTCATTCATATTCAAGCACGAACTTTAACGCTGGTTTCACTCACATAGCGAAATTGTCGCTCATTGTGTTTACTGATTAAAAATCAACTGCGCATTTGTACGGCTGAATACAAAATATTATTTAAGCGAAAGGAAATGGTTTTCATGTTGTTGAGCAAATATGATTTTTTTGCAATCACTCAAAGTTGTTCTCTGATACATATATGTTTAAAAAAATGCTGCATAGCCCACATTTTACTGCAAGAGAAATTAATATTTACTGCCCATTTTCAGGAGACGATTTGATTTGCCTGTAGTTCACGTAGAAACGTTAATAATTTATATATTTGTATTTTACAACTGCCAATGTCATATATTACTAACAATCTCAAAAATGTTGAGGGTATATATAAGTTTGTGATGCGACCCTATAAAGTAAATATATTCTGAATCGGAATTCATAGAAAAGTCGATTAAGCAATATCCATCTGCCAGCCGTTGAAATAACGTTTCTGAGAAAACCATTAGTTAACTATTGAAATTCAGTAAAACCGGTTCAGGGGTAGCTGAAATACTCGTATATCAAAAGTTGCAAAAAACGCCATTTTTTTAAAATTTTGAAATTTTATACAAAAAAATTCTGACGTGTACATGAAAATCGCTGAGACATGTGTAATCTTATTTATTCTCCGCTTTCCGAAAAAGTATATTTGTTTCAGGGGACAGAAAAAAATTTCATTTTTGTAAGGCGGTGCTATTAAACAAATTTCTTGAAGAAAAAAACTTAAAAAAAAAATCTACTTTAACTCATATATTTATTATATAATGAAAATTTATATATTTGTAATGTACTCATTAGATCAATAAAAAATGTTAGAAAAAAAATAATTAGCATTTTCCCACGGCCAAACGTACGTACTTAAAAGATAAAATAACATTTCAGTAAATTTTATATTCACAAAAAAAAAAAATTACAATCAGTCTTTTAATGAAAAATAATCATTCTTCAAATTAATAAATATCTGCTTGCTACCACAGCCCATACACATTGACCTACTACTCATACACTGTAGACAGCTGTGTTTAGCTTTTTGTTTTAATTTATTAGGGCATTTGTAGCATAATTTGCTTGTAGTCTGAGTAGTTTTTTTTTTTTTTTGTAACGGTTAGGAGAAGAGAGTTAGGTATAAAAAATGTATGAATAATATCATGTAGAGAATGATTTATTTTTTGATTATGCTCTCCTCTTTGTAAGTGAAACTCCCAGCAGTTTTTTTTCAAAAGTTCTCACTTGAAAGTTGTTTTTGTTTGAATTTATAATAAACAACAAAAACTTGTATTAAAATAATTTATTTTTGTAGTATTTAAATGGAAAATTGCGTGAGGGAAAAATGTAGGGAAACATTATTTTGGTTGTAGGGGAAAGGGCGATTTTTATGCACTATGGTAAGGATTTCACAAAAAGTATCCTGGCTATACTGGTGCAACGAACAAACCTATATTAACAATTTATTCAAATACTCAGTTTCTTTAAAAGCAAATAATTAATTTATGTGTACATTTATCGTGCAACATAATCATTCTGTGAAAAGATC
The DNA here is from genome assembly GCA_914767995.1 of Thecocarcelia acutangulata. Lineage (NCBI taxonomy): Eukaryota > Metazoa > Arthropoda > Insecta > Diptera > Tachinidae > Thecocarcelia > Thecocarcelia acutangulata. Next base: position 114,886,911 of record OU612097.1, read on the forward strand.
TTTCAATATATTTTCATTCGTATAAAAAAAACTTAATTAACTAATTGATTTATAACTTTGTAATGCCTTTTGTAAAAACTCACTTATAGTAATCAATTTTTTTTTATTCTTCTTTAACAATAAGTGAATGACCCAACGTGAGACTTGTAACATTAGCCTTCCTTTTAAGCATTTAAAATGTCTTGCCAAACAAGAAAAAAAAATTTATTTTTGTACATTATGTACATACGTGTACATAATGTCATGCTTTTCAAAAGTAAAAAAAAAAGTTAAGAAATCAACTCACACGTACATGTAAATCATTATTTCCGGTTAAGGAACAAAATGTATTACATGAACTCAAGCCTTCTCTTCGTTCGTAGCGAAAATATTTTACATCCTTCATTGTTGAAATTTTCCTTGAACATCATTTCCCATCTTGTGTTTTTTTTTTCTTTTTTAATATAAGTGGGTGTAACATATGTAAATAATGGAGAAAATTACTACTTTTGTTGTGCCTTTAAAGGGAAATGTAAAATGACAACAAAAGAAATGTCGAAAATGTGGGACACAAAAGTCAAGACAAACGCTAAAACAGCAACCAAACAAAAGGCTTAAGAAAAAGAAAAAAATAATAATACAAACATCGTCATCAAAATAACTATAGCAATAAATGTGTTTGTATGCTCATTTTAATACGATGATATAAGTATGCGGGAGAGGGGAAAGCATTCTCAGTGTTGGCTGGGTTTTGTTGTTTCCTTACATATAAACATGGTAAGCATACGTGTGAATAAATGGCAGAGAGAGTGAAGGACAAAAAAAAAGAGCTTAAAGAAATGAAGGGATTAAAAAAGTGTCAAAGCGTAAAACATAATACAAGATTAACAATAACAAAAACGTTAAAGCCTATTCTTCTTTAGTTAAAAAAAAAAATACACCTATAAAATGAAAAGAAACACTTATGAGATCTCATTTTAATTTTAAATTTTTTTTCATCTGTTAATTATATTTTGTCTAAAGTAAAGAGTTAAAATGTTTGAATATATATCAAATATGATAAGTATATTGATAATATTTTTTATTGAGTTAAGGACGATATATTATATATATTTATGTTACTAAAACGATGAGTTAAAAACATACTAAAGAACCATTTTTTAAAATATTAAAGCTATGGATGGAATAAAATAGGTATGCTAGATTTCATTTTTACGTTACGGCAATATATTGGAAAAAAAAACTGACGTCAAATTTAAAAAAAGTTTTCCTCTTACATTCGAGAGGTGATCATATAGCTCTATTTTCAGTAGGAGAAGTCGGCCTGAGGATTTCAAGATAATCACAAAAATATGAACAGACGCTACGAAAAACGCAAAGTACGGTTTGACTTGGATAGCTAAATTGGTTAACTCTGCAAATTGAGGAAGTTTTTAGCACATTTCAGCAAATTTTCAGATTTTTTCGGTTTATGATTTCAGAGATATCGCGCTTTGAAAAAGTCGAGTTATTAGAAAACCGTGCCCGAATAAATACTCACAACTTTTTCAATATCAGTCCAAACAGAACAATATTTTTTTGCATTGTTTTTCTTTTCCTGTCTACTATCTAATAAAAAATCTAAAAAAAAATTGTGCACAGTGGGTTTGGATGCGATTTTGGAGATTTACTATTTTAAATCAATTTTTCTCACTGTTTGTACTCTTCTATTTTCTAGCTTTTTTTGTATTTAATTTTTTTTTGCATTGCTTGTCTTTTTCTGTCTACTATCTAATAAAAAAAATCTAAAAAAATTGTGCACAGTGGGCTTGGACGCGATTTTCGGGATTTATTATTTTAAATCAATTTTTCTCACTGTTTGTACTCTTCTATTTTCTTAAACTTTTTTATACCCTTCACAAAAATGTAAAGGGTATATATAAGTTTGTGATTCCGTTTGTAATTTCTACAGTTTTTTTTTGCGACCCTATAAAGTATATATATTCTGAATCAGAATTAATGGAAAAGTCGATTAAGCGATGTCCGTCTGTCCGTCTGTCCGTCTGTCCGCTGTTGAAATACCGTTTCTGAGAAAACCATTAGACTTAGAAACTTTTTTCTTTCACCATTCTTTTACCCCATCGATTCATGGGTTTGCTATTGAAATTCAGTAATATCGGTCTACGTATACCTGAGATATATTCAAAATTCCGAAAAAAGCCATTTTTTTTTTGCAGTTTTGTATGAAAATTTTTGAAAACAAAAGTTGTTCGTTTTGCTTCAAACTTCACACACTTATTAAGCATGGTGACTAAAAGACAAAAAATTTTTTTTTCAGATATCGGTCCATATATACCCGAGATATAGCCCAAATCGGATTTTAATGAAAATGTCGCATAGGCGAAGCTAAATAACTTTTTTTTTGCTCAAAAGCAGTTCTGATAATAAAATTAGGTTATATAAATATGGAAAATGAAAATTTCCGATATCGGTCCATATATACCCGAGATATAGCACAAACCGGGTTTTTCATGAAAATGTCGCGTAAGCGAACTTAAACAACTTTTTTGTGCTCAAAAGCAGTTCTGGTAATGAAATTAGGTTACATAAATATGAAAAATGAAAATTTTCGATGTCGGTCCATATATACCCGAGATATAGCCCAAATCGTGTTTTTCATGAAAATGTCGCGTAAGCGAACTTAAACAACGTTTTTGTGCTCAAAAGCAGTTCTGGTAATGAAATTAGGTTACATAAATATGAAAAATGAAAATTTCCGATATCGGTCCATATATACCCAAGATATAGCCCAAATCGGATTTTAATGAAAATGTCGCATAGGCGAAGCTAAATAACTTTTTTTTGCTCAAAAGCAGTTCTGGTAATAAAATTAGGTTACATAAATATGAAAAATGAAAATTTTCGATATCGGTCCATATATACCCGAGATATAGCCCAATCCGGGTTTTTCATGAAAATGTCGCGTAAGCGAACTTAAACAACTTTTTTGTGCTCAAAAGCAGTTCTGGTAATGAAATTAGGGTACATAAATATGAAAAATGAAAATTTTCGATGTCGGTCGATATATACCCGAGATATAGCCCAAATCGGGTTTTTCATGAAAATGTCGCGTAAGCGAACTTAAACAATTTTTTTTTGCTCAAACGCAGATCTGATAATGAAATAAGATTACATAAATATGAAAAATGAAAATTTCCGATATCGGTCCATATATACCCGAGATATGGCCCAAATCGGGTTTTTCATGAAAATGTCGCGTAAATGAACTTAAACAACTTTTTTGTGCTCAAAAGCAGTTCTGGTAATGAAATTAGGTTACATGAATATGAAAAACGAAAATTTTCGATGTCGGTCCATATATACCCGAGATATAACCCAAATCGGGTTTTTCATGAAAATGTCGCGTAAGCGAACTTAAACAACTTTTTTGTGCTCAAAAGCAGTTCTGGTAATGAAATGAAGTTATATAAATATGAAAAATGAAAATTTCCGATATCGGTCCATATATACCCGAGATATAGCCTAGACCGGGTTTTACATAAAAGTGTCGCGTAAGCAAACTAAAACAACTTTTTTGTGCTCAAAAGCAGTTCTAGTAATGAAATGAAGTTATATAAATATGAAAAATGAAAATTTCCAATATCGGTCCATATATACCCGAGATATAGCCTAGACCAGGGTTTTCATGAAAATGCCGCGTAAGCGAACTTAAACAGCTTTTTTGTACTCAAAAGCAGTTCTGGTAATGAAATTAGGTTACCTAAATATGGAAAATGAAAATTTCCGATATCGGTTCATATGTACCCGAGATATAGCCCAAATCGGGTTTTTCATGAAAATGTCGCGTAAGCGAACTTAAACAATTTGTTGTGCTCAAAAGCAGTTCTGGTAATGAAATAACGTTATATAAATATGGAAAATTAAAATTTTCGATATCGGTCCATATATACTCGAGATATAGCCTGAACCGATTTTTTCATTAAAATTTTTTTTTTTTTTTTTTTTTTTTGCTGAAAAGCAATTCTTGTTATAAAAGAAGGTTACTAAAATACAGAAAATAGAAAATTCCGATATCGGTTCATATATAACCGAGCATATTCAGGCCACATTTTTAATATACTATACATATTCGTGACTATCGTGAAGGGTATTTTAGATTCGGCCCAGCCGAATATACTACACTCTTACTTGTTTGTATTTAACTTTGATTTTTTCCACATCTTTTAAGGCCCGCTTAGGCTATTTTTCCTAAGTTTTTTTAATTTTTCTAAAAATAGTTTTTTGCATTAAGCCACTGTGCAAAAATTTTCTAAGAATTAAAGCCAATAGACTACGAATAGCGTCTTAATTATGCCACTTCATTTCGACCATAAATTTAGCTCTGCACTACTCTATATATCAGGCAGATATTCGACAGAGTTTAATTTTACATGTTGTGCAAGACAGTCAGAAAAGTATTAAGTGTGACTAAGGTTGTGAGGTATTAAGTGTGACTAAGGTTGTGAAGTATTCAAAAACTGTGTAACAAACCAGAGTCATTAGTAATTAAAGAATTCGCAAATGCGTTTTAAAAGGTAAAAAATCGTAAGAATTTTATGAAAAACATAAATCATTTTACCTGTTTGGGAAATTTTAAAAAATATTTTTCTATATGATTACTACGAGTATATACTTAATTAATGTCAATTAAATTTTTTTGACTACGTTAATTAAAAAAAAATTGTGTTATTACTTTGTATTAAGGTAAAATTCACTTGGTTTGTTTAATTTTATATTCTGATAAATGAAAAATATCATACAACAAATTTATCTGTTTATGACGTAAAAAAAAGATTAATTTCTTAAACGAATGAATGAATGAGCTACTGAATTGAATTCTTTTCTTATTATTTTACATTTTTTCTGGTCACCAACATTTCAAAGCCCACTGTACTCACTACAGTTCAGTCGTATAAAACCATATTTTTATAGACACTTAAAAAACAAAATTTTTTGAGTTTTTACTGCGAAAAATATTCATACAATTTTTTATTATTATTATTTTTTAATCCTTAAGCACACATACCTATAGTCACGTATTTACATTATACAAATAGAAGCTATAATTGTTTTATTTACTAAAACCAAATGTTTGTTTAACCACCGTAAAACCACACTTACAAACAAATTAAAAATTTCATTGTTGTCACTTACCACATGTTTCTTTTTTTATTATGTTTTTATTTACATAAAAATTACATATATCAAGAATAAAAAAATTTTTGTAAATTTTTTTAACCATTATGTGTTACTAATGTCCTATTATCTTTCTCAGTATTGTTTTAAAAATTATAATCTGAATATTTAATTCGCACCACTTTCTACAAAGTAATCAGCCCTTATGTAAAAATCAGTTTTATGACAGAGAGAGTTTTCATGAAAATCCTAAATTTTCTCCCTCAGAGAAGGAAAGAAGAGGTTTCTAGTTGGTATGCGCTACCAACACACCTCCACGAATTTTCATAACGTTTTCGTATATAAAAGAAGTGATTGATTGAATATATGTATATATTTACTGGGTGTCCCATTAATAGTGGTCCAAAGAAATGTGTCGATACACATAGATAGATCATACCCTATCAGAATACCCCCACATTGGGCTGTAAAACTGTTACGGTTTTCGAGATATTTACAATTTTACAATTTTTGAGAAATTGCAGCCCCTAGGTTAGATTTCTATAAGCCACAGGGGAATGTAGTAAATAAAATTTCTTTTTATATTCTTGCATCTGATCAGATGTCCTGCATAGTTTTTCGATTTAAGTTTAAGACACTGCCGTATAAAAATAAATAGTATCAAGACTTCAGTGCCCAATAGCTAGAAAACTCTGTATTTAATGCAGATGTGGGATTTTCTCATTCTGCTCGCGAACAAAGAAAAACATCACAAAATAAAATTTTGCTCGCGAATTTTATTTTTAAATTTAGGAATGCAATTTTAAAAGGAGAGAATTAAATAATATTATATGATGATGGGTTGGTATCATTCGTCTAGCTCGAGTTCAATCCTGGCTAAAGCCAAGAAATATTTTTATTTATAATTATAACAATAATTGCCGCGATCAATAACTCTTGATCAAAGAAGACAGGAAAAAATAATTGAATACACTAAAGCTGGGGGACAACTAGCTGTTTCACAGTCGCTACACTGTTCATCAGCACCCATTAGGACTCGAACTTAGTACCATGTAAACATGATGTACTTTTAATACCAACTCAGCAACTGTGCTCTTATTTATTTTTTCGCCTATATTTGTCATATATTGATCACACAAAATTTTAGTCGCGAGCAGAATTTTTTTCTATCTTGGTTTCATGAAGCTATCGTTAGTTACGTCAGTAGTGGCAACGTGCTACTAGCAATTGTATTGCACACTCGAACTTTGTTGCAAACATATGCACAATATGTTGATCTGGTTAAAGTGTTACTAAATCTATTTATTGTTTAAACACACTACACGAGAAAGTGTGTACTGCAAATACACTTCACCTGTGAGAATCGCAGGATTTATTATTGAGTTATAATTGCAATCCTTACCGCTAATGAAAAAGATGATTTTTGATTTCCTTTTAATATTACTTATTTATTTACCACTAGTGTCTAACTGTTATACATTTCTCGTCTTGACTCACTGAAACTAACTCCAACACCCTGACTGCCCCCATTTGTACATTTTTCATCGCCTTTTATATCGCTACAGCTACTGCTGCCGTAGCTATTGATATTGCCTCCGCGGTCGCTGCCACAAATTTAGAATTTTCAGCTGACGGTCGCTTCCACATTATTGCTGACTATGCTGTGTTAGCAATTCCCACGGTTGGATAGTTTTTGGCAGGTATCGCTTTTTGACTGGCACTGATGTTCTTGTTCTACCAATTCTATTGCTTTTATTATTTGAGCCGGTCATTTGATACCCTTTAGTTTTTCATTGACAGCAGTTAATTGCTATCAATTAGTTATTGATAAGGGGGATAAGATGTGATACTTGATCCACTACACTTTAAAAATACTGACTAGTCATTCGACACGTTTTTATTTGTCGACATTGGTAGCACTTTATTGCTGATAATATTATTGGCTGGGGGAAGAAATGAGTTTCGACTCACAACATGACAAAGCCTTATTACTCGTTTTTTTTTTTCTTTTTTTAATTCTCTTTTGAAGAAAATTCATTTCGTTGATAAAAATGGGTGATATTAGAAGAATTTGTAAATGAAGTGCTAAGTGAGTGTGGAGTTGATTACGATTCTTCTAAATTAGATTTCACTAAAAAACCCTGATATGTCAAGTCATGAGCAGAAAAATTAGGTAATTGGCTCTGATCACGGTACTAAGAGCAAATAAAATGTCATCTGATATATTTTCTTAAAGAAACGAACTACTTGGCAAAGCGAGCTTCACCTAATTGTAAGAATCAGAAAGGAATATATTATCTCCCATATATGATTTGTTCAATGAATATAATGGATGATCTATATTTCAGTCAGTAATACCTGAATCTCAGTTTTAGCCAGGTATGCCCAGAAAGGTGCGTGCAAGTTTACACTAATGTATATTGCATTATGGTACTGAAAATTATGACACATGGCTGACATGTCACAGAGCTTAACTCCGTGCGGAAACGGAATTGAATTCTTTTTTTACTTCTTTAAAAAACGAAAAACTAAAAGACTTTTCATAATGAAATCATTTCTAAATACAAGAATGAAACTAGTATTATCTTATAGAATTGCTCCGAAAAAGTTTTCGTTTTCTAAAGAGTTGGCTGAGCCAGAAGCCTTTTCCTGACACAAAGCAAGATTTCAGTTCAAAATTCTTCTACCGATGTAGAAAATCCAAGCTCAAAACAAACTACTTGGTTATAAAGTTTCAAAATAAAAAATGCGCAATTTATTTCAATTATTTGAACTGTATTACAACGACTAAATTCATATTTAAAGGGAAAATAAAAAAATGTACATGATTTGTAATAAATAATTGTTACAAAATAATTGCGACCGAAAGCTGCATTTTTTTTTTTTGTATAGATTTTAAATGAGTGCAGCAGCTAACTGTTAAGGGCCATAAAATAATAAACTCTTTTCAATTTTGCTTTTAAAGTGATAAACATACTTGTATTCAAATAATGAGAATAATGTGCGTGTGAAAGACCCTGTTGGAAATTTATTATCGGTGTGTAATTACGCATTGTAAGAATCCAACAAGAGTTAAAAACCCGATTCAATTCCATTTCCGAACAGAAGTGAATTCTGCGACATGGCCGTATATTCCATCAAAATATAGTTAGTTTAAAGTTCGGGCTACTTGTTAAATGTGCAAAATAGTAGCTATATTTAAATAAAGAACTTTCTGTCAAGGAGATAGTAAGTTCTTGACTTTGCAAATGCTGAAGGTCCATAATGTTATGATTGATTGATTTTTCCAAATTTTTATATGTGAAATTGTTCAAATTAATCTTAAAACTATTTTAATTTCAAATTCTAAATTTAAGCTGTGATATATATGTAATCATAGTACTTGTTGCTAACAATATTAAAATTTGTAATTTTTACCTTAAAGTAACACTTTAAGATGTTTAATAAACTTTTGCTGAATAAAGTTAAAATGATTTTGTCTCCGCTTCCTGTTAACAAATTCTTTATTCAAAAGCGGGTACAACTAAAACAATTTCCAATTCATTTATTTGTTAGTAATGAAGAAAACTTATGGTCCCCTATTTTTATAGACATATGTGTCATTACCTACAGTTTTTATTTTTATGTTTTGTACATACATACACATAAATTCACATAATTGTGGTGTTATAAGCATAAGCCTTGTTATCATTTATAAAGATGTACATATGTTTCTACAAAAAACATATTTCATTTTTATTGCTTTGGCGCCTTATCGAGCATAAATTGCGCTATAAATAATTTTCAGAAGGATATGCTTTTTGTGTTTCTTTTTTCCTTTACGAGTATGTACAAACGTATATAATGTTGTGGCTATTATCTTCTATGTTCGAATATACGAATGTTTAAGAGCCAAATATGCGGTCGCGAATGAGTGATAAGCGTATTAAACATACGTTGTTGTAATTTAACAAGCACAAACATATAACAATAATCTAAGCTGGTTGATATATGATTCCCTTATATTTTAATGATTATTATGATGTTTTCAAGGCGTTTCAATTTCTAATATAATAACGATGTAAGAACCAACATTTTTTCAGCAAACATATTTTTTTTCACAAAGTTGATTTATCTCGCGAACTTTGTAAGGCACATGGAAAAAATTGTAGAACAATGAAAATAAAATCAATAAATTTGCATTATTGATCCTATTTGCTTTGACTTTTATTTAATTTAATATTTGCAATAAATTTCTTATGTTCAAGGTCCTTTTTGAAACAAATTTTAAAGTATTTTTCAATATTTCGTCTTCCAAAACCAAAAAGGACCTTGAAGCGAAGAAATTTATAGCAAATATTAAAATCAATAAAATTTTTGTCTGAAAAAATAATTATTTTTCAATAACTTGTTTTCCTAATTTTACAAAATCTTGTGTTTAGTATTATAAATTTTTCTGATCACTTGGAGTCTAGCTTCTATAGTGAATGGACGTGTTTGTTTGATGACTACTACATATGCAGTATATTGTATCGGAACTAGAAAAATAGATTATGTGGAACAGAAAAAGGAAGTAGTGTTTTTGGATGTTTGGCTTAAACCTTCCAACGTTATAATGCTTTTGTGCATTCAATGAGCCATCGACCGCAAACATAAGACATAAGAAGCTGTACGTATGTTGGGTTTCGGGAACAAGGTCCCTAATCTCCATGGAAGAAATCTAAAGCTCACAGATTTATGCAAGAAAAAGAAACTCAAAAATATCAGCAGATAAAAGTCATGACGTAAAAACTCGATTCTTAAATGATACACAATTCAAAAAAAAAATAAATAAATAAATAAAATAAATAAATAAATGTATAGAAAAAAGGAAATGCAAACAAAATTATGCTCTGGAAGCAGATTGCAATTATTTACTCAAAAATATATTATTAAAGAAAAATACCTAATGCAGTGCATTGCACCGGATAGGTAGCAAACTGTGTACACGTGTTTTTTTTCTCTTTTTTCACTCTTGTCCGTATTTTCTATATATGTTCACTATTAACTTCGTATGAAACCAAATTGCACCAGAGTAGGTAGCAAGCAATTTCTTGTTGTTTTTCTCATTTTTCACCGAGTTCCGTGTTTTCTTTATGTATTCATTTATAATATATTTCGAATGTACTTCATTACCTTGTGGTGTGGAAGGTGTTGGATTAAACTTTGTGTCGAAGGTATATACACTGGGCACTGATCAGTTTTAACTAATTTAATTCGAACATTTTAAATGCTGCAATCAGAGTTTGTTTTAGTCCTAAATGTTGTTATTGTCAACGAACACTACTCCCTCTTTCCTTCTCATTACAACCTAAGTTCCTAGTTCCAGTACAATGCACAGCATATGCAGGGGCCATCCCCTGAGTACTGGTCCCAGATAAAAATAAAAAAAAATCCCTGAAACAAGTTTTAAGTTTCAGTCATTAAAAACACACAAGTTCTTTCCATTACAATTGAAAGAAACAAATTCTAAGAATTTAACATTAGAAAAAAAATTTTTGGAAGAAAACTCATGGCAGAAGTAAGAAATATTTCGAATACAACAAAAAAAAATCAATACCATAATTCAAACAAAAAAAAAAAAAAAAATCAATGTCATATATATCCAATGTTTCGGCAGAGATGAACAGTTTAAGACATCTTAATAAAATGGCACACAGCTATGGAGTAAGTGCTTTTTTTAAAGCAATTTTCATAATTAGTTTCGCATATAGCAATAGGCATCTAAATGGAAAGGGGATTTGGAAGCATAATACTGAAATCAATCTTCTCAACCAAGGTTACCAACTTTTCATATGCATCCATTTGACACCTTAAACGTATAACTTTAAACGTTCGTTAAGAGTCAAATTATTTGAAATATAAAAGAACAAACCAAAGCAAAACACTGTGCTACCTTTACTACTAATGATAGTCAGATTACTTTAAAAAGTTAAATTACACACAACTACAATTTAATTTTTCCATGATTTATTTAAAAATATTTTTAAAATGTTCGTATCGAAGGCTAGAAATTGTAAACAATCGATCTCTTAGATACAAAATTCTATGACTTCAAATCATATTCCTGTAACTAACCAAAAGAGAAAAAAGAAAATAAATGCGTATTGCGAATAAACACCTAAAAAGAAACATTGACATCAAATGAACTCTAGGAAATCATAATCTCTATAGAAACAACAAGTAAACAAGATAAATTAAGCTAGTGTACTTTAAATGCTAGAATATTAAAGTAAAAATATATTTCAAACAAAAAAAATATATATAATTCTAATCTAGTTAAACATTTATCATTAGAAAGGTAAACAAAAAAAAATAATACTTTTCAACAGACCCGTCTATTTCAATTAAGACTGTTAAACTATTTGGTTAACGAAACTAATTACGAAAATTGCTTTAAAGAATGACAAAAAATCAAATGAAATCTGTAACGTTAATGTGACAGCCCACGCACTGAAATATTAATGGCCTTTTTCAGACAAGTGTCTTTCATTGTAGCCAAAATAAATTAGTAAACTCATTTGTTACAAAAGATTTTTTTTTTTTTTTTTTTTTTTTTTTGTAATTCATGTTTAAGAGCCGCAGAGTACACTGGGCATGAAATCTGAACACCTGGAAAAAAATTATTTGGCCGAGAGGCGTGTTCATATTGAACAAATCTTTGACAAAATTAGAGCCGCCGCTTTGTGTTTATGCGGAAAAAAAGTAAATAAATAAAAACAATTTATTTTAATTTACTATATTAGCTTCTAATATTGATACCAGTCAAAAAATTATAAACATCTTATTTTCTATGTTTCCAGCTGTCTATATGTTGATATTTCATAGCAGCTACCCTATGATCACAATACCGATGAACTTTATATCCCAACAATCTAAATAAATTATTGAGAATTTAGAACAAAAAAGCTTTAATTATAGCTGTCAAAACACAAAAAAATATGGATAAACTAAAAGCGAAAATTATGTTTCAGCTTAAATTAAAAAAGTTTACAGGTACACCAAAATATTTATATTAAGTTATAGCCTGTGTAAACACCAAAATAAAGATGCATAAAATAGAAGTTTTGTTTATATAACACTCTGTTGAAAATGTGTGGAAGTAGTAAGCCTGTGTAATTTCAACCGATTGCTTCGTAACAAGCATTTATTATACACATCAGCGAAAGCCTGAAATGTTTTGTTGCGTTGAGCACGAATTTCAGTAAACGTCCACAACAAAACCTGCAATGTGCTTTTTTATACCCATCACAAAAATGTTAAGGGTTTGTGATTCCGTTTGTAGTTTCTCACAATTTTTATTTCCGAACCTATAAAGTATACATCAGAATAATCGGCATTGATGGAGAATTCGATTAAGCGATATCCATCTGACGGTCTTTACTATACCGTTTCTGAGAACAGCTTTTTCGGTTTAACGTATAGCTGAGATATCCAAAATTCCGAAACACAATGTTTTTTTGCAATTTTGTATAAAAATTTTAAATAAGCAGGTAAGAGTATAGTACATTCGGCTGGGCCGAATCTGAAATACGTAAATATATAGTATATATTACAAATTTGAACTAAATATGCTTGGATATATATGGACTGATATAGGAAATTCTCTCAATTTCTGTATTTTAGTAATCTCCTTTTATTACCAGAACAGCTTTTAAGCAAAAAAAAAAAAAACATGTTAAGTTCGCTTACTCGTCATTTTCCTGACAAAATCGGTTTAGGCTATATCTCGGGTATATATAGCCGATATCGGAAATTTCTATTTTGTGTAGTTATATATTCTGCTTTTAAGCAAAAAAAAAACTTTGTTCTCGGTAATATACGGACCGATATTAGAGTTTTTCATTTTCTATATTTTTTAAGTAAAAAAAAAATTTCATGGAAAATCGGTTCAGACTATATCTCGTGTACGATATCGGAAATTTTCATTTTCTGTACTTATATAATCTTCTTTTATTGCCAAAACTGCTTTTGAGCAAAAAAAAGTTGTTTCATTAAAAATCGGTTTAGACTATATCTAGGGTATATATAGCCCGATATCGGAAATATTTATTTTCTGTCTTTTAGTAACCTCCTTTTATAACCGCTTTTGAAGCAAAAAAAACTTTTTTCTTGGAAAAATCGCTTTAGGCTATATCTCGGGTATATGTGAACCGATATCAGAATTTTTCATTTTCTGTATTTTGGTAACATACTTTTATTACAAAAATAGCTTTTGAGCAAAAAAAGTTGTTTCATGAAAAATCGGTTTTGGCTATTTATCCAGTATATATAGACAGATATCGGAAATTTGTGTTTTCTGTATTTAAGTAAGCTTCTTTTATTTCAGTTTGCTCATGCGACGTTTCAATGAAAAAATCGGTTTAAGCTATATCTGAGGTATATATAAATATATGGACCGTTATCGGAAATAAACTAGCGCTTTTTGTTTATTGTAGATATTTAGTCAATATTAAATAGTTTTTTAAGCTAATTAGTTTGCCGTTGCCGGGTTTGAGTGATGGCCGATTTCTAGTATTAATCGGAAGAAAAGAAACTAGTTAATGTTGAGTTCAAAAGGTCTGTAAATAACTTAAAGATCATTTGGCTTTTATAGCAACAGCTATAAATAAATCTACTTTTTTTTAAATAATAGAGATAAAAACATTAACATGCTTTAATACTATATCAGCCCTTTTTCAAAGCCAGCAGTTTTAACCAGTATTTGTGTGTTGGGTTAACAAAAAAAACAATTTTTTCCTTTACCTATATTGCTATCTTGCTATTTTTCTGATAAAATTGTCATTACGTGCAGTTTTTGAAAAGGATTTAAAATTATTAACTTGGGGAACGAAACGTTTTTAAGCTTCTAAAGGATAATACTGATTTATTACAAATTTTTATGTATTTTTCAATCGGTCATAATTTAAAAATTGCTGGAGGTAGTCCGATTGCCATGGTGCTTTAAAGTTATTTTATTAAACCTTTTATCACACTTTCAAACTGGCCCTTTTGTAACACTTAACTTTTTAGCATTCAATACAATTTTAGTATTCATACCCGTATTTGCCTTTAAGCGTCGTTGAATGTTGATTTTATTTGCTTCTGTTTCATTACATTATTGTTTTTTTTCAGTTTTTTATTTCAGTAAGTAATATCCAATATTTTAAAACTTAAAATACTGACTTATATAACTTTTTTTAGGTCCCTATTTTGCCACAAATATTTGTTTTACGTAGATAAAATAATAAAAAATTCAAAAGCAGCGTAAAACTTTTGGGAAACCCAAACTTGATGATTGCGCATGATGGAGCGATGATTAACAGTGGGAATAGAAAGAAGTTGGTGTTTAATCGTCCTTAGAGAGAAAAAACTTTGTTTACAAGTTTCCCCCGTTTTATTTCATCATATTTTTTGTTTTATTTATGGTCTGACAGATCAAAGTTCCTGAATGTTTTAATGCATTAACATTTGAAACGTTTAAACAATTTCATAAGTTTTATAAGAGATCTAAAATATTTGAATGGAAATTATTTTGTGACTACTTAATTTTTGCTTAAGTCCATGAAGGTTAGCAGCTGAAAAATGTACTCGTATTAAGTAATAAAATTTTTTATCAGCTTTAGACATTGATACCATTTTTACTAATTTTATTAATTTTACAATCTGTATTACAGATTTTTAAGAAGTAATTGTTATTTTCCAATTTCGTGAAGTACATATATCCGATTTTCCCATTTTTTTTTTTTTTTTTTTTTTTTTTTTTTTTTTTTTTTTTTTTTTTTTTTTTTTTTTTTTTTTTTTGTTGGTGCACATTTCTGTTATATATGTTGGCAATATCATGCATTTTGGATTGTCAGTTCGTTTTTGACAGATAAAAAGGTTGGCTGTGTTTTGGTGTGCTTTTCGATTTTTTTTTTTACTAAATTTACTAAAATTTGAGCAAAAAAACGTCGCAAGAACCTCGCTCAGGAGGATCCAGATTTATTCAAAAACGTCATAACTGGTGACGAATCATTGCTGTATGGCTACGACATTAAAACCAAAGCCCAATCATCCCAATGGAAGCGTCCAGAAGACCCAAGACCGAAAAGAGCACGTCAAGTTCGGGCAAAGGTTTTATTGTATTAAATTTTTGTGGGAAATTTTTTAATAATTTTTTTTTAAATTAGATTTTTGTACATTTTTTCACCGGGTTTTTAGTTAGTTAGTATTGCACAAACCAGCGAATATATACAGCTATGTTTTGTATTTCCTAGCCGATATTTCAAAGGACCTAATCAGAAGTAAACTTGTAATCCTTTAAAAATATACTGCTGATATTTTATTAAAAGTAGTAGAAGGTAAAGTTACATATTTTATGGGGATATAACAGCTGAACAGGGCAGTAATATGGTTAAGACAGCAATATTTATAAGAGTTAGTTAAAAGTCACTCGCACTTTATTCCCCTAACTTCTATTCTTCACTTCACTATCGCCCTTTTCAGGCAATCACAAAGGGAACGATTTCAGGGTCCAAGTGAGCTGAAAAACCTAGGATATTTCGGGGTACACAGCGGCTTGCCCACCTAACCTAACCTAACCTAGTAGATTTATACAATTAAGTTCTTTATTCGCTATGTTTAGCTTCTACCATTTATACCAATAAAAAATTTTAAACAGCTTGTTTTCTATGTTTCCCAGCTATCTATATGTCGACATTTCATAGGAACTATCCTAATCATCAGAAGACTTTGGAAATTTTTGAAAGATATTCTCAAACATTCAACTTTATATCCCAACAATCTAAATAAATTTTTGAGAATTTAAAAAGAAAAATGCTCTAATAATACCTGTCAAAACACAAAAAACAAGCTTTTTCATCCAACGGTTGTTCATTTGTTTGAAAGGTGTAAAGAAATGTTAGAGACATGTATAAATGAAAAAGCTTGTTTTTGTGTTTTGACAGGTATTATTAAAGCATTTTTCTTTTTAAATTCTCAATAATTTATTTAGATTGTTGGGGTATAAAGTTGAATGTTTGAGAATATCTTTCAAAAATGTCCAAAGTCTACTGATGATTAGGATAGTTCCTATGAAATGTCGACATATAGATAGCTGGGAAACATAGAAAACAAGCTATTTATAATTTTTTACTAGTAAATTTATATTACCACTCATGGGAATATCTAACATAACATGACAGTAATATACTTGAGCATGATAATAGTTTAGATTAGACTATTGTACGAGTATTAATAGCCTAGATGTTTATGACAATAGTATGGTAGCATGGTAAGAACAAATGCATGTAGAAAAAAATATATGCTTGATACGAGTATGACAATATTTTAATAATAACAAAAAAAAATACCGCTTGTTCAGAGACAGCAAACGCTGAAAAAACAATGCAGACAAGTAACAAAATGCATATGTGATTCAATATGAGATGAATACAAGCAGGACTTTACACAGAGAATAATTTAATGGCTTATTATACGACATGACCCGAATTCAAATACTAAAATGGGTGCTGCTGAGTAGGGTAGCGACTACGAAACAGCTAGTTATCCCCCAGCTCAAGGTTTGATTATTATTTTTATTTAAAATTTTTTGTACATATGTACATCGGGTTTTAGTTCAAGTTTTTCCTTTCTTAATTTTTTTCCTAAGAAGGATTTTTTACAATACAAATTATTGATTGAAGACGCCAAGAAAAATAATAATCAAATCTTTAGCTGGGGGACAACTAGCTGTTTCGTAGTCGCTACCCTACTCAGCAGCACCCATTTTAGTATTTGAACTCGGGTCATGACGTATCATGATCTGCTGCTTTAATCACTCAGCCACCAAGCATTTAATTATTCTCTGTCTATATTCATCTTATATTGAATCACATATGCATTTTTGTTAATTGCCCGCTTTATTTATACAGCGTATGCTGTCTCAGAATTAGCGATATACAGAAAAAACTTAAGAAAGGCAAAACTTGAACTAAAACTCGATGTACATATATACAAACCAAAAACTTGTTAATTTGAAAATTATAAAGTTCAACAAAAATTTAACAAATTAAAATTATTTTTATTGTCTTCTTCAATAAAAAATTGTTGTTCGCAGCAAATTTGTATTGTAAAAAATCCTTCTTAAGACAAGCTTAAGAAAGGAGAAACCTAAACTAAAAACCCGATGTACAAATGTATAGGGTGTTTTTTTAAGCTAGATAGAACTTTAAATTGTAAAAAGTAACACAAAAAATTAAATTTTGATGAAACATTTTTTTTATTTGTTTCAGTATACTCTGACAAATCATCATGAATAGACTCACGCTTGAACAACGCTACGAAATTATCCAAATTCACTTTGAAAATCAGTCATCGATTCGCGCAACTTATAGACGCAAAATTGTGTTCAGCGATGAGGCGCATTTTTGGCTTAACGGGTTTGTTAATAAGCAAAATTGCCGCATATGGAGTGAGACCAATCCACAAGAGACCCTACAGACTCCATTACATCCAGAAAAATGCACTGTTTGGTGCGGTTTTCATGCTGGTGGCATCATCGGACCTTATTTCTTCAAAAATGAGGCCGGAGCTCGCGTTACGGTCAATGGAGATCGTTACCGCACCATGATCAATGATTTTTTGTTTGAAAATATGGATGACATTGATCCGGAGGAGATGTGGTTTCAACAGGATGGCGCTACGTGCCATACGGCGAACGCAACCATCGACTTACTGAAATCAAAATTTGGCGATAAGTTGATTTCGAGAAATGGACCTGTCAATTGGCCTCCAAGGTCGTGCGATTTGACACCTCTCGATTATTTCCTGTGGGGCTACGTGAAGTCACTGGTTTATGCTGATAAACCAGCAACAATTGACGCCCTGGAGGCCAGCATTGTTCGTGTTGTTCGTGACATACGGCCAGCAGTGCTCGAAAAAGTGGCCCAAAATTGGACGTCCAGAATGCGGTTCGTCAAGAACAGCCGCGGTGCCCATATGCCCGAAATCATTTTCAAATGTTAATGTCACGTATTGATCTTTCGAATAAAAAAAAATTTTGATTACAATTTAATTTTTTGTGTTACTTTTTACAATTTCAAGTTCTATCGGGCTTAAAAAAACACCCTATACAAAAAATTCTAATTTAAAAATTATAAAGTTTAACAAAAATTCAATAAATTAATATTAAAATTTTATAATTATTTTTTTTTTTTTACTTGAATTATATAAAGTCCGCCACTGTAAATATTTTTTTATATTTAAGAGACCATTTTAAAAACATAAACTAAATTTGTTGATTCTTTTTAAAGTGGTCAAAGTTTTCTTATTGTCAAATAGACTCCAAGCTAATTATATTTAAAATAGAAAACCAACAAATTCGTTCAAATAAAGTATATTCCATTATTCCTTTTACATGCTTTGTTATGTACTTATAAATTTATTTTAAATAAACGTTTGAGATTTCTTAATTTTATTTCATTTTGCTTGAAGCTGATTTAAAAAGTTTATGCTATTGCTATGACTTTTTTTTTTTTTTTTTGTTTTGTACAAACTTTTTATATACTTTTCCTTATTTTTATCTTTTAATAATGCACAGGGGAAATTAATTTTGGTATTCCACATCCTCTAGATAAAAATGATGCGATGAATAATATGCTTATATGATGCCCTAAAATTTTATGAAATTTCCTTAGTTCTTTTTTTTCCTTGGTTGCTTATAATTTGCTTTGATATTAAATTTTAAATATGTGTGGATGTGTTTGAATGACCTGATTTTAATAAATCGCTAAAAGAACACAGCAAACAATAATACTTCTTTTCTAAATAAAATAAATTTCTTAAAAGGTCTCTAGAGGCCTGGGAATTAGATATTTTTGTGGAACTTCAACAAGAGTGATAAAAGAATTTCCTGAAATATTCATAAACTAAACTACCCTACAAACATATTCCGTAAGCAAATTAGATTTTTAGCTTGACTAGTTAGAGCGCTAGGATTTATGTAGGCAAAATTTTAAAAATCTTACAATAATATAATATTTCTATCTCGGGTTCTTCAATTGCAAGCAGGTTCTTCAATTGCAAAAGCAACATTGGCACAGACACTTGTTCGTTACATAGTACTAAAATACTTCACAACTTTATTTAAACTTACACAGTGGTACTGTGTATTACCACACTAAACTTGCATATTTTTCTGACTTATGACTATGTCCTGCACAACGTTGAAAGCTAAACTCTGCCTCTTTTATGCCTAACATCCATCCGCTATTTATATTTCTTTATAACCTTTTACACTGTTCGTAAGGCTACTAGTTAATGACAATTCCAGACTCAAATGTACAAATATGCACACACATAAACACACACATGCTTGCAAAACATAAGAACGCAACAACAACAAAGAAATCATTTGTGGTTGTTTTCTTTGGAATTTTGTGCTCTCTAAATCATGTATGTTTGTTTGTTTGTGTATTAGGTTCTTTGCTTTATGTTGTTTTTACGGGTGTGTGTTCACATTTATAACAAGCAAATCAAGGGCTGTCACAGTGGGTTGGAAATGACACTCATACGTAACAATAAAAAAGGGGGTCTAATTAACACGTACGATTTAAATAGTACATACAACAAAAAACAAAGGAACGTTTTCAAATCGATAACGCTAAATTTAAGCGTTTTGTGTTGCTCAGAACATGCCTGAATAAATCCTAATATTTTATTTTCGTTAACTTTGATACAAAATACACATTTACCTTCATTATAGGTATATTTCATATTACTTTCAGTCACAGGCTGCGGGGAAAACGGGTAAAAACTGGATATTTCTTCCTTTGTGATTCTTGAACAAGAGTAGTATGTCAGTTCTGTTGTCATGCTAATAATATTTTCGCTTTGGCCTCTTTCTGGACTATTAGCAGAAGGTTGTTTTACATATCGTATTCCACCAATTTCTTGGTTTCATGGATGCAGTTGCCGCTACATTAATTTCATGCTCACTAAAACTGTCAGATACCTCAACACTCAACACTCCAAGTTATATTCTGATTAAATTTCCTCTTCGATAATGCATTCAGCTTATTTACTATCTCACATTTACATATTTTCCGACAAGAAATACTGACACGACACTTTATAACGTTGATACGTCCTTTTGACAAATAAATTGTTTTAACAGAACTGTGCGTAACAAAAGCTCAACAGTTTTGTTCCGGGTTAAAGTTGAACTGAATTTTTTAAATGCTTAATGTGCTGTTCGTAGAAGACAGACGAGTGACTTGTCTAAAAAATTTGTATGGAAAAACCAGTAAACAAATAGAGTAACTCCCATAGAAATTTTCTTGACAAGTTGTTTTGACATTGAAAAAATTCAAAGAAGTCAAAATAGAATTCTCCGTAGAATTACAGATGCTCCATGGTACGTTAAGAACTCACGAATCCACGCAGATCTGAACGTACCTTTTGTAAAATCTGAATTTGTGAAGTACGCGACAAGATATATTAACAAACTTGAATTCCATCCAAATCCTCTTGCAGCTAATATTCTTAGTTTTGATGGTCACACCCGTCTGAGAAGGAGGGATACTTTGGCTACCATTAGAGCTCTAAACAGATGACTGAATTCTGAAATAATATTCGCATAAAAATAAATTTTTGTCCAGCACTGGCAGGACTTTAATCACATTTTTTTTTTTAGTATTAAGAATTGAATACTTATTGTCATTACATTTCTTATATAGATTCAATAAATAAAATAATAAAGTTAAAAAAAAAAAATGTTTTTTTCAAATATTTTTTAATAAAAGTCAAAAGTAGTTGTTAAAACCTAAAATTAAATAAGATATAAAATATCTAAAATTTAAACATTCCACTTGAACAAAAAATCTTAATTTTCTTCTAAAATCCAAAAATGAAGGTTAATAGCTGTTGGCCAGGTAGTAGTGCAGTTATATACACAGTTTACTTAGCCAAGTCAACTTAATAACAACTCATTCCGGCTGCGTCAACCTAGCAAAGTTAGCATTTGAGCTCTCACCTTAATAAAAATCATTCACCCATAAGCATGCACTATAGTTCCTCTTCCCCATCACCTGTTTGATTACCTCCCACGCAATGCACCACATATGTGGGGGCTTCCCCTGACTACTGGTGGAAGTAAAAAAAAATACATTTCAGACCAGACAATATTCTGCAATTTTGTTTTCTTGGTTTGGCTTGCGTATGCGGTTGTATATTGAAAATGAAACTGTCATCAAAAATTGCTAAATATTCTTATTTAAATATTAAAATAAATCACAAAAGAAGGTCTCTCCACTTACTCTTGCTACACAAAAAGTATTAAAAATTTTTTTCTAAATTTTTATCTAAAATCTTATTAAATATTTAACAAAGGTTTTGTGTTTATTTGAGAACAAGAAAGGAAAAATATGCACAATCTGCTTAAAGATACATACATATGTTCATAAAAAATCTTACAAATTATTTTATTTTTGGTCGCGTTTTTACGCTGGCCAAACAACTTTAACAATTACAATAAGTTTCCTAAGAAAGGACATGTAAAGAATTTTTAATCATGTTACTTCCGCTTGTGCTGTTTCGTCTTTCCTGCAGTCTCAATTATTTTCCCAGTATTTTGTTTACTTTCAATAAGATAAAAAAGTAACATAAAACGTTATAAAACGAATTGCTTGGAAATAACTGCAAGCTGACACATATCGCTCCCTTATTGCAACGTAGTCGTAACTAAAAAAATCTTGTTTCGAAAAAAAAACATATTTCAAATTTTTGGTTTCCGCACAAATCTTAGAAATTTTTTTTAGAAAATATCTCCTAAAGGAAAGGATTGAAAAGAAATTTAAATAAATTTTTGGCACAATATAAAAGATAGTAAGTACTGTTAACAATTCTGCATTGTTAACTCGAAAAGCTTTTTTTTGAGATATGACTATGTTGCAATAAAGGTGCAATATATCATAGTATGAGCACAAATAATATGAAATCCATTTTCTGTAAGCAAAATAAACAAATGTCTACAATAAAATCATTTATGTTTACATGTAGCCATGTTCCGAGAAACGCGCGTTTTGAAACCGCAAAGCGTTCTGAAAAACGCTTATTTCAATTTTTAGGTATTCTAAGGAACGCGCGTTTTACAGACGTTTCGAAGTTTTTTCCGAAAAAGTGCTACATGTGTTTTACATACTTATAAGTATATGTATTTGGTATTTATATTAAATGAAAAAAAAAATTGACAACAAATAGAAAATTGTTTTTAATTTACAGCCAATTCGTCGATGTCGAAAGGGTAAGTTTATTCGTATTCTAAGCAAAAGAAAATTAATTTGTGTTTTTTCTAACTTTATTCTATTCGAATGATGTGTCAAGATTCAATTAAAACACATAAGTTCATGCGAAACCCGAAATTTATTCGAATGTGAGTGACTGACTAGCTTTCTTTCGCAAACATTTTCATTCGATATCGACGGCTGTTAGTTGGCTTTTAATTGAAAATTTGTAAAATTCGTTCAATTTTTTATTGAACTAAAAAGAAAATATATTGAATTTTAATTGTGAATAATTTTATTGCCTTTCACAAGTTCAGTTTTAGCAAATTCAATCAGTTCACTTTAATACACACATGCGAGTTGAAGTCGCCAACTTTAAGCAATGTGCATTTTCCGGAGCATCTATTTGGCGATTTCAAATCGCAAAACCATACTTCTTGCGTTATACGTTTCTATTTAGCGTTTTCAATTAAACGTTTATAGCTAGAAGACAAAGCATTGGAAACAAAACTGAAACAATTTGAAGAAAAATAATTTTTAATTTTTTGCTGATAGATTTCCGAATTATAGAACAGATTATAATAAATGACAAATATTCAAAAACAGTTTGATATGCTTCTTTTGATTATAGTAATTTCTTTTTATTATGATAATATTGGTATGGAACAGAACATCGGCCAAGTGGACACCCCCACCTCGGTGGCACAGTTCCATCCGATAATCCAAATTTTCGATGAGGCTGAAGCATAGTTGAGGCTCTATGCTTGTATTATGCCAAACTATATCATTCTTTAGCTCTTGAATTATCTGGCTTATCGAGGTATACATTTTCTTTCAAATAACCTCAAAGAAAGAAGTCCAACGGTGTTAAATCACTTGATCTTGGTGTCCAATTGACATCGCTACCACGTGAGATAACACAATCATTGAATTTTAGCGAATCCTGAAGAAAATTTTGGGTGTTCTCAAAAAACACTTTACCAGTTTTTAACGATCTTTATGGACCCGGTTATACAGATAATTATTCGGGTTTGACCGGGTTTTAGCGGCTAATGCAACCGGTTGCCGGGTTTTTTACATTTTAGCAACATTCTGGGCTATTCGTCCAACGCAGCAGCATTTTTAAACATTTCTTGGTTTCTAGTGGCTTAATAGCTGGAGGCACTGGGGAATTAAGAATTATGCACCCTCAGAGTCCATCATCAGATAAGGCCGACAAGGCAGGTACTGATGTAAATCAATCTTCACAATCTCTCTGTCTCTCTCTCCCCCTCTTCCACAATGTCCAGCAACGCCAAAATACATTTTGAGGTACCGGCCCAAATGTAAAAGTTGAATCTTATTTTCGATCGGCTATATGTAATTGGAGTGAAGTATGTCCTGTACTGTTTTCGAGGTGAATGCTTCTTTCGAGACTTGGAAAATATGCTCTGTCCAGCAAAAATTACACAAGCAAGGTAATTTAAGGCATTTGCTTTGGTTTTTGCCTTTATGACAATGTGTAGAGTAGAACAAGATTTATTTCTTGTGTCAAAATTAAAACTTTATTTATATGGCTCCTTTAAAATGACACTTTCGTATAAGACGATTATAGCCCATAGTCTGAAAGGTGCTTTGGAAAGCAAAATCTATATTTTAAGCTGATGATATTCATCAAGTTAATTTCAGGTAGCAATAGTTAAGGGTTGCAAAAGTTGGACTAGTCTAGAAGTTTTTGACTCGGGTTTCGCAACACCCAAGGCTGTATTGTATTTGTTTTGGTATTCAACTCAGGGGGAAAAGTTCAGTTATTAAAATCAAAATAATTTAGAAAATCGTGAGTTGAACTAAATATTAGCACACTTGGAATCAAAAGATGAAAATATCGAACCAGCTAGAATATTTTTATGTTGCTTGATATATGTAACAACAAGGTTTAGTTTTAACTTTAATTTTAAGTCGTATCACAATAAAGCAAATGCATTGATATACTCACTGTACTGATTGTCACAGAGCTTAAAAATAACTACTAGAATCAGCGGTGGTTATGCAATTTCTTTTTTTTAATTTTCTTAAGGAACGAGTTTTGCATCTCACAAATTATACACTTACAGTTGTAAAGAAATTTTAGTAGAATAAATGCGTTTGAAACCATATTTTACTTCAATATTCCAAATTTATTTTAACGAACCAACAACTTCCAAAGAGATAAGCCAACAACGAACAATATAATAACGAAACACACAGAACAAGGACATTTAAGACAAACAACAGTTGGTGCTATCAAAAAGTTTTAACAATTATATCCAAGTGGAAACTTTTGCTTTGTTTGAACAATCATATAATTGCTGTAAAACATTTCTTAACTCTAAAAGATTGTTCTTAAAATTAAATTTTCTTGAAAAGTACAAGCAAAATATTACTAAATCAATAGCTAATGGGCCGCATGTGTATTATGGTTCTATTATATATGTGCATATATAAATGAATATATAATTTTTACATACGAGTAGCTGGCGGCAGACTTTTTATCTACCAGTTTGCTTTTCTCTTATTTAATATAATTTTCTTTCCAAGAATTTATCTTAGAAATTATGTTGCCTGCTTAAAGGCGCCTTGTTTAATGTGTTTGTTTTGAGATTTGTGTTTATGTATGTTCAGAACAAAACCATTTGAAACAGTACAGAAAAAACATGTATCATTTTGTTTTGTTTGAAAAAAATACTATTTTCTTTTTCCCCTCTTTCACATATTCATTTCATTGTTTGTATTTTTTGTTGTCTTTGTAAACATATATTTTAATCCTTTTCAATTCGAAACGTGATTACAAATTTTTTTGTTTGCACTGTGCAATGAAAACAAGAAAACAAAGTTCTGCCGATAAATTTTAGAAGTTTTTAGAAATACAGGCTTTCCATAGTAAAATTTGTATGCCATTAAAGGGCCAGGATATTTTTTTAATTATTTTATATTCTACGAGTACATGATGACCTTTAATCCTGTACAGTTTGCTCCTGTGACTAATGTGCAGCTTAGAGAGTACGTTTGAGTGACACTTGCAGAAAATCTGTATGAGATTTCAATTGGAGGGTTACATTTTATAAAAATTTTTTTGATACATATCGCTCTTTAAATACAAAAGGGTCACAACTCAAAATACTAAACGTCCGGGAGAGGTAAGAATGATTTTTATTACTTAAAGAAAATATTATTCCTTAATGAAAAAATTCAATACTGAAGCAGGTTCTGCTATATTTTTTTTTTCAATTTTATATTATTTCCTATTTGCGAAAACATAAAAAACTGACTTTTATGGAAAAAAAAGTCAGTTTTGCAAAATTTTGAGTTGTGACCCTTTTGTATTTAGGCTGCGATATGCTTATTCGTGTTCTGTAAACTACACTTAAGAGCCTTACAATAATTCCTTTCAGTTTTTTTTTTCGTAGTATAATAATATTGCAGCTCTTTTCTATTTGTTTTAGTTAACTAAAGATATGTATAAAAAATTGAAAACCTAAAAATTGAAAATATCAAAAACTGTGTCAAAAAGTATGTTATATTTACAAATGTGCTACAGGTTGGTAATTCGGCTTACATGTTGCTTTTTGATATTTGCAAAGTTAAATTACCTTAACTGAAGTTATTATGATTTGCTATACTAACTGCTAATATTAACACAAACTAGAAATTACAGCTATTTTTTATGTTTTCTAGCAATATATACTGTACTACGCCAGCTGATCTCATGGCGAAGGAAGTGGCCACGTGCTCGGCAATTAGGCTAAAAGCCAGTGAGATGTGGAAAGAAGCGACAGAAGGTCACGCTTCGATAATAGAAAGAATAACGGACCTCCCGGAGTATATTGATTACTGTGCACCAGCTCTAATGCCCGACAAGAGATTTGACGTGATCTCATCAAGGACGGCCTCGGCAGCGAACCAAATGGGTCGCCAAGAGAACGTGCTTGAAGTTTTCACTGATGGATCCAAGTCGGACATGGGAGTTGGTGGTGGTATCTTTATGCCCCAGTATCAGAGGAGGATCAGTTTTAAGCTATACGATGAGTGTAGCGTAATGCAGGCTGAAATTACAGCTATTTTGAGAGCAGCTAACTGGCTGAGGTACTATAGGGTATACGGGGTGAATATCCGAATCTGTACTGATAGTAAGGCTGCGTTAAATGCGCTTGTGGGTGTCTATACGACGTCCAGGTTGGTTCAGGAATGCCGGATATCTCTTAATGAGATAGCGAGACATTCGAGCCTGGAGCTTTTCTGGGTACCGGGGCACAGTGGAGTGCCCGGAAATATTGTGGCGGATGAGCTGGCGAAACCCGGAGCTCGTCTACAGAGAGGGGACATTGATACGATGGTTGGAGTCCCGCTTAACAGCTGTAAAAACCAAGTGCAGCGTCAACTTGTAGGGCCTGCGCAGGACAGATGGTCTGGTGAGGTCACCTGCCGAGTAGCAAGGCTGACATGGCCTGCGTATGATCGTAGTAGAACTGCGGTCTTAAAGGGTTTTCCCCGTCAAAGGTTGCGTACCTTGGTGGCAGTTCTGACAGGACATTGTCTCATAGGGACGCATGCTAGGAGGTTAAATCTTCCATTTAATGATTTCTGCAGAAGTTGCGGGGATGAGGACGAGGAGGAAAGTGTTGAGCATTTCCTCTGTCGATGCCCGGCTCTCAGTTCTATGAGAGCGCTGTACTTAGGCGGACCGATGCTGCACGGGTTAGCAGATATATCGGAATGCCGAGTGAACGGACTGGATTCCTTTATCCGGTTTTCGGGTTGGTTTGAATCTGAACCGTCGGGGGAAGTGTAAGTCTCGCGGGCTGCACTTCTCCCTCAGGCAACACAACGGGACCAAAAGGACCCAAGTGGGCTGGTTTCATGAAACTGGCGGCCTGTACAACCTACTCTAACCTAGCAATATATATGTCAACATTTCATAGGTGCTAAACTAATCATCAGAAAACTAAAAAAAAACCTTTGTGGTAAGGTTAGACTTTATGAAATGTCGTCATATCAACAAGTTGAAATAAGTTTCTGCCATTTTTTTTTTTTATCTTGCACGATTACTCTGGGTATGATCTTCACACAGGGTGAGCGAGAAACTAAACTGGAACTGAAAACTTTAATAACTCTTTCGTTTATATATTTTTTTATTTATGTTTTTTTAGCTTATATCCATAACGCTTAACTGAATTTATTATGATTTACCGTACTAACTACTAATATTAACACAAATTAGAAATTACAACTATTTTTTTTTGTTTCCTAGTAGTATATATATCAGCATTTCATAGGTGCTAACTTAATCATCAGTAAACTTAAAAAACCTTGGAGGTAACCATAAACAGAGAGTGGTATTGGTTTATGATAGAAAATTGTTTACATCCTCCTCTTGAAAGCAGACCTGGTATGTGATTTTACCAGTACAAAGCCACTGCCCACACTGACCTAAAAAACAATGGCACATATAGCAAAAGGAAAAAACAAGATAAATGATTTTTTTTAACGAAAACAATGAAAACAATACCTTAATATTACTGTAAAAAATATTATTGATAGTTTATTCGACCTTTATAATTAATAAATAAAAATGCCAGGAATTTTTTTTTTTTTCGAGCTTGAGGTCAATTGAATTGAATTCCTGGCATTTTTATTTAATTATTGTAAAAATGTAACACGATTTGGAAAGTAGCTATAAAAGAGTATTATAAAAAATGCCTGGCTTTAAATCACCGTGTAAATCATCTCTGAGTCAATAAACAAGAGGCAATTGAATACATGAAAATCATTATTCGAAGAATTATTGGTAAAATACGGCCACAAATTCTATAAAAAGTGTGTAAAAATTGTCTTTACAGCTTACTACCTGGGGTCTAATCACCGCATACGATATCGAATTAACTATCGTATCGAATAACATTACGATACATCTAAATTATGGCAACCGATGCATATTGGATCGTAATTTAAACAAAATGCAATAGATTGAAGACCATACGTTCCCTAAAAGTAGGAATACAAAAAATAAATCCTTTAACTTTTTTATATTATTGCAATACAGTTTATTCGATATCGTATGCCGTGATACCAAAATGAAAAATTTCGATAATTTTGCTCGATATCGTATGCGGTGATTTGGCCCCTGATCATGATTAGCTTTTTCATATGCAAATGTTCATACAAAATGTTGAACACTCGTCCATATGACATGATTACCATTTCAACAAACAACAAAAATATAATTTTTCTAACAGTATATATTTAAAATATCTCTATTATCGTAGCAGTCAACGGTTGTTCATTTGTTTGAAAGGTGTAAGGAAAAGTGATGTGAAAGATGTGTATAAGTAAAAAAAGTTTGTTTTTAGTGTTCTAACGGGTATTAATAAAACATTTTTCTTTTTAAATTCTTAATCATTTATTTACATTGTTGGGATATAAAGTTGAATGTTTGAGAATATTTTTCAAAAATTTCCAAAGTCTAGAGATGATTAGCATAGCTCCTATGAAATGTTGACAACTGACGATTAGGGTAGCTCCTATGAAACATCGACATATAGAAAGCTGGGAAACATTGAAAACAAGCTGTTTATAATATTTTTTATGTATTCATTCAAGTTGATTTCAATACTTTATGTATGGAAAAAGTAGGATTAATAGTGCAATGTGACGTTATATAAATTAGTAAATAAAGATGAATGTTGTAAAAAGCAAAACATTGTTGTGGCAAAAAAATTTGTATTTAGTACATCTCGATAATAGAGCCTTCTTGCGATTGTGCCACGCTTGGCAAAATCCTTTACGAGCATCATTATTCTCCCTTTGTTAGGAGGAGTACCGCCAAACATGCGCTTATATTTTCTGTGGGCAGAAACAACGGACTGTGAAGCGTGAAAGCGTTGCACTATCCAATGTCTTGTTTTATTGCTCCAATTCTACATTCTATAATCTCTAAAACACAACAAAAATAGAAGAGTTTAGTTACACAGAAAATAAGTTATTACTTTTTTTTGTAAGCAGCTTTCATCAGCCACCCTGTATTATTTGATGGTTTGAAAATAAATTTATTGTCAGTTTATTTAAGAAAAGGTAGAACTTTTTAAAAAAAATTATCTCTCTTCCATCAATCAAATTTAATGATTTTGAACAAAACTACTTTAAAATATTCTTTTTTTATATATTTTTTCTTATATCAAGATAAGAAAAACTAAGATATTTCTTGTTTAAAAGATTTTCGCAGACAGCAGATCTGGCATGTGCTTACAAACAATATCAAATAAAGAACCATTGCAAATATATCGAATCGAATGATACAATTTATTTAAAATCGCTCTTCCAGTGCATTAAACAAATAAATAATCATTTACTCTTATATACAAAACCATGGCTGGAAGCTTTTAGTAAACAAAAAGAAAATGTTTATCATTAAATTATAATTTTGCTTTTTTTTTTTTGTTTTTCTGGCTGCAAATGTACGCGTGTACGAGTAGCAATAAATGTGTCAAATTCACCGAATCAACTGAGTGATTTTTTTAAAATTAATTTTTTTTAGCACTTTTAATACAACTTTCGAATTTTTTTGTTTTGCAGTTCTATAATTCAACAAATTCAACAAAAGATTCATTCACACTCAAATACCTTCTTCAGTGAAAATTATATGTTTTTTTTTTGTAATTTCTTTTATCAAAGTTGAAATAAAATTTTCCAGTTTCTTTTTTCGCCCGATAAATATTTATGTAATATGAATGAATAGGTTTTCGAATAAGAACAAGAAAATGGTAAAAACCATCAGCGAACAACTTGGCCTGCTTTCAATATCTCACAATCATTTGGAGCAAGAAAAAATGGTTGGGACAACAAAAAAAAAAAAGAAAAGTAAACAAAAACGAAAGCGAACAAAAGCAAATAAACCCAATGAAAATAAAATTGAGCAAAAAATGGCACAAATATATTTGAGTGGCTTTGAAAGAAATTGAAAATATTTCGCTTATTGATTTTTATGTAGGAAAAACACACACACACCAAAAATTTTATGAAACAATTTCCTTTAAGTTTCCGTTTCGTTTCACTTTTTTTTAGGTTGATAACTCCTTAGAAATCAAGTTTTTTTTGCGGCTTGTAGGAATAATAAAAAAAAAGAAAACATGCTAGAAAAAATAACTGATAACAAATATACAAGGTTGTTTTTTTGTATTTATATTTTTTTCCAAAAGTTGGAAAATATGTTGCCGTCTAATTGCCTTTCGCTACGGCATTTACCAATCCCGCCAAGACTGTACTAAAGTAGAATATAAGATACACAAAACGAATGTGCAATTGGTAACAGTGTTCAACAAACTTGTTAGCGTGTGTGTTAGTTGTGCCTCAATACACTAACAGTGACTACAAGAGTTTTGATGTTTATTATATAAAACTAAATACTTTTTAAAAAGAAAAATTTTTTATGTTAATGTTTAGTGCTTTTTGCAAGCACTAAACGAAACTAGCAAACCTCGGTTAGGCCATCGGTAATAGGATTAGGTCGTATGCCCAATGACCAGAAGCCTCTCTTTCCCTCTCAGCAAGAGCAGCAAATAGTTGAAGGCAAAAATGAGAAGGCTGCATAGCACATATCTCACTACTATGCAGTAGTTCCAAGCACTGTATTTTAGAACAATCTTCAAAACAAAACCAACAAACAGTAGAACATTTCGAAACAGAACACGCACTTCATAGTTTTCGAACACATATACGATAGTGTTTAGCAGTACTTGAATTCTGTTTCATAGCAAAAACCAAAAAAAGCTTTGTCAGACAAAACTTTTGCTTCGCTTTGCGTTGAAAATTCGCTTTAACATATGAGATAAAGTATCCATACTTATGAGTATATAAAACATATCACGTAAAGAACTTTTAACGCAACGTAAAGCGAAAAGTTTGGCAACTCTCATCTTTTCACGCGTTGAAGATTTTTCTTATAGTTTCAATGTGCACAAACACTAAGAAAGTAGTAACTTAGAAATAGTTACCAATCTTAAGTGGCTCGGTGTCGTTAATGATAACAGTCTGTCATTTGGATATCGCATTACTTGTGTCTTCTAATTTGCATTTACCTCTTCATGTTAAGCAAACTTTGGCTGATGCCCTTTTAATGTTGGAAGTGAGCTATTGCTTGGAGGTCTACACTGGGTGTAATGGAGGAGATCTAAATTCGTGGTTCATAAGTGGGTGAGATTTGTTTACGGGCTTAGAATGAGAGCGCATGTGTCTAATCATTTAAAGCAATTTTTAGGTTTCAAATTTAAGGGTTTTCTTAAATTTCGGTTGCTAATTTTCCATTTCCGGGTCATAAAATTTCAATGCCTTGAAAATTTCGTACAGATGATATCGTTTATTAGATCTAAAAAAATCCTCAAATTTGTATCCCACGTATTTACAACACGGTATTTGAATTATCGTTTGTAGTGCGAGTGGCGAGGTTATGGAACAATTTACCAAGAGATCTACGTCTATTCTCTATGTCAGTTGTGCTATTTAAGCGACAGCGTTTAAATGTCTTCAATTCTAATCACTAATACTTGGGTTTGCAACACAGTTCAACGTAGTTATACGTTATGCTAATCTGCTATGGTTTAATTTAATAAACGCTGCGAGATGAGGAGCACTGGCACAACCTAGCTGTAGGGATCTTTAGGCAACGCTGCGAAGAATCGACGCCCAAGCCTACAAATGTAGCCGCAAACAGCCTGACAAGTTGTCAGTGCGCAGTGTTGCGACAAGAGCTCATTTGAACGGAAGTCAGCGGCAATTATCAGCTTCTGTGCCTCGTGATACAATATTTTTTTTTGCCGTTTGGAAAGCGTTGGCTGTTGGTTTCTTCAGGTAACCAAAGAAGCTGTTCCGGTTCAAATTTTCCTTCTTCTCTTTTCTTTTCACCTGTCTGGCTGAATGGTTAGTAAGATATTGGCCAAAGGATGCGACAACAACAAAAGGATGGAAAACGGGAAACTCAACAACAGTGAGGGTGAGGGAAGAATTTAGCACAATTCTTATTATATCTTTATTATCTAATGAGTTATAAAAAGTTATTATCTAATGAGTTATAAATAGCTTGGATGTTACCTTACCTTTTTATTTATATTTAGTCTTGAAATATATTTATAATAGGCTACATGTGTTACAAACGAATAAATAAATAAAACAATTAGAACCAATATAGTTAGTAGTTCGTCAAATAATATTTCTAAATTTTATTATCATAATTATATATAAAAATTAACAACTATTTCGTTTAGATAAATAAACAAATCAAACAAGATTTCTATCGTGATATACACCTATTGCTTTGTGCTTTTCTTTTCTGTTAAATATTTAAACGTCACGCAAAGCGACGACAAAGTGTTATCTGACATGGCCTTGACACATTCGCACATGAGCGTACTGTGTATAC
Source organism: Thecocarcelia acutangulata (assembly GCA_914767995.1). NCBI lineage: Eukaryota > Metazoa > Arthropoda > Insecta > Diptera > Tachinidae > Thecocarcelia > Thecocarcelia acutangulata. The sequence continues at coordinate 114,919,752 of OU612097.1, forward strand.
AGTACTTGTGCACTAATTAATTGCTCTTTAGACCAGAAGTAACCAAGCCTTATGCGCTTGCTGCTCAGATGATTTTGTAAAAGTGCTTTGCTATACCATACTCAGCCCCACAATGAAAAATACACAAACAACTTTGTCTTATTTTTTTTTTTTTTTTTGGTCGTTCTTCACTGTACTCACACAAGAGCAAACCAACAACCCTTTTGCATGCTTTGCCAGGGGCAAGGCGAATACATTACTAGGTGAACTTGACAGCTCAGGTGATTTTATTTGATATATTTTGCTTGCCACATTTTTTCCAATGAGACTGTCAAATTTTTTTCTTTTGTTTACAAACATTTTCCCGCCATTCTGAAGTTTTTTTGTATAATTTAGTGAAGTTCAAGAAATTTTTGTGAATTTAAAAGTGAAAAACCATTATAATCTGACATTTTAATTCCAAACAATTATAAAAATTTGTATTTAACGTTTATGTAACATTTTTTCTTAGCATAGACATCTTAGGCAAATTTTAAATTTGAATTGTAACATTCTCAGTCCGTTTTACAATAACAAAATACATAGTATTGAATTCGCCTTCCCGCTTGCATTCTTCTGTATAAATTCGGATTGGCTGGGGGTTTATCGAAGAACTGGTACCCTGTATTACGTTTTTGTATTTTCATTTCGTATTTAGTTTTTCCCTTTCGCATATTTTATTTTAATATTCTTCGCTATTGTTTACTTTGTGGTACCAGTGTTACACCATTTTCAAACTATTTCTCGAAAAAGTTTACACAAACGGCACAGGGTACCAAATTATATTCTTATTGCATTTACCCTTCGCAACGAACATACTTTTGCACCGCCATAGAGAGAAGCCCCCGTGGTAAACATTGACGACTGCCATTATCATTGTGAATTTTGTTTTTGTAAATATGTTTTGCTTTTTACTATAAAAAAATATTAAATAAAAGCAGGTTTTCTTTAAATTTATTGGGGTTTACTTTTCACCAATAAAGAACTTTTGGGCACCCCTGCTTTAGACTATCACATCGTATCTTTTCAAAACTACAGCTTCGTTTTTTGCTGTTACTAATACAAACATATAACTATGAGTGTATGTGTGTGGCCATCACCGATTTAAAGTCATGGAATTATTAAACCAAACATGCCCAGGCCTATGCGCTTGATGCTCAATTGTTTTTGTAAATGCGCTTAGCTCCTTAATATACAAATACTGCGCTCAGCACTAGCAATGCAAAATACACAAACAACTTCGTCTTTTATATTTTTTTTCCTTTTTCCCCGCACATACACAAAAGCAAAGCAACAGTACTTTCGCATGCTTTGTTGGTAAACATAGACGACATCGATTATCAGTGTGACTTTTGTTTTTTGTAAATGTTTTGCTTTTTACAACGAAAAATATTAAATAAAAGTAGTTTTTCCTTAAATGTATTGGTGTTTACTCTTCCATACAGAACCTTTGGGCATCACTGTATTAAACAGTTGTCGAAATACAACTCACTTCTTATTTATATATTGGCTTGCATTCCAGTGGTGCTGCAAACCACTGAGTTTTAATCAAACTTTTGTCGCAGCAGACATTTGGGCATTCCTATGACAATAAAATTTTATTAAAAAACAAAAACCAGCCATTCGTTTGGTGGGGAAAAAATACTGAAATAAGTCTGCTCAGCAAAACTATAAATATTCAAGGAAAAAGATTAATTTGATTTTTAGTAAAAATTAAAAAAAAAAACTTGTTGAGATTTTCTCAATTTAATTCCTCACAAACACATACTGGTAAGATGCGGGTTAAGGTAATTATTCTTTTCGTATTGTAAATTCCGGCATGGAATCTCTTTGGTTAAATATGTGTGTTTGCAGGCAGACTTAAGTAATTGGAATTATTTAAAAATTGAAAAGAACAAATTTCATAAATAAATGAAAGGAATTTAATTTTGTGAAAAGTTAATTGAAATGAAGATTAAATGTGATTCTTTGAAGCAATGAAATTATATAATTCAAAAGAAAACGTATATGGCCTTTTTTTAAATGAAAAGCTGCTTGATGTATTTCATTACAATGAACTGGTATTTTTAATTAATTTAAAATTTTTAATATTCTTGTCTAAAAGAGGATTGTTTTTTTTTTCATTGTACGAGTACTTTTTCCATTATACTTATGGAAACATTTCTGCCAAATTAAAAATATTTATCATTTTCATTTGAATATCTTAAATCTTCAAAATATTAACTAACAAACTAAACAAACAAAAATTAGCTAAATAAGATTTGCTTTTTACTTAATACTGCAACCAAAATTACGACGTAAATTGCAATGTAATTTAAGGCTTTGATTTTAAGCTGTAGTAAGTAAAGCAGATAACACACGATATGTTTTTAACAATGTAGATGTCATTTTTCACGATGTAACATTGTGTCTGTAAAAAACATGAGCAAAGTCGTCTGACAAAATTTCAAATAAGTCTGGGGGCTAATTCTGTCATTCGCTTACGAGCGAGTTTTTACACGAGTATGCGAGTTTTTACACTTTTGGGATTATCTCATTCGATATCGAGTAAAAGGTTTTGAAATTTCTAATGATGCCATTCGATAGCGAGTAACCATTCGAATGCAACCGTGCAACTTTTTACTCGTAAGCAAAAGTACTATCGAAAACCCGATAAACAGAAAAACACAAAAGAAATGTAAATTAAAAACTTGTTTTGAATAGCAATAATAGTTAAATTAAATTGAGAATTTTTGGTTCTTAAGGCTTTTTTTAATTCATGACTTATATATACAGGTATATGTGTATAAATATGAGTATTTGCTAAGAACACAAATACTTATATTTGAAGTCACATGTTATTATATTCAAGAATATATTTTTGTTTTTTAAATGGTTGTTTTTACATACATATTTCTATTTACTTACTTTTTAATGTCCAAACACGCATACATGACAGATTTAAATGAATTGTTATTGTGAACGTATGTATGTTTATTTATTTTTTAATGTACAACATGTAAACAAAGTATGCAAATACATACAATTTTCGGCAGTGCTATAAAACACATTTTGCAACACTGAAGTGATAACTCGATTCGCTACGTAACGAGTCACATCATTAAAAATTTACACGATATCGAAATTATTTTCTTCTCGATAGTAATTTCGATCACGAATGACAGAATTAGCCCCCTGTTCCATTTTTTTTATGTTTAAACATCTGACATTAGAACTCTATGCGTTGCGAACAATTCAGCCACCGTTTTCGGACGGTATAAGTAGTCAGCTTTTTAAAAATGATTTAAAAAATTCGAAATTTTTTGGGAAATTGGTGATGTTTGCAAATGACATGTGCCTTTTCTATAAACACAACCACGAAAAGGTGTTACAAGTACAAATAGAACATGATGCTGCTATTCTGGCAGAGTTTGTTAGATTTAATAAACTAGTTTTGAATTCGGAGAAAACAAACTTCATAAGATTTAGACCCTATATAAAACGGAATGAGGAAGATATGGTTGTCTATATAGATAGATCACGAATCGCAGAAACGAAAGTTGTTAAATATCTGGGCGTACATTTAAGTAATAATCTCATGTGGGATAAACATATTCTAAAACTGAAGTCTAAAGTATCTTCAGCTACTGGAATTTTGTATAAATTTAAAAATAAACTCAATACTAATGTAAAATTAATGACATATCAATCGATTGTTCATTCACATTTGACCTATTTGCCGTTAATGTACGGTTTTCGAAATTCAAGTTCTCTGAAGAGTTTGCAATCAGCGTAAAATAAAGCACTTAAAACTATATATAACCTGCCAACACGTTATCCGTCTCTACGATTGTATAAAAATAAGGCGCTAATATTCTACCGATTCGTGGCTTATATAAAAATCAAATACTGCTGTATGTGGAATAAGTCGAAAGTCCATCAAGTTTAATCAAAACTTAACAAGAACGGGAAGAGTTACAAGGCAAGCTAGCGACCTTCAAAATAGCAAGATGTCGGACAGAGCTAACAAAACAAAGGATTATGTTTGCTGGGCCAAGTGAATATAATAATTTACCACCTATAATTAAAAATATAAACATTTTGTCATGCTTCAAACGGAAGCTTAAACTACATTTGAGAAATAATTTAGAAACACTTCTTTTATAAGTATTTTTTTTTTTCACTTTTTTTAATGTTATTTGAAATTTTTCTTAGCATATGTATACACATGTATTGCACTGAAATTTATGCCACGTAATTGCCTCTACAAAACCTTTAAGGTGCTGAGGCATTAAATATGAAATTGTATTAACATTTATTCATATGTACATAAATAAAATCTAAAAAAAAAAAAAAAAAAAAAAAAAAAAAAAAAAAAAAAAAAAAAATTTTAATTTAATTTAAATTTAATAATCATATTTTAATACGTTTTAAATAATTATTTTTTATAATAATAAAAAGCATATACAAATGTCAGACGTAAATTTACATATACGTTTGTGACCAAATTTTAAAAACCATCTGTAAATATGAAAAATTTTGACAGACATGAAAAAATACATTAAAAAAAACAGACACATGGTACTAAGTTCGAATCCTAACATGTTTACATGGTACTAAGTTCGAATCCTAACATGTTTACATGGTACTAAGTTCGAGTCCTAATGGGTGCTGATGAACAGTGTAGCGACTGTGAAACAGCTAGTTGTCCCCCAGCTTTAGTGTATTCAATTATTTTTTCCTGTCTTCTTTGATCAAGAGTTATTGATCGCGGCAATTATTGTTATAATTATAAATAAAAATATTTCTTGGCTTTAGCCAGGATTGAACTCGAGCTAGACGAATGATACCCACCCATCATCATATAATATTAGAAATATTAAAAAAAACAGACGTAAAAACATATCGTCTGTGGATGCCTTAAGGTGTAGATTTTCCTGTTGCGGCAACATTGTTTTTAATTTCTCTCTAAAAATAAACTTCAAAAATCCTTATCAAAAATAACATAGAGAGAATGCAACTACCGTGTATGCTTTATAGCGCACAAATATTTGTCAATAATATAAATTAATTACTCGTACACTCTTATTTTATTCAGTTAAATTAAATTGGATTTTAATTTAAATTCACTTAATTTCACTGTACTCGAAAGTAATTAGTTTTTACAATGCTGATACATATTTATTATGTGTAATGATCATCCAACCCCTCATTAAAGTGTATTGATTTTGACATCTGACATTTTCCAAAATAAAGGAAATATTTTAATACTATTTTAAAACCTGCCAAAAAGTAAAATGAAATTATGTTTGAAAAGTCAAAGTACACGCTCTTTTGTATACGAGCATATTGAATAAAAAAGAAGAAAATTGAATATTCGTTCATTGCTGCTGGTTTGAATGTATCAAATATAATTAATGAAAAAATTTTGTAAAATGTTAATTGGAAAATATAATTGAATTTTTATGTGCTCGAAATTGTTACTTTCATTCCCGTAAATAAGGACAACGGAGTTCTATTAGACTTTTCTCAATCATTATAAGGCACAAATTGTAATGGAAATTGTTATGAAATTTCTAGAACAAGGTTAAAGGAAGTAATTAAAAAGTCTCTGTGTGGGCAGGTGGCTTTTGATGAATCTGATAACTAAGGCACGAGTGACCTGTTGAGATTTCCAAACTGTTTAGAGACTTGTTTTTCACAAACCACTAAGTACAGTAAGCTCTCTTAAGAACAGACATCTGAGGCGCCGAAGTATTTGCCCGTTTATGTGATATTTCAAATATGACTGACACCACAAAAGATCTAACCAGATTAGTTTTTTTTATTTGTATATTTTGTACTAACATTTGATGTTGTTAATAATGTAGAATAAACATTTTTTAAGAGTTCAGGTAGTAAATTTACCTTTTCTACTTAGAAATTAGTATGTGTTTACAATCAGTGTTATTTTATATGATAATAATATTAATAAAGATTTGGAAAAAAGTAAAAAAAGAACCTATTGAGAAAAAAATTTTTTTTTTTAATTTTAAGATAAAACTTATTGCTACGTGTTTACATTTAATCTGTTAATATGTACATGTTCAGAAATTTCGTGATCGAAATTACTATCGAGTAGAAAATAATTTCGATATCGTGTAAATTTCTAATGATGTGACTCGTTACGTAGCGAATCGAGTTATCACTTCAGTGTTGCAAAATACAGACAAAATGTGTTTTATAACACTGCCGAAAATTGTATGTATTCGCATACTTTGTATACATGTTTTATATTAAAAAATAAATGAACACACATACCAAGGTGCATTAACGTATACACGGTGGCAGCACTAGAGCATTTTACAACAATACAACAAAAACAAGCATGTGGTAAGCTATGTTTATCAAAAATATTTGTAACTATTTTCACAATTATAAACTATGAATGTACCTTTTCATAATTATAAAATATATTTATTTGAATTATTTTTATGTTCACAAAATAATGTATATATGTTTAATTCAGAATACAACACTAAATTCACTTTCAAAAATGTAAACAATACATTTGACGTAAATAGCTTCCTATATTGCCAGTAGCAAAAAATTGTCATATGCCGTAGTGCTGCCACCGTGTATACATTAATGCACCTTGACACATACGTTCACAATAACAATTCATTTAAATCAGTCACGTAAGTAAGTAAATAGAAATAACAACTCAATAAATATGTATGTAAAAAACAACCATTTAACTATGTATAAACATATGTATATATACATTTCTAAAAAAACCAAAAATAAATTCTTGAATATAATAACATGTGACTTCATATATAAGTTTTTGTTTTCTTAAGCAATACTCATCTTTATGTACATATACCCGTATATATACATCATATATATCATCATATGAATTCGAAAAAGCCTTAAAAATCAAAAATTCTCAATTTAAGTTAACTACTAGTGCTATTTAAAATCAATTTTTAATTTACATTTCTTTCATGTTTTTCTGTTTGGCTGGTTTTCGATAGAACTTTTGCTTACAAGTAAAAAGTTGCACGGTTGCATTCGAATGGTTACTCGCTATCGAATGCCATCATTAGAAATTTCGAAACCTTTTACTCGATATCGAATGAGATAATCACAAAAGTTTAAAAACTCGCACATTCGAGTAAAAACTCGCTCGTCAGCGAATGACAGAATTAGTCCCCTGGTATTGTAACTAGTTATAAGCTTTGCAATTGCATCCTTCGCTGTGTCAAGATAATTAATACCATGAAGGCGTTGGGTATAAAAATGCCATGGCAGGTTATATATCATTTTCAGCAATTTGTTTTGACTAATTTGCAGCCTTTTTATATGATATTCAGCAACGTCACAGCCGACTTAAAAATTAATTTAAAAGTTATAATTTTATTTTCCCGACTTAGAGATGACTTTCTATTTACGAAAGAGTATAATTATCTGGTAACATTGTTTACTTTATTATATAGGAAACATGATCGCCAATATTTACTTTTCGGTCAAGAGTAACTCCCAAGTACTTAACCAACGAGATTAGTTTATTTGTTATAGTTGTTTGAAATAAGCATTTTCTGGAAGCTGGAAAAAGTGTATTCCATAGAGTGTTATTTGAAAGGGAAAACGGCATAAGAGACAAAAGAAGAGTACGATAAATATTACGGTGAGTATGCTCCGTCAAATTACATGGCAAAATATTGGATTTCAGAATTTAAGCAAGCACTACAACAATACCATCAACAAGAAGGCCACAAGAGGTGGTTACTGCAGAAAATATCCAGAAAATCCTCGATATCGTTATGAATGATCGTCGCATCAAATTACGTGAGCTTGTTGAAATGGTAAACATATCATATGAACATACTCGTATGTTTTTTTTCTTGGACCAGGGGATGACCCCTAACATATGCAGTGCATTGTACTGGAACTAGGAAAATATCTTGTGAGGAGGGGGAAAGTGGGAGTAGTGTTTGTGAATATTTGCCTTGAACTTTCCAATGTTATAACATACAGGAAACATATCTGCGTACGGCTGAAAAACGAATTATCTCTGTAATGCGTAGTACGATTCCCTGGGCAATCGACCACAAATGGATGAGCTCTGGACGATGAACGTGTGCTATGTAAAAATGTGCGAGTTTCAAGAACAAGATCCCTAATCTCGTCAGAGTAATATCCATTGTAGTAACGACAGAACAGAGCAACGCACCCTACACTGCGTCGATGCTCCAGTGAGTCAATAGAGTTGGATACCCTACTGTCACCGATAAGCTTCTTCGCCCTTCGGTCGGATGTAGGTGGTATAAATGGTAAGGAGGTCGGATGGAGTGCAGTATATCTTATACCGTTTCAAAAACCCAAAGCACTTGAATGCTTCTTTAGAGACATTAAAAATGTGTTCAGTTCAGCGAACATCAGACTGTATCTTCATTCCAAGAATACCAAGAGCAGCCGATTCCTCAATATTTATACCATCCTTGAGTACAACTGTGAAAATGATTTACATCAGTACTTGCCTTGATGGTCTAACCTGATGGTGGACCAATTCTACGGAGTGAATTTTTCACGATTCACCACCGCCCCCGTGTGGCTTGCTAGGCTCACACAGGTAGCAATTCTTGTCATATGATTGTAGTCATATGAACAACTTCTTGTTGAGGAGTTCGGGCTTTCTAATCCCTCATGTATACAATTTCCCAGCAATCAATGGAGGACAAGGCTTAATGAGTTGGTAGGCCGAAGCCCACTAAGAGCATCAGCCCTTAAACCAACTCACCCCTCAACCATCACCACTGGTTCCTTACAGTACACGTATCTGTTGTATAGACAACAGATCCTCGGGAGATTGTTAGCCCTCGAAAAAAGCCATCACCAAACAATTATCAAGGATACTAACACTCCCTTCCTGCGTTTTAGGTTTCAACCACAGCCAGAACGTTTCATCTAAGGTAGGCACCTCAACCATGATCAGCCCGGGTCGAACCGCAAGCAGAACTTCCCGGGGGCCATGCTGATCACCGTTCTGCCAATTTATACACTTGGTAAGGGTATCGGAAGCCAACACAACATAAGTCATGTGGCTTCCTAGAGTTTTGTTTGCCGCACCAAACGAGGGACTCCTTCCCCTCTTTACACCGAAAAACAGAGTGCCTAAGTTAGGAATACGTCAAGGCAAACCCTGTTCCCCGGGGGGACCATCCTTGAGTACAGATGGAGCAGCACCTGCGGTCGTTTGTTTGTGTGTTAGTAAACAACATTGGGTCTTACGAGCGTTGAAGGCGACTCTGTTTTACGGCCGCATTCGGAGATTAGTGAGTGAATCGTTCATATTCATGTTTAACATTTCGCATGAACATTTGCATATGAAAAAGCTATCTGCAAAATGGATGCCGCGTTTTCTGAGTGTCGAATAAAATCGAGTTCGATAGCGCACTTCACGGCGGTGTTTGCATGTGATAAAGCGTAATCCTGATGATATTTGGCGTCGATTAATACCTGTTGATACACACCTACTATTTTTATCTGCTTTTTATTTTCAAAAATTAATACTAAGGGTCTTATTAATAAAATTGTTTTCATGTTTATTAAGCTCTTATTACACAAATTTAGTATAGAAATCAGTGCAATAACAGCTTAATAAACTTGAAAAATTTTTTATCAATAACGCAGTAAAAATTTAAACTGATAATAATGAAATTAAGCTACTTGACTTACGAAAGGCAATAAATTTGTTTCCATATTGCCCTAGAGAATTATATAACAATTGTAGGTAACAAGAAGTTGAAGCAAACAAATATATTTTATATATTAAATCACAAAAAGAATGAAAACTGTCCACTTACTTTTAGCAAAGTTTTAATTTTTTTCCATTAATTTTTATATCATTTTTTAACAATGATCCTGTCTTTAGCAGATTTTTTTTTGTACACTCAAGCTAAGGAACACACGCCCACATTCACATATTTTTGCTAATAGCAGTCTACACAGACGTATAAAAAACGTGCACTCATACAGTCACACAAACATTAAAAGCAGTTTTTAATTGTTTGCAATTAAATTGTGTGCGAGTAAAAAGGACATAGAAAGCAACACTTTAATCTTTTTTAAGTTATCCGGGTTTTTATTTTGTGAGCATTTAACTTTATAATGAAGATGATGGTGATGATGAAGGTGAATTTTTCGTTGAGCTGCTGTTAGCGGTGAACGAACGGTTTGTCAAAGTTAAAATGGGATGCAACAAAATATAAAACCGAGTGCAAAGTAGAAAAATAAAAATTTTACCACTTAAAACTTAAGATTAATATAATAATTATTTTGAGAGATGAAAGGATTGACTTTAATTGCATCAGATTATGTAGTGGCCTTCTAGAAAATACAATATCATTTATTTTATGTTATAAAATAAAATACATATATTTTGTTGTCCCATATCTCTTACTTGTTTTTAACTTTCAATAAAATAAAAGTCAATGACCGCAAAAAATGTATATTGTTGCCCTAAAGAATGTGGTGTTGTAAAAACCAACTTAATTTGGGCTAATCTAGTATAGTAAATACATTTTTTTATTTACAAAGGCTTGCAAACTGATAATTTTAAGTTAGATTTTGGGTTTCTGTACATTTTTTATATTAGACTTCTGGTTTGATTTTAAGGCTAAAGGCCTTCATAAGTTCTTCGGGTCAAATTTGATCCATTTTGGAAGAAAATTTGAACTTTTTCTTTAAGCCTCGTGTTCCACTGCCTTTGGGAAGTTGGAAACTTATAAAGCCTTAGGGGCGCTGGTGAATCGTAAACCATCCTTCCATCAGATTAGGCCGAAAAGTTAGGTGCTGATATAAACAAAGTTCATTACGTTGGTCTCATGTAGAAAGGCCCTAACAAACATAATTGCATTTTTACGGGACAAAGAAACACCGTAATGGAAACAGTATACCTAGCTACATATAAAAGTAACTTTTTTGTTCAACTGCTTGTAAGAGCGATATGTATGAAATTATTTAATTAAATCTTCGTGACATTGTGTACTTGTGTGAAATGTAGTAGAATCCCTAAAAAAGCTCAATTCAGGGAAAATGCGAGTTAGGGCCTCTCTGCACGAGACCAAAGATATGCTCATTATTAGTTTCGTATGAAACCAAATTGCACCAGAATAGGAAATATTTCACGAAAATGTTCATGCATAAATCGGTTTAGATTATATCTCGGGTAAATATGAACGGATATTGGAATTTTCAGTTTTCTGTATTTTAATTACCTCATTTTATAATCAGAAAAAAAAAATGGTTCACTAAAAAAGCGGTTAAGACTATATCTCGGCTATATATGGGCCGATATCGGAAATTTTAATTTTCTCTATTTGGTAACCTCTTTATATTATCAGAACTTAATCAAAAAAATGTTTAAGGTCCCTTACCCAACATTTTCATTAAAAACTCGGGTAAAAAAATATTATGGAAAAATCGCTTTAGGCCCAAGATATAATCGTGTATATGGACCGATATCGAATTTTTTAATTTTCTATATTTAAGTAACATTCTTTTATTACTAGAACAACTTTTAAGCCCTACCAGAACTGATTTTAAGCAAACAAAATTTTTAAGCTCGCTTACGCATATTCTTGAAAAATCGGTTGTGCCTATATCTTGGGTATATATGAACCGATATCGGAAATTATAATTTTCTGTATTGTAGTAACCTCCTTTTATAATTAGACCTGTTTTTCAGCAAAAAAAAATATGGAAGAATCGCTTTAGGCCCGAGATATAATCGGGTATACGAGTATATGAACCGATATCGGAATTTTTAATTTTCTACATTTTAGTAACATCCTTTTATTACTAGAACAACTTTTAAGCACTAAAAAATTGTTTAAGCTCGCTTACGCGACATATTCTTGAAAAATCAATTGTGCCTATATCTTGGGTATATATAGACCGATACCGGAAATTTGTATTTTTTGTATTTTAGTAGCCTCCTTTTATAACCAGAAACGACTTTGAGCAAAAAAAATTCTTAAGTTCGCTTGCGCAATATTTTCAGGAAAAATCGGTTTAGGCTATATCTCGGATACTATGGACCGATATCGAAAATTTTTATTTTCCATATATAAGCAACCTCGTTTTATTTCCAGAACTGATTTGATTTGAAAAATTAAATTCGCTTACGTGACATTTTCATTAAAAACTAGGTTTAGGCTATATCTCGGATATATGGACCGATATCGGGAAAAATTTGTTTTTGGCTTAATAAGTGTTTGAAGTTTAAAGAGAACCAAAAAAATTTTTTTCAAAAATTTTCATACAAAATTGCATTAAATAAAGACTTTTTTTTGGAATTTTGGACATATCTCAGCTATATGTGAACCGATTTTACTGAATTGCAATAGCAAACCCAAGACTCGATGGGGTAATGGAATGGTAAAAGAAAAAAGTTACTAAGTCTAATGGTTTTCTCAGAAATGGTATCAACGACCGAGAGACGGGCATCGCTTCATCGACTTTGCTATTAATACTGATTCGTAAATAAAAATTGTAGAAATTACAAACGGAAACACAAACTTATATATTTTCTTTACTATTTGGTGAAGGGTATAAAAACGTTATATTATTGTACATAGCAAAAGCTATTGTTGTGTTCAAATTATATTTTTAAACATTATGATTACATTTAACCATATTTTAAATTGACAGAAATGTAACAATAGAAATATTGAATATTCAACACTGAAATATTTATAGAGGATTATACTATATTAAACAATATAATATTTTGCTAGTGGCAACAAAACGGAATATCACAGAGGAAATACTAATGTTGCCGCAACAATATTCCAAAATTTTATTTGTTTGCCTGAATTTGTACACATATGTATATATAAAATTTGATTTAAAAGGGTTTGAAAACAAGTACATTTCTTTTTAATTTGGCATAAGTAAATAAAAAATAATTTTAAATTGTACTTCAAACTTGGAAAAAACTCATTATTTATTATTAAACTCTATTGTTTTACTTACATTAAAAAGATTTTCGTACCATTAATATTAAAAATTTTTCTGCTGCGCACATATTTCAAAGGACAGTGCTTCCTGTCATACTTTTTTTTCATTTCCTAAAAAAGTTTTACTAAAATTTTGCATTCTGCTAATGTTGGCGGTTTGATGTTGTAAATCCTTACCCAACTGACTTTTGTTGAACATGACTTCGTTATGTATAAAAGGTCTCTCTTATATTTGTTCAGTCAGTAGCAAAAAAAAACAAAAAAAATAAAAAAAGAAAGAAAGAAAGAAAACGCACAATTGCTAACGTTTTTGCTTTATTTAAGTTATTTTTTACTCCACTTAAAATTCAACAAAAATGAATTAAATGCAAAAAGTTTTTTTTTTGGCACTAATGTTCTTTTCTCGTTTTTCGCATATTTCCACTTTTTAATGTCGCCCAGTTTGACGTCTGTGACTTTTGCTGTATATTTTTATTAAAATTATTTTTAATATAATTCAAATTGTAAAGTACTATTTTTATTTTATTAGAAAGTTTTCTCACTGTTTTGCTTCAAAAGGAGCTGCATGATAAGTATAAATTAGTTATAATAATTATTGAAAAAAAAAAATATTTATGAAAAAAATATCCTGCTTTTAGGTGAAATTATTATAAACGGTGGTTAAATTTTAAGGTCCAATGTTGATTTTAAATAACATACAATTTATTTAAGAATTATTGTTATTTCTATTTATTATGATAATATGGATATGGTTCAAGCCGGAATAAGTAGTGTTATGTCTTTCATCTTGTGTTTTATTTTTTCTCTCACTGTCGTCCGTGCTTTCTTTATAAAGGGTGGTTAAATTTCAAGGGCCGATGTTGATTTTGAATAAAACTCAAACTATTCAGGAGTTCGTGTCATTTTTCTTTATTATGACAATACTAGTATGGTTCAATTACGTATGGAAAAACTATCGGTCAAATGGACACCGCGATCTCGGATGACGCTACAGCATAATTGAGTTTTTATGCCGTTAATGTGCCTAATTATCTCATCCTTTGCTCTTGAATTATTTTTGGCTTATCGGCGTACATCTTTTTTTCAAATAACACCAAAGAAAGAAGTCCAACGGTGTCAAATCACATGATCTTGGCGGCCAATTGACATCGCCAACAGGTGATATAACATGGCCTCTGAATTTGTCGCGCAAAAGAGTTTGTTTTTCGTTACCTGTGTAGCAAATGGCACCACCTTGATGTAAACCCATATCGTCCACATCCGTATCTTCCGATTCGGACCACAAAAAGCTTGGGTCATTAGTAGTACGTTGTAGGAAAGAAGATATAACTCATTTATCGTTTGGATAGGTTAGGTTAGGTTAGGTTAGGTTAGGTTAGGTTAGGTTAGGTTAGGTTAGGTTAGGTTAGGTTAGGTTAGGTTAGGTTAGGTTAGGTTAGGTTAGGTTAGGTTAGGTTAGGTTAGGTTAGGTTAGGTTAGGTTAGGTTAGGTTAGGTTAGGTTAGGTTAGGTTAGGTTAGGTTAGGTTAGGTTAGGTTAGGTTAGGTTAGGTTAGGTTAGGTTAGGTTAGGTTAGGTTAGGTTAGGTTAGGTTAGGTTAGGTTAGGTTAGGTTAGGTTAGGTTAGGTTAGGTTAGGTTAGGTTAGGTTAGGTTAGGTTAGGTTAGGTTAGGTTAGGTTAGGTTAGGTTAGGTTAGGTTAGGTTAGGTTAGGTTAGGTTAGGTTAGGTTAGGTTAGGTTAGGTTAGGTTAGGTTAGGTTAGGTTAGGTTAGGTTAGGTTAGGTTAGGTTAGGTTAGGTTAGGTTAGGTTAGGTTAGGTTAGGTTAGGTTAGGTTAGGTTAGGTTAGGTTAGGTTAGGTTAGGTTAGGTTAGGTTAGGTTAGGTTAGGTTAGGTTAGGTTAGGTTAGGTTAGGTTAGGTTAGGTTAGGTTAGGTTAGGTTAGGTTAGGTTAGGTTAGGTTAGGTTAGGTTAGGTTAGGTTAGGTTAGGTTAGGTTAGGTTAGGTTAGGTTAGGTTAGGTTAGGTTAGGTTAGGTTAGGTTAGGTTAGGTTAGGTTAGGTTAGGTTAGGTTAGGTTAGGTTAGGTTAGGTTAGGTTAGGTTAGGTTAGGTTAGGTTAGGTTAGGTTAGGTTAGGTTAGGTTAGGTTAGGTTAGGTTAGGTTAGGTTAGGTTAGGTTAGGTTAGGTTAGGTTAGGTTAGGTTAGGTTAGGTTAGGTTAGGTTAGGTTAGGTTAGGTTAGGTTAGGTTAGGTTAGGTTAGGTTAGGTTAGGTTAGGTTAGGTTAGGTTAGGTTAGGTTAGGTTAGGTTAGGTTAGGTTAGGTTAGGTTAGGTTAGGTTAGGTTAGGTTAGGTTAGGTTAGGTTAGGTTAGGTTAGGTTAGGTTAGGTTAGGTTAGGTTAGGTTAGGTTAGGTTAGGTTAGGTTAGGTTAGGTTAGGTTAGGTTAGGTTAGGTTAGGTTAGGTTAGGTTAGGTTAGGTTAGGTTAGGTTAGGTTAGGTTAGGTTAGGTTAGGTTAGGTTAGGTTAGGTTAGGTTAGGTTAGGTTAGGTTAGGTTAGGTTAGGTTAGGTTAGGTTAGGTTAGGTTAGGTTAGGTTAGGTTAGGTTAGGTTAGGTTAGGTTAGGTTAGGTTAGGTTAGGTTAGGTTAGGTTAGGTTAGGTTAGGTTAGGTTAGGTTAGGTTAGGTTAGGTTAGGTTAGGTTAGGTTAGGTTAGGTTAGGTTAGGTTAGGTTAGGTTAGGTTAGGTTAGGTTAGGTTAGGTTAGGTTAGGTTAGGTTAGGTTAGGTTAGGTTAGGTTAGGTTAGGTTAGGTTAGGTTAGGTTAGGTTAGGTTAGGTTAGGTTAGGTTAGGTTAGGTTAGGTTAGGTTAGGTTAGGTTAGGTTAGGTTAGGTTAGGTTAGGTTAGGTTAGGTTAGGTTAGGTTAGGTTAGGTTAGGTTAGGTTAGGTTAGGTTAGGTTAGGTTAGGTTAGGTTAGGTTAGGTTAGGTTAGGTTAGGTTAGGTTAGGTTAGGTTAGGTTAGGTTAGGTTAGGTTAGGTTAGGTTAGGTTAGGTTAGGTTAGGTTAGGTTAGGTTAGGTTAGGTTAGGTTAGGTTAGGTTAGGTTAGGTTAGGTTAGGTTAGGTTAGGTTAGGTTAGGTTAGGTTAGGTTAGGTTAGGTTAGGTTAGGTTAGGTTAGGTTAGGTTAGGTTAGGTTAGGTTAGGTTAGGTTAGGTTAGGTTAGGTTAGGTTAGGTTAGGTTAGGTTAGGTTAGGTTAGGTTAGGTTAGGTTAGGTTAGGTTAGATTTGTTTAGGTTAGGTTATGCTAGGTTAGGTTAGGTTAGGCTAAGCTAAGCTAGGCTAGGTTAGGCTAAGCTAAGCTAGGCTAGGTTAGGCTAGCTAGGCAGCCGCTGGGTTCCTGGCGAGTACGTTATGTGGTTCTCCAGCTCACTTGAGTCCTAAAATTGGAATCTTTGACTTAGTCTGTATAAGGGATAGGTCAATTGAGACCTGGGTAGCTTTAAGAGCTCTTTTGTTCTCGGTGCGGCTACAGGTTCCTTGCCCCTAGAAGAGATCAATATCCCCAAGGGTGGTCCCTTCTTTGGTTGATTCGTCAGCTATGTGTTTGACAAGGACCTTTGTTCACGTACCCATTTGAGGATTAAGTTTGAATGTCTCGCCATCTTCTTTAAAGATGTCCAGCATTCCTGGCCTAGACTGGAACTAGTCTGTATTCCAATCAGGGAGTTGAGGGTGGCCTTGCTGTTCGTTATCATGATATCTCTACCGAATATCTTGTGAAAAGGTAGACGTCCGACCGCTTTGTTTATAGCAGATATCTCGGCTTGAAAAATACTACATCCGTCTGGCAGTCTGAAGGATATTTTAGTGCTGAACTCTCCTAAGTAAATGCCTTCCTCAACCATTTCTCCTCTTATGGACCCATCGGTGTAACATAGAAGGGTCCAGGTTCTATGTGAGATTCGCTGATTTGGTAGCCGAAGCTGCGTGCAGTAGTCAGTTTGGTCGGGGACTACGTCCTTTCAGTTCTAAAGTAAATTGGCGTGTCCTCATTGTCTGTGTGTCCATGCCCACGTTGCGTTCAATCTGATCCCGGCTTTTAGTGATATCTGCCTATCTTCCAGGTCACATGGCATCTAGCTCATGAGTGCCAGAAGTGCTTTAGTTGGTGTTTTCTTCATGGCCTCTGTGGTCAGTTTGGTTTCTTTTCCCAAATCCAAATATAAATTACACAATCTGGGTAATATATGAATATATTTATTTGGATACTCAATGTAAATAAAGTAATTTTAGCATAAACTAATTGGTAGTTTATGGAACACGATTGAGTGATATGTCAAAAAAAGTCAAGTTTTCTAGACGTATTTCTCATTCGTGTCCCATATACACCATTTTAGATTCTCTTAAATTTGTTCATATCGTGTAAAAGATAAATCTAGTCACCCCTAGAAAATCCTGTTTTGTATCATTTATTAAGAAGATTTCAGCTTCTACCTTCCAAATGTATGCTAACGATGATACGTTAACAAAATTTAAAGCCCGCTAGCTTAAGCTGCCGCAACAGAAGCAATTGCTAAATGGATTTCACATAAAGTTTCATAAGTTTTCTTGCATTTACTTTGCTTTATTCCTTTGGCTTTAGCGCAAGTATTGCTGAGACTTATTGCGTCTTCTTAAGTAATAGAGTAGAACATATAAAACTTAAGTTTCCTTAACAACAACAAAAGCGTTAACAGTTCCACAAACACAACAAGAGATACAGGCATACTCGTAAGCGTATAGGAAATGTCTAGCAGAATTTAAACACTTTTTTCACTTAATATCCTTAAATATTTATATGTTTTGAAAATGTTGCAACTTCTATTAAGCTGATGCTTTTACGAATACTGCATTTATATTATTTTATTCTTTTTTGTGGCGAATTTTTCTTTCTTTTTCCATTTCCTCTGCAAATAAACGATGAACTGAATGTATAAGATTCCGCAAGAAAAGCCAGCTTGCACACATTTTCCACTTGTTCTCTTTAGCAAAAATGTTCTTTAACTTACGAGTAAGATGCTGTCGCTTAGCAAAACGGCGCTAAAAAAAATATTTTGAGAAAAATCTGCACATAATATTCGCTTAAGAATTTATACAGTTTTTCATTTCCTTTGTAAATGATTTGATATATGACTTTATTTAACAAGAAGAAACTTGCTGTTATAACAGCTAACTTATTTCTGTGTGTTTTGAGAGGGGGGGAAAAAAAACTTAAAATAACATTGCCATGCCACCACATTTATGTTGCAATTTTTTTATTTTATTTTCTTTAGCTTTTTTCTTTTTCGTGTTTTATTAATAATATCAAGAACGTTTGGAATTTTTGTTGCTTTAGCTAAAAGCAAAAGCAGCCATTTTTAGCAAATCACTGTTGCTTTCTTCTAGTCTTTTTGGTTAACTTGAAATGCTGAGAACTAGAAATTTTTACAATTCAAAAAAACTGGGAAAGCAAACAAAATTCATAAGAAAAATAATGTGCGTTGTTGTCATAACTAACATAAAGTTTTTTATTCCTTCGGGCACATTTATACAACTGCAATTTTCTCTTTAGAACTGGTTGCCATTATGAATGATACTAGCACAAATGCATTAAGCTTTGCATATCTATTTCTTTTTACTCGCTTATATAAAGATAAATATGTTTATGTTCACATGTGTTATATACAAACGTTAAGCAAACTATGAGCGTACTCGTTTTATAAACGACTTTTAACGCTACATTAGATTTTTTCTTTGCCTGTTGATACAAGCTGTTGGGTTCTATTACACTAAACATAATTACTTTTCAAGTGTATTGGTATGAGTATTAATTTGAATTTGAGGTTGTGACTTTTCAACATAAGCATAAGATTGCCAGAGATAAACTTGTTCAATAGAAAAGGTCAAGTAAACATGACA
Source organism: Thecocarcelia acutangulata (assembly GCA_914767995.1). NCBI lineage: Eukaryota > Metazoa > Arthropoda > Insecta > Diptera > Tachinidae > Thecocarcelia > Thecocarcelia acutangulata. Next base: position 114,938,676 of record OU612097.1, read on the forward strand.
TAAACATTAAACAAAAAAACAAGTAAGAGTGTAGTATATTTGGTTGGGCCGCATCTAAAATACCCTTCACGATAGTCACGTAAATAAATGCACTGAACCAAATTTCGGCGGTATTAATACCAAAAACATTTTGTAAACGCTTCACGAAAAATAGATATTCAAATTAAAAGACTAGTTTTCAAATCGAATTTTTTTCTAATTTTTCTCATGATGGTTATAATTTCGACCTGACGTTGAGTTCTGGGACAGTCTGTACGCAAGAAAATTAATAATAAACCGCTTTAGCTTTTGTTCGTTTAATTTAAATTGTTAATGGTAGCAATTAGTTATAATAAAAAATCCTTTTTAAATTAGCGAAAGGAAAAAAACAAATTTAAACCCGTATACATATCGCTCCTTTATTGCAACATTGTCATAACTTAAAAAAAAGCTTGTTTCGAGAAAAATGCATTTCAGATTTTTAGTTTCCATACAAGTCATAGAAAATTTTTTAGAAAATATCTCCTGAAGGAAACAGTTTAAAAGTAATTTGAATAAATTTTTGGCTCATTACAAAAGGTAGCACTGTTAACAATTCTGCATTGCTAACTCGAAAGGCAAATTTTTTGAGATATGACTATAATGCAATAAAGGAGCGATATGTATATATAGCAAACAACAACATTTAGAAATTTCTTTTAGAAACTTTTATTAATTCGAACATTTTTCTTTTTGTTCTGTATTTATTTCAGCGAACCTTGAAAGTAAAACGCAAAATTTGGTGTCCGCTTCTTCAAATGCAAATAAATATTACTCTAGCATACAATTAAAGCCCAACTTAACGCAACTGTTGAATCAACTAGAAATCTAACCTCAACTAATCCTTTAAGAATAAAAGTTGAAACAATAAAGAAGAAAAAGTTATGTAACGTTGTTGGGGATGTTGGCCAAAAGATATACAATACACAAAATGTTGTCAGCTGGCTTTTATGAGAAATTAAGCGGATTTAAACTCTCAAGCAAAGGCAACAAGAGGAAAATATAAACTGAAATTATATCGAAGTGAAGCCAAACACATACAAACAATTACAAACACATGCAGCGGCAAGAAGGCGAGAGCACGACAACGAAGAAGAAACATAAAAGCAAAGTGTAGGAAAACATGAATGTTTTATATTAAAAATTTAAAATTATAATAGCACAGCAAGTGGCAGAACATTTAAAAGCTAAAACAAGGCAAAGATTTTCTATCGTGACTGTTTAGTGTCTGCCACTTTTCCAAACTGGCAAATACGAAACCAGTGCTGGCTGTAACTGCAGTTTGAGCCATTGATGCAATGTAAATGTTTATTTTTGCTTGTTTTAAAAAGACAATAAAAAAAAGAAATATTTGAGAAAAATAACATCGTTTTTTCCTTAAACATTAAACGTTTGTGTTGCCAATGAATAAGAAAGGTGTGTTGCCATCGTAGTCACCACTGGCAGCAAAAAACAGTCATCAGCAAACTTGGCCTCAGCAGCTCCACCGTCATCTTCACCATCATTATCGTATATTATTCCGAAACGGAAGTAGAATATTAACCAATGTACCGAATGCATGCAAAGGAAATTGGTATGAACTGTTGTAGCGAATAATGGTTCACGTGCTGCTTTCCAGCAACAGACAGCTGTCCCATGAATATTTGATAAGGCAAAAACCAAAAACCAAAGCCAACAATATTAAATATAGAACAAAGAAAAATATATAAGGACAAGTAGGAAAGCCACTTTAAGCAAATTCAAACAGACAAAATGTCAACGACAATAAGCTGCAAAAAACCTCATTTAAAATGTCTAGCTAAACTATAATGCTAGCAAGCTTTACCATTATTATTATAATTATCTATGAGATTTTTGGAAACAACTTTTTGAGACAAGAAGAAATTAATGCTTATCGTAGAAAACATGACCGATCTTAGACGCTCGGTCGAATTGGCTAGATTTCATCAAAGGCAAATATCATTTGAAAGTTCTTATCAGTCCAGCTGCAGCCCCACACCAGAGCCTCTGAAACAAACGGCCAATGCAGGCATAAAAAATAAAACCGCTACAAATGAAAGCTGTCGCAAGCCCATGTTGCAAAATTTAATCGATCACCCCAATATGAGTAGTATGAGTGGGGGCAGTACTAACAGTACTTCTGTTACTGCAAACAATGTTGGCTTTAATACCTGTAATATCAACGAAAACGGTAACATTTCCTCGTCCACGGCTGAACTTCAATTTGACGAACATGAAATTTATTATGTCTCACCATCGAAACGAAAAAATAGCTTAAGTGCTTCCCAAACGCCTGTGTTGCGCAGCAGCCTGAGAGCCTGTGAACGTTTCCGTTCTTTTAGTCCCACCTCAGCTGCTGCTGTAGCTCCCTCCTACCCGCCTATTATGCCTTCTGCGGCCTATGGTGCCCGTCTCAGTGGCACTGCTGGTCACGATCTTAGTTTTGATAATTATGATTCATCCTCCCATTATTCGGACACTGCCATGCAGGTCTTGAGATCTGGTAGCTGTTCTGCCATGAACGGTATTTTCAACACCAACAGCTCTAATAATCTTATAAAACATACAAAAGCTGGCGGCAGCAATTTTTGCAGCTCTTCAGGCAGTCTTGCCCAGCAACAACAGCAACAGCAACCACAGCAACCACAGCAATCCCATCTCACCCCTGGCCAACGTGCGCAAAATAATGTAGTTACTTTCTCCAATCATGTTAGTGAACAACCTGCAGTCACACCACAAAATCGTGGTTCCTTGCGTCGGACCAAGGGACGTAGCAATCAGTCTCTATGTAGTTGTGATGTTGGTAATGATACGGAACTTAATCCGGATCCAACACGACCGCTTTACGAATACAGTCTGGAGCGTCGTCACAAGGTGCACACATACACGTGCGAACAAAATGCTCAAATATTGTTGCGCTTGGAGCGCGAAAAAAATCGCAAGTTATCCTTGAGCGGCGGCAGTCTTAGTGGAGTTGGCAGTGTTGCTGGCGGAAGTAAAGAGGATTTGGATGTAAGTATAGTTTACGACTTAATATCAAAAGATTTTATAATATATAAAATATAATAATGAAAATATATTGGAAATGTATAATATATATAAAATATATTGGAAATGTATAATATATATTAGAAAAATGTTTCCGGCGGTGACATTTATTTTACATTGATACTCGTATCTACACTTTATATGCTGTGATCACGTTTATTTTGGTCTTTTTTATTTATAGGTGTAAGTCAAATGTCTAAAAACCCTGTCCACTCTTTCCTCCTCCTCATAATTTATTTTCGTAGTTGCAGTGCAATACACTGCATATGTCCCAAAGTTCTGGCCATTCCCAAATTTCTGGCTTAAGATGAAAAGAAAATACAGGGAATTCTTTCGCGTCATAAACATTCGTCTTTAGCACTCATAATGTCATCACCAGTAACAGCACGAAGCAAAAAGTGTTTTTTTGTAGCGTTCAAACATCATTTTATATCATTCAAAATCGCCTTGCCACGTCTCTCAGCTTTAATCCATATTGGACCCAATATCAGATCATAGGCTTCAATTCTTACTGGTCATAGCTCTAATAAAGCAATACGACAGCATAGCTATTCAAAAGCAGTATTTCCTTTTTAAGCAATAGTTCAAAAATAATGCAAGCTTGAGTATTGATTTTCCTAAGAAAATCATTGTCATCTTGATGGCTTTGTTTGCAGCCAAAGTTACCGCCTTGTATTTCTGAGACCATGAGATTGTCGCAAAACAAATGCATCCAAAACGTGTTACTGATGGTGCAGATGGTCGATATATATTCTATACGGTTGCATTCTTGAAACCTAGTCTATCTAGCAAAACTTTGTGCCCTATACTGTCATCTGCATTATTCTTGCAAAGTGCAAGATTAAAAAAAAAGCCACTCATGATCTTAGATTATAAGAAATATAAAGGCGGAACTCCTAAACAAGGGGTTGCTCATATGGCTACAAACATATGGCTAAAACTGCTAACTGTGTGAGCCTAGTCGTGAATAATTCACTCCGTGGAATTGGTCCATCATCAGATAAGGCTGTAAAGTCAGGTGCTGATGTAAATCTTTTTCACTACTGTCAACGTTGAATTCTATTTTCAACAGATTAATCCGCAACAGAACAGAGCGCAAAAGTAAAAACAAACCATGAAACAAAACAGCTGATTCAGAACAGAAAATAACTCACAAACTAATTTTGATTTTATTGGTATATTCTGTTAATACAATACTACATAAGATGTTTATATAAATATTTCAGATAATCTTTATATTTATTACTATTTATTATTTTTTCTGCTAAAATATGAACACATTTACTGTTTTTATTATTTAAGTAGTGCATACGTTTCACCAATTAAAATTTTATTTATCTTTAATAAAAGATGTTTTTAAATGAATTATTTTTATAAAGTACAGACAAACAAATATATATATTTTTTTCTAATTTTGTTTTGGTTTTGGTTAATTAAACTCATTTCATTGCAATTTATTACGGACAAAAAAAAATATTTTTTTTGTTTTTGTTTACTTTCGTGCTTCCTGTTTTTACACACACTCGTATGAATTCTCGACACACAATTGTATGCGAAACATGGCAATGAGTGGAAAACAATAAATAAGATGAATAGAAAAAATAAAACGATCTAAGCATTGAAGCTTTTTATGAATTTTGTATGTGCCTCACGCGATTTACGTGCCGTTTTGAAAACGGAAAGGAAAAAAAAAGCTGACAAACAAATGGAGTCTCTTTCAAATAAGTTAAATGAATTAAAAGGAAAACCATTTGTGAAATGTGTGTGTGTGTGTGTGTGTGTGTGTGTGTGTGTGTGTGTGTGTGAATATTTATGCTGCTGTAAATATAATAACTTTCATGTACAATAGAAAATGGAGTACAGATGACTACTAAAATCTGTATGTATGTGCAAAGATATACAAACGATGCTCATATGTACATACCTATATCCACGAGTATGTACGAGTATGTTTGTATGTTCATAAAGCAGATAGTAAGTAATTCAAGTTTTATTCCCTAGAAAAAATAGAAAGTGCAAAACACGTTTAAAATTATTGCGTGCCTGTTGTGCTTTTGATACCAAAATAAATAGTGGGATAAAATTATATTAATTTATTCACCTATATTTATAAAAAGTTAAAAAGGTCTTATACGAATAATTGTAGAGAAATTTCGATGCAACAAAATTTGTTGTAACAAAAAACTCAATAAAACGAGTCCCTTGAAAACCTTCATTTATTGCAAAGTTTTTCACACAAAAGGCCCAATTATAAATAATAATTCCGTAGGTATTTTATCACTTTTCCTTTTCCTCCAATTATGAACAAAAATAAAGTATGAGGTTTCATTAGTTTTTCTTCTCTCCGTTCATTGAAAACACTAATGGAAGATCAACTCTTCAATTCTTACGGACACAAATTGTATTTTTTTTCTGAGCATGAATTGAAAAATTACTTTATGTGAGAAATAAATTCCATGAGAAATAAACTCCTAGAGAAATAAATTCCGTGAGAATATTCGTAATTGGGATGTTTATATATAACAAACAAATTCAGAGCAATAAAATCCCATAAAGAGTTGTACGTATTCAGAAGCTACTATATAACAAAATCGGAAAAATAAAGAAATAAGCGAAAATAGTAAAGTGTGGTTTTTACTACAACGAAGTCTAACAGCCAATTTATAGAACACGAACTCACAACCAGTCAATTTGTAGATGAATACGTAAAGAAATGAGTTCTGACATTGAAAGCAGAGCCCAATCATCCCACAGGAAGCGTCCAGAAGAGCCAATACCGAAAAAAGCACGTCAAGTTTGATCAAATGTGAAGGTTTTGCTCACTGTTTTCTCGACTGCAATGGATTCTTGCCACACGGTCGTATGCTCAGTGAGGAATTTTATCTTGAAGTTATGCGCCGTTTGCGTGAAGCAATTCGTCAGAAAAGCACAGAATTGTGGAAAACACAATCATATATTTTGCACCATGATAACGCACCAGCTCACACATCGATGCTTGTGCCTGAGTTTTTGGCCAAAAACAAACTCGTTATCACGCCTCAACCACCCTTTTCACCTAACTTGAGCCCCTCTGACTTTTTGCTCTTTCCAAAACTGAAGACACCCATGAAAGGAAAACGTTTTGCTACGATTGAGTAGATAAAAGAAAAATCCAAATAGGAGCTGCTAGCGACAAAAAAAAATGCCTCAACCACCGTATTCACCGGACTTGGCCCCCACTGACTTTTTCTTCTCCCCAAAACACCGATGAAAGGAAAGCGTTTTGCTACAATTGAGTAGATAAAAGAAAAAACAAAACAGAAATTACTGGCGATACCAAAAAGCGCGCTTCAGAAGTGTTTCGAGGATTGGAAAGACCACTGGCATAAGTGTGTTATATCTGAGGGGGATTACTTTGGAGGAAACAAGATAGTTATTGATGAATAAATAAATACTTTTTGAAAACATTGAAAATAACGGCTTTTTTCAATCAGACTTCGTATTTTGTTATTGAAAATATGTTCTTGCGATATTGTATAATTCATTATTTTGGAGTGTGGGAGGTAATGGACCAATTTTTGTTAGTCTGGGTAGTGTCGAAGATGTTTTCAGTTGTACCCGCCACGCTGTTTGCTAGTTACCCAGAGAATGTTTTCTTTATTTTTTCTTCAATCGCTATTCTTAAGTTTATGCCAACAGCGCACAGTGGGCGAAAAGGCTCATCTAGCGGCGTTTAATAAATAGAGTTTAGAGAAATTTTCTTTTTTTGTTTCTCTTATATATTTTTTTTTAGTTAAAAGTAGATTAAGCTACAATGTTAAACAAAAAAATATATATATTTTTTTGTAAATACATCTTTTTTTGTGAAAGTTGCAACTTTTTCTTCATATATTAAACATTATTTGCTTCATGCAGGAAAACGGAAAAAAGTTAATACATTTACGGCCGTATGCAAAAAAACTTAACAAAGCTTGGTAAGCAATTGTTAAGAAAAATTTCCTAACGTTGTATGCAAAAACAATTGTTAGCTTACCATTCGTTTAAAGTTGAATTGAGTACACTTTAACTGTACGTTAAAATGACACTTAGCTTGCCGATTATTATTGTTCGTGAAAAACACAATATTGGGAAAATTTAAAAACAAAAGATATTATTATTTTTATTACATAAATTAATTGAAACATTCCATTTTATATAAACTGAAAATATTTATTTTGAAAGAAAAATATAAATAACAATTATGTTAGTGATGCACATTCAATCAAACGAATACAATGAAAATCATTATTCGAATAATAAAAATTTTTCTAGATAAGTACCCCTGTTACTTTTTCTCAATTTCATTAATATACTACATATTATATATTATATTATTTATTAAGAAGGTAAATCCACGAACTGTTTGTCAAAAATATGATATTTTATGTAATAATAATCATTTTTCATTTTTTAAATTTGTTTTTCGGTTTTCGAATATTAGTTTTTATTCATCACTATTCAAAAAATTACAACTGAACATAACGGCGTTGCCATAACAAAACAATTAAATTCCTTACTACATGTAAAAGTTAACGTACTGTTTTTGCATAAAAATTTTTAACAAATGTATGGTAGTGCTAATGTGTTTGGTAACTAACGTATGCGTTAAAACTCAAGTAAGAATTTTTTTTGGATATGGCCCTTAATGTTGCACACTCCTTTGGTCTAAAAATATATTAAACTTCAATATTAAAAACATTTTTTTTTTTTTTAAATTTGTATTCATTTTTTTTTTTAATTTTTTCTGTTGAAATAATTGTTTTGACCTTATAACGTCTTCACATACTGCAGTTGCTTTCGTAACAAAAACAGTTTTTTTTATTCCGATTGAGAACTACTAGATGAATCTAAGGTGGAAGGTGGTACACTGTGTTGTGACAAAAGCTGTAAAATATCATTATCGACATCCTTCTTTTTTGCTTTGTATAAACCGCAAGTTGTAGCTACTACGAGCTCACTGTGAGGTATTTCCATAGCAATTTGGGAGACTTTACTTGAATTCGTTGAATTGGAAAGTTCGTCGAACATCTTATCGGGTCTTCCACGACTAGTCAGCAGATCAACTAATAAAAGTTGTCCATCTAACCACTCCTTAGTGTTTTCTTCAAATTTGTGGCTACTTCTATGGTTCAATTTCCATTTCTCTACCAATTTCGCTACAAAATTTCTATTTTTTTGCTTATTAAATTAGTTTTATTACTTTTATACCTGTTAATATTAATTATATTTGAAATAAATGGATTTCAACGGCAGACAATTTTTTAGTAGGAAATAGGAAATAAACTTCCCGTCTGAGCACCGACATTGTTCCTAAAAAACGCAATATCATATAAAGTTGCAAATGGCTGCAGATAAATTTGCACATTTTACAATCACAGGACAACATAGTAATAAAAAAAATATTCCAGCGTGAATACCCAAGAATATCAGAAGTTCCGGTCCACAGAAATCTTTTTTGGCCTTTTTCAAGCAGTTAGTCGTATGGTCAACATGTACCACACATATTTTCTACAACACTTCAGCACAGGTCACAAACAAAATTTTTTTAGTTAATACAGACCTCAAACTATAAATAAAACCAATTTTCTTCCACTTAATTGAGACAAACGCAACTTGAAATTGAGAATATTTGGCAATGCAAAGAAAACACGTGTTAAAACTTATGTAATGTTTCACAGCTCACAGCTGTTCAACTAGAGCATTACAGTCAAAATGTAATCGATATATAAGTTCAGTGATATATTAGTATTTGAGAAATAAACAGTTTTGGAACAGTTAAACTCTTTGAAAATTGAATTAAACAACGCTAGATCGACCATTTCGCCCACACTGCAGTGTTATTAGCTAACTATACATTCTACTTCATACAGAAGGTGTATACACAGGGCACTGATCAGTTTTAACAAGTAAACTTGGGTTTTGGCCTTTCCGTCTTATACTCCCTCTTTTCTCTTCCTCAAAAGATATTTTCCAACTTCCAGTACAATTTAAAGTACAAAGTAGGGACCATTTCCTGAGTCCTCTACACCAAGTTAAAAAAAGTGTAAATTCTACTAAAGCCGTTTTCTATTTTTCCATTAGTTATGGGCTTGAGAAAACTTTTTTCGGTTCCAAATATTTACGTATTTAACATGGAATAGCTCATGTAGTTTTGGTAACACAAAAAAAAACAATAATAATAAACAAACAAACGGAATATGTTTCTTTAGGCTCCTGAGCATCCCATTTTTATCTAATCTTCTATACTCAAGTGGAGCACAAATTATGTTTATTGTTTAATTCAGCTTTTTTTTTTCTCCAACTGGATTTAGATGTTGATTAAAGTGTTAAAGTAAATGTCTCCCCATTGTGTGTATGCATATACAAATGTGTAAGTAAACGGGTGAAATATGTTGCGCAAAGCACAACATTCAGTTTTTGTTATTTATAGTTACTTAGTTTATATCACTGATAACAAACGTACCAACCTTCTTACTTCATATGATTATACTCATATCGCTCTTTTATGGCAACATAGTCACAACTAAAAAAAAAGGTAGTTTTGAGAAAAACACATTTCATATTTTTAGTTTCCATACAAATCTTAGAATTTTGTTTAGAAAACATCTCCTAAAAAAATAGTTTAAAAGTAATTTGAATAAACTTCTGGCAAAGTATAAAAGGTAGTACAGCTAACAACTCAGCATTGTTAACTGGAAAAGCTAATTTTTTGAGATATGCTTATATAGCAATAAAGGAGCGTTATGACTGAGTTTGTTGCTGAATTTTTGATATATTTGTGTTGTGTATTTTAAGCAAGTTTACAGAATTGTTGTAAATTCGCTTTTGTAAACTTGCAAACCAACCAATAAACCTCGATTTATCTTAATTAATGTGACATATTGTTTCCTTTTGGGGTAATAATTTTTCAAGATTAAACTTATAGCAGGTTAGAGTCAACTTAATACAACCTTGAAGCAAGTTGGCAAGTTATGCATATAAAGCATTTTCTTAAATGTAAAGAAGATTATTTTGAAAACTATTTTCATTTCCAAATTTTTTAAATTGAGCAGGAAGAAAACAATCTTAAACAGCGAAAATGTGAACGCAAATTCTTGATATTCTTGGGAATGGAAATAATTTCCGATATGCGGCAAAATCTTATGCTAGCTTTTCAGTTTAAGTATCAATACTTAGTTTCAATAAAATATTAAAAACAGCTTGTTTTCTATGTTTTCCAGCTATCTATATATCGACATTTCATAGGAGCTACCCTAATCATCAGTATACTTTGGAAATTTTTGAAAGATATTCTTAATTTATTACTTTATTTCCAAATTTTATGAAAAGCCTTCCGTCAACTGGACATTTGAATTGGCAACTAGAAGTAATTTTAGTACAAATAAAGTAAGAAAAACTTTGTTAAATACAGACTTATGAAACATCTTGAAAATTTGTATGAAATATACTGAATATATTGAGTGTATTTGATATAAATATTCAGGACGTATCATTCATTCCTGTCCCATAAACACTACATCAATGCGATGTTTCTACATCACAAGCAAGCGACTTGTCAATAAATTTTCTATGAAAAACACGCTCTGAAACAATGCACTGCGTATGTAGGGGTCATCCCCTGAGAAAGACAGAAAAAAATACCTGAAAAAACTTATGCGTTGCGGCATTTATTGGCCATTAAGTACTGTACACTATTGAAATTAGGAATATTACTGGCATAAGCGTTTCTGGTAACAGTTTTGTTGCATGAATGCGAAATTTAAACAAACTGTGAAACTTTTTATTTTCAATGCTATTTTAAGTCTTGACTATTTTCCTACGGCTTGGAAGGTGTCTTACATTACTATGATACCCAAGCCAGGAAAGGATCCTACAAAAGTTGAGTCATATAGGCCAATAAGTCTATTGCCAACAATTTCAAAATTGTTCGCGAAGTTTCTAATAACGAAGTTGACTTCAATCTTGAATTAAGTACGATGTATTGCTAACCATCAATTCGGCTTTAGCGTTAAGCATAGTACCAGACCACAGGCTTGTGAATGTTATCAAAAATATTGCTTAGTTCTATTCATTGACATTTTTGAAATATTTGACAAAGTGTGGTACGATGGCTTATCGCATAAATTAAACCTGTCAGCAAGCACACACAAGCTGTGAGCTACTTATATGACCCTTCTGGTCATAAGTCATTAAGAAAGGTGAATTCAAAAGCTTCGCTCAAACAAGCAACAATTTAATGTAAGTAACGCTTTCATTTTGCATATCAGTATCTTCTCAGAATCTTCGACAGTACATCAGAAAAATGAATAATGATATTCTACAAGTAATTTTTAATACTCCGACTTTACTAAGTTCTTCATGACTCTCTAAGCAGCATTGAAAATATGCAATAATATGATGATAAAGCGCAAAAACTATATGGTCGATATGACAGTACTCTAGGGGCAACATACCATTGTTTAATTATATGGTTGGGTACAACAATGTCATATATTTATATCCAACAATATTAAAACAATGAAATTTTAGTAACACTTGGTATTGTTAAGACTGAAAATACTTTCATTGCTTATAATTACAGAAATATCATATCATAATTTGTTTATATGTCTATAACTATTCTATTACCTCATTGAACCATGAATAACTCTATTATTGAGAAAAAAAAACCTGTTCATAAAAATATATTATTATGCGGTTTAACAATAGTACAGTATAGTTGTTTATTTTTATCACAAAGCCTTTTTTAATTCATTTATTAAATTGTATACACAATAGTATTTTCATATGTATATTAGAAACAAACAAAATATTAGTCTTCTTGATAGATCGTGCTGAATTGATGAAAATTTTATTTGAATTTTGTTTTTCGAATATTACTAATTCTGAAAACAGAAGATCATTTACATATATTAATTTGAACTTAGTTTTATTGCATATACAATAGCTACCTATAAACATGAATATCTCCTTAAGGCAAGCGCCTTAGCACATCAAATTTTTATTTTTATATAATAGTTTTTTATTAAACACGTATTTTACACAAATCTTACAATAAATAACCACATTGAAAAAACTGAAAACAATATTTGTTCCTGTAAATGCATTGATAGCTATTACAATGACAAGAATAAAAGTATTGTTAATAGCAACAATAGTATTATTATTATTAGTGGATGGGATATGGCCCTCATCGGCCATTTGCACTGAGACCAATATTGATCTATTGTGCGTAAAATTATAGTAAAATTATTCTGAAAACATTCTTGTGTTGCAGGTAAATGAGTTAATTAATCATGTATAAGTTTATAATAAAATTTGTATTATGCTATGTTTTAAAAAGTATTTTAAAAAGTATTGTTATAACTACAAAATTCAAATAAATTGTGTGGTTCCATTTAATCATACTTCAATAGTGATAGACTATCAGCCCAATTATAAATAAAAATTCCGCGGGAATTTTTTAACTTTTTCCTTTCCTCCAATTATGAACAAAAATTAAGTATGAGGTTTTTTTATTTTTTATTCTCTCCATTCGTTGAAATAGCTAAAGAGAGATCAACTCTTCAATTCTTACAGGCAAAAATTGTGCTTTTTTCTTTAACTTGAAATGAAAAAAGTACTTTATGTGCGAAATAAATTCTATGAGGAATAAATTCCGAGAGAAATAAAGTCCGTGAGAGTATTCATAATTGGGCTGTATAACTACAGAAAGAGAAATAAAACCATATTCATGGGGAAATACACTATGTTTAAAACTGTTTACATCAATAAAACTTATTGTTAAAGAACTCATAATTGTGTGAACACAACAATATTTCAAAATCCCTTTTTTCTACGTGCAAAGTTAATCAAACAAATATACATTTACCCACGCATAAAAATATACGACAGCAGATGTTGCTGTTTAGTGTGGATTTTGGGCCTTTTTTGAAAATGGGTCTGGTTAAACAGAGACTGTCAGTCATGCTCGATATCCTGGTTTTTTCTGACGAAACTGGATTTATGTGGCCAATATGTGGTTCTAATATGACATTGCTGCACGTCATACAACCCGTAAAAAATTTTGATTACTGCATTTGACATTCCCAGGTCGTGTATTCTATCGTTTTGGAATTCAGAATTGACCTAGTTTGATGAAAATGTTAAGTTTACTCAGAAAAAGTAATAGTTAAATGATTAGTAAACTAGTGCATTCATAAATTACATGCGGAGCTGTCAAGTACCTATTGGAAAACAATTTGCTAATTTCTTTGGCATCATAATATCCATCTTCTGTCAAAAACTTAATCCTGCAACAAAATTACCTAATATATTGCTTTACTAAAACAGTCTACAAGTTATTCGAACTACCAAAGACAGTAATAGAAGCTCTGATTTGTAGTTTCGCTGTTAACAACTCATACGGGAGGGGGGGATAGATATTGAGGATACCTAAGTATAAAAAAGACTTGCTTTTCAAAAACCATTTATATCTCAACCGAGTCTCCTTTTAGCTCAAAACACTTAGTAAGACGATATTTCAACTTTTTTATACCATCTGAATAATACGATTTTGGGAACCCCTCAAAATACGCGTTAGCTCCTTCGTTTGAAATGAATCTTTTTCCTGCGAGCAATTGTTTCAAGTTTGGAAACAGAAAAATACACTAAGAGCTAAATCTGGACGACTTTAAGGCAGATGACCAACCAATTCGAATTGTATTTCACGTAATTTTAGCACTAATGCTGAATTGAAGAAAGAGCACTTTTTTCTTCATTATATGTGGTCGTTTTTTCTTGACTGCAATCAATCAATTGATCCTATAACGCATAATTGTGTGATTATTTTTTAAGATAATCAATAAACAATATTCCGTGTGTATCCCAAAATACAGTGGCCATAACCTTGCCAGTCAATTTCACTGTCTTCGCCTTCTTCGGAGCATTTCCACAAACTTTCACCCATTGTTTCGATTGATTTTTGGTTTCAGGTGCCTCACTACACATCCTGTTTCATCAAGGGTTATTAATCGACGCCAAAAATCAACAGGATTACGCTTTATTGTGTACAAAAACCCCTGTGAATTGGTCTGTCTAACTCGTGTTTGTTCGATACTGAGCAAACCTATCTTGCCGATAGCTTTTTCCCCTGCAAATGTTCCTGCAAAATGTCGACCCCACGTACATATGATATATTTACTATTTCAACGAACTCACGTAACTTGACTCGGCGATCTTTCATAACGATATCGGCGATTTTTTGATATTTTCTTCAGTAACCACCTCTTTTGGCCTTCCTGTTAATGTTATCGTTGCAGTGCATGCTCTCGAGCGTTTAAGTTCAGCAGTCCAATATTTTATCATGTAATCTGACGGAGCAGACTCACCGTACGAGTAATGTTTATCGGAAAACTAATCTTTTGTCATTGCACGAGTGTCAATTTTTTCCATTTTTCAAGAAACACAAAAGTTGCTTACTTCAAAAAAACTCAACAAATAAACCAATCGATAATTTTGAGTAAAATTTTAACAGCTGACATTTGACAGATCGAAATTTAAAAAAAAAGTTGTGCTAGTGCTGCCATCTAGCGCTAGGTAGCTTCAATATCTATCTATCTGCCCTCGTAGTATACAATTTAGAAAAATTATCCCTTGTAGAACTTTTTTCTTTTACTAATACAACTCTGTAAATTTTCTCTACATTTAATAACATTTCTGTCTTAAAACGTTTTACACACATAATTGCTCAAAATTCTTGTTTTTGTTTTTACTCTTGCCTTTCATACAAACAAACATAAATTCATATTACTGTCATCTCATGTAACAAAATCTTACACAAGTATAATTTTTCTTATTTTACTTGTTTTAATCTTTAAACAAAAGCATACAGCATTCGTAGTATTTTTCTTTTTTTTTTAATATCTGTTTGCACAAAACAGCCCAGATTATTTTCTAGTGTGTAAAATATACATTTAAGCAACACACCCACACAAATTACTTTTCCATTATAAATACAAAATTCTTGTAGAATTTTTTCTTGTTTTCACTTTAACTAGTTGTCTGATTGTAAGGACACTCATTTTCTCTTTTAATCTTTATTGTCCTTTTACAATCACAGAATTGTTAAGAAATGTCTTTCTTTTGTTGCAGTAAGCCGTTATGATTGGACGACCGACCCTCATATGACCCCTTCTAACAGTTGCACGTATCCATCATAACAGTCAACACGTTTGTTGGCTAAAACTGAAGAGAAACGTTTTAACTTAAAATAAAATCATTAAAAGAAAGAAAAAAGTTCATGTTGTGTACTGCTCGGATGTAACTAAGAGACAATTTATATAAGAGCATTTTTCATTAATATTATGAGGATAAAATTTGTTAGAGAGATGGTTTTCGTTGCTTGTAGGAAAAATGTAAAATTTGATTGTAACTATAAATTAATCCTTTAAGGGCCATTATTACAACTGACAAATAGTTGAAGTTAGGGTTCTATCTTACAGATATTTTTTTTTTTCTTTTTTGGTTATAACAAATTAACATTAAACTGAAAAGTTACTGGTATGCTGTCTCATATTTTGTTGAAAATACGGTTGTAAAAAAAATTAATGGTGATTTTATTCTTCACGTCAACTAATGTTAAAGTTAACTTTCAAGAACTTTATCATTAGGTTTTAAAAATGGTCACAAACGCTTAAAACTACTTCCAGACAATTTTTCAGCTATCAAACAATTAAAAGTTTTAAGAATTCTAATAAACAAATAATATTCTATAGTTAGCAATTGAACATATTCGTCATCCCTTAACAACTCCACGAAGGGAACTTGAATGAAAAAAAAAAATATGTTGTTAGGTTTTTGCCTCCAAAAACGCTTTGGCGGATTCTTTAATTGCAAATGAAATGACGATACTCACGCCTGCTATTACACAGTACTTACATAGTTCACAACTTTATTTACACAACGAATCACTGTGAATTAAAACACTGTACTTGCTTACTTTTATGACTTATGACTTTTTTATAGAGTTGGGTAGTTTGCGAACGAACTAGTACTTGAGGGAACTAATTGAGCCGATCAATTCTCCGAGCTCTTTTACCACCGTACGAGTAGTTCATGTTTCTTTCTTTTTCCTTTGTTTTCTTTTTGTTCACGCTTTTTTTTCTAATTATCAACGGAAATTCTCTTGTAAAGCAAATATTATTATATTAGATCACATATTTGAATAATTGTTTCATTAAAATTTTCAAGGATTTCTTTCTTTTTTTTTTTCTTATCTTTACATCCAAGCAATATTAATTTCATTTCGGATAAAAGACATCTTAATGTCATTAAACATCACGAAACTATAATAATGTCATATGAATGGATATGTTAGCAATAAGCGAATAATGCTACAATTGAAATCACTGCGCCGTGTTAAAAAAATTTTACATTTTTTCTCACAAATTGACAAAAAAAAAAAAAAAAAAAAAAGAAGCACAAATACTTTATTTTGTTGTAAAAGTCATTCCTGGTAAAATCTTACAAAAAAATATAGAAAAGCAAAAAAAAAAAAACGTTGAAATACAACATGTTATTTTGTATTTTTACCCATTAACTCAGGCGTACAAGTAACACACACTCGTGCCGAACATAAACAAGCATGCAACATTCAAACGTAGGTAGCAGCTAGTATGGCACATGAACAACAACGAATGACTTCTGCAAGCGCAAACATTATGTCACATTTACACTCTCGCTTTCCAAAACAAACACGCATAGTAGGTATGAACGAATTTTTACATTAACATTAAACCTCCTGAGGCATGAAGGATATAAATTTGTACAATTTAAGAAAATTTGAACATATAATTTTTTGTGAAACAAATTTTACCTTCAAAAAAAAAAAAACACACACAGCATGCACATGATAGCAATTACAGTAATGATGATGACGACAATGTGACATAGAAATTTTCTCAGTTTATTCCCATGCCAGCATTAATTTAAATAAAACTTTTGCAAGTACTTGTGTTGAAAAAAAAATTTTTTTTTTTTTTTTTTTTTTTGTTCACCCAAATATTTAATTTTTTTTATTTTTATTGAAATATAAGATAAGAATTAAATTAAAAGTTGTTTTCTTGGGAAAATTTAAAAAACATATGTATGTATGTATAAATAAATTTAATACTTAAATAATACCTGGTGCCTAAAAACAAGAACACTTCAATTCAAAGAGCCTTCTTTCAGTTTTGAATGATACTTTTATTTTAAGGAATTCGGCATACAAGCGCAACGGAATGTTTGTAAGAATGTGCTGCGTAACAAAATGAAACTTTTTTTTTTTTTTTGCACATATTTGTATGTATGTTAAGTAGCCTCTTTATGAATATCTCAACAACACTTACTTAATTATCCTATTTAACGTTACCTTTCTTTATGCATGTTTGAAGGTATGTAGATATGTTTTTGTTTTAAATTTATAAATATACTATACATATGCAATATATGTATATGTATGTGTTTATAACTTCTTTACAACTTTTTCTGGTTATATATTGTACTATAAAAATAGTTAGCTTTAGGTTAACTTTTATGAACTATGCAAAATTTTTTTAATCATAAAATAGTTTCTGCTCTATTCTTTATTTGGGCTTACGCACTTTGAAACGGATAATTGAATTGCACTAATTGACATCCTAAGGGATGGCAAATGATTCGGATGGTATACCAACACCTCAACATGCCTACACCGAGCGCTAATCTATTGAGACTGCGTTGCATTCGCTTGTGGGTATATAGCAAAAGCTATAGAGCAGAAGTGTCCAAGCCTTATGCGCTTGATGCTCAATTGTTTTTGTATTGAACAATGTGGGATGTATCCCTGATCATCAATTTGGTTTTCGTGCTAAGCATAGCACCATAGAACAAACGCACAGACTAGTCAATGTCATAAGACAGACCTTTGAGTAGAAGAAGTATTGCTCAACTCTATTTATTGATATTTCTCAAGCTTTTGATAAAGTGTGGCAAAATAAAGTTAAACTTGCCTGCAAATACACACAAGCTTCTGGAAAGCTACTTATATGGGCGGAAGTTTGTTATCAGAGAAGGCGACTTTATAAGCCCAACTCAGCCAATCAAGGCAGGAGTTCTCCAAGGCAGCATACTGGGGCCTACTTTATATTTGATTTACGCCTCCGACATGCCAACGACATTCGGAATCCACATTTCTACCTTTTGCAGATGACACAGCGTTTTTGAGTGTTCCTGAAAACCACCAATTAGCTTCACGAAATTTACAGGAATATATTTCAATATTAGAGAAATGGCTAAAACTTTGGAAAATCAAAGTTAATGCAATGTTAATGTAAATGTTTTCATGTCACATTCACTCTGTGTAAGCAAACATGTGCGAATATCCAAATAAACAATTCACCTATTCCGCAGCACAGTGAAGTCAAGTACCTTGGCATACACCTCGACCGTAGGCTAACGTGGAAGTCTCACATTGCAGCAAAAATCACTCAGTTGAAACTAAAAGCTGCGCAACTAAATTGGCTTATGGGCAGAAGCTCGACATTGAAGTTGGATTGCAAACTTCTGTTATACAATGCAATACTAAAGCCCATATGGTGCTACGGAATTGAATTGAAAAAATTCAAAGGCGACAAAACCAAATTCTTCGAAAGATAACTGCAGCTCCATGGTACGTAAAAAATTCACGAATTCATAACGATTTGAGTGTTCCGCTGGTAAAAGAGGAATTTTCTAAGTACGCGACAAGGTATGTCAGTAACTGTGAAAATGATTTACACCAGTACCTGCCTTGACGGCCTAACCTGATGGTGGATCAATTCCACGAAGTGAATTTTTCACGATTCACCACCGCCCCCGTGTGGCTTGCTAGGCTCACACAGGTAGCAATTCTTGTCATATGATTGCGGTCATATGAACAACTTCTTGTTGAGGAGTTCGGGCTTTCTAATCCCTCATGTATGCAATTTCCCCGCAATCAATGGAGAACAAGGCTTAATGAGTTGGTAGGCCGAAGCCCATTAAGAGCATCAGCCCTTAAACCAACTCACCCGTCAATCATCACCACTGGTTCCTTACAGTACACGTATCTGTTGTATAGGCAACAGATCCTCGGGAGATTGTTAGCCCTCGAAAAAAAGCCATCACCAAACAATTATCAAAGATACCAACATTCCCTTCCTGCGTTTTAGGATTCAACCACAGCCAGAACGTTTCAGCCAAGGTAGGCACCTCAACCATGATCAGCCCGGGTCGAACCGCAAGCAGAACTTCCCGGGGGCCATGCTGATCCCCATTCT
This sequence comes from Thecocarcelia acutangulata, assembly GCA_914767995.1. Taxonomy (NCBI): domain Eukaryota; kingdom Metazoa; phylum Arthropoda; class Insecta; order Diptera; family Tachinidae; genus Thecocarcelia; species Thecocarcelia acutangulata. The sequence goes on from OU612097.1 coordinate 114,958,058, forward strand.
GCCAATTTATACCCTTGGTAAGGGTTTTGGAAGCCAACACAACATAAGTCATGTGGCTTCCTAGAGTTTTGTTTGCCGCACCAAACGAGGGACCCCTTCCCCTCTTTTCCCCGAAAAACAGAGCGCCGAAGTTAGGAATACGCCAAGGCAAAACCTGTTCCCGGAGGGCGGCCACACTCGGCTTAAAAGAAGGGATACCGCTGCCACCATCAGATTGTGCAATAGGTGATTTTACCGAAATAGCTCCCGCATAATAAAACTTTTTGCCTAGCATTGGCCGGACTTAAGAAAAATCACATTTTTTAATTTTAAATTTAGTATTAAGATTTTAATATTTATTTTTCGTTCATTTTGAAGATTCAATAAATAAAAAATGCTTAAAAAAATTGTTTTTGTAAAAGCACTTAACTATATAGCGAATGCCATAGAGCAGAAGTGTCCAAGCCCTATGCTCTACATGCTCAATTGTTTTTGTAAAGGCACTTAGCTATAAGGCTATGCTCTCTACTAGACACATACTTTATAAACTAGTGATACCAGCCGTTTTTAAACAATACTATGCTATAACAATAAATTTCGAGGCTTTAACTAGGAAATAGTTCATAATTTTATCATATAGGTTTAAGCATGACATGTATTTCCTTAAATCTGAAATTGCAGACAGACACTTTGACTGCCACAAGCACTTAAAAAGTTTTTTTTCCACAATTAAACAGACTGCAATTAAAGAATAAAATGTTCGTTGAACTATAAATTTGATTGTCATTCAAAATTAGTTTTCATAATTATTTTTCACTCTTGCTCTTTTTAACGACATTAAATCCATAAAAGTGTTTGTATGTATATATCGTAATTTATATTAATATAGCATTCCATGCTTTTTTTTTACTCGCTTGCAAATTGTCAAGCTCTTGTCTATCTGGCGATTTTTTCCTTTTTTATTTTTATATAAAAAATATATTATTAGTATTAATGAAAATATATATATGTACAAAAGTTTTTCTTTTGGCTGATTATACAATACTTTGTTGCAGTTAAAATTATTTTCATGCATTCATTTATTTATTTATGTATTTTCATGCAAACCACTCCTTTTCATTTTCAAAATTTAATTAACGGAAGTACATCATGGTGTTGCCAGTAGTGGCACTACCACTACATGCAGCAACAATAACTACAATTTTTGTAGTGCCTCATGTTTATTATTATTTTCCTTTTTTCGGTTTATATGAGTGGAGTTTTTTGTACTCATTTACGCTCTTAAGTATAATGGCTTTAACTTATTACTTTTTTCTGCTTTGTTTCTGTAGTTTTGGTTTAAATTTTTTTTGTTTTTTTTTTTTTTTTTTTTGTATCCTCCTTCCAGACTCCACTTTATAAAGTTTAATGTATTTGTTTGCATAATGCGTTGTTTGGTGGAAGCATAAATGTATTTAATTGTTGGTAAAAATGAGGTCTAACATAAGTACACTGCACTCGAAAGAGTTTGCAAAAACTATTCTTGAGATATGTAAGTCTAAAATTTTTCTCCTTTTTTTTTTTTGATTTTTTGGTGGGTTTATATTAAATCTACTATGATGAAAAAGTAAAACATTGTTGAAGCTTTTATTAAAGGAAGTATTGTTATTTATTGTTTTGCGCGGTTACTTTTTAAAACTTTGTTGTATGCAAAATAAAAAGGAAAGAAATTAATTAATATTTTTTATATAAAGTATTAGAAACATGCAAACGCATCAGACCCAATTTTTATGTTGGAGGAAATTATTTTATAGAAATTACTGGCGTTGTCCGCCCATTATTAGTTTTTGTTTAACTATAAGAATAAACACAACGGTACCAATAGAAGGACCCCAGTGGGATGATTTTATCAAACTGACAACCTTTATAACCTAACTGAAAGTACATACATATCGCTCCTTTATTGCAACATAGTCATATCTCAAAAAATCTACTTTTCGAGTTAACAATGCAGAGTTGTTAACAGTACTATCTTTATTTTAAGTTTTCTTTTTATGACCATTTATTAAAATCTTTATTGTTTAAAAGGGGTTACCTTCGGGCTTCAATGTGGTACTATCTTTAATATGGTGCCAAAAATTTATTCAAATTACTTTCAAACTGTTTCGTTTAGGAGATATTAAAAAAAAATAATCTAAGACTTGTATGAAAAATTTGAAATGTGTTTTTCTTGAAGCATGCTTTTTTGAATTATGACTGTGTTGCAAAAAAGAAGTGATGTATTTGTCTTTATTTTTTGATAAATGAAACTAAATACTTACTGATAATACAAATGTGAAAGTAACTCTGCCTGTCAGTCTCTTACCTTTTCACGCCTAAATAAATAAATAAAATAAATAAAAGCCGCTTAACCGATCTTGCTGAAATTCGGTATGCAGATACCTTGAGGTCAGAGTCGTTACTGAATTTATAGTTTTTATTTTGAAATTCCGAGGGTCATTATAGAATTTATTTATAGTTTTTATTTTGAAATTTGAGCCATAATGGGGTCAATAGGGGACAAAATGATCGTCTAAAAAAACTTTTTCTTTCATATTTCCGCAATTAAAAAACCGATTTTTTTTTTTTGGAGGTTTCTAAAAAATCTGCCAACAAAAAATTGTTTGTATATTGCACAGAAAAATTGTCCGCCCGAAAAAAAAATTTTTTTTTGGAACTCTGCCATTTATGAACCGAATTTCAATACTCTTTCTTCTTTCAAGAGTTTGTGTCAACGGCCTAAAAATAAAAATTTCTTTGAATTAGAATTTTTTTATAGTTTTTATTTTGAAATTTTAGCCACAAAGGGGTCAAAAGGTGACAAAATAGCCGTGTAAAAAAAAACTTTTTTTTTCATATTTCCATAATTTAAAAACCGAATTTTTTTTGGAGGTTTCTAAAAAATCTGCCAACAAAAAATTGTTTGTATATTGCACAGAAAAACTGTCCGCCCGAAAAATAATTTTTTTTTTGGAACTCTGCCATTTATGAACTGAATTTCAATACTCATTCTTCTTTTAAGAGTTTGTGTCAATAAAAATTTATTTTTGTCTAAGTGTGACCAAACGGAGCTTGCACTCTTGACTGAGAGATACAAGACTCCGTAATTAGCTCTACCAACCGTGAAGGAGGTTGAGCTCAAGCTATCAAATAGTGCGACATATCTGGGTATCTAACTAGATTCCAAACTATGCTGACAGCGGCTGTCACCTTATTCTTGTACGGAAGGATCGTTGCGATCTAGGCAATAAATGCTTGAAGTTCCTAGTAGTTATTCGACAAAGTTGTTAAGCCTATTTAAATGCATAAGGCACTCGTATGTTCCCCCAGGTATGTTCTTTGGTGAAAATTCTTTACTACAAAATTGTAGCAACGATAATACGCACTTCTCTATAAACGTGACTGGTGCTTCCGGCACCACGACATCGAAAAAACTATCCACTATGCTGAACTAGCTGTCAGCTGATCTCATACTGAAAGGAATAGCTATGTTATGAGATGTCTGCTTATAGTTAATCGGGACATGGAAGGAGACGGCGTATGATCGTGCCTCAATAATAGGAAGAGTAGTGGATCTTCCGTAAAATGCTGGCTACTGCTCACCGGCTCTACTGCCAAAAAGAGATTTGATGGAATTTTGTCAAGCACAGTGTCGGAGATAATCGGCTTTGATCTTTATAAAGAGATCCTAATTCGACTCGGGAGCTGGTGGGGATATCTTTATCACCATGTATGAGGAGAGCCTAAATCTAAATTTAGGCTGCAAAATGACTGTAGCAAACGCAGGCGGATATCGCTGCCATAATGAGGCCAGTTAAATGGTCAAGGTACTAACGTTTACTTTATACGGGGAGAAAATCAGAATTTCTACTGATAGTAAGGCTGCGCTAAGTACACTAGAAGTGGTCTATACGACGTTAAAATTGGATATATATGTATAAACAAGATAGCGAGTTATTGAAACCTGGAACTTTTTCGGGTATATGGGTGCAGTGAAGTGCCGGAAAATGTTCTAGTGGACGAATTGCCAAAAGCCGAAGTTCAGCTACAATAAAGGACTATAGACGGAATCGTTGGAAGTACAGCGTCAACTTGTAGGGACCGTTTGGAACACATGGTCTAGTAAGGTTACCTGTTGAATATTAAAGCTGACATGGCCCAGATATAATAATAAATGCATTTCATTACCTTGTAGTATGGAAGGTATTGGACTAAATTTTGCTAATCTGAGCAGTGTCGAAGGTATACTTGCATGTTATAAGAAACGCAAATCGCTTAAATTTAGCGTTTTCGATTTCAAAACGCCAAATAGGTGTTCTGAGAAACGTATAACGCAAGAAATATGGTTTTGCGATTTGAAATCGCCAAATAGGTGTTCTGGAAAACGCATATCGCTTAAAATTGGCGACTTCAACTCGCATGTGTATATTGAACTGAACTGATTGAATTTGCTAAAACTGAACTTGCAAAAGGCAATAAAATTATTCGCAATTAATATCTAATATGTCTTCTTTTTATTTCAACAAAAGAATTAAAGAATTTTACACATTTTCATTAATAAAACTAAATTGAAAAATTTGCCTATTTGTTGTCAAATTTTTTTCGTTTTATATTACTACCACATACATATGTTGTAATTTTTCGTAAAAAACTCCTAAACGCCAGTAAAACGCGCGTTCCTCAGAACACCTAAAAATCAATTAAGGGTTTTTCAAAACGCATTGAGGTTTCAGAACGCGCGTTCTCGGAACATGGCTGATATACACTGGACACTGATCAGTTTTAACTTATTTAATTCCAACATTTTAAATGCTGTAATAGAGTTATTTTTGTTCAAGTTAAACTTCCAAACACATTACTCTCACTTTCATCCTATTATAACCTATTTTCCTAGTTCCAGTACAATGTACTGCATATGTAGGGGTCATTCCCTGAGTACTGGTCCAAGATAACCAAAAAACAAAACAAAAAATAGGGAGACTGGTGCCTGCCCCAATAGAGATTACGCTCTTCTGCTATGGTCGTGATCGGACATTGTCACATAGAGATGCATGCGAAGAGTTTAAATTTTCCATATAATGATTTCTATAGATGATGCAGGGGAGAGAAAGAGGTGGAGAGTGTTGTCCTTTGTATCAGTATCAGAATGCAAGAGAGATGGATTATTTCATCCGATCGGGTTCGGTTCTTCTGATCTTGACCAGTGATATGTATATCTGCTGAGATACATTTCACAGGCAAGTCACTCAATGAGACTCAATTGGACACAAGTGGGCTGGCTTTTCAATGACTGGTAGCCTATTAAACATAACTTATGGCGTTTTCTTTTCTAGAAAAAGTGTAACATTTTCAACATTGTTTTGCCAAAAAAAGACAGAAGTATACAGTTTTCTCAACTTTTTTTTAGATATTTATAGTTATTGCGACATCTTCTTTTCATCTCAATAAAACTCAAATTTTAAAACTTAAATTTAAAGAAAAAAAGTGCAGCATAAATGCAAAACTTTTTCAGAAAAGAAAACGACATTAATAAGTAAAAATGCAATATATAAACTTATTGAGTGCACTCCATGAAGATAAAACGTTTCTCTGCAAAATGCTATTCCAATGAAATCGTATTGTTATATTTATATTTTCTATTTCTATATCTTAATTCTTTTAAAAAACGTTCTGAAACAATAAAAAAACGTTTCCGTTTTTATTTCTTTTCACTACAAACAAAGAACAAAACAAAAACCCAATTTCAGACTAAAAAAGACCGATAAATACCCTCAAAGCAGAGTTTATGAGGGTTTGTTTGTGCTAAAGATTGCTGTAAATTTTTACAAAACGACATTGAAATCCACTTAAAAAGAACTGGATATTGTGCCCATGACATTATTTGTAACATATTCTTATTGAATTGGTTACGGTCAATATCCTTTTTACTACAATATGATTATTGTTTTTTATTTTATTTTATTTTTTTTTTTTTTATTTACAAACAAATTCCCACTATGTTTGTTACAAGTGCTTTGTGGATCAAACTACTTTAATAAAAAAGTTCTGAATTTTTTTGTTGTTGACGATAACAAAAGCAGTTTTGTTGAAAAATTTGTCATAAAAGTAAACAATACAAACAACAAAATTTATACAGACTGCTAAATTACTCTTGAAAATAAAAACTTTGCTTTCAGTTAATTCAAAAAAAAAAAATGTATAATAAAAAATTTTTGGTGTTAAGTTCGGGATATGAGCAAAGTATTTTATTATATGTAGGACATATTTTATTATATATATCTAAATCTATATTATGCAGAAATAAGTACAGAAACATTCGTAGTATATTTTATTTCAATTAATTATGGTATCTTCTAAAAAAAACTAACAATAACTATGAAAATTTTAAATCTAAAAATGAATTAATTATTATAGGAAAAAATTAATTAATATGGAAATTATTTATTTATTTGGGTTCAGCAAATGCTAGACGAAAAGTTGCTTTTTGCGTGGATTTAGTTGGTAAATCACCTTTCCAACGCTTTGATGGTTGCAGGGGTGCCCAACCTTCTCAGCCAAGTGTGGCCACCAAAATTAAGGAACAAGTCTGTTTATGCATTTAGTAGCGTATTTTGAAAATTCATCTTTCACTAAGGGTACACCTAGGTATTTGTGAATTGGAAATTTGAATTTTACACACCAGGGAGATACAGTAATTGTACGTAGAATTTTATTCTGTCGCCTTTGAATGTTCTCAATGTTGGATACAGAGGCAGTACCCCGCAGTTGAATTCCATAGCTCCTTATTAGCTTTATTATAGTGTTGTACAAAAAAAGTCTGCAATCTAATCTCAAGGTAGAATTTCTGCCGATGAGCCAATTTAGTTGCAGAGCTTTTAATATCATCTGAGTGGCTTTAGCATCAATGTGAGACTTTTACGTAAGCCTAGGGTCGAGGTGAATGCCCACGTACTTGACTTCACTGTGTGGGGGACAAATTTGGTTGTTGATTTTAATAGCCAAACTGGTTTTCTACGCAGGTTGAATGTTACATGTGTACATTTTTGTTCACTTAATTTGATTTTCCAAAGTTTCAGCCATTTCTGTAATATAAAAGTATGTTCTAGCAAATTTCGTTATGCTAATTTATGATTTTCATGGATACTGATGAATTCTGTATCATCTGCAAAAGTTGAAGTGTAAATTTTGCAGCTTGTTGACATGTCTGAAGCATAAATCATATATAAAGTTGGACCCAATATGCCACACTGGGGAACTCCAGCTTCGCTTGGCTAAACGGAGCTTTTGAAATCACCTTCCTTAATGCCGAATTTCCAGGCATATAAGTAGCTCTCTAGCAGCCATTGATTGTTTGAACACAAGTATTATTGTGCATTATTGGATCTATTGATTGATGCAATCTAGAAAAAACGATCATATTTAGAGAAGAAAAAGTTGCTGTTTCTTCAAAATAACGCACCGGTTCACACAGCATTAGATGTGATGCTAAAAGTACATGAAATTCACTTCGAATTGGTTGATCATTCACATTATAGTGTAGATTTAGTATCTAGTGAGTTTTTCCTTTTCCCAAACTTAATAAAATGGCTCGAAGGAGGAAGATTAATCTCAAAAGAAGAAGTGATTACCGAAATTAACGCGTAGTTTGAGGGGTTCCCAAAATCTTATTGTACAAATGGTATAAAAAAGTTGGAATATTGTCTTACTAAGTGTATAAAGCTAAAAGAGGTTTATGTTCAGAAATAAATGGCTTTAAAAAAATATTTTTTTCCTATTATTGATGACAGCAGATTTGTATTGTAAAGAATCCTTCTTAAGGAAAAAAACTTAAGAAAGAAGGAGCCTGAACTATAACCCGTTGTACAAATGTACAAACCAAAAACTTAATTAAAAAATTATATAAGTTCATAAAAATTCAAGAAATTTATATTTTTTCCTACTTCAATGTCGATCCACCCTCGTATATGATAACAAAGAAGCTTGTATTAGCTATTTTACAAATGTAAGTTGATAATAAACTAATCACATAGTTACTTTACAGATCTGAGGCCCAATAATTTATTTAAGATACCAGGGAAAGTCGCCCAAAACTTATTGCTTTTTTTGATATAAATTATAATTAAGCATTTTTTGCAATATTTTTAAAACAAATTATATATTATTGCAAAACTGTATATATAAAATGTATTTGATCTATCACCAGCAGTATAAGTGGATAATACAAATGAGAGTGATAATATAATATGGTTTATCATACTAATGATAATGTTACCAAACACATCGTTATATGATATAATCAGCCCAATTATGAATATTCTCACGGATTTATTTCTCACGGAATTTATTTTTCATGGAATTTTCTTCTCAAGTAAAGTACTTTTCTGAATTCAAACTAAATCGAAAAGCTCAATTTTCGTTAACATGACACTAGGAATTGGACCAACTGGTCACCTTTTAGTATTTTCAGTGAGTAGAGAAAGAAATAATACAAAACATTATGCTCACATTTTGCTCATAAGAGAATATGGGCTGAATGTGGTTGTTGGAAGTACACTGAAACCATATAAATTGATTGTTTTCAACCATAGTATGTTGCTCTTACAATATTGTCATCTCAACCATATAATTTTTCTACGTGTACAAATAAAAAATTGTTTAAAGCTTTAATATTATTACAATACAAATGATTCGATATCGCGTGTTATGATATAAAATTAAAAATTTCAATTAGTCTTGCTCGATATCGCAGGCAGTAATTTGGCCCCTGATTTTCTTTTTTGATCTAAAAGATACTACCCGCATTTTTAAACCAATCACTTACATTACGTCGGATTGTCTTTACTGCAGATATTCGGCACCATTTTATATTCCAATTTTATTTGCATTTATGCAATATTATACCTCGTTTACGTTTAAGTAAAATAAATTATGAATAATTAGTTCCTCATTTTTATTTTTTATGATATCTGTTTCAGAATGATTTTATATGTTCATCAGATGCTGAGGCTTTACCGCCAGTACCGCCACCACCATCTATGAAACGTAATGGTAGTGTTCGTAACCTGCGTTTACTGCAACATCTGCAGCAACAGCAATCTACTTTGAGACCAGGTGTCATATGCAATGATAATCAACTTAACAACACCAATAACAAGTCGTTGCATCATAATAGCAGCAATAATAACAACAATAATAATAACGGAAGCAACAGCCATAACAATAATGGTTCGATAGCAACATTATGTAGTGGCGATTTACTAAATGATTGCACAAAAACAACTCATGATGTACGGGCAGTGATTGACGACTGCACCACTTCCATATTGAAATGTGCCAATGCCATGGGTTCCGACATTATGTCCAATACAAGTACAACGACAAATGGTAGCTATAAAACGCAAATATCTACATTAAACACTATGGTTTCCCATAGTAAGCCTGATTTATGTCATCTGACAAACACCTCCACAAACAACACACTCTCAAATAACACCTCCTTTTTCGGTAACTTCCCCCCGCCTTATGCCATACATGATGATATAATTTTGCCAAAAAGCCAAAAATCAGATCCATCACTATGTTTTCTACATAAAGCGTCATTGCTGAATGGCATGAATATGGAACTGGGCCATATGTTACCTCCAACCTCATCATCAACGACGATGGCTTTAACAGACTTTACGCAATCACAACGCGACTTACAGCAAAAGTTACAACACTATAAAAATAGTAGTAGATTAAGTTTAAGTAAATACAACACCATTGGGCCGAGTAGTGATTATGCACGGCAGCTGGCTGTTTATGCACAACAGCAGCAACTGCTCCATCAGTTACAACAAACACACTTGAAACCATTCAGTGAACGATGTCGTTGTTTCTCAAAATCTTGGTCGAACTTTTCACGTGACTTTAGCCAAACACAATGTTCAAACGATGCAGCTGTTACTGCTGCTTACCGAACCATCAACCACGACAATCACAGTAGTTTATTACATCAACAGCTGCCCAATTTTCATGCGTCAGCAACGTCGGCTACTTCAGGGAAAGGTAGGCAGGATAAAATTCCATTACGTTCTACTCTAAACAGTCATAGTTTTAATAATTTAGTCGATACACACAACTATGATATGACATCCATACTCTCATCACATCACAACTCACATCTTACGCAACAAAAAGCACATTCATTTGCATGTAATGGTTTAAGCGTTAGCAAGACTGGCGCTGGTGGCATGCTAAACCAAACAAATAGCAGTAGTGGCCTTAACGACAACCACATACATGGTCAGGCATCGTTAAAATATCAACAACAGGAGCAACAACATAGCAAACTGCTGCAGCATCACTATCAGCATGAACAGCTCAAAGACTGTCTTTGCGCCGAGCATGATAATCATCTTTCGCTGGCAATGCATGGTAGTACTCATCTTATCAAGTCATCTGAGAAACTTCATCAACACAATCATCATCATCAACACCATCATCACAACAATGCAAGCAATCACCATCCGCCGCATCATTCAAGTTCGACAAGCATAGTGCCATGGAAACATCGCCAGAGTCCAAGTCGCGGCTCGTCTAGTTCCGGTTCAAATTCATTTGGTAAGTTCAAGGCCGCTTAAATCCACACATTTTCAATCACTCATTTCAAAAATGGTTTAAAAATAATTTTTTTACAGATTTAATTTGTATGTATATATGGTGCACCGGTGCAGAGATCTGCACCGGTGCACCACAACCTTAAGTACACTGGTTGTTTACCCAGTAATTAACACATCCAAGTACTTTAAGTACTTTTAAAAATTGATGCGGTGGTATTTCTAGCTGTTTTGCTCGCTTGTGAAATTTTGATATGACAAAAATGTATCCAATCACTTTCGTATCTTGTGTATTTTTTTTAAGAGTAAAAGAAACGACCACAAAAAAGAGTGTTGTTGTTACTAGCACTTAGTAAAAGAAACATTTTGAGTATTTTCTATTTTCGTTTCTAATCGTATTCTTAATAATATATACATGACGTTGCCACAAAATCAACTTGTGAAAAAAACACTCTGGACAAATTTTTTTGTTGTGTATATGCATCATACATATGAATAACGATTTTAAGATTGTTTTGCTGAAAAATTTTGAAACGAAAATTCAGTTCAAACAAATTTTTTTCCATAATTAGTTACATGTATGTGTAATTGTACATTTATTGTTGTTATGGATTAAAATTAAGAAATAAAAATCATTATAAGTGAAGGAACATAAAATAAAAGAAATTTGATGAAGATATGTTTCCTTAAAAATATTTATTTCTTTAAGTAAAAGTTATTATTTTTACCGGTTTAGTATCATATATGTTCAAATAAAATATGTGTATATATTTTCTTCAAAACACGATCAGTAAACCACGATGTTTTAAAAACGTACTGGCAACCCCGCGATTAGAGGGCTGCTCAAGCACAATAAAAATGTCTTACAAAACATCGTAGTATTTTCAAATACTATCCATCGCCTTCTTTCACATTTCAAAACAAACACTTCTGTGCCGAAATGTTATAAACACATTAACGAATACTGTCTTATAAGCATTTAGAACAAACAGAACCAAACACAAGTAGAACCAAATGAAATAGAACAAAATTGAAATAGAACTTCAAGCACTGAAGCAATGTTCTACTTCAGTTTTGTTTATAAAATATGTTGTTGTTGTTTATGGTTTTTGTATTTGTATTAGTGTATGCACAGTATGCTCATGCGTATGTGTTGTTGTTGTTGTTCATGGTTTTTGTCTTTGTATTAAGCATAATTATTTAAGATGCAGTATGCTTAAATGCCAATGTGCTTGCTGTGACTCATCGTTTATTGGCTTTGTTGTGATGTTTTGTTTTGGATTTTGCTGTGAAATAGAATTCAAGTACAATCAAGCACTGTCGAGAAGGCGTTTCAAAACTATGAAGTGTTTGTTCTGTTTCTAAATGTTCTAAAGCTTGTTTGTTTTGTTTTAAGAATTGTTTTGAAATACAGTGCTTAACACTACTGCACAGTAGTGATCAGTGTTCTTTAGAACTTTCTGTGCAGCCCCTTAGTACGAATACGTTTACCGAGTGTGAGTGAGAAAATACATAAAACTGAACACACAACACTCTCATGGGCAAGGTAAATGTGTGACTGCAAATTCTTACATTCTTAAAAAAATCCTTCTTAAGAAAAAAGTAGGGAAAAGAAAAACTTGAACTAAAACCCGATGTACAAATGTACAAACCAAAAAAAAAAAAAAATATATAAAAAAAAAAAAAATATATATATATATATATATATATATATATATATATATATATATATATATATATATATATATATATATATATATATATATTTATATATATATATATATATATATATATATATATATATATATATATATATATATATATATATATATATATATATATATATATATGTATATTATTTTCGTTGTAAAATGATGTACGATTATGATTGAAGAATGTGGAACAAATAATTGAGTAGCCAAATCAAGCAGCCACCGCATACAAACTTGACTGGGTATGTTATATACTCTAGTTAACAGACGCTCTAATGAGCAGAGAACAAACTTGTGCAAAAAATATGCAGTGGCCAGTTACACCGCAACTCGATTTAAGACGGGTGTACTTAGATCCTTAAAGAAGGCAACGGTTGCAGATCTCTGTTATGTACATAAAACATATAATCTTTTGTTATTTCAACGGAATTTTTTTCACTTCAAAGATTCGTTTGATATCTTTTGCACTTGGTTCTTTGTTTACATTTATTTTTTGTTCAATTTTCTTTAAAAAATAAGCCATTATTTGGTGAAAGGGACGTTTTTCAAGTGGAAACATAATTAAAACATTTTCCGTGCTGCTTTTTAAATAAAGTTATTCTTATATCTAATTTCGTTTTGTTGCGAAAATTGGTTGATAGGTATGTTTTAAAAGATATCCGTAAAAGTGTATACCAATACAAACCACTAGGTATGGGAGAAAGACCAAGTTGCTCCGAAGAGCAAAGGGAGGTAATCATTAGATTAACGAGGCTACGAGAAGGCGGTGAATGCTTTTTCTCAATTACTTATTTACTCTAGAGGAAAAATGTATAATGCAGTGAATGATTTTGATAAATTTGGGAACTCAAATAATGTACCCAGAGCCTCTAAATCACGTAAAACCACAGCCAGCGAAAATACAGTAGTCGTAAGTGCCTCTAAAGCTGACCGAAATAAAAGCTCTAAGCAGCTAAGAGTTGAATTATAATCATCATATGGCATCCATATATCATCTAAAACTATTCGACGGAGGCTTAATGAAAGTGCCTTACGTGGCCTCATCGCACAGAAAAAACTTTCGTCTCCTAAAAAAAATTTGTAAATCCAGGGGCCAAATCACCGCATACGATATCGAGCAGAATTATCGAAATTTTTCATTTTGGTATCATGACATACGATATCGAATAAATTGTATTGCAATAATATAAAAAAGTTAAAGAATTTATTTTTTGTATTCGTACTTTTGGGGAGCATATAGTTTTCAATCTATTACATTTTGCTCAATTTACGATCCGATATGCATCATTTGCCATAATCTAGATGTATCGTAATGTTATTCGATACGATAGTTAATTCGATATCGTATGCGGTGATTAGACCCCAGATTGGATTTTGCCAGGAAAAACATTAAGAAATCAATGAGTTTTTGGCAAAATAGTTTATGGAGTGACGAATCTAAGCTTTTCCAGTGGCGATCAGATGGAAAACGTTATGAATGATGTCTAGTTAACCAACAATCAAATCTCAGATATACCATCAAAACAATAAATTGATTTTCTATAAAAAATGTTTTATTTATGTGGCCACCACTGTATATACATACATATCCTGAGCCGACTGCCTCAGGGTAAGGATAAAGTACTTTTCTATATGAGACTAACGATAAGTATCAATATCCACCTTTTTTATAAATTCTCTCTAACAAATTTTATACTTTAAAAACGGCTGTTAAAATTAATATTGTTAATAGCAATAATAATAATTTTACATTCCAAAGAAAAATTATAAAACATGTATATTGAAAAAAAAAACATAATATCCTTAAGTGTTTGCAAAAAGAGTACTGATCATCTTAAACAATTTTCATGAATTCAAGTGCATCAAAATCTAGAATTTTTCTTATTTCAGTGGCGCTTTTACATTTTAATTTAATTTTTTATATCTTTTATATTTAAATTTGCTTGCACTCAGTAGGGTTTCAATATATATATTTAAACAAGTAAAACTTTAACCATTATTAAGATATAATCATTCTTTCCCACAACATTAACTTTTGCGTTAAGTACCATTGAAAGATTAAAGGGTGTTTTGCCAGTTTCTATCTCTATTTAATAAAAATACAATTACTGTTAAGAAAAGTGTATTTTATTTCAAGGCATTATCCAGCTTATATTTCAAAAACTGAAATATTCTAATTTCAATATCCCCCTAATGCATTTGAATAAGGACAGCTTTCAGCTTATGGCATCAAAGTAAACGTACTTGTTTTAATTCGACTCTCCCAGTAATCCCAAAAAACAAAGATTGTGTTGTAGTTAAGTGGTTTGCCAAAAACAAATACTACTCGCTTTTTTTCTGCTCTGCCTTTTTCCGTTCTTTTTACTTTTTGCTCTTTTGTTCTTTAGTATGCAAAGCATACAATAGAGATTTCATTGCCCATTTTAGTATTATTGGCTCACATTACGACTAGTACTAATCTGTGTGTGATGGTGCATCTTTGGCAAACGTAACTGACTAAATACATAAATACATTTGTAGTTTGCAAGAGTATTTAATGCATTTAATTGCATTTAATGTTGCAGTACTTTATCGTCTATGGTTCCAAACAAATTAATACACACACATACACACACACACTTTGACACACAAATATATGCACTGATGCACAAACAAAGAGTGCTGATGCCCTAAAAATATCTTTGAAGCTGTTTTTGTGTTTTGTATCATAGCAGTTTAATGGTGTATTGGCAATTTCCCTGCCAGACAGTAAATATAAATAAAATTCTTGTAATCATGGCAGGGCAAGCAAGCAGTTGTAAATATTAACGTTAATACTAA
This sequence comes from Thecocarcelia acutangulata, assembly GCA_914767995.1. Classification (NCBI taxonomy): domain Eukaryota; kingdom Metazoa; phylum Arthropoda; class Insecta; order Diptera; family Tachinidae; genus Thecocarcelia; species Thecocarcelia acutangulata. The sequence continues at coordinate 114,973,185 of OU612097.1, forward strand.
AAGTTGTCTTAACAATGGAGTTACTTGATGTTGTTTTTCGTTGGAATCAAATAATGCTTTTTAGCTTTTATTTACAGTGAAACTGTTGTCACTGGTAGGTGGATTAACTGAAAACTTTGTTTCAAATGTTTTATACAGTTCTTAGCAAAATTATGCTACTAGCTTAAAAATGATTTTTGTTTTTAATAAAATTAGTATGTGGTAAACGCTAAATCACATTCGACATTAGTCAAAGTTCAAACCAGATCAATCATTTAGATTTGGCAAGATCAATTAGAAAATATTTTTCTCTACAGTGAAGCAAGTTAATAATCAGAATACTTTCTGGAGTAAGCAAATGGAATAGAATATAAACTTTTTTATAAGAAATCTCTACAACCCAACAAATTGATCTTAGATCATTTGTACAACGGTTTATAGTTCAAGTTTGTTTCCTTTCTTAAGTTTTTTTTCCTAAGAAGGATTTTTTACAATAGAAATTTGCTGTGATCAATAACTTTTGATTGAAGAAGACAAGAAAAATAATAATCAAATCTTTAGCTGGGGGACAACTAGTTGTTTCGTAGTCACTACACTACTCACCAGCACCCACTGGGACTTGAACTCGAAGAAAAATTATTTCTTCGCTTTAGCCAGGATTGAAGCTAGATGAATGATACCAACCCATCATCATATAATATTAGAAACATTAAATAAGTTCGACTATTTAACATTAATACATACATCTAGGTTTTTCTTAAACTACATGGGATAGACTTTTTTGCTAAATGTTTACATGATGATTACAATCAATCCTGTCAGTCTGTTTCGCCTTACATTTTACTACTGGGATACCCTGTACACATTGACTTATAAATGGAAGTATGTAAAAATGTAGTAGTAACACCAAAGTTTCTTGCAAGATATGAAAGTAAAAATGTTGTGCTATATTCAGTACCCAAAATCGTCAAAATGGCTATTATATCTTATCTTACATTACATATATAGGCGTCACCCTGTTTTAAATTTCATTGTATGAAGAGAGATTAAACACCAAAGCATACTTTAGGGAGCAGGTTTACGAATAAAGTGCGTATGATTAATGCACCACTAATGGAGACTTCCAGCCTTGTCAACTTTGAAATTTCAAATCGCACCAAAATGGGGAAAAAAGCTCGTTATTTCAACAAAAACGCACCGAATTTTGACTATTTCTTCTCATTTTTAAAACAACATTTTTTATTAAAAAAATTATAACATGTGTATACTAAAAGTACGCAAATGGAATAGCCTTTTAACCTTTATATAAATCCGTAGTGAAAACAATTTTAGTCAAACCTTTCTTAGGGAAAGTGGGATGTAACTTTTTGAAAATATCTTTGGAGATTTGCTTATTATTAATTTAAATTCTCTTCCTTTTGGCTTTGATACCATTTCATCACTTCACTTGCAAGCAAAAAAAAGTTAAGCCAAATTTGTTTGGTGAAATAAATATTGAAAAAACCAGAATTTTAATTAAATTAAGCAAATACCCACGTAAATATTTTTATCCTTAATAAATTGCAATATAGACATCTTTGCATCTGTTTATGTTTTAAAGTTCATCCTCACCACACGATTGTTTTACATTATTGTTCATTTCCCAGAAAAGTAAATATATACATATGTATGTATATTCTGGCACAATTTGAAAGCTAATAATGCCAAAGCATAGATAAACTGCAGCAAATGTTTTTAATTAGTTCAGTGGTTAACGCTTAAAATTTTTACTTAAAAGATAAAAGAGAAGTGATGTAATATAATGAGTTTCTTTTTATTGTAGTTACAGAAAGGGAATAACAGAATATATTAAATATTGTGCTACCGAGTTATCTTTAGCTTGATGTATTCATTAAAGAATAGATTGTGAATATGTATTAAAGCTAAACATGGCAAGCTTTATTATTTTATTTATTTATTATTTTAACAATGAAATTCATTACTCTGAGAGCTGGTACCCGTCTTTATAGTAATGGGTGATTTTATAAGAACTATCGAAAATTAAAAAAAAAAACACATAAAATTCAGAAAAATGCATGAAATATTTATTTGGATCGATAGTTGGGTCGATATAATTTAATGTTTGAAGATTATTTCATGCAAATGTTGGCCGCGACTGCGCCTCAAATGGTCCATCCGCTTAGTCCAATTTTGGCATACTCTTTCCAACATTTCGGCCGGTATCTCACGAATAATGTTGGCAATGTTGGCTTCCAGTGCGTCAGTCGAAGCGGGCTTGTCGCTATAGACATTAGCCTTAACATAGCCCCACAAAAAATAGTCTAGAGGCGTTAAATCGCACGATCTGGGCGGCCAATTGACTGGTCCCAAGCGTGAAATAAACTGTTCACCGAACTCGCCTCTCAATTGGTCCATTGTTTCGCGTGCTGTGTGGCATGGGGCATCGTCTTGTTGAAACCACATGTCATGCAAGTCAAGCTCTTCCATTTTGGGCAAAAAAAAGTTTGTTATCATCGCACGGTAGCGCTCACCATTCACAGTAACGTTGTGATTCGCATCATCTTTGAAGTAATACGGCCCAATGATGCCGCCAGCCCATAATCCGCACCAAACGGTTGTTTTTTGTGGATGCATTGGTAGCTTTTGCAATGCTTCTGGCTGCTGCTTTTCACTCCAAATACGGCAGTTTTGCTTGTTCACGTATCCATTCAACCAGAAATGAGCCTCGTCGCTGAACACAATTCTTCGATAAAAAAGTGGATCTTCATCTAACTTTTCAAGAGCCCATTCACCAAAAATTTGGAGTTGTGGTAGGTCGTTTGGCTTCAATTCTTACACCAGCTGTATCTTATAAGGCTTTACACCCAAATCCTTCCGCAAAATTTTCCACGTAGTGGATTAACAGAGGCCCAATTGCTGCGAACGGCGCCGAATCGATAATTCACGGTCATCACCAACACTGGCCGATACGGCTGCGATATTTTCTTCAGTTCGCACTCTACGTAAGCGTGTTGGTGGTTTAATGTCCAACAATGTAAATTTGGTGCGAAATTTTTTTACAATAGCCCGAATAGAAGCCTCAGTAGGTCGATTAAACTGACCATAAAATGGAAGAAGCGCGCCATGAACTTTCTTAACAGAGCACGCATTTTGGTAATAAAATTCAATAATTTGCAAGCGTTGTTCGTTTATAAGACGATTCATGATTAAATCTTAGACCAAACTGAAGATGTTTGACAGTGACACAAGATACAAAACGTGCGTGAGCTGTCAAAACTAGTGTTGCCAAAAAGATAATAGCAAAAAAATCACTCGTTATATAGAGTGTATCAAAATGAATACGAGATTTGAACTAAATAGAAAACACAGATTTGATATTTTTTGTTTGTTATTTTTTATTGAATCATAACAAATCGGTCAAGGACATTTTTAAAAGGTTTTATAGTTGTCAATAATTTACTTTACAAATGGCAACAAACTAAAATTTTGCATCACATTTAGGATACAGAATATTTACATTTGGAAACGGAATATTTAATATAAACTCTGTTTGCTTTCGTTATAAAGTGGTCTGATAAAACAAAAAAATGTTATTTTCAAATTTCGTGAGTTAAGTATGTTCGGTTTTCGCATTATGTTGGTACACATGTCTGTTATATATGTTGGCAATATCAGCCATTTCGGATTGTCAGTTTGTTTTTGACAGATAAAAAGGTAAGTCGTGTTTTGGTGTGCTCTTCGATTTTTTACTATTCGAAAAAATTTATCAAATAAACTCTATTAAGCTTTGTATAAAAATGCGCAAGTACAAAAATAGAGAAAAAAATGCGAAAATCAAACATGACTCACGCAATTTGAAAGTATCTGTTATTTTTTCATATGTAAACATGTTGTATTTTGTCATAACATTTCATAAACGCCAGTAAAACGTGCATTCCTTAGAATACTTAAGCTTGACTATAGCGTTTCTCAGAATCCTTTGCGGTTTAATACCGCACGTTTTTCAAAAATATGGCTGTGTTATAATAAATGCGTTACTCAAGCACAAAAATCGATATTATTAACTTGTGTACTTTTATTATTTTGGAAAATTTTATGAAAATAATAAACATCATGTTGTTATGGTAAAAATTTTTTTGCTTCTTAGTTTTCTGAGAAGTAAAACAGCTGCTTAAAAATAACAACAAATTATTTCCGATATATATTTTTTTGATAATAATTAGATGGTAGCGAATGTTTTTAGATCAATTTTGCTACATTAAAAGACTCAAATAACTTTTTGTTAAGCTGATGTAATTTATTTTTTAGTAATTCATTTGAAAAACAATACATTTTTATTAAAGTAATTCATTAGGTTTTGAAAATAATTGAATTCAAATGGTCTCCACCCTCGTTGACACATGAGCAATATCTTATCGAAAAGTTATTAATTACTGTCTGGGTTATGTTGCAGCGAGAACTGTCTATCAGGCTGTGGTCAAGCGGGACGTGGAAGGAGGCGGCATATGGTCATGCCTCAATAATAGGAAGAATTGTGAACCTTCCGGAAAATATTGATTACTGCTCGCCGGCTCTACTGCCCGACAAGAAATTTGATGTAATCTTATCAGGCCCAGTCTCTAAAGGGACTGGCACAGATCATCAATAGAACGTGCTTGAAATTTTTACAGATGGATCCAAGTCGGACTCGGGAGTCGGTGGGGGTATCTTTATCCCCTTGTATGAGAGGAGGATGAGTGTTAGGCTGCAAAATGAGTGTAGCGTAGCGCAGGCCGAAATTGCGGCCATTATGAGGGCTGCTAACTGGTTAAGGTACTACAGGATATATGAGAACGATATCCGAATTTGTACTGATAGTAAGGCTGCGTTGTATGCACTAGCTGGAGTCTATACGACATCCAGGTGGGTTCGTGAATGCCGGATATCTCTAAACGAGATAGCGAGACATTCGAACCTGGAGCTTATCTGGATACGAGGGCACAGTGAAGTGTCCGGAAGTCTAGTAGCGGATGTACTGGCAAATGCCGGTGTCCAGCTACAACAAAGAGATATTGATGGGATCGTTGGAATCCCGCTTGCGAGCTATAAGAAACTAGTACAGCGTCAACTTTTTCAGACCGCTCAAGACAGATGTCGAATATCAAGGCTGACATGGCCCAGATATGATAACAGGAGGACTATTATCCTAAGGGGCTTGCCCCGACGGATAATTTAATCCAACACCATCCACACCACAAGGTAATGAAGTACATTCAGAAAAAATTAATATTGTGCATATAAAGAAAACACGGACAACGGCGAGAAAAGAAACAATTAATACAATATTTGATAAGCTTTCTCGTTGCCCTCAAAAAGTAACAAATCCAACAAAAAACACTCTTTGTAGACTTCATGAAATGCATTCAAACACACAATTAATACAATATTTGATAAGCTTTCTCGTTGCCCTCAAAAAGAAGTTGCAGCGACGAGGAGGAAGAAGAGAGCGTTGAGCACTTCCTCTGTCAGTGTCCAGCTCTTTCTAATATAAGGGCATTGTACCTAGGCAGACCGATGCTGCATGATTTGACGGAGGTATCGGAATGCGATCTAAGTGGATTGGACTCCTTTATCCGATCCTCGGGTTGGTTCTAAGCCAGTGATATGTAGATCTACTGAGATACATATCATATCCAGGCAACACAATGGTACCTGACTGGACCCAAGTGGGCTGGCTTTATAATAGCTGGCAGCCTGTTAAGCCTAACCTAACCTATATTTGTGTTATTTGAATACTTGTAGCATCAGAACAATTTTCTGCACAACTCTAATAGCTTTTCCAAAGAGAATTAAACATGAAGTTAAATGTTTGGAAAGTTTTTTCAAGTTTATAAGCAGCTGGAAATGCAACAAAAAATTAAATTTTTTCGTTTTATATATTTTTAAAATATATTCGTAATATTGCAATGAAAAATAATATTCCATTAACTATCTTTTTTTTAGGTTTTGTTGTTTACATTTATTAGCAACAACTTATCTATTTGTCTACTTTTTTATGTATATATGTATGTATGCTATTGCAAAATTTTACCTAAATAAAAATGTATGTATGTATATCTTTAACAACTTGCCTTGTCTTAATTGTTTCTTTCTGGGTAATCTCTGGATAATCGTTTCAACTTGTCTCTAACTTCTGTTTATCTTTTTGAACTGCAACACAATGTTGATTGGTTGGCATTGTTCTCGCTATCAATGGCATTCATGGCAAATGCTTTTTGTGCAATAACAAAACTGGTGACGATGCACACTGCACGGCTTCATCATAATGAAAATCCTAAAATGCCACTTCTTACATCTACAACGCCCAATTATCCATGTTGATTGCTTGTTGGCTTTTTGGAATGCTGTCCTGTCTTATCTCCATAATATTTGCTGCTTTTCGAAACGAAGGCTTTGACAGATCAACCCATTGGCTGATAGTTAGCGCAATACTTTTGCTCATTGGTGCTGCCAGTGTGGCGCTTCCTTTGGCAATGCGTGTAGCAGCAGGTAAGTTTATCAATAAATTTACATTTTTAAAGTGTGTGTATATTTCTTTTTTGTATACTACACCATTGGCTTTATGTTCTCATTGCACTTACTATATATAATATTATATTAATTTTTGCAGCTTAAGATCTTGTATTGTTTTTAAAAACAAAGTCACGGATTTTTTATGTTTATTTCGATATTTCGCTAACAATTTGTTAGGATCATCAGGAAAATTAAATTGTTTTCTTGAACAAGACAATACAAGATCTTAAGCTGCAAAAATTTAAATAATTTAACATAAAAGAAGATCAAATAATATTAGAATAAAATTATAATAATGCATGTTCTGAGAAACGCACATCGCTTGAATTTAGCGTTTTCGATTTCAAAACGCCAAATAGGTGTTCTGAGAAACGTATAACGCAAGAAACGCAAATCGCCTAAATTAGGCGTTTTTGATTTCAAAACGCCAAACAGGTGTTCTGAGAAACGTGCAACTCAAGAAATATGGTTTTGCGATTTGAAATCGCCAAATAGGTGTTCTGGAAAACGCATATCGCTTAAAATTGGCGACTTCAACTCGCATGTATATATTGAAGTGAACTGATTGAATTTGCTAAAACTGAATTTACAAAAAGCAATAAAATTATTCGCAATTAATATTTAATATGTCTTCTTTTTATTTCAATAAAAGAATTAAAGAATTTTACACATTTTCAAAAACTAAATTGAAAAATTTGTCTATTTGTTGTGAAATGTTTTTTTTCGTTTTATATTACTACCACATACATATACATATATGTATGTAAAACACATGTTGTATTTTTTCGAAAAAAACTCCTAAACGCCAGTAAAACGCGCGTTCCTCAGAGCAACTAAAAATCAGTTAAGCGTTTTTCAAAACGCATTGCGGTTTCAGAACGCGCGTTCTCGTAACATGGCTGAATATATGATTTGAAATTGTGAAAAAATTAAGAAATGAATTAGGTTTTTGGTTTTTGTACATTTATACATTGAAGGTTTTAGTTCCAGTTATCTTTTTCCTAAAATCTTTTACTCAAGAAGCAGTTTTTACCATATAAATTTAGGTTAGGTTCGGTTTTACAGGCTGTCAGCCATTGAAAAGCCAGCCCACTTGGGTCCAATTTGGTACCATTGTGTTGCCTGTGTGTGATATGATTCTCAGCAAATCCACATATCAATGGTTTAGAACCATCCCGAAAATCGGATAAAGGAGTCCAATTCATTTCCATCACATTCCGATACCTCCGCCAAATCGTGCAGCATCGGTCTGCCTAGTTACAAAGCCTTTAAGTAGGAAAGAGCTGCACACCAACAGAGGAAGTGCTCAACACTATCTACTTCCTCCTCGGCTTTGAAACTTCTATAATACAATTTTTATATGTATCTATAATACCAATAAAAAATTATAAACAGCTTGTTTTCTATGTTTACCAGCTATCTAGCCATTTCATAGGAACTACCCTACTCATCAGTAGACTTTGGAAATTTTTGAAAGATATTCTCAAACATTCAACTTTAGATGCTTTTCGATACTTTCAAAAAGCAAATTGTAGCAACCAACGGTTGTTCATTTGTTTGAAGGGTGTAAAGAAATATTAGAGACGTTTATAAATAGAAAAGCTTGTTTTTTGTGTTTGTTTGTATATGAAAAGCCATCGGCTAGATGTGTGCCGCGTTTGCTCACTGTCGAACAAAAACGAGTTCGACCGACCACTTTACAGCGGTGTGTGAACATGATAAAGCGTAATCCTGTTGATTCTTGGTATCGATTAATAACTATTGATGAAAGTTGGGTCCACCACTACACACCTGAAACCAAAAATTAATCCAAACAATGGATGGAAGCAGGTAGAACTGATCCGATGAAGGCGAAGATAGTGAAATCGGCTGCACTGTATTTTGGGATGCACACGAAATATTGCTCATTGGCTATCTTGGAAAAGAATCCACCATCACAGGAAAGTATTATCGTGCATTATTGGATCAATTGATTGGTGCAATCAGGAAAAAGTGAACACATTTAAAGAAGAAAAAAGTGGTGCTCTTTCTTCAAGACATTGTACCGGTTAACACAGCATTAGATACGATGTTAAAATTATGTGAAATACATTTCGAATTGGTTGATTACTTTATAGTTCAGATTTAGCTCCTAGTGGCTTTTGCCTGTTTCCAAAATTGAAAAAGTGGCTGGCAGGAAAAAGATTCATCTCAAACGAAAAAGTTTTTACCGAAACTAGCGAATTTTTCCAGTTTCCAAACAAAAAAAAATGGCTTGGAGGGAAAAGATTAATCTCAAATGAAGAAGTTAATCCCGCAACTAACGTGTATTTTGAGGAGCTCCCAAAATCAGATGGTATAAAAAAGTTGGAATATCGTCTTACTAAATGTATTGACCTAAAAGGAGACTACGTTGAGAAATAAATGGCCTTTGAAAAAGCCAAATGTTTTTTCCTACTTAGTTAGCTTCAATATCAATCTACCCTCGTATGTATATATTTTCACTTATTGGATGAACTAAATGAAGTATTTTCTCAGTCAAAATATTAGAGGTCCTATTCAGGCCCAGGTGGCAGGTTATGCCACATAAATTAGCTGTCTACTTAAGGGTTAACAAGAAATGAGTGACTGCCAATGTAATTTAATTTCACAATAATTGCAAATAAAGTCAACAAAATATATACGAGAATAAATACGAGATTAAGTATTCGATATTCTGCCACCTGTAGTGTTTTTCTTTGCTGTATTTTCTTTTGCCTTCAAAACAAACCATTCATGTAGAAACTCAGCAAACAAATTAATTCATCACTTTCATTTCACTGAAATTACAAGAAGTTTAAACGCACAAGCAGCCACCAGCACGTTTTTTTTTCATACTTTTTAAATTCTTTCCAACAATTCAAGTTGAAGTTTCTTCTTTCATCATTTCTTGTTGTAATTGCTTTTTTTTTTCTTCTCCTTTACTAGGTGCTCCATTTGAAGAACGTTTACGTGTTGCCCTACAGCTGTTGGATCAAGTGCCTTTAATTGATGGGCATAACGATTTACCCTGGAATCTACGAAAGTTCCTGCACAATAAACTCAATGAATTTAAGTAAGTGTACTTTTAAAGTGCTTGTGCAGTTGTAAGTTTATTGATTGATTGCTGTTATAAACCTTTATGTAAAAACATAAGAATGTGTACAAAGGTTGAAAGCAAAAAAAGATATTAAAATTTTCTGCTTACTTCTGCAGCATTCTCATTAGTCTTACTTTTTTTTTTAAAGTAGAATATTTAACTTTTTCTTTACATTGTTTTGTGTGTTTTTTTTTTCATTTTCTTATAGTTTTAATGAAAATCTTAGATACGTAGCACCTTGGAAAATGAGTGTTTGGAGTCATACGGACCTAGAGCGACTGAAAAAAGGGCGAATATCAGCACAGGTAAGTTTACCTCTCCTTAATTGTTTAAAATGTAATTTTTTATGGGATGTTGTTAACAAGAAAAGTGAAGATGGGTTTGGTTTTTCACGGAAATTTAATTAAAAACACCTGCTTGTTCTTTATAAATCTTTATAATATAATTTTATTAATTCACAAATTCAGTTTATATGTTCTTCACAAAAAAAGTAAAAACATGATCAAATTTCTCCTTACTCGCTGCTCTGCTGGCTCTAATCAAAAATTGAATAGAAAGCTTTTTTGATTTTCACGAGCTTATAATATAATGGAGGCCAGGGATGGATAATCCAACACCTTGTCCATTCAAGTGAACATCCTCACCGACCCATAGATTGTGAGGGTTAGCCATAAAATGAGCCCATAACGAGCCAACTTAGAAGTGAGTCCTGGGGTCTAATCACCGCATACGATATCGAATTAACTTTTGTATCGAATAACATTGCGATACATCTAGATTATGGCAAGCTATGCATACCGGATGGTAATTTAAACAAAATGTAATATATTTAACACCATACGTGCCGTAAAAGTACGAATACAAAAAATAAATCCTTTAACTTTTATATATTATTGTAATACCATTTATTCTATATCGTATGCTGTGATACCAAAATGAAAATTTTTCATAATTTCGCTCGATATCGTATGCGGTGATTTGTTCCCTGGGCTAGCAATGATCCACTATTAATTTGGAACATGTTTGCCTTTATAATTTTACTGTATAAGTCACCACCAAGTTCTATTGTGACTTCTATTGTGTGGGTTTCAGCATAAAAATTGTGAACGCTTTCAACGGTTTGCAGTAGATTTTTTTCGGGAGTTCCCGCACTACAAATAAGCACATATAAAATGTTGTACTTGACGATATATTGGGGGCGATGGTGAGGTTTGTTTTTTTTTTTCTTGCCATCGACGTAGCAGGTGTTTAAAGAGTGCCGCTCAACAAAACAATGAGCCACGCAAGATGTCGTTGAACTAGGATTCAATAGCCCCCTTACTGACACAGCACCCTTATCTGTCATCGCAAATACTTCTGCTGTGGGAACCATTAATTGACTTAGAGATCTTGGTAGACCGATTTATGTGGTCGATGGAGCCAAAACGGGTTGAGGATGAGCGTGGAACAGGGATGGGAGGACTTCTACGATTATTTAATAGTAAGGGTGAGCGTTCGGTTGTCAAGTATTTTAAAATTCATTCAGGTCCAAGCAGTACAGAGAGGTGTTTGGTAATACATTTCTGGTATCTCGCCTTACTGGTGCATTTACCAACCAGATGGTGTCTGGCCAGGCAGTTTATGCAGTAATTTAGTTGGAAAGCAGTTTTATATTTCTCAGACAAATTGAGTTTTTGAAACTTTTTACAGGTTAACCGGTGACCTGCATGCCAAACTCCACAACCATAGCGCTTTTTGGTCTCAGATCCTTTGGCTTTTTGATGACGATGACATCATTCCAAGGTTTTAAAATAGCGATGCCCATCCATTGTATTAAAGTGGTAAACAAAAGCAAACACAATCTTACGCTCATTAGTTTAGTCGTCAATGAGACAGCGACGAATGAACATGCACGTGAGTGTATGAATTTATTCCTTGTTTTTTCTCTGTATTTTGCGTATATTTTACTTTTTGTGATATAAAATTTATTAAAAATACTAAAAACATAAATTCATATATTTATTCTTTACTTTTACTTCAATTTTAATTAAATTGTAAGTAAAACGATTTCTTTGATTTGCGTGTTTTTTCTCCCAGTGCAAATTTATTTACACTCAGAGCGTAACTATGGATTTCTCTTTGGGCATCACTATTTTAAAATAATTTTTATTGGGTGCCATTATCTGTGTTAGAGTGATAGAGAGAGAGAGAGAGAGGGAGAGAGAGAGAATAAATGGAAACTATATCTCCCCTTTATTGCAACATAGTAATAACTAAAAAAAGCTCGCTTCGAGAAAAACACATTTCAAATTTTTAGTTTCCATACAAATCATAGAAAAATTGTTTTGAAAATATCTCCTAAAAGAAACAGTTCAAAGGTAATTTAAATAAAATTTTGGCATAATATAAAAAATAGTACTGTTAACAATTCTGCATCGTTAACTTGAAAAGCTAATTTTTTGAGATATGACTGTGTTGCAATAAAGGAGCAATATGTATATAATAGATATGTGTACCAACATAACAGAAAAAAATGCGAGAATCGAACATACATACGTAGCTCACGAAGTTTAAAAATAGCGGTTATTTTTGGATCAGATCTCGTATGCATAAACGTATAATCATCACTACACATATGTTTCATCGCAATATCCTTAGGTAACTAAAATTTAAAAACATGCTGACATTCAGTCATAAGTATGCTAGAGCGTTCGACTAGGGACCAGTGCAAAAGACTACCTGAATATTAAGATATCTGTTTATTTGTGGATAAATTGCTATGAAATATAATAATAATAAATAGACAAAACAAAACAAAAAAGTAATTGAATTCATACTTTAAGGAAAAATAATCATCAATCCACAGTTAATGATTAGCCACAATAAGTCTGCACTGATCTCAAAGGAAAAAGTATGAACTTAAAATTTTTTGTTTTTCTGATGTTGAAGGCTTTTCATTGTAATAAAAACTAGAAAGTTATTTGAAGTTGAATTGATGGAATTTCTGGGAAATTGTTATATCCTATTTTAAAGACTTTTGTCCTGCATTGCATATATACGAACACAATTTCCAAGAAATGAATTTCTGATGAAAGGCTAAGCTAAATATTGTTTTAGGTTGTTTCAGGCAGAGAAATGAATAGAAAAATCTTGAAATTTTTTTGTAAAGCACTTTGAGAAAAATACACAACTGTTTGAATCTAGTAAGCCACCTATTGAAATGTTCACTTGCAAATCATTCATTTTAGAGTTTTAAAGCACAATTTAAGCATTTAAAGGAAGTCAATAAAGTTCTTTTTGTATGTTACTATTGACCAACAAATGCAACAAAAAAAAAAACAACATTTGTTTAAAAACATTTATACAACCACTGAATTGGAATGTGTGAACATGTAGGAAATAGTTGTCGCCACAAAATGTTTCACACCAAACATGTACATGACTTGATTTTTGCTAGTACGAGCTTATAAGCTTTTTGGTTTTCTTTTTTTCTGTCTCTCTCTCTTTCTCTCTCTTTCTTTACGAAACAAGATTTAAAAGTGCAAAAATAAAATTTGTAAAACTTTAAGGAACATCCTTCTTTAAAATCCTGGTCGCGTCTAAAAAAAATCATGTATGAAAAAATATTAAAAAAAACTGTTCTCGAATTCATCTGTAGCCAAAGCATACATTTCAGTATTAAATAAAACAAGCAGACAGCCGATAAATTTTATTTGTTCGCCGGAATAGACTGTAACAATGAATTGCAACGAAAGGCTTGTGATTGCTTTTCATATTAAATGTCAAGCAGAGATTTAAAATTTGTAAAGATACGGCGCACAGTGGCGCCCGTAGAGCAAGTGGGGTTGCAAAAATTGCATGTGCTCTTAAAAAATATTGAATAATATTATTTTTTTTTTTGCATCTAAAGATCGTTTTATGTTATATAAAACGATCGTTTTATGTTATATAAGAAATATTTACCAACAAGTGGTTAGTGAAGAGTTTTCAATTCCTTACATTTTACTCTTGAGTGGTTCATCTGTGCCTGGTTTACCTCATCGTCAAGTTAGGTTCGAGGGAGAGTTTTGAATTCTCCTGAGAGCAGTTGCCAACGTTGGAGGACGACGGAGAGTGAAGGTGTTATTAATACCTTCACCATCCGCCAGAGGAGTTTTTAGTTCCATTCCAGCGCGACACCAGAGGCAGTGGATCGTTGGGAAAGCGAGATCTACCGTGCAGGAGTTTTCAATTTCTCCATAGCGGCCCGCGACCCCGTTTCAACGTCAGGTGGTAATGCCACAACCCCACGTGACCAAACACATAAAAAGAGAAGAAAAATTGTTTTTATTATTTTATTTAAATAAAGAGCGGACTTTTCTTTGTTTCTTTATTCTTTATTAAAATGACCCTGGATCACGCTGAGCTATCCCAGCATAAAGCGGAAGTGTCGTTATAAAGTAAGAAAAATTTGTGTGTATTGGTAAAAAAGTTTGAATGTGTTGCGCTATACTTGCATGTGTAAATGCCGGGTTAAATAAAATCTAATTTTATTTCCCATAAAATTGATTTTTCAACAATTGTCACCTATAATTAGGCACCTTAAAGGCTGGTCTATAATATGCCTGCTAAATTTTTAAATTCTCCGATTTGGTTCAAAATTTATTATTTTTGCAATGAAAAAACTGAACTGGCGCCACTGTGCAGCGGTGGTTAAAAAATTATGCTATAAGGATTTTATCTGAAAACGGAATACTAAAGATTCAAAGAACTTTAAGCAAAACATAAGAAATTTCATTATTTCTTATAATCTCAATATAAAGGGTGTTACTATAGAGGTATTTAACTTTAGCTTTGTAAAAATTTTTTACCATTTTGTCATATTTCTATTCGACAGAAAAATTGCACAGGTCCAAATAACGATTTCCAACATTTACAATAATTTATTTTTATTTACGAGTAGAGTAGTTCAAAAACAAAATCGATGATTATTTGTATGGCACCTTTTATAATAGTGAATGATAGGTTAGGTAAGCAGGCCGCTGGATTTCCAGCAAGTACCCGGAAACTCCAGCTCACTTGGGTCCTGTAGGTCGTTCCCTTTGTGATTGATTGAAAAAGTTAGTAAAGGACTTACACTTACATCACATTCCGAGGTATCGGAATGTGATGTAAGTGGACCATTATCCGATCTTCAGGTTGGTTCTAAACCAGTGATATGGAGATAGGCAGAGATACATATCACACCCAGACAACACAACGGGGCCTATTTGGACACAAGTGTGTTGGCTTTACAATAGCTGGCAACCGGTTAAACCTAGGTTTGGTTAGGTAGGCAGGCCGCTGAATTCTCCAGAAAGTACACGGATACTCCTCTGGGTCCTGAAGGTCGTTCCCTTTGTGATTGCCTGAGAAAGCTAGGTTATGACAGGAGGAAAAAGAAAATAAAAGGTTATAGAGGTATAGAAGGAGTGAGGAAGAGGGAAAGGAGGTGAGAAACTATTAGTGTGGCATTACTTGCTGATTTACTAGCCATCCGCTGCTTCTAATGAAAGAAGCTAACGCAGTCGGTTTGACCGAGGCCAGACATGAAAGGCTATCGAAGCTCCGCTCGCCTAAGTACCTTAGACTATGATGCTCCAATGCCGGGCATATACCGAAAAGGTGAAGGATTGTCTCCTCCTCCTCCTCGTCTTGGCAACTTCTACAGAAGTCATTATATGGTAGACCCAGTCTCCTGGCATGGTTTCCAAACGGGCAATGTCTAGTGATGACTGCTACCGTCATTCTTAGGAGAGATCTAGGAAGTTTTAGTAGCTCCCCGGTTCTCTTAGAGTTAATGTGCGGCCACATGCTTCTTGATTTAAGGCATGTGGGCTCTGTGTGCCACCTTTCTTGGGTATATTCTAGCATGTGGAGTTTTATTCGTTTCCAGCACGCTGATAAGGGTTGTCCGCAAAAGGGGTCTATATCCCTGTCCTCTAGGGCTGTCCCTTTTTTGGCTAATTCATCAGCAATGTTATTGCCATTATTGGACCCATGTCCACATACCCATTTTAGGGTTAGGTTAGAATGTCTCGTTATCTTATTTAAAGATATCCGGCATTCTTGGACAAGACTAGAATTAGTATATATTCCAGACAGGGAGTTGATGGCGGTCTTGCTGTCTGTAACTATCATGATATCCCTTCCGAATATCTTGTGGTACATCAGCCATCTGACCGCTTTATTTATAGCCGATATTTCGGCCTGAAGTACAGTACATCCGTCTGCTAGTCTGAAGGAAATTTTAGTGTTAAATTCATCTATGTAAACGCCACTACCAACCCTTTCTCCCCTTCTCGACCCATCCGTGTAAACATAGAAGTATCCAGGTTCTATGGGAGATTCCTCAATTAGGTAGCCGAAGCTCCTTGTGAGGAATGGTTTTCGGGTGCAGTAGGCAATAAGATCGGGGACTTGGTCTCCTTCAATCTCTAATATATTAGTGTGTCCCCACGGTCTTTGGGTCCATGCTCCTGCCGCGTTCAACCTGATCGCGGCTTTCAGTGCTATCTGCCTGGCTTCTAAGTCGCATGGCATCCAGCTCATGAGTGCAAAATGTGCTTTGGCTGGTGTTGTGCTCATGGCCCCTGTGATCAGTATTATCAGTACCTAACCTAAGCTAACCTTTATAATAGTGAATGATAGCAAATCTGCACATTAGCTGTGTAACTGCGGAAGATCGGTGGACATTTTTAGTTATGATTCACGGATGCTCTCTCTCGGCAACCATACAAGATAATAGCTGAAATTTTGACAGGATACGCTTAAAGTAAAAAAATTATGCTTCCATGCCATAAACGTTTCACTTATACAACATATTTTATAATTCTTTTGATAGTTATTATGTTGAAACAATACAACCCAGTTGAAGAGTTTACGCGATAAAGCTTCCATTTAAAATTTGAGGCGCTGAAATGGACAAGAGTTTGGCTTTTCTACTCATACAGAGACGAAATCTTTGGTTTATTTTGCGGGTTTCTTGTAAATGCTTTTGCATTCCAATAATATACATTTTTGGCATTTTTGTTTAAGATTTTTAACTTTAAGAGTTCTGTATATTTCTCATCTCTTTTCAGCTGCATATACTCGTGTACAATAAAACTGCTCTGTATTCCCCGTATATTTATTTTTTTCTTTTTTGTCTATATAAATACTGCACAGAATACTAGTTCAACAAAAATCACGTGAAGGCAATAAATAGAAACGAACATCTTGTTAAAACATTGTTGAAATTTATTTTGTTACAAAATTGCAATAGAGTTTTAAGCAGAAAAAAAAAAAGTAAATAAATGCCAGTTAGAGGTGTTAAATGGGAAAATACAACATGTTAAAATAAGTGATGCAACCTTGTTACATAAACACCAGCATTTCAAAGTATATAATCGCAGAATAAGCAACTGGCACATATTTTACGTTGTATAACTAAAAGTTTAAGATAAATAGGGTTGACTACGCAAATAGTTGCAAAAGTTAAATTTTACTTTAACTGGCTTACTCATTAATTGGAAGCAGCTAGCTAAAATTATCTGTTTAGCAACAATGTGATTGCTTCTGTTGATTGCTTTTATAGCTTATTATTTCATCAAACTGTGACAAAACTTGTTAATACTCATATAACAAGTTTCAAATTGTTACGTATGTATAGGTTTATCAAAATTAACATTAGTGTGTGTTTTTGTGTGAGTGTGTGTGTGTGTGTGTGTATATATATCGGTGTGTATCAGTATTTACACCAGTGTGTTTATGGTCATTTTTGTAGACCTGTTTAATTAGTTCCCTTTAATTACTTACAGCATTATACCCCTTTTCAATTGAAATGCTGCTGTAGAGATAAGATGCTTGGGACTTTCACTGATAAAGTGGGTTTTAGAGGTTCACGAATGGCCAGCACTGATTTATGTAACTGTCCATTTAAGAGCTAATATAGGGTGTTTTTTTAAGCCCGATAGAACTTGGAATTGTAAAAAATAACACAAAAAATTAAATTGTAATCAAAATTTTTTTTTTATTCGAAAGATCAATACGTGACATTAACATTTGAAAATGATTTCGGGCATATGGGCACCGCGGCTGTTCTTGACGAAGCGCATTCTGGACGTCCAATTTTGGGCTACTTTTTCGAGCACTGCTGGCCGTATGTCACGAACAACACGAACAATGCTGGCCTCCAAGGCGTCAATTGTTGCTGGTTTATCAGCATAAACCAGTGACTTCACGTAGCCCCACAGGAAATAATCGAGAGGTGTCAAATCGCACGACCTTGGAGGCCAATTGACAGGTCCATTTCTCGAAATCAACTTATCGCCAAATTTTGATTTCAGTAAGTCGATGGTTGCGTTCGCCGTATGGCACGTAGCGCCATCCTGTTGAAACCACATCTCCTCCGGATCAATGTCATCCATATTTTCAAACAAAAAATCATTGATCATGGTGCGGTAACGATCTCCATTGACCGTAACGCGAGCTCCGGCCTCATTTTTGAAGAAATAAGGTCCGATGATGCCACCAGCATGAAAACCGCACCAAACAGTGCATTTTTCTGGATGTAATGGAGTCTGTAGGGTCTCTTGTGGATTGGTCTCACTCCATATGCGGCAATTTTGCTTATTAACAAACCCGTTAAGCCAAAAATGCGCCTCATCGCTGAACACAATTTTGCGATAAAACAACGGGTCTGATTTTCAAAGTAAATTTGGATAATTTCGTAGCGTTGTTCAAGCGTGAGTCTATTCATGATGATTTGTCAGAGTATACTGAAACAAATAAAAAAAATGTTTCATCAAAATTTAATTTTTTGTGTTACTTTTTACAATTTAAAGTTCTATCTAGCTTAAAAAAACACCCTATATTTGCTTTATATTTTAGTATTTTAGTTTCGTTTGACGTTTTATTATGCACAGACTTTCACCGGAGCAACTGTAGCAAATTTCTGAATTCTTTTATCAATATAATGGTTCCAGTCATTTTCTTCTCCCATGAAGCTAATTTTGGTTCAACTCGTTGCGTAAATAAACAGAACTGTCATATTTTGAGTAACAATAATATGAAAATATTTGTCGAAATACCATGCCTTGCGAACTAGCATTAATCGGGGTGACATGTGAAGTATCTCAGCACTCCCATGCGGCGTACCAGGCTCGCAGAGTTTGCAATTTCTTGTCGTATGTTTTTAGTCATATGAACAAATCCCTTGCTGGCTTGGACCTTCTAATTCTAGAACTGTTCATACTCGTATTTCTATTTCTTTCTTCCACTTTTGGTTAGTTCGTATCTTCTGCACGATAACAGCAGTTCCCCGAAAATTAGCGTGTATCATAATTTTAAGATAATACTTCCTAATTCCTCCCCGCGATTTTAGGTCTAAGCCGCAAGCTGAATATTTCAATCAAGATACAATCACCTCTACCATGATCGGGGCATGAATTAAAACAAATGGGGGCTTGCTGATCTCCTTTCTAGGCCGCCGAAAATTAGCGTGTACCATAATTATAAGATAATACTTCCTAATTCCTTCCTGCGATTTTAGGTCTAAGCCGCAAGCTGAATGTTTCAATCAAGATACTGTCACCTCTATCATGATCAGCGCCTGAACTGACCCAAATGGTGGCTTGCTGATCTCCTTTCTAGGAATTATAAGATAATACTTCCTAATTCCTACCTGCGATTTTAGGTCACGATACAGTCAGCTGTACCATGATCAGCGCCTGAATTGAACCAAATATCCCCCATTTGGTGGGCATTACAATTATAAGGTAATATTACCTAATTTCTCCCTGGAATTTTAGGTCTAAGCCACAAGCAGTATGTTTCAATCAAGTCACCTCTACCATGATCAGCGCCTGTACTGAACCAAATGGGGGCTTGCTGATCTCCTTTTTAGATCCTAGAAAATTAGCGTGCACCATAATTACAAGATATAACTTCCTAATTCCTTCCTGCGACTTTAGGTCAAGATACAGTCACCTCTACCATGATCAGCGCCTGTACTGAACCAAATGGGAGCTTGCTGATCTCCTTTTTAGGTCCCCGAAAACTAGCGTGCACCATAATTATAACATAATACTTCGTAATAATACCTCCCTGCGATCGGCGCCTAAACCACCAGCAGAATGTTTCAATTAAGATGCTTTGTTAGCAACTCTTATTCAATGCAATAAGAAAACGGTTATTTTAAGTTTAATGGTTCAATCAGGACTCACTTTTATTTTTCATTCCTTATGCTTATCCTACTTATGTTAAGGGTTGTATATTTAAGTAGTGTATATTAAAGTAGTGTTGTATATTAAAGTAGTGTATATTAAAAAAGTGTGTGGGCATTGCAATAACAGCAGTCACCTCTACCGTGATCAGCGCCTGAACTGTACCAAATGGGGCCTGATGATCTTCTTTCACCAACTACTCCCTGGAAAAGTTTTTCAGCAATCTTTATGAAACTTTAGTCATGCTGGGCGTTCCTAGAGTTTTATTTGCTACAACAAATTAGGGGTCCTTTAACTCTAGAAAGCAGAGTGCTGAAATTATGAACACTCAAAAAAAAAAAAACAATACTACTCGAGAAAAAAGACAATGGAACAGGTTGGGAAATTGATTTACATCGGCCCCTGACTTGTAGGCCCTAACTGACTCATGCCACGTGGCGAATTATTCCCAATCTATCAGCTTGCACAGCTTACACAAGTCGCAACTTTTTTCCATAAATTTATAGGTATAAGGACAAACCCCTTGCCTAAGATTTGGGGCCTTTTAATCTCTCCTATATGCAATTTCAGAGCAGTCAGTGGAAAACAAGGCTTCATGAGTTGATAGGGAAGAGTATATTAAGAGCACACCCATTTAACCATCAATTCTGGTTCCTTACGTCAGTGACATCTGTTACAAGGCAGCAACCCCCCGTGGTGTTATTAGTCCCTAAAAACCGGCATTGTGCTTAGATATCAGGGAAACTAATTCCCCACATGAACAAACACTTTGCTAAAAAGTTTGGGCCTTCCGATATCTCCTGTAAGCCTTTTCCCAACAGCCAATGGAAAACAAGGCTTCATCAGTTCGAAAACACACTGCCAATATTTTTCCCGAAATTTCCAAGCTTACAAGTTTATTGTTTTCACAGAGCTCCACAGAGCTTGAACCCGTGAAATCCCTACGCAGGTCTGTCTATATGAAAACATCATATTTGAAACTCTAAACAAATGAGATCCGTTCCTTTTTATTTACAAAAATATATTTTTTAATGAATTTTTTGCCTTCAGACAAAAGTATATAGCAAGCAAAATAACCATCCTTCCATCCCCTTTTCACAACGCTCTACATTCTTGCATTTTATTACAAACCAATTTTACTTACTTATGATTTCCTGCCTTTTCAATCGCATAGTAAAACATTAAAAATCTCTTGCTGAGAACTGCCCTTTTAAGATCCTTTCGCTTGATTGTGTCTTATGGCTCAATTTTAAATCTTTATTGTTTTTGTAGTAGTTGCATAAACATTAACGATTTGAAAAGTTTCTTTTTTTTTCTTTCTTCATTTACAGTAACGCTCAAGTTTTGTATGTTGAGAAATACTCGCAATTACCTTCCCAACTAGTTCTACGAATAACACTAAAGTTGAATGTAGCATCAAGAGGAATTATGTGTTCTTGTTGCTTTAAGTAGACGGTTTTCGTGTCTTTAAGCAACGTAAATAGTAGAAAAGAGGAAAAATCACTTCAAACTGTTTTGAGAAGGAAAGAAAAAAAAAATATTAAATATCAAGCTTAAGTGAAGCTTAATTGCCACAATATTTAATTAGCTTGCGGCAAATAATTAAAAATTCAAGAAAATGTTTTCATTTAAACGATGTTTTCATTTCTTTTAGGAAACTATATTAAAGGCACTTGCTTTTGTGACCACAGGTATAATGAAACTTAATTACGCTTTTTGTTTTGATATGTTTTAATGAAATTCAGTATTTCAGCATTTTTCCCCAGATATTTCCACAAACACATACAACCGCGAAGATTAGTTTTAAAACCATAAACAATGAAATAAGTTAGCATAATATTTAGAGCTTTCTACTTTAGAGGTCTATTTTAAAATTTAAATAAAATTTTTATTAAACTAAAGTTTACCAGCACGAGATAGTTCCCTAAGTTGAAGGTTGAATTCTACATATTTTCCATATGCCTAGTACTAAAAACTTTTGTTCTAAAATAAATGTCAAAACCATGTGTAAAGTTTTAAGCTTAAAAGTTTTCAGATTAAATTGTTTTTCATTATCTACGCTATAAAATGTTATTACACTTTTAAATAAAAATATCAGAAATTTTTCGAGCTAGAGGTCAAGTTTTTAAGTTTTATTTTAAAATTTCCAATATTTCGTTACACCACTGAATAGCATAATCAGGGCTAATATCAAATAAAAAACAGCAATATAAAAGTATAACAGTTTTTTATGATCATAGTAAATGAATAAGAATTGCAAGTAAACACAAGAAAGATCAATATATACACAGAATTATAACACTAACAAAGCAAACTTACATTTAGATATTGTTTTTTTTTTTCAAAAGAACTCTAGAAACACAAAATAGGGACCATTTTTAATTGTACTAACTAAATTTTAAATGTCAAAGTTTGTCAATTCTCTTATTAACTAAATATCTATATATTTGAGAGAGGTTCTCAGTGTCTGTTTTATAATTGATCTTTCTTTCAATTGGAAGTTGTATTATTTGTAACATCTCCAACATGTAACGGCGTTTATAATTATTCTCAATGTTTGTTTTGTAACTGATCCTCTTTTCAATTGGAAGTTTTATTGTTGGCAACATGTAACATGTAACATGTATTTAAAATTTTGGTTTGGTCAAAGTCTGGTGTGTGATGTAAATTCGCACAATGGGATAAAAGTGCAGTTTTTTGTAATGTAGAATAGTACCTACATTTTTGATCAGACTTATGACCAGCAATTCTTGTACTCAGTTTCTTCTTCTTGGTCGTGCCTACATACTCTTTTTCACAGCTTCCTGTATTATTACCACCACAGGGTATTTTGTAGACTACATTTGCTGTGTCAAGTGTGTCCATTTTGTCTTTGGTTTTACTAAATAATTTATTTAAAGTATTTGCTAGCTTTGTGTGCTATTCTGTACACTTAGAAAAAAATATATGGTTGATACAATAATATTTTAAGGGCAACATACTATTGTTGAATTATATGGTTGCACTTGATAATACTATATTGTTACATTAAAACGCCATTTTGAGTGAGTGCACTATAGTATTTTAACAAAAATATTCGAAGCAACAATACTATAGTTTGGTTTAACATTGTTGTATTGAAATAATAAGTAACATAGTCAATTATACTAATCTTTCACACTATTCTCATATATAACCATATTACTCTCATTAACTAACCATACTTATATCATAAATAACTTTATTGTAATAGAAGCATATTTTTGTATACATTTTGGTAATACGTGTAAAATAAATACAATTAATAAAAAATAATAATAATCGGAACGCATCTCAACGGAATTAATGTAGAATTTCCTCGTTGATGTTGATATATCGATTAGCTGCAACAAAACAAAAAATATTTGTTAAGTATTTCAATCAAAATTTCAAAAGTCATATATAACCATAGTAATATGGTTGCATGTGTTGTTGGATACACCATATATGTATATGTAGTTTTCATCTTAATATTAAAAAATACTTACCTTTTTATCTTCTCAATATGTATTTTTTACAATTTCACGTTTTTTTATATAGCTGAACAAATATATATATTTTTAATTTTAAAACAAACACACACAACATCTTATTGTTTCCAAAGAAAAATCAAACTGAAACAAAATTATATGTCAACGATTAGAAGGAAAATATTGTTAATCACGACAATAGTAAATATATTCTATAAACTTACTATTGTTGCATATGAATTTGCGGATTATGTATATGATAAAAACATATATTTTGATGTTGGGTGTGATAAAAGCTATTGTTGTTTTCAAAACATTTTTAAAATTACTATTGTTGTATGTAACCATATCTTGAAATTTATAGATGTTAAAAATAGAATTACAGAAATGCAAATAATGACATATTTATAGAGAAACAAACTATAATTAATTTGATAATATACAGTATTTAACAATAATGCACAATGTTATTTAATATATACTATTGTTGTTGCAATCATATATCAAACTGTCTTTTTTTTGCGTGTAGTGAGCATGGTCTAGAATTTTTAGGTTTCCCAATCTCTCTGAAACCTTAGGTACTTATGTGATAGATTTGTATATTTCTGTATTGGCTGTTTTCTCTTTTCTCGGTTTTTTATAGTTTTCAGTTTGTCTAATTAGATTATCTATTATATGTACTGGGAAATTTTTCATATGGAAATCTTTGTCGCTAATTTTTAAAACCCTTTCTATGAAATTGTTGGCGGTGTTAAATATAACTCTTTTTGATTATTTGGACAAGAAATTTATTATCCCACAGTCTCTGGGGCTTTTGATACCAATCCATTTTTAAATTATTGTTCCTTCTTATTATTATAGTGTTCAAATATGGAAGTCTCGAATCCTTCTCCTTTTCTATTGTGAACTTAATACTAGCGTGAAAGCCATTTAATGTTATCAAGGTATTGTTTATCGCACTCTTCGCTATAATACAAAACAAGTCATCAACATATTTCATCAAAATCTTGAACTTTGTCTATCATTAATATTTTTTACACTTTTTCTAAAAAACGGTTATGGCTAGTTTACACCAAACGAAAATTGAATAGTCTTAATTAAAATCATAAACTCATTTTCTGATTTTTAATATCCTACAACATTTTATTGTGATAATTTTAAACAATACGTTATACGAGTATAAGACTAGATATTTTGTAGTGAGTTAACTAAATAAATAAAAAAAATATTTTGCAAATTTATTTATTTCAGTATAGTATTTTCAAGTACTATTCTAAACAAAATCACAAAGTGCTTTCAGAAGTCTATTATAGTGCATTTATACCACAACAAAATTGAGTATATCTGCATGAAAGTTTTCAATTAAGTGTTTACACTTGCGTTTTTTGACATCTTCCAAGATCTCATTTTCATAAAGTTAATTTGTGCAAAGAGTTTGACAGCAGAAACAATACTACAAAAAAATTCTTCTTGTAAAAGTATAGCTTCGTTTACTACAGATTAGTTTTTTTCAAGTCGAGTATAGTCGTGAACAAAGTCACAACTTTATAATGGAATTTTTTTTTTTTTTTTTTTTTTTTTTTTTTTTTTTTTAGATACTTGTATGTTTTATTGCATATAACAATTAAATAATCGCCTCAGGGCCACTTGAGCATTATTGAGGCTAGCTGGCAAAAAATAAAGTAGTTTTTTTAACAGTTCTTTAACACATATGTATGTATAATAATAATATATAATAAAGAAGGATATAGAATAGCTCATAAAAGCCATAATACCTTAAAAAAATTATTTAGTAAGACTAAAGATAGACTTAATAAATGTGACATTTCAAATTCGGTTTATAGAATTCCTTGTCAAAATTTTAGTAGTTTTCATAGGAACTACAAAAAAAAAATTAAAAACTAGAATTGCAGGACATAAGTCAGATCAAAGATATAGGGATACTAATTTACAAAAAAACAACTTTGAAAATGTTTCAATTTTAAGAACAGAAAATAATTATAAGAAGCGTTACATGTTAGAAATGTTAGAGATTATAAATACACTAACAACACAGAGAATTAACTTTAAGGCAGACACAGAAAAATTAGCACAAAATTATAGATATTTAGTTAATAAGAAATACAAGATTTAAATTGTTTAAGAATGAATGTTAGGAATTAAATTTTTAAATTATGTTAATAATTTTTTTCTCATGTTATTCTGTAAACAACATTAGTTTTGCTAGTTGAAAAACGACATGTTGCAGAACATCTGTTGGTTACAGAATTAGGTTATTTTGGTTTTTATGTTATTTTTGTACGTTTGTTATTACTGTTATTAATTTTTTTTAATAACCCAAAAATTTTCTGTCAGTAAATTAAATAGATATTTTTTAAGTTTTCAATTAAAAATTTTTCAATTTGATAATATTGTTAAGAATTTTTTTTGGTGTATAGATTTTTTGTATATAGGAATTTTTTGAGAAAAATTTTTCAAATTGAAAAAATTTTTTAATAACATATTAATTTTCCGGGCGATGATAACAAATTGTTATCGAAATATAGAAAATAAATACTGTTGAATTTATTATATAAAATAGAACGATCTTTAGCTGCAAAAATAAGAAATATTTACCCAAACAAGATCAAATAATTAAACATCAAAAATAATAATAATAAATATAAATAAGAATTTAATTTTAACTTAAAAATAAAAAAATTAAAATACTGTTATTCCAAAAAAAAGCTTCAAAACTGATTAAATAAAAGTATTAAAATTTATAATATACTATATGAGAAGAGTTTACATACTTGCAATTATGTATTCTTTTAACCTTGTTTTTAAAATAGAAATTCTCTCGATATTTCTTATGGCTGCACGTAGAAAAAAATACATGGTTGATATGTCAATATTCTAGGGGCAACATACTATGGTTGGGTATAACAATATTATATATTTATATCCAACATTATAATTTACAAAAAATTGTTAAGGCCTAAAAGACTATTACTGCTTGTAACCATGGTAATGTAATGTCATACTCTGTTAATATTTCTACAACTATTCTATTATCCCGTTAAATAGTGGTACTATTATAATCAACATTATTATTGTGAAAAGAACGTTTCATAAAAGAATATTATTATGCGGTTTAACTATACTATAATATAGTCAACCATTTTTATCTAAAAGGGTTTCTTTATTTTATTTATTAAATTATATGTATGTGTATAAATATTTACATATATGAAAAATAAATATCTACATATATGAATGCTCATATGAAAAACAAATAAGATGTTATTCTTCCCGATATTTGCAGCTGAATTGATGACAACTTTGTCCATATTTTGTTAATTGATTGTTCTTAATTCTATATGCCGAAAATAATATATTTTTAGTAATTAAATATTTATTCAATTGCACATGGATACCTTATCTATACCCTAGGAGATGTTCTTTTATTTCTTCTTTGTTTCTGCGTAAACCCTTTAGCAATTCACGTTTTTATTTTTATAGTTCTTTATCATGATATATCTTTCCCAAATTTTACAATAAACAACCAATAGAAAAAACTGAATACACTATGCTGGGGCCAGTGGGGTGTGGAAAGAAGCGACAGAAGGTTATGCAAAAATAATAGACCCCCAAGATAATAGACCCCCAAGATAATAGACCCCCAAAGAAAATTGATTTCTGTTCACCAAGTCTACTGTTCCATAAAAAAATTGGCGTAATGTTTTTGGGCACAGCCTTGATAACTAAGACAAAATTGTTGAGATCCTTACAGATAGATCCAAATCGAACCAGAGAATTTGTGGTAGCATCTTTATCCTCCCAAGCCAGAACAGAATTAGTTTTAGGATATCGCCAGGGTCCGTTTACATTAAGGGGACATTGATAAGATAGTAGCCGTTCAATTTAAAAGCACAGCGTCAACTTGTAGGGGCTACACAAGATATACCTTTATATAGTCGTAGGAGGAGCATGATCCTGAAGGGTTTTCCCCGGCAAAAATTGCAAACTTTGGCTGCGGTTTCGACAAGATATTGTCACATAGTATCACATGGTAGAGGGTTAAATCTTCCATTTAATAATTTTTGTAGAAGTTTTAACGATGAGAATGAGCAAGAGAATATCTAGCATTTCACTGTCGGCGCCAGGCTCTTTATTCTAAGAGAGCGTTATATCTGCAAATCTGCAGAACTGCAGAGTGAACAGACTGAAATCTTTTATTTGGCTTTCGGGTTGCTTTTTATGTGAAACATCCTAGAATATAAGTCTCATGGGCTGCATATCTTCTCAGTCAACACAACGGGAAAGAAAGGGCTGGTTTCATAAAACTGGCAGCCTGCAAACCCTAACCTAAACTTACTTAACCTAACCTAACCTATTAGATTTTTGTAAGTAATGTGCTACACAGCTCTTTTCGAAAAATAAAATTTATAAAAATCAAATCTTGTGAAACATCCAAACACTGAAGTGTAAAATATTCATAAAAATTTTAAATGTGTTTCAAAAGAGTTTTAGCAAAATTCCGTAGGGAATTTTTGAATTAAAACACATTTTAAATTCACTCAAATTTTTATGAATATGCCCATAATGATTTTGTATAAAATAAATGAATGAATTTTGGACCATTATAAATCTGATATTATATTTTACAATAGGTTGATTAGTTTTGCGACATCCTGTAGAAAGTGATCTTTTAGATTTGAAAATTTACAGACTTCTTACAATAAAAATCCCCAAAATTTTGTGGTATTTTGCTGTCGAAACAATTGTTAAACCAATTAAGTTTTTGTTTTTTAATTCAATTAGTTAAACTAGTTTTTCTGGAAAGACTTGTTCATACATTTTCAATTAGGATAAAGTTTGTTTTCTGTTTTATTTTACATAAAAAAGCAAACAATAAAAATTTCACAAAATTTTAAAAAGAAAACGGAAAATATAACAAAAAGAAATATATATAAGAGGGAAAAGGATTTAAAAGTTTAATAAACTTTTCATAAAAATAATTTGTGAATGTCAAAAACATCGAAAAACTTTACTTTAACTTCATTTGCATATTAAAAACAAACAAGACAAAAAAAAACCTAAACAGAAACTCACATCCTTTCATAAGATGTAAAAAACAAGAACTAAAGAAATCCATACCAAAATGCATACAACTGAAAATACAACAGCACAGGAAAATGTCATGTACCTTGCCTACATACAAATCTAAATAAATTTTACAACTACATTGTTCAGAAAAGAAGTAAAAACAATAGAACAGAAGAATTTAAACAACAACAAATTAAGTCAAAAGGCATAAAACGACAAGAGTATTGCGTTTTATACTCAAACACCTAAATTTTTCATTTTCATTTGTTGTCGGCACAACAACTGCACAATAGGGCACGATCCTGGCACGAATTATTTTTCATTTTTTTTTACAAGTTTCTGTTGTTTGGTGTACTATACACAGCTTAAGGCGTTTAACGTGTATACACGAGCATGTATGTGTGTAAAATAGAATAGAGAATTTGAAATAGCGCAAAACATTTCCAACAACTAGATACAAAGTTATGCCAGTTTTCCACTTCAACTCAGACAATGTCACTTCAAAGCATTCAATAAAAATCTTTTCATTAACTCGTACACGCGCTGACAACAAATTGCGGACCTCTCTCCACTATTCGTTTGATAGTAGTGAAATGCGCAAAATGCAAATAAGAATTCAAATGTAAGATTTCCTCAAGCCACACAAAGTCTGTTACAACAATTTTGCATTTTGTGGGAGTTTAGCGGTGTAAATTTAAATTTATATTTACGGGCTAGAATCTGATGATTTTTGCTACTGCAGGCGTTTTATTTAAAACGGACACTTTAAAGCTGCAATGGGCAGATAGAGCGCGTCGAATAAAAGGGAATTAAAGAGACTAAATAAATACCTACACTTATTATTATTATTATTAATATTATTATTATTATTATTATTATTATTATTATTATTATTATTATTATTATTATTATTATTATTATTATTATTATTATTATTATTATTATTATTATTATTATTATTATTATTATTATTATTATTATTATTATTATTATTATTATTATTATTATTATTATTATTATTATTATTATTATTATTATTATTATTATTATTATTATTATTATTATTATTATTATTATTATTATTATTATTATTATTGTTATTGGATGGGATATGGCCCTCATCGGCCATTTGCACTGCGACCAATGGTGATCTATTGTGCGTCCCTTGCCCCATTATGGGTTGAAAACGACAAGAAAACGGACAAGCTCCATCATAGGGAGTGATATTAAGTCACATTCGCTTAACATATAAGCTTGTAGTAGCCTATATCTTCTGTGTCCCAGTGCTCCACATTGGGTGATTAAGTGCTCCATTGACTCCTCTTCATCAGCGCAGAATCTGCAAATGTCTGTGTTGGAAATTCCCATCCTATGAAGGTGCTTGTAGCAGTTATAATGACCTGTAAGTGCACCTGTCAATGTTCTGAGACTTTTCCTGTCCAGTTTTAGAGCACGTTCGGCTCTCTTTTTATCAAAGTTTAGAAATTTCTTGGAGTGTTCAAGACCAGCTGTCTCGTTCCAATGTTGTTCAACGATAGACACCGTCCATTTATTTATCTCCTCATTCAGGAGACCCTTATTGAAGCCAAAAGTTGGAGTGAGTCCAATAAAAGTCCCCTCTGCTCCTTTCTTGGCATAAATGTCAGCCATTTCATTGCCATGATGCCCTTCATGTCCTGGTTCTGGCTTGCCAGTTCATTTAGCCTGTTGTGACATTCCAGTACTAACTTGGATGTGAAGACACAACTGCTCAGGGCCTTCAGCACTGATTGGCTATCGGAGAGTATTTTTATCAGCACTCCCTAGTGTCCCCTGTGGGAAAGTATTTCAACCGCTTCCTTTATTGCGTATAGTTCCGCTTGGAAGATTGTGGTGTCTTTGCTAAGGGCTATATATTTGCGTGCTCTAGGCCCCACTATTCCCGCTCCAACACCTTGAAGCGTTTTGGATCCATCCGTGTACCACTTTTGAGAACCAATACACTTAGCCAGCAAAAATACATAAGGCACCTTTATTTTAAGCTACAGCCTAGCCCACGATGACGACCGATATCGTTCACATGGATTTTCAACGACAAACGGCTGATTTCCCACTTGAACATACAATAAAAGCGAGTAATAACAAAATTTAAAAATTTCACTTAAGCTAATAATTACCCTGCGAACAAAAATGTAAAAATCTTGCTGCTCCTTCATTGCAACATAGTCATAACTACAAAAAGCATGTTTCGAGAAAAACACATTTAAAATTTTTAGTTTCCATACAAATCTTATAAAAATTTTTTAGAAAATATCTCCTAAAGTTAACAATTTAAAAATAACTTGAATTCATTTTTAGCACTATATAAAATGTAGTACTCTTAATAATTCTGCATTCTTAACTCCAAAAGCTTATTTTTCGAGATATGACTTTGTTTCGATAAAAGAGCGATGTGTTGAGATTGTAGACTACGGCAAAATATGTTTTAATTAAGAAAATTTGGCTAATACATTTGAGGAGTTATAGGTTAGTTATAGCATCATGGAAATTCTAAAGCCAATATTGCCTATATTAAAAATTTTCATGAAAACATCGGTTAGGTAGGATCGATATCAGAAACTTTTATTTTCTCTATTTGGTAACCTCCTTATGGTATCAGAACTTCTTTAAGAAAAAAAATGTTAAAGTCGTTTACCCAACATTTACATTAAAAAATCGAATTAGGATATATCTGGGGTATATATGGGCCGATATCGAAAATTTTCTGTATTTCAGTAACGCCCTCTTTTTTTATTTTTATAATTTTTTTATGGAAAAATCGGTTTAGGCTATATCATGTACGAGTATATGGACCGATGTCGGAATTTCTCATTTTCTATATTTTAGTAACCTCCTTTAATTACCAGAACAGCTTTTAAGCACAAAAAAAATTGTTTAATTTTGCTTATGCGATATATTCATGAAAAATCGTTTTTGGCTATATCTCGGGTATATGAACCGATATCGGAAATTTATATTTTCTGTATTTTAGTAACCTTTATCCATTACCAGAACTGATTTTGAGCAAAACAAAATTCTTTAAAATCGTCTACAAGACATTTCAATGGAAAAATGGCTTTAGACTATATCTCGGGTATACATATATGGACTGATATTGAAAATTTTCATTTCCTCTATTATAGTAACCTGCTTTATTACCAGAACTGATTTTGAGCAAAAAAAAATTTTAAGTTTACTTACGCAACATATTCAGAGAAAATCGGTTTAGCCTATATCTCGGGTATATATGAACCGATGTCGAAAATTTGCTTTTTCTGTATATAAGTTACCAGTAAGTATTACCAGAACTGATTTTAAGCAAAAATTTAAAATTTAAGTTCGTTTACGCGGCATTTTCATTAAAAAATCGTTTAAGGCTACATCTCGGATATATATGGACCGCTATCAGAAAAACATTTTTTTTTTTCATTTCATTGCCATGCTCAATAAGTGTGTGAAGTTTGTAACAAAACAAAAAATTTTTTTATCAAAAATTTTCACACGAAATTACGAAAAATAATCTTTCTTTCAGAATTTTGGACATATCTCAGCTATATGTGAACCGATTTTATTAAATTTCACTAGCAAACCCATGACTCGGCGTAATAGAAAGGTAAAAGAAAAAGGTTTCTAAGTCGAATGGTTTTCTCAGAAACGGTATTTCAACGACCGACAGACGGCTAGACGGACATCGCTTAATCGACTTTTCTATTAATTCTGATGCAGTTTATCGCTCCTTTATTAACAATAATACCTTTTATATTGTGTCAAAAACTTATTCCAATTACGTTTAAACCGTTTCCTTTAGGAGAAGACTTGAATGGAAACTAAAAATTTTAAATACGTTTTTCTCGAAATGAGCTTTTTTCTAGTTATGACTATGTTGCAATAAAGGAGCAATATATACTTTATAGGGTCGCAAATAAAAATTGTAGAAATCACAAACTTATATATACCCTTAACATTTTTGGGAAGGGTATAAAAATATATAAAACTTAAATATTAAGATCACGGTTATTCGTAGTCAAAACCCCGGTGTGTTAGATATTCGGACAACAGGAATTTTAAAAAACCCCGATTTTAGTAAAACCAAAAACCCTAAGAACCGTTCGTTTCCTCTAATATTGTCGTGTCAATGGTTCTTTTTTTATGTAAAGGAAGATTGAAAGCAAATGTTCTCAAATGTTTTTCCCTCCTTCCAACTGGTGCAACTAATTAAAAGGAAAATATATATTTCTCAGGTATTCCCATGCCAGTTTGCTAAAGAAAAATTCAGCGTAGTTTTGAATTTTTTAATGCAAAGATTGATAAAAAAAAAAAAAGCTTTTATGTGAGCTTGGAAAAATCCAACAATTTTTATCTATTTTATTTTTCTCTCTAAGAAACTCTTGTCGGAATGTTGTATTTCCTATTTGTTATTGGGAGTTGGTGGTGGTATCTTTATGCCCCAGTATCAGAGGAGGATCAGTTTTAAGCTATACGATGAGTGTAGCGTAATGCAGGCTGAAATTACAGCTATTTTGAGAGCAGCTAACTGGCTGAGGTACTATAGGGTATACGGGGTGAATATCCGAATCTGTACTGATAGTAAGGCTGCGTTAAATGCGCTTGTGGGTGTCTATACGACGTCCAGGTTGGTTCAGGAATGCCGGATATCTCTTAATGAGATAGCGAGACATTCGAGCCTGGAGCTTTTCTGGGTACCGGGGCACAGTGGAGTGCCCGGAAATATTGTGGCGGATGAGCTGGCGAAAGCCGGAGCTCGTCTACAGAGAGGGGACATTGATACGATGGTTGGAGTCCCGCTTAACAGCTGTAAAAACCAAGTGCAGCGTCAACTTGTAGGGACTGCGCAGGACAGATGGTCTGGTGAGGTCACCTGCCGAGTAGCAAGGCTGACATGGCCTGCGTATGATCGTAGTAGAACTGCGGTCTTAAAGGGTTTTCCCCGTCAAAGGTTGCGTACCTTGGTGGCAGTTCTGACAGGACATTGTCTCATAGGGACGCATGCTAGGAGGTTAAATCTTCCATTTAATGATTTCTGCAGAAGTTGCGGGGATGAGGACGAGGAGGAAAGTGTTGAGCATTTCCTCTGTCGATGCCCGGCTCTCAGTTCTATGAGAGCGCTGTACTTAGGCGGACCGATGCTGCACGGGTTAGCAGATATATCGGAATGCCGAGTGAACGGACTGGATTCCTTTATCTGGTTTTCGGGTTGGTTTGAATCTGAACCGTCGGGGGAAGTGTAAGTCTCGCGGGCTGCACTTCTCCCTCAGGCAACACAACGGGACCAAAAGGACCCAAGTGGGCTGGTTTCATGAAACTGGCGGCCTGTACAACCTAACCTAACCTAACCTAACCTATTTGTTATTTTTTTTTTTGCGAAGAAACAAAGCCTCTAAGGTAAGAAACAGAGTTTTTCGTTAACCTTTTAACGACGCCTTTTCAACGTTTATTTATTGCAACTGCAATTTTATAATATATTTTTAACCTTTACTACATTTCTTTCATTTTAGCTCCCACTGTCTGATTTTGATTATTTCAACTCTAACAATTTGCAAAGCAAACGTTTTTGCCTCTTCGCCGCCCCATAAACTTTTAAAACATAAATTGAATTGTATACATTGACTAACTATTCTCCAGTTTTAATTGTTGCCAGTTTTATGGCAAAGTAGAAAGAAAACCAAAAACTTTATAAAAGAAAAGTACGAATGGAAACTTTTAAGCCACTAGACATTTGCAGTTGCCGACATAACTGTTGCGTGTTTATGAAACTTCAAGCACATGTATACTTGCATACATACATAAAAGTACTTTTCAAAATATTGTTGATTGCAAGAAAAAAAAAATAAAACAGAAAATAAAACCCTTGAACTTTTTCATACTGTTGTTTTGTTTTTTTTCTAATTTTTCCATTTTAGTCTAATATTCCGTAGAGTGTTTTGGTGCAAGTCTTTGCTTAATTAATACTAATGAACAATTTTCTTTGTTCAACGGCACAAGGTAAAAACTTTAAATGAAAAATGAACGCTTTCGTTTTTCTCTTTGTTTAGTTTTATTATTCTTTAGCATTATATGCCACATCGAACACTCATGCGTTCAAGTTGAAAGTATTCTGTTGCAATTGTTCTTATTTCTTCTTTCTTTACACACAAGTGCAACTATTGTATTGTTCTTATTTGTATTAAAAACAACAAAAAAAATGATATGAACACATTAACATATGAGTGTGCATATGCATACACACACACACACACACACACACACACATACACATACATATGTGTAATAAATATTGCATGTTTCTCATAGTTGGTTAAAATAATGGTTTGCTTTTTCCATTTGCTATTCTCTGACCCTGATGATAACTAAAGTGTACTAAAGACCAAAGTGTTAGTAAATTTATTGTAATTATGGTTTCTGGTACTTGGAATTTTTTATATTCTGTTTGCTTAAATGTAACCCTGACATTTTGATTAGCCCGAGCTGAGCTGCCGTATAAAATGCACCAAGTAAATAAGAATTCTTCATTTATGATGAAAAATATAAAGTTGCAGGGGCACTAAATAAGTAGAAGATTTCTAAATTTAGTGCTAGGTAAATGATTTTTAATGTTGCTAATTTCCATTTTATATATCTTCTAATAAAAAAAAAGTGCTTTGAAAATTTTAATAGAAAAAAGCCACACACACAATACTTTGTAATTTTATGAAACTTTGCACACATAATAACTCTGCAATTTATCATAAATTCAGCACAAATTTGATGTTTAAATCGTTGTATCGAAAGGGTGGCCCAAGTAAAACATATGATGTTAAAAGTAAATAAAACAAAACATTTTCACAGAAATATCTCATTGTATTCTATTATGATAGAAGAATATATGAATTATATGTGAAGAAAAATAGTGGCCAAATTCTCTTCACGGCTTTAGTGGCGTACTTCTATCCGTTGGTTCATATGTTCAATGACTCCGAAACATAATTCAAATTTAATGTTGTTAATGTGTCGAATTATCTTATATTGGGTGATTTTATAAGAACTATCGAAAATTAAAAAAAAAAACACATAAAATTCAGAAAAATGCATAAAATATTTATTTGGATCGATAGTTGGGTCGATATAATTTAATGTTTGAAGATTATTTCATGCAAATGTTGGCCGCGGCTGCGCCTCAAATGGTCCATCCGCTTAGTCCAATTTTGGCATACTCTTTCCAACATTTCGGCCGGTATCTCACGAATAATGTTGGCAATGTTGGCTTCCAGTGCGTCAATCGAAGCGGGCTTGTCGCTATACACATTAGCCTTAACATAGCCCCACAAAAAATAGTCTAGAGGCGTTAAATCGCACGATCTGGGCGGCCAATTGACTGGTCCCAAGCGTGAAATAAACTGTCCACCGAACTCTCCTCTCAATTGGTCCATTGTTTCGCGTGCTGTGTATGCCACACAGCACGCGAAACACCGTCTTGTTGAAACCACATGTCATGCAAGTCAAGCTCCATTTTGGGCAAAAAAAAGTTTGTTATCATCGCACGGTAGCGCTCACCATTCACAGTAACGTTGTGATTCGCATCATCTTTGAAGAAATACGGCCCAATGATGCCGCCAGCCCATAATCCGCACCAAACGGTTGTTGTTTGTGGATGCATTAGTAGCTCTTGCAATGCTTCTGGCTGCTCTTCGCTCCAAATACGGCAGCTTTGCTTGTTCACGTATCCATTCAACCAGAAATGAGCCTCGTCGCCGAACACAATTCTTCGATAAAAAAGTGGATCTTCATCTAACTTTTCAAGAGCCCATTCACCAAAAATTTGGCGTTGTGGTAGGTCGTTTGGCTTCAATTCTTACACCAGCTGTATCTTGTAAGGCTTCACACCCAAATCCTTCCGCAAAATTTTCCACGTAGTGGAGTAACAGAGACCCAATTGCTGCGAACGGCGCCGAATCGATAATTCACGGTCATCACCAACACTGGCCGATACGGCTGCGATATTTTCTTCAGTTCGCACTCTACGTAAGCGTGTTGGTGGTTTGATGTCCAACATTGTAAATTTGGTGCGAAATTTTTTTACAATAGCCCGAATAGAAGCCTCAGTAGGTCGATTAAACTGACCATAAAATGGAAGAAGCGCCCGATGAACTTTCTTAACAGAGCACGCATTTTGGTAATAAAATTCGTTTGTAAGACGATTCATGATTAAATTATAGACCAAACTGAAGATGTTTGACAGTGACACAAGATACAAAACGTGCGTGAGCTGTCAAAACTAGTGTTGCCAAAAAGATAATAGCAAAAAAATCACTCGATATTTTACCTCTTTAATTGTTCCTGACTTATTGACGAACACTTTTATTTTTAAATATCTGCAAAGAAGAGAGTCCAATGGCGTTTAACTAGCTCTTGGCGGCCAATTAACAACGCCTTGAGGTGAGATAACATGGCCATTACTTTTTCGCTTAAAAAAGCTTTGATTCGTTAATATATCGCTCCTTTATTGTAACATAGTCATAACTAAACAAAAGCTTGTTTTGGAGAAAAACGCATTTAAAATTTTTAGTTTTCATACAAGTCTTAGAAAAACATTTTAGAAAATATCTCCTAAAGGAAACAGTTTAAAAGTAATTTGAATTAATTTTATGCGCAATGTAAAAGATAGTGCGGCTAACCATTCTGTAGTGTTAACTCGAAAAGCTAATATATATATTTGAGATATGACTATGTTGCAATAAAGGAGCGATTTATTGTTCATATACATAGCCTAAATTTTTGGCTACAAGAAGTCGTTATGATGTCGGGATAGCGAACATCATTCACCGTAACTGCTTAACCGACTTAATTGTCGAGAAGGTAACAGCGAGTTAAGTGCTAGCCTATAAACCGGGCCAAATAGGCACTCTTTGTAAATGCATTAACTTTTCAATAATCCCTAGTGGATTCTCATTTGCGCAAATGCGGCAATTTGTATTCGTTTTTAATCTTTTTGTTTGTTTTATTTTAGTAATAGATCACAAAATGCGTAATTTAAGTTGTAGTTATTTTTTTTTTATCTTGGACCAGTACTCAGGGGATGCCCCCTGCATATGCAGTGTATTGTACTGGAACTAGGAAAATAGGTTATGATGAGAAGGGGACTAGTATTCGTGGAGGCTTAATTCTGCTTGTTAACAAATCCACTGAGATGAAGTTATGCCTCGTAACTGAAGATGGTTTTCTTCGTTCTTTCTGCCTGTTCAACCCATTTGTTGTACTGATCGCCTCTATATCGTGTATCCCTTAGACACATAAAATACTTATTATTAGTGTAACCCATTTGCATACCTCTTATAAGAGTTATTACATTTAAATCAGCACAAATTTTCCATTTATAATCGTCGTATTTCACTACATCGAGGCTTTTTTTCATGTTAAATAAGTCTCCTTTGCATTAGTACTTAGCGCGATTGGAATTGAATTTTTTAATTTGTCATGTGGAATAGTACTGCCTTTAAGCTGCTTTTAGATGCGTCGCTGAACAATCGTCAATCTTCGGGTTTATACTTATGATGTATTGTTAAAATTAAACCGCGGATATCAACACAAAATGTGAATAAGTTATTAATAATTGCTTTAAACAACATTTTAAAATGACGATGGCGAGCAATTGCTCCATAAACGCGAACATCAGGTGCTAGAATATTAGCGTGTTTCAATTTCTTGCCCAAAAAAGAATTGACTGTCGCTGTGAAAGTTTAAGATTAATGTTCAAACGGTTGCGTCTAATTTCCAAATGATTAAAATTGTTAGTGACATTGGATGGTTAGTATTCTGATGCTAATGCATTTCGTTGATGTCATGAATTCTACTGCTGTACTTGGTCTTCTGGGAATCGGAATATTTTCCGAGTGTGGCCAAGGTAGTTGTGTATATATTGTTTCTGTATATAAAATTTTCGTAATTTGTTTCTATTTGTACCAGAAACAAAATTTAAGCACGTATAATAATTATCTGAAGTATGAACTTGGGGATCCGATAAAATCGTTGGAACACTAAAGAGCATGCAATCAACCTCACTTTTCTTCCATCTATTTATTTTTTTAAGCATTTTTTATTAATTGAATCTTCAAAATGAACTAACAATATGTATTCAAATCTTAATACTAAATTTAAAATTAAAAAATGTGCTTTTTACTTAAGTCCGGCCAATGCTAGACAAAAAATGCGGGAGCTATTTTGGTAAAATCCCCTATTGAGCAATCTGATGGTGGCAACGGTATCCCTCCTTCTAAATCGAGTGTGGCCGCCAAAATTAAGTATTTTGCGCGCAACAGGGTTTAGATGGAGTTCCAGTTTATGTCATACCTTGTCGCGTACTTAGAAAATGCATCTATTTAATAAAGACAAGCCTCCAGTGCAAACGATAGATATAGCTTACACCACATTTCGAAAGACATTTTTGACCGAACCATATGTCACAACTTTCTTTCAAGTTATTAAGGGCAATGTGCAGAAAATTACCGAAAGTTGCCTGTAAGTGTGATGTTTTTTCTAACACATTCTCAAAAATATTATATACGTATAACATTCTTGTGAATGTGTTAGAGAATAGCATTTGGGTGTATTAGTTTTGGTCATCTATTTCTTGCAGGGATCTAGCGCGGCGAATTTCGGCGTATTCGAATTAAATTCAAACTGGAAGCAAAACAAAACAAAATTGCAAAAACAAAATCCTAAAAAAAAATTTCGCGCAAAAAATCGCGAAAAAAAAACGCATAAAAAAATCGCAAAAAAATTGCGCTAAAATTTTATATTTAGTGATGTGTATATTTAATCAAAATTTCTAAATTTGAAAAGATTATAAATAGATTGTGTTCTATGTTTCCCAGCTATCTATATGTCGACATTTCATAGGAACTACCCTAATCATCAGAAGACTATGAAATGTCGACATATACATAGATAGCTAGGAAACATAGAAAACAAGCTATTTATAATTTTTTATTGGTATAAATGTTAGAGGCTAAAATAGCGATTAAAAAATTCAATTGTTTAAATTTAAAAAGTCTAAAAATATCATTTTTATTGTACAAATTGTAAATCGCGAATACAGGAGCTAACTTCAAAAAATGGCTAATGCCATTGAGTTCTGCCTACTCGAATTAGCTGTACCAGCAAGGTGCCCAGCCTTGTTAAAATTAACGACTAGCACATTGCTTATATTTTTCTTGTCTTCAATCAAAATTTATTGATCACAGCAAATTTGTATATTAAAAAATCATTTTTAAGAAAAACTTAAGACAGGGAAAACTTGAACTAAGCCCCGATGTACAAATGTACAAAAATCTAATTTAAAAATTATAAAGTTCCACAAAAAATCAGCAAAATAATTTTTATTTTTAAATTTTAAAAAGTAATCTCTGCGATCAATAACTTCTGATCAAAGAAGACAGAGAAAATAATTGAAAACAAAAGCTGGGGGGCAACTATCTGAAACTG
This sequence comes from Thecocarcelia acutangulata, assembly GCA_914767995.1. NCBI lineage: Eukaryota > Metazoa > Arthropoda > Insecta > Diptera > Tachinidae > Thecocarcelia > Thecocarcelia acutangulata. The sequence goes on from OU612097.1 coordinate 115,013,087, forward strand.
GAAAATAAATAATATCATGTAATTTTGTTAATACTTAATTATTTCGACTATTTATCATTAATACTTATGCATACATAAAATGAAATATATAATATAAATACAACTGTTTTTATATATTCTAGCTGTCTATCTAACCATATTTTATGGGGGATCTTCTACTTTATCAGTAGCTTTAGAAAATTTTTAAACATTTTCTTGTAGTATATATTCACCTATTTTCAGGAAAATAATGAGAATTAAAAGATAAATTAAAATACGAGTACGCAGCATTCTTTCTTATACTATCTATTTGCTTTTTTGTAAAATGAACATGTTATAAGTATTTCAAATCAGTTTCAACTAACTGATGCTGGCTCACCCTTTGCATATGTTTACGTTGTTCACACAAAATCCGCTGAAGAAAATTGTTATCAAGAAAAATAAATTGATACTTTGTTTGCACTTTTTTAGCAAAAGTTTATAATTTGCTTAAATTTTTAAACAACAAACACTTTCTTTTTAATTAATTACCTCTTATATTTCCAAAAATAATTTTATTATTATTTTATCTTGAATATGATTTAAATCTTTCTTTCAGTTTTTTGCTGCATACGTTCCTTGTGAAGCACAACATCGAGATGCTGTTCAATTAACGTTAGAACAAATAGATGTTATACACAGATTGACGGAGAAATATTCACCAGAACTGACAACGTGCACATCAGCTCAAGGTGAGTAAAACTGCTTATTTTCAAGCAAATTACTCGTATATTGAAAAACACAAACTAAGTAATAAAAGCCGTATTGTAAAGGGTTTAGCTGCAACAACTCAGAAAGTACAAATTGAAAATCTTTTTTAAGAGCTGCATTTCAAAATATTAAATATAATCCCAATTTTATTTTACACTTTTTTCTGGCTTTTCGATAATAAACTTAGATATTCAATACATTGTGCAATAATTTTTGTTTTAAGAAAGTTTCGGGATTAAACTTTATATAAATAAAAAACAGATTTAAGTAAAAATAATAAATAAAAGTAAAGTGTACCTGTAAGTAAGTAAAAAGTTCAAGTTCTTTAAAAATAATCTAAAATAATGGAAAAAATATTGATTAGATTTTTACTCCTGAAAAATAATTTTGCGAATTCAATGAATATTTCTGTAATAGCAAAACATAACGCCATTGAAATATTACTCAAGTTGTGCCTGCACCCCACACATTTACGTCCAATTTCACGACAACGAAGCTGTTCGTTCGTTCGCATTATTATTACTATTACATTTAAATCAATAACAATATTTTCAAAGTCGTTTTTGTTTTAAATGTAATTGTGCAAAGAACGAACAGCTTCGTTATCGTGAAATTGGCACTTAAAATCGATTGAGCAGATCAGCTTACGAGCCAAATTCTCGTCATTTGCTTGAAGTTTTAATTGCTTTGCTTTAATATGAAGAAATCTACGACTGAGGCTCATCAAACGCTCTCAAATATTTATAATGAGGCCGCTCTTAGTAACAGAATGTGCCGAGAGTGAACGGTGATTTTGACGTTGAAGATCAGCACTGGTGGGGGAAGTAAAAAGGTTTTCGAATATGCACAATTGGACGCATTACTTCATCAATACTTGTGTCAAACGTAACAGGAGTTGGAAGGATTATTGAGAGTGGCTCAATAGGTTAATTCAAAACGTTTTAAAGTCATGGGAATGATTCAAAAATTAGCAAATTGGGTGCCGAGAGAGGTTAAACGGCATTTGTTTACTTGTGAATAGCTGCTTGCAAGACAAAGACAGAAGGAATTTCTGCATCGCAATGCAATCAATGCCTTTGAGCCCAGCATTGAAAAACAGTCGCAATACAACGAGAGATATTATAGAGTGATTTTACATCATTGTTAAAATGATCCACCTCATGTTGCGAAAATCAAGACATACTTAGAAAGGTTGAAATGTCAAGTCCTAGCCCACCCACCGTATTTTTTAGACGTTGCTCTGTTGGACTAACACTTGTTTCGATCCAAAGTATACGGCTTGGCTGGTCGTATGAGCACTAAAAAATTGGATTTATCCAGTTTTTTCAACGAAGAATTCGTAGTTGTCCCCCAGCTAAAGATTTGATTATTATATTTCTTATCTTCTCCAATGAAAAATTATTGATTACAGCAAATTTGTTTTGTAAAAAACTCCTTCTTAAGAAAAAACTTAAGAAAGAAAAAACTTGAACTAAAACCTGATTTGTACAAATGTACAAACCAAAAATCTAATTGAAGAATTCGTACGCTGCCCGAAAGATGGGAGATAATTGTAAAATGTATTTACTGATGATAGACTAACTTCAGGGGTGAACTATTCATGATTCACTGCCGCCACTGGTCACAACTTTTCGCTATAAGATCGTACACCTATAGACGAACCCCTTGCTTAAGAGTTTGGGTCTTCTAATCCCTTCCTGTATGCAGTTTCCTAAGAGTCAATGGAAGACAAGACTCAATGAGCTGCTATGTCGCACCCTTAACCAAATCACCCGTCTAATCATCATTCCTGGTTGCTCCTAGTGCAGGTATCTGTTGCAAGACAACAGCTCCTCGTGGGTGTTTATAATAATATAAACGGAGAATAAATAAATAGTTCGATGGCTGAGTTTGGTTGAGCGGCGGTATTAAAAATCACCATGTTTAGATAATATCGAGTTGGAATCCTAGTGGGGCCTAGTGAGCAGCTAGTTGTTTCCCAGCTTTAGTATTCATTCATTTTTCCTGCCTTTTCGAATCAAAAGTTATTATTCATGGTAATTATTGTTCCACAAATATATAAATACCTTTAATGGTCGAAGCTGGATTTGAACTCGTAACTTGACATATAACTTCATACAATAATATCAGATATTTTTTAAAACGTTTAAAAGATCAATATAAATTTGACTTCCTCGACAAAATATAAATAGCGATTTTTGTTATAAGAATGTTAGGTTGGTATTCATCGATTCGCCGAAGTTGACGAATACAGGCGTAAACTCAGGTATACCAATCTAGTGTTAAGCAGCCCATACATGTTTCAATTCAATTGTAAATTGAGTCTTTCAATTGAATTGATTATTGCCCACACACTTCATAAACTAAATTGAAAGATTATCATTCAACTATTAAATTCAATCAGATTATATATAATTTTGAAAATATATAGCGTTTTCTTTGCAAAACCACTACAAATATGAATTTTGAGACCTGATCAAGAGACTCGAACACACACAAAACAATCGAATTGAAAGGCTTTCTAGTCAACTTGAAAAAATCAAAAAATTTTAATTGTTCTTCAACCAACTCGACAACTGCCAAACTAATCAACTGACAAAGCCATACACGCTTTGATTTGGACAACAGCCGACTCAGTTGCCAACTGAGTTGAAACGTGTATGGGGTGCTTTAAACAAATTTTGTGTTCAAATGGATTAAAAAAATTGTAGCATATTTATATGAATTTGTTAACTCTGTGTACTATTTTTGCCAAATGTGTTCGATAATTAAAAAGTTGACTTTTTATATTAAGAAAATCTCTTCGACTACTTTGATTTCTTTCCTTCGGAATTTATTGTGTTTAAACACATTTGCGCCACAGTTCACAACACCGCTGAATGTCCCAACAACAACAACAAAATTATGAATAACAAAAATGCTGTAAAACTTCTCAAACACTTACAACAAATTTTCCAAAAGCATTTACAAAACAGAAAACGTATTTGTCTTGCAGCATCAGCAACTGACAAACTGTTGCAAAGCAAAGAACGAAAAGTTTCTCCTAAAAAAACAAAAAAAAAGAATTATTTACAATTCCAGCCAACAAAAAACATTAAACGGAAAAAATAACGTAACACTCAACAGTTTCTTACCTTGTGCCATATTATTTATTGTTGTGTTTTTTTTTCTAGCTCTTTTTGATTTTTTAACGCAATTGTATATTTTTTCACTCAATCTTCACCTAGTTTTTGTTGGAATGGAATTTATAAAATACACACAGATACCTGAAGTAAAAACAAAATGCACACACACACACCAACCCACAGCAAATGTTAGCGTTACTTGCTGTTGAAACATCTGAACTTTTTCACTTTTGAAAACATTTGTATCGAAAGGTATTTTCCCAACAACAATTTACTTTAGTGCATTTTTAAGACTTTTTTTTTATAACAGTAGAGTTTCTCTACAATGAAACGTATTTGTTTTTTTTAGGTTCTATAATGGAAACAAAAAACAAAAAGTAGGATTTGAATAATAATGTAATTTAGTAATTTAAATGGGAAAGTGACTCTGTCTGTCTTTAACTTTTCACGCCTAAATGGCTGTACCAGATACTTTGAAGTCCGAAAATTAACATAGTGTTTATTCTGAAAGTTACCCCACTAAGTCCCATTTTACAGTTGAGAAAAGATGGGCAGACAGACGAAGTTTGTAGGCGATATATTTAAGAAGAAGTGTGTCCTTACTAATATAAATGGGAAAGTGATTCTGTCTGACTTTAACTTTTCACACCTAAATGGCTGTACCAGATACTTTGAAGTCCGAAAATTAACATAGTGTTTATTTTGAAAGTTACCCCACTAAGTCCCATTTTACAGTTGAGAAAAGATGGGCAGACAGACGAAGTTTGTAGGCGATATATTTAAGAGGAAGAGTGAGTGGTAAACCTCTACTGTACTGGACATTTTAAGAAATTTTTCGTTTGAAGTTGCCTCTCTTCGCATTTTTTTAATGTTGTTGCTTCATATTATTATTCTCATATCAACATCAATTTCATAACTACACACTAGCTGTGTTTAAAAAACAACAACAACAAAAACGAAAGAAAAGAGGAACGAAAAATTTCTGTGTGTCTATTAGTTTCGCAACTCTAAAAGGTTTCGGCAAGTTCAAAGCAGAATGAGAAAAATGTCTGCTTTCAATTTCCAAACTCTAAAAGTGAACTAAGGGATCAAAAGGCAGAAAACTGAGCGTTAAAAAAATTTTTTTTAAATAATTCCGCAACTTATAAACCGAGTTTTTCTTTTTAAAGGGTTCTTAACCAGGCTCGATGTGCAAAAAATTTTTTGGTCTTGAGATAAACAAACTAATTGTAAATTTTTGAGAAACTTCGCCATTTATGAATCACTTCCCAATACACTTCTTGCAAAACTGTGCGTAATATTGAGGAGATAAAAGTAAAACGAAACGGATGCTGTTGGCGATACCACAAGCGCGTTTCAAAAGTGTTTCGGGGATCGGAAAAATGCTAGCATAAGTTTATGATTTTTGGGGGGATTACGAGTACTTTAAAGGGGACAGGATGGTTATTGATGAATAAATAAATAATTTTCGAACAAATTGAAAATAACTGAGTGGCACTTTTTATCGCTTTTTGGATAAGGCCATGGCGCTTCTGGAGTACAAATGCTTGACAATGCTGCTTGGTGTAGTCAAAATAAACATTCGAATTTAAATGCCTGCATTTTATATTTGACATATTGAAGTCGGTTCTCTGCTGGCTACAATGTATATAATACTTTACACAAATAAAAAAAAAATTATAAATAGCTTGTTTTCTAAGTTTCCCAGCTAAATATATGTCGACATTTCATAGGAGCTACCCTAATTATCAGTAGACTTTGGAAATTTTTGAAAAATATTCTCAAATATTCAAGCTATTTATAATTTTTTTATTGGTATAAATGTTAGAAGCTAATATAGCTAATAAAGAACTCAATTGATAATACTTTACTTTCATTATTCCAACAACTTGTGTTAAAAAGTTTAATTCATATATACAAGGCGTTCGCCGAGAAGGTATACCACTTGCTTTATATCCATTGTAAGCCTGGCTGTATGTGATGTGGCACCGTCTTGTTGATACCACATGGTAATCAAGCTCAAAGCCGTGTGGCGTTAAAAAAACACAATATCACTCGTGTAATGATTACTCCGTTTCATGTTCAAAATAGTAAAGGAAATGATTTCTCCTTGACAAATTGCACACCTGACTGTCACTTTTAATGGATGCAAAGGGGACTGATGAATAGCTTTTCGTTGCCTAAAACTGGCTATTCTGTTTATTTACGCATCCATTGAAATGAAACTGTGTCTCGTCTTTCATTATGATTTTTTCATCAAAATCGATGACTGATTTTGATCAAATGTTTTAACGCTTAAAACAAGTTGGTTTATCAAATATTTGTAAATAATAGGTTTGCCACTTGTCTACTTCACGACTGACAATTATGATCTGTCAAGACTAATGTTTATGCCCCAAAACTCGTAGTATACCTTCCCGGCGGATAACCGTAGTTTTTACAGTAAGCAGTTTTAGAAATTCTTGGGTGGGAAAAGATTATTCTTAACTGGCTTTCTTTCAATTCTTTGTTTCAAATGAAAATGTTCTCGATTCGAGATATACAAATTACAAATTGAGACAAATGGGTTTGTGACTAGGCTAAACGGTTATACAAGTTTATTGATAACTAGCTTTTTCTCTGAATCGAAATGCCTTCTTATGCCTTTGCAGCCATATTTGTTCAACAATTCTTATCGAACTTCTGTACACGCAACTAAAGAGCGGCAATTGCCGCAGCTGACGAATATGCAATTCTTTGTTTCAAATGAAAATTTTCTCGATTCGGCAAATACAGATTACAAATAGAGAAGACAAATGGGTTTGTGACCAGACTAAAAAAGTTCAAGTTTATTTATAACTAGCTTTTTTCTGAATCGAAATGCCTTCTTATGCCTTTGCAGCCATATTTATTCGACAATTCTTATCGAACTACAGTAACGCAACTGCCGCAACTGACGAATATGCAATTCTTTGTTTCAAATGAAAATTTTCTCGATTCGATAAATACAGATTACAAATAGAGAAGACAAATGGGTTTGTGACCAGACTAAAAAAAGTTCAAGTTTATTGATAACTAGCTTTTTTCTGAATCGAAATGCCTTCTTATGCCTTTGCAGCCATATTTATTCAACAATTCTGATCGAACTACAGTAACGCAAACGCAACTGCCACAACTGACGAATATGCTCTGTGTACGAAATATTATTTTCAATGTATAATGCTTGCTTTTCTTATTCCTTTCTATTCCTTTTTATTTCTTCTTCAAAAGCTATTTTACACAGCCAACAACAACAACTTGCATAAAATCCACTCAAACTCCAGAGCTAAAACTTCACTTTTAAGTTTTAAATTCCCCTTTATTTCCTTTATAGGCTGGCAAAAGAAAACTACTTTGACTTCTTACAACTCCTTTATGGTACTTTGCAAAATACAGTAAGCTCAAGTAAAAACTTTAAACCTTAAAAAAATGTGCATGTGCCAAATAAAAAACAAAAAAAAAGAATGAAGCCACATTTCTACTTTTCCCACTGCAAGTAATTCTAAACTTTTGACTCATAGTCGTAATACTTGTAGTACGTACAATACTTTTTCCTTGTTCTAAATACTTCATTTTAATTCTCTTTTTCATCTCTCTTTTTCGAGACTTAAATACAAGTGCGAGTATATTTCATATTCTGCATAAATACGTTGTGTTTTTTAAATAGTTTATTTTTTTTTCTAGGTTGAAGCATTTTTCCACTTTTCCCTCCGCCTGCCCGCCCTTAATAAAGAAAAGTTAAAACTGTATTTTGATTTTGAAACTTGTTAAATTCTGTGGAAATTTTTTAAAGTCATAACGATGAGTATGGGAATAAAAAAAAAAATATGAAAAAGAAATGGGAAACAAACATACATACTTACATACATTTGTATGTATATTAACGTTTTGAGCAAAATGGTGGTAAGGTAATAAAGTTGAGTTTTTAATATGACGCTTCTTACAGTTTTCAAGTCAGAAATATTTTAAAGTGAGAACAAAAGCGAAACAGAATTCATTTTTAATAGTGGGGCATAAAATGCGTTTTATATTTCTTGCCCCGTTTATTTAATAAATTTTCTATTTTTATGTGAAAAGTAGCTAAAAACAATATATTTTATTGGCAGAGTAGCAACAAAAAGCGGCAAAGAAGTTTTTTTTTTATTTCTTATTTTTTTGTAACATAAAACGGGAAACTTTTTTAATAACAGATCGCCATCCATTCACGAGCATGGACAAAAATTTTGATGATGTGGAAGATAAATTAGGAAAAATATTCCAAACTTTTATGAAAAATTTGCTACGTTTTTAATTTTAGTATCAAGGTAGTAAAGTGTAATAACTTGGCCATAAAAATAAATTGTGCTTAAATTATAAAGTTTTGCTCATTTTTTTTGAGTTCAAACACAACTAAACACACTTGTTAGAAAGCTACAATATGTTTTGATATATTTTTATATTGCAGGGAAAAACTTCAAAAATTAACCACAATATATTTTTATGGTCCAATTTTTACACAAAGAAAACAGACCCAATGTGACAACAAAAATTTATGGTACACTATGACACACACTATTACATTAGTCGATTGTGAGCTAGGAACTAACACAGTGGTTTCGGCTGAAAAAAATCTCTAACAAAAAAACTCATTTTCAGCACTCGAATGTATGCAGGGTCTAGCATAACTCAATGTCAAGCCGCAACAGGGTGACAAGATGAAAAAAAGTTAGAAAAAAAATTTTAAAACCCAACATTTTACTCAGTTCAAATGTTTCTTTATTCACAAAAAAAAAGCCTTCGTAGTTTTTTAGATTTTTTTTATGATTGTTCTCATGATGGTTACAATCAATCTTTTCACCCTGTTTGGGCTTGACGTTGAGTCTGTGACAGTTTGAAAGCACTTTATATAAAATATTCATAATGTTTTAAGCCCTTTGTTTAATTTTGCATAAATATATTAAATAGTTGAGTGATGAAGTTTCAATAATATTAATATAGCAGGGATTCCTATGATCTACTCACCGTAGGAAATTGAGTTCTATTTATAATCAATAAATCGTTAATTATATAAATTCACTTACATAATTTAATTAAGTAAAATTATGAATTAAAAGTTTAGTTGTGTAGGATATAGGGATACAAAATGCTTAAAGAGCCGCAGGATGAAAAAAAGTGTCCAGAGACCAACCGAGAGCACGCCAAAAAGCCAAGTGTCTCGTAAAAAAAAGGAAATACCGAACCGATCATATTTTAGTACAGCGAATATAAAGAAAAATATGGCAAACTACAGATTCGAATATAATTCAGGGGTGAAAACTGTAGCGCCTTTCTGAATGATTAACCGCAAACGTTAATTTTGTTAAAATAACTTTGAACACCCTTAAGTCCTATAAACTCTAGATAAATAATTGCCTAATCCGGCAACGGTGACCTACGAGGGTGGATTTTTTTTCAAACACCATTTATATCCCAACACAGTCTCCTTTTAGCTCAATACACTTGATGATATTCCAACTTTTTTATACCATCTGAATAATATGATTCTAGTAACCCCTCAAAATACACGTTAGTTTGGGTAATCACTTCTTCGTTTGAGGTGAATCTTTTTCCTGTGAACCATTTTTCAAGTTTGGAAATAGGAAAAAGTCACTGGGAGCTAAATCTGGACTATAAGGTGGATGATCAACCAATTCGAGGTGTATTTCAAGGAGTATTAGCTTCGCATGTAATGCTGTGTGAACCGGTGCGTTGTTTTGAAGAAAGAATCCTTTTTTCTTCTTTAAATGTGGTCGTTTTTTTTTATTCCAGCAATCAATTAATCCAATAACGCACGATAATACTTTCCTGTGCATGCCAAAACAGTTGTCATAACCTTGCCAGCCGATTTCACTGTCTTTGCCTTCTTCGGAGTACTTCCACCAGCTTCCACCCATTGTTTCGATTGTATTTTGCTTTCAGATGTGTAGTGGTGGACCCACGTTTCATCAACTGCTGTTAATCGACGACAAAAATCTCACGCTTTATCATGTCCGCACACCGTTGTATGAGCTAAAAGTAGACTATGTTGAGAAATTACTGGTTTTTGAAAAAAAAATTTTTTTTCCTACTTTGATAGCTTTAATATCAATCTGCCCCCATATATAAGAAAGAGCTGAATACCAACAGAGTAAGTGCTTGACGCTCCCCACCGCCTTCTCGTCTCTCTAATTTCTACAGTAATAATTTAATGGCAGATTTAAGGGGCAGTCCCCAAATAATAATAGTCCTCATGTTATCATATCTGGACCATTTCAACGTTGAATTCGAGAGGCAACCTCAATAGACCATCTGTCTTGAGCGGTCTCTAAAACTTGGTGCTGTGCTTGTTTCTTAGAGCTCCTAAGCGGGATTCCAATGATCAAATCTATATCCCTTAATTGTGAGTAACCAAAGGACATCAAATCTCTTGTCGGGCAATCTCTTGTGAACAGTCCTCAAGGTTCACTATTTTTCCTATTGGGGCATGACTATATGTCGCCCCTTTACACGCCCCGTTTACCCAGAATTCATGGCTTTTTCTTTCACCATGACTTCAGCTGGCATCCGTGTCACTACAGTGAAAAGTACTTTTGATGGCGTAGTGCCGGAAGCACCAGTCACCTTCAAAGCAGAACTGCGCATTATCGTTTTCACAAATTTGCAGCAGGTGGTTTTTTCTAACGACTTCCACCATAATAGCGCCTCATACATTAAAATAGTCTTAACAACCAAGTCGAATAGCTAGCAGAAATTCCAAGGATTTATGGCCCTACTACACAAAAATAAAGCCATAGCCGCCTTCTCTGCCCTTAACTGGACATTTTGCTGCCAGGATAGTTTGGACTCCAGGTAGATATCTAGATAATTCGCACTATCTGAAAGCTTGAGCTCAACCTCTTTTACAGTCAGCAGAGCAAAGCATGGAGTCTTGTATCTCCGAGTGAAGAGTACAATCTCCGGTTTCTATAGAATCACACTAAGGCCACTATTTATGCACCACCCTTTTACATAGATTAGTATAAAAACAATACAAAAAAAAAATTCTGAAAAAATCATTTGATTTAATATTCTTTTAAAACGAAGAACAAGTTGCAATTAAAGTGAATGGCATTCACATTAATTACATTATGTTGTAAAAAATATATTTGTAACATGTACTTCAATGGTCATGTATACACATTCATACACATAGTTCATATGATATATTTGAAATAAATCTCTTTTCAAATAGATTATTATTTGGAAATATAAACGTCACTATTTAAGTTACAAAATCAGTGAAAAATGAAAACTTTTTCGACTTGCAGCTCTTTTTTGCACAACAGTTTTATACTTTCGTTTCTTATCTAGACTGTTTCTATTTTCCATTGACTGGTATTTGCCAGAATTCTATAATGAGTATGAAATAAGTCATCACACACAAAACAAGCATTGGATAGCAATTCTTTTGTACGCTTAAAAAAAAGCAGATAAAACGAAAAACAGTTGTTGTCAATTTGGAAATGGACTATAAATTAAACCTTACTTCTGAGAAAAATTTTACAGAAAGCTAATCTTTAACGAACTAAATTCAAAAAATCTCATTAAGGATTTAACACAAATATATACAATCTTATTCAGATTTTGCTATTTGTTGCTAAATTTTTTAATAAAATTGCTTTTAAATTTTTTCTAAAGATAAGCTGATTTGGGCATATAAAACCGCCTTCTCTGATAACAAATTTCCGCCCATATAAGTAGCTTTCCCATATTGTTCAACACAGAAAAGAAAAATTTTCGTGTTCAATAACGAAATTCGTTGAATCAATTAATAAATTGTTTGAATACGGACCTATAAACGTACTTGTGGATTCAAACAAAAGTTTAGTAAAAATAATTATTGAAAACAACTATTTTTTAAAAAACAACAAAATACGATACCAAAGTTTATTTTTTTGCTATATATGTATATACATATAAATTATATTTCAGACAAAAATGTTGTTGAATTTATTTTTACTATAATTTTTTCTACGAATATTGGACTCAACTTCGCCATTAACAATTTTTCGAATGGTTTTCAAATTGTTGGTACAACACTTATTGATCTATATGATTCTACCTTAAATGGTTGCTTCCCTGGCTTGGGTATCATAGAGACCTTCCATTCTGGAGGATAATGCACAAGGCGTAAAATAGAGTTAAAATAAATAAGAATTACACAAGGTAACTCTTCAAGCTTTTTACTAGAATTTTAAACATTAGCTAGAGCTTTCCTAGGGTTTGTTTTACCAATAACATTTCCGACATCTTGGATATTAAATCTCAAAGACACAGGTGGTCTAACAGCATATTCCGTCTCACAGCAAGTCTGCTGTATTATTCGCTGAATCATTTGTAGTAAAAACGTTTCTCAAATGAGTAACGTACAACATTCCTTAATATATTTTTGGAAAGCCTTGATGGTATTCCTTTTGCTTGCAGTAAGCGAAAAAAAGTTTAAAGCCCGCTTTAGAGGCTAGCCACCTTTGAGAACTTCCACTAGAGACTGGACAAGAACCGGTTCTGATAAGGGGATGGTGCTTGTTAATGATTTGAGAAATGTTTTTACTACAAATGATGCAGTTGAATTACCGCCATATCGCTCCTTTATTACAACACAGTCATATCTCAAAAAATTAGCTTTTCGTGTTAACAATGCAGAATTGTTGTGTTGCTTTATATTGTGGCAAAATTTTATTTAAATTACCTTTAAACTGTTTCCTTTAAAAGATATTTTCTAAAAAAAAAAAAAGACTTGTATGGGAACTAAAAATTTGACTTTTGTTTTTCTCGAAACAAACTTTTTTGCGTTATGACTATGTTGCAATAAAGGAGCGAAATGATATTATACCTCCTGTGACTTTGAAACTTGGTTTTCAAGATTTTGAAAACATTAATTGTAGCACAAACCCTAGGAAAGCTCTAGTTATTGATAACATTAATGATAACATATTTGTACAGTTATCTCGTATGGCTAAAATAATTCTCTTCTTTATTTTTAACGCTATTTTACATCTTGGGTATTATCCTTCAGAATTTAAAGTGTCTATGATTACTATGATACCCAAGCTAGGAAAGACTCCCACCAAAATAGAATCATTTAGACCCATAAGTCTACTGCCTACAATTCGAAACTGCTCAAAAAATATTTGACGGCTAAGTTGACTTCAACTTTTCTAATCATCAATTTGGCTTTTGGGTTAAATACAGCGTTTACAACAAACACATTCAACCAACACATTAGCTTTTGCTCAAGTAAAGCAAGCGGGGTGCTTGGCTTTGTAAAGCGCTGGTCTAAAGAATTTGCTGACTCCACTGTTGTGAAGCAATTGTATACATCTTTAGTCAGGCCAATACTGGAATATGGCTCGATTATATGGGACCCTTTTTATAATGTTCACAGAGATCGAATTGAGTCTATCCAAAAACAATTCCTTCTTTTCATTCTGCGCAATATCTACCCGAACACTGTAGCCAACTTACCATCCTATGAGTTCAGACTGCAACAAATAAAGCTGCCTTCTTTGACAAGTCGCAGAAAAATTGTAAATGTCATTTTTTCTTCAAATCAATATCTGCTCGGAGTATCCGGTGTCCAAACTAAATTTTGATGTTCCCCAGCGTAGTCTTCGTCAATATCAACCTTTATCAGTGCTTTATTACCGTCAGAATAATGCGAATGCAAATCCCTTCCATAGATTATGTTGTTGTTTTAATGAACTGTACCACGTTATTGACTTTTCGATGAACTTAAATTTTGTTAAGCGTAGTATAATTTTAGTATTAAATTCCAGTAATTAACAAATTTTTTATTGCTTATAAGCTTTTTTTTCCAGTAATTAGCCATTTTTCTACTTTTTTTTATTAATTTTTGTAATTATTTTTTAACTTATATGCATGTACATATATAGTATCTGCCTGTAAGGAGTTATTCTCCATAGGCAAAAGTTAATAAATAAATAAATAAAAAAAAATAAACACTCAGTCATAAGTAAATGTCTTAAGATAGGCTTTTGACGACAAAAAGTAATATTTAGCTCTATTAATTCATATATCACAAGTGTTAAGTTAAACTAGCCTGCAAACTTTCAGAAGCTTCTGGCAAACTGATCGAAAAATTATTGATAACTAAGTTGGCTTCAGTCTTTAACGATGTAGGATACATCACTAATCATCAATTTGGCTTTCGGGCTAAATACAGTGTTTACAACACACAGTCTAGTAAATGTCGTAAGAAAGGCTTTTGAAGACAAAAAGTAATATTTGACAAGTATTAAGTTAAACTAGCCTGCAAACTTTCAGAAGCTTCTGTCAAGCTACTAATGAGATCAGAAATTAGAACAAGTTCCTTAGTATAAGCAGCTCCATACCAATTACCACTTTTTAATTCATCATAGGACTTTTTGAAGGTCCTTGGTTCATTAGTTTAAGTTTTCACGAAGTTTTAGTTTAGTGAATTAAATTTTAATAAAATTTTTTATGTAATCTTTTAACTTAAACTTATTTCAATTATATGTAATTCTTTTTAATATGCCTTTAACTATTTCTACGACTTCCTTGTATATTTGAAAAAGTTTTCATTAAAATTATATCTCTAAGCCGTTTGTATGTTCTATGGTATTGTGTATATAAAAATATTTAATAGTAGTGACTTTATAAGAAATTGTTTGCTTAAAACTCTTCTTTAAAATCTTAATATGTTTTCACCCAATACATATTTTAATGCTTCTTTGGAGAAATATTGTACAATGTACTCAACCACAAATCTAAATAGAAAAAAAGAATTAAATATTGTAGTACCAAAGCCATTGTCATGCTTACTGGCACCTTAAACTCCTTCAGCAAATTGGTATAGGGTACAAAACCAATAAGCTTGAATGAAGAAAAGAAAAGCAAAATAATATTTACCAGCAAATGAATTGAATTGCTGGGACCAGTTTTATTAAAGTTACGTGTAACATTTCCTGTTTTTCCTTACACATGTTTTTGGTTTTCTTTAAAAATCTAAGCTGGTTACTGCATTGTTGTACAATACAATTGAATTGCACAGCAGCACAAAACAAACGTTAATACATACGTACCAGCTAGACATGAAAAAACCAGATTTCAACATGTAGTTTCTTACAAACAATACATAATTTTCTGCACCACTACAATCTGAAGTTCTAATGCAATTTCTTTTCACTGTAGAATTTTTTATTTACTTTTACTTATGGGAAAGCGAAATACGATTTTTTTCTTTTTAGAAATAATCGAAAACATACTCGTAAGGCAAACTTACAAAAGAAAAACAGACTTACATATAAACGTAAATTTTTATTTGTATGTATCCGTAGGGTAAATAAAGGGTTTGGAAAATAAAAAATAATATTTATTTAACCCCAGTATGCAGAGCTTTAAACCTAAATTAAAATTTTCTAAAATTTTTTCTTACTTGAAAGTTTAGTCTTACTTACTTTATTAGCTATTAATATTGATACTAATAAAATAAACAGCTTTTTTATGTTTCCTAACTGTTTATATGTATATATTTCATATCAGCTACCCTAGTCCTCAGCATACTTTGAATATATAATTTTTGTAATATACCTAGAGCAGTTTAATAATTCGTCTGCATAAGGTAAAATTTATTTTGCAATAAAGCCTTTCATTTTTTAACACGCTTATATTCGCTTCACTAGTTTGTTTCTTTATATGTTTGCAGCTCTTGAAACTCGTGCGTATGAGTGATGTGATTTTGTAATACTATTGTGTATACTACTTACCAGTTTATTATGTAATACGACCAGCGTTGTCAACTTTAAAATTTCAAAACGCACCAAAATCGGGAAAAAAGCGCGTTATTTCAACAAAAACGCACCGAATTTTGAATTTTTCTTCTAATTTTAATACAAAAAGTATAAAATTTTTATATTAAAAAGCACGACAATGAAACAGCCTTTTTGTCTAATAGCTAAAATTCGTGTTTGTCAAACCTTTCCTTTAGTGCGATTCTGTTACTTTTATTAAGGCAATGTTATCTTTACCATAATTTTAACAATATTTTTCAAATTAATTATTCAGCAATATTATATAATTATATTCACTGTCGACCGAAACCAGTTTTTAGTTTTAATGCCTATACTCCGATACACAACAATACAGTCGTTAAAATGATATTGCAGGAGCATACAATCGTTGCTGCAGGAGATAAAATATGTCGAAGAAATCTACGATTATCGGATCATTACCCTACACAGCACTACAAGCCGTCAAACTCTGTTAATAGCAATTCTATCAAACACAATGGAAATTTCATTTGTGGTTTTGCAAGCGAACAGTAAAAATCAGTTGGCTAGAGTGGGTGTCTTTAAAAGAATTTATTGAAATATACAAAAATTTGCCAGAACTGGAACAAATCAAAGATGAATGTTACCATAATCAATATGCAAAAGTTTTGAAAAAAAAATGTTAATTTTATTAATAATTTAGTAATTCATCAATTACTAAAACAGTAACGAATTCACGCACCATCATAAATACAAACTTCCATATCTGTGTTTGCATGTATTGAAATATTTGACATACCTGGCTTGATTGTTTAATATCAAAACATGCTCTAAAAGCAGCAAATTTTATAAAACGAAATGGTTCTTTTTCTTTCGAGAATATGTATAAAATTGCCTTACTTTGTGCATATAACATGTGCAAAAAATTTCAGCTTTGTGTGAGAGCTGTCATAATCTTGTATGCTATCATTCTTGATAAATACAGAGCGAAAATTTAAATGGCCGCATGGCTTCCGGGAATTGGGAGATTTCGGCGATCCCTGAAAGTGATTTTGGGATCTCCCGGACAAAAACTCAGAACGGTTTTGCTAACCGTTTTGGATTCGGTTTTTTTCAAATTAGGTGCGCGTTTTTGCGGTAATTCGCCTTAGTGTGAAAATTGCAATTGCCGTATTGCTTACGAAGAAGTTTGGGGGATTTTAGAGATTTGTGAACCTGATTTTGGGAATTTCTAGAAAACTCAGAACAGCTATGCTAATTGGTTTACAAGCGGATTTACATATTCGTTGCGGGATTTTGCGGTGGAACGTGTATCTGAACTATTAATGGTAATTCGCCGACAATAATTCCCAACTAATTTGTGTTCTGTTCAAAATCAACATCGGCCCTTAAAACTTAACCACCTTTTAATATCATTTCGCAGTGTTGGCTATTTCAGATTACCTGACATCATAATAATTCCTAAATACTTTGTATTTTATTCTAAATCTATCCTTATAATTTAACATAAATATATATAAATAACTTCGTTTGCCGAGAACAATTCCTAAATATATCGCTTTAGCTTCCAATGGAAAGTCAGTGTTATTAATTCTTTTATAAAAGGAAGGTAAGAACAATATTTTCTTTTTGAGCTTGAGCTTTAGACAGATTTACAAGTATTTTTCATTCATTGAAGTAGCTATTAACGTCATCTACCGGTTTTTATAAGTTTATTACAATATCTGCGAAGTAAATAAATTAACATAAATTTACTATAAAATCAGCGGAAATTGATGATTCACAATAGCTAAGCTATGAAAAAGCGTGGGTAAACATTTTGCATAACACAGGAGGTTGGCCGCGTGGGCAACCTGCATTGATACAATATATTTTCAATTTTATATTTTTAAATTGAACCCTCAAACGTCTGATTTGTTAGATAGGTCTTAAGTATTCTGATTTTGGGAATATGTGAACCTATAATAACTAATATGTGAACTAATCCACCATGCCAGACATAATCAAAAGCCGAATAAAACCAATGTCGTGAAACTCCCTTTCACAAAATTATTTATTGCTCTAGTTTTTATTCAGATTGTACAGGTTTATATTCACCCTAACCTTTGAGTGGATCAAATTCCTCTTTTATTTATAAACTTTATCTCCCAAATACTCAAATACAGTATATATAATGTGAATTTACAAACTTAATCTTTGTTTTACTACACTTCAAAGTTCCATACCTCTATAACAGCAGCCTTTGCAAATTATATAAAAGTAGAATAATTCAGTTTTTAAGTTTAACATACAACTCTATAAATACAAGACTACCGATTTATCTGTAGCAAAGGGAAAAATAATGAAAACTTAATTTCCTAAGTGCTTTTTTCTAAAATTTTTCTATATAATTTATTTTCTTTCTCTTTTTCATATTTTCATGTACTTAAACAATCCATGCCAACTCTTCTTCCTAACACACATAGACATCATACAAGCGCACAAAGATCATAAACTGTGTTCATTGACGGGCGTTGAAGGTGGCCATTCACTGGGTGGTTCATTGGCTGTACTTAGAACTCTGTATGCCATAGGTGTTCGTTATATGACACTTACATCAACTTGTCATACACCATGGGCTGATTCAAGTTATGCGGATGCACCAACATATAATGTAAAACATGGTGGTTTAACGATATTTGGCAAGGTAAGTACTTGTTTAAAATAACCTGAAAAAAATGCAAACAACATGCATAAAAGCATGTTGGATATCATTGATGGGAAGCCATCCAGATGGACAGTTTTCAGAGATGAATTAATAAATGAAATGTGAATGTTTGTGCAGCCATCCATTTGATGGCTTGTCAAACGTTGTTACTGAAGAATGAAATTTTGTGTTAAATAGGGAGTTTTTATTACTATGGCAATTAAGAAAATAATAATAGCTTTCAAATATATACATATATTTGTACATAATCTATTTCTATATAATCAAGTATTGTGTTATATATGTAATAATGGTTATACTTGCTTATCATTATACATCGAAATGTGTAATTAAAGTATAGAACATTTTCTGGGAATTTAATTCAATTTCAAGAGATTCATATTATGTAAATTATTACCATATTTTAAAAAAAGTTTTCAAAAGGAGATAGCATTTAATGTGAATTAAGCGCGACCCCATAGACGGAAAGCCTAAAAGCATGCTATACATTGTTTACCTCTAACCCAGTTAGTTATTGTATTTCCTATTTACCAATTCGGCTTCCGAAAAGAGCACCACACCGTCGAATCCTTAGTACGAATTAGAAAACGGATAACTAGAAATTTTGAACTTCAAAAATCAACAGCAATGATATTACTCGACGTGAAAGCTGCTTTTGATACTGTATGGCACGATGGGCTTATTTATAAAATGATCAAATTTGAAGTACCACACATTTTAATCAAAATAGTTGAAAGCTTTCTGTTAAGCCGATTTTTCAATGTTTTTATGGGATCATGGTGCTCTGAAAGTTTCAGTATATGTTCAGGATGCCCACAGGGCTCCTGTCTTTCCCCCATTTTGTACAATTTATACACTTCAGATCTGCCCCAACTTGAAAGATGTACCATGCCAGTATTTGCAAACGATACAGCAGTATTATGTTCTGATATACTTTCAGAAGACATAATTTATAATTCACAAAGGGATCTAGATGTGTTAGCCAAATATTTCAAGAAATGGAAAATGACATTAAATGCAGATAAAACTCAGGCTATATACTTCACAAGAAAAAGAAAACCTTGTTATATTCCGCAAAGAAATATTACTTTTTTCAATACGGAGTTAATATGGGAGCAAAAAGTAAAATATTTAGGAGTCATCCTAGATACAAAAATGAAGTTTAAAGAACATATACAATATATAATAAATAAAGTGAATATTCTAATCCGCATACTCTTTCCTTTCATAAGTCGAAAATCTTCTCTTAATATCGAAAACAAAATGCTAATTTTTAAACTAATATTCCAGGCCGTAATATTTTATGCAGCTCCCATGTGGGTTAAAAGTACTACCTGTCATATTAAAAAACTTCAAGTCGCACAGAATAAGGTACTAAAACTATTATATAATCTTCCTTGGTTCTTTTCAACATGCAGACTCTACGCAATTTCAAACACAGATCTTGTTGTTTCCAGGCTAAATACACTAACCGCAAATTTTTATTATAGGTGCTCCATGTCTGAATATACCCATATTAATGATTTAATATCAGATTAGGCAGCTTTTAGGTTTTTAGTTATTTAAGTTGTTTTTATTAAAATCTTCAAATAGGTTTTTTAAAATTTTGCCTGCAATAAAAATTTAATATATATATTAAATAACTTTTTAAATTACTATAAATACTAAGAAGCAAAAGTGCAAAATCTTGAACTATTTAAATATAATTTTAAGATTAAAAATGTAAATATTATTTGTTATAATAATAAATTGAATTGAATTGAGTATAGAATGCACAGCATGGGCGGAGTAACGAAAAACTTATGCCCACGATGGTATTAACAGTAATTTTTTGCGGTTTTCTGTACCGACCTATGCCTTTGCAATAGGAAGTTGCCCCGTGGTTAACAATGAAATACCTCAAAAAAACTGTAGACAGTTAAACAATGAGAGTGAGAAGCAAAACTCTCGAAGACCAAACAACAACCACAAGCCTGACCGCACTTAAGAAATAATTACAATGACGTATGAGCTACCCAGTCGTGTCTTATAAACAGCCTGTTTATAAGATACGGCTCGTCGATAAAAATCGCAAACTTTGCAACTGTCCAACTTCGTTGGACACTATATATTTTATATGAATTTTCTTATTATAATGTAAAGCTGGTAACACTGTGGGAAGTAGAGAAACTCCAATTGTCAAAATTTATATAATGAAATTTACTGTTTTTTATATTCTTGAATTTTTTAGTATTAGTATGGTCTAGAACACTTGCCACGGTGCTACCAACTAAAACCACGTAAGGTAATATTTCTGAATTTTTAATAAACTGTTACTGTTCTCCATAACGGTTTCCTCATTTTCTTTACCCCCCAAATTATAATTACGGTAGGGAGTAATTATAATTGTAATCTCCAATTCAGATAGTTTTCACCGTTTTCTAATTGCTAGTTGGAGATTAGCTAAACAACAATTTGTTCAGCAACTTTTTTCTGTTTTTGGTTTAAAAACCGTGACTATTGATGATTTGTGTTAAAAGACGCAACATCTGTCAATTTATATCGGTTTGTAAGACTCGATGCGTCTCACCATAAGTGTCAAAATTCGGTGAATGAAAAAACATACTCGTCAGAAGAAAACGTGTAGAAAAAGTAGTAAATATAATAAGAAATGATAAAAAGGTTAGAAATGATAATAAGTAATAGATAGAGTAGAAGATAGAGTAGAAGATAGAAATGGGAATTTCGGCAGAGCGTTTTTCTAAAGATTCTCTAAAATTTTTGTGACATAGCCGCAAATTTTATTTATGCATATACATATGGGTTATATACATATAAATGTACATAATAATTTTAAAACTTGCATGTAAAAAATACAACTTTTGCTTGTTTATACGAGTAAACAACTATAAAACAAGCTTTTCCACAAAATGTTTATTTTTATTCACTTATGTATACATATACATATGTATTACGTACGTATGGATGTATGTATGCCAACTGTACCTAGAATAGGATTGCCGTTTTTTAGGTTGTAAACAAAATTTTTGGTATGAAAAATGTAAACAAATAAAACAATTCTTTACGTACTCGTCTATGAATTGGCTTGTTGCGAGTGAGCTTATTCGTGTCCTATAAACCGGCTGTAAGTTTCACGAAATAATTAAAAGCTTCACGAAATAATTAAGTTTTTCTTTTATTGTAATTTTTTTTTTTTTTAAGAAATTTGAAAAAAAAAAAAACATTTTTTAAAAATTCTTTAAATTATGTATTGTATTTTGAGCGCCAGCTATCATCCAGAATCCTCTCCAATCTTGCTGGCCTTTTTTTGACATCTCACAAATTCAAAAATAATATGTTTTTTGGGTTAAATTGGACGCACATGTAACGTAGCCGAAGCAATTTTTAAAAATTTTGAAAAAATTTAAAAAAAATTTTTTTACATAATTTGTGTCATTTTAAGCCTTGGTAATGGGATGAATTTGATGAAATTTCGATGATAATATCACATCTCACAAATTCAAAAATAACATGTTTTTGGGTTAAATTTGACGCACTTTTAACGTAGCCTAAGCGATTTTTAAAAATTGTTAAAAAAATGTTTAAACTTTTTTTTACATAATTTGTGTCATTTCAAGTCTAGGTAATGGGATGAATTTGATGAAATTTCGATGCACCTATACGTGTAAGCACTACGTAAATGATTTTATGTTGCTGCCGATTGTAGCATTTACTGTACTGAAGTTGTGAAGTCTGCTACGATCTATGCGTTTAATACTTAAGTACTAACGTTGCCGCAACAATATTTCAAAGTGCTTTTTCTCTGCATGTAACTTTTGTTAGAATATCGTATTTTTAAGACTGAATAACACAATTCTGTTGTGTAATTTTTACATCAACAATTTTAAGAAAATTTTTGTAACATGATGATTTCTGTGCGACATATATTGTGAAAAATATGAATATATTGTTGGCGTCTCGAGAAATATATTAAATTAATGTAAAATTATTATAAACAATTGAACTTTATTCACTATATAAGCTTCTAACATTGATACTAATCCAAAAATTATAGGCAGCTTGTTTTCTATGTTTCCTATGTCGACAATTCATAGGACCTACCCTAATCATTAGTAGACTTTGGACATTTTTGAAAGATATTCTCAAACATTCAACTTTATATCCCAACAATCTTATTAAATTATTGAGAATTTAGAAAGAAAAATATTTTAATAATACCTGTCAAAATATAAAAAATACGCGTCTCTAGCACTTTTTTACACCAGAGGTGCCCATAAGTTCTATATGGAAGAGCAAATACCAATACATTTAAGGAAAATCAAAGTTTTGTAAAAACTCTTAATAGCTTATGTAATAAATGGTTGTATTGTTCTTAATAGAAATATAAAATTCCAAAAATTGCTGGCTTGGTCAAAATTTTACTCAAAATTTGTATCACATAATTTTCCATTGTCTCTACAAACAAGCTGTGTGAGTAACACTTAGTGATTCATAACTTTGATATAAAGGTCTTTCAAGTAAAGGAACAAAAAAACTCCGCCAAGTGTCAGAATACTATTTGCGCAAAAATGTTGACATATTTGTATTTTAAATTTACAACATAATTATATAATATTTCAGTCTTGCTTTATGTTGGCTTCGCACATATAAATAAATATTTAAACAAACAGGCAAGATAAGAGCTAAAGTAAACCATATGTACGAGGCTGGTATATACGAGTGTATGCGTATGTAAATACGTACCGATAAATTTATGTACATATGTTGGTTGCTTAACATAATAATAACGGTAGTTATAATCATGTCGAGTGTGATAATTTGGTAAATATGTGCGGAAATTATAGTTGTTTTTGTTTTCAACAGTGGAAGCAGCAGCAGCAGCAGCTCTTATTATTGCTGAAAAGCATTTATATCCCCTTGTAAATATACATACCTATGTATGTATATATGTATGTATTTTTATATGCTTACGTTACGAATTGGGCTTTTGTGTGGCTGTTCATGTTCATACGACACTTAAATAGGTGTGTGCTCTTGCTTGCATACTCGTACTTACATATGTACATGCATATTTCGCTTGTTATATGTGTTAATGACAAATTGACAGGTATTTACTTAAAAGTTTTTTCTTCTCACCAAAACAAACTGCAGACAACTGCATAATTTATGAATTGCATTCTATAGCAATGCATTCATTACACGAGCACACAACAACTAATGTCATTCTATTCTCTTTGCATCGAAGAACTTTAATTGAGTATTTTATATTCTATTTAATTTAATATGTATTAGTTCTTCAGCAGCAAACTCAGCCAACGAAACTGACGAGTTGAGATGCAAGGATAGGCAAAAGTATGCCAGGATATATGCACAAAATAGTATTTTAGCCAAACTAATTAGTACTGGTAATGACGACCTGTATAAACACACAACCACATGCACACATGTATGTATGTAGGTGCATGCAATTAGATACACACACACACACACACAAACATAGCTATGAACACTTTGTGTAGCCTTATGCTTCAATTAAACAACAGTGCTTGCTGTTCATGAAACATTTAATGGAAGTTTATGAGAAAAAGGAATTATATTATTGGTTGGCAAGTTTTGCTAGTTTAATTAAAGTTTAAACAAGTGCGTTTGAAATTTTCGGTTTTGTTGACAACTATTGTAAAATAATTACAAATTTCAATGCATACTAATTGTTTGAAATCAAACAAATACTACAATTGGCACAACTGCACATTCAATAAGAGCATTTGACTTTGGTATGGTTTATTGAAATTATGTGGTAATTCGATGCTGCAACTAAAAGGTAAAGTTATATGCAAATATGTAATTTCAAATATTCTATTCAATATTAGAAACTGTGGTGAGTCTTTACTTTTTTCTAATAGCCATTTTGCTGTAAAAATATTAATTTTTATTAAATCAAGCAGTATCTTGCAAGTGTCATAGAAAATACTAAATATTTTTAAAAGTTTTCACGCTGTCCAGTGTGGACTGTAAAACACTAATTGATTTGCTGTTTTCTACTTTGCTATTTCCACAAACCAATCAACCCATTACCACATATGAATACGTTTTTTACTCTTAGGGGTACAACTTTGTTCTCGCCGTTTTGCAATAGATGCCTGTAGCGGAAAGTGGTAGTCGAAATAAATAGATGGCAGTTGTCATACAATAAGCTTAGGTGTTTGTTAACATGGCACCTTCAAAATTTTAGTGGGCTTGTGTCTGCATGGCAAAACTATTCTTGATTAAACAAAAAACCAAAAGTTGGTGGCATGTCATAACGTCCAGTGACATAATGTCAATGGACACACTTAAAAGTATCCATGGACGATAAGACACTTTTGAAAGTGACATAATTTCCAACAGGATGGTGTCGTAAAGACCGTGGACATTATGGCAGTTTGCAGAGTGTCATAATGTCCATAACTTAAGCAAAAATCGGTGGCATGTCATAACGTCCAGTGACATAAAGTCCATGGACGTTATGACACATTTAAAAGTGGCAAAAGGTTCATGGACGTTAACACACTTTTGTAAGTGACATAATATCTATCAGGAAAGTGTCGAAAAGTCTGTGGACATTACGGCACTTTGTAGAGTGTCATAATGTCCATAACTTAAGTACAAATCGGTGGCATGTCATAACGTCCAGTGACATAAAGTCCATGGACGTTATGACACATTTAAAAGTGGCAAAAAGTTCATGGACGTTAACACACTTTTGTAAGTGACATAATGTCTATCAGGAAGGTGTCGTAAAGTCCGTGGACATTACGGCACTTTGTAGAGTGTCATAATGTCCATAACTTAAGTAATAATAAAAAATTTTTAGAAGTGGAAAATTTTAATTATAAGACCTTTATCATAACTATATACGAGTATAATAACGTAAAGGTACAGGAAGACAAAAAAGATGTTGTTTAATTTTTGTCAGCGAACGATAATGCATATCTCTTTAAATTGTGCACATACCGTTGTCAAACTGTGAAAATATCGCCGTCTAATTGCGAATAGATGGCACAATAATACCGGTGTTAAATTGAGAACGTCTTGTTATCAAGATTAGATCGTTTTGTTCAATTAAGAAGGAATGTTGTCAAAACGACAATTCCTTTTGTCACCTGATATGATTTGTTTATAATTTTTCCATAACGGTTTC
Organism: Thecocarcelia acutangulata; assembly: GCA_914767995.1. Taxonomy (NCBI): domain Eukaryota; kingdom Metazoa; phylum Arthropoda; class Insecta; order Diptera; family Tachinidae; genus Thecocarcelia; species Thecocarcelia acutangulata. The sequence continues at coordinate 115,038,632 of OU612097.1, forward strand.
TGTGTTTTTTAAGTGCTGTTATTTGAAAAGAAATATATATGTAAGTATATAATAATATAAAAGGCAAGAAATTTGATTTATCTGATAAGCAATCAAATGAAAAAAAATTGTTTTATGTAATAATATTAAAAACCTCAGATACTAGTAAATGTATGTCCAAATTGTTGATCAAGTTTTTGGATTTGATAATCTCTATTACATTACATTGCTTGATCACTCATAAAGGAACTGTAAAAGAAAAATCGGCGCACATCTTTTCTTCATACTTCCTTCATGAGTAATCAAGCAATGCAAGGTAATAAAGATTATCAAATCAAAAAAAAAAAGATATTGGAGAAGAAAGCGAACCAGACACAAAATATATCGAAGAAAATGCTATCAACATCCATAGTCAGGTGACAAAAATTTTAAAATGCGTTATGTGCCTGGCAGAGCCAAGAAATGTCTTATTAACGCCTTGCAAGTATTTTACAATTTGTTCTCCTGGTTTTTAAAATTTGGACACTAAATCTAAGAAAAGTAATACAACCTTGCTTTGCCCTTATTATAGACAAATTTTTGGAACCATACTCCTAAATATACGAGTATTTTAATAAGCCATTATTTATTTTGATAATAAAGTATTTTTTATTTCTGCAAAAACTCATTTCTGTAAAAAAAAACTAAATTGTTTGGTTTAATTTTTCAAGAGAATACTAATTCGTAAATATAAAGAGAATATAAAAAATTGTGTATTGAAATAATCACTCGTTTGAGTAAAAAGAGTGGAAGTGTCAATTTCTTGTAGGCAATATAAGTAAGAATTATGCGTCAAAGTTTTGCCTCTGAGAGTGTGAACCAATTTGATAATGGGAACGACTTTTATTGGTTCACACTATCACTCAAATATACGGTTATTTTCATATTTCACTTCTTTTTTAATTATGAACCTTATAACATTTTTAAAAATGATGTCCATTTCCAAAGTGTCACTATACCTGTGGACACTATGACATTTTCGAAAGCGTCATACTGTTCATGAAACTTATGACACGTTTATGTGTGTCAGAGTCTCCATGGACATTATGGCACTGGACATTACGACATGCCACCTTCTGAATCAGCATTGACACAAAATTCGCTTAAACGATGTCCGTCAGACCGTCTGTCCGCCGTTTCTGGATATAGTCTAGATCGATTTTTCCATGAAAAAATTTTTTGGTTAAAAAAAATGCTTTAATTTGCTTACGAGCAGACGGGTACCCTTATCAGAAGAATAAGGAGAATTTGACTTTTGGTGAATCCACAGCCTACCCAAAAAAGGTAGGAAAGCTTAGAACCCCTTTAAAACATAAGTGGTTTAACGAACTTGCGAGACCTCAAGTTTGTATCTTTTATCGTTAACGAGTTATCTGATTTTAAAGTTCCGCCGTATACCCGCGGGTACCCGTGTTAGGAGTATTAGGGTTAATCGCGATAGTTAAGCAACTAATGCAAAATCGAGTTTTGAAAACATAAATCGAATCGTTGGTGGAAGAAGCAAAAAAGGTGGTATAGAATCATTAAGCATGAGTTAAAAAAGCTTGAATTCGTTATTCGCAAATAAAAATTTTATTTTTATTCGCAAATACCTGCCTGTATAACCCCAGTAAATGAACTCTTAAATAAAAACAATCGCGTGCTTCTCACTGGCCGGTGGCCACTAAGAAGCTACGTAACATATCAGATGTTTAGCTTTTGTATTGTCAAGAAAAAAAACAGAAAAAGCAAAAATATAAACATTAATTTTAAGCGTTTGTACACAATCTAGCGTGCAGACATATCCACTTCGAAATAAAATTTTATTTCGAATAATACATAATATAAACATCATCAAACAAATGAACAAATGCCAACTGAAAAGAAAATATAATAAAAAATAACGTAAACTCAATACTTAAGAATTTCATTCATTCATTCAAAGTATTTGCTTTGTCAGAGCAAGTGGCATAAAATAAAATTAAAATAGAAATATACTTAAAAAAAACTTAAGTAAAACGATTTAGCAGCCAGTGATTAAGCAAATTTAAATATAAATTTACTTCATATACCTACAACAAAATATTTAGTGCACAAAAAAGTAAAGACAGAAAAATGTTGTACATTAAATTAAGGCAACAAAAAAAAATTTTTTGTTTTAAAAATACATAAATATATTTCTATATAAGGAATAAAATAAACAGAAAACTTTATAGCTGCTGGTGGAAAATCTCAATTGTGTTTTGTTCAAATTGTAAACAAGTAAAAAAAATACATTTTACTGCACCCTGGCATGAATTGTTTTAAATTTTTACATGGAATTTTCCTTTCAATATCATATTGGTTTGTAAAATTTATTAAAAAATGCTAAAGCTGGCAGACAGGCTGCTGCTGGTGGAAAAAGATGAAACAGAATAAAAAAAATTGTGAATAAAAAACTGCGTCTGCGTCGAAAGAGAGGAGAGCGTGCAAGAGATAGAGAGAGAGAGAGAGAGAGAGAAAATTAAACGTTTAACTATATGTACTTGTGCAAAAGAAAACAGAGACACAAATGAAAATTGTGCGATTTAAGAAACATTATTAAAGTAAATAAGCAAAATTTTGAAACAAAAATATTTAAATTTAATCAAAACAAAACTTTAAGAGAATTGAAAAACTAATAAATAATTAATTAATTATAACAAAACAAAGTTTAGCAACGCTCACACACACATGCACATACAAAACAGCATGTTTGTCAACTCTTTTGTCAAATATTGCTGGATTAGCAAAAAAAAAGAAAAAGCAACAACAAAATAATTAATCAATAAGTAAATAGTGAATTCCCATGCCAAATGTCAGCATATATAACTTTTGCAAATTTTATTTTCTCCAGGGATCTGAGAGGATTTTAGTTAGAAAAAAAAAGAATAAATTTTTTCCTTTTGGGATTTTGTGTTTTTGTTTTAAGAATGGTGTCACTGATGGGTGGTGAATAGTGGGGCAGTGAAAAGAAATTATTGGAAATATATTTTTGTGGGGTTTTGAAATAGCAGACTCCCCCCACCCACCTCCTCACAATTCATTTATTTATTGAATCTTCACCATATGAACTAACAAATAGTATTCAAATCTTAATACTATATATGAAAAGTTATTTAAGTCCAGCCAATGCTAGACAAAAAATGTTTTATTTTGCGCAAACAATGTCCGATGGCAAGGGTATCTCTTCTCCTCAACCGAGTGTGGCCGACAAAATTAAGTATATTGTGTGCAGGAGGCTTTGGGTAAATTTCCAATTTACTGATATACCTTGTCAGGTACTTTAAAAATTCGTTTTTTACCTGAGGAACACGCAGATCCTTATGAATTCATGAGTTTTTTACGTACCATTGAGCTGCAGCAATCGTTCGAAAAATTTGATTTTGTCGCCTTTGAATTTTTTCCATGTCAGTAGACATAGCAGACTAAATCGAATTTTAAAATTGCAAAAATTACATCTATGATTACATTAGGGATTTAGAAGGCATGGGTGTAGTACAGGCGGCCAGTCGTTGGTATTTTAGTAGGGTACTGGGGAACTGCACGTTCCTTGGCACGTTGGTCGTGTAAGCAGAGACCAAGGTAGGAAAGGTAGCCTCCCTGTTGTTGCCATTTTGGGAACCGTCGTTTGTTGGACTGCCATGTGCGTCTCTTATCCGTGGAGTTGGTTGCGCTTGTGATTGAAGTCTTAGTTCAAGCAACCATGAGGAGCATAGAGCGCAGTTCCTGTGCCATGTGATGTTTCAAGTGTGGTGTTCTTTTGCTGTGTGCTATTTGCTGTGTTGCTGGTTGCTGTCTGCAAAAAAAAAAAAAGAAATATTAATTTGTGTTTGTATTTGTATCGTTTATGTGCAAAAGTAAAGCGCGTGTTTGCAAAAAGTTTGCATGGTTTATTTGTCTCTTTAGATATAATACCAGTTACTTCACTTATGAGTAGTTTTAATTGCATATCTTTGACGAAAAATTTTATAATTTATATAAATTTTTCTTTCTCGAGTCGAATCATTTTTGTCCACATTTTGAAAAATTCGATATCAATTTTTATCTTTAATATTGTTCTCATTAAAGATCAAAAGATTTGTCTTATTATATTTTCAACCTTTTCTTATGGCACTTTTGTACGCTAAATTTTGTGTGTATGAATAGCAAACCAATATTGTGGAATAATCGAATATTGGCTGGCATGTCTGAACAAGCCTAATGCACATACAAAATCTATGAGACCAACCCAAATATCGCCGTGTCATCGCTGTGCAATTGGAAAATCCAATTTGTCAGAGCGTAAGAGAGTAAACTTTCTCTAAAGTTAGCTAATTTAATTACTTACTACAGCGTAAAATCTATGCAATAAATTACGTTGCGTTTTACAATTTAATTTAGGTTACACTGTTATAAGGAAGTTTCTGGAATTTTAGTGGAAAAACCAAATGATTTTAAATAATCTTGAATTAAAAATAGAGGTGCCCAGTTTTAGTTATAATTTTTGCAACAGAGTGTATTTCCAATTTACGAGTAAATTTCTCTCTTCATAATCCCTTTCCAGGAAATAACAAAATATGATTCACTTTATTATTTATACTATAATCTTATTCTAATTAATTTCTTTAAAAAGAAAACTCGTGCGGTGCTTATGGGACACGATTGAATGACACATATAGAAAATATGTGTGTAATATACTCAATATTTTGACCGCATTTCACAAAAATTTTCTACACATATCAGTCATTTGTGTCGCATAAACACCAGGTTACTTTATATTATTACAAGTTTGACAAAAGAGTTGAAAATTTCGATTATTATACACATTTTTAGAAACAATTAAGATTTTCGCATTTCAAGTTACCAAAAATAATAAAGTAAAATAAATTAAACATAAAAAGTTTTTAAATAAGAGTAACAATTACCGTGAAAAATAAACACTTGACACATCATGGACTATTTTAAATTGTACCCACTGTAAAACAAAAATCTACGAACAAATTCGCTTTCATTGAAGAAGAGAGAGCGCCAAAAAAAAAAAATAAAACATAAAGAAAATTAAACAAAAACAATTTTGCGTGAGAGCAAGCAAGAGATGAATGAAAATGTATGTCGTGTAGCCAGCCCTTGTGTGTAGCAGGCAAAACTAAAGTGGATGAAACAATAGAGTGTCAAGTAAAAAACATTGCTTATTAACTGGCAGTCGTTAGTTTTCTATCTCCCGTGCTGGCTGGCTAAAAACAAAAAAATTAAGCAAACGAAAAACATCCGAAGTGAATTTATAATACATTGCAAAACATAAATGAAAAAATATATTTGCTAATTGTAAAAACTTAAGCCAAGAAGAAAAGTGTGCGTGAGTGAAAATATATTTAATAATTTGAACAATTAATACAGACAGGCAGACAAAAGAAAATCGATTGAACTGGCCGTCAAGCATCAAACGAAACGTAAAATCTATAAAAAATTTACCAAATTCCTTCATCTGCGTCATGAAAGAATAAAATTTTCTTCCTTAAAACCCCCACCTCTACTTCAGCTACCACCACCAACACCACAGCCGTCCAAAACATTTAGAGAAATGCCAAATCCTCAAGAAAAGTCTACAGCAGCATCCTCGTCGAAAGAAGCGGCAGCAAATTCGCAAAAACACAGGTCGAGGTCATCCGCTCGCTATGCAGACGTCGAAGCTAAACAGAACAAGAGAGCATTGCTGTCTATACCCAATACAATTAAATTGAGTATGCTCAATTCCGGTCTGTTGTCTTTTGAGAAAATCAAATTAGAGGCTCGTGATGAAAACAATTCCCTCTCAAAAACCATACCAAACAATCCTATCGATACAAAGCATTTTCTTAAACTTTGCGAACTGAGACGCAAATTTCCCGTACTCTACAAATTGGAATTTCAGACAGCAGCCAAAGTGGAATCAAACACCTGTCGCCACGCTCTCAGAAAAAACAATCACGACAAAAACCAAAACCCCAAGTGCATTCCTTATGATTATAATCGCGTTGTTTTGCAAAAACTACCGGGAGTTCCCGACTCCGACTACATAAATGCTTCCTATGTAGACAGTCTTTTAAAGCCCAATGCCTACATTGTTACCCAAGGCCCAGTCGAAGAGACAGTGAATGCTTTTTGGCGTTTAATATGGCAGGAAAATATAAGTGCCATTATAATGCTTACCAAAACTTTTGATTTTGCCAAGGTCATGTGTGTTCAATATTGGCCACCCAATAAGGAGGTGCACGAAACGTATGGTGATATAAACATAAATATTGTTAAAGAAGAGCAGCTGGCAAATTTCCACATTCGAACTTTTCGCCTTTACAAAGTTAAAGAAGGGAATCCGCAAGAAATTACGGAAGAACGTCTTATTTTGCAATTTCACTACACCGAATGGTACTCTCACTCATGTCCGTTCTCCAATGCAGTTTTGGAGTTTCGCAGGAGAGTTCGCTTGGTAGTGGGCAGCATTATAAAGGATGATGACACTAAAGGTCCCATGTTGGTACACTGTAGTGATGGTGGTGGTCGTTCAGGAGTATATCTATCGATTGATGCAAATCTTGAATTGGCCGAAGAGGAAGAATGTTTTAATGTCTTTGGCTATTTGAAAAAACTACGGCAATCCCGCAAAGGTTTGGTGGAAAATGTGGAGCAATATAAATTTATTTATGATACTTTGGAGGAGCATGTGGCTTGCGGTAAGACTTGGTTTTCGGTAGCGGAATTATCGGATCGCTTAAAGGCCAAAGCCAGACGTAACTCGCTAACAAAAATGAATGAATATCAAATGGAGTACGACAAGATATGCAAACAGACTCCACGCTTTACTATAGGCGATTGTGCGGGAGGTCATCGCGCCGATAATAGAGAAAAAAATCGCGATGTTCTATGTGTGCCACCTGACAATTTCCGTCCCTATCTGACCTCTTTTCAAGGCAATGCTTTTACCGACTACATCAATTCCGTTTTTGTGGATGGTTATACTAAACCGCGAGAATACATTGTCACGGAATGGCCCATGAAGCATACATTGGGTGAGTTCTGGTCGCTTGTTTATGATACAGAATGCTCTGCAGTAGTGGTGTTGTGCCAACCTCCAGCCAATTCACAAAGCTATCCCTCATTTTGGCCCATCAAATCGAAAATGGAAAAATATGGACCTGTCTTCTCAGTCCATTGGTCTGCAGCCAAAAGTTACACCAACATCAAACAATGGGAATTCAAAATAAACAAAAAAATTATTTCCCTAACCGAAATGATGTCTGGCTATAAAGCTCCCACACGCACAGTGCAACTTTTCCAGCTAACCTGCTGGCCCATGGGCCATAAGGTGCCCTCCTCCACAAACTCACTGGTGTTTCTAATGAATATGGTCGAAATGTGGCGTGCCAAATCGGATTATGGTCCAGTGTGTGTAGTCTCACCGGATGGTCGCAGTCGTGCGGGCGTCTATTGTGCAGCCAATGCCTGCATCGAACAGGTAATACAGCACGGTGAAGTGGATGTCTTTCAAGCTGTCAAGACGGTCAGACGTCATCGTCCACAACTGGTTGAGAATATGACAGAATATAAATATTGTTATGACTTGGTTTTGCATTATGTTTTACATTTCCTTAATAAACAGGATTAAGTAAAATGGGGAAGTAGCCAGTAAATATAATATATATATATACAGATATTAGAGGGTTTCAAGAAGAGTGTGCTTAAGTATCTTACCTGCATGTTCTCTTTATGTTTTCGTATGTATTTGTGAACATTTTTTTATCAAGGAAGTCGAAAATTATGCTACTTATTTTAGTTAAGGCCATTGTATACTTTTTCTGTGTTATCAAACACTTTTATACTTTGAAATCAAATTAAATGAGAATAATATACAAACGTTTAATGTTCGATGATCCATCTAATTGCCCAACACTATTGTCGACTGGCATAGCAAAATTAAATAGTTATCAAGTTTGTTATATCTGAAGCTAACAGCTAAAGTCGAGTTTGGACAAAATTTAGTTATTGTTACCATCACGATTCTGCCATTCAAATGCTTTACTACCAAAATATTCATCACTCTTGCTCAAAAACTATATAACTCGATATTCTGCTATTATGATTTTGAAATAGCAATAATTTTCTTTAAAATATTTTTTAAACAAATTTTCCTAAATGGAATGATTTTATTGAAGATTGTGACGCGTGTGTATTCAGATTTCTGTCTAAAAGATAAAACACGCTGAAGCCAGCAGACAACCGGCTTCAATAAGTAAAATATAAAATACATGCATTTAAATGTGAACGTTTATTTTGACAACAGCAAGGCGACAGGACTGCAGGTAGTGTCACAGCTACCTAGTGGCTAGGCGGAACAGTGCTCCACCAGTCGGTACATTAATTCAGGTCCGTGGGTGAAAGATCGTTTATGGTCTCCACCGTTAATTGTGGTAACACTAACGGCGAAAATTTTTTCCGGGGATTCCCCAACGACACTTGTAGCGTCTCATTGTATCTCTCTTACCTTATGTGTTACTTTTAAAAATGAATACCTACCTACTCGAGCACAATCTAATATTGTATTGTTTAAATAAAGTAGAAAACTAAAATTATGGATAAAAAGAAGAAACACAAACAACGCCAAGAAAGAGAAGATAGTAAACAAAAATTGCCCAAAATTTACAAGCTTTTTAGTTCGTCCATCTGGCGAAAATATTTCTATTGTCACTATATCGGAAAAAACGGCAACTGCAGCGTTTCTAGAGAGTCCTACTGAAGAAGATTCGACAATTATTGCGAGAATTTGGGGGAACCACAGACCTCTACATTTTTCGAAAATGTGCACGACAAATCTTCTTATGACTTGGGAAACTTCAGAAACAAAATGTTAATTAATACCTAAAAACATTAAATTCTTGATGTGGGGCTTATACAGCCTTCAGAACCTTTTCCAATAGATACTAACCAGAACAATAGGTGTTTTTCAAAATCGTACAACGTTTCCTGTTCTACACCAAGTATTAACTATAATTTATGTTGTTACTGTTTAATATTTTTATTATTTTTTATTTATTTATATTTATATAGTATATTATTTAGAGCAGCTACTGTGCACAAAAAATAGCTTTATGCTGTCGCAAAATTATGATAAATTCTGCGTGATATGACATTTTGAAGCCCCAAAATATATGTATATAAAAATAAAACTTCTGGCAGCAAATCTTCAAATTTGAGCTTAGTGTTGCGGCAACTATTTCACATTTAAAAATGTTCCGCTGAAAGTTACCGAAATCGAATTAAGCTGTTATTGCTTGTGAGCACAGATATCATGTTGACAAAATACAATATAAAACTTACTTTTGAAATATAATATACTTTTTTTAAGGAATTTTAATGTGATGTTTCTAGAACACAAGCAAATGACTTGTCTGAAATATTTGTATAGAAATCGCTCTATAAATTGAGGGATTTTTACATAAAATTTCCAGGAAAGTCGCTAGCTTGTGCTGTGAAAAAAAATCACATCAAGCAATTTTTGTTTACAATGGACTTGGCACACTCTGAATTCCAATTCCATTTGTTGTGATTTTGTAGAAAAAAAAGAAATTTGACTCCCTGCAAAAAGAAAGCTTGCAACCCTCTAGTATTGAAAACACAAAATTATTTATTACCAGTTCGAAATTTTCATCTTTAAAGCAATATTAATTGAGTATTTAACAAATCTCTAAGAACGTATTTAATGAGAAAAAAAACACTGTTTATTGTAGTTGTTAATTATAAAACGTTTCATATGCTGTATTTCAAAATCACATATTGTTTCCCACGTAATAAATCAAACTGTTGCCAAACAATTAATAACCATAATACTAGAAAAAAACCTAAATGAACTGAATTTATTTTTGAATCGAAAGAATTATATATTTTATAAAACAACCTTTTAGATGTTACAAATATTTATATGTATTTATATATTGATGTTATATGTACTGATTTTGTCCTATAAAGTATAAAAAAAAATGTTATAAGTATGCCTTAAAAATCCCCTGAGTCAAAATTTGTTAACAGAAACGACTTTTAAAGTTTGAAAAATAATTTTTGTTTAAATGTGTATTTATAATCTTTAGGTTAATTTTAAAAAAACGATCAAATCAATTGTTTGTCAAACATTCACATATATTGAAATTTTTCTTTCTGCGTGCTGATTTCCTAGTGAGTTTGGTAGCCAATGAAAACTCTTTGGTAAAGTATGAGTAAACGGAAGCTAGATTAAATATGCTTCGACTGTTATTTGATATTTAGAAACTTAATTAAAGTAATATTTTATCTTACTCAGGTTTGAATATAAAAACGAAATTATGTCAATGAACATATGATTCAATATGGAATCATGTTAAATTAATAGGAAATTCCATTCAAGCAAAATATTTATGGGAGTCGATTGAGTGATACGTCTAGAAAATTGGTGTGAAATATACTCTATATTTTGAGTGTATTTCACACCAATTTTCTAGACGTATCACTCAATCGTGTCCCATAAACACCACATCAATTAATTTTCAGCTTCAAAAATCAATACTGGAATCATTTGTCGTTAGGAAAAATTCCGGTTTTGGTCCTTCTGAATAAAACCGAAATTTAAACAATAAAACAGTTTTGAAAAGATTTACAGCCAGTTTGTCGATGTCGAAAGGATAAGTTCATTCGCATTCAGGGCGAAAGAAAATTGATTTGGGTTTTTTCTAACTTTATTCTACGCATAAGACATAATATACATAAGAATATGCGAACGAATAGTAGTGAGATAGACAAACCCAAATTGATTCGAATGTGAGTGACTAGCTTTCTTTCGCATACATTTTCATTCGATATCGTCGAACAGGTTGTTAATTTAAAAAAAAAAAAAAGGTGTGACGATCACGTTGGAAATATTTGAAAATGTTTATATAATCAATTTTCATAAAACTTTTAAAGATGTTTTTGTATATACTTTAATGTAGTTTTACTTTACATAATATTGGGTTGGCAATTAAGTAATTTCGGTGTTTTTTGTTTTTTTTTTTTCTTAGAAAAACAAGAACAATTTGTAACGTAGGTTTGTCGTCAGCTGATGTAGCAAAGCGACGTCTAGGGTCTACTTACGGATCACGAATCTTAATTAAATAACAAGACAGGATTCCAATAATCCAAAACTATATTTATTCAGTATTTAAAATAATAATAGTGATAGGTTTAGGCTCACGATGCTTGCAGTTTGACTTTCGTATGTTCGTCCTGTAGTTCTATACTGCAGAGTGATTATTTTTTGCGGCAATGTCGGATTGATATCTTCACACTTTAAGCCCGGTTTGTATTTTTACTCGGCACCCAGCAGCTTCGGGTCCGGTTAACAACGGTGAGAGTTTCTCTTAAGACGCGTCGGGTGTATATTCGTACAGCCAAGCTTCAGGTTCAGTATGGTAGTCGTACTCCGCATACACTGGAATCGGATATTGTAGGAACTCCCTAGGGTTCGGTATAACGTTTGCTGATGAGAAAGCTTCTTAGGACAAGTCGTGTGTATCTCTTCGTACAGGCACTATACTTCGTACGGATAGGCTTTAGATTCGGTACGGCAGGCGCACTCAACATACACTGGAATCTGGCATGGTAGGAATTCCCTCGGGTATCTCCTCGTACAAGTCCCCAAACGGGAAAAACTTTTCGAATAAGAATTTACTTATTCGTGGTGCAGGTAGCTCTCAATACCTATACCTCGGTGATCACCGACTTACTTCTCTTTTGACTTTGTTCTTTGCCATCTTATACTCCTCACCACATGAATTGAATGAGAATTATTATTAACTACGGTTAACTTCAATAAACATAAAAATGTAACTTCAATCAATTTCACAACAACAACCATCTTCTGTGAGTGTTGTTGTATTGATTTCAATTTGTGTATGTGTTCGCTTTATGCATAATGGTGATCAGTTGATGTTTATTGTATGTAAAAAATTTTATGTACGAGGCGATATAAAAATGTATGCTTCGTTCCAAACCTATCAACCCCAAACAAAAGTTATCACAGCATTTAAAGTGTTGAATTTTGATTTTTGTACACTGGGTTTTCGTTCAAGGTTTTCCTTTCCAAAGTTTTCTTAAGATGGATTTTTTGAAATTATATTAGATAAGACTGTTCAGTGATGATACTTTATACCTCTAATACTGCTCAGACCAACAAATATTAGTCTAATAGCTTCCATACTGCATGGCAATAAATTGCATTGATAAAAAATTAATAATGAACATATAAAGCACCCACGAATGACAGTGATAAAAGTACGTGTACACTGGACGGAAGACTAAACACTACTTTAATTAAAGGCGCCCACAGACGATATGTTTTTACGTCTGTTTTTTTTCGTATGTATTTCCTCATATATTTTTTCATGTCTGTCAAAACTATAATTTTTACAGACGGTTTGTAAAATTTGCTCACAAACGTACAACTGTGAAAATGATATACATCAGCACCTGCCTTGCGGCCTAATCTCATAGTGGACCAATTCCACGGAGTGAATTATTCACGATTCACCAGCGCCCCCGTGTGGCTTACTCACAAGCGTACATTTACATCTGACATTTTCTATGCTTTTTATTATTATAAAAAATTATTATTTAAAACATATTAAAATATTGAGTCGTTAAAATTTCCTCAAGCCGACTATTTATACCGCCTGAAGTCAACCGCCGCTGAATTGTTCGCAAGGCATAGAGTTATAATGTCAAATGTTTAAAGATATCAAAATAGTGTGTTCTATTTGAAATTTTGTCAGATGACTTTGCTGATGTTTTTTACAGACACAATGTTTTTGAGGTAACAGACGACATGTAGGCATTTAACATTGAGAAAAATTACATCTACATTGTTAAAAACATATCGTGTGTTATCTACTTAACAAATCTTCCATAAAACATATTCAAAAGCCACAGTCTTCTGTCACACCTTTTTTAAAACGATCGGTTTTCATTTCATACCTGGTTTATTGAACTACTTTTCTGGAAATTGAGAAAAAATTTGATGTTTTGTTATGAGTAAAATACCGATTTCGCACAAATATCGTTCCTTTGGTTTTGGCAAAAAATGTGTTTTACCTACTGACTCTCCAGCTGTTCAAGCTCATTTTTATGCAATGTGTAAGTCATCAAAAAGAAAAATCCAACAAATAATTGAAAGATTAATATAAACAAGAAATCACTCAGCAATTCCCTTATAATATATTTGTTTTTTTTTTTTAATTTATTTAAAATTTTAATTTAAACTAAATAATGATTTATAAGCACACAGAATATCGTATTATTTCATTAAATTTTATTTATACATTATTTATTGTAAACATTATATTTTAGCTCTCAAAACATGATTTATTTATTTATATGTGATTAAATAATGCACACAATTATTGTTAATGGATTAAATTAAAAATTATTTATATAATTTATATATATATTTGGTATGTGCCCGTAAAGAGTGATTTGCGGTATGTGGTTTATATTCGTGTATTTTTGTGTACTCGTATTAGAAATAGCAAACCTTAAGCCATCACATTTAGGCGTTGAGGTCGCAGGTTACTCAAGGGTGCAATAAGTTTTCCGGCATTATTGTTAAGTTTTTTTTAAAGTTTATGAAATAATGAAATGTAATATATTTTATTTATACATAATGTTAATATTTATAATGTATGTATGTATATCTGTTCTCCATATTGTGGTGGGCGAATAAAAAACATGTCTACGACAAATTATTAAATAGATTAATGGCTCCATTTTCATTTATCTATTATGAACAGGTTGTAGGCCTTTTTTAAATTCGCCTAGGGCCACTATTATTTCAACGTTTTGATATATTTTGTTTAAAACCTGAATTCACATGTTATTTAAAAAAAACGTAAAATTGTGTGTATATACGAGTAAATATACATATATAGATATATAAAAATGTTGTGACGCGGAAAGTTAGCGTTTTCGATTTGGTAACAGCAAATACTCGTATGTGTTCTGGAAAACGCAAATCACTAGAAGTTTTATTTTGTGATTTGAAATCGCCAAACAAGCGTTTCTGCCAGAAAACCGAGTAAACGCATATCGCGTTATCAGTATCAATCAGTACAATTAAAATTTATATGAAAGTTGGCGTTTTCGACTTGGTAACAGCAAATACTCGTATGTGTTCTAGACAACGCAAATCACTAGAAGTTTTATTTTGTGATTTGAAATCGCCAAACAAGCGTTTGTGTCAGAAAACCGGGTAAACGCATATCGTGTTATCAGTACACTAGTGTATACGGAATTGAACTGATTTAATTCGCTTAAACTAAAATTTCAAAAGAAAATAAAATTGGTAACGGCAAATATGTGTTCTAGAAAACGCAAATCACAAGAAGTTTTATTTTGTGATTTGAAATCGCCAAACAAGTGTTTCTGCCAGAAAACCGGGTAAACGCATATCGCTTAAAATAGGCGCTTTCATACTGATATCGCCAATTTTAAGCGTATACGAAATTGAACTGATTTAATTCATGCAAACTAAAATTTCAAACGAAAATAAAATTGCTTACAATTAAAATTTATGTGATGTTTCCACAATAGACTTATTAGCTCGATTCACAATCCTGTGCATTTGAAGTTGCATATTTCTGCAATTACAAAAGTGACATTTTTAGGTGTATTTTGTTAGCGTAAAGTAAAAATTTACTCCACTATTTTGCTAATGCAATAATCCAAGGCCATTTGCACTAGATTGTGAATAGGGCTATTAAGAAATTTTTTATGAATAGCACTAAGTTCCTTGAATGATTTCTATACAAATTTTTCACACAAGTCACTTGTTTGTGTTCTGAAACACGGAAAACGATTTGACTTATTTGTCGTGAGCAAATACTTTGACGCCAAATTTGTTCGCTTTTGTAAGACAAATACGCCAAACACGGTAGCATTTTAATGGCGTTTTTGTAACTTGTCATATTCTTTGGCGTTTTTCGCCAATTACGGCATAACCTTTTAAAAACGTGTCGTAAAAGTAAATAATTTAAATAAAAGCGATAAATTAACAACAGGAAATTCTTTCTTTTTTATAACTAACTCCGAAAAATGGTAAAACGCCTGCAAAATCCGCTAACTTCAAAATACATAAAAATTGATTTAGCGTTTTTCAGAACGCTTGGCGGTTTCATTTCACACATTTTCCAGAACATAGCTGTTATTTACATATTTATAAGTACATATGTGTGTATTTACTACATTTTTGCGATAACATATTTATTTATTTATTGTACAATTACATTATTATTATCCATACATATAAATATAATGATATTCGTGATTTATTTTCAAAACTGTTCCTACACAAAAATTGTTTTACTTTAAAGTTAAATGGTGTAAATGAAAAAAGCACTGAAACACAAAGAAAAAAAAACAAGTAAGTATTCGCAGGCAACCATATTTGATTTTAGCAATAGTCACCTAAATTGAAACAAAGTATATTTATGTAAATTTTAACTTAACAAAATCAATAATATTAATATTATGAAACTCGGTCAAAAGTTAACAAAATTTAAAGCTTTTAATAGGCAATGAAATGAAAAAAAATATTCAAATGCTCTTAAGGCAGAATCACACGATTGCCGCAGCGTACCAATTTTCACTAATTTTAATACCCCAATCATGTGATTCCGCAATCAGTTAGCACATGCGGCAATCGCGGCCAATATGGTTCTTCTTTTGACCAGTCAAATGCAATCGTGGACAATAAAAATACAATCGTGCGGCAATAAAAATTACACAAATGCACAAATATTTATTGTGTTCACGCAAAGAAAACGCCATTTCGAATATTATTGTGGCAACGCTAAACACCAGCATCATAATTTGAATAATTGCCGGTAACAGTGTATTATTGATTTTAATATCGTTTCGTCCACCCTAACATAGTAATATTGAAAATAAGTAAAATTTCAATTTTTACAGTAACAGTATTAGTCATAATACAATTTTTGGAACTTTTACCAAATATATGGTTAAATGGTATAATTTTGGTTCGTGGATGTACCATGTTTTGTAAATAAATTTCTATATTACTTCACTTCACTATATTATTCAACCATACAATTCAACAATAGTATTTTGCCTTTCAAATATTGTCATATCAACCATATTTTTTTTCTACGTATGTTCGTTCCTACAAAAACCTAGAAAATAAGCTTCGATATCTAACTGAAAAGTAAGAAATAATTTTGAATATAAGATTAACAGAGGGTCGATTCTGGTTCTGTGAAACAGTGAAATGAAATGTTTTTTTTTTTGTCACTTCCACTTTTTATCGATAACATGCTGAAAAATTTTGATGTTTTCAGATTTTTTTTTTAATATGGCTAAACTCTCTACTCTTAATACTAATTTCAATTGTGATATGCACATCTCCAAAATCCTAGAGACAGAAAAAAGTAAGTATCATTATGGCTTTACCCCAAAGCAAAAATTTAACTAGCTGCCGTGCTTACATGCCTAGCCGTTGGGTTGTAACCGAATAAAACAGCTGACTATTAAAGATTCGCACTGCGTCTAGGAACATGCTCACCCATTACTATTAACAATAAAGTAATACCTCAACACAGTGAAGTCAGATACCTCGGAATTCATCTTGACCGTAGACTAACATGGAAGTCGCACATCGAGGCAAAAGTAACGCAGATGAAATTGAAAGCAGTGCAAATTAACTGGCTACTAGGCAGAAATTCGAACTTGAAGCTTGATTGTAAACTTTTGCTGTACAGCTCGATTCTAAAGCCAATATGGTGCTATGGGATTCAATTATGGGGCACAGCCTCGGCATCCAACATTGAAAAAATTCAAAGAAGTCAAAATAGAATTCTCCGTAGAATTACAGATGCTCCATGGTACGTTACGAACTCACGAATCCACGCAGATCTGAATGTACCTTTTGTGAAATCTGAATTTGTGAAGTACGCGACAAGATATATTAACAAACTTGAATTCCATCCAAATCCTCTTGCAGTTAATGTTCTTAACTTTGGTGGTCATACCCGTCTGAGAAGGAGGGATACTTTGGCTACTATTAGAGCTCTAAACAGATGACTGAATTCTGAAATAATATTCGCATAAAAATAAATTTTTGTCCAGCACTGGCAGGACTTTAATCACTATTTTTTTTAGTATTAAGACTTGAATACTTATTGTCATTACATTTCTTATGTAGATTCAATAAATAAAACAATAGTTAAAAAAAAAAAATTAAAAAGAAAAAGGAAATTAGGAGTATTGGTGAACAAAAAGAAACACTTTTTCACAAAACAAGCATTATCTTCAGCAATTTATTAATATTGTACTGTGTGCGAATAATACTTAATTTTATTACAAAAATTAAGAAACATTTGAACCATTTGTTATGTAGAACAACAGTTTTATTCGTAATGAAAAACACGGAAACATTAATCAAGTGATATCAAAAAGCCAGTCATTTAGCTAACCAGTTTATAATTGCATTACTTCAATATTTTCTGTGGGTAGGACATCTTTTGCGTGATTTAAAATCTCTTTGAAAAAAGTGACTTTCAGAAGTGATCGGCAAAACAATAATTAACAAAAAATACAATCCTGTCTTAGTTTTCTGGCTCACGCCTTTTTTTATTAAATCCCATACTTCCATCCAAAACTCTTGCACTAATTCATCCTTGACATACATACTTATATATAAACTTTTTTTAAATCTTTTGGTGTCAAAAGTCTTTAAAAGATTTTTATTATGAAATATTTTATATCTGACCATAACTTGCTTTTGTTTTAGAATTGTATATTTTTTTCTTTTTATTTAGTACGTGCTTGAAATGTTTTTTAAGGATTTAAGTTGAACACGTGAAAATAGTGTAAACAAAAGATAATACAAATAAATAAACGAACAAATACACTATCTACACACGTACATACTCGTATACATATGTACATATCCTTACTATAATACGGAGATACCCAAACTCATTGTTTTCAAAGTCGTGCCTTTTTTTATAGTTAGACACATTTCTATATAAACATTTTTTATTGAAATATGAAAAAACGACACTGAAAAAAATTAGAGCTTTTCATATTCTCTTTGAACGTTTCTTTTCTCTATAACTTTTTTCTTTTGATAGAATTTCTTTACAAAAAAAAACATACAATCTGATTTCATATGTTTAGATATAATGAATGAGTACACTCAATCATGTGCGAAAGCAAACAGCAGCTATAGCATGATAACATGTCTGTCTGTTCCAGGCACAAAACATGTGCCTGGAACAGAAAGTATTGCGAAAACTGTTTAACCATGGTAATAGGTATAATTTTGTGTTGTAATAAGAATATTATATTACTACAGTGCACAAGAAAATGTATGGTTTCGTGTGTTTTTTTTGTATATATATAACTGGCTGCATGAATAAATTCATATGTTTATATACACAGGAAAAACACAATATTCATTCAAATATTGAATACTTTAAGAGATGTTAACAGAACAAAGCGGGTGAAAACAGAAAACAGAATGGGTTGCATTGCATATTGAAGTTGAGTAGATTCTTCATGTACTCTTTTTAATTCGAATATTTATTTATTCAATTTGTAAATGCAAAAGCACTCAAATTGACGATTACAGTTTGACAAAAATATCAAACGAGTGAGTAAAGTGAATGTATTTAAGAGATGTTAACAGAACAAAGCGGGTGAAAACAGAAAAGAGAATGGGTTGCATTGCATATTGAAGTTGAGTAGATTCTTCATGTACTCTCTTTAAATCGAATATTTATTTATTCAATTTGTAAATGCAAAAGCACTCAAATTGACGATTATAGTTTAACAAAAATATCAAACGAGTGAGTAAAGTGAATATATTTAAATATTAGAGAAATGGCTAAAACTTCAGAGAATCAAAGCTAATGAACAAAAATGTGCTCATGTTACATTTATATTATGTGAATAAACATGTTCGCTTATCAATATTAACAACCTACTTATTCCGCAACACAATGTAGTTAAATATCTTAGTGTTCACCTGGACCGGAAGCTAACTTTAAAGACTCACATGGATGCAAAAGTTACTTAGCTGAAATTGAAAACAGAGCAACTAAATTGGCTTATAGTCTATTTACACTAAAACGAAATCTACTTTCAAGCCAAATCTAGTAGATTTTGAGAAGATTTTCCATACTTTATAAATAGATTTCGATTAAATCTCTTAAATCTAATTAGTCCCAAGCAATGCAGCTGTGATTTTGTGCATAAAGTACTTAAAAATACTACGCTGCAAAAAAATGTATACTTTAATGTGGTGTATTCAGTCTCTGCTCAACAAAAAAGTACACTTTAATGTGGTGTATTCAGTCTCTGATAAAATTGTTTTGCCAGCTCGCGTGCATAAATTATTTTTGTGAAATTGATATCTTGCCAGATGTCAGAAAACGAAGATATAAACGATATGGATTTCGTTGTATATTTTAATTCAACTCTACTAGATTTTGAGCTGGTGTAAATATAGTATTATGGGCAGAAATTCTACAATGAAGTTGGATTGCAAACTTATGCTATATACAACGCAATTCTAAAGCATATATAGTGTTATTATCCAACTAAGGTTCACCACCTCCACGTTAATCATTAAAAAAATTCAAAGCCACCAGAATAAAATTCTTTGTACGATTACTGCAGCTCACAAATCCACAAGGATCTGTAGTTCCCTTAGTAAAAGACTAATTTTCAAAGTACTACGACGAAGTAATCTAGTAAGCTAGAACTTCACGAAAATCCTCTTGTAAGCAACATACTTAGTTTTGGCGGCCATACTCGGTTGAAAGAAAGGGATACTTTTGCCACCATCAGAGCGTTAAATAAGTGATTTTATCGTTATAGCTTCTGCAGAATACAACTTTTTGTCTATCATTGGCTGATCTTAAGTAAAACGCAAATTTGTTTAAATAATTTTTTTCGTTTTGTACTAAGATTTGAATACTCATTTTTAGTTTACATTATGAAGATTCAGATGTAATAATCTCCAAGTTTGAGGTCTTTTTTATAAAAAATTTTTAAAAAATTGATTATTAAATTCAATATTTCGTCTTCCCTCGGAAAAAAATCAAAAAAATTTTCCTGAAGAAGAAGATATTGAATTTAATAAACAATTTAAAAAAAAAATTATAAAAAAGACCTCAAGCTTGGAGATCATTACATCTTAATTTAAGGTCGTAAAATTGGGGCAAAGAAAAAATTATGAAGGTTCAATAAAAAAAATGCTCGAAAAGAAATTTGTCTATTATGAGTCTTCTAAGATTATCCAGAATTTCAACTCTACTCAAAAATTTGTTTGTGAAACGTTAGTAAAAAAATTACCTCTTATTGTCTCTATCATAAATCCATATAAGAGAAAATTTTACAGAGAAATCAAAGTGATTTTGTTTGTTTCGATTCTCTGCGATGGCAAGGAGAGCCGTAAAAGTTCACATCTGTATATCAATAATATTGCCTACTATGACTCACAGATACGCAGACACTCACCGAACAAAATCAATTCGGGTAACATATCGCTTCTTTATTGCAACATAATCTTAAGTAAAAAAAGCTTATTTCGAGAAAAACAGTTTTCAAATTTTTAGTTTCCATACAAGTCTTAGTAATTTTTTTTAGAAAATATCTCCTAAAGGAAACAGTTTAAAAATAATTTGAATACATTTTTGGCACAATATAGTACTGTTAACAATTCCACATTGTTAACTCGAAAAACTAATTTTTTGAGATATGACTATGTTGCAATAAAGGAGCGATATGATGTTTTGGACAATTGCCTAAAAAATTCTTGTATGACGCAAAGGAAAATCCAGCATCTGTTATTGATGATTTAACACAGTTAGTGATTTTCACGATGAATCATGATCACGTTCACCTACGGGAGGTGACAGAAAAAGTTACCTCTAATACAAATTACTTAGAAAACACAGATGTCTGCAAAACTGCGCATGAAGTAAATCTACGTAAGTTTAAAAATATTTCGTTGCTAAAAAATATATTTTAATAAAAAATATGTTCTCTTGCCTCAACTAAACAAAGCCAAGAAATTTCTTTAATATAACGCCAACAAATTGTTTTATTTATCGTATAAAGATTATATATTCACAAGGGTGGTTTAAAGGTTAATGTGCTGTTCATAGAACACGGACGAGCACTCATCTAAAAAATTTGATATGGAAATTACTCAAAAAATTTAGTAACTTTTACAAAAATTTTCTAGACTTGTTTCTCGGGTGTGTTCTATGAACAGCATGTAAGGCAACCAAATAACAACATCTATGTCTTTTTATTTTATCAATGAGTTATAAAAATGGAAGAAACAGTTTAAGAAATTGCGATTTAGGATTCTAATAATATCTTTAATAAATTTATTTACCTGTATTGAACTTTGTTTCTTAATAAATATACTTAGTTTAAAAACAATAGGGAATGAAGTATACTGGTATTGTTGTGAATTACATCAAGCGCCTGATGATTAGCTCATATTAATATTAATATTTATCATTCACTAAGCTTATTCTTAAAATTATTTCTTAATTTTTAGTTTGGCATCCAAGCATGTTTTTTAGTTTTTAAAATTATATTTACTTTTACTTTTTGATTCAGTATCCTTTAGTGAAAAGGTTTTTGAGAATTCCCAAAATTGGATTTAGAAATCGCCAAAATCCCCCGGTTTCTTGAAAGCAATATCGCTCTAAGTTCAGATACACATTCCACGGTAAAAACGTGCACCGACTATGAAAATCCAGTTTCAGATCTGTTAGCCAAGCGGTTCCGAGTTTTTTTAGAATTCTCCAAATCGGCTTCACGTATGGCTAAAATCCATTACTTCCCCAAAAGCAATACGGCAACTTCAGATAACCGTTTCAAGGCAAAAACGCGCATTGAAAATACAAAACTGGTTCCGACCCGGTTAAGAAACGTGTTCTGATTTTTTTTTTTTTTTTTTTTTTTTTTGGAAATCACCATAACGGCTTTGGGATTCGCTAAAATCCTGTCAATTCTCCGGAAGCAATACGGCAACTTTACATACGCGTTCCACGGCAAAAACGCGCACTTAGTATGAAAAGGAGTTTCCGAACCGGTCAGAGAACTTATTTCAAGTGTTTTCGGAATTCCCAAAATTAGCTTCAGGAATCGCCAAAATCTCATCACTTCCCCGAAAGCAATATGGCAACTTAATTTTTGCACTAAAGCGGCAACACTGTATATACAATTTTATATACCTACATATGACCATTAATATTTCAGATACACGTTTCGTGGCAAAAACGCGTACCGAATATGAAAAACTGACTCCGCACCGGTTAGCAAAGCGGTTCCTAGTTTTTTTTTTTTTTTGAGCTCTTAGTATACTTTAGAGAAGCGTTTTTAAGTCTTTTGGGAAGTCCCAAAATCGATTTCAGGTATTTCCAAAATCTCCCCCACTTCCCCGGAAGCAATACGACAAATTCAATTTTTGCACTAAAGCGGCAGCCCTGTATATACAATTTTATATGCCTAGTAGGTAATAATTACTCATACATGTGTTTCCAGAATGGCAAACATATAAACAAACACGCAAGTGAAGCTAATATAAACGTGCTAAAGAGTGAAGTTTCCTCGCCGAACTTGAATACAGAAAAACAAAATTAAAGTTTTTTTTCGTACAATTTTTCTAGACGGTATGTGTTTTATTAACTGCTTCTACTCTTAAATCGTATCGAGACGGAACGTATTGGAAAAACAGAAAATCTCATTTGGGGAACTATTGAAATGCCTACAGTAACCAGAAATATAAAGATCCATGAAAAGCTTTATGAAAAAATTTCCAACTAGTTGAAACTACTAAAAGAATGTAAGGAAAATTATGAAAACAAGCTAATCCGAGAAAAGAAGAAATTTCTAAAACTTTGCAATATATTAAGTATAAGACCACTTGCGGACAGCTCAGTGTGTCGCAAGGCCACGCTAGTCCTTCAAAAGTCATCACAGTTCAGACTCCACTTTGCTAGCTATCGTGAAAACAAAACATTGAATATAAAAATCATTTTACTCGTAAATTTTCTGCTAAGTCATGATGTTTTATATAAAAAAACAAACAATTTACTAGAGGAACTTAAGTAAAAACATTGCATTATTAATCTAAAAGCATTTTCACTTAAAAAACAAGAATCATCCATCAACAATTCTGAATTGCAATTAATGGAATTTACTATTGTACCAATTTAAAAAATTTAATTGCTCGCATTTAATTTTTTCAATTAAATTTTTTCATGAAACGATTTTTAGCACAGCAAAACAATTTATTTTTTAATCAGCAGGAATATTTTTTCAATAAAAAAAAGTAGAACAGCAGCCGAAATAACTTAAATGCAAATATTTATTTGTTTTATATCTCTGCTTATCTGCTAAAATAAACATTAAATCAACTCACAAAAATAAATATTTATTTTTTAATGAACGGATTATTAATCAAGATTTTTAGTATTATAGCTCAAATAGTTATTAATTTTTTTGGTTAGTTTTTCCTACTTGCTAAAGTTAAGAAAGAATGTTGCTAAATTGTAGACTTGCAGCTGTTGAGTAGATTCATCAGCCTCTCATAGGTCATGACCTACAGGTAATTGCAATGTAGACATATTCTATTTACAGCAATGTTTAATTAACTTAACTATCTAATTTTGACCAAAACCACAAACATTTTTAAATTCTTATAACACACTTTTTATTGTATTATTGCTTTTTCAAGCAACTTAGAATTCAACCACCAGGCTGGTGTTTTCTTGCAGTTATTGAAAATGATAACACAGTCAACTAAAATGATAATACAGATTTGAAACGATAAAGTTAAAAATTAGTATTGTTGCTTTAGTAAATTTCTAACAGCCAGAAGAAATTACAAGCCAAGTTGTTGTTTCGCTGCAGGTATTAAAAATGATAACACAATCAACTAAAATGATAATACAGATTCGAAACGATAAAGTTAAAAATGAGTATTGTTGCTTCAGTAAATTTCTAACAGCCAGAAGAAATTACAAGCCAAGTTGTTGTTTCGCTGCCGGTATTAAAAATGATAACACAGTCGACTAAAATGATAATACAGATTAAAAATGATAATGCCAAAAACGAGTATTGTTGCTTTATTGCACCTCTGACAACTGAAATTTCAACCCAAGCTGGCATTTTTTTGCTGGGTACTAAAAAGTCAAATAAAATGATAATACAGGTACAATGTCGTTGTTTTTTCCTGATAATTCGTCTGCCTTGTGCAGATTTCTTCAGGAACATTTGTTTCAGTTGTAGAAAACAACAAATAAAAAAAAACCAAAAGAATTCGGTTTCGAAAGCGTTTGTGTGTTTAATTTTATCAATAGTGCCAGTGAGTGCTTAGAAATGTAACATACCTCCTTAGAGATTAGGCAAAGACATTAAGTTATATCTGTATGCATTTGTATCAGGATCAGTATCTGAAGGTGCAATTTTCAGCTGGATAAGTTTATGGCCAACACTCAAAAGCTTAAAATCAACATTATACATCAACCATTGCCAACAGTGTAATGAAGAAGTGATTGAAAATTTTGCTACAAGAATAGGAGCCTGACGAGTTAGTAATGAAATCACTTAATAGACACAATCTTAAATTTTTAACTAATGCTGAACTTGCTGTCTTTGGTCCATTCTCAAAACCATGGCACACTTTTTGAATTTCGCATTTCTTAACAGAGGTGTCCTAATGCAGAGAAGGATATTAGTTTTTCAATATATCACGCGAAGAATTGGTGTCACTCAATTCTTCATTTCATGTAGAGCAGCTCTGGGCTGAAGCACAACTTTTGCGTCGTCGTAATAATTTCTTAAGTGCGGTCAGGCTTGTTGTTCGACCATCGAGAGTTTTGCGTCTCGCTCGCACTAGTTAATGGTTTATCTCATCTAACTGTATTGGTTTACAGTTTTTCTAGAAGTATTTTGTTGCTAACCACGCTGCATTTTCCTATGTAAAGATATAGGTCGTTGTAATTAGTCATAGCGGCGTTACCAGTGGTACTATTAGTATCATCTTAGTCATATGGTCTTCGTCACCCCATTCATGATTTGCATCCCATACAAATTTACTTTGCAACTATATGGTTAAATAAATAAATATCCTGAAGACTCTTTATCACAATTACACTTTAACCCGGAAAATTTAAGATGGTATTTTGTGAAATTTCATTAAAGCTTAAATATTATTTAACACTTAACAATTCACCGCTCAGTTGTCGTGTAATTCACAAGTATCTCGCTGAAAAGACTTTATCAAATTGCTAAAACAAAAAACAAATTAATAAACAGTCACTGAAAATTGCATCTTCAGAGAATTAATATACCCTTATACAAATGCATACAGATATTACTTAATGATTGACTGCTTTGTAGGTCTTTGCCTAATCTCTAATGAGGTATGTTGCATTTCTAAGCACTCACCGGCACTATTGTTAAAATCAAATACACAAAGCAAGCACATTTTCACTATTGGAAACTATTATATATTTACACATCAACAACTAACAGGAGCACGTTGCTATTAAATTTAAATGAAATAATCTCAAACCCAGAGGTAGTAACTATTAAACACATTAGCACGTCTTATACAAGTCACTTGTGATGCAGCATTAAAGCAAATAAAACGTCAAAAGAAGTTGTCATTTCTTTTTAGTAGGACAATAATAAATCAACATGTAGTTAATTCAAATTTAAATACTAATCTCGTTTATACATAAAAGTTATTCGCGAATGAAAATATTAGCAAATACTTAGCTAATTGTGTATACAGCTGTTAATTTCTTAACGGAAACTATTAAAATATTGTTGTAATTTTTAAAAATGACAGATCAGCCTTTGTTGTTATTAAAAAGTAATACCATTTTAGCTGTTTTTGCCTTGCAACTAGTGGTTTTATATTTTAATTTAAAGGCTAGTTTTAGACTATCATACAAGTCATAAGATTTTGATTGGATTTTGTGAGATCTAATGCGAGAAATCTTAGATTATTGTCAACAAATCTAATGTACTATTACATTTTGTTTTCACACCATCACACCTGAAGTAAAAGTAGCAATATGTGTGGAGAATAAACAGTCAATTTGGTAAACGTCTGCGTTTAATATTAAAATTTTTTTTTCTGTAAGAAATGCAACCTTGATCTAATGAAAAATCTTATTAATTTGCTAATTTTTTTTTTTTTTTTTTGAACTCTTATAATTTTTTTAAATTAAAAATTGTTTGGTTTGTACATATGTACATTAGGTTTTTAGTTCAATTTTTTCCTTTCATAAGTTTTTTCTTAAGAAGGATTTTTTTACAATACAAATTTGCTGTGATCAATAATTATTGATTGAAGAAGACAAGAAAAATAATAATCAAATCTTTAGCTGGGGGACAACTAGCTGTTTCATAGTTGCTACACTACTCATCAGCACCCACTGGGATTTGAATTCGGGTCATGACGTAAAAATCTTATTGTTTTAAAAAATTTCTAAAAATAGTGAAGTGTTATGGGATCTCAAATCTCTTGCCGTAGTACACTTATTATTTTTAGTCCATATGGGCTAGTCTGAAATGCTCGTAAGCAGTAGTTAGGCTCTTAAGCTATGTACACACGGTTGTCAGATGTTACAATATTGTAAGATTTGGCAACATGCTGACAATGTAGTGACAATGAAAAATTGTCGCGCAGAAGTAAATTGTGTGTTCAGACGATCGTAAGAAAATCTTACAATTTCATTGTCAGACTTTGGTCTGACAAATAATTCATCTGACAACAAATATTGTCAGATCACATGGTTGTCAGATTGTTAGATGCAAAAAATTGCCAGACATGTTGTAAGGCATTGCCACTTATGTATATCAACAAACATCTGTTTGGCAGTGTTGTCCATCAAACCTTTTTCTGATGATGAATGATGCCATTGTCAGGTGTATTAATTTTACACATCTGACAATTAAAACTGAGCTTACAATACCAGCCAGTTATCTGGCAATGCCGACGAGGAGTGTTTTCACGATTCTCAGATGCCTGACAACATTGTCGTCTTACAATTGATTGACAATGGCTTTTCTGACAACGTTGTAAGTTAAAAATTGGCTGTTCACACGATTGTAATACATTTTCAGGCAATTTTACTGGCAATATTATTAGATCTAACAACCGGCTTCTATTAAAGAAAGTTGTTGCAAAGTTTTGACAAGTCTTCAGCTAACAATAAAAATAAATAAATTAAACACATATGTCGCTAATGAACACAAAACTTAATGTGAAGTTTAAGAAATGTATAGTATTGTATAAAAAACTTCAAACAAAACTGATACGTGTATGAACACCACCCTGTCTGTTTATTGTTAAAGAAAATTAATTATGTTTATGTAAGAAACTGTGTAATTATGTACATGCTAGAACAATGCTTCATGTTGTCATGGTTTATACTATTCATTATGTCCATAATGAAATGTTGATTTTAATAAGGCTTTTGTTGTCATAAAGTCTTTACATATTGGGAAATAATAGAATAAACAAACAGTATAGTTGAGATGTAAACAGTGGGGAAGCCCAGTCAAAACCAAGAGCATTTCGATAGAAATCTTATGTATATATATTTTGTAATATATGTTTTTTTTCAATATTTTTTTTTGCAGGGTACAGCATATATTAAATACTGTACCAATAGATACAAAGCAAAGATTGAAGCAAATCACTTATTATTTATTTTTATTTCTAATAATAAACTCTTTCAAATTCTATTTTGAACTTAACGGAATTTTTGTAAATGCAACTCTACACTTTGTTGTGACATTTCTTTGATGATATATAAATTTGATAATATAATATATAAATATGATAGAACAATTCAAGAGCTATAGGATGAGATACTTACATATACACGATATTCAACCTCAGTTAAGTCTCTGAGTCAAGAAAAATGTGAATCGTCAGATTGAGGTATACCATCAAAACCGTAGCAAGTATTTGGCCAATATTTTGTTTTACACATAATAGTAATAAATCCTTCTAATGGGTGATTTTATAAGAACTATCGGAAATTTAAAAAAAAACACATAAAATTCAGAAAAATGCATGAAATATTTATTTGGATCGATAGTTGGGTCGATATAATTTAATGTTTGAAGATTATTTCATGCAAATGTTGGCCGCGGCTGCGCCTCAAATGGTCCATCCGCTTAGTCCAATTTTGGCATACTATTTCCAACATTTCGGCCAGTATCTCACGAATAATGTTGGCAATGTTGGCTTCCAGTACGTCAATCGAAGCGGGCTTGTCGCTATAGACATTAGCTTTAACATAGCCCCACAAAAAATAGTCTAGAGGCGTTAAATCGCACGATCTGGGTGGCCAATTGACTGGTCCCAAGCGTGAAATAAACTGTTCACCGAACTCGCCTCTCAATTGGTCCATTGTTTCGCGTGCTGTGTGGCATGGGGCACCGTCTTGTTGAAACCACATGTCATGCAAGTCAAGCTCTTCCATTTTGGGAAAAAAAAGTTTGTTATCATCGCACGGTAGCGCTCACCATTCACAATAACGTTGTGATTCGCATCATCTTTGAAGAAATACGGCCCAATGATGCCGCCAGCTCGTAATCCGCACCAAACGGTTGTTTTTTGTGGATGCATTGGTAGCTCTTGCAATGCTTCTGGCTGCTCTTCACTCCAAATACGGCAGTTTTGCTTGTTCACGTATCCATTCAACCAGAAATGAGCCTCGTCGCTGAACACAATTCTTCGATAAAAAAGTGGATCTTCATCTAACTTTTCAAAAGCCCATTCACCAAAAATTTAGCGTTGTGGTAGGTCGTTTGGCTTCAATTCTTGCACCAGCTGTATCTTATAAGGCTTCACACCCAAATCCTTCCGCAAAATTTTCCACGTAGTGGAGTAACAGAGGCCCAATTGCTGCGAACGGCGCCGAATCGATAATTCACGGCCATCACCAACACTGGCCGATACGGCTGCGATATTTTCTTCAGTTCGCACTCTACGTAAGCGTGTTGGTGGTTTAATGTCCAACAATGTAAATTTGGTGCGAAATTTTTTTACAATAGCCCGAATAGAAGCCTCAGTAGGTCGATTAAACTGACCATAAAATGGAAGAAGCGTGCGATGAACTTTCTTAACAGAGCACGCATTTTGGTAATAAAATTCAATAATTTGCAAGCGTTGTTCGTTTGTAAGACGATTCATGATTAAATTATAGACCAAACTGAAGATGTTTGACAGTGACACAAGATACAAAACGTGCGTGAGCTGTCAAAACTAGTGTTGCCAAAAAGATAATAGCAAAAAAATCACTCGTTATTATGACAAAAAATATTAAAATACTTTACTGAATACTATTTATTTCATTTACAATTAATATCATCCATTTTGGTTGCACCACTCATTTATTTATTTATTTTTTTGAATTTTATTCAACGTCAAATTCCTGTCTAAAGTCTAAATTATAAATTTTTATTGTAAAATTTAAGTTTTTCTATTTTTAGGTTTATTATCTAATATTAACATGTATTGAGTTCATGACGTACATACATATATAACAATGCATGCATGTATAATTTATTAACACTTGTGTTCAAATATATTTACAAACATGCTTATGAACAATCATTTGTGTAAACTTTACAATTGCAAACATGTATTAGATTATTGTAAACAATCACATTGACTTGGCCGAGTGAGCATCTGTTCTATGCATAAAATGCAAACAAAAAAGAAAATCAGACTGTTGTAAAAATTGTTTGATTTTAATAAATATTATCTAGACAATATTCAATAATTTATGTGAAATCAATTATTGTTAATCTATCTGTTATTTATGTTAAAAAAAGTTATATTATTTTTACTATTTGTAGGCAATTGCATAATTAATATGAAAATAAGTTTTTATTCTCTTACATATATATTATTTATTTAGTTTATGAGATTTTAAACTCGTGTGGCCCTTTCAGGATACATACATAATGGTTGAGGATAAAAATAAATTTAAAAAAATTTCTGTTGTTAACAACACTTTTTTTACTGGCACCCATTTTGTCAGCTGCTAAGTAATTTATGTTTAGCTTTTGGTATTTGTGCGATTTTAAGAATATACTGACGACCGAACAGCGCTTCCAAATTGTACCAATTTTTTTTCAACTAAATGTCTATAGCTATGTGCTAAGTTTTCAGTGTCCATTTTAAAATTAAAACTCTGATCTATTGATAATTGATTGACATGCCGTTTCTGAAAATTACTTTCAGATTTTGTTTTTGAAACATTTTCAAAATCATTTAAAATGATTTAATCTGGAACAATGAGAAGATAACGCACTCTTCCGGGAATAAACATGCCGATATTTTTGATCTGACTTATGTCTTGCAATCCTTGTTCTTAACTTGTTTTTTTTTTGTGGTATTTCTATGTAAAATACCACAATATTTTGTTATAAAGATATAAATATAACTTCTCTCTTATGATCGTGGCGAATGTTATCTTTCATATACAGTAAATTTTATATAATTTAGTTTATTCTTATTTAGCTAATTACTAATATTTATAAAAATCAAAAAATATAGACAGCTTGTTTTTTATGTTTCATAATTTTCAACATTTCATAGAAGCTACCCTAGACCTCAGTAGACTTGGCAACCTTTCAACACAAAAAACAAGGTATATACATTTTTTGATTAGTGTACATTTCATGTCAATTAAAAAATTTCGATTTGAAATTTATATACCTCAACAAAACACCCTATATTAATTTTGTTAACGATATGACTAGTCCCCAGCTAGCATTTGCAATTGTAGAAAACTTTACTGCAATTCTCATGAAGAGAGTTTATGATCGTCGACGAGCTCATTTTCTACTCGTAGAAGAACGCTCACACTGGAATAACTGCTACACGAGCCAATCCCTCTATGAGATTCTTTCACAACAGCAAAATACCCTTATGTTGATCGTACAGGCAATCGTCTGATATTATCGTGTAGATATTGTCTTACAATTTGTTAAGTAATCCTTATGTGCAATCCTTATGTTTCGCACATTATATATTGTGACAATTTTGTATCATTTCTAACCTATAGTGCAGCCTTTGATCTACTTGTTATAAAATGTACGGGTGCGACCAAACAAACAACCTAAATCAAAGAAAATATAAGACAAAAACTAACAAGCTTACATGATTTAAAGAACACAGAATTATAAAAAAAATCATCCACCCGTGATTTTATTGTTGTTGCATTCTTATTATTGCGTTATCATTATTGTGTTCTTATTGTTGCGTAAGCATGTATGAGAGTGTGCACCTATGTATATACTGGCAATTATATTTGTATTTACATTTAATTATAATTAATAATTATTAATAACTAAACGGTTCATGATGATTATAGAAGGTAATAAAGCCGTATAAAAAGCAGGCAGATCTTCAGCGGAGAGAGACAGTTTAATTTTATATGTCGTACAAGACTGTCTTAAGTTAAAAAAGTAAGCAAGTTCGGTATGTTAATACGGAGCGGTGTTAGGCGTAAAGAAAGTTCTGAATTATTTAAATACTGTGTAACGAACAAGTGTCATTGTCATTATTCCATCTGCAAATGAAGAATCTGCAAAGTGTTAGAGGTAAAAACGTAACAATATTGTATGATTCATAAAATATATAATTCGCGAAGACTCACTCACCACTCGTTGTTTTTAAATTCCTTAAACTTAAAAGCTTGTTGAGCAATCAAGAATAAACTATTATACAAAGTTTGTTTCTTTTTATCTGTAATATAAAAATCAATTAAATAAAAGTAAACAAAGTTTTTAATCATCTAACAGACATTCCAAGATTGAATGGCGAGTGTGTCAGAAAATATGTAAAAAATAAATTAAAAAGTAAATGTTATGGTTATTGTTACTTGTCAGATAATAATCAGAAGTTACTTTTGGGGTTGCTAGTTGGCATGCGTTCATTAAACAGAATTTTTCTGGCAAATATGACACCGAGATAGTTTACTCTACAACTCTAGGCGACATCAATTCCATCGTTTTTTTTTTTACTTTGTACTGAGATGAAAAGCAGTGTTATTTTATTTTGTTTTATTTTATTTTATTTTATTTTATTTTATTTTATTTTATTTTATTTTATTTTATTTTATTTTATTTTATTTTATTTTATTTTATTTTATTTTATTTTATTTTATTTTATTTTATTTTATTTTATTTTATTTTATTTTATTTTATTTTATTTTATTTTATTTTATTTTATTTTATTTTATTTTATTTTATTTTATTTTATTTTATTTTATTTTATTTTATTTTATTTTATTTTATTTTATTTTATTTTATTTTATTTTATTTTATTTTATTTTATTTTATTTTATTTTATTTTATTTTATTTTATTTTATTTTATTTTATTTTATTTTATTTTATTTTATTTTATTTTATTTTATTTTATTTTATTTTATTTTATTTTATTTTATTTTATTTTATTTTATTTTATTTTATTTTATTTTATTTTATTTTATTTTATTTTATTTTATTTTATTTTATTTTATTTTATTTTATTTTATTTTATTTTATTTTATTTTATTTTATTTTATTTTATTTTATATTATTTTATTTTATTTTATTTTATTTTATTTTATTTTATTTTATTTTATTTTATTTTATTTTATTTTATTTTATTTTATTTTATTTTATTTTATTTTATTTTATTTTATTTTATTTTATTTTATTTTATTTTATTTTATTTTATTTTATTTTATTTTATTTTATTTTATTTTATTTTATTTTATTTTATTTTATTTTATTTTATTTTATTTTATTTTATTTTATTTTATTTTATTTTATTTTATTTTATTTTATTTTATTTTATTTTATTTTATTTTATTTTATTTTATTTTATTTTATTTTATTTTATTTTATATTATTTTATTTTATTTTATTTTATTTTATTTTATTTTATTTTATTTTATTTTATTTTATTTTATTTTATTTTATTTTATTTTATTTTATTTTATTTTATTTTATTTTATTTTATTTTATTTTATTTTATTTTATTTTATTTTATTTTATTTTATTTTATTTTATTTTATTTTATTTTATTTTATTTTATTTCATTTTATTTTATTTTATTTTATTTTATTTTATTTTATTTTATTTTATTTTATTTTATTTTATTTTATTTTATTTTATTTTATTTTATTTTATTTTATTTTATTTTATTTTATTTTATTTTATTTTATTTTATTTTATTTTATTTTATTTTATTTGATTTTATTTTATATTATTTTATTTTATTTTATTTTTCTACACTTTTCTAACTTTAATTCACATTAAAGCTTTTTATGCACCAATTGTTGAAAATATAAATAAATAAATTACAAACCTTTTTTTTTTTTTGATTTAGAATATTTGAAACAAAAAAGTTTAGAACGGCATCCACTACATAAATATTTTTATCGATAACTTTGGAAATAAAATGTAAGTTGTCATTTTTGACTAACAAACTGACACTGACATGACTGACACTTTGTCATGACGTTTGTGCTGCATGTATTTCCGTCGTACGCGTCCAGGCGTCCTATGCTTTTTGTATGATGTGTAGCTTGTCTCATACAATTGGAATGGTTCTTTTTTTTTTTTTTTTTTTTTGCAGACGCTTAGAATGCGTTAATGTATATAACGCGTGGTGTGGACCTTCAGCTTAAACCGGGACTGCGTAACGCACGACCCCATGGAAGATTGATTTCATTATACTCTTTTTATTACTAACATTCTATCATGAATTTCTATTTGTAAAAACATACAATAGATTAATTAAATTATTGCAGTTATTTATTAATTCTCAAACTTTTCCAAAAATAAAAACCCTTTAAAAATATATTATTGCTTTGTTTCCTTATAATTTCCTCAAATTAATACCGATAAGTGCTTTTGAAAATTTGTGATTGAAACACATTTATGACAAATCCTCACAGACCTTAAGTTTTACATTTTGGCCATTTAACAGTAATTAATATTAATGTTTAATTTACGAGAATAATTAAACAATATTAGTATTTATAGTTTTATTAGTTAAATAAATATTTATTTGAATGAGGCAACTAATTAGCTATTGCAATTTTAATCATATTTCTTACTAATCTTAATTAAACAACTAATTGTACATTGTTGTAAATAAGCGTCGGTGTAAACGTTGAAAAATATTAGAAGCAGGGCAACCCAAAATTTTAAATTTTTTTAGAGGCAGATTTTTACATGTTGGGGCAGACAACGATTTTTGAAAGAATTTATTGCATACCTGCTTTTTAAAATAATATTTTTAAAATCCTATAACGTTTAATAATTACTGAAAGTTACAACAATAGTTCTGTTAGGCAATTCATATTGATATTAAACATCCATTCAAAATCTCGTGCTCCGGTAAAGTCCATTTTTGGCTAAATAAAAACGTAAATAACCGAGTTTTTGGGCTATTCACTTACCTTTCCTTGCTATCATTATTATTGTTCTCGGATATGCGGTCTTAACTAAAACCCTATTTTAAATTAAGATCCCTGCAATTATTACAGTACAAGGGCCAGTTTTGGGTCACACTCGATTCTAAAGAAAGATCCTTGTAAATTACATTTATGTAGATGTGATAAAATGTAAACCTTTACGAATATTTATAGGATTTTGAAATAACAGGGGGTATATATTGAAATGAAATATAACTAGGCATGAAATAGATTTTTCCGATTTTTATTTGTAAGACGCATACATACCACATATATATCGCTCCTTTATTGCAACATTCATATCTAAAAAAATGAGATTTAACAATGCAGAATCGTTAACAGCACTACCTTTTATATTGTACTAAAAATTTACTCAAATTACTTTTCAACTGTTTCCTTTAGGAGATATTTAAAAAAAAATTTACAAGACTTGCATGGAAACTAAAAATTTGAAAGGTGTTTTTCTCGAAACAAGCTTTTTTTAGTTATGACTGTGTTGCAATAAAAAAGCGATATACAATATCGCTTAAAAGTTGATGGCTTGTAACCGCGAAGTAGTTTTGACGGCGTCTGTCTGATCTGTAGTTTATTATTCCATTAGGTTAGGTGGGCAGGCTGCTGGAACCCCAAGTATAACCCAGCTTGTCCAGCTCACTTGGGTCCAGTCGTTATAATCGCAAAGTTAGAGAATCGTACAGTTTCCTCTGTGATTGCCTGAAATAAAGATAGAAAGTTTGGAGAAATATAAAATGGGGCATATAGTTACAGTGGGGTGGGGAAAGGTGGGAAACCGCTTAGTGTTGCAATACACGTTATATACTAGACATCTGTTACACTTTATGACTTTATCTAACCGCGGTTAGACTGATTAGATTGACTGAGGCTAGACATGCCAACACGCTGATAGGGGTTGTTGGCAAAACAGATCTGCGTTCCTTTCCCCTTTGTCCCTTTTTTTTTGGATAGTTCGTCGTAACGTATTTCGATAGTATAACGATCCCTCTTTCCATTGGTACCAAACTTATTGCGCTTGGACGAATTTATCATAGAAATTTTTGATGTGAAAACATATTCGAAAACAAATTTTTGCCCCAAAAGTTGAATTTATCAAAAAAATTTCGATGTACCAAAAAATTCGAAAAAAAAATTTTTCCCAAAAGTTGACGTATTTCGATAGTATAACGATTCCTCTTTCCATTCATACCAAAATTATTAGACTTGGACGAATTTATCATAGAAATTTTTGATGTGCAAACATATTCGAAAACAAATTTTTGCCCCAAAAGTTGAATTTATCAAAAAATTTTCGTTGTACCAAAAAATTCGAAAAAAAATTTTTCCCCAAAAGTTGACGTATTTCGATAGTATAACGATTCCTCTTTTCATTCATACCAAAATTATTGGGCTTGGACGAATTTATCATGGAAATTTTCGATGTGCAAAAATATTCGAAAACAAATTTGTGAGGTTTTTGCCGTTGATGGAACTATGTCCAAGTACCCATTTTAGGTTTAAGTTTGAATGTCTCATCTTGTTTAGAGATGTCCAGCATTCTTGGACTAGATTGGAATTCATGTATATTAAGAACAGGATGTTGATGGCGCCTTTGCGGTCCGTTATTATGATGATATCCCTGCTTAATATATTGTTAAACGTCAGACATTTACCAGCTTTATTTATAGCCAATATTTCAGCCTGCACAACATTATATCCGTCCGGCTATTTTAGTGTTGAATTCTTCTATATAGGCCCAACTCTTCTTCCCTTTGAGATTCGTCCGTGTAAACATGAAAAGCTCCAGATTCTGAAGGAGATTCCTCGATTTGGCAGCAACAGCTACTTGAGAGGAATGCTTTTCGGATGCAGTAGACAAGTAGATCGTGGATTAGGTCCCTTTGGATATCAAGCATATTAGCATGTTCCCATGATCTTGGGGTCCGAATTCGTGTTGCGTTCAGACTCATCGCTGTTTTAAGTGCTATTTGCCTGACTTCCAAGTCACATGGCATCTAGATCATAAGCGCAAGAAGTGCTTTGGTTAGTGTTGTCCTCATAGTCCCTGTGGTTAGTGTTGCCATGAACTGACTTTCTCAATTACTTGAGCCATAATACCCTCATATATTACATGATTGCGTCAATCGATCAATTTTGCGCGAAAACCTATTTTTGCCAATGAAGCTCATCTCTGGAAGAATGAATATTAACAAAGTTGCCATATAAGATATGACGCCAATCCGTTTTTGTCGATGACCATTGGCCAAAATTTCAATTTCTTATGCTCGCGAGCAGAGAACTCAAAATTTTTCTGCTGCAAGGCGCTGACATGTACTCTAGAAAAAACTTCGAGTATAAAAATTTTCGTGATAAACAGGAACACATACATTCAGTTGTTGCTTGGTTAGCATTTCAACAAAGATCATCAAATTATTTGCTATTTAGACTTTGCTGAAGGGTTGGTTTTCAAAATTACAGTTCGGTTTTTGATGTTTCTAGCATAAACGTATACTATACTATGATTAGGTGTGGACATCACATCACTGCTCTAGAGTCATTTTCTTTACCTTGACAACTTGTCATAACAGCACTTGCGCCGATAAACTTTTTTATATATTCCTTTTTAGAAAGTTGCGTTTAGTTGGCCTAATGCCAAAAGCAAATAAGCGTCAACTTATTGTAAATAATAACAAATTTTTACTAAACACTTTGTGTGTATACATTTCTTCTGAGTCATACTTTTAATTTAAAATTGTAGTTAATCGCATCAAAACTTAATGATTTAAATTTTCATAAATTGAAAAACAAAAATCCGGCTTCCCTGATCATAAGTGTTTTATTGTACGCATAGACTGTTGTTGTTGGCTGTAATAGGAAGCAATGCAAATTTGTTTTCGTACAATGGAAATGTTAAAATATACAAATTAATCATATGGCTTACACACACATACATAAATGCATTATTTGTAGCTCATACAACAACATAATAAATGAACATAAATTTTAATATCTCCTTATCTTACTTAATGTATTGTCTGTACACATAAGTTATCGCATGTTTGTATGTGAAACTCTTTTGTAATAAGTTAGAATGATTTTAAAGGTATTATTGTAGATATGGAAAAGAACTGCAAAAGGTCAAGAAGAGAACAAACAAAAGTCAAAAATTTTAATATAAAAAAGGATAATTAAAAATAAAATTAATGTTTTTGAATTCAAAATCAAGCATTAGTTTTTGAATATAAGAGAACTTTTTAAAAAGGCAAACCTGCCAAATAAGAAAATATGATGCTTTCTTTTCTTTCAATAAAGAAACCTCGTAAAAACTGTTGCAAATGAGGTTTGGCCACTTTAAAAAACATTACTTGCGTAATGTTTGTTGTAGTATTCTATTTACTTATAAATGGAGGTCAAACCATAACGCGCGATATTCATTGTATAAAGCACCTTAACATCAAGTTAATCACAAAGGGAACGATCTTCAGGACCCAAGTGAGCTGGAGAATCCAGGGGGGTTACTCTCTATTGCGATGCGAAAGTGAGTTCGATGCGAAAGGTAAATGCGATAAGAGTATAATTTGGTACTCTGTTCCATTTGCGCAAACCTTTTCGCGAAATAGTTTGAAAATGAACCAACGCTGGTACCACAAAATAAACAATAGCGAAAAATAATAAAATAAAATGTGCGAAAGGAAAAAATTAAATGCGAAAGAAAATTACGAAAACGCAATACAGAGTACCAATTCTTCGATTTTTCTTTCGCATTGCAATAGAGAGTAGCCCCCCAGGTACTTTTTGGAGCATTCAGTGGCCTGCCTACCTAACATCAAATTGTTTGCCCAATTTATTTATTTCAGTATTTGGCACATTCATTCGTGGAGACGTAAAAGTGTTTTATGCGAATAGGTGTTCAAATCATATCGCGCAGTTTATTATATTTTTCAACTTATTCTTTCATCTTAGTGAATTCGTTAACAGGGTGTGTCATTAGTTTAAAAGCTTGTTGAGCAATCAAGAATAAACTATTATACAAAGTTTGCTTCTTTTTATCTGTAATATAAAAATTAATTAAATCATTTTGTACTGAGATGAAAAGCAGTGTTTTATTTTATTTTATTTTATTTTATTTTATTTTATTTTATTTTATTTTATTTTATTTTATTTTATTTTATTTTATTTTATTTTATTTTATTTTATTTTATTTTATTTTATTTTATTTTATTTTATTTTATTTTATTTTATTTTATTTTATTTTATTTTATTTTATTTTATTTTATTTTATTTTATTTTATTTTATTTTATTTTATTTTATTTTATTTTATTTTATTTTATTTTATTTTATTTTATTTTATTTTATTTTATTTTATTTTATTTTATTTTATTTTATTTTAACAGGGTGTGTCATTAGTTTACATCAGCACTTGTATAGACGACCTTATCTGGTGTTAGATTAACTCCACAGAGTGAGTTATTCATGATTCACTAGCGCCCCCTTTTCACTTGTAATTAGCTCCTAGCAATTCCCAGGAATATATTTCAATATTAGAGAATGGCTATAACTTTGGAAAATCAATGTTAGCAAACAAAAATATACTTACCATACATTCACCCTGCGTAAACAATCATGTTCGGCTATCAAAACTAGCAAATCATCTCTTCCGCAGCACAACGAATTAAAGTACTTTGGCATTCACCTCGTCTGTAGGCTAACGTGGAAGTCTCACATTGATACATAAGTCACTCAGTTGAAATTAAAAGCAGCGCAACTAAATTGGCTTATGGGCAGAAATCCTACATTGAAGTTGGATTGCACACATTTGGTATAGAATGTAACTCTAAAGCCTATATGGTGCTAAGGAATTCAATTATGGTGCACCGCCTCAATGTCAAACATTCAAAGTTCTTTGAACGATTACGGCAGCTCCAGGTATATAAAAAAAACTCAAGAATTCTCAAGGATCTGTGTGTTCCACTGGTAAAAGGCGAATTTTCTAAGTATGCTACAAGGTATATCAGTAAACTCTGCGGTTTACCCTAAATCCTCTTGCACGCAACATATTTAATTTTGGCGGTAATACTCGGCTGAGAAGAAGGGATACCTTTTCCACCACGAGAGCGTTAAATAGGTGACTTCACCTATGTAAGCTTTTTGCCTAACATTGGCTTTCCCCCGGGGAACAATTTTTGCCTTGGCGTACTCCAAACCAGAACACTGTCTTTTTCAGGTAAAGAGAGGAAGGAGTCCCTCGTTTGTTGTAGCAAATAAAACTATAGGAATTTTTATTGAATTTTTGATGAACTTTTTTAATTTTTTTAAATTAAATTTTTGGTTTGTACATTCGTAAGAAAGATTTTTTACAATACAAATCTGCTGTGATCAATAATTTTGATTGAAGAAGAAGGCTTAGTGGTTAAAGCAGTAGATCATGATACGTCATGTCCCGAGTTCAAATCCCAGTGGGTGCTGATGAGTAGTGTAGCGACTACGAAACAGCTAGTTGTCCCCCAGCTAAAGATTTGATTATTATTTTTCTTGTCTTCTTCAATCAAAATTATTGATCACAGCAGATTTGTATTGTAAAAAATCTTTCTTAAGAAAAAAACTTAAGAAAGAAAAAACCTGAACTATAACCCGTTGTACGAATGTACAAACCAAAAATTTAATTTAAAAAAAACTCTAGGAAGCCACATGACTTATATTGTGTTGCTTTCCACAACCCTTACCAAATGGGTAAAAGTTTGTATATATTGGCAGAACGGGGATCAACACACCCGCGGGTGGTTCTGATTGCAGTTCAACTCGAACTAATCATGGTTGAGGTGCCTACCTTGGCTGGAACGTTCTGGCTGTGGTTTAAACCTAAAAACCCAGGAACGGGAAGTTAGTATCCCCGATAATTATTAGTTCATGGCTTTTTTTGAGACTACCAATCTCCGGATGGTCTGTTGCTTTTACAGCAAATACCTGTACTGTAAGGAACCAGTGGATGAATGGATGGTCGACGGGTGAGTTGGTTCGGCCTACCAATTCATTCCATTGCTACAGGAAGAATTAGAAAACCCGAACAAAGGGTTGCCCATATGGCAACAAACATATGGCAAGAATTGCTACCTGTGTATGTCTGGTAAGCCACACGGAGGCACTGGTGAATCGTGAATTATTCACTCCGTGGAATTCGTCCATCAACTGATGTTAATGTTTGCACTCACTGGTATTGACTGGGATTTTTGAGTTTTTTATGTCAAATATTAAGATTTGTATAATTATTGTTAGTTCACATTATAAAGATTCAATAAATAAATAAAAGGTAAAAATATAAAAGAGCATAAGGATTTTCCATGGAATATTTCATGAACAATTAACAATAATTTTTTAATTCTTAGTTATCAGTTTAATTGATAAATTAAACCTGAACCAAAACAACACAATATAATTCAACGTCAAAGCAACAAAAAAAAGTTAAGCATTTGAAACACGTAAAATATTTTAAATGCAAACAATGTTGGCAAATGTCGAGACAAGGAGCACTGTTCAATATGCTCATTAAAAAATATATCAACGCAAAAAAAAAGTGTATATCATATAAAAAATAATTAAGTATTTTTTTATGAAGCTAAAACCTCAAAATTATAATAAAGTAATTAAATTTAATACCTGGGTGTCATATAAGTAATAAACAAAACTTACACACAACAGACGCATACGTGTACGCTGTATGAGCAAATGTTGTAAGTATGTGTATGCAAATGTAGGTATGTAAGTGTTTATGGTGGTGTTGCCATACATCATACAGTTAATAACATTACTTATACGCTAACAAACTTTAATTAAATTGAAAAGTTTACACATACAACAACAAAAAAATGTTTATTTAATTATAAAATACATGTGAGAGCTGAAAAAAATATGAACAGTGTTCTTTATGAAAAAATAGATTTCAACGCACACAGATACAAAAAACAAAAATGTCTCTTCATCCGTCAGAATCACACAAAGTTTTTAGCATGTGTCGTAGTTCATGTATGTGTATATGTGGAAAGTAACGGCTTATGATGCAAACACAAAAACGATGTGAAAAAAAACCAGCAAAGGCTTAAGTGA
Organism: Thecocarcelia acutangulata; assembly: GCA_914767995.1. Taxonomy (NCBI): domain Eukaryota; kingdom Metazoa; phylum Arthropoda; class Insecta; order Diptera; family Tachinidae; genus Thecocarcelia; species Thecocarcelia acutangulata. Next base: position 115,080,313 of record OU612097.1, read on the forward strand.
ATTAACCACAAAATTTAAATTATTATAGTTCCAAAAAAAAAAAAAAACAGGGATAGAGAGAGAGAGAATACACCATCAAAATATTAAAAATATTAAAACACCTTCAAAATTATTTAATTCTATTAAAATTTTGTGTATAAAACTACAATCTTTTTTTTAGTTTTTTTCAAAGTGCCCCCAGAGTAAAGGTGTATTATCACATTCAGTGTCATCTTGTAAAAGACTATTCATGAAAAACCCACCAAAAAAACTCTGAATGGCTCAAAGCAAGTTACAATATACATTTAGAAATATTGAGTCACAATCATTGTTGCCAAAGTTAAAAAAATAAGAACAGTTGCCACCTTCATTTATTTATTGAATCTTCAATATGAACTAACAATAAGTACTCAAAGCTTAATACTAAAGATAACAAATTAACTGAAAAAGATGTGCTTTTCACTTAAGTTCAGTTAATGATATAAGAAAAGTTGTGCGTGCAAGAGGAGGTGAAGTTACAGCTTCCTGCTATACCTAGTCGCGTACATCAAAAATTCGTCGTTTAAATGTAACACTGACCAATTTCGTCTTCAGTCAAAGTGCCCTGCACTTTGGTGTAATCTTAAAAATCTTGATTTCTGCAGTTTACAATGTCAAAAACTTTTATTCAAAGTTTTTTTTTATCAAAACAAGTGGCTTTCTCTGTAATGGTAATAACGATTTTTTTGCTATTATCTTTTTGGCAACACTAGTTTTGACAGCTCACGCACGTTTGAATGGTGAGCGCTACCGTGCGATGATAACAAACTTTTTTTTGCCCAAAATGAAAGAGCTTGACTTGCATGACATGTGGTTTCAACAAGACGGTGCCACATGCCACACATCACGCGAAACAATGGACCAATTGAGAGGCGAGTTCGGTGAACAGTTTATTTCACGCTTGGGACCAGTCAATTGGCCGCCCAGATCGTGCGATTTAACGCCTCTAGACTACTTTTTGTGGGGCTATGTTAAGGCTAATGTCTATAGCGACAAGCCCGCTTCGATTGACGCACTGGAAGCCAACATTGCCAACATTATTCGTGAGATACCAGCCGAAATGTGGGAAAGAGTATGCCAAAATTGGACTAAGCGGATGGACCATTTGAGGCGCAGCCGCGGCCAACATTTGCATGAAATAATCTTCAAACATTAAATTATATCGACCCAACTATCGATCCAAATAAACATTTCATGCATTTTTCTGAATTTTATGTGTTTTTTTTTTTTTTAAATTTCCGATAGTTCTTATAAAGTCACCCATTAATAATATTAAGTTGAAATAATAAAGTCTTTATGTAAACTTGAACGAAGTCGTTTAAATGTAACACTAACCACTTTCGTCTTCAGTCAAAGTGGTGTAATCTTAAAAATCTTGATTTCTCCAGTTTACAATGTCAAAAATTTTTATTAAAAGTTGTTTTTATCAAAACAAGTGGATTCTCTGTAATAGTAATATAATATAACAAAAGATAAATAAATAAATAAAACGAAAATTTCAAAGTTTATAAAAAAAAATAGTAGCGAATGCTCCTATTTCAATGATAGTAAATATAGTTTTCCTCTAATTACAACAACAGTGGCCACAAATTAACTCCAAACAAAAAAATTTAACTACTTCCACAGACATTATTCTAATCCACATGAGTATAACAAATTAATACACGTTTTTATTAAATATTTAAACTTTTATAATATATTATTGAATTTAATGACAAATTGGGTATCTGAGAGATAAAAATGAGCTTCCCCTGCTTGCTTTCACGTGGCTTTCACCCAAAAAAAAAAAAAAAAAGCCAGAATAAAAGGTTTGCTTTTGCTTACTGCTACAGGCAATAAATGATGAGGAACAAGTTTCCACTGTTAAATAAAACTTTATAATCCACAAAATATCCAAACCAAATTCCAAAACTACTAGCCGTGCAACAAGCAGCAGTTGCAAATAATTTTGATGTTAATTTTTATTTTAATTTCAGTAGATGTATTTGGTAAACATCAGGTATATTCGGAAAATGTTTGTTTATATTCATTTTACTTTTTAACGTGCATGTATTTGTAATCCTGGTATTAAAATTAGCAACAAGAGCAGGCAAGTCGTTGGTGGGTTGTGGTAAAAGTATAAAATGCCAGCAAAAACTGTGAAAGCAGACGCACAGTGAACAAAAGACGATTTTTGTTTCTAAAATAACAAAATAATCTGTTAAATGTTTACAATATTTATTCCCTCTATTCTGCGAGAGAAATGGCGAGCAAAAAAACTTTGATTATTCATTTGATTTTGATAACAAAAAATTTTATATAAAAAAAAATAAAAAACTGTTATTGATACAATTTAAAGTGAATTCTGCATCAAAGAATAATCAAAAACACACCTGAATGCGTTCTGTCAAAATTTTTCCATTCAAATTGATTTATTTAATTTCTTATAAAATAACTGACCTAGAAACTTTCTCTTTTATCTCATTCCAGGTAAATATGAGCTACACACAGAATTGGCGTAAGTTTTATGAAATTTTTTATAAAAAAATATATAAATATTCCTTGTTCATCTTCGCACACACCCACCAAATCAGCTTAAGATTTAAACAGTCATAACTTTAGTCAGCAAACAATATAAGATTTACGAAACTTTAAGTCACTTTTAAACGGCCCATACACGTTTCAATGCAATTGTGAATTGCTTCTTTCAACTGAATTGAATTGCCCACACACTTCATAAACTGAATTGAGAGATTTTCATTTTACTATTACATTTAATGAAATTATAGACAATTTTGAAAATATATAGCGTTTTCTTTGCAAAACCACTACAAATATAAATTTTGAGACCTGAACCAGGGACTCGAACACACTCAACACAATCGAATTGAAAGGCTTTCTAGTCAACTTGAAAATATCAAAAAATTTTAGTTTTTCTCCAACCAACTCGACAACTGCCAAACTAATCAACTGATAAAGCCATACACACTTTGATTTGGACAACAACCGACTCAGTTGCCAACTGAGTTGAAACGTGTATGGGGTGCTCTAATTATTAGTCTTCTTTAAATAAAGCACCCCATACACGTTTCAACTCAGTTGGCAACTGAGTCGGTTGCTGTCCAAATCAAAGCGTGTATGGCTTTGTCAGTTGATTAGTTTGACAGTTGTCGAGTTGATTGAACAAAAATTAAAATGTTTTGATTTTTTCAAGTTGACTAGCAAGTCTTTCAATTCGATTGTGTTTTGTGTGTTCGAGTCTCTTGATCAGGTCTCAAAATTTATATTTGTAGTGTTTTTTCATAAAGAACGTTATATATTTTTAAATTTGTCTAGAATTTCATTGAATTTAATAGTTGAAAGAAAATCTTTCAATTCAGTTTGTGAAGTGTGTGGGCAATAATCAATTCAGTTGAAAGACTCAATTCACAATTGAATTGAAACGTGTAAGGGGCCGCTTAAGAAATAATATAATTTAAGCTTAAAACCAGCAAAAGTTGTTATTTTGTTATCAAACACACACTATCTACACAGAAAAAAATTTGTTTGCGTGTTCAATAACGAAATTCGTTGAATCAATTAATAAATTAATTTATAGAATTTTTGTTGAACTTTATAATTTTTAAATTAAATTTTTGGTTTGCACATATACATCGCGTTTTCGTTCAAGTTTTTCCTTCTTAATTAATAAATTGTTTGAATGCGGTCCAGTAAAGGGATTCGTGGATTCAAACAAAAGTTTAGTAAAAATAATTATTGATCGAAAACAACAATTTTTTTTAAACAACAACAAAATACGATATCCAAGGTTTTTTTTTATATTTATGTATAAGCATACAAATAATTTTTTCAGACAAAAATTTTGTTGATTATATTTTTACTAAAATTTTTTCTGTGTATGCAGAAAAAATATAGTAAAAATAAAACCAATAAAATTTTTGTCCCAAAAAATTATTTGTAAGTTATCATATCATTTTGTTGTTGTTGAGAAAAATTTTGTTTTCGTTCAATAATTATTTTTGCTAAATATTCTTGCTCGAATCCACGAATTTGTTAATAGGTTTGCACGCAAACAATTTATTAATTGATTCAGCAAGTTTTGTTATTGAACATAGAAAAATTTTATAATAATAAAAATAAAATTTACAAAAATGTCTGAAAAAACCGTTCATATGCTTGTATGCACGTATACAGGGTGGGCCATAAGGATCTTAATGTTTTAAATGAAAAATAAGAAACCAATAGCCACATATTTATAAAACTATTTATTACGAAAGTAAAAGAGATATACAGAAAAAATTATAGTAAAAATAAAATCAACAAAAGTCCTTAAATGTATTGGTGTTTACTCTTCCATATAGAACTTGTGGGCACCACTTCCCTAAATTATCAGCTATCGTATTGTTCTCTTAAGGTTTCGAGCACTTTACTGCATAAATGATAATAAGTTCAAATATATATTTATGAATTTTGCGACACCTTCTATAAACTTTGCAAAGCCATAAAAAATATACATATTTGCTTGAAAAAATTTAATCTTTATTTGGGTAGAATGAAGAAAAAAAAATTTTGGGTGGTTTACAATTCTGCTGATATTTGGCCACATTGCACCGCTAAAATGTGACAGTGCGTCGATAGGTAAGTTGGTAGAGTGTTCGACTAAAAGTCTCCAGGTTGCTGTTTCATAGTATGGACGAGGACTACTTCTTTTCGCTAAAAGTTTTCCTATTTGCTACACAAATACGAAAAACGTATAAAACGCGTTACGACAACATATTTTATTATAAATTTAGGCTAACAATTTCACTGTGCATCTATTTAGAACAGAGTCAAATTGGCAAAAGGGAGGCCAGAAAAAATCAACAGGCTTAGTTTCACAATATGAACGTGAGGCATTATTTATAATACAATTAAGTTCACTAGCAACAAAATGAGCAAATACAATACCTAGAATTAACTTGGGTAAATTAGTTAAAAAGTTCTTTTTTCCCCCCCTATTTTGCATTTGCATGAACACAAGAACAAAAACAATTATGAAAATGCATTATATCATATAATATTGTAGTTGAACAATATGGTTGGGTAGATATAGTATTTAGTTTGTATATTGGTTGTAGCTGTATTATTTTTATTATGACGTGAACTTTTAAAACTTAGAATTTTCAATATTAACAATTAACTTATAATATCCAATAAAATTGTAGTAACAAACAACCTGATTATTCTTCAAAGCAACGATATTTTTACTGTTATCATTCCATTTTTTCACGGACCAGTACTCAGGGGATAACTCTTGTGTATTGTAATGGAAATAGGGAAATATACTATAAAAAGGTGGAAAGAAGGACTTTGACTTGACCTTCCAACGTTATAAGTCACAGGAAACACGTCCACTTGCAACATATTCCATAGACGTACCAAACGGCTAAAAAACGTATGTTTTACGATTCGCTCGGCAAACGACCACAAATAGGGAAATATGTTACGAGAACGTGGAAAGAAGGACTTTGACTTGACCTTCCAACGTTATATGTCACAGGAAACACGTCCACTTGCAACATTTTCCATAGACGTACCAAACGGCTAAAAAACGTATGTTTTACGATTCGCTCGGCAAACGACCACAAATAGACGAGCCCTGACGTTGAACGTGTCCAACGTACAAGTAAAAAAAAATCCGTTGAACGTTCGCCAAAAGTGTCCCGCAACAGAGCCAATGAGTCCCTTCTAGTATGGGATGGGACTCAATCTGCTTGAAACCATAACTGTGGATGGTTTTCTATAGCTGGCCGTAGGAAATTGTCCAGCGCAACTAACGGTAACTGAAGCTCCATGTGCATACTCAAATAATTAAGGGACCAATTACCCTTCCCAAGACGAAACGCCGTGCCAAACAGTACACTGAACTGGGTGTAGTTGTTTCTGATGGACTATCCTTGAATTCTCAGTAGCCTGTGACCTACGATTTTGCTTGTTTACAAAACTATTCAATTAGAAGTGGGTTTCAATGCTCATTATCAAAATGTGAATGAAATTGCGATATTGTTCTGCCTTTTGTCGAAATTAAATGACATAATTAAGACGCTGTTCGTAGTATATCGGCTTCAGTTCTTAAACAAAATAAACCTTATACGGAAACATGAGCAATGTGGCCAAAATCCTCTGAACAGCCTTCCGCGATAGCCCCAGTTTTGCCTAAAGTCTTCTTGTTGATATTTCTGGACTATCCTGCACGTTCTTCCGTGTGGGTTGTCGAAAATTTGCAACCAGGCAGTTTATTGTAGGTGCTGAAAGTCCAGTGCTTTATTATTATTATTATTATTGGATGGGATAGGGCTCTCATCGGCCATTTGCACTGCGACCAATGGTGATCTATTGTGCGTCCCTTGCCCCATTATGGGTTGAGTATGTCAAGAAAACGGACAAGCTCCATCATAGGGAGTGATATTAAGTCACATTCGCTTAACATATAAGCTTGTAGTTGCCTATATCTTCTGTGTCCCAGTGCTCCACATTGGGTGATTAAGTGCTCCATTGACTCCTCTTCATCACCGCAGAATCTGCAAATGTCTGTGTTGGAAATTCCCATCCTATGCAGGTGCTTGTAGCAGTTATAATGACCTGTAAGTGCACCTGTCAATGTTCTGAGACTTTTCCTGTCCAGTTTTAGAGCACGTTCGGCTCTCTTTTTATCAAAGTTTAGAAATTTCTTGGAGTATTCAAGACCAGCTGTCTCGTTCCAATGTTGTTCAACGATGGACACCGTCCATTTATTTATCTGTTCATTCAGGAGACCCTTATTGAAGCCAAAAGTTGGAGTGGGTCCAATAAAAGTCCCCTCTGCTCCTTTCTTGGCATAAGTGTCAGCCATTTCATTGCCATGATGCCCTTCATGTCCTGGCATCCAGATCAGAGTGACCTGGTTCTGGCTTGAAAGTTCATTTAGTCTGTTGTGACACTCCAGTACTAACTTGGATGTGAAGACACAACTGCTCAGGGCCTTCAGCACTGATTGGCTATCGGAGAGTATTCCAGTGCTTACATTGAAGAAAGAACGATAAGAATGTTGCTTCCAACCAATTGACCTTTGATTTTTGATCGCTTATCACATTAAAGAAATGACGATAAGAACGTTGCGTCCAACCAACTGACCTATCCTACTGTACAGTATTCCATGTTAAATTCTCTACATCTTCTTTACAAGGTTCTAAAATAAAATTAGAAAATACACATAAACTAAAAAAGGTATCGAACTTTCAAATCATAATGATAGTTCTGCGCCACCCTGTTTACGAGTATGTATGCGTATGTATACTTATAGTGTTTTATATTTGCTTTTAGCTTTTTAAAATAGGAAATTCATTGCAAAACAGTGAAATGCTTGCAAGGGGTAAGTTTAAGGTTGAAATATCCTATTTTGTAAAACAAATACACGTACATAAAGGGTGTTTTTTTAAGCCCGATAGAACTTGAAATTATAAAAAATAACACAAAAAATTAAATTGTAATCAAAATTTTTTTTTATTCGAAAGATCAATACGTGACATTAACATTTGAAAATGATTTCGGGCATATGGGCACCGCGGCTGTTCTTGACGAAGCGCATTCTGGACGTCCAATTTTGGGCCACTTTTTCGAGCACTGCTGGCCGTATGTCACGAACAACACGAACAATGCTGGCCTCCAAGGCGTCAATTGTTGCTGGTTTATCAGCATAAACCAGTGACTTCACGTAGCCCCACAGGAAATAATCGAGAGGTGTCAAATCGCACGACCTTGGAGGCCAATTGACAGGTCCATTTCTCGAAATCAACTTATCGCCAAATTTTGATTTCAGTAAGTTGATGGTTGCGTTCGCCGTATGGCACGTAGCGCCATCCTGTTGAAACCACATCTCCTCCGGATCAATGTCATCCATATTTTCAAACAAAAAATCATTGATCATGGTGCGGTAACGATCTCCATTGACCGTAACGCGAGCTCCGACCTCATTTTTGAAGAAATAAGGTCCGATGATGCCACCAGCATGAAAACCGCACCAAACAGTGCATTTTTCTGGATGTAATGGAGTCTGTAGGGTCTCTTGTGGATTGGTCTCACTCCATATGCGGCAATTTTGCTTATTAACAAACCCGTTAAGCCAAAAATGCGCCTCATCGCTGAACACAATTTTGCGATAAAACAACGCGCGAATCGACGACTGATTTTCAAAGTAAATTTGGATAATTTCGTAGCGTTGTTCAAGCGTGAGTCTATTCATGATGATTTGTCAGAGTATACTGAAACAAATAAAAAAAATGTTTCATCAAAATTTAATTTTTTGTGTTACTTTTTACAATTTAAAGTTCTATCTAGCTTAAAAAAACACCCTTTACAATGCAGCAGCCTAAATGAATGAGCGAATGTGTGGTGTGTGCGTGTGTGTAACCAACATCAAGAACAGGAAATGCTGCCATTGTTTAAAAACGAAACGTGTACAAAAAGTGGTCGTTTGTAAATATTTTTAAGCCCACAGAGCAGCATATATTCGTATGTGTGTATGATGTGTAAAAGTATTTCAAGTGTGGATGTGTTGGAGTGTGTTTTGTGTTCATTTAATATTTAAACGTTTCAGTTTTTTTTTTTTTAACATTTTGTCATTTTATTTTCCTGACTCTTGTCAAATAGACCGCACAATTGTAGATGTTAGTTAAATGTTTTTATAATTGTTGAAGTGGGTAAAATAAATACTACACATTCACGTATTTGTAAACACACAAGTATTAGCGGTGTTCATTAAAAAAAATCTTATGAATTTTCTCGCATAAAACAGGAAAATTTTATAGCTATTAAAATGTTGTACTAAGTTATTTGTAATAGTATATATTTGTATATAAATATTTCTATATAAATTTTAAATGGAGAATGTGTCTCTGGCTTTTCAAGAACTTCACTGAAAACCCTCAAATTAAATACTGTTCTAAACGTGAAGCAATAAACTCATAAAATAGATATGATATTTATTTTTTTAAGCAACTGCGTGGTTTGTGGTATTTTGAGCTATATAAAACAAGAAGAACGAAAAATTAACAACGTACACATGGAATGGCCTTAAGCTGGTTGGTGTAACTGTTGACGCGCGATTGCTGTAATGCGGATATTTTAATTCATCTTTTTTCTTTTGCGTTCATATTTTTATGTTACAAATAAATTTTTATTTGCGCGGAAACTAAAAGTATAATTATAAGTTTTAACGATGAGTTCATTGTCGCCTAGACAAGAGGTGTGCTAAGCACTTGTGTTTGCAAAGGACGGATTTCAGGGAAATATGTGCAAAAAGAAAAAGCAAATGTTTGTTCATGTTCAATAAAGAAATTTGCTGAAGCAGTTAATAAATTCTTTGAATATAGATCTCAGAAGGAGTCTTAAGTTTAAAGAAAAGTTTAACACAGATATTTATTGAACAAAAGTAGGTTATTTTTCAAACTAAAGGGTATCTGAAAATAAATTTTAACTTATCGCCATTTGTTCAGACAACTATTTGCAGACCTAAAAACAATTCAAAAGCTCAGAGTTTAGTGTTAGTAAAAATGCAGCATGTAAAGCAGAACCGAATACTAATGGAAAAAAACTCATGCTGTGTATGGCTTGTATGTTGCTGGCATCATGTAGGCGTGGTGTACTAGTAGTAGCTCATGATACAAAAAACAAGGCAGCCGCTCCGCTACAACAATATAAAATTAAAAAAAAAACAACAGGTATTTTGTTTGTGTAAAAGCGCGATTCACACTTCAGCTGGCAAAAGTAGTTGATAAAGAACATGAGCAAAAATTAAAATGGCGCCAAAAAAGGTAAACAAAACTTGAAAGAGGAAATGCCGGAGGATTGCCCGAATTCACCTGAATTTGCCGATGCGAATCCAGCTAATAATGAATTCGCCTTAGTAGTAGCTTAAACCAAGTGAAACAATCACTGGTACTATAACGAACACAAGTTTTTTTTTTTTTTGCATACATTTATTTTGATTCATTTAACATTAAATCTTCAATATATAAACTAACAATAAGTATTAAAAAAATAATACTAAATATAAAAAAATTAAATAAGTCCAGCCAATACTAGACAAAAAAAAATTTATTTTGCGCCAACAATATCGGTAAAATCACCTATTTAATAACCGACAAGGGTATCCCTTCTTCTCAACCGAGAGCGGCCATCAAAATTAAAATTAATCATGTTCCGTGCAAGAGGATTTGGGTGAAGTTCCAATTTGCGGATACACCTTATCGCGTACTTAGAGAATTCGTCTTTTACCAGCGGAACACACAAATCCTTGTGAATTCGCGAGTTTCTTACTTACCATGGAACTACAGTAATCGTTCGAAGAATTTAGTTTTGTCGTCATTGAATTTTTTCAATATTAGAAGTGAACACAAGGGATGAGTTTAATCCGCGCTCTAAAGAAAAAACTTGCTCAATACTAGTGGTGTACAACTTTGCTTTCGCCAATTTATTCTGAACATTTTTGCTTTTTCCAACGCATTTCCCACAACTTTTCGTAAAACTTTCAGTACTATATATAATATTGTGGCGGATGAGCTGGCGAAAGCCGGAGCTCGTCTACAGAGAGGGGACATTGATACGATGGTTGGAGTCCCGCTTAACAGCTGTAAAAACCAAGTGCAGCGTCAACTTGTAGGGACTGCACAGGACAGATGGTCTAGTGAGGTCACCTGCCGAGTAGCAAGGCTGACATGGCCTGCGTATGATCGTAGTAGAACTGCGGTCTTAAAGGGTTTTCCCCGTCAAAGGTTGCGTACCTTGGTGGCAGTTCTGACAGGACATTGTCTCATAGGGACGCATGCTAGGAGGTTAAATCTTCCATTTAATGATTTCTGCAGAAGTTGCGGGGATGAGGACGAGGAGGAAAGTGTTGAGCATTTCCTCTGTCGATGCCCGGCTCTCAGTTCTATGAGAGCGCTGTACTTAGGCGGACCGATGCTGCACGGGTTAACAGATATATCGGAATGCCGAGTGAACGGACTGGATTCCTTTATCCGGCTTTCGGGTTGGTTTGAATCTGAACCGTCGGGGGAAGTGTAAGTCTCGCGGGCTGCACTTCTCCCTCAGGCAACACAACGGGACCAAAAGCACCCAAGTGGGCTGGTTTCATGAAACTGGCGGCCTGTACAACCTAACCTAACCTAACCTTCAGTACTATAGCTTGAATTTCATTACGTATGTTTTCTTTTCAAATTATTCTCCATCGCTTGCCACTATTTTTCTTTCAGGCAGCGTATGAATCCCATGTTGAAAAAACCGGTTATCTTCTGGAGCGATGCCCGAATCGGTTCAATTTTTTTCTTCTTCATAAGACCGGTAGTACTGGTTGCTCAGGCCCTGTGTCATTGATTGAGAGTGATAGTCTAAGGCAGCAACGTCTGGAGAATACGACCAGTGGAGTGGCACTTTCCATTGTCTTGACCACTTTCGCAACATATGGTCGACCATTTTCATGCTGTACAAACATTTTATCAAATCTTTCCTTGTATTGCGGCCGTTTATCTTTCACGGCTCAACTCAGACGCTCTATTTCTATCTTTGCCTTGCAAGCAGTTGTTCACAAGCAAAGTATATAAAGTATAAATATATATATATATATATATATATATATATATATATATATATATATATATATATATATATATATATATATATATATATATATATATATATATATATATATATATATATATATATATATATATATATATATATATATATATATATATATATATATATATATATATATATATATATATATATATATATATATATATATATATATATATATCTATTAAGCGATGTCCGTCCGTTCGTCTGTCGGCCGTTGAAATACCACTTCTGAGAAAACCATTTAACCTTTTTCTTTCACAATTTTATTACGCAATTAATTCATGGGTTTGATATTGAAATTCAATAAAACCGGTTCACATATAGCTGCGATACATTCATAATTCCGTGAGAAACCCCTATTTTTGCAATTCTTTATAAAAATGTTAGAAAAAAAATGTCTGTTCTTCTTCAAACTTGTACAACTCTTCGACATGACGATTAAAGGCAATAAAAAATTTGTTCCCGATATCAGTCCATATATACCCGATTTTTCCATGAAAAAAGATTCGTTTTGCTTAAAAGCAGTTCTGATTATAAAAGTAGTTTACTGAATTATAGAAAATCAAAATTTCTGATATTGCTCCATATATACCCGAGATGTATGATGAACCGCATAAGCGAACTTAAACAACTTTTTTATACCCTGCACAAAAATGTTAAAGGTATATATAAGTTTGTGATTCCATTTGCAATTTCTACAATTTTATTTCCGGCCCGATAAAGCATATACATTCTGATTCAGCAATGATAGAAAATTCGATTAAGCTATGTCCGTCCGTCTGTCGGCCGTTGAAATACCATTTCTAAGAAAACCATTAGACTTGGAAACTTTTTCTTTCACAATTTTATTACGCAATTGATTCGTGGGTTTGCTATTTAAGTAAAATCGTTTACTTGGCTGATCGGTACCGCTGAATTAACCGCCTAGATCGTACGACTTTTAGATTATTTTTTGTAGGATTACTCTATGGCTCATATATGTAGGGACAAGCCCGCACTAGCAGCCAATATCGAAAAATTTATTTGGGATATATCGGCTGGTATATTGAATAAAGTGTGCTGAAATTGAGCTCAATATATTACCCATTTGAGGAGTAATAGCAAACAACATTTTCGTGAAATCATTTTTAAATATTGAATTATGTATACGAGTACAGATCATTCCTTCAAATCAGATAAAATATTCATACATTTGTGAAAAACTGTATACGTTATTTTTTTTTTTTAACAAATCCGAAAGCTCTTCAAAGTTTACCCAACAAATATTCATTGCCTAAGAGTAGAATTTATGTGTAGAAAATTGTTTTACTTATTGAAGATGACAAATACTCATACACCAGATGAGTTTGTATACGAGTACATCATAATTTACTCTTTTATTTAAATAAGCTCATACACAGAACTATTCAATTTAACAGACCCCATTATTCATATGCAAATAGACGTCATTGTATTTTTGTTAAGCTGCTAAAAACAAACAAAAAAAATAATAATAATTAATGCTTCCTGTTAAGCGAGTATGTGTGCGCTGTTGCTTATCTCTGTCTGTTTCCTCCTACAATATTATTTTTTCTTTTTTTTCATTTTCATTCCAACTGATACTTTTTAATTTATTTTAGTGTTATTCTTTTGTAACAATCACATTCATATAAAACTAAAAAAATAAAATCTTCCACATGACCCAGCATTTATTTGTTTCAAAAAAGAAAGAAAAAAAACAATTTATTCTAAAATGAGTCAAGATTTCTTGATGAAACATTTTATAATATTTTCACTTAACTTATTATTGCTATTTGTGTGTTTTTTTCTCATATTCAAATGCAGGCCTATGAAGTATTATAGCGCTAAGTTGTTTGTTAATAACTTTATGAGTAGGTAAATTTACATAAAAGGTTGTTAGCTTTATTATTAGTATAATACTCTTTTAGGGCGATTGTTTGCTTGATTGTAAAACAAACAGAGTTTTTTAAGTTTTTGAGTTTGAATTAGTCGTATCGTTAACAATATTAATAAAGGATGTTTTTATTGAGGTATAGAACTTTCAAATTGAATAAAATAAGAATTATTGCTATTTTTATTCCTCTATTAACTTCTAAATTTTCGAGAGGTTTCTAGTTTACGAGAATTCCAGCCTCAAATGTGCATATATAATTGATACGCAAATACACACACACATACTTGCAAATTAATACGAGCGCAACAACTATAATAAAATCATTGGTGGCTGATTTACTTGAAATTTTGTGTTCTTTAGATCATGTATGTTGGCTTGTATATCAGTGTTGCCAGAAATTTTTGGTGGAAAATCTTCACTTCTCAAATATAAAATCTTAATTTTAGAAAAAAAAAATCTTAAAATATTTATTTAACGCCTAAACGCAAAAATAATGTTTTTTAATTATTACAAAAAATAATTTAAAGCCAAAATTTAATTCAATAGCATTTCCCTCCTTAAAGTTAGTAATATACTACACTTAAAAGACAAGTTAAACTACATAAATTGCTTGGAATACTTGCCGAAATTTATCACTTTACATAAAAGTCAAACACTTTTGATCATCGTATTGATGTTTGCCAAACTGCTTGTGTCAAAAAGTCAAACACTTTTGATCATCGTATTGATGTTTGCCAAACTGCTTGTGCTGTTAAGTGCAAAATTTTGTAATTTCAGTGAAAATTTTGCAAAGTGAAGTGGTGGAAGAAGAAGGACACAAAATAAATCAAGAAAAAGTTGTCTTGTTAGAATTTATATAATTGTATAAAAGCCCTACCAGCTTTGTGCAGTAATTAAAAGGGAAGTCACTGAGTCATCTTACTCTCAAAAAATAGTGGCTACGGCATTTTTACCGAGAAGTTAAAAGAGAAATATGTTGAGGCCAACAAAAACATTATTATAGAAACAACTTATTTATTTATTTATAAATTTATTATAATATAAATTACAATAAACTATATTTAATAAACTACTAGCAACATGGACTTCATATGGTGAACATACGAGTATTTGTCGCTATACAATCGCCGTCTGCTCTCGTTTAAAAGAAAAAAAGATTAGCTTGTGTTTGCATGAGTTATGTTTGTATCGTTTGATGGCAAAGGGAAAACTTGTGTTTTCCAAATGGTTTGGGTAGTGTATTTCGCCATTAACTATGTTTATATGTAGCGTACAAAGGATTTGAAACTAAGAGGTAAAATATTATTGCAAGTGTCATTATAATAAAGTAGTCAAATTGCGTTAAATAATTATTAGAATACTAAAACAACTAATTTTGAGAAAAAAAACATCTTCAAATATTATTTTATTGAAAAAATCTTCAAAATTAACTTAAAATCTTCATTCTGGCAACGCTTTTGTGTATTATGTTTTTAGTTTTATGTCGCTTGTGTGGATGAGCGTGTACATTTATAACAAGCACGAGATCAGCACATAGCACACTGTAGTAGATGTGATAAAAACTCGTAACAATATTAAACATGATACTCCTATTATTCTAGATAAATATTTTTTTCATTTATTACATATTTATGTATATAACAAACAATTTCTAAACTTTTTTTCTTAAGCAAAACAATATTCACAAATTTAAAATTAAATAATCGTAAAGCTTGTTAAATTTATATGAATGCTTTTGTGTAGCTGGATAAATGTTTTAGTGAAAATCAACGAATAGAATTGCGGCATTATTTGCTTTATTTGTACGTTTATTAGTTTATTAAATTTTAAGACATTTATTTTTATATACGAGTATGAGGTCTTGTTTATTCTTAAAACAATAAGCTAAAGTATTTGTATAGTAATACCGATAGTTAACAATTATTATTTACTTTCCAAGCCAATCAATTTGTATTGTATATATATTTATTATTCAAAGGAATTATAATTTTTCTCAAGAATTTTACAAATTATTATTTAATAACCAATAGTAAAGTAATAAAATAAAAACACAATAAATTAAACTATAAAACTTAGTGCGGTAAAACAGAACATAAATCACTTAATTAAAATGAAATTAATAACAAGACAAAAGATTTATTTTAATTAAGGTTATAAATCCTTATAAGAGCAGGGCAATTGAGCAAACAAATATTTTGCTTGCATATGAAACAAACAAAAAAATAAAAAAAAATAAATATTCGTATTATTTGATCTTGTTTATATTGATTTCTTCTAAATTTTCCAGCTAAAGATCTTGATTGATTTTTGTTTTTATAAAAAAGGTTAATAAAAAAAATATTAAATTAAATAAATATAAAGAATTTTTTTTTTTGTTTATTAAAGTTTACAACTAAAGATTAGTGTTGTGAACGTATTGAATATGGGAGTACTGAGTACTCAATATCGCCTATCAATACTCAAAATTACTTAATCAATACTTTCAGAGTTGCAAAGTAAGTAATCAATACTTTCAGAGTTGCATTTTTTTTAAATACTACAGATATTTACAACTCTATGTGATCGCTTTTTCCTTACGAGAAACATTAACTAGTGGCTTTTTTGTACTACTACCGGCATATAAGATACTCACAGCTTTTAATTACTCTGCGTACTGATGACTTGCTTACTTGCACTCCATCTTTAGCTCCTATTTTTGACGAAGAAAAGTCAGAATTAGAAGCAGTTCTAATAATTTTTCTTTTCTCATACGTAGGTAAAGAAATGATCAAACTCTTTCTTTAAACTTTTCTCCATTCCCCTCAGAATCCTTGATCTCGACCACTGTTGGGCTTTGTCCAATTGTTTTTAGCTATTGTGCGGTTAGAGTGTCCTTTAGAACGGTAAACATCGATTTTAGTTTTTTCCGATCGATTTAAATGTTTTGTTTTGCCGTTTTCTCTCGTAAATTGGTTAAGATGTATTAATTTGTAATAAACAATTGCTCTGCACAAAAAGTCGTCGCTCACCTTAAAAATAATACAAAACTGTAAAATGCCTTTAGCAAACCAAAACAGAAAGCATATTTTTGGATTTATTTTTATAAATTGCTTAAAAAAAGTTCTTAAATTGAGATACCACTTTAGTCATGAATTTTTTATATCTCAAGATGTCCAGCTTTCATTTCTATTTTAAAATTCTGCAATCGGTTAAAAATTGCAAAAGATAGAGGCTTGTGAATGTGGAATTTTTAGTGCCTTTAACTAAGTGAATATCTCTAATGATTTTGCTTTAAAACAGTCGTACTAAACAAGTTAATAATGTCAATTTTTTTCCTTGAAAAATGTATTAATTATAAAAACAAAATGAGTTCATACATTATTCAGAGTATTGTCCATGGATAGTCCGAACATTTTCTTCTCTCTCTCTTTCTCTCTCTCTCTCTCTCTCTCTGGTAGCATATGAGCTCCGTGCCCAACGAACTGCTCCGATTTTAAGGTAAAGAATAAAACAAGCGTATTTCTGATACCCTGTTCTGAAGAGAATAATATTTCAGAAAGTGCGCTCTGCATCGATCGTAACAAATGGTAGACCGAAGTGGAAAGGTCTGCGCTAGTAATATTTCAGAAAGTGCGCTCTGCATCGTAACAAATGGTTGACCGAAGTGGAAAGGTCTGCGCTATAAGGCGGGTGAGTTTAAACTTCTCAACCACTGTTTCCCAAGCGGTCTTGCAATGATCGAACAACATGGTCTCGTGTCAGGTGCAATATCTTGGTCGTTTTTATTGATCGCTGCCTTCAAACGAATCAATTGTCTTTGGTACAGGTCCTTTGTGATCATCTGACGCGAGTTTAATAGTTCATTACACAAAACGCCCTCCTGATCCCACTAATACCTTAGCATCATAGATATTTGGCTTCGACGTTGTTTTTGCCGGTTGACCGGGCTTTACATATGGCCTTTTGCTCTTGGAGTTATGGTAATGCATCCATTTTTTATCACCAGTAACAATGCTATGCAAAAATCATTTCATTTTGTAACGTTCAAGCATTTTTTTGCGACATGCAAAATCGCTTTTCAGTCTTTGACCTTCAATTCATATGGGAACTTACTTTTCTTGCTTTTGAATGTATCTTAATGCTTTTAAACGTATAAATGACCCCAAATGATAGTGCAAATTCTACTTACGTTTGAGATGTAATGCTACCAATTCCCCTTTTTCAAACTTTTTCAGTTGCCTTCTATTTCAAAATCACCACTTTTGAAATGCGGAAACCACGTTTTTGAATTAGTGCATGTTGACCGTAAGTTTCTATCAACAATCGATAACTTTCAGCAGCCGTTTTCTTCAAGTGAAAACATAGTTTTAGGTTCGAGTTGCGACATTATTATAGCAATATATATAATATTATACTGTCTACCGAATACTGAATTATAATAACAGATCGGAGGGTGATCTGTTAGTATAAAAAAGAATAATTGTTATTATTGATACAAACCATATGTGATAGTATTGCATATGATGTGCATCGATATTATTTACTTAAATATCTAATATAATGGCACATTTATATTACTGTATTATATAAAAATCCTAAAAACCAAGTTTTAAACAAAACAAAAAATAATTATCTCTTTATCGCAGCAAAACATTTCTCTTAGCTCAACTTTTCAAATGTAATGAAAAAACATTCTTAAATCAAGTATTGTTATCGTTCAACTTAACGGATATCCGGTTTGACTTATCACTTTTCAGCAATAAAAACGGAAGCAAACAACTGTTAAGTTTTTATTCTTCCTTTTTGTATTCTTCTCACTCACCAGCAACATAAAATGTCTGTTGTTAAAAAAAACAGCTTACTCGCAAATCCACGTCAAACACATGAATAACACACAAATAATGCATGTTCATGTGTCTCATTAAATGTGATTTAATTAAACGTATCAGGCCAACATAATAAAACAATATTCCACGAAAATTCCAGTGTCAGGAGTAACAGCGGTATTAGACGACAAAAGAAAAATAAATTTATTTTGTCCCAATATTTATTATAGTTATAAATTCAAGACATGTTACATGTAATAATTTTGCCAAACCAACTTCCGCTTCCCGTACGTTCTTTGTTTTTAATCTGTCTGCTTTCATTTGCGTTTCCACCTTATGTGCATAATGATGTAAATGCATATACAAACACACAGCGAACATGGTGAAAGCGTATGAGATTTTTTAATGTGTTACGTGCTTTTATATATGTACAAATAATTGTGTTAAGAGCTTTTTTTTTTTTTTTTTGAAGATTTTCCCTTCGTTATTTACGAGTTTTAATTTGCATTTAAATATTGTCGCGTAAAAACTTTTGCTGGAGAGAAAAAAAAAATCTTAAGAAGCCCTTAAATGACTTAAAACCTAAAATATTTTATATAAAAATGTTATTAAGCAAAAGGATATGATATGAGCTTAAGAAGAGATTTCACTTAGAAACTTAGAAATGATTTTAGGATTAAATTAATTAAATTAACTGTAACTTAGATGAAACACTACAACAAAAATTATTCAAAAACCTTGTAATCTCCCTGCTGGCTGTCTCAAGATTAAATAACAAGCAAAGCCGACTCTATTGGTAATTTTAAAATATCTGCTTTAACACTTTCGTGGGCATCTTATATATAAAACGGCTTCGTTAATTAATTTGTTCAAAAAGTGTTTATTTATTCATCAATCAGATATAATACACTTATGCCAGCGTTTTTTCCAATCCTCGAAACACATCTGAAACGCGCTTTTTGGTATCGCCAACAGCTCCTGTTTCGATTTTTCTTTTATATCCTCAATCGTAGCAAAGCGTTTTCATCGGTGTCTTCAGTTTTGAAAGGAGAAAAAAGTCAGCGGTGCCCAAGCCCGTTGAATACGGTGATTAAGGGATGATAACGGTTTTGTTTTTGGCCAAAAAATAATGAGCCATGATTGTTTTTTCCACAACTCTGTGCGTTTCAAACCAATTGCATTGCGCAAACGGCCTATAACTTCAAGGTAGTATTCCTTGTGGCAAGAGTTCATGATGCACCATGCCATTGCAGTCGAAGAAAACATTGAGTAACACCTTCACATTTGAACAAAGTTGACGAGCTTTTTTCGTTCTTGGCTCTTCTGGACGCTTCCATTGGGATGATTCGTCACCAGCTATGACCCTTTTGAGAAAATCTGGATCGTTATTGATGATGTTGAACAGCTGCTGAGCGATGTCTATGCGATGTTGCTTTTGCTCAAAATTTTATAAATTTACCCTTTAGCATTCGAACTCGATATCATGTAAACATAATTTATTTTTTATACGGCCCCTCAGCCAACTTAGCCATCGAGCTCTTTAATTATCCTTCGTCTATATTTGTGTCATACTGATCACACATGCAATTTGTTATAGTCCCAGTTATTTGCACAGCATTGAAAGGCAAACGGCCGCAAAACAGCAAGAGATATGATAAAGAGATTTTACAGTATGGCAATGCTAAAATCCATGTTGCAAAAGGGGTCAAGACACTTTTGGAAACGTTTAAATATGAATTGCTAACCCACCCGTCGTATTTTTCAGATATAGCTCTTTCGGATTATCACTTGTTTCGCTCAATGGCACATGGCCTGACTAACCCTGTCTGATGAAGAAGTAAAACATTCGATCGTTTCAAAAGATGACCAGTTTTTTCAACGCTGGATTTATACCGTCTTCCCGAAAGATGTTAGATGGACAATACTTAGTGTCATAAATCTCTAACCAGTTTTTACAGTAAAGCCTCGAATTTCAGAAAAAAAAACAGCTGAAGTAGAGTTGTACACCTATTAAATAGGTATTGCTTTAATGATATTAACTTACGAGTACAGTCTTAATATTAACACCTTATTGCTTTAACAGTACTCATTTCTTAGATTCCCAACCATCATTACAAAACAATGATTGTTGCTACTAAAATCAAATCAATTTCTTGCACATACAGCAAGTGCTGCCAAATTCCATATTTTCAAAATCTAAAAACGAGACTGTTACACTATACGCATTTATGCTCTGCTCTCTATGTTCTTAACTGTACTAAATACTTTTTGAATTGCATTCAGCAAAAAAGAATTTTTCATTTTTAGCAAATCGAAATAATAAGAATTTTACATCATATGCAACAAAGACTTCGGCATGAGTAAATTAACATGTTAAGAAGAAACATTTAGTCATGAAAAATTGCTTGCATACACAAATCATATAAGTGAGTCAAAATTTAACAAGCATGTTGCTGCTTGTTACTTCTTCGAACGTTTGCGTGTACTATTCAGGCACCATAATTTCCGGTTTATTTTGCCCATTAGGCAATTTAAAATCAAACAGTTGTGTTGTTATCTAAACGTTAAAGCACTAGAAGCCATAATGCCACAGCCAACAGAGAACTTCAATTAGAAACTATATGCTGTAGGCGTTTATAAGAAGTACACACATACAGGGCAATGCTACTGGCTCCTTTTCAAACATTTTTTTCTTCTCTCTCTCTCTTTTTTTTTTTTTTCTTTTTTTTTTTTTTGCACGCACGTAAGCCGCACACAATTAATTTATGCTCTCATTATGAAAATTTTGTTACCAGAAACACAAACAACACTAAGCGAGTAAATTTAATTACAAATTGTATGGATGTGTGTATTTCATGCTCACACGTGCATTAGTTGCATACTCAATATGCACACACATACTGTATGTATGTATGTAGATATGTGAAGACATTACACCAATCAGACATGCATGCATTTATACAATAATATACATACATAGTTGTATTTTATATGTGAGTATATTTTTTTCTATTTTCGTTTTTATTTTACAACTGTAATAAACTGTTTTAATAAATTTTGCTTATTACTTTAAATTCTCTTTT
Organism: Thecocarcelia acutangulata; assembly: GCA_914767995.1. Taxonomy (NCBI): domain Eukaryota; kingdom Metazoa; phylum Arthropoda; class Insecta; order Diptera; family Tachinidae; genus Thecocarcelia; species Thecocarcelia acutangulata. The sequence goes on from OU612097.1 coordinate 115,101,747, forward strand.
CAAAAGAGTACTTTAAGTGCATAAGTTTTATCGAGTTTTCAATAAAAACTTCACCTAGTAATTTGCACAAATAGAATGGAAAAAAAGTTGTTGCAAGCGAAGAAATGTTCTAATAGTTTATGAGCGTTATTCATGCTGTTTAGCTGAGTGCCAATGTAATGTAATTTAAGCCGTCTTTATTTCTGTGATATTTTCAGTAATTTTGTAACAAAAGTCTCAAGTTATAAAAAAAATTTAATAAGAATTTTTTTTTTTATATAAGATTTTTTAAAATAAACACAATAATTACAGGGTGGATGATCAGTTTTGCTACATTAAGAAACTCAAATAACTTTTTGTAAAAATTATGTAATTTATGTTTTAGTAATTCATTTGAAAAATAATACATTTTTATTAAAGTAATTCATGAAGTCTTGAAAATAACTGAATTCAAATGGCCTCCACCCTCGGGGACACATGTGCGATAGCTTATCAAAAACTTATTCATCACTGCCTGGAGTGTTGCAGCGGGAACTATCTCAATTAACAATCGAATGGATTGCTTTAAGTGAACCAAATTTGTTGGGTTTCTTTTGTAAACTTATTATTTGCTTTTGGTGTCGGTGATGACTTTTCTCGGTTTATATCCAGCTTTCTCAGAGACCGCACTATACAAGTTGTTATAGATGCGGTCTCATCAAACGAGTTCAAGATTAATTTAGGAGTACCGCAAGGCTCCGTTCTCTCTCCTACTCTATTTCTTATTTTCCTCAATGACCTTCTCTATCAAACTTCAAACCCTATCCACTCTTTCGCCGATGACAGCAGCATTTGCCACTCGTTCTCTTTTAGTTAAAGACTCAACCTATCATAGGTCACTGAATAATGATCTTGTATTAATCTCCGAGTGGGGTCGTAAAAACAGGGTCGCCTTTAACGCTCGTAAGACCCAATGTTGCTTATTAACACACAAACAAACGACCGCAAATGCTGCTTGATCTGTAATCATGGATGGTATAAATGTTGAGGAATCGGATGCTCTTGATGTTCTTGGAATGAAGATGCAGTGTGTCAAGTGCCTAGGTTTTTTGAAACGGTTTAAGATGTACTTCACTCCATCCGACCTTATTACTATTTATGCCACCTACATCCGACCGAAAATGGAATACAGCTATCATGTTTGGGCCGGTGCCGCAAAGTCTATTTTGTGGTTACTCCACCGTGTGCAGGAGAGGGCAAAGAAGCTCATTGGTGACAGTAGGGTATCCCACTCTATTGACTCACTGGAGCATCGACGCAGTGTGGGGTGCGTTAGTCTGTGCTATCGCTACTACAATGGATTTTGCTCTGACGAGATTAGGGATCTTGTTTCCGAAACTCGCACATTTTTACGTAGCACGCGTTCATCGTCCAGAGCTCATCCATTTGTGGTTGATTGCCCGGGGAATCGTACTACTCATTACAGAGGCAATTCATTTTCAGCCGTACGCTTCGCCTTTGGAATAAGTTGCCTGCAGACGTGTTTCCTGTCCGTTATAACGTTGGAAAGTTCAAGTCAAATGTTCACAAACACTACTCCCTCTTTCCCCCTCCTCACAATGTCATAATACGTAATGACCCGAGTTCAAATCCGAATGGGTGCTGATGAGTAGTGTAGCGACTAAAAACAGTTAGTTGTTCCCCAGACAAAAGATTTGATTATTACTTTTCCTGTCTTCTTCAAAAAAAAAATTATTGATCACAAAAAGTTTGTCTTGTAAAAAACCTTCTTAAGAAAAAACTTAAGAAAGGAAAAACTGGAACCAAAACCCCGATGTACATATGTACAAACCAACAAATCTAATTTAAAAAATGTTATAAATTAATATAATGTTTTTTATTTAAGTTTAAAAATATAAGTCTGCTGCCAGACATCCTGTATTAGTCGCACCACCAACGCATTCATTGACATCAACTGTATATAAACAAATAACAATAATAATCATTATAAGAAACATTGAAACCCCTGCAAACACTTGTGGGTGTTTGTAGATGAAATTTCAAAAAAAAGTTTGTGCTTTAAGTATAACCGTGCATATGTTTACAATGTGTATTTATAGCATGCTAGTGTTAAGCTATAATTCTTTTTTTTTTATGAAAGCTTAACCTAAAACTGATTACAAATATTGGGTTAAATTTGAAGCGCTTTGTAAACTTATTGTATATTTTAAGCTTTTGCCTCAAAGAGCAAACAATTTATAAATGGTGACATGATACCACAACAAGTGCCAACGGTGATGTTTATAAATATAAATATATGTACATATACATATTTATTATCCAAGTGTTACAAAGTTAATGAATGAAATGTTTTAAATGAAAGAATAAGATACAAAGTATGTTTGTATTGTCTTTGACTTTGTCTCATTAATATATGTTGACAGCAGCTCGAAATATGAGCAAACTCGTATGCATTTTAACATTTGTTTGTATATAGTGTGTGTTTGCATATAAGCATGTGTTTATTTCACATAGACCAAATGTAACAAGTCATACATCCATCGTCTTTAAATAGCGTACAATATAATTTAATCTAGTGATGACAGAGAAGGATTTGAGTAAAATCAACAACTGATGTCAATATGAAATGTATGTATGTAAGTAATATGAAATATATTGCTCATTTAAGACATGAAATAATAATACTCGTGAATAATATTAATTTTATTCTTTTTTTTCTGGAAATTTAAAAATATTCATAACAACATCTGCCAAGTGCTTGACAAATTTTTGTGAATTAAAGGAAGATTTTAATTGATGAAAAATTAAAATTAGTGTTTTTTCTATTAATTTTATTATGTCAACTACAGTTGTGAGCATTACCTTACTATTGTAACACAATCTTTAAATAAATATTAGCTGATGAGTTTTTAAAATACCAACGAGCTCCACAAATCGCATGGATAATTAAATGTTGACGCCTTTTTTATGGAAAGCGGCAAATGGTCTGAAAATACCAGTAATAGGTAAGCGACCTTTGCGAACTTTAATAGGCGATTAGGCAAGAAGCGATTTTGAAAACGGGATGGTGTATGTTAACCATTTGAGAAATGTTTTTACCACAAATTATACAGCGAGTGATTCAGCTGAACTACGCCACAAGTCCGCCTATTTCTTTTTCAAAGAAAAAGCGACTTAACTTTCAAGATATAAAAATCGTTTTTTGTAACACAAACCCCAGGGGGTTACTCTCTATTGCGATGCGAAAGCAAGTTCCATGCGAAAGGTAGATGCGATAAGAGTATAATGATAACAGGAGGACTATTATCCTAAGGGGCTTGCCCCGACGGAGGTTGCGTTCTGCTGTGGCGGTTCTGACGGGACATTCCCACATAGGGACGCAGGCAAGGAGGTTAAATCTTCCATTTAATGACTTCTGTAAAAGTTGCAGAGACGAGGAGGAAGAAGAGAGCGTTGAGCACTTCCTCTGTCAGTGCCCAGCTCTTTCCTATAAAAGGGCATTGTACCTAGGCAGACCGATGCTGCATGATTTGACGGAGGTATCGGAATGCGATGTAAGTGGATTGGACTCCTTTATCCGATCCTCGGGTTGGTTCTAAGCCAGTGATATGTAGATCTACTGAGATACATATCATATCCAGGCAACACAACGGGACCTGACTGGACCCAAGTGGGCTGGCTTTATAATAGCTGGTAGCCTGTTAAACCTAACCTAACCTAAGAGTACTGTATGCGCAAACTTTTTTGCGAAATAGTTTAAAATTGAAGCAACACTTGTATCACAAAATAAACAATAGAGAAAAATTATAAAATAATATGTGCGAAATTAAATGCGAAAAGAAAATACGAAAACGCAATACAGGGTACCAATTCTTCGATTTTTCTTTCGCATCGCAAAAGAGAGTAACCCCCCAGGAAAGCTCCAGGTATTGATAAAATTACTGGTAAATTGCTTGAGCAGTTACCCCGTGTAGCTAAAATAATTATTTTTAACGCTATTTTACGTCTTGAGTATTATCCTACAGAGTGGAAGATGTCTATGATTACTATGATAACCAAGCCAAGAAAGGATTCCACTAAAGTAGAAGCAAACAGACCAATAAGTCTACTGCCAATAATTCAAAACTGTTCAAAAAATGGTTAATGGCGAAGTTGACTCCATTATTGAATTGTGTAGGATATATTCCTATTCATAAATTTGGCTATCGGGCTAATCATAGCACTATAGAACAAACACATAGTTTGGTCAACGTCATAAGATAGACTTTTGAGCATAAAAATTATTGTTCTGCTCTATTCATTGATATTTCCCAAGCTTTTGATAAAGTGTGGCATGACGGTTTGATGCACAAAATAAAGTTGAACTTGCCTGCAAACACTCACCAGCTTCCGGAAAGCTACTTATGTGGCCGGAAGTTCGCTATCAGATAAGGTGATTTTATAAACCCCTAGCAGCCAATCGGAGCAGGAGTTCCTCAAGATAACATTCTAGGACCTACTTTATAGTCGCAAAACGGGGAACCCACCTCCTGAGGGAACGAAACAGATATTACAGTGGGTGAGTGATATGATGACAAATCTAATGAAGGCTCCACTTGCATCCACTCTAAGGGAAAATTTTCCGCAACTCTAAAATCTATAACATCTGGAAACTTTCGTCGGTCTGACGGCCAATAAGTGTGGTGTCCGCTTGAAACCACATCTAAGCCCATTTTGGAAACGGTGTCAAAAAGTACGTGGCCTTTCGAGGAAATTAAACGTGATCCCCAAAAATCGAGGCCCAAGTGATTTGAAAAAATTTGAATATTGGCTTTCTGTTATTGAAAATCGTGGCGGTGAGTAAATAAATAATTAAAAAAAACTTCAAAGATGACGCCAATTTAATGACATTATTTTTCACAAACTCCAAGCGTTTTATTTTGTGATTCACGTTAAGGAGTGGACACTTTTTTAATTTACTTCATCAATTTCAAAACTGTACTTTTTTAAGTCAGTCAGTTCTAATGCTGTTTTAATTTTATTGGCGCTTCGTAATGAATTTGACTTCATGCGAGAAACTTGTCGATTTTCATGATCGGAAAGCAGTTTTGGTCGACCAGAGCTTTTATTTGTTCCATAAGTTTGTCTATGTTTTAAATAATTCTGTACACCCCAAAACCTATAGGGTTGTCAAGCAAACAGTGCTGTAAACACACACGCTATATTTATGTATTTCAGATTTTAATAAAGCCCTAAACAAAGCAAAAATTAAAGTCTAGCCGAAGTTAAGGTTTTGAAGAAAACAAAAATGTTTATTAAAAAAGTGTTTTCTTACAGTGTACTCAGCAAAAAAGCTATTTTTTTGCTATTGTTAATACATAAACTTGATAACAGGCCAAGAAAAGGTAATTTGGTTATTACAAAATAAATCACTTTTTACACAAACACATCTCGAAATGCTCATATAATATGAATAAGATTGAACTATTAGCAAAGCCAAAGTACAAATTGCTTTAAATTATTTTGCCAAGCCAATATCTTAACAAGCTTTAATAATTAATAAAATTTTTAAATGACACACACTTGAGAACGCTTTGGGATTTTGTTAACAGGCTGAAAAGTAGAAAATTTATTATGGCCAAAAATTTAATTAAAATCTTGACCCAAGTTTAATAAGAAGTCAAAAATTATACAATAAGTGTGAAGAGCGTTTTACTATTTTGCCATAAACATTCATACATAATTTACATCTTGTAACTTCTAACAACAAAAACATTAGTAGTTATTAAAATTTATTACTTACATAAATGTGTGTTTCTGTAAAATTTTTAAGATTTTCTTATTGCAAAATTAATAATTTGCCTAAACATGAACAATAATAAATTTTCATTTCAACTTTATATAACATTTTTTGATTTTCCCCAAACAAATACAGACAACACATACATATCGATGGCTTAATATAAAAAGGGCGTAATATTCTTCCAGCAAAATTGAGTTTTACTAAAGTTTGTTATTGTATTTAAAAAAAAAAAAACTTGAAAATATAAAAGAAGTAACCTGCACTAAATTTATTACTCATTTTAATGGAGTGATTTATTTTGTTATGATGAAAATTTTTGGAAGTTTCCCAGTTTCTTTTTTTCTCTTGTAAGCCCTCCCAGGGAACAGGTTTTGTCTTGCCGTATTCCAAACCAGGGTACTCTGTGTTTCGGGTAAAGAGAGAAAGAAGTCCCTCGTTGGTTGTAGCAAATAAAGTTTTAGGAAGTCGTATGACTTATGTTCTGTTGGCTTCCAGAACCCTTACCAAGAGTATAAATTGGCAGAACGGAGATCAACATGTCTCCGAATGATTGTGCTTGCAGTTCAACCCAAGCTTATCATGATTGAAGTGCCTAAATTGGCAGGAACGTACTGGCTGTGGTTTAAACCTAAAGACTCAGTTAGTATCACTGATAATTTTTGGTCCACTGGCTGTGGTTTAAACGTATAGACTCAGTTTGTATCACTACTGATAATTGTTGATGCATGGCTTTTTTCGGGGGCTAACAACCCCCCGAGGTGCTGTTGTCTTGCAACAGATACCTGTACTGTGAGAAACCAGCAGCGATGGTTGGACAGGTGAGTTGGTTTAAGGGCTGATGTTGCTAGTTAAGCCTTGTTTTCCATTGATTGCTGGGAAATTGCATACAGGAGGGATTAAAAAAACTGAAGTACTGAACAAAGGGTTGCCCATATGGCTGCAAATATAAGGCAAGAATTGCTACCTGCGTGTGACTGGTAAGCCACATGGGGGAGCTGATGAATCGTGAATAAGTCACTCTGTGGAATTCGTCCATCATCAGATTAGGTCGTAAAGGCAACTGCTGAAATAAATCTTTTTCACTCTCTTCTCTTGTAAGCCCCTCTCCACCCTGAGGAGCAGGTTCAGCCTTGGAGTAAACCAAACCAGTGCATTCTGCTTTCTGGAGCATAGAGAGGAAAGAGTCCTTCATTTGTTGTAGGTAATAAAATTCTAGGAAGCCGCATGGCTTATGATGTGTTGGACTTCCGAAACCCGTACCAAGGGTTCAAATGGGCAGAATGAGGGTCAGCAAAGCTCCTTGGAGAATCTGCCTTGCAGACTATTCCGGTGCTAATCATGGCTGAGGTACCCGCTTTTGTTGAAACGTTCTGGCTATGTTTTAAAACTAAAATCGATATCGGAATGCACTATGGTGCATTCCGGTTTTCCGGGGCTAATAACCCAGCGATGTGAAGTTGTCTTACAACAGATACTTGTAATGTAAGGAACCGGGGGTATTGGTTGGACAAGTTAGTTGGCGAAGGGCTGATGCTCTTAATGGGTTTCAACCTACCAACTTATAAAGCCTTGTCTTCCATTGACTGCTGGGAAATTGCGTACAGGAAGAATCCCCGAACTTTTAAGCAAGGAATTCGTCTATGTGGCTAAAAACGTACGACAAAAAATTGCGACCTGTGTGAGCCTATTTGGTAATGTATGTTGGTCCTTCAGCAGACCAAGCAGATATAGATATAAATCATTTTCACAATCTTCTCTTGTAAAGAGATTGTGATATGCCTTTTTTATTTTAAGACATCCATATATAAGTAAAAGTCACTTATTATGAAGGACATCAGTAACATGTTAAATTCATATTCTTTAAGGAATTAAAAACGATGTATGTGTCTTTGACTTTGCATTTGCATTTGAAACTACAAATGAAAAGAATTTTACTTCTCAATAAATTAATAGACATTTCAAGTGGAGCTGCAAAGTTTTATTCAACAAAATGATTACTATTTCTGATATACGAGGGTGGGTCAGTAAATACATGCGTTTTCGAATTGCCTGCCTCTTAAATAAAATATCAATACTACTCCTATCAACAGGGAACTGTTAGTTGATGTCTCGTAGCCATGGTTCCACCCCAACATACTTAAGACCAAATAGTAGTCAAAACAGTAGGTTTCTCGAAGTGAATAGGTGTCAAAGAAACAAATGTGGGTTGGTCAGCTAATAAAGTCAAGGCGTCCGTTTTGCGGGATGGACGCAGTGTAGTCCACATTGTCTCGAGAAAATTACGTGATGCGTCACAACCAGACTTCAAATGCAAAAATGGGTGCTGATGAGTATGTAGCGGCTATGAAACAGCGCTAATTGTTCCCCAGCTAAAATGTTAGATTATTTTTTCCGATCTTCTTCAATCAAAACTTATTGATCACAACAAATTTTTATTGTAAAAAATCCTTCTTAAGAAAGGAAAAACTTGAACTAAAATCGGTGTACAAATGTACAAAAAGCAAACATCTAATTTAGAAATTCGACTGCGGCAAAATAATCTGCAGTCGTGTCGTCTTACTGTTGCCAAAATGAGCGTTCGCTTTTAAATACTTGTATTTTATATTTAAACTACAGAAGTCGGTAGTCGGCTGTCTTCAATGTGTTTAATGTTTTATTAAGAAAAGTTGCTTTCATTTCGAACAATACTGTATGTGTTAAGTGTTAGCTCTTGGCGATAAATATTTCTATTTATGGTCATTCCATACATCAAATCACGACACTGCGCGCCAGTTTCCCCAAAAATTTCATTTTGGTATTAAAGATGCTTTTATTCATTTCAGTATCGGCAGGTTTTCAACATTATGTTGGAAACAATTGTTTTTCTATAATTAGTGTCAATCAATGTTTGGAAACAACTTAACGTTTTATTTTATTACTACACTGAAAAAATTTTGTTCAGAAATTCTCTGAATTTCGACATTACTTTTATGAATTCTTTCATTATTTTTCAACCATTGTAACTTTTCAAAGAAATAATGAAACAAATTTCATTAGATTATTTTAATGAAAACCTTCATAAAAGTAATGAAACATTTTAATAAGAAACATGACTTATTTTCATTAAAAGTATGAAAAACAAATCATATGATTAGTGAAATAATTTCTCTAGATCAAAGAATCAATTTCATAAAGCACATGACATTAATGAAAAAGTAACATTTATTTAATGAAATAACTTCTTTGTACTAATGTAATATATTCATTAAAAATATGAAACTCCTTCATAAGGTCAATGAAGTTATTTCATTTATCTAATTTTATTAATCATTGAGCAACTGAAAAATTTACATTAAATCAATGAAATATTTACATTTGTTTAATGAAATAATATCATAACCATTCTGATGGAACTATTTCATAATATATATGAAGTTTCATGCATATTGGGAAAAGTTTTTATTGGTTTAATGAAAAATATTTAATGAAACAGTTTCATTAAATATATGACGCATAATTCTTTCAGTGTATAAGAATTTTAAATTATGAAATTGTGCAAATATTTATCCATAAAAAAAACTCCGCTCAATAAAGAGAAGTAAAAAGTTTACTATTTAAAATGAACGTGATGATTTTTAGAAACTTTCTTGCTGTACTTCATTTTACAGATAATATTTCCCTGCTTGTACAAACATAAATTTCTTTAACTAAATTACAAAACTTTCTTTATTTGTTCCCATTTACATAAGTATATAAAAGAAATGCTCATCAATGCTGAAAATATTTCAAATTTAAAAAAAGTGCCTATTCAAAAAAACAAGAAAGAAAAAATTTTAACAATAGCAGCTTTAAACACTGTAAGGGATTCCAGTTTCAGAATTAGATTCGTAAGCCCACAGAAAGCTAAAGTAAATAGGATATTTCTCCTTTTTTTTTTTTTTTTTGCTTGCCTACAGCCACAAAATGCTCAAGATTGATGATTGAAATTTGCTAAAAAGCATTTAACTATTAACATTTTAAGCAGACTAGCCAACGTTTTATAAAATCAAACCTCTTTTCAAAATTAAAATGAAAGTAAAGTAGAAGTCAGGCAGCAAACAAACAGGCAGGAACTCAAACGGAAAGCTTCCCCCCACAAAATCTATAGTTTATCAGAAGCAGGACCGTAATACAACAATACAATAAATTCAACCCATACTCATACATACTCGTACTCGTATGTATATGGATTATGTTTAAATTTTGTGGGCAGTTTCCTTTTTAAACGTCAAACAGAAAAAAGCGAAGCACCAAATACATAGCAACATGCGTAAGTGTGTGTGAAGGTGTATGTATGTATGTGTGTTAAAGTAGATTTTAAGCTAAATGGTTCTTAATTTTTTTTTAAATGCTATTAATAAAACCACAAAATTTAAGAAAATGTTGGGTCATTAGACATAAAGGAGTAAATTAAATTGTTCGAACAACACATTTACGGTTGGGTTGTTTGAAGAGTTTGTGCCAAATTTTCTATTCGATTTCAATATACATATGTATTCATGTATGTAAGTATGTACAGTACATTACGCAATGGAAAATTCAATATTTAGAAGGCTTAGAAAATGTTAACGTCTGTATGTGTAAAAATAATCAATTTACCTTCCTACATACGTTTACATAGGTATGTGTATACATGTGTATATAAAAATCTGAAAATGCCTTTCGAATGTTTTCCTTTTTTACTTCAGCAGACAAAATAAAAGTTTTCATAATATTCTGTAAATGAAAAAAAGAAAACCACAAAAATAATTTCTCTTGTAATAAGATGAAAATGAAATTCTTTCAATGACTTCTGGCAAAACAAAATAAAACTTTTCACAATTTTTTTGTAAATAGAAAATAAAGCCACAAAAATAATTTCTCTTGTAAGAAGACAAAAATATATGTATGAACATAATTCTCATAAGGACTTCTGGAGTTTAAGGCTTAACACTTTGAAAAACTTTACCGTTAGGGAATTGAGTTCTGAAGGCGATGTCATCAAAAGTTCAGATTTAAAATATTGTTACGTTTTTGTCTTTAAAAATTGAAAATAAAATACGACACAGATACTTTTTTGCTACACGGTACTCCAATAATTCATAACTTTATTTACACTTAACACCACTGTGCATAAACACACTAGACCTGCTTAATTTTCTGACTTAGGACAGTCTTGCACAATGTTTAAAATTAAACTCAACTCTGTCTCTGCCGAACATCTGCCTGTTATTTGTATTTTTTATTGCCTTTGCCTATATAATTGCTACGCACATACACACACGTGTAGCGAAACAATAAGAGTGCAACAACAACAATAAAAGCATTAATGGTTGATTTTGCAATTTTGCATTCCCTAGACTATGTATGTCTGTTTGCTTGTTATATTTTTAGCTGTATGTTATTTGCGTGGTAAATCAACGACTGCACAGTGGGTTGGAAGTAATACAAATTTGTAACAATATGAATGTGCTTTTGAAAATTAAGTAAAGTGAACTCCATTTCATTTAGTATGTTTATTTTATTCACATTACTTCCACTTCCACCTTAGTAGTAAACTATCCTGGAAATCGAATTGTATACTATTATTATATACATGGCTTTGATGGGTTCAACTTTAAAGATGCGAAACAGTTACTGTTACTGGACTGAATTATTATTGCTAAGCTGGCTAAACACACTATTATCGTGCTAATATCATAGTATATCTATTTTTATTACCTCCGTATTTATTTCGCAGGTCATTGCGCTGCAAGTTATGAAAATAAGTTATGAAGGGGAGGAAAGACGAAGTAGAGTTTATGGATGTTTGACTTGAACCTTACAACGCTATATGTGACAGATTGTGGACATTGATTTACATTAGCTTCTGCTTTGTCAGCATTATCCACGAGGTGAATTATTCACGATTCACCAGCGCTCTCGTGTGGCCTGTAAAGTTCAAACAGGTCTCAACTGGGGCCATATGTTTGTAGCCGTGTGGCCAATCCCTGTATGGAATTTAAACTTGAATGAAATGGTATTAAATGTAAGCCTGATATAAAGCACAAAAACTCTTTTTGTACAGGAACAAGAAGTTGTGTTGAATTCGAAAACGCACTAATATTTGGAAAAAAAAGCGGACCGCGCAGCGGTAAAGGAATTTTTCGCACAAAAAATTTTAAAAAGCAGCAAAAACGTGCGAAACGCACCGCCTTGGCAACGCTGCTAACCAGGGCATTCTGTTTTTCGGGTAAAGGAGGGAAAGAGTCCCTCGTTTGTTGTATTAAATAAAACTCTAGGAAGCCACATGACTTATGTTGTGTTGGCTTCCGAATCCCTTACCAAGGGTATAAATTGGTAGAACGGGGATCAGCATTGCCCTCGGGTGGTTCTGCTTGCAGTTCAACCCGGGCTGATCTTGGTTGAGGTGCCTACCTTGGCTAGAACGTACTGGCTGTGGTTGAAACCTAAACACTCAATAAGGGGGAGTTAGTATTCCTGATAATTGTTTGGTGTGTGGCTTTTTTCGGGGACTAACAACCTTCCGAGGGCATGTTGCTTTTACAACAGATACCTGTACTGTAAGGAACCAGGGGTGATGGTTGAAGGATGAGTGGGCTTAAGGGCTGGTGCTCTTAATGGGCTTCGGCCTATCAACTCATAAAGTCTTGCCTTCCATTGACTGCTGGGAAATTGCATACAATTGTGGCATTCATTTGCATCAGAACCTGACTTTACGGCCTAATTTGGTGCTGGACCAGAATATTTAAGTGAAGGTAGGAACGAACAAGTATTAGTTTACTTAAAGTGTTTAAGTTTCTTAAATTTCCAAATTATTTTATACCTTTTCTCTTATGCGCTGTGATTACGAGCACAACAAATCACAAATCCTTATAAACAGTCCACCCATTATTGAATTCTAATGTGAAACATATATGACTTCATCTTACATACAGATTTGTATACTTATTATATATAACTTTTAATCGCAGCTAAAGACAAAGAGACTTTCACTGTCAAGTTTTATAACTGCGCTAAATGAGTTTATTTTCTGCAAAAGCCTTCTTCGCCCCAATGTCATCATATTTCCGCAAAAACCCCTTTTTTCAACTATACACATAATTTATTTTCAAAGTTCTAGAGATTAATACCAAAAAAAAAGAACTAATAATGTCCTTTCAAAATTTGTATTGTTTTATTTTTGTCCTTCATTGCAAGTACTAGTCGTGCCGAACAAAACACAGAAACAAGGGACAAAATCAAGGGGATTACGAAAAAACATGTGTATGTGTCTGCTGATAATATTCATATTGTTGTAGCTTTTAGTAACTGCCTATTGTTGGCATATAAAACCGACTAAATGGGAATTAAATACCTGACTTAATCATGTATTTCCAGTAACCTCAAACTATTTTTTTTTTTTGTGCGTTTCTTTTTTGCAAGTCTTAAACTTTTTTCTACTCCAAAACCCATAACGTTGCCGTTGTTATAATTCCCAAAGCTAGTGAGTGTTTGTGTTAATAAATAAATACGTTAACAGGTAGGTAAAAGAACGTAAACTCATGTTAGACTTTATACACACACACATACATACAAAACATACATGCATTTGTATCTACTATAAAAGGTGTGTCTGCATATATTTCAATGTGTGTATATACTTATATACCCAGTTGGCCATGTCTTAAAGACATCTTAAACGATGAGTACAAGAGAATAGAAAATCGTGGACATGTTGACGACACCTCAAATAAATCGTTGACGAAATTTTCAAACAAATGGCCACGAAGTTTCTATCGCCGCATCGTCGACGATTATACAAGCTATAATTTCCTCTACCATGTCATCAACGAATACATAAGTGATAATATCCACACTACTTCGTCAGCGATTGTGTAGGTGACGATTTCCACCACAGTATCGTCGACAATGGTATAGGCTACATAATCGTTGACAATTGTTCCGACAAATTGTCAACGAAATATTTAAAATAACATAAAAATCTTTTACATTTTTTAAATAATATAAAAAAGTGTAAAAATTTATTATAAAATAATAATCATGTATAATTAATAAAAAAAATGTATGTGAAATTTATTGAGAAACTCATTTTTGTTTCAATATTTTTTTAATATACATACATAAGTGCACAGTTATAATACATATTTTTTATTTCATACAAAAAATGCACAGAAAAAACTGACGATATGTCTCGTGCTGCTGTTAATATTCAACTGAGTAAAAATGTATACTCAAATTTTATAAAATTTTGTTGTTTTTTTAGAGTACCGTTAATTTTTTTGCAGAAATATTGCACTTGAACGATTTGAGCGCACAAATATAAATTCTTGACCAGCTTTTTCTAGAGTACAATTGCTTTTTTGAAATGCCTACACGAACAAATTGTAGACATTCCCACTTATCTGTCCACTACAGATGAGCGACCAGATTGAAGACATTGTCGCCTATATGGTCGCCTTTTCATTACAAACCCTAAACAAAAGAACACAAATCGTGCATATATATGCGAAGACAATGTCGTCTAAGATGGTTTTGCCAGCTGGGTATATGTTTGTTGTTATAGTTGTATTAGAAATACAAGTCAAGTTTATATGCATGAGCATTTTTTCTTCAGACTTGATTCATATTCATATATGGCAATTTGTGTTGTTTTCTTTTTTTTTTCTAAGGATTTAATTAAATTTATATTGACATGTAAAAACTCAAAATATGTTAATTAAAACATGTGTGTGCTATATTTCTTTTTTCTTATTGTTCTTAGTAATTGTGGTTTCTATTGAATTTTTAGTTTTATATGTATGTATGTGAATCTGAAAAGATAGTAATTTCAAATAGACTATTTGCTTGTGTGAGCTAATTTGTGTAAATTAAAAATCATTTGGGATTTTCAAATTTTAATAGAGGAATTTCATGGAAAAGGGAAAATTTTCAGAATGCAGTAACAAATATCTTTTTCGTACTTTTGCACCTACACACATGGTGAGATAATATTATCATCCTAAATAATTTATGTACAGATTGTGAAATTTCTTTACATCAGCACCTGCCTTATCGCGTTTATCTGATGGTGGACCAACTCCACGGAGTGAATTATTCACAATCCATCACTAGTCCTACAAGGCTGGTGATGGATTGCGCAAGGCTGACACAGTTCGTAACTTTTTAATGTAGGCTGTAGCTACCAGAGATCTGCACCGGTGCACCGCAACCATAAATACACCGGTTGTTTATCGAATCATTTTCTTATTCGCGTATTTTAAACACTCTTAAAATTTGATGCGGTGGTATTTATACTTGTTGTTAAAAATGTATTCAATCGCTTTCGTATTTTGTATATTTTTCTAACAGTAAAAGAAACGACTACAGAAAAAAGTGTGTTGTTGTTACTAGTATTTAGTTTGCACCGCAAAAATAAATACACCGCTTGTTTATCCAATCATTTTCTCATTTGTGTATTTTAAACACTCTTAAAACTTGATGCGGTGGTATTTATACCTGTCATTAAAAATGTATCAAATCGCTTTCGTATCTTGTGTATTTTTCTAACAGTAAAAGAAACGACTACAGAAAAAAGTGTGTTGTTGTTACTAGTATTTAGTAAAAAAAACATTTTGAGTATTATCTATCAACGGAGTCATTTTGCTTACCGGACACTTTAGCTAGCTTGCCCATCTGTCAAAAACACTTTTTGAATCACAGCTTTTTTCCACCTGCCACAGTCCTCATTATCAGCGTATATGACAATCACATCACCTTGTTTGATTGCTTCACTGGATGTTTTTTTTTTTTTTGTTTTGTTTGTTTTTTATAGGACCAGTACTCAGGGGATGACCTCTACATATGCAGTGCATTGTACCAGAACTAGGAAAATAGGTTGTGAGGAGGGGGAAAGGTTGTGAGGGAGTAGTGTTTGTGAATATTTGTCTTGAACTTTCCAACGTTATAACAGACAGGAAACACGTCTGCAGGCAACTTGTTCCACAGACGAAGCGTACGGCTGAAAAACGAATTCTCTCTGTAATGCTTAGTACAATCCACACACAAATGGATGAGCTCTGGACGATGAACGCGTGCTACGCAAAAATGTGCGAGTTTCGGGAACAAGAACCCTAATCTCGTCAGAGCAAAAACCATTGTAGTAACGATAGAACAGAGTAACGCACCCCACACTGCGTCGATGCTCCAGTGAATCAATAGAGTTGTATACCCTACTGTCACCGATGAGCTTCTTCGCCCTCTCCTGCACACGGTGGAGTAACCCCAAAATAGACTTTGAGGCACCGGCCCAAAAAAAATGCCGTTTTCTAGGATTCTTTAATTCTGGAGAGTAATCCAACCAATGATGCAATAGTCAAACTAATAAAAGTAGTATGAAGGAAATTCCAAAATTTTGCTAGTTTCGTGCCGGAAACTGAAGACAAAATGCGGTTTGTATTTTATTTCTAACTAGTCTTTGGAAGTGAATAATCTTAAAGCAAATGAATTTAAAAGAAAATTAAAGTCATAAAAAATGTATGTTTTAATTAGCTTTTGTTAAATGGTCTGCTAAAATGCAATCAGCAATTGTACGAGTATTAAAATGATCACTGTGAGAAATCCGTCTATAAACCTTTTTTTTAACGGACTTCATAAAAACTTATTCGTTTTGGTTTTTCAGCGAAGCTTGAGAGTCTTTATATAATTTGCTGTTTTTGCTTGGTTTTTTGCCTTTTAGTTACAAAATGGTTTGCAACAAATTATTGCAACACAATGTAGTTTTTATAATATTTTTAAATGACTTCATGCAATATTAAATACATACATATGTATATATAATCAAAACCTGTTTTAAGTATTACATATATTGCTAAATTATATTTCATACCTTATGATGTTATTTAATAAAATTGCTAAATACATATCGCTCCTTTATTGCAACATAGTCATAACTAAAAAAAAAGCTTATTTCAAGAAAAACGCATTTCAAATTTTTAGTTTCCATACAAGTCTTAGAAAAATTTTTTAGGAAATATTTCTTAAAGGAAACAGTTGAAAAGTAATTTGAATAAATTTTTGGCACCATATAAAAGGTAGTCTGTTAATGATTCTACATTGTTAACTCAAAAAGCTCATTTTTTGAGATATGACTATAATGCAATAAATGAGCGATATGTACTTTGTGTTCGAATTATTTTGCCAAGCATATTTGTAAGAAGGTGAAGCTTTAAACACATAGACGACAGCAGACAGCAAGCAGCGATCTGTGAAAAATAAAATACACGTATTTAAATGCACACGATTATTTTAACGACATCACAGCAGCACGACTTCACAACAGCATTTGCTGCTGCTGCCAACTTAGATTAATTTCTATTTTCGTAAGCAGCAAAAAGTAAATGCAGTGCTGCCACTATAAATATAAATTGACAGCAATAAAAACTAAAATTTGTTTGAAATATTTAATAGAAATAAACATCATATAAATAAAATAAACAAATAAATTGATGAGTTTTTACATCTTTACGTGATATTTATACGTTTTCAGTCAGTAATTTTAATTTTATTCATGTAAAATATATATGTGGCATCTCTAAAATTTGCATTGCTTAAATACACATAGAGCTGCTGCTGTCTTGAAAATAATTATGTTGCCGACGAGACGGCAGCATTTGAAGCTAACTTCATTTGTAGCCGTGAAGTTGTGAAGTCTGCTGTCGTCTAAGTGTTTAAGAGCTTGAGGATGTGTAAATAATTTGCATTAGCAGCACATGCCTTGACGGCCTTATGCGACGCTGGACCAATTCAACGGCCAAACCACCAACACGCTTACGTAGAGTGCGAACTGAAGAAAATATCGTAGCCGTATCGGCCAGTGTTGGTGATGACCGTAAATTATCGATTCGGCGCCGTTCGCAGCAATTGGGCCTCTGTTACTCCACTACGTGGAAAATTTTGTGGAAGGATTTGGGTGTGAAGCCTTATAAGATACAGCTGGTGCAAGAATTGAAGCCAAACGACCTACCACAACGCCAAATTTTTGGTGAATGGGCTCTTGAAAAGTTAGATGAAGATCCACTTTTTTATCGAAGAATTGTGTTCAGTGACGAGGCTCATTTCTGGTTGAATGGATACGTGAGCAAGCAAAACCGCCGTATTTGGAGTGAAGAGCAGCCAGAAGCATTGCAAGAGCTATCAATGCATCCACAAAAAACAACCGTTTGGTGCGGATTGTGGGCTGGCGGCATCATTGGGCCGTATTTCTTCAAAGATGATGCGAATCACAACGTTACTGTGAATGGTGAGCGCTACCGTGCGATGATAACAAACTTTTTTTTGCCAAAAATGGAAGAACATGACTTGCATGACATGTGGTTTCAACAAGACGGTGCCACATGCCACACAGCACGCGAAACAATGGACCAATTGAGAGGCGAGTTCGGTGAACAGTTTATTTCACGCTTGGGACCAGTCAATTGGCCGCCCAGATCGTGCGATTTAACGCCTCTAGACTATTTTTTGTGGGGCTATGTTAAGGCTAATGTCTATAGCGACAAGCCCGCTTCGATTGACGCACTGGAAGCCAACATTGCCAACATTATTCGTGAGATACCGGCCGAAATGTTGGAAAGAGTATGCCAAAATTGGACTAAGCGGATGGACCATTTGAGGCGCAGCCGCGGCCAACATTTGCATGAAATAATCTTCAAACATTAAATTATATCGACCCAACTATCGATCCAAATAAATATTTCATGCATTTTTCTGAATTTTATGTGTTTTTTTTTTTAATTTCCGATAGTTCTTATAAAATCAGCATTCATTTATATTCAAGCACGAACCTTAACGATGATTTCACTCGCATAGCGAATTTGTCGCTCATTGTGTTTGCTGATTAAAAATCAACTGCGTATTTGTGCGGCGGAATACAAAATCATATTTGGTCGAAATGAAATGATTTTCGTGTTGTTGAGCAAGTATAATTTTTTTGTTAAGTTGTTCTCTGATGAGCACACGAAATTCACTTTTTTCGAGGGCTGCCAAACACAAAGTAAATTTTCCTTAAATACCCATAATTTTCAAACTGCATGGAATAGATTTTTTTCTGATTTTTTCCTGATGGTTACAATCAATTCTGTCACCCCATTTCGGCTTGACGTCAGTTCTGGGATATTCTGTATATACTAATAATATTATATAATAATATTTCTTATAAAAGAATTTTTAAAGGTAATCTGACTCATCAAAGTTTAGTATTAACTTAAGATTAATACATTACCAACAGCTATTAAATCATATTATAACTATAAAATTTGTCAAATATATAATAATAAATGATTCATTGCAATATTTTGCATTATTATTTTTTAACTTATTCATCTTCTCAACTCTTATTCAAGGAGATATTCCACATCATTGGATAATAACTAAAACAGAACAAACCTTAAGAAACTGAGAAATAAGCAGAAGTAAAATAATTCAAAACAGAAAATGTAAACAAAAACGATTGATATTAATTTACAACTTTTATACTAAATACCAAATAAACAGATTAAATAGAGAAAAGTGGAAAAATAATGCAAAAAGACTTGAACACAAATCCTAAAATCGACTTGAAAACTTAACAGCTCAATAGAAAATGAAACAAATGATTAATCTATGGAGTAGAAGTAAATGCTGGGCAATTAATTTTCTTTAACCAAATTCCAAATGATTTAGTTTGTGGATTAAAAATAATTTTCAGTGCTTAAATAAAAGGTATTGAAAGAAACTTATTTGGCAAATAAGTCCATGATTATTGTTATTAATTAACAGTTTTTGATAAAACATGTTAATTTGAATACACTTTATAAAATACTTATTTCTTGGGAATTTCGTTAAGCACTGTCCAGCTAAATCTAATATTTTGAAAGTAGCAAAGTGCAACTTGCAGCTATGGCAGGTCTTGGAAATAACAGCCCTCAATAAATAAAACACAACGTATTTGATGTGAATTCAGCTAATTTAATAATGTTTTATATACTCGTATCTTGCAACTCGGGCCATAAAAAGCGATAGCGAATATCATTCACAGTTGGAAAAAATACGGTCTGATGATGCCGCCAGCTCATAAACCGCATGAAACAGTCACTCTTCCTGGGTGTATTGATTTTTCGATAATCACTCTTGGATTATCTTTCGCCCAAATGCGACAATTCTGCTTATTGACGAATCCACTGAGATGATAATGTGCCTCATCACTGAAGATAATATTCTTCGAAAATTTGTCATCCATTGTTGCCATTTCTTGCCTCCATTCTGACCATTGACGACTCTTGGGATGATCAAAAAGCTTTAGCTCTTGAGTCAATTGCACCTTGCAAGCGTGCAGATGCAAGTCTTTATGCATAATGTCCTTCAATGACGAGCATATGAGGTGCAATTGTTGGGCACGATGACGAGTTAAGATGGACAGTTCTTCAGCCACACTATCTCGAACAGCAGCAATTTATTCCCGGTTTGGGCAAATTTTTGCACGATTTGTCTGATTGTACGCACATTTGTGCGATTACATTGCCCAAAAAAATCACGAAGTGCTCAATATGCATTTTGAATAAATCTAATCTAAGCCTGAATAACTCTAACGCGTTGCTTGATTGTGTATCTTTCCATGGTTCATATTGAATTGGTCTGAAATTGAGAAATAGCAAATGAAATGCAAAAAAATTTGAGGTTCACATTCAACATCGGTCCGGTTTAGCAAACTTAAAAAAAGTATACTACTAGTGGCACACCCTTTATGTGCATATGAGTATTTAATCATTTTTGCAAAATTTTTACACCAACTTTTGCAAACTATACGTTTGTACATTTGAGCTGCTTTTGGACATTACATTTCAATTTAAAAGTTTAAATGAGTTTCTACAGATTTTTTGACTCCAGAGGGTTAAAAGCTGCCTGTAACTCTCAACTCCTAACAAGTAAATTTTTTATACGATTTGGCTACAAAAAAAAAAAATCATATTTCAACAACCTGCTACTGTTTTAGAGGCAAAAAAGTAAATTTTTTTATCAGCTGAAATCTTCGTCCAGGCCTTTTTGGACTTTATTTTTTACTGTCGCCATATTTTTTTTTATGATATTTTTGTACAAAAAAAATATTTTTTCATATTCAGTAAGAGAAGCCACTGAATCAGTTAATAAATTCTTTGAATATGCGCCTACAAAATATAATATTAATTATTATTGTTTTTGTATACATACTTACATATATATATGTAAGTATGTGAATTGGAGCATCGACGCAGTGTGGGGCGCGTTACTTAGTTCTATCGTTACTACAATGGATTTTGCTCTGACGCGATTAGGGGTCTTGTTCCTGAAACTCGCCCATTTTCACAAAGCACGCGTTCATCGTCCAGAGCTCATCCATTTGTGGTCGATTGCCCGGGGAATCGTACTGCTCATTACAGAGAAAATTCGTTTTTCAGCCGTACGCTTCGTCTGCCTGCAGACATGTTTTTTATTACCAAAATGCGTGCTCTGTTAAGAAAGTTCATCGCGCGCTTCTTCCATTTTATGGTGGTCAGTTTAATCGACCTACTGAGGCTTCTATTCGGGCTATTGTAGAAAAATTTCGCACCAAGTTTACATTGTTGGACATTAAACCACCAACACGCTTACGTAGAGTGCGAACTGAAGAAAATATCGCAGCCGTATCGGCCAGTGTTAGTGATGACCGTGAATTATCGATTCGGCGCCGTTCGCAGCAATTGGACCTCTGTTACTCCACTACGTGGAAAATTTTGCGGAAGGATTTGGGTGTGAAGCCTTATAAGATACAGCTGGTGCAAGAATTAAAGCCAAACGACCTATCACAACGCCAAATTTTTGGTGAATGGGCTCTTGAAAAGTTAGATGAAGATCCACTTTTTTATCGAAGAATTGTGTTCAGCGACGAGGCTCATTTCTGGTTGAATGGATACGTGAACAAGCAAAACTGCCGTATTTGGAGTGAAGAGCAGCCAGAAGCATTGCAAGAGCTACCAATGCATCCACAAAAAACAACCGTTTGGTGCGGATTATGGGCTGGCGGCATCATTGGGCCGTATTTCTTCACAGATGATGCGAATCACAACGTTACTGTGAATGTTGAGCGCTACCGTGCGATGATAGCAAACTTGCATGACATGTGGCTTCAACAAGACGGTGCCACATGCCACACAGCACGCGAAATAATGGACCAATTGAGAGGCGAGTTCGGTGAACAGTTTATTTCACGCTTGGGACCGGTCAATTGGCCGCCCAGATCGTGCGATTTAACGCCTCTAGACTATTTTTTGTGGGGCTATGTTAAGGCTAATGTTTATAGCGACAAGCCCGCTTCGATTGACGCACTGGAAGCCAACATTGCCAACATTATTCGTGAGATACCAGCCGAAATGTTGGAAAGAGTATGCCAAAATTGGACTAAGCGGATGGACCATTTGAGGCGCAGCAGCGGCCAACATTTGCGTGAAATAATCTTCAAACATTAAATTATATCGACCCAACTATCGATCCAAATAAATATTTCATGCCCTTTTCTAAATTTTATGTGTTTTTTTTTTTTTAATTTCCGATAGTTCTTATAAAATCACCCATTATATGTATCTGTATCTGTATTTTATTTATATATTTAACTACAATTGTTCTATCAGTTTCAGATCTATTAAAGAGGCTTTCGTTCAGGCCTGCTCCGTAAACCATTCTACATTTAAAGTTAGTTTAAATTAATTTGTCTATGTGCTTTTGTATCTACGAGTAAAGGTGAATATTAAAGTTTTAATACATTTTTCTCCCAAAACTTTATACAAAACCAACCATAAAAATATTTTATTTTATTTTATATAAAAAAATAACTATTCAACAAGACCAATGATGATGATACAAAAGTTTATGAGGACAAAATTTTAGAGATTGTGTGAAACAACAATTTTCTTCTTGCATGAGATTCTTATATAAATAATCATTCAAACTCATATACATAAACATTTTACTCATACAATTTCAATACATACGAGTATGTAGCTCTGGTTTAACCTTAATAGAATGTGTAAAAGTTGTGATTGACAAATAAAAATATTTTACTTTAATAATTTTAAATTGGATATTCCGGAGGAAAAAAATAAAACTTCAAGCAATACGAGTACTATACATACAGCAATAGTATATATACAAGTACTAGGCTGATCAATTCTTCAACTTTTTTCTAAAACTAGTTTTCGAATAATTCGAATAGCGGCAATTTTAAAAATCCAATTTCGGATTAATGATTAAAGAAAAAACCGATTTTTACAATACAATAATTAATACCAGTAAAAAATTATAAATAGCTTGTTTTCTATATTTCCCAGCTATCTATATGTCGACATTTCATAGGAACTACCCTAATCATCAGTAGACTTTGGAAATTTTTGAAAGATATTCTCAAACATTCAACTTTATATCCCAACAATCCAAATAAATTGCTGAGAATTTAAAAAGAAAAATGCTCTAATAATATCCGTCAACACACAAAAAACAAGCTTTTCTATTTATAAACGTCTCTAACATTTCTTTACACCTTTCAAACAAATGAACAACCGTTGGTTGCTACGATTTGCTTTTTGAAAGTATCGAAAAGCAGAGAACAAACATTCAAACAATTAAGTTTTTTATTCGCTATTTAAGCTTTTAACATTTATACCAGTAAAAAATTATAAATAGCTTGTTTTCTATGTTTCCCAGCTATCTATATGCCGACATTTCATAGGAACTACCCTAATCATCAGACATATATATAGCTGGGAAACATAGAAAACAAGCTATTTATAATTTTTTACTGGTATAAATGTTAAAAGCTTAAATAGCGAATAAAAAACTTAATACAATAACTAAATTAATTTAGTGAAATATTATTTTTAAAGTAAATTGAATTGTTGTTCAAGCTTGAGGTCAGTTTTTTTTTTTATATAAAAAAAGTTTTAATTAAATTCGATATTTCGTCTTCCTTCGGCAGACTTCTTCAGGAAGAAATTGTTTTGATTAAAAAAAAAAAAAAAAAAAAGAAAAAAAAAGGTCTTCCGAAGGAAGACGAAAAACAAAACTGACCTCAAGCTTAAACAACGTTTCAATTTAACTTAAAAAAAAGATCAAATAATTAGGATCAAGATAATTACTTTTTAAATTTATTTCAAATACAAAATACAGAATAGTTTCAAGTTGTGTATTTCAAATACAAAATATAAAATACTTTAAAGCTGCGTATTTCAAATAAAATTAAAAAATACAAATACTTTTTTTGTATTTCGATCTCAAAAGAATATACCTCTCTGGTCTTAGATTTTACATATGCACGTAAACTAAATTGTGCATAGTCACCTAAAACTTGAAAGGACGTAGCTGAGTGTTCTAAGCTCGCAAGCTGGGAAATTAAAGGAACAAAGCTAATATTTAGGATTTGATAGACAGTAAATAAAAGATTAATAAAAACAAGATATTTTAATGAGTCATCCGACAAACAACCGCTTGTTGGGGAGTGAATAAAACCTACAGGTCCTGAAGAACATAAGCTGCTGCCAATTTCTATAAATGCATAAAAACAATAAAATCCTTATGATCTATACTGCAAATACTACTTCTACTGCATTCACGTTTGATTTCATGTTTTTTGTCATTTTTCTCCAAGGTTTTGAACTCGTTGCCTCTCTTTTAATGAGATGCTTTCTGGTAACAATCGGATTTGAATATATTGTGGAAACATGATGGCTCTATTTGCTTCAGGTGTCAGCATGAGAAACTTTTTACAAGCTCTTTTACAAGCTCTCCCTTAATTTGGTTAAAATACAACTGAAATGCCTCAAATTATTATATTCGCAGCCAATCTAATATGGTTCTCAGAGACATTAATGTAGGCAAAAGTTTTCCATAATAACAATAATTTCCCTATATATAACCCAAAGCGTAGGGAAAAAGCTGGGGGCGAATATGTGGATTGGTTTTACACTAATCACCTGATTAGTGTAAAATCAATTTGCTCTGGACAAAACAATTGAAAGGTGAATTGCAGTTCTGCAAAATGATAAACATTGTAATGATTGTAGTTTGTAGCAATAAAATGTATTTTAATAAAATGTATTTTGGAAAACTAAATATTATAAATAGCTTGTTTTCTATGTTTCCCAGCTATCTATATGTCGACATTTCATAGGAACTACTCTAATCATCAGTAGACTTTGGAAATTTTTGAAAGATATTCTCAAACATTCAACTTTATATCCCAACAATATAAATAAATTGTTGAGAATTTAAAAGAAAAATGCTCTAATAATACCTGTCAAAACACAAAAAACAAGCCTTTTCATTTATACACCTCTCTAACATTTCTTTACACCTTTCAAACAAATGAACAACCGTTGGTTGCTACGATTTGCTTTTTGAAAGTATCAAAAAGCAGAGAACAAAAATTCAAACAATTAAGTTTTTTATTCGCTATTTTTAGCTTCTACCATTTATACAAATAAAAATTTTAAATAGCTTGTTTTCCATGTTTCCCAGCTATCTATATGTCGACATTTCATAGGAACTACTCTAATCATCAGTAGACTTTGGAAATTTTTGAAAGATATTCTCAAACATTCAACTTTATATCCCAACAATATAAATAAATTGTTGACAGGTTCAAAAATTTCCAAAGTCTACTGATGATTAGGGTAGTTCCTATGAAATGTCGACATATAGATAGCTGGGAAACATAGAAAACAAGCTATTTATAATTTTTATTGGTATAAATGGTAGAAGCTAAAAATAGCGAATAAAAAACTTAATTGTTTGTATTTTGTAAAAATTTATTTTTGAGCCACATGTATTTGAAATACAAAATACTTTTAAGTAATATACTAAAGTAATTCTAAATACTTTCAGGTCATATACGTACTCGTATTTTGTATCTGTATTTCACATACGTACTTCAACCAACCCTGTGTATACGAGTACCAAACCTTTATTTTTATTAATTTGTCAAATACTGAAATCTATAAAATGTTTAAATATGTATAGAACGTAATTAAGAAATGTGTCTAAGCACTTGTAAAACTATGCAATAAAGACACATTTGATTGACACAAATCAAAGTTATAATTCATATTCGAGAATAAATCAAATTATTTGTTAAAGTGAATGCTTAGAATTATACATTTTTATACAAATTTTAAAACATGCGGCAAAATATTTGAAAAAGAAAATTAAATTTTTTTTATTTACATGCTAAGGTATATGCAATACAGTTTTAATATAGTAAAGGTATAAGTACAGCTGTCTTTCGTTTCCTTTGCGTAAATTTGTGAAAAACACATAGATTTCCTTGCTTTTTCAAACAAAATTTTGACAACTGTTCGTAAAGTTGACCAACAAAATACATGCTGATGTTTTTTGGTGTTGTATTTATTGTAATTATGCCACTACCTATTACAGCTGCCTTGGGTATAACTATATAATACATACAAGAGCCCAGCTGGCCCAGGTTGTGCAAAAGTTACTTGTTAAAAATTTTCTTAATTTTATATATTAATACTTACAAATCAATATAATGTAAGTAAATTTTTTATGCAAACCAAATCTCTTTTTTTTGCAATTTTACAATACTGTTAACGCTTAATATAGAAAAGAAATATTAAAGGAAATCATTTTTCAATAATGTACTTTAATTTTATGTTTTATATGTTCAATTGTTTTAATTAAATTTAAGTTTCGGACAATCGCTTTTATTACTTAAATTATGCATTTATGAACACATATTTGCAAAACTTCACAAACCCAACTGGCAAAATTGGCCTACACGAATAAATAATAATCGTCAACGCAGTTGACGATTTCTACATTAGGTCTCTGATGATATTTTAAGGGAAAGTGGGGGGGAAATGAACCAAATAAAAATTTATAAAATTTGTATATTTATAGAACACAAGCTATGCGATAATATCTTCAATTTACTCTTCAAATCGTTTAGGTAAAAATATGTTTACAAAAAAATAAAGACTCAGAAGAAAGCATGCAAAGGTAGTGTTGTCAGCTCGGTGCGTTTCGCTCCGTTTTTGGTGCTTTTTTAAATTGTTTGTGCGAAAAATTCTTTAATTGGTGCGCTGTGCGCTTTTTTCTAATTTTTTTAAATTTAAAAAAATTTCGTTGGCCCCAAATGATATTCAATTCAATACAATTATTAAATTTTTTTTTTTGTGTTAAGCGTTTTTATTTATTGAATCTTCAAAATGAACTAACATTAAGTATTCAAATCTTAATACTAAATATAAAAATAAAAGAATTGATAAAAAAAAAAATAAAATAAAATGTGCTTTTTACTTACATCCAGCCAATGCTAGACAAAAAGTTCTATTATGCGGGAGCAATATCGGTAGAATCACCTATTGAACGTTCTGATGGTGGCAACGATATCCCTTCTTCTCATTATAATTATTACATAAAATATTTATATTTAATTTTAAAAAATTTGTTGCTTTATTGAAATCGCTGTTTTGCTATTAACCGATCAAGCCAAGTTTGTCAAATATTACAATAAAAGCAGACACTGAATAGCGAAGTTCGTGTTTGTGAAGGCGCGTGTATTCATCATTCTTTTAGTAATTAATAAATTATTAAATTCTTAAAATTTGCCAAAACGATTGCATTAAATTTTGATTAAGATAAAATTCATCTTCTATTTGTTACAATTCTGGCAAATTATCGTATATATCAATAAATTATTTTACAGACTCTTACTCTAGCCAACGGGTCTTCACTGTTCGCTTACGAAAACAAAAATGTAATTCACACTTGCCCTATTCACAATCTTGTGCAAATGGTCTTGCATCATTGCATTTGCAAAATACACCAAAAAATTTCACTTTTGCAATTGCAAAAATATGCAACTACAAATGCACAAGATTGTGAACCGGGCTACTGTGTTTAATAAAATTGCTATAACGCGAGTTTGATGGCTTGTTGTGCGATTCTGTAACTTTTAATGATCCGATAATCGTACATTTTTTCGACATTTTTTATCTCTTGCAGTAGCGATTGTGTGCTCCTGCAATATAATTTTAACGACAGCAAGCAGCTGTATTTTTGTGTACCTGATAATAATTAGTAAAACTAACAGCTGATTTCGGTCGACAGCGAATATAATGAAATATTTACGATATTAACTAATTAGTTGTGAGTTCGAGTCCAACTTCAGTCAAGAAGAAGGATTATTTTTAATTATAACAATAATCGCTGTGAAAGAATAAGACCAAAGAAGAACAGAAAAATAATTGAATACCATTAGCTGGGGGACAACAAGCTGTTTCGTAGTCGATACATTACACATACAAATACGTCTCATAGTTAGAAGAATTATTAGTAAATAATTGAACGAAGTTGATTACATGCCTTCAGCCGGTGATATCAGACCCAGTTTGATCGTCTAATAGCTGCTTAAAAGGCTGTTTCATTATCGTTTTTTTAATGAAAAAATATACTTTTTGTAGTACGAAATAGGTTTTTTAAAAAGAAATAAAAATTCTAAACTTCATGCGCTTTTGCTGAAATAACGCGGGTTTTAATTTATTTTGGTGCACTTTGAAGTTTCAAAGTTGTCAACGCTGTACAAAGGATACCCCAAAATTAATGCAAGATTATAATTAAATAGAAATTACAATCTTGTGATTATTACTTTTTGTATTGAATATAATGTACATAAAATAGAGCATCGGGCGAAGAGCCTCCATGGCTTCACATGTATATATGAACTCATTTGTCGAAATAGACCTGTAATATGAAATAAAAGTAAATCTAATTGTGTTAAACCACACAATCTAGGGGATCAATTCTGATCTTCGAAACAAAAGAGTACATGAACTGGAAACTGGTAATCGAAAACGCTAAAATTAAGCGATTTGGGTTTTCCAGAACATGCCTGATGCATTGCTTGAAAGTGCGAATGGATCAATTCTCTCGCTATAAGTTTCGCAGTGCCTTTTGAGTAATGATATATCTAGTCGTACACAATTTTTACAACAAATGCAACGGCATGTATGTATATATGTATGTACATATATATGTTACACACTTACCGCTAGTAGCAATTTCATATATGTATTACGTTCATTTTACTTAATTTTTATGTCGAAAATTTTACTCACAACATATTTTTATAATTATAAATTTCAACTTATTAAAGGTTTAGAGAATGGTAGAGGCTTCCATAAATTTTTGGAAATTATGAATCGTTAATAACAGCTGAATATTGCTAATAAGTGTTTACAAATAATGTTTTTTCGATTTCTCCTTCTTAACTCTTAATAAAGTAGTCAAAAAATTTTTTTAAATTAGAATGCAAAATGTTTCAAACACGTGGCCTACTGGGAATATGCATTCATATGCATGTATGTGTGCATTATATTATAAAATATTGAGGCATTTTCCCCAATCATTTTATTTGATTGGGGAAAAACAGTTTGCAAAATAAATTCTTCAAAAATGCAGTCAATTGAAATTTAAATTTTGATTATTATTTGAAAGGAATTCAAATGCAAATCGACCAAAAATAAATTGCTATGTTAAAAGTAAATGTAATCATAAAAATGCAATTTGTTTATTAAATTATTTTTTATTGGAAATTAAAATCAAACCATTTAAAAACTATTTTCATAAGATAAAATAATAATTACTCAATAAACGAAGCGGTCAATACTTTAAAACTAAATTAAAAACAGTTTAAGTGTTTATAAAAGAACTGAAAAAAAAAGATTTTCAAAAAGATAAAATTTCTTACTGCCATAAATTAGAAGAATTTCATTATGACTACAAAAATATTTATGTCAGTATATAAATCTATTAAATTCGAGAATAATAATAGTGTATTTATAAACATTTGATGATGGCTTTATTGTTTTGTTTTAAATGTATTGTGCTCTGTTTTAAAAACCCCCAGCCATTCATCTTGGTTGTTTGGTTGAGAAATGTAAGCCATCAATTATAATTAAAAGCAATTGTAGCCATTGCTCTTTTGAAATGCCTTTGGTCATTCATCTCCTGCCAACATTATAAACCGTCGTCACTTTACGCTTTTTATCGGTATTTCTGTTCGTGTGAAACAATCAAACAGTAATTAACTCTTGTACACATTTTTTCATCCTGCTTTCTTTTTTTGTTCTATTTAATGCATAGCAACAACTACATCATCATTTTATCATTCATTCATTTTCAGTTATTCATTTACTTGCTCTCTTTCTCTCTGTGTCTCTTGTTAACTCATTTTTTTTTCACAAATTCTATTGTATTTTTGCAGACAATCATACGCGAAATGAATCGTTTGGGCATGATGGTGGATTTGTCGCACGTATCGACAGGTACAATGCGGGATGCCTTCGAAGTCAGCGAAGCACCTGTAATATTTTCACATTCCTCTGCCTACGAATTGTGTAATTCAAGCCGTAATGTACAAGATGACATGCTGCAGTCGCTGGCCAAGAATGGTGGCATTATTATGGTGAATTTTTATTCCAAATTCCTTTCGTGCAGTGAAAATTCAACTGTTCATGATGCAGTGGGTGAGTAAAATGAAACAACGAATTCATAATCATTTAATTGTAAAAAGAAAACAGGTTAAATATACTAGTTTATAAATAAATATTATTTCTTTAAATATAATTATTATGAATATTTAAATTAAATTGCAGTAAAATTATCTCAATTAGCAGCCTCATATGTGCGAGAATAATTCCTTTTTTTCTAAAGAGATTACTTTCCAGTTTTCTCAGTTACATAAACTCTTTGAGAATAACTGTTAGTAAATAAAAAAAATCAAAATACATGAGCTGTTTATGTTGAAAGCGATGTTAGTCTCAGACATACAAAAAAAATTCTAAACTTGGTGCGTTTTTGCACCGTTTTGTAACGCGGGGTTTTCTTCATTTTGGTGCGTTTTGAAATTTCAAAATTGACAACAAATTTCAAAGTTGACAGATATAATTTTTTCGGACATATTTGTCATTGTCCGACATACTTGTCATGACATGCTAGTCCCAGTTTGCATTGTACAACTTATGCCACCACAATTTTTGTCATTTCGTTTTTGAATTTGCGCTTATATTATGCGATTTTTATTACCGCAATGACTTTTATTTTATTCAAACGAGCTCTGTTAGGTTAGTCATATTGTGGTGTGCTGTTAAATTTTTTACTTTTAGAAAAAATGGATCAAAGAAACTGTATTAAGTTTTATGTAAAAAATTAAATTAAATACGAAGGATACAAAAAGGTCATAACTGGTGACCAATCATGGTTGTATGGCTATATAACATTGAAACCAAACCCCAATCATCTGGAAGCGTCCAGAAGAGTCAAGACCGAAAACAGCACGTCAAGTTCGGTGAAATATGAATCTTTTACTCACTGTTTGCTCCAACTGCAATGTCGTGGTGCAACATGAAATCTTGCCACAAGGTCGTACGGTCAATAAGGAATACTTACTTGAAGTTATGCGCCATTTATGCGAATCAAAGTTTTCAGCAAGGCACAGAATTGTGGAAAAAACAATTATGAATTTTGCTACATGATAACGCACCAGCTCACACATCAATGCTTTTGCGTGAGTTTTTGGCCAAAAATAACACCATTATTATGTTTTAACCACCTTATTTACCGGACTTGGCCCCCACTGACTTTTTCCTCTTTCCAAAACTAAAAACATCGATGAAAGGAAGGCGGTTTGCTACGATTGAAGAGATAAAAGAAATATCGAAACAGGAGCTGTTGACGATACCAAAAAGCGCAAAAGGCATAAATGTATTATATCTGAGGGGGATTACTTTGAAGGGGACAAGATAGTTATTGATAAATAAATAGATATTAAAAAAAATAAAACAACGGAAGGCGTTTTGCTATGATTGAAGAGATAAAAGAAATAACGGAACAGGAGCTGTTGACGATACCAAAAAGCGCAAAATGTATTATAAATGTATCATATCTGAGGGGATTTACTTTGAAGGGGACAAGATAGTTATTGATAAATAAATAAATATTAAAAAAAAAAAAAACAACGGTTTTTTTTAACAGACTTCATATGGCTGACCGGAGTAGCAGATGTCTTATATAATAGCGCGAGGGTTTGACAGGCTGCCAGCTATTGTAAAGTCAGCTCACTTGGGTCCAGTCAGGTCCCGCTGTGTTGATAATAGCGTGTAACTCCACACTAAACGACCCCTCTACACCCCTATTTTCAATTTAACCCATAAACTATCTCCCTCTACCTCTTTATTACTCTATTTCAGTCAATCACACAAAAAGGAACCAATTGAGCTTGAAAACTGAGAATACCAAGAAATCCTGTGGCCTGCATACCTAGCCTATATGACACTGTTCAATTTTAGATATTTCCTGGTGAAGTCGTTGATCCTACTTATCATTTATCTGTCATTAAATGAATGGAAATCTTTCCATTAATGCAGTACAAATAATATGCCGTTTAAATGATATTGGTGAACTCCAAATTTTAGTAGAATAATTAATCCAAAAGTGCTAGTTAATTGGTCACTACTGTCTCTCCATTGTTTTGTATATTGTTCCATGTAGAAATAAATAATTTATTCAAAATAATGCTAGAACCACAAAATATTAAAATAGAAAAAATAAAAAGCATTATTTACATTTTTCCACATTTGCACTTTATTTTGTCCAAAGAAAATTTGTTAAGCTTAGTAAAGCAATAAATTAATATTTATAATCTTGTATTTCTTTTTATATTATGAAAACGGTTAAAGGTATAAAGGAAAGTTTTAATGTATTAAGGGATAATAAAGTGAATTTTGTATAGTAATTTGGTTTTTGAGTCATTGCTGGCGCCATTCTGAGGAATGGAATTTTGATTTTTATTTCTAGAGTTGTTATTTTATATTAAATTCTGAAAATAAGCAATAATTTACAGTTCAATTGTTTAGTATGATTTTTTTTCTCTAGTGGATATTGGAAGGAAAATATCCATCACTATGCAAAAATGGGTTGAGAATAAAATCGCTAAGCTTTCTTCAAGGTTAAAAGCAATAAAAATGAAAATATAATAAAGAATTATACAAAAACGACAAGCATATTATAAAAAATATTTAAAATGGTTTTTATTGTGAAATTCCACTTCGTTAGATTTTGCTTTACCTTCTTCAATTGATCGATTCACTTCACTTGCACAAATTTTAATATTATTATTCTTAGGCGGAAAGTTTTCTATAGTGGTATGAGAAAGTTGAAAATAACGCTTTTTTTGATCAGTCCTAGTATAAACATAAATTTTTGATTCAGTTACTTCTAACTTCACTTTTACTTCTAACAAATTTCAAAAATTTCGTTTACTTTTCTCCGTACATAAGGAATTTACCAACCTGAGATTTTTTTACACATAGTTCTTATAGGAACCCGAATTTCCGTAAGAACTCCGTACTGCTTTTTAGAACATAAACCATAATTTTGTAGAACTTGGGGGCAATTTGGTGTATACTGTTAGCAGTACAAAATTCCAAAATTGCTTAGATCCTTTATCAGTTAGTATGTGTTTTCTGAAGTCAAATTTTTAAAAACAGTTTTTCGTAACAAATATGTACATGAAATCAAAGTAAACATTTTTTTTAATAAGGCTGTTAGATTTTATATACGTGTAGTTGTTAACAGGTTTCTGCAGTCTGATAATAAAATTCTTTTCGCAAAAAACAGGTTTTCATTGCGATCCCCCAGCTTCTCCCGTTTTAATTGCTTATATGTATGTTACAACTTTTTTCATTCCTTTTTACTTCCCTGTGAAATATTTTTAAATTATAAACAAATATTTAAAAATCATTTGCAAGAAGTTTTCAGAAGGGAATTGAAATATTAAACAATGAAACAATTTTTATTTATAGAAAAAACCACAAGATTGAACAGTATTCCAATTGAATTTATAAAATTTAATTTTTCAATTTGATTGCTGTTTTATTTTCTTTTTCTTGATGCTTTATTTCCAAACCAATTTCGTTTATTTTGTGGTATAAAGTTCAAGCAACATTTAATCTGTGCACAGAAAGAGAAAGCTTGTACTGGATATAAATATTTTTTACTTCATTTTAGTACCAGTCGTACTCAAAAATGTAAGTACGACTAACACACAATTATACTTAAAATAAACCGAAAATGGGATTGTTCAAGAAAACGAATCCCACAATATCTTAAAATAGGTATAAAATTCTTGAATCAAGTGCAGAAGTTTTGAAACGAGTAAGAAAACCAAAACAGAGGCACAAATACATACATGTGATTGAATTGCTGAGAGTTAGGAATAAAAGGTTCTCTAAGAAAAAGTGCTGTTTTGGTTGAGAAATATTATTTGAGCATTTTCCTTTTTAAATTCTCATTAATTTAATTAAAATAATGGAATATATATTTAAATGTTTGAACATATTTTTTTTTTTTAGTTTTCCAAGTCTACTGTATATTTTTTATGAAATGTAGATGTATATAAAGCTAGGAAACACAAATACAAGCTGTGTATAACCGCACTAATACATTTATATATTGAGTGTTCCCTTTATAGAGACCACAGATCTATATTTACTTTATTAGAGAGTTTGTCATTTTTATTGTATTCTTTCTGGGAAGTACTTTGCTTGTGTTCAAATATTCCTTTAAATATCAAAATCAAATAATAAAGTTTTTTATTCGAGACGTGTATAAATGAAAAAGCTTGTTTTTTGTGTTTTGACAGATATTATTAGAGCATTTTTCTTTTTAAATTCCCAACAATTTATTTAGATTGTTGGGATATAAAGTTGAATGTTTGAGAATATCTTTTAAAAAATTTCCAAAGTCTACTGATGATTAGGGTAGCTCCTATGAAATGTCGACATATAGATAGCTGGGAAACATAGGAAGCAAGCTATTTATAATTTTTCATTGGTATAAATGTTAGAGGCTAGAATAGCGAATAAAAAACTCAATTATTTGAATTTTCGTTCTCTACTTTTCCATACTTTCAAATAATTTTTTATTGGTATCAAAATAAAATGTTTTTTTATTAACCTTTAATCGGTTTTTTCTTTAATCCTTACCGATAACCGGGATTTTTTAAATTGCCACTACTCGAGGTATTCGGAACCCGGCTTTAAAAAGAAGTTGAATAATCGAACAGCCATATGGACACCAAGCAAATTGAGTTAGTCTAAAATTTAGAAATATCAAATCACATTCAACATCGGCTCTTAAAATTTAACCACCCGATAGATGCTACTTGCTGCATATATTTTCGCTAATGAAATCATTTTTATTTTTCTTTTTTTTCACAAAACAAATTATTTCGTTTACAGAATTTCTGATTGCTAATCTGGCAAAATACCATGATCGATAACATTTCAGCAACTGACAATAGTTGCGATAGGTAATACACTTCTTTTTTTAATTGGGTTGCGCTATGGATAATCGAGCCATAAATCCCCTAATCAGCTTACTTCAAGTACGGCCTAGAGATTAAATAAACTCTAAAATTCTTAAATTAGTCGCATTTTAAGATTGCTTTGATCTAAGTTTTACTCACATCAATCTCATTTTCGGCAAGTACAAATTCGGGATTGAATCAATTCTAAAATTCTAAGTCAATCGCATTTTAAAATTGGTTCAATCTCAATTTTTTTCAAATTTCAATTATGAACTCGGGATTAAATATGAATAAAATGAAGTATTTAGCGCGAGAATAACACTGTGGAACAAATTCAAGTTAGCAAAAGTTAGACCGATTCTGGGAGAGAGAGAGAGAGAGGTGTGAAAATAGAGCCTAATTAAGAAGACCCGTATCGCGGCATTTGTTTGTGTTGCTTCGAATTTCTGTATCAACCTTCGATGTTTGCAGTTAATTTACCGCTTGGAATTGATTTAACTACGAATGGATTGAACTTTCTCTTCAGTGTAGTTAAAATTTGAATACTTAATAATAATAAAATTATGTGTGTGGCGTTGTATGGGGTACGAATGAGTAATATGTGTAAAATGAGCTCAAAATATTAATGTGCTGTTCATAGAACACAGACTCGTCTAAAAAATTTTATATGGAAATCACTCAAAAAATTTAGTAACTTTCATATAAATTTTCTAGACGAGTTACTCGTCTGTATTCTATGAACAGCACATAAGTTTATTTCATATAAATTTTGTAAACGTACTCTTATCACTGACTCGTGTCCCATAAACACCACATACGAGTAAGTGTGTCATATTAAACAAAGAAAACATCATATATCTTTGAATTTTTAGCCAAATTTAATAACTATTTCATATTAAAATACTCTCTTCTATTAAGTAAAACACTACCAACACCAACATTATTTCAATTAACAGTTTCGAAAACAAATCGTTTTAAGAACTGCTTGCAATAGCGCCATAACGATAATCATTATTTTTAGTATTAAGTGCCAAATGAAATGCCATAAAAAATAATTTAATTTGTTCTCTATCTTTTTATCTTTTTCTTCATGTCTCCTCATCTTATTTATGCCCGCGCTAACTGTTATGCCAACAAAAAAAATGTCTTTATTAATGGTACATTGAACTTAATTTGATTTTGCACCCAATTTTCTTATGAAAATTTTTCCAAAAAAATAAAAAAAAACGCAAATATTCAATTGCATTATGCAAATTTGCTATTGCTGATTCATCTTGAATGCATTTACAATCGACTTACTGCAATGTTGCCGATGATATTAAAAAATGCTGCTGCATCAACGATTGCTGATTGGTTACGCTGGACTGGCACTTTGCTTGCCTACTTTCGCACAACACTTCTCCGTATAATTGCAACGATGTTTGTCTGCCTTTTTTTTTTTTTTTTGGATTATAACTGTGCTGTACTATGCTGTGCTGTGCTATGCCGGGCTGTGCTGTGCTGCTTAATGGAATGATGTATTTTCTCTGCCAATTTTGATTGGGACTGTTTGTTGGGTGGCAAATTGTAATATTTATTTCTTGGTTTATTTAACATCATTGCCTGCGCTGCAGCTCATATAAATCACATTAAGCGTGTCGCTGGCATTGATCATGTGGGCCTGGGAGCTGGATACGACGGAATCAATTTGTAAGTAAATAATGTTTTTCTCCTTTTTTTCTTAATACTTATACCATACACATAGATACTTATATACTTATATACAATAAAGGTTCGTATTAGCGTGCATACTTATTTCAATTTTATTTTTGCAATGTTAACTTTTTCCCCAATGTGCAAACAATCATGTAGACAAACAGCCAGGCAGACAAACAACCAGACAGACAGACAAATAGACAGTCAGACACAAAGATAGACACTTAGACATTCAGAGATCTCTTTATCTAGAGTCTGTCCTTTTTTGTGATTTAGCATCGTGTACATTTGTGCATGTTTTCCCTTTTCAGTTTTTACTGATTTCATTTTCTGTTTCATCATTCACTTTTAATGGTCTACAATAAATAACGATGTAAAATCAAATCGATTTCTCTTGACATTTCATTTAAAAATATTTTAATTGTTGATAATATTTAATTTTTTATCTTTACCTTTTGTTCTTTTGTGTGAGTGTGTGTGCTTTTTTTTATATACATCTATAAATTTGTTGTATTGTCTGTGATTTTATTTGTATTAAATCAATTGTTGTGTTGAAATTGTGTTAAAAAAAATTCAATCAGTTACTGGTCTCAGTCTCTCTTTGCTGATTATTAAATACACAACAATGCACAGGACAATAGTTTGTCTTCAATTTTTAATACAAGAGAAAATAATTATAATTTATTATTTATTTTTAATATGTATTTATAATGAAAGGTCATTGCAAATATTTTATAAGTGTGATTACTTTGCTGGCAGAATTTATAGTGAATTTAATATTCGAAATTGAAATGTATCAGTATCAGAAACTTGAATTTTTTTTTTTTTTCCTTCAATATTCAAAATTAAAATGTATCAGAATTTCAGCAGAGTATCAGTAACTTGAATATTTCTTGAGTTTCTAGTCCAGCGTGACATGAAAACTTTTTCATAATAAGCCCGATTTTTTAAAAGAAAAAAGCAGAACTACAATAAATGCAACACCAAATAACGTCACATATCGCTCCTTTATTGCAACATAGTCATAACTAAAAAAAAAAACTTGTTTCGAGAAAAACGTTTTTCAAATTTTTAGTTTCTATACAAGTTTTAGAAAATTTGTTTAGAAAATATCTCCTAAAGAAAACAGTTTAAACATAATTTGTATAAATTTTTGGCACAATATAAAATTTAGTACTGTTAACAATTCTGCATTTTTAACTCGAAAAGCTCATTTTTGGAGATATGACTATGTTGCAATAAAGGAGCGATATATTTTGTTGGTAGTAATTACGAAATGTTATCAAAATTTTGTCCCTATTTTGTTTGAAAACCCAACAACAACCCCCTATGTGTTTTCTTAGAATTATGTACACTCATAGAAAAAAGCTTCAATAATATGATGACGATGGGTCATCAGAATTTTAACATCAATATTAATGTAAATAGTCATCAGTAATGTGAAAATTGGCATCAAACTCAATGACAAAAGTCATCAGAGAGATTGAGTATCATCATTGCTACAACTGTTGTGACATCATGTCAATGATACATTTTGTTAACAGCGCTGTGCTCGAATTTTACACCTTTTTCGGAACGAGCTGGACACTCTACTGATAAAGCTAATTGGAATGCAACCAATAAATTCACCAATGGCATTAGCCGATTTTCGAAGCTAGTGCTTGTATATTTACGATTCAAAATTTGTGCTATTTTTATAATAATTAAAAAGTCTACTGATGATTAGGGTAGTTCCTATGAAATGTCGACATATAGATAGCTGGGAAACATAGAAAACAAGCTGTTTATAATTTTTTACTGGTATTTTTATAATTTTTTTAAGCATTTTTTTATTTTAAATTTAGGACTTTTGATTAAATATGCACATTAAATAAAACATTTAAGCGAAATTTTTTTCGCGGTTTTTTTATGCGAAATTTTTTTGGGATTTTTTTTTTTGCAAAAAAAAAATTTTTTTTGTTTTTTTGCTTCGAGTTTGAAATTAAGTTGAATATGCCGAAACTAGTCGCGCTAGATATATTCCGAAGTTATCACTTGTGTTAGCAATAAAATGGCCAGCCGGATTGGGGAGGAGTCTGGATCATACCTGGCGCTCAAGCTACAATATGTAACTAAAAAAATGTTTTTTTAATTTTTTTTTAAATTTCTTTTAATTATTACGTTGACATCTGAAACAGATTAAAATTAAAAAAAAAAGTTATCTGCTGCGCTGTCAATTTCACCTTTATGAATTCGTCTTGTGCTAACCTATACTTGGAAACTTTAAACATTATTTGTCGCAGCCGAATATATCTAATTTATCATAGTTTGCAGCCATATGAAAAGAGCAAAATAGTTCGCAACTTCCCGTAGCGATACAATTTCCCAGGCAGTCAATACAAGACAAGGCTTAATGAGTTGGTATGCCAAAATCCATTAGGATCTATCAGCTCTTAATCAACTCACCCCTCTGACCATCACTACTATTTGTTCCTTCTCACTTGTCGTTTCTCATACCATCGAAAGCACTTAAAAAGAAATACTCAGCGTCATCTATCACATTATGTTCCACATTCTAAGGAAAAGTATTATACTTTCCTATTTTAAGCAAGACTTTGCAAAAATACCTGTAACCTTACATTACAAATATCTGTTGCAAGGAAATAGCGATTTGGAGTTTATTAAACCCCAAAAAGCGGCATGCACCATAATTATCAGGGAAGTCTAATTCCTCTCACTGCGATTGAAGGTTTAAGCTACAGAGAGAACGTTTCAGTCAAAATGTAGGTACCTCAGCGCCAGAAAGGCTTTATCGCTTCCCATTCCGCTAATTCAGTAAGGGCTTTAGAAGTTCATGTGGCTTCGTAGAGTTGTATTTGCTACAACAAATGTGGAACTCCCACCCATCTATGCCCCAGAAAGCACCAAAACCTGGTTAGACGTGCACCAAACCTGCTTGCAGGAGGTCCTCTCTAGTATACTAAAATCAATTGTGTTCAACCTGTAATGTCCAATACTGTGGCAGCAGCTATAATGTGGTATGCCTGAGGCTACCCACAATAAAACTGTTATCTGGACTGCTAGAAAAACGTTTTTTTCCGTTTACATTCATACGGATCACATACTTTAATATAAGAACCTATTGGATCAACTGACTATAAAACTATGCAGAGATATATAGTAGTATCTTTTCTCCTCCCCATTAAATTAAGCTCGGGAGTGGCACTTGCCAAACCTTGATATCTTAAATAGTAAATTTTCCTATCAGATTTTCGTGCTGTTTAATTTTTATGGTAAATAGAGTAGTTGTGCAGACATTTTTTAACGTAATATGCTTTTTTATTTTAGTTAAACATTGAATGGTTGCAGATCACAACAATAAATATTTGTTGAAGTGAAATGAACAGAAAATATTCACATAATTTACAAAAGTTAACTGACCAATATAAAGTTCAAAAAAATATTTTATACAAAACAGGAAAAACAGCAACTGAAAATAACAAGAGAACAATAAAAGCAAATAATAAAGAAACAAAATTAATACACAACACACTCGTACATTACACGCATAAGCATGTTAAGATTTACAACACCCTAAAAACATGCATCAAGTTGTTTCCTTTTTCCGTGAATGAACGAAAAATTTTACATGATGAGGACTCTAATGACTATACATATCGTTGTCTAAAATCGAAAAGTACGTATTTTCAAAACCGAGTGTTTGATTGATTATAATTCGTTAGGTTAACTTACATAGTTCTACCAATTTTTATAAATTTTAAAGCAGATTAGTTGTTATACTATAATTCCATATTTTAGAAGAAGCTGAAGCTCAAAAAGCACAGATAACATAAATGTGAACTACTAACAATGTGTTCATAAAATAAGGTGCCAAACGCCGACATAGGAAGTTCTTAACACTCTCTGTTCCATCCCTACAACTTCTGCATAAATCATTAAATGAAAGATTTAATCTCCTTGCATGCATACCTACATATGTGATAATGTTCCGTTCGAATCACCACCATGGTGCGCAAACTTCGTCGGGAAATATCCCTAGTGCTCCTGCAAAAATATACAGGTCATAATAGCCTCACTTTTCTACAGGTAGCCTTACCAGACTATATATGGACCCCAGTATTTGCTAATTTGTTCGCAGCAATATTTCCAAAGTGTTACAGTACCCGGAAAAGCTATAGCTTCGAATGTTGCGTTATTTCATTAAGATTTTATTACTTGAATTTTATTCAACTTACTTTACTTCAGCTAGCTAACGGTTAGAATGAGCGCTTCGTGGTTTTTATCACGATTCCACGATACAGATATCACGGCACAAATCCACGGTACATATATCACGGTTTTTATCACAGATTCCACGGTATAGATATCACGGTACAGATTCCACGGAACGTTTAACGTTGAACACACGTTCATATGATATGTTCATATGATATATGGAATCCTTGGATCATCTTTCGGTGGATCTCCATTTTAATCAGCATCAAAATTAATTTTTAAATGCTTCTTGTGAGCTGCGGTTCCCCCGGGGCACAGGTTTTGCCTTGGAGTAGTCAAAGCCAGGGCATTCTGTTTGCTGGGGAAGGAGTTCCTCGAACTCCAGGAAGATTTATACTTATATTGTTTTGGACTTCCGTAACTCGTACCAAGGGTTAAAATTGGAGGAATGGGTATAAGCAAAGTCCCCGGTAGATTGTGGCTTGCGGATCTCGCGGTGCTGATCATGGTTGAGGTGCCTGCCTTGGCTTAAACGTTGTGGCTGTGGTTTAAATTTAAAATCGTAGGAAGGAGAATTAGTTTCCTTAATAACTGTGGTACATGCTGGTTTTTGGAGGGCTGGCAACCTGCCGAGATACTGTTGTCTTGCAACAGATACCTGTACTGTAAGGCACCAAAAGTGATGGTTAGACGGATGTTTTGGCTAAGGGCTGATGCACTCTCTCAGGCACTCTGCTGATCACCGTGCTACCAGTTTACCTGCGGTGAGGTTTTTGGAACTCCAATACAACATATGTAAGTCAAGGCTTCCAAGAGTTTTACTTGCTATAACAAACGAAGAACTCCTAACCCGCCACGCCCCAGCCAGTAGAGTGCTCTGGTTTGGAAAAACCTGCTCCCCATTGTGAGCCTGATTTTAGTCTATTGTGTTTTAGCTGCTGTACGACATGTCGCCAATTTCCATCTATTTTTTACATATCTTCCATTTAATTGTAGAGTGAATGAATAACAAAATTATTTGTAAAGCGAAAAGTTAAACAAAAATAGCATATTGTTTGTTCGAACTAACCGTATAGGATGTGATAACAATCGAATATTTCCTAATCATAATAACAATAACAACAGCAAATAAGTGAAAAACAACAATGAAGTAAAAGCAGATACAAAACAACATTTCCTAATGCCAATTTCTATGTACGAGTAATACAAACAATAAAATTTATCTACATGTATGTGTACAAGCCAGTTAGAATAGAATTTTTTTTACATAGCAGACATACATATGTACTCGTACATTTATACACATTGAACGATTTCCATTTATATTTATACGCATATAAATTAACGCACAAGCACACACAAATCCTGTTTTTGCATAGTGGCATTAAAAGAAATGTACAAATAAAATGTTACCTTCCCATACAATCAAATAAAGAAAAACCAAAAAAACGACACCAACAATGATGACATAACGCCAAAAAAAAAATGAGGTAATCCAGGGAGCAGCTTTTTGTTTGTGTTGTATTGTCCTTGTACAAATAAAACGAGATGAACTTTTGTTAAAGAAACGATAAGTAAGTGCGTGGTAAAATGTATAAATTCTTGCATTAGGTCAGTGGTGCTAAGCTCTCAATTTACCGTACTGGCGAGTATAGAAGATGGCATGTCATAATGTCCAGTGTCATAATGTCCATGGACACTGTGACACACAACAACGTGTCATAAGGTAAATGTGGAAAATTTTCCACTTCTAAAAATGTTTGATTATTAGTAAGTTATGGACTTTATGACATTCTACAAAGTGCCATAATGTCCACGAACTCTACGACACCTCCCTGATGGTCACTATGTCATAACGTCCATGGACTTTATGTCACTGGACGTTATGACATGCCACCGTATAGAATACAAAATTCAGCTGCTGTGAAGTCTTCACATGTATACTGTAAAAATCTGTGTGCGAATCATGAAAACCACAGCTGTCATATTTTTTTTTTTCAAAAAATATTTTATTTTCTGAAAATAAAA
Organism: Thecocarcelia acutangulata; assembly: GCA_914767995.1. Taxonomy (NCBI): domain Eukaryota; kingdom Metazoa; phylum Arthropoda; class Insecta; order Diptera; family Tachinidae; genus Thecocarcelia; species Thecocarcelia acutangulata. The sequence goes on from OU612097.1 coordinate 115,144,850, forward strand.
TACTTTTTGTTCAATTTTATTTTGAAAAATACAGTATATAAAAAACTAAGCTGCACATATTTCCAAAAAAAAAACTTTTTTCATAGAAAATATATTTTTAAAAATCTTTTCAGCATCTCAAAAATCCAGCAAAAAAATCTTACGATCTGACAACACTTTGTACGAATGATGACATTCATTCGGTTGATGCGTTGTTGACATTTCAACAAAAATCAACAAGTTAGTTGATGTTTACGCTGAAGTGAGATCTTATTGCACAGATTTTATTTGTTTTTGCTGCTTTTAATACAGGCGTATAAAGGGCGAAATCAGTGCTGCCAAGCGTAGGGGTTTTTAACTTTTTGTACAAATTCATTTGTTTATTTCCACATGTAGGGGGAAAAGGACAGATTTTGTATGATTAGGCTTATTTTAGGGATTTTATAAATTATTACGAATGGTTAACATAATAATGGATGATTTTATAAGAACTATCGGAAATTAAAAAAAAAAACAACACATAAAATTCAGAAAAATGCATGAAATATTTATTTGGATCGATAGTTGGGTCGATATAATTTAATGTTTGAAGATTATTTCATGCAAATGTTGGCCGCGGCTGCGCCTCAAATGGTCCATCCGCTTAGTCCAATTTTGGAATACTCTTTCCAACATTTCGGCCGGTATCTCACGAATAATGTTGGCAATGTTGGCTTCCACTGCGTCAATTGAAGCGGGCTTGTCGCTATAGACATTAGCCTTAACATAGCCCCACAAAAAATAGTCTAGAGGCGTTAAATCGCACGATCTGGGCGGCCAATTGACTGGTCCCAAGCGTGAAATAAACTGTTCACCGAACTCGCCTCTCAATTGGTCCATTGTTTCGCGTGCTGTGTGGCATGTGGCACCGTCTTGTTGAAACCACATGTCATGCAAGTCAAGCTCTTTCAATTTGGGCAAAAAAAGTTTGTTATCATCGCACGGTAGCGCTCACCATTCACAGTAACGTTGTGATTCGCATCATCTTTGAAGAAATACGGCCCAATGATGCCGCCAGCCCATAATCCGCACCAAACGGTTGTTTTTTGTGGATGCATTGGTAGCTCTTGCAATGCTTCTGGCTGCTCCTCACTCCAAATACGGCAGTTTTGCTTGTTCACGTATCCATTCAACCAGAAATGAGCCTCGTCGCTGAACACAATTTTCGATAAAAAAGTGGATCTTCATCTAACTTTTCGAGAGCCCATTCACCAAAAATTTGGCGTTGTGGTAGGTCGTTTGGCTTCAATTCTTGCACCAGCTGTATCTTATAAGACTTCACACCCAAATTCTTCCGCAAAATTTTCCACGTAGTGGAGTAACAGAGGCCCAATTGCTGCGAACGGCGACGAATCGGTAATTCACGGTCATCACCAACACTGGCCGATACGGCTGCGATATTTTCTTCAGTTTGCACTCTACGTAAGCGTGTTGGTGGTTTAATGTCCAACAATGTAAATTTGGTGCGAAATTTTTTTACAATAGCCCGAATAGAAGCCTCAGTAGGTCGATTAAACTGACCATAAAATGGAAGAAGCGCGCGATGAACTTTCTTAACAGAGCACGCATTTTGGTAATAAAATTCAATAATTTGCAAGCGTTGTTCGTTTGTAAGACGATTCATGATTAAATTATAGACCGAACTGAAGATGTTTGACAGTGACACAAGATACAAAACGTGCGTGAGCTGTCAAAACTAGTGTTGCCAAAAAGATAATAGCAAAAAAATCACTCGCTAGTATAATTTTTACGACTATGAAAAAAATCGTTGTCTAATCAGTAATCATGGCTCAGTACCAGTTACCATTGACTGTGGTGTTCTAACCAGCATCGTTTTTAAAGAAGTTGGAACAGTCAGTTTTTTCTGGTTGTATTATTGTCATAACTTATCTTTGAGGACTATAATCACTCCAAATATGACAATTATGTTAATTGACGTATCCATGCAAACAAAAAATAGCTTCATCGTTAAACAAAATTTGCTTAAGAAAATCGATATTCATGGAAATCTTGCTTTGGATAATTAGGAGCGCCGTTCAAACGCCAGTCTAGTCATGTTGCAATGCCAAAGCAAATTAAACATAAATCACTTAACAGCTGACAAAATGGCTACCATTTAAAAAAAGTGCTGTCAACTGTCATTCATCCTCTAAAAACAACATCCTTTAATTTATAATTTGGTAATTTTGTCACGAAAGCAATTTTTAATAGGCTGACAGAAATGTATGTATGTATGTATATCCATCTCTTATGGTTTTTTAATGGCTTCTCTTGAATGTGACAGATTGTTGCTTATAATTCAATTTTAATGATATATGACATTTGGAAAAGAATTCGCCAGGTACTATAATTATTTTAGATCGTATTTATAAAAAATATTTTATGTTTATTAAGCTCTTCAAACTTCGTATAGAAATCTGTTTAATAAGAGCTTAATAAACACGAAATATTTTTTTATAAATAAGGCGGTTAATGTTTTGTTTATATGTATACTTATATGTACATAAACACTTGTATACTTTTATGTATAAGTATACAAAAATTCCGCAATTATTAAAGACAAAATGCTTTGAACTATATGTAAACAAAATTCGACAACTTTACGAGTACAAAGTTTAAACAGTGAAAATATCAAAATGTCCTTTAAATAAAGGGATATGGATGTATGAAAATATTATGTGTTTAATTTAAAACGACTTTAAGTTTCTCTCCATCAAAAAAGGTTGTTTTTACAGGCCTGGTTAATTTTATTTCATAACTTAGTCGCCTTCCGTAATGTGTTTCATCATAACTCGAAAACGGCTTGACTTGATGCAATTAGTAAAACACTAAAAGAGGCGTTAAAAAATTTTAAAAAAGCCAATTAAAGTATTTACTTCTATCTCTTAATGCTTCACGAAAAATTTTTAAATATTTTTTGTTTTCAAAATGCATATAATTTCCATAATATGGACCAGAGATCAGCACCGGTGCACTGCAACCTTAAGTACACCGGTTGTTTACCCAATTTCACATCCTAGTATTTTAAACACTCTTAAACATTGATGCGGTGGTAATTATACCGGTAGTTCGTTTGCGAAATCTTGATGCATCAAAAATGTATCCAATCACTTTCGCATCTTGTGTATTTTTTTAACAGTAAAAGAAACGACTACAAAAGAGAGTCTTGTTGTTACTAGCACTTAGTAAGAGATATATTTGGAATATTTTCTATTTTCGTTTCTAATAGATTTCTTAATAATACATACAAGTTGATTTTGTTACAACGTCATGTCACAAAGTCAACTTGTAAAACCAACACTCTCGATAAATTATTTTGTTATGTATATGCGTCACCTTTTATTTAACATTAACTGAAATCGCGGCTGCCAGATTTAATAACTTGCAACCATGTTGACGATTTCGAAAGTGGTATACTGAATTATGATCTTAAGACTGTGTTTGCTGAAAATTTTTAAACGAAAATTTAATTCAAACAAAATTTTTTCCACAATTGGTTATGTATATGTATGTGCAACTGTGCTTTTATTGTGGTTATAGATTAAAACCAAAAAATAAAAATTATTATAAGTGAAGAAACATAAAATAAAAGAAATTTGATGAGAATGTGCTTCATAAAAAAACTATTTTATAAGTAAAAGTTATTATTTTTATCAGTTTTGTACTAAATATGTTAAAATAAAACATGTGTATATATATTTTCTTCACAACACGATCGCCAAAACATGATGTTTTAAAAGCCTTCTGGCAACGCCGTGCTTAGTACAAATACGTTTACCGAGCACATCATGGGTAAGATAAATGTGTGACTGTAACTTCTTACATACAAATATTATTTTCGTTGTTAATAAAATGTACGAGCACGATTGCCGAATGTGGAAAAAATAATTGTGGAACCAAATCAAACCGCATACAAACTTGACTTGGTATGTTATATACTCTAGTTAACAGACGCAAGCTCTGACGAGTAGAGAACATTCTTGTGCAAGCAATATGCGTAGGCCAATCACACCGCAACTCGATTTAAGATGGGTGTACTTAAATCATTAAAAAAGGCCCCGGTTGCAGATCTCTGATAAGGACACTTCTTTTATTATAACAGTAGACCCTGTAATCCTGACACCATTAATTTTTCCTACCTCAAGAGTTCGGACAGCATTTATTTGTATAGCTTTTGTACAGAAACTTCATTCGTCTATTTTTAGTTTTGTTTCTTTAGGACGATGGACACGATCAACAGCTTATATTTTCAAAACTATTGTTCTTATCTCGAAAATTTGCATATCTCGATATATCGAACACCACATGATTCTTAATTGCCCGAATTATCGAGATTATATTGTATTTAAAGGATGGCCAAAACACATTATTTTTGTTGAACAGTGTAATGAAATACTTTCAACAATTTATGGCGACTTTTGACTTTTAGTCGGCCATCCAGACGTACACAAAAAATCAATTTTATTCAATATTAAAATATGTGCGGTATGGCGTCAACAATATTGTAAACAAAATTGAAAAAATCCTTAAATAATATGAATAAATAAATTTTAATTTAAAATTTTTACTTAAAAAGGTTAAAATTTTCACATTTATATTGTTTTTATTCAACCTAAATTCAGTTAATAATGACCTTGGCGCCATTTATATTTTAAGTGTGTGTTTGAGTGTACATATGTTCTTTCATGTAATTGATGTTGATGTCATATCGAGCTGCCTAGAAAAATAAAATGTAACAAATTGAAATAAGAACACACACACACACACTCAGAAGCACACCTACATTAACACACCCAGGTTTAATTGTATATGTCCATGGATGCCAGATAATTCAGGGAAAAAATATTAAAATCGTCAATATAGTTATCGCATATCGTCAGCGTGGAAAATTAATCGATTTTAAAGAAAATGGGATAAAATGTAGTACAACAATTCATACTTGTTTTAATAACTAACTGCATTATTTAAAGCTATTACAGCAAATATATGCTGTGAGCGTCAAAATAAAGTTTACACAAATATTTCCTAAAATATTATTTCTATTTCAGAGTATTTATTTATAATAAAATTATACCAATCAAAAAATTATAAACAGCTTGTTTTTTTATATTTCCCAGCTATCTATATATCAACTCTTCATAGGAGCTACCCTTATCATTAATAGACTAGGAAATTTTTGAAAGATATTCTCAAACATTCAACTTTATATCCCAACAATCTAAATAAGTTATTGAGAATTTAAAAAGGAAAATATTTTAATAACACTTGTTAAAACACAAAAAACAAACTTCTGCTTTTGCACACGTCTCTATTTTTCTTTACACCTTTTAAAAGGTTATTACTAGATTTTTTTTTTATTTCTCTATAATTTATTATAACATTCGGATTAATAGTTGAATAATCGAAAATTTATTCAAAGGTTTCTATTGAAGATTATGCGTTGCCATTTCATAGGAGCTACTCCTATGAAATATCGACACATAGACAGCTATCCAACATAAAAAACAAGCTGGTTGAGTTTTTGTATTGCTATATACCTAAACTACCTCTTTTATAAACTTAAGTATTACATGTTATCAATTAAAAGCTTAAGCATTTGTCACTAACTTAAAAAAATATAAAATTATGTATTCACTATTTTTCATTGATTTAAGTTTACTATCAACTCAATGAAAAAAATTCATCAATCGTTTTAAAATTTCAACCTAAAGATTAAATCTTCATTCGAAAATAATAGTAATTATATTGAATAGTTTGCAACAATATAATATAACGTAAATCTCAGCCCCTGCAATACGCGAAAAGGCATGCTAGCTAAAATATTGTTAAGAATTTTTATCACATCTAGCCCAGTGTGCAGCTGTTGATCTGCTTTTAATAAAATGTACAATACATTTACACAAATAAGATAAAATTAAAAAAAAAACCCCAATACACAAACAAAGTAAATCAACTACAAAGTAAAGCAACTACAAATGATGTTGTTGTTATTCTTGCATTCTTGGTGTTTCATTCCTTATTGTTTCTTGTTGTCACTGGCTTAATGTTCACAAGCATATGTGTGAATGTGTATATGCGTAAGAATCATATTTGTACACTTGAGCCTAGAATTATTAATGACTAGAAAGATCAATGCGTCAGTTTATTTTTAAGCTTTGTGCAGAACAGTCACAAGTCAGACAGTAGCAAGTCTAGTGTTTTGTTACACAGTGGTATCAAGTGTAAATAAAGTTGTTTAAGTACTGTCTAACGAACAAGTGTGTGAGTCGTTATGCTCATTTGCAATTGAAGAATCTGCAAATCGTTTTTAAAGGCAAAAACGTAACAATATAAAATAATCTGCGTTGTTATTCCACAAAATTTTATATATACATTTAATGCTTTTTAGACGGGAAGAAATAAGCATACATATACACTGCTGACAACATATTGCTCCTTTATTGCAACATAGTCATATCTCAAAAAATTAGCTTTTCGAGTTAACAATGCAGAATTGTTAACAGTACTACCTTTTATATTGTGGCAAAATTTTATTTAAATTACCTTTAAACAATTTCTTTTAGGAGATATTTTCTAAAAAAAAATTCTAAGGCTTGTATGGAAACGAAAAATTTGAAATGTGTTTTTCTGGAAACAAGCTTTTTTGCATTATGACTATGTTGCAATAAAGGAGCGATATGAGTCTGTGAATCATTATTCTCATTTGCGATTGAAGGGTCCGCTAAGCATTTTTAAAGGAAAAAACATAACAATATAAAATAGTCTGCGTTGTTATTCCACAAAAATTTTTATATATTCATTTAGTGCTTTTTAGACGGGGAAAAACTGAGCATACATATGTATACGAGTAGACTGCTGACAACAGTACCAATGATACACAAAACGAATGCTTAATAAATACATATTTTACCCAATATATTTACATATATTCACATATATTTACATATATTCATTTAGTAATTTTAATTTTATGAACAACCTTTGCACGTAAATTTCAAATTGTCATAATCTAATTGAAATTCACATAATGATGCCGTTAGTTGACTACGTTGACTTCATTTTAAACATTTAAATTTGAAGTATATACATATATTTAGTTTTAATGCATGCAACAAATTTTAATAAAAAAGTTATACATACATTTGTATGTATATTGGGAAAACGACTCACTTTTACAAGCTTCAATTGATTAATGGTGTTACGAAGGATAATCCAATTAAGAACAAAATTATTCTCATTTGTATATAGCTTTGCGAAATTTTTTAATGTTTTTTTTAAGTAACAGAATCGCAAAAAATAAATAAATAAATTCTAATGACACAACAAAGACAATGATGTTAATACTAACAGGATGGCCCCAAAGTCACAATAGGATCTAAATATTTAATAATTTTTGCGATTGAATATTGTTTTTTTTTTTTTTGTAAAAAATATATTGCTTTGCATTCAGTATGGAAAATAATGTCTCTTAAATTACTCTTGGGAGCTAATTCTGTCATTCGTGATCGAAATTACTATCGAGTAGAAAATAATTTCGATATCGTCCAAATTTCTAATGATGTGACTCGTTACGTAACGAGTCGAGTTATCACTTCAGTGTTGCAAAATGCTGAGAAAATGTGTTTTATAACACTGCCGAAAGTTGTCAACAAAAATCATATGTTTTGACAAAATAAGTTAAAATTTACGAGCAACAAATTCAATAAAAATAAAAACGCAAAAGAATTGGAACCAATATTATTATATTATGCAACACCATCTGATTACGACGAAACTATTACTCTTAATACAATAAGGAAAAAAATTAGGGGAAGTGTAGATCTTTTACATTTGCCAATCAATGAGTAAGTGTAGTCAATATTTTGATCAAATACATCCATACCATAAAGAATGTTTATTTCACAGTTTCAAGAGACTTACAAAGGAAGCGTTTAACTATTTGTTGGCCCAATTAAATTTTGAGGCAAAACTTTCCACCGCAGTTCCAGCAAAAATTCAATTGACAGCCACACTTGCGCTTTTGGCTTCTAGAGGATTCCCACACTCCGTTGGAAATGATTTTTTAATGGGGATTAGCCAAAGTACTGTGTGCAAGATTACAAAGCGAGTCATTGATTAAATGGAAATGTACTGCCATAAAATTGGCCAATTTTTTTTTTTTTTTTTTTTTGTAAATTTTCGTTACTGCTGACCTGAAATAAAAAATTATTTATACATATAATTTTATATTCAAAGCAAATTTTGAAGTTACATTTCGTTTGTGTTTTTCTGTTTATCGGACTTTCGATAGTACTTTTGCTAACGAGTAAAAAGTTGTGCGGTTGCATTCGAATGGTTACTCACTATCGAATTACATCATTAGATATTTCGATGCCTTTTACTCGATATCGAATGAAATGATCACAAAAGTGTAAAAACTCGCACACTCGCTTGTAAGCAAATGACAGAATTAGCCCCCTGTTCTTTACCAAAAGCGAATTATTTGCTGAAATTCGGAGATTAATTGGCCAGTGTGTTCAAAATTCCTAGCACCCAACTATTTCTTTTGCGGTTAATTGAAAGAGCATTTATCTGAGAACAATCCCGTAACAATTCAATAAGATCGTAGCAGAAATTGAGTGCCACCACTACAAATTTAAATATATTGAAAACTTTTATATAACATATTTAGAGTATGTTATTAGGAAGCTAAAAAAGGGATTGTTTAACTGGCATTATTTAATTTCTTATATTAAATGCAGGTATTTGTCTGGCTCAAGTTCAACCCTGGCTTTCGCCAAGAATTATTTTTATTCTTAATTATAACAATAATTGCCGCGATCAGTAACTAACTCTTGATCAAAGAAGACAGGAAAAAATAATTGAATACACTAAGCTGGAGGACAGCTAGCTGTTTCGCAGTCGCCACACTGCTCATCAGCATCCACTTTTAACTCATATTTATTATATTTATTTAATAGTATTATTGGCCCTATGAGCTTAGTATTACATATTATAAATCAATAAAATAAATTTGCATACATACTTACATATGTATGTTTTAAAAAGATTTCTATACAAGTTGCTAAAAGCACATATCTAGAAGGTTATTAATTTCAGTCTCTCCTGTTTGATCTGTATTGTATACAACACAATATTGGCATTGAATTTTTTCAACACGCTCTCTCTCTCTGTATGCTCAAACTTATTGCAACAGATCTTATTTACATTTATATAATTTTTATTATTCGTATTAATGCATCAAGAACTTTATTTTGCGAACGTGTTTTGTTATAATTCATTATGAAAAATACTCTTTCTACGCAAGCGTTGCCAGTTGGAATAACCAGCATATTGAATACTGCCAACGATAATTCTTTAAGATGAAACGCACCCGCTGTATCCGTTAGGACAAAAACCAAATAAATTCGTTGGTTTTTTTTATTGAAATAATCTCTCCAATTAATGTAACACAGCTTTGCCTATTGAATCTCATAATCACCTGCTGAAACTTTTGTACTCATGAAGGGTTTTAACGAATAATGAATCACGGAAAACTTTGCTTGTATTAAAAATTCTTCAAAAACTTTAAATAGCTTCATGTTTTCACAACATTTCCTTCAAAAGTTTTTTCATATATGTGAGACAATTTTCTTTTAAATAGGCAGTTTACGCTTGTGATCAGAAATAAAGGTTTTTAGTTAAATAAAATAGTACAAAAAATTCATTTATTTCTTAAGTCGAGTAAGGCGATTTATGTTTGTGACCACAGACATAAGAATCGATCAGTTTATAGTAGATCATCAGAATTATGAAGTCAGTCCACTGACCAAAACTATTAAAAGCAAATAAAGTAAAGGAGAACACCAATCATTTTGATATTGTACACTGAAAAGAATTCCTTCATTAATATAATGAATATTGAATCTAATGAAAATTTTCATTATTTTTCGGCCAATGATGGCCTTCATTGGGCTAATGAATCTTGTTTCATTAAAAATTATTTAATGAATATATTCGTTAGATTAATGATAACTTCATTAAGTTGATGAATCATAATATTTATGAATAGTTTACATTGAAACAATGAAAATATTCATTAAGTTAACAACTCAATTTCATTAGTTTTATGAATTTGGTATTTTAACATTAAGTAAAGCTTTAATTCCTTTAATGAATCTTCTTCATCATTCAAACGTAATTTTTTCATTAGGCCAATGAATGTGTTACATTATTTTTATGAAATATTTTCAGTAGTGTAATGAATACATTTGTTGAACCAATGAAAATGTTTACTAATTTGGGGAAAATGTTTCTTCATTCTAACGAAATAAAATCATTAGTTTAAGGAAGAGTTGCCTTATTCTAATGATTTTTTCCCTAAGAATTGTGCTACTGAAGAGAAACTAAACAATTTTTTTTTTATATTAAGCATAAAATAATTTTTTATTGTTTTAATACACTATTGAAATTTTATTTTATTAAACAATTTTTTATACAGTAATTAATGTATAAAATAATTTACTTTATCATTTAGTTAATAGTTGTAATATATTTATCATCTCACTTTTACTAAATCTCTACAATTTTGCACCCAGCCTTCAAAAACTTGTTATTACAAATCCAATGAAATTTTCTAATGAAATTATGAAACCTTATGAATCAATTTGAATGAATATTTTCATTAATGCTATGAATCTTCATTGATGGAACGTAATTTTTCATTCCGTTAATGAAAATTATCTAATGAATTGGGTTCATTAGAAATATGAAGCAAATATTTTTCAGTGTATACTTAAAACGTACATTCGGACCGACATTGCAGCCAAAACAATGCTGTAGTGGATTTCACTTATTGTTTCGTAAATAGCACAAAATAAAGGAAATTTTGAAATCTTTCTTTTCAGCAATAAAGCAATTTCAAAACTAAAGTCTTTCAACAAAAATTCATTAGCGCGTTTACCACAAAATACTGACAAGCATTCAACGCAATTCCCTTCGTACACTCCAACCACATACGCGGTCAAATGATTGATTCTTGAAAGAAGGATAATGAAAAAATTAAAATCAACAGTTCGAAAGAGTATCTAAACCAAATCCAATAAGCAAATGTGTTAAAGAGTTTTCAATCAAAGACATGTTTGAATTTATGTGTGCTTGCTTTGTTTAAGCGAATGTCTGCAGCCAAAAAAAATCTTCAGTGAAAAACCTCAATTAATTCACATACAAACGCGCAATTTCATTTCGGTTTTTCTGTACACTTTTGACAAACACTTGAAGGCTGCATGAAATCAGTACAAAAGTCTGCTCGAAATTCAAAAACTTAATATGGACTTTCTTTTGTACAAACGGCTACACCCTAATACGTATCTGAACAAACTTTTGAAGGTGGACAAGTAAAATCTTTGTGTTTGAAGCAGTGACCATTAATGTAATGGTGTTACACACAAAAGATATCGATCGATTGTCACTTATCTTGAAGCATCAATTGATAGGAATGGAATTTTTGTGAATATGGTTTTGCATTGAAATGTATTTCAGATATGCAATAAGCAATTGTAAACCTAAAATTGAGAAATCGTTTGATGATACTCGTACCAAATTAGATGTAAAATTCGTTAAATTTTCATAACTGCAAACATATGTATCACTCGCATATACGTACGACTTGTTGGCATATAAAAACTTAAAATATTGCCGTATAGCTTTTGATTGTGGGTTACTAACCCACCAAACTTTTTTGGAATTAAGTATTTAACACATAGACCACAGCACACCTTACAACTTCATGATAACAAATGTTGCAACCGGCAATTGTGGCTGTGTAGTCGACTACTGAATTATTTTGAATACGGCAGCAACATAAATTATTTTACATAAAATTATATTTGAAAATGGCCAACTTAGAGCTTTTAGCTTTACAAAATTCCATTGCTTTATAGAACAAGTTCTGCTTATATTAACCTTACATGCAAAATGCTTTTTATAAAAGAGTCTTAAAAAAAGCAACAAGTAAGAGTGTAGAGTATTTGGCTGCGCCGAATCTAAAATACCCTTCATATACATAGAGTATATATTACAAATTTGAACTAAACATGTTCGGATATATATACATGGACCGATATCGGGGGAAAATTTTTTTCGTCTTGTAATCACCATGCCAAAAATATAATCTTTCATGGAAAAATCGGTTTAGACCAAATCTCGGGTATATATGGACCGATATTGAAAATTTTCATTTTCTATATTTAAATAACCTCTTTGACTACCAGACCTATTTTTAATTAAAACAAGTAGTTGATGTTCGCTTACGCGACATTTTCTTGAAAAAATCGGTTTATGCTATTTCTCGGGTATATATGGACCGATATCGGGTATATACAGACCGATAACGAATGTTTTTTGGAATTTTGTATACATCTCAGCTATACGTGAGCTAATTTCACTTAATTTCAACAGAAACGCCATGAATCGATGGAGTAATAGAATGGTGAAAGAAGAAAGTTCTAAGTCTAATGGTTTTCTCAGAAACGATATTTCAACGGCGGCCAGACGGACATCGCTTAATCAATATTTTTATCAATGCAAATGCATTTCAAAATTTGAAATTTTGTTTTTGTTTTAAATGTATTTATGCGAATGAAAATATTTATTCGAAATAGAGAAAGTGGCAGTAAATTTTTAGTTTAATTCGACTGCAGCAGAAAACTCATCATGGACAACAACCTGCTGCAGTGTCGTCTTGCTGTTATCTAAATAAATGTTCGCATTTAAATGTACGTATTTGATTTTGATCAACGTCTTCATGAAACGCATCGAAGATGTTGAAAATGTGGAACATTGTTCACATCCAAGATTTACAATCAATCAAAAATATTATCATTTCAGTTTTCAAAAAATTTAACAAGCAGTTAAAATTTTTTCGGAAAAATTTAATTATTGTATATTTCTGGCTCAAGTTCAGATCCGGCTTTCACCTAGATTTATTTTTATTTTTTACTCGTAATGACGAGTAGTGCAGCGACTACGAAACAGCTAGTTGTCCCCTTAGGTTAGGTTAGGTTAGGTTGTACAGGCCGCCAGTTTCATGAAACCAGCCCACTTGGGTCCTTTTGGTCCGTTGTGTTGCCTGAGGGAGAAGTGCAGCCCACGAGACTTACACTTCCCCCGACGGTTCAGATTCTAACCAACACGAAAGCCGGATAAAGAAATCCAGTGCGTTCACTCGGCATTCCGATATATCTGCCAACTCGTGCAGCATCGGTCCGCCTAAATACAGCACTCTCATAGAACTGAGAGCCGGGCATCGACAGAGGAAATGCTCAACACTTTCCTCCTCGTTTCATCCCCGCAACTTCTGCAGAAATCATTAAATGGAAGATTTAACCTCCTAGCATGCGTCCCTATGAGACAATGTACTGTCAGAACTGCCACCAAGGTACGCAACCTTTGACGGGGAAACCCCTTTAAGACCGCAGTTCTACTACGATCATACGCAGGCCATGTCAGCCTTGCTACTCGGCAGGTGACCTCACCACCCTACAAGTTGACGCTGCACTTGGTTTTTACAGCTGTTAAGCGGGACTCCTACCATCGTATCAATGTCCCCTCTCTGTAGACGAGCTCCGGCTTTCGCCAGCTCTTCCGCCACAAGATTTCTGGGCACTCCCCTTTGCCCCGGTACCCAGAAACACTCCAGGCTCGAATGTCCCGCTATCTCATTAAGAGATATCCGGCATTCCTGAACCAACCTGGACGTTGTATAGACACCCCATTTAACTTGTCCCCTTAGTGAATTTAATTATTTTTCTTGTCTTCTCTCACCAAGAGTTATTGATCTCGGCACTATGTTTAAACTTAAATTCTGCCTCTGCCAAACTTTTGCCTGCTATTTATACTTTTTTATTAACTTCTAAACTAATCATAAAATTTCTAGTGTTTCACTAATAATCATTACATATTCAAACGTACAAAATATAATTGCTACGCATATACACTACACATACATAAACATGCTTGCGAAAGAATAAGAGCGCAACAATAAGAGCGCAACAACAAAAATGAAATCATTCGTGGTTGATTTACTTGGAGCATTGTGTTCTTTCGATCATGTATGTTGTTTGTTTGTGTATTATGTTTATAGCTTTATATTGTATAGAAGGATATGTGTACAGAACTATAATAAGCAGATCAACTGCTTGCACAGTCGGTTAGAAGTGATACAAATTCGTAACAATATGGTGGGATATTTTCTGGAGTGTGCCGTGGTATTTATTTATTTATATTATAGTTATAGTCTCTACCGCAAATGCAAAATCTTTTAATGCTGTTTATTTTTCTCATTTATTTATTCCCAAGTACTAACAGTCAACGACACAGCCTCAACTGCCCCCGTTGAATACTTGGACCACCAGATTAAACTATGCCCCAGCTAGTTCACAAGCCAGAAGTCATAATTAAATTTTAATGTCAGAAGATTATCTTTCGAATAAAGTAAATCGATATCGAATGAAAATGTATGCAAAAGAAAGCTAGTCACTCACATTCGAATCAATTTGGGTTTGCCTATGCCACTATTGTTCGTTCGGGCGTGATCATGTATTTTAATTGAATTTTGACACATCGTTCGCATAGAATAAAGTTAGAAAAAACCTAAATCAATTTTCTTTCGCCAAGAATGAACTTATCTTTTCGACATCGGCGAACTGGCTGTTAATGTCCATCTAAAAATGAATTTCAAAGTTTTATAGTTCTATAAAAAATACACTTTTTTATTCACATATGTGAATGCTTAAATTAATTATTTCTGTGAATATGATGTCAACGTTGATCAATAATGACCAATATTTCCCAGCTGAGTAAAAACTTTGTTTAACCTGGAACAACTCTAGTACGTTTAAGCTACGTACACACGGTTGTCAGATCTTACAATATTGTCAGTAAAATTTTGTGAAAATGTATTACAATCGTGTAAACTGCCAATTTTTAACTTACAACGTTGTCACAAAAACCATTGTCAATCAATTGTAAGACGACAATCTTGTCAGGCAACTGACAATCGTGAGAACACTCTTCGTCGGCATTGCCAGATAATTGGCTGGTATTGTAAGCTCAGTTTTAATTGTCAGATGTATAAAATTAATGCACCTGACAATACCATCATTGTCAGAAATAAGTTTGATGGGCAACACTGCCAAACAGATCGTTGTTAATATACATAAGTGGCAATGTCTTACAACATATCTGGCAATTTTTTTCATCTAACAATCTGACAACCCTGTGAGCTGACAAGTTTTGTTGTCAGATGAATTATTTGTCAGACCATAGTCGGACAATGAAATTGGAAGATTTTCTTACGATTTTACACAATATACTTCTGTCACTACATTGCCAGCATGTTGCCAGATCTTACAATATTGTATCATCCAACCGTGTGTATATACCTTTAGGATAAACAATTGAGACTAAAACTGGGAATAAACAGTGGCCCTTTGAAATTTAATGTTTATTTTCTAGAAATCTCTAATCAATTATAATCATATTTTATCATATTAATTTAAAATGAATATGAAATAATAATATGCCATAATTTAGTGTTCCTCTTTTCCCATATGACCAATATCCAACATCGAAGATTTATTAAATCAAACCATTACAAAAATGAACAAAATAAATTAGAGAATAATATAAACATCTGAGCAATAGATTTAATAAAGTCCTATTATCTAC
The DNA here is from genome assembly GCA_914767995.1 of Thecocarcelia acutangulata. NCBI lineage: Eukaryota > Metazoa > Arthropoda > Insecta > Diptera > Tachinidae > Thecocarcelia > Thecocarcelia acutangulata. The sequence continues at coordinate 115,160,576 of OU612097.1, forward strand.
AGCCTTACCTGACAACTACACATCCAATGCATATTAAGGAGCTGTTATTGCATTGATAATAAATAATGTTTATTGAAATAATACATATTTTAAGCATAAAATAATAGTTAAAATATTCCAGCCTGATGGCGAAAAAGAGAGAAAGAAACAAACAAAAGAAGGAATTAAGCCAAAAATATCATAAAGGACTAACACCTCCTCACAGTCTGGCTCCAACACACTGGCACATTTATTATGTGGCACCTCATTTAACAACAGGCTTCAGGCAAGAAGTTTAGCAGATTGGTGGTTAGACGGGATGAAGGTGACGGCAATGGCAGTGGCTGTGGCTGTGGCAGCTGTGGCAAATGCTTAAATATTAAAGAATATAATAAACAAGAAATACCGAAAAGGATCATAAATAAATAAGCTAAGAATTTTATATTTACAATTTATTGTTATCAGCGAGAATTCCAAAAAAAAAAAAATAATAATATACAATAAAAAAGGAAACTTATAACAAGATAAATAATTTATGTTGTAAATGGGAATTTTGTGGTTTTAAGCCGATATATTCGTGCACAATGAACACATGTCTTGTGGGTGTCAGACAAAAGGAACAAGAAATTTTAATTGTGCACAAACTGTGGGCAGAAGTTTTCTATTGTCAGATTGTTTTGTATTTTAGAAATTATTTAAAAGTGAAAAAATAGACAAACTTTTTTATTGCAATGCCAACATTTAATGTTGTATATAATTTTATCAGCGAAATTATAAATTTTATTAGACCTACTTAATACTCGTTAAATACATTTAATTTATGTGAAAGCCAAGGGTATAAGATGGAAAAGGAAACTGCGACTACATTAGGCGGGAGCAATGGGCATTTTTCAGTAAAACAGAAACTCAAAAACACAAGAAGAAAAACTATTTTTAAAACTGGATTTCCTTCTGGTTATATACACATCTATTGAGTTGACAACTAATGTTACAATTATTATGCTCTTTGCCCGTTTTATGCTAGGCACACAACTGCGACGAACGACGTATATGTGGTCGCGAATATTCGTCACCAAAAATAAATCACATTAGTTTATATGAAAATGCACACAATCGTGGCGTTGGTCGAAATTCGTCATACTCAGCGAAAATTGAAATAGATTTATTTTTAATTGTCTCGTCAGCGAACGACGAACAAAAGAGTATCAGTAGTGCGATTCTGCAACTTATATAACGATAATCGAATCGTTAAAATAATTATAACAATATTTTATCAAATTTGCTATTCTGTAACATAATTTTAACGATATTCACCGTCGATCAAAATCAGCTGTTAATTTTACTACCGATTGTCGATATCTTAAAGGCAAAAATTTTCTTGCCGTTTATTCAATCGTTAAAGTGTATTTTTTGTAATTGTGCTTCCATGAAATAAAGTGCTAATAATGTAATATTTAATACATAAAAATATTTATTAGATACATAAATAAATACATAAAATATTTATTAAATACATTTTCAAAAACAAAAATTTCAGTATAATTTTTTAGCCAGTAAAGTGTGTTTTGTGTTGAAATAGCTATTAAACGTTTGGCAATCGGATAATTGGAAGGGATAAAACAAGTTTGAACGCTTCAAGGGATAATCAGTGTGTTTTTCGGTAGTTAGACAATTCCTTTGCGTTGACAGTTAATGATCTTAAAAAGTTATATTGATTATCACCAGCCTTAGTTGTGGTCATTCTGAACATATAGAAATTAGTTTATATGTACATGTATAAACGAATGAATGAAACGTGTGAACCCATATTTTATTTTACTTACCTTATTACATATTAAATAATATTTATTGTCAATTAAAAACTAAAACCACACAAGTAAAAATCATTATGTATACATATTGTTATGGAAAAATTTTTTGTTTTTTCTTTTCTTCTTTGCGGTTTTCGCTTTTTCAGGCAGAAATGCCACCTGATGTTTATATGAATGAACAGAAAAATACAGCTGTTTACCATCGTTAGAATTAAGCTACCGAATCACTTAATCGATAGTGCAAGCTATGAAATTTGATGATAAAAGTTGCGATTATCGGATCGTTAAAAGTTAGAGAATCGCACCACAGGTGGCCAGGTTTCTTATATATAAAAAATATTTTTCCCGAAATCATACCTTTTATATTTATATTAATCCATGTAGTAAAAAATGTATGAAGATGTTTTTAAAAATATAAAGTAACTGAGAAATTTGTTCAAAAATCCCTCTTTCGGATGGGATTTATATAGGTTTACTTTTAATATGGCCACCTTAGTATTTACATTCATTTTTTTTTTTCTTTGCACGGAATTTAAACAATGTTCGCTTCACACGACGAATTTATACAACGAATATTTGCCAGCGAATTCGTCGCGATGGGCGAAGTTCGTCCATCGCGACGAATTAATGTTCTTTTCTAAAATGAAGGCAACAGTATAAATAAAAAACGCATTCTCTTCTAAATATGCTGCATGGATAAGGGCAATATATGAAGCATATTTTGCGCTTTGCTTCAAGCACAGGGTGAGAGATTGCCCCTTTTTTACTAACCTGCATGCTGATTTATACTGACCTATATTTATGTTTTACGTAAAAATAATTATTCTAGTTTTCATAATATATTGACATTTAAAAAACAAACATAAAAGAGAAAAAAGGCCGTAAAATTATTAATCAGGCATGTTCTGAGAAACGCAAAACGCTTAAATTTAGAGTTTTCGATTTCAAAACGCCAAATAGGTGTTCTGAGAAACTTATAACGCAAGAAGTATGGTTTTGCGATTTCAAATCGCCAAATAGGTGTTCTAGAAAACGCATTTTGCTTAAAATTGGCGACTTCAACTCGCATGTGTATATTGTGAAGTGAACTGATTGAATTTACTAAAACTGAACTTACAAAAGGCAATAAATTTAGTCACAACTAAAATTTAATATGTCTTCTTTTTATTTCAATAAAAGGTTTAAAGAATTTTACGCATTTTCACTTAGTTTTTAGTAATGCCAACGTTTTTTTTTTCTACGCCAGATTGTGCAAGGTCGCGACTATATGGTGAATGTGGCAAAACATCCCAACCAAACTCCAATAGATTTTGCCGAGTGGCCAAAGATGTGTGTGACTTTGCATTGTCATGATGGAATACAACACCTTTTCGATTTATCAGTCATTTTAAAAATGCATGCCGAAAGGCCAGGAGCTGATGCAAATCAATTTTCACAATTTTAGGCAAAAAAGTCTGGATAAAAATTTCCTAAGAAAAAAAACCAGCACCAATGCAGCGACCGTTGGTAACAAAATAAAAAATCCTCGTTTTTTGAAATCAACTCCATTTGAAAATTTCTTATTTTATGTGCAATAAGTGATATGAAAAACGAATGCCACCATGTAATATTTTTACACTCCACAACATGCATTATTGAAAATGTCAATACTTTAATGTTTTGACCAAATTTGGTTTTAAGGTCTTAATTTATTTACTGTAAACTCCTGTCTATATATTTTTTTTCTCTCTGTTAAATAAAGTAAATGTTTAAGATGTATTTGAGCATAAACTCTCTCTTTTGAGGTCTAAAAGCCACAAGAAAATTGTTCATGCACTCGAATAAAATTGAAAGTTGTAAAATATTTTGAGCTTAGGACTTATAAGATAATACTATTCTAAAGGAAAATGAAACTATGAAATATATTCTGGGTAACGAATTTTATGAAATTTTAATTTATTGTATTTTGAGTGTACTAATATGTAGATTATATCTTCAAGTGCCTTTGAAATGAACATTTTAGAGAATGAGCATTATAAAGGCATTGCTGTTCGGTTATTTTCTACTGTCTTTTTGTACTTTGTAAACCACAGAAACTTTTACATTTTGCACAGCAGACCCAAGACATGTTTTGCCATAAATGGTGAACAAGAACAAAATATTAATTGTTTATAGTTTTTACTGTCATACTTTGCATAAAATATAACAAAACGTAAAACCACAATATATTTGATATATTGTCTGGCAAAAATTTAAGTTATAAAATTGTTTTTATGTAATTTTAACACGAAAGTTTTGTAAACATACAAATATTTATGTAATATATAGATGTGTATTAGGAGCTATGTGTGTCTAAAGTGTGTTTTTTTAAGAGGTTAAAACTTTAAGTCGGCAACACTTTTTTAACTAGCGGCCATTTTATCAGCTAAGGAATTGATGTTAAGCTTAAGGGATTAATGTTAAGTTTAAGAGATTCATGTTAAGCTTAAGGGAATGTTAAGTTTGGCTTAATATTCCAGTTTGAATAGTCTGACACCTGAACTGTTCTTCCAAATTGTGGAAAATTAGAGCCCAAAACAAGGTTGCTGTTGATCCCGATTTTTATAAACGAATTTTTTCAGTGATGAAACTTACTTTTAAGTTTATATATACATATGTATTAAATGATAAATAGTCGAACTTATTTTTAATACTTCTAATATTATATTCGTCTGGCTCAAGTTCAAACCTGGCTTTAGCCAAGAAACATTTTTATTTTTAATTATAACAATAATTGCCGTGATCAATAACTCTTGAGCAGGCGCACAAGTAGCTGTTTCGCAGTCGCTACACTACTCATCAGCGCCCACTAAGATTCGAACTCAGCCGCTTAACCAACTCAGCCACCGATCTCTTATTTATTTTTTCGACTATATTTGTCTCATATTGATCACATATGAAATTTGTTATAATTCCAGTTATTTGTACTGCAGTTAGCTGTCACTGAAAACCAATTATATTTTATTATTTATTAACGTACGTATGCATGTTGATAGGCTCTGTACCGTGAGATATATATATGTATGTATATTTACGATTTACCAGCGACCCCTCGTGGCTTGAAAGGCCAACATAGGTCGTAAATTTTTGCCAAAGTTTTGTAGCCATATAGACAAACCCCTTGCTGAAGAGTTTGGGCCCTCTAATTCCTCCAGTATGCAATTTCCCAGAAGTCAGGGGAAGACCAGTTTTAATTAATTGGCAGGGCCAAGCCCATTAAGAGCATCAGCTCTCTAACTCACCTGTCTAATGATCACTTACGGTTCTTTACATTACATATGTTGTATGTAGTGTTTTGTCTTTCGTTCTGTATACACTTGTTTTTCATTGTCGTCCGTGTTTTCTATACTTATACTTATGTTTATTAAAAATTTGTAAAAAACGAAATTATACCGTAATAGGTAGAGTTCTTTTTTTCATCATGTGTGCACGTGTTTTTTTATTATATTATTTTTTTGTTTTTTCTCTATTTATTATTATTAATTTCTTTTTATTTTCCCCTTATGTATTTTATTGCCTTACGGTGTGCGCTGTGTTGAACTAATTTTTATTATTCTGAGCAGTGTCGAAGGTATATACACTGGGCACTGATCAGTTTTAACTAATTTAATTTCAACACTTTAAATGCTGTGATAACGTTTGTTTTGGTCGTTTCGTGTGTTCACAAATTTACTCCCTCCTTCATCCTCATAATCTATTTTCTTAGTTCCAGTACAATGCACTGCATATGTAGGGGCTATCCCCTGAGTACTGGTCCAAGATTAAAAAAAAAAAAAATGTGTTGCAAGATAACAGCACCTCGGAGGGTTATTAGTTCTGAAACCCAACAGTGCATTATAGTTATCAGGGACTCTAATTCTCCTTTCTGCGATCTGCGTCAAGATAACAACACCTTTGGTGGTTATTAGCTCTAACAACCGGCAGTGCACCGTAGCTACCAGGAAAACTTATTCCCCTTCCTGCGATTTTAGGTTTAAGTGACAGCCAAAATATTTCAGCCAAGCTAAGCATCGAGTTGGTTTGGAAGCAAAACCTCCCTGGGGCTTTGCCGATTCCCGTTCTGCCAGTTAATCTTTGGAGAGGGCTTCAGAAGTCCTGAGACTTCCCTCTATAACCCAGAATGTCGAGTGCTTTAGTTTGGTATGCACCAAGGCAAAACCTGCTCTTTGAGCGGACTAGGTGAAAGACAATCATAAGTCCTTTAATAACACTGTGTATAAACACACTAGACTTGCTTACTATTCTGACTTATGACTGTCTTGCATAAAGTTTAAAATTATATTTCTTTATTACCTTCTATAATCACCATACGGTTTCTAGTTATTGCTAATTCCAGACTCTAATATACAAATACAATTCTTATGCACATACACACACATGCTTTCCAAGCAAGGGCAATACTAAGAACGCAATAAGAATGGAATTTTCCATTCTTTAAATCATGTATATTTGTGAATTTTTATGTATTTTGATAATGTTTGTATGGATGTAGGTGTACAAGCAGATCAATAATTTCTGCACAATGGGCTAGAAGTGATACAAATTTGTAACAATAGTTTTTAAAAGTATTGATTGGAGTTTTCTAATATACCCGGTTTTTAATACTGCAATTTTTGGGAAATAATGCATGCATACAGGGTGTCCCAAGACCCAACGTCACACCGAAAAGAAAAAATCTATATAAGAAATACAAGGGCTTCTGCGAATAAATAACACTTGAACTGAGTAAAATGTTTTCTTTTAGATTTTTTTCAGGTTTTTCTCATGATGGTTACAATCAATAATGTCACCTTCTTTTGGCTTGATGTTGAGTTCTAGCACACACTGCATACCCGAAACAAAATCTAGGTACATACATACATTTTTTACATTTGGCGTATAATGGATATTATGCTTCGACACAGATTATTAAAGTTGGTAGGACCTCTACCTTGGACCTTAAAAAAGTGTCATCACAGCCAGGGAACTGAATACTATTCATATTAGCCGCAGTTTGTTTCAAATTTTATGATACAATCTGAAGTTAATCCCCACCCTACTGTGCATGGTAAAATAATATACTAAGTGGTGTCGAAGCGCCAGCCATCTTTTTCTTTTTTCGATGATGGAAACTATCAAAAGTTGTTTATATATTGCCAACATACACAACACACATTTTTTTATTATTGTTTACAAGAGAAAGAAAAATTGTTTATATAATAGACACCCAAGTAATACACATGTTTGCTTTCTTATTTATCTTTTCTGTTGTTTAAGAGTTCATAACACAAAGCAGCAATAAAAATGCCTGTTGTATTTTATCGTTGGCTTGTTGTAGTTTTCCTTTTACTTAGTATACGAATATTAGCATACCATAATACAAAAGTTAGGGCTGCCAAAAGTCTGAAGTTATTGACCAGGGTACTCCCCCGGGGAGCAGATTTTGCTTAGGTGTATGCTTACCCAAGGCACTCTGCTTTCTGGGGCATAGAGGGGTAGGAGTTTCCCATTTGTTGCAATAGAATTCTACCAAGCCGCATTACTTATGTTGTGTTGCACTTTCAAGACCCTCAATAAGGGTTCATTGGCAGAATCAGCCCCGAGAGATTTTGCAAACCATCTCGACTCTAATTGTGGCTCAGGAGTATACATCTTAACTGAACGTTCTGGCTGTGCTTCAAACTTAAAATCCCTAGGAGCGGTTATTAATCTTCCCTAGAAACTATGGTGCATGCCAGTTTTCAGCGGCTAATAATACCCAAGATGATGTTGTCTTGCAACAGATATGCAAGGTAATGCAAGGACGCAATTCTGATTTGGCAGGTGAGTTGGTTAAGGGCTTCAGCCTAGCAACTCATTGAGCTTTGTCTTCCATTGAGTGGCTGAGAAATTGCATACAGGAAGGATTAAAAGGCCTGAGCTCTTCAGAAAGAAGTTTGTTCATATGGCTACAAACTTATGGCAAAAATTGTAACTTGTGGGAGCCTTGCTAGCCACATCAGGGCACACCTAAATGGTGAAGGTCATCAAAATTGTACTAAATTTCTCTAAAAATTGTACAAAAATTATTAAATGAACAGACCCAATATTTCAAAAGTTTTTCTAACAATCCTTTTTTGCATATAGTTTGATATTAATTTTAATTAATAAGAATTTTGTTTCACAATTTTATTTAAATATACAATTATAAAAACAAACAAAGCACTAATCGTTAGATGAATTATAATTTAATAACGTTAATGGCTAAGTTAACAAAAACATATTTGCTTTTTTATGAAATTGTTATTTAACACATAAATATATTTATGCATTTTCAACACTTAAAAAAAACAATTTTATAATTAATATACTGTGCACCAAAAAACATATTCTTTTATTTGATACCAGAAGGTCAATCATATTGTTTAAAGTTTAAAAAAAATAAATTAAGCCAGATGAGTTTTTATTTAATAGTAATAGATTTTTAATGACAAATAACTTAATTAAAACAATTTAAAAATTCAGTTGAAATTATTATAATATATTAAATACGTATTAATCATTTATCGCCTACTTTCATTACCTTGCAGCGTGGGAGGTTTCGTACTAATTTTTGTTTTGCTGAACCTATACGAGTACACACTTAGCACTGATTAGTTTTAAATAACCTAATTCCAATATTTTAAATGTTGTGATAACGTTTATTTCGGTTCTTCCTTGTTGTTATTGATAGGTTCAAGTCAAACGTCCACAAACATTACTTCCACTTTGCTCCTTCTCATAAACTAGTTTTCTAGTTTTAGTACATTTACTGCATACGAGTATGTAGGGGCTATCCCCTGAGTACTGGTCCAAGATAAAAAGACAAATATGCATCCAATGCAATCTTTTTTGTTTCTTAAACTATAGCATGCTGTTCAGCAGTTATAAGAAAATAGAAAAGTAAGTACTCTTCGGCTGGTTTTGATCTAATATCACAGAGAGAGGTCCCTGATAATTATGGTGCATGATCGATTTTCAGGAAGTTATAGTCTCCGAAATGCTGTTGTATTACAACAGTTACTTGTAATGTAAAGAACTAGAAGTGGTGGTTAAGGGTGACTTGGTTAAGGGGTGATAAGGTATTAGAAGGCTCAAACTCTTCAACAAGAGTTTTGTAGATATAGGTATAAATCACAACAGATTGCCACCTGTGTGAGTTTTTGAGCCCATATCACTGAGCTCTTATTTATTTCTATTAGTATTTGAATGGAACATGACTCTCTACTGCCACTTGCACTGCCACCACTGTTGATCTATTGTGCTTCTTCTTGCCCCCTCACGTGCTTACTACATCAAGAAAACGAACAAGCTTCTTCATTGGGAGTGATAAGAAGTCCGTTCCGCTCAACGTATGTGCTTGTAGCAGCCTGTATCTTTTGTGTCCCAATCCGCCACAAGTAATCAAGAGATGCGCACGCATATGGCTGCATCCTGTTCAAATCACATATCAGCGAGATTATTGCTAACTGATTGAGGTACTAACAAATGTCTAATCATAATCCTATGTTTAATATCAATGAAAAAAACTTTTTGTGGTCACCATGTCTGCGACGTACTAGGCGTAATCTGAAACACTAATATTCGTCATTCACCAATCATATTTTCTGAAGACATAAGGACCAATGCTTTTGCCAGCCTATAAAGTAAACCAAATAGTAATTTCGATATAAACTTGTGGATTTTCCTTATACCAAACTCATACATTTTACTTATTTACGAAACCATTTATCTAGGAATGGGTTTTGTGCGAGAAAAAAGATGCAAATGGAAATTCAATATAAATATATATTTTCAGTCTAAAGCAACTCTGGGCTGAAGAACAACTGTCGCGTCATCGTAATTATTTCTTAAGTGTGGTCAGGATTGTCGTTTGGTTTTCGAGAGTTTTGCGTCTCTCTCTCTCTCTCTCTCATCAGTTAACTACTGTATTAGTTTACAGTTTTTTTTTTTTTTATTTTTTTTTATTTTTTTTTTTTTTTTTTTGAGGTATTTCGTTGTTAACCACGCGGCCACTTTCTATGCCAAAGCATAGGTTGGTACAGTTAGTTACAGCGCCGCAAAAATTACTGCTAATACCATCGTGGGCATAAGGTTTTCGTTACTCCGCCCATGCTGTGCATCGTCTACCGTGCAAATTGATTTGCAACTGCATAGTTCAGCCCATTTACACATGTCTTACACTAGGCTATTTGTATAATGAAATGTCAGGCCAAACTACTCGTAAACAAAGAACATCTATCAGCTGTTAAATGCGCTGTCAAATAAAGAAGTGTTGCCAACTCTTCGTTGTTTAAAAAAACACCCATTTTGCCTTGCAAATTGATTTGCAACTGTATAGTTCAGCCCATTTATACATGTCTTACACCAGGCTATTTGTATAATGAAATGTCAGGCCAAACTACTCATAAACAAAGAACATCTATCAGCTGTTAAATGCGCTGTCAAATAAAGAAGTGTTGCCAACTCTTCGTTGTTTAAAAAACACCCATTTTGCCTTGCAAATTGATTTGCAACTGTATAGTTCAGCCCATTTACACATGTCTTACACTAGGCTATTTGTATAATGAAATGTCAGGCCAAACTACTCGTAAACAAAGAACATCTATCAGCTGTTAAATGTGCTGTCAAATAAAGAAGTGTTGCCAACTCTTCGTTGTTTAAAAAACACCCATTTTGTTTATATGTGTATTTTCTCCTAACGTAAATCCTAAACGTTTTTAGTGGGTACAAACAAAAATTTGTCCAGTTTAGGCATTTTTAATGGCTTTATAAAGCATGCGTCAAACAAATATGCCAGACACGGACAAAGAAAGAAGACAGACTAAAATCCCAAATATGTCTAACAAGATAAATGATTGAAAAGCCTATATTTATTATTTAAAGAAGCAAGTCTGCAAAAGGAAACCAAATTTGGTGAATGAGGTTGTGTAAATCCGTAAAATTCTTTTAACTTAACATGCTCACAAATTTAGTGACTGATGATGTGTTTTTTAAGCTTTCAAGTGCTGAAGTCGTTAACACAAGCAACAAATTGCTTTTACTTTAATTTTATTTTCTTTTTTATATACTACACAACTCTCGCCTGCAGGTTTTTTAGCATTTTTACAATGATTGCAGTAAAGTACTTGAATCAATACTAATCGAAAGGCAACGAAATCAAAAAGGGGAAACAAAACGAAAGAAAAAGCTCAATAGCAAATGGAAAATGAAAGGTTTGTTTGTTTGTTAAAAAAAAAAAATCGAATAAAGTAGGCTACCGAAGGAAAGCCTTTGTATGAGTGATGTTGTGTGTTGAGCTTGGCTGCGTTGTTAACATGATGATTGTACAAATGTATGCGTTTCATGATGAAAGTAAACAACACAAAAATAAATCGAAGTGTCAATATGATGTGACCTGGAATGAGATTTTATGTTATATTTCATTTACAAAGACCAACAAGAAATAATACTTCTAAAAAAAAAACAATTTCTAGTTTTGCAAACAAGAATATATACAATATATATTGGCATTACCAATGCAAGCATGACCGAACTTGAATACAAAACTATAGATAGAACGTAAATCTTGCTAATGATAAACTTGACTAAAATAGTTTTCATTTCTCTCTTGTACGAGATAAAAGAAAATTTAAATATTTCATTGATATAAAAAATTGTTTGTTTAGAATTTATTCTTTAATGGATAGATGGATTTGCAGTTCGATAAAATAAATTTTCCATTATTTTATGCCAACTTAATGTTAAGTCAGAAAAATAAATTTCCTTGAGATTTATAATGCAAAAAGTTTTATGAAATAAATTGATAACAAAGATTTAACCATTCATGCTATAAAAACATTTCATAATTTTAACACTGGTTTTTCTGACAGTGTTGGATAGAAAATCACCTCTTGTTAAAGGTACATAACAGGGTGAACTCACACGCACCCAATTTACAGAAAGACTGTTTACTATATTACAAATTGGGCAAATCGGGGTAAAAGATAAAATTCATCAGAAAAAAATGTTCTCCACTCATTCTATAAAAACATTTCATAATTTTAACACTGTTTTCTGACAGTGTTGGATAGAAAATAACCTCTTGTTAAAGGTACGTAACAGGGTGAACTCACAGGCACCCAATTTACAGGAAGACTGTTTATTATATTACAAATCGGGCAAATCGGGGTAAAAGAAAGAGTTCATGAGAAAAAAAATGTTCTCCATTCATTCTATAAAAACATTTCATAATTTTAACACTGGTTTTTCTAACAGTGTTGGGTAGAAAATCACCTCTTGTTAAAGGTATGTAACAGGGTGAACTCACAGGCGCCCAATTTACAGGAAGAGTGTTTATTATAATAATGGGGGTAAAAGGTATAGTTCATGAGAAGAAAAATATTCTTCTGCTTTCATCCTGGAGAGCAAGTTTTGCCATTGTAGTATTCGTAACTTCGGCAGTCTATTTCTAAGGTGTAAAGAGGTACTTACATCTTAGCTGAAACATTCTGCTCGTAGTGTAGATCTAAAATCTCAGAGAGGCTATTAGTATTTCTTGATAATTATGGTACGAGTACACGTAGAAAAAAATATATGGTTGATATAACAATGTTCTAGGGGCAATATACTATTGTTAAATTATATAGTTGCAGATGATAACACTATATTGTTATATTTAGTCCGCCATATGGCTCTCCATAGTATTGTAAAAAAATGTTTATAAACAACTATCCTATGTTTTGATTTAATATTGTTATAATAGTAAGTGACTATAGTATTAGTTGAAGCTACTATATATAAAATATATTAGCATCGCACGCAACCATATTATTATTCAAAGAAACCATAATTTTGTCATATATAACTACATTACTTTCAGTAAAGAACTTTACTAAAGTCGCAAATAACTTTATTTTAATAGAACCATACCATGAAATAAAATAATTAGAAATAATTCGAAAACTCAGTCGGGTTGTTTTTCGATGGGATGAAAGCACAAATTTCGTATCTATTAGCTGTAAAAAATCAATGATATTTAAGGGTAATATATGCATTTTTAAGGGTAATATATAACCACATTAATATAATTAAATATAGCATAGTATGGTTGATCACAACAATAGTATTTTTGACCATAAAAATTTTAATGACTGTGACAATAGTATGGTTGGGAACAACCAAAACAAGAGTTTAATTGCTTAAATCCAAGATTATCGACCATTTATCAACCATTGACAACAGTTTATTGAAAAACGTGATTGATAATTTTGTTAAAAAATTGGAAGCCTAACGAGCTAGTTACTTGGTCGACATAACTTTTTATTTTTAACCAGAACCTAGTTGTAGTAAACTGAAGTAAAACTATGTTTAATATGTGTTTTATTAAAATTAAAATAAGAACTCAATTTTGGACACCGTATACTAAAATTATTGTAAAAAATGATATTGGACAAACCTGCTTAAATGTCGAAAAACCAAATGGGAAGGATGTATATATAGAAAGATACTTTTTCCTGTAAACATCTACATAAATGAAACAAAACATTACTGACTGCTGACAAAAAAGGATTTCTAGACTGAAAACAAAAGCGCAAACACTCGAATTTCCAGTTGGCTAAACAACAAGCACGAGTATATGAATTTTTTGTGAAGACACGCTTCACTTACTTTTTTTCTATTTAGTTGACGAGTGGAAAGTTTGCTAACAGAGCTTAGCATACACATACATACATACATAAGTCCTTAATAGAAGAAAATTTTTAGTCTTTGGTATTGGCTGTTCTTAAAATAAATCAAACAAGATAAAGTAGAATAATTAAACAAAAAGCAAGAAAAAGATATTCAAAAAGAGACATTTTTTGTATATTGCTAAAAACTTAACCCTTAAAGACACGTTTTTTATTTAAAAATATATTATAATTATTAGTAGAAAATTGATCGCAGATATTGCAAAAATCATAAAAAAATATAAGACAAAGTTTTAAGTAATTACTTTTAAAAATATCGGGTGGTTAAATTTTAAGGGCCGATATTGAATGTGAACCACACCTAAACGTCCAGTTTTTTTTTCTACATTTCATTTGACATTTCTCAAACTCACACTAATTCAATTTGAGCAATGTAAAGATACACAAATCATTAAAAAATTTTAAGGCAAAGTTTTAAGTAATTACTTTTAAAAATATCGGGTGGTTAAACTTTAAGGACCGATGTTAAATGTGAGCCTCACCTAAATGTCCAGTTTTTTTCTGCATTTCATTTGACATTTCTCAACTTCACACCAATACAATTTTCACACCAGCTCAGTTTGGACAGTGTATAGATACACAATCGAGCAACGCATTGAAGTTATTCAGGCTTATTATGAAAATTAGTGATCAAATCAATATGCTTATCATGCACTTTATGATTTCTTCGGTCAATTTAATCGTCCAAATGTACGTATAATCGGAAAAATCGTGCAAAAATTTGAGCAAGCCGAGTCCGTAGGAGAAGTGAATACACCAGTGCTTGCTCGTACAGCTGGTTCTGCAGAAAATATTTTTGCTATTCACGGTAGTGTGGCTGAAGAGCTACGAATTCTTAAGCAAGGGCTTCTTCTATAGGGCTAAAAACTTATAACGAAAAGTTGCAACCTGTGTGAGCCTAGGGGCGCTGGTGAATCGTGAACCAGCGTGGTGGTATATCATAGGGGTGCCCTATAAATTTTCAGCTAGGACACTAAGGTTGGGGAGGGAACGAAAGGCAGGCGAAACTACACCTTACGTGCCTGCCATGGTTACATTAATGGAACGCTGCGGAATGAGAAGCACTGGCACAACTTAACTGTTGGGATCTTAAAGCAACGCCGCGACGAATCGACGCCCAAGCCCGCGAGCGTAGCCGCACACAGACTAACAAGTTGCCAGTGCGCAGCGTTGCGACCCGAGCCCACATGAACAGGAGTCAGCGGCAATTACCAGCCTCGATGCCCTGCGATACAAATTTTCTTTTTTTTTTGTTGCTGTTTGGAAAGCGTTGGCGGTTGGTTTTCTTCGGCCTATCGCCGCCGCTAGCCAAAGAAGCTGTTCCAGTTCAAATTTTCCCTTAACATTTTTTCCTCTAGATTCCTTTGCCCAGACTGGCCCATAGAGTGGTAAGTTAATGTTTCTGGCCGAAGGATATGCCAACGACCAAAGGAATGAAGGGAGGAAACACAACAACAACCTTGATGGTGGGGAAAAACAGTACAAAAAATTATAGACCGTAAAATTGTAAAATTGTAAATTGATCTCACAGCTGTTCCCGCTATGAACGAACCAGATGTTTTTACCTTTGTGAGGTAGACATAACAAACAAAAACAAACTGTAGAATAAATCTTACTAAAACTTGTTTCATTTTATAACATATACTTTTTTCAGTTCAAAATATATACATACAGTGGTGGCCACATAATTGAAACATTTTTATAGTAAATTATTTTCAGTTTTGGTGGTATATCTGAGATTTTGTTCTTGGTTAACTAGACGCCATTCATAACGTTTTCCATCTTGATCCCCACTGGAAAAATTTGGATTCGTCTCTCCATAAACTATTTTCCAAAAAAAACTCATTGGTTTCTTAATGTTTTTTCTGATTAAATCCAATCTGGATTTAAAAATTATTTTTGGAGACGAAAGTTTTTTCTGTGCAATGCATCCACGTAAGACACTTTCATTAAGTCTCCGTCGAATAGTTCTAGATGATATATGGATACCATATGATGACTTTAATTCAACTTTTAGCTGTTTAGAGATTTTAACTCGGTCCGCTTTAGAGGCACTTACGACTATTCTATTGTCTCTGGCTGTGGTTTTACGTGATTTGGAGGCTCTGGGTACATTTTCTGAGCTCCCATATTTATCAAAATGGTTAATAGCATAATAAAACTAAGTAATTGAGAAAATGCATTCATCGTTTTTTCGAAGCCTCATTAATTTAATGATTACCTTGCATTCTTCTTCGGAGCAACTTGGCCTTTCTCGCATACCCAGTGGCTAATATTGGTATACAATTTTACGGATATCATTTGAAACACACCTATCAACCAATTTTCGCAATAAAACGAAATTAGATATTAGAATAACTTTATTTAAATGGCAGAGCTGAAAATGTTTTAATTATAAGGCCACTTGAAAAATGTCCATTTCACCAAATAAGGGCTTATTTTTTAAAGAAAATTTAACAAAAAATTAATGTAAACAAAGAACCAAGTGCAAAAGATATCAAACGAATCTTTGCAGTGGAAAAATTCCATTGAAATAACAATAGAATAGAAAACATCGAAAGAATTTCAGATCACATTTATGTTATTTACATGGCCACCACTGTATATCGCGATGTTAAGGGCTAAGAAAAATAAGCCTGTGTAAAAATTTACTGTCCGACGCTTTGTAGGCACGTAAGAAAAGACAGATGCATATACACAAGCACACGTAGTTTGTCAATGCAGGTGGCATTTTTGGCACTTTTCTGTTTCGTACAACTTGTGACAACAAGTATACTGTAGTATATTTTATTGTATATTTGTTCCTCATAAGAAATAAACCCATTATGTTACAGTCATTAGCATTTTCATTTATAGACATCCACTGTATAGACACTGTAAACAATTAGCAATAACCAGCCATACAAGAAACATTGTAAAACTCACAAATAACTATAAGTAGATGAGATTTCAAAAATTTGTACGCTTTGAATATACTCGTGCATTTGTTTAATACATACACATGTTAAACTATCATAAGATACTTTTTTATCCCAGACAACAATAAATATTTGAAAATTTTAAAATCTATTTTTAATAATTAAATCAAATTCAACATTTCACTCAAAATTTTACTTTTTGCTTGTTTTCCTTTTCAGCACACCAAAGGGTCTCGAAGATGTCTCATCATATCCCACCCTAATTGCTGAATTGTTGGGTGTGGGTTGGTCGGCGGAAGATTTAACGAAGCTAGCGGGTGGCAACTTTTTACGTGTTATGAAACAAGTGGAAAAAGTACGCGATGATAAAAAAGCTGCCGGTGTTAAGCCCTACGAAGATCATCCAAATTTTCGGGCAGAAAATCCTTACAACTGTACATCCAGTTAATCGTATATGAGTATTTTTACTCATTAAGAAAAGGTTGTTTTTTTAGTAGCAGTCGATATATTGTAACGATAAATTTTTATACATACAACTGCATTATTATTTATTATGATAAACGATCGTCTATCTGGATGATCGAAACAAGTCTGGACATTAAAAGTATTATCATAATTATTTTGCGTTCTAGGCACAAGAAAAAAAATATATAAGTAAATTAAATTACATATTTAAACTTATTGTATTAGAAAAATTTTGGCATAAGATTTAATAAGTAAGTCTCAAGACATGTACATTTATGGAAAAAAAAACGTTTAAACTAAGAAAAGAAATTTATTTTATGAAAAAAAAAACGAAATTTTTGAAACAGATATCTGATGATAACTGCACCTGGTACTTTTTTTTCTTTGAGCCAGTTTGGTGTGAAAACAACAAAATAATCTGCTAATTTAATTTTAGACTTTGAAAAAAATTTAAAGTTGTAAGATGATTAAGATTTCTTTAAATTCTTAAAGCAAGGTTTTCACTAGTCCTTAATGAAAATTATATTTTTAGTTCCTATTCAACTTCTTGCTATTACAAAATATTAATTCTTTTGAAAATATATATATATATATATATATCAATTTAATCTTGATACTAATTTTTTTTACCTTTTTTTATTAACTTAAACTGAAATATTGTTTTCAGCTTGAGGTCGGTTTTGCTTTTTATATAAAAAATATTTTAATGGATTTATTGTTCAATATTTTTAAATTCATTAAAACATTGTTTATATAAAAAGCAATACCGACCTCAAGCTTAAAACAACATTTCAATTTAATTTATTAATATATATTTTCTATAACCATCTTACCGAGAAATATACCAGGTGTGGCAACAACTACTGAATTAATAAACAAAACCAAAAAATAAGTTATAATCTTACTCCAAAAGAATACACATATACATATAATTTCTTCCAAAACACAATGAAATGAAAATTATTTAAAAAGAAAACAGTTATTATAATTACGGGACTGTTCGTAAATGTTGCACTTCCCTGCAACTGATGTTCAGCACAAGTGATCTGCACCGATTTGTACTCAATTACTCTTCACATCCGAGTACTTTAAACACTCTTAAAAAATGATAAGGAGGATCTCATATTTGCCGTTCGTTTGGTACATTATATTTTTACTCAATTACTTTTCACATCCGAGTACTTTAAACACTCTTAAAAAATGATAAGGAGGGTCTCATATTTGTCGTTCGTTTGGTACATCAAATTATTCTCTTGTCTATTTTTTAAGAGTAAAGAGTGTTAAAGAGTGTTGCTGTTACTAGCACTCGACAAGAGGAAAATTTTGAGTATTTTCATATTTAAACATTTTCTTAATAATACCTACACCAGAGATCAGCAACCGGTACCTTTTTTAAAGATCTAAGTACACTCGTCTTAAATCGAGTAGCAGTGTGGCTGGCCACCGCATATTGTTTGCACAAGTATGTTTTTAACTAAAGCTTTTGATTCATTTTTCAGATACAGCACAGAAAATTGAATACAATTTGTTTATAATTTATTTTATTTTTGAACGAAAAAATTACTCAAAATATCCAAAAAATATTAACTGATAATTGTGAAAGTTCACAACGTACGTTAAAATTTAAAAGTTGTTCAACTTAAATAGTTTACTAATTTATTGAATTTATGCTGAACTTTATAAAGTTTAAATTAGATTTTTGCTTTGTACATTTGTACAAACAAAATTTGGTTTTAGTACAAGTTTTTTTCTAAGAAGGATTTTTTTACAATACAAGTTTACTGTGATCAATAATTTTTAATTGAAGAATTCTTATCTTCTTAAATAATAATAAAATCTTCAGCTGGAGGACAACTAGCTGTTTCATAATCGCTACACTACTCAGCAGCACCGACTGGGATTTTACCTCTGGTCATGACGTCTCATGATCTGCTGCCTTAAGCACTCAGCCACCGAGCTATTTACTTATCCTCTATCTATTTTCATTTTATTATCAAAAATCTAATGGTGTCAAATCACAGGGTAGAGAGTGCTAATTGTGATCATCGAAACGTGAGTGAGCACGTCCTCAAAATATCTCATGCAATAATTGAATTGTTCACGGACTATATGGCATGTGAAACCACTTAGATGAAACCACTTATTTAGCACATCAATACCATCAAACTTCTACAGAAATTATTGCATTAACTTGACGCCATAATGAGCACTAGCAATAGCCACTACTTCACCAGCCTTGTTTTCATAAAAGTGTGAACCAATTGACATCTTTCGGATGCATTTGTTTTTCAACAATCACTTATGGGTTCTCAGAGCCTCAAATTATCAAAGCCATTAATATAAAAATATGCTGCATCGCTTAGCATGATTTTGCTCGAAAAATTAGCATCCATTTGCTTTCATTACTTGTGAAATATTTTTGAATAATAAAGACACGTTGGACAATCGTCACGCCTCCTTTTCACTAACAAATTGTCAACTATCGAATTGTTGTTAGGACTGCCAACACTTTGCTGCACAAATGGTGACATATACAGATCTTGCTTTAATTTTGCGACACCCATTATTGTCTCCTCTTCTTTCTATTCTATCAAGTTGTTTTCTAAAGATCTAGAATTTTTATTTGAAAAAATGTCTAGGTGTGTAAATTTCATCAATAACGAAAATCTAACAGAATGCCAGACTATATTTCAATTTAAAAACAATTTGATATCAAATGGCTTCACAAATGGTGGACATTTGGTATTCATTCGAAAATGATTTAAAATTTTGTTTTCTGTTTTCAAAGACGGCATTTATATTATGATTTAAAATCATGTCTAAAAGGCATGTCTTTTTTCTGTACTCGAAGCTGTGACTGCCAAACCAGTTTTTCTTTAATGTATTTGTTGTAGTTTCCATTTGCTCTCATCTGTAATTTTACTATAATATTATATTTGCACTCATACGGCAAGATATTTACATATATACTGATAAACAATTAAAAAGAGAGATGATTTGACGTTTTTTTTTTTTTAACAAATGTCTCAAAAGTCATCATGTGAGTAAAAAATTATTTGGATAGCAACCTTTAAAGAATATGTAAAAAGTCATGACTTTAAATTATAATGTAAATGTCTCCAAAATATGCTTAAATTTTTAAAGTGATTAAAAGGGCAGACGAGGAATAAGAGAAAGATGATTAAAAAACATAAATACCTGTTTTAAATCCAAACAAATATGATATATATATATTTTTTTCTTAAGGTACATAAGTTTTATTTCAATACAGATTTTAATCCTGCCCCGAAGTTTTCTACTGTTTGAAAGAATTTTCATTTCATGCATTTTTTATACCTTTACATAAACTTGGTTTCATTTTTAATATTCGTATGTTTTGATAAAATGACACAACACGCACAATATAGAAACACAATCAATAAAAAATTTTCTAAATACTTACACTTTATTCAATGACAAAAAATTTCAGTTAATTAATATAAAAAAAAAAGCTTGGACCAAAGAAAAAAAATAACAACAAAAAAATCACAGAAATTACAATAATACCACTTTAATATTTAGCTCATACAAAAAAACGCCATAAACAATACACCAAACTTATTTTAAAAAATAAAAACTTTAGTTATATGCAATATTCCTGCGGTAAATTGAACGCACTAGAAGGCCTTTCAAAACGTCGTTTTGCTCCCTCTTTTTCACATAAACACAGTTATCAGTAGAATAATTGCATGTTTTTTGATAAGCTGTATCATTGTGGTGAAACTCTCTGTTACTGCAACCATTTTCGATATCTAATAAGAAAAAGCGTCCACAAATGCCTTGCAGAAGGTCTTCGTGAGCAGGTTTCCTTCTCCTCTTTACCCGAAATACAGAGTGCCTTGGTGTGGAATATGCCAGGGCAAAACGTCTTCCCTGAGGGGACTCCTAGAGAGAGTACAAGTACATGTTACAAAAGTGATTGTTTCTGACAGAAAATAAAGACACACCTCATCATATTTTTGTTTTCCGCATGATCCTTTTGTATGCCAACTCAAATTGATCACCTTTTCTTAAACAAAGTAAGCAACTTTTAACAGACAACAGAGGAAAGATTTCGCTCTAAACCCTCTACGGATGTTCTCTTGATAAGGCCGAGTACTCCGAAGACTCTTTTCGCTCTAGAGCATTCAATTCTTCATGCACCAGATTGTAGTAGATTCAGCTGAGTGCAGAGTATAATCTGAGGTATTACTGCGAACCTTCAGTGGTTTCCAGTAATACCTCACAAAAGCCCGATGATTCTGAAAAGAATTATTCCGTATCAGAATGCTCAATTTTTCATGCACTGGATTGCAGTCGGTTGAGATGGAGGCACAGAATACCCTGAGGAGAGATATCATTCTAAACCTTCAGTGGATTCCCACGTAGTCCAGGTGATTCCAGATGATCTGAGGTATTACTCCGAACCTTCAGTGACTTCCCTTTTCACAAAAGCCATATGATTCTGAACAGAATTTTTCCGCTTTAGATTACTCAGTTTTTCATGCACCAGATTGCAGTGTGTTGAGATGGATGCGCAGAATACCCTGAGCACTCCAATACCCTAGAAGAGATATCTCTCTAAACCTTCAGTGGATTCCCATTTCACGTAGTCCAGATGATTCCAGATGATGTGAGGTATTACTCCGAACCTTCAGTGTCTTGTCTTTTCATCAAGACCAAATGATTCTGAAGAGAATTTTGCCGCTTAAGAAAGCTCAATCCTTTTTGCACCAGATTGTAGTGTGTTGAGATGGATGCATGGAATGAGGAGAGATATCACACTAAACCTTAAGTGGATTTCCATTTCCCGTAGTCCAGATGAGTCTGAAGAGAATTTATCCGCTTTAGAATACTCAGCTTTTCATGCATCAGATTGCAGTGTTTTGAGATAGATACACAGGATGCCCTGAGCAGAGATATCACCCCAAACCTCCAGTGGATTCCCTTTTCACCAAGACCAAATGATGATGACTAATTTAATTCCAACATTTTAAATGCTGTAATAGTTTGATTTCAGTCTTTCGTTAAAGTTCCACCTCCACAAACCCTACTCCTCCTTTCCTCCTCATCATAACCTATTTTCCTAGTTCCAGTACAATGCACTAGGGAGTCATCCCCTGAGTACTGGTCAAAGATAAAAAAAAATTCCTGCATGCACCAGATTGCAGTGTGTTGAGATGGATGCATAGAACATCACGAAGGTTTTATTGCGAATCTTCAATGAATTCCCCTTACACAAAGACCAAATGATTCTTCGCTTCGGAGCGTCCAGTTCTTTATGCGCCAGATTGTAGTGTGCTGTGCTGGGTCCAGAAAATACCTTGAGAAAAGATTTTACTCTGAACCTTCAGAGGATTCCCTTTTCACGACGGCCAGATGGTTCTGAAGAGAACTTATTGGCTACAGAATTTCTAGTTCTTTATGCACCAAAGCCAAGTACGGAGACTACGCTGAGGACAGATTTCAGTCCGAACACTCAGTCAATTCCAAAGTCAAATAACTAAACGGCTATGAAACACTTCAAAGCAACCGGGGGTTTACGGTACTTTTAAAATACGACTTGAGGTTAGGTTTGAATGACCATTAAAGCTCTTCGAACCCTTAATTTTTCTGACTCGCAATCTGAAAACACTTTTTTTTTGCGAAAACGAGAGCTGTCCTTCAGCCCAGAGCTGCTTTACGACTGTATGTGTGTATATTTTCTCGAACCAATAGCTTTAAAGGCGGAAGGTTACTTTTTCAGCGAACTCAGTACTCGTGTGACGATCGCACACATTCACTTTCCTTGTAATATTATACATGTAAATGAGGAAAAATTGCTACAGAACGGATCATCGGAAAATACATTATTCAAACCGCGTTCTTCAAAGATGTTGCGAGGCGAATCTGCTAGAACAACTGTATGTAGTGCACCCGCATAAAAATTCTAAGTTCCAAGCCAAAAAAAAATTTTGCTTGAGAAGCAGGGCACAGGAAGGACGGGTTGAGGGGCCATATTACAATATGAAGCGAATGCTAATGGATATGGGCGACCGGAGAATTCCAGCTACTCCCCGATAATTAAATGTTACATGTATAAGTAAATGTTTTTGTTGTAAATGGCAGGTTTTGCAGGAACGTATGTTCTTGTTTTTTTTCTTCTTCTTCGTACGAGTGGTCAAAATGGGTTAAGAACACCGCCCTGAACAAACCGCTGATTTAGTCTGCCGCACAACCACCAATAAGTTTTCGTACTTGTAACAAGGAAACGAGCTCATATTTAAACCCAAGGGACGAGTACTAAAATAAATAAGACTACACTTTTTGAAAGCAAATAAATGTGTATTTTGAAGGCCTGATACATTTTGAAATACTGTGCTGATTTACCGCTGGAAGCCCCTATTAAGTCTGTAAATGTATTAGTTCTTTAGCGCCGAGCCCAGATCAAATAAAAATATTGCTTTCGATATTGAAATATTTGCATTGCTTTAAAAAGTTTTTTTTTTTTTTTTGAAACTACATTCACCTCAAGGTGAATTCATTAAAAGGTGAACTTACCAGCACAGGTGATTATTTTATGCTTCTCGTGTTTTTTCCAATGAGACTGTCAAATTTTGTTTCTTTTGTTTACAAACTTTTTCGCGCCATTTTAATCTGAAGGTTTTTTTGCATGATTTAGTGCAATTTCAAGAAATTTGTGTGAATTTAAAAGTGAAAAACTAATATACAGGGCTGTTCTGCAAATCACTTTTTGTCAAAGTGATTTCAAATCACGCAAAAGGTGTTCTGCACACAGAAAATATTCAAATCACGTTATTTTAAACCGGTTAGCCAAATGGTTGGCTTTTTGATATCACTTGGTTATTTTCTCTGTGTTTTTCAATACAAATTCAATAAAACTATTTTTATGTATTTAAAATGATGTGTTGTTTGTTGATGTTTGTAATAAAATTAAGTTTTATTCACACAGAAACATAAAGATTAATAAAATTATTGACACTGCTTGTTTTTTGAGAAATTGTTTTGCTGTGTTTACCAATAGTAGTGATTTACATTTTTTCTTTGGCAGTCAGCTGGTTTATTTTTTTTACTTAATACTCACTTTTTATTGTGGTTAAGAATATAAAACTATAAATAAACAAAACAAAAATGTATAAATAGCTGTTTTTTTCGTGCTTTCGACAAATTAAAAGCACGTCGAAAACCGTAAAATCACGTGATTTGCAGAACAGCTTCAAATTGTCTGCGTGCTTTCAAAACGGTTCGTGATTTGAAAACACGCCGTTTTCAGAACAGGCCTGATAATCTGTGATTTTAATTACAAACAATTATAAAAGCTATATATGATTTTTTCTCTGCTGAGCAATCTTAGGCGAATTTAGATTATGACATTCACGATATGTTTTACAATAACAAAATACATTGTACTGAATTCCTGTATAAAGTCACCTTGATTCACCTATTTCGAAAAATTTGCCTGAAAAATCAAAGCTATCGTATGAAATAAATGTATAAACAAGACGTGTTAACATAAAACCGGTGGCAGTACAGCGACAGGTGGTTACATTTTGCTGTATTTTTTCTAGGCAATAAAACAAAAAAGTTATGTATCATAATATCTTGCAATGAAGTAAATTATGATCTGTAATATTCATTTATCAATTAGTAATTGCTAAACTTAATATAAAAAAAATACCTCAAACCTATATAAATTTAAATAATCTTTTAAAAATACGTTCATTCTTTCGCTTTTTAACTATCTCAATGCAAATAATATTTGTAGGCAAAACAACGTTTTCCGGTTCAGCTAGTATTCAATAAAACAGTTTTCGTTTTAAAAACATAAATATGTACACAATATATAGTTTTGACTTTCACAAGTGTGGTTTCAAAGTTTGCTAATTGATTTGGATAACTTCTAGATGCGCTAAAGAACTTTTACTGCAGCACCAGTGCTCGAATGAATAAAAATAATAATAATAATAATAATAATAATAATATACATATCAAACCATAAGTGAAAGTTTAATTCAGTTTTATTATATTTAAACAAAACCTTTTTTTTTAGAAAGAAAACATTTGTTTTAATTAATACTTAGTTTGAACAATTGTTTCAATTAAGCAATAAAAAACCAGTAAAAAAAGCTTATAAAAAGGGAAATTATTACACTTAAATATAAATATAAAAGGGAATAAATTTACATTGTAAATATATTGTTCAAATAAAAACAGAAAATAATATCTATTATTATACTTACATATACATACATATGTTTTCTAATACATGCATACATTGGAATGTTAAAAATGCTCGTATTGTACTCGTAAGCAACTTTTAAAATAAATAGTTCAGGAGTTTTTTTTTTTGTTTTACTTATAATAAAATAAACTTTTCGAACTTTAGCTTTTAAGTGCAATAAAATTTTGTTAAAGTTTCTTTACACGATTTGTTTATTTTATTTTTACTATTTATTAGTAAGAAAATCCCCCAAAGAAATTTTCGATATAGCGTAGCGTTCTACTAAAATTCGTTTTTAAGCAACAAATTTAAAATGAAGACAACATTTCGAACTTTGTCTTGCATCTCCATTATCACACGCCAAGTCTTTCAAAACAACGCATGTGAGACAAAGTTGTCTGAAGAAAATTGTAAATTGTAAACGTCTTCGTTTAGCATGTAAGTACCCGTAGCTAAAATTAAGTTAGATTTTAATGTATGTATTGTATATCTATGCATAGACAGCTCGTTATATTTATGTATGTATGTATATGCGTATGCAAATAAAAGGAAACAACTAAATACACAAATACACTTTCCAGTACTAAGTACTCAATAATATAGGTAAATAAATTAAAAATAATACATACATGTGGATGTATCTATTTAGTATATAAGCGCTGAAAACTTTATAAGCATAGTGTGGTGGGCGCAAGGTGCATTGACGTCTACAAAAGGTGGCAGCTTTGCGGCATGTGAGTTTTTTCATGAGCGCTTAATGTCAGATGTATGTATTGTTTACATTTTTGAAAGTGAATAAAGTGCTTTATGCTGATTTAAAATTTTAGGAATAGTTTTGTGAAAATAAAAATATGGCTATTTTTGAAGTAATTTTGCCCTAGTGCTGCCACCTTGTAAGGGTTAATAGACCTTGCAAATTATTATACAGATAATAATTAAAGATGTATCGAAAGAGTGATATTTTAGATAATGCTTTTTTCATTCATTATCGGTGAGAACGTCAACAAATTTTTCAATATAATTTAAAGATACATATATTGCTACGAATTTGTATCACACTTAGCTCACTTTACGAGCCGTTGATCTGCTTGTTATAAATTTACGCCCACATCCACACAAACAACAATATAACAACTAAAAATATAATACACAAACGAACAAACTTACATGATTTATAGAGCGCAAAGTTTCAAGTAAATCAACCAGTAATAATTTTATTGTTGTTGTTGCGTTCTTATTGCTGCTTTGCAAGCACGTGCGTGTATGTGTGGCAATTATCAGCCCTGTTCTGAAAACGGTGTGTTTTCAAATCACGAAACGTTTTAAAAGCATGCAGACAATTTGAAGCTTTAAGGTTTTCGACGTGCCTTTAATTTTTCGAAGGCACGAGAAAACAGCTGTTTACTTACATTTTTGCTTTGCTTGTTTCTAGATTTATATATACTTAACTACAATAAGAAGTGAAAATTAAGTATAAAAATAAACCAGCTGACTGCTAAAGATAAGATGTAAATCACGACAATTTCTCACAAAACAAGCAGTGTCTATAATTTTATTAATATTTATGTTTCTGTGTGAATAAAATTTAATTTTATTACAAAAATGAACAAACAACACATCATTTTAAATACATAAAAATAGTTTTGTTAAATTTGTAATGAAAAACACAGAGAAAATAACCAAGTGATATCAAAAAGCCAGCCATTTGGCTGACCGGTTTAAAATCACGTGGTTTCAATACTTTCTGTGTGCAGAACACCTTTTGCGTGATTTGAAATCACTTTGACAAAAAGTGATTTACAGAACAGCCCTGTATATTTGTACATTTGAATCTGGAATTATCAATAACTAGAAAGTTAATGATAGATTCTTCGACCTTTACAGTTTACTGTAAAGGTCGAAGTCGAACTGGTTTACTTAGCTATTATATAAAGTACATATACAGAGTTGGATTCGCTTGTAAAACCCAGTGTTCTATACTCATAAGCGCATGATCCTGAATACTGATTCATCTTTGCTCATTAGTGGTATAAATATTGAGAAATCAGATGCTCAGGATGTTCTTAGAATAAAAATTCAGTGTGATGTTCGCTGGACTGAACACGTTTTCTATGTTTCTAAAGAAGTACTCAAGTATTTTTAAAACGATGTTAAATAAACTTCACTCAAACCAATCTCCTTAATATTTATACCACCTATATCTGGCCGAAAATTGGAACAACTCTCATGGCCGGTACCTCAAAATCTATTTTTGGGGTAACTCGACCAAGAGCAAGAGAAAGCGCAGAATCTTGTTGGTAGAATATGCAAGCCTACTGCCAGAGTGCGTGCTAGTCTGTTTTATCGATAGTACAGCGGAGCTTGCTCGGATGAGACCAGTGATCTTGTTCCTGAAACCCACATATTTTTACGTAATGCAGTGAATCGGGCAACGTGTTGTAGAAAGAATTTGTTTTTCAATCGTTCAGTTCGTCTGTGGAACAATTTTCCTGCGGACATGTTTCCTGTCACATTTAGCGTTGGAATGTTAAAATCAAACGTCCGCAAACACTACTCCCTCTTTCCACATAACCTATTTTTCCAGTACAATGCACTGCGTATATTGTGGTCATCCCCTGAATACTGGTACAAGACAGATTGTGAAATTGGTTTACATCAGCACTTGCCTTGCACTTGGAATAATTTGAAGATGGACCACCTCCACAGGATGAATTATTCATGATTCACCAGACAACTCGGAGTGTTAGTATCCCCCGAAAACTGGCATTGCGTAGTAGTTATAATGACAACTAATTTCGACTTTCGGTTTACACCACAGCTAAGAAATTTCAGTAAAGGTGGTCAGAATGATCTGCAACAAAACCTCTCGAGGTCTGCTCATCCCCATTGTGCCAATAAACTCTTGATGAGGGTTTTGGAAGTCCAACACAAGATAAGCCATGCGGCTTCCTGGAGTTTTATTTGCTACAACAAACGAGGAACTCCTGCCATTCTGTGCCCAAGAAAGCAGAGCGCACTGGTTTGGTTTACGCCAAGACAGAAAAAATAGGTATCTCAGAATTCTAGGATAGTATAGATCGATTTTCGACCTTAGAAACCAGATACTGACCGAAATCGTGAGCCAAATTTTTTGTGGAAAAAGTGCTCCAGAAAGTGCATAAAAAAGGAACATAACATAAATTTTGTGTTGAAAAAGTGGTCTCGAACATACATAAACGTACTGCTAATATGTACACATAAACCAATAAAATAAAAGTAAGAAAAAATACGTCTGTACTTATACCACGCGCACCGTAGCTAACACATTATAGGCTAGTTACAAGCTAGCTCGCACGTAATTCATAGTATACTTTAATTATATCAGTTATAAACTAACTCAAACTGAGCTAACTTTTAGTTATTTCAAACTTATGCAGCGTGATTCATTCCAATAATGATACAATAAACCAGATAGTCGTTCTCCTACAACAACACACAACTAAAAAATAACAACATTTGATTTGTTTGTGTAAATGAGGAACTTTTAAACTTAACTGTCAAAAGTTGCTGATAGGAAACACGTGCGCTGTTAATAATGCATGATAAATTTGGCAAAGTAGGTAAAGGCAAACCAATAAAAAAAATCGACTGAATTCGCTGATACACTCAGCTAATAATGAACTCGGCTTGATTCCAATGACAAAACGTAATAAAGTGAACAGTATCTAATATTGAAAATATATTCAGCCCAACTATGAATATTACCACGAAATTTTTTTCTCACGGAATTTATTCCTCTCGGAATTTATTTTCAACATAAAGTACTTTTTTTTTACTTCAAATTTAAAAGAAAATTACAATTTTGTAGGAATTGAAGATTTGAACTCCTTTTAGTGTGTTCAGTGAATGGAGAGAAGGAAAAAATTAAAACACATCATAGTTATAATATATGTAATATAATTTATAATTGGAGGAAGTCAAAAAGTGAAAAAACTCCCACGGAATTTTCATTTGTAATTGGGCTGATTAGCTTTTAAATCAGCTGTCACATGTGTCGAATTATCTCAAATGCCGATACAGTAATTTTTATGCAATTTTTTGACACATAAATCATTTAAGCAACAATAAAACGCCACAAGGCGAATTAATTATTAGGTGGATGCATCGGCGAATTCGGTTAATATGGCGGCACCAAGGCGAATTCATTACTAGGTGAACTTAACAGCACAGGTGATTATTTTTTGCTTCTCACGATTTTCTCAATGAAACTGTCAAATTTTTTTTCTTTTGTTTACAAACATTTTCGCGCCATTTTAATCTGAAGATTTTTTTGTATGATTTAGTGCAATTTCAAGAAATTTGTGTGTATTTAAAAGTGAAAAACTAATATAATCTGTGATTTTAATTACAAACAATTATAAAAGTTTATATTTAACGATTACATAAAACTTTTCCCCAGCTGAACTATCGTAGGCGAATTTAGATTTTGACATTCACGGTATGTTTTACAATAACAAAATACATAGTACTGAATTCGCCTTTCCGCTTGCATTCACCTGTATAAATTCGCCTTGGGCGGCACTTTCTCTGTCAAGTTTTGTTTACCTTTATCGGCGCCATTGAAATTTTTGTACATGTTCTTTATCAACTATTTTTGACAGCTTAAGTGTGAATTCGCCTTTTTACACAAACAAAATACCTGTTGTTTTTTTTTATTGTTGTATTGTTGTAGCGAAGCGGCTACCTTGTTTTTTGTATCATGAAAACGCCATATTGTTTTTGCATTGTTGTACTTATTGTTGTAATCTCAGTTTCACCTAGTAGAAATGAATTCGCCTTGATAATAAACCCTTCCCAACTAGTTGATTTATTTCGCCAAACTAGTCGAATCTTTGATGGAATCTCAAAACAACTTTAAAGAAACCACCACTATGCTTAAAAACAAGGTATTTATATGTATGTGAATATGCATGTATATATTTATATATATGCATACTCGTATGTATGTATGCATATGTGTACTTACAAACTCATAAAGTTTTCACTAGATAAAATAATACACTTCTAGCACTTTACTATTAAAAATGGTACTTAAAGTCGAAAAAAAAAAATATAAAAAATATATACACTGTCAGTATCTCTGTACCTTCAAAACAAAAACCTTTATTGCAACTACCAAAAAGTTTTAAGAACAATTTTTATTTATTTGTTTTTTTTTTCAATAGGTCATTAAAAAAACTTAGAAAAAGAGAATAAAGAAAGAACTTTTTTATAAGAAACAAAATACTTTTTTATAGCAAAATAAAAAAGTTTTTAAGAACACTGTTGAGTTTAAATGAATGTGTTTTTAAGTCTGTATATTTGTATTTCTAAACTCATAAACTTCTAAAGTATAAATATAGTTTTCAAAACCCTCAACAAATAGTTTTTGGTTAATTAAGATTTAATTAGTGAAATTAGTTAAAATTTCAGATATATAATCAACGTTAAAATAAGCATGAAATTGCAAGAAAAGACACACGAACACAAGCAAAAATTTAAAGTATTATAAAATAATATTACAAAAAAAAATTCCTATCATTAAGATATTAAATATCGGTAAAGTTAGAGGAAGAAATAACATAATAAATGTATTAAATTCTAAGATATTTAAAATTAAAGTAAAAAAAAAGAACAAACAGAATTGCATATTTTAGTGCAAGAATATTATATTAAAATATATAAAAACTTAGTCGTAAATTAAATAATTTATATAGTCAAACCCAATGAATATGTACTTTAACATAAGAAAAACATAAATTGGAACGAAAATAACAAAAGAAAATAAAATGTATTCATACCAGTATTGAATGTTTATAATATACAAATTTTTAGAAAATGAACACTTTGTTATATTTAATGATAACTTTTAATATTCAAAATGCAAATCTTTGTAACATACACTTCAAGTCAACAATAAGGAGAGAACAACAACAAAATAGCTTGAACAATTTATAACACACAACAAAAAACAACACAAACTCACACCACACATACATATAAAAATGAGCATTTGATTATTTGTTACTTTTTCCCCACTATCTATCTCTTTTATACCGACAACAGAAAACACCTTAAGAAAACGAAAAAAAAAAGTTTAAAAACAATTTCTACATAGTTAATTTAACGAAAGAAAATTTAATTATAAAAAATATTTAGAGAAAAATTAATAAATATGTAAAATTTTATGAAACATAAAACATTGAGTTTCTTTTTCATTTATACTGTGAATTGACAAAACCATGTAAGCAGGGCAGTCACATATGGCGATTTCTCGCCAAAAGTGGCGAATTTTTATCTACTATTGGCGACTAAGCCTTGGCGTACTTTGTGTTTTAAATCTGGCATTCCTTTCTTTTCCAATATTTTGTTGTCATACTGAATGCTCAAATGATTTATAATGAACTATGTGTCGCAAAAAAAAAATCGTCTGTCTATCTGTAGCTATCAAAATGAATCAGTTAAACCTTAAATTTCAGTCGGATGACATTCATGTAGGATACATGCGTGATCAACTATTTTCTACTACACAAGTTGGTTCCACTAAAAATTTAAAACCAATAATTTTGAAAATGCAGATAATTTCTTGCTTACGGTGCATGGCTTTTTTCAGGAGCTAAGAACCCCCGAGGTGCTGTTGCTTTGCAACAGATACTAGTACTGTAAGGAACCAGTAGTGATAGTTAGACGGGAGAGTTATTTTAAGGGTTGATGCTGCTAGTAGGCTTTGGCCTACCAACTCATTAAGCCTTGTCTTCCATTGATTGCTGGGAAATTGCATACAGGAGAGATTAGAAGGCCCTGAGCAAGGGGTTGCCTATATGGTTGTAAACTTATGGTAAGAATTGCGACCTGTGTTCGCCTGGCAAGACACATAGGACGCTGGTGAATCGTGAATAATTCAGTCCGTGGAATTGGTCCGTCATCAGAAAAGGCCGTAAAGGCAGGTGCTAATGTAAGTCTTTTTCACTCTCTGACTCATTTGTTTCCCCGGGGGAGCAAGTTTGGCGTACACCAAAGTAACGAAAATCGCACTCTACTTTCTGTGGCATAGAAGGGAAGTTTTTCTCAAAAACATTGCGTCCGTAAAAAACATGAGCAAAATCATCTGACAAAATTTCAAATAGAGTGTGTTCTATTTTGTATTTTTTTTTTTTTTTTATCTTGGACCTCTACTCAGGGGATGACCCTTACAGAAGCAGTGCGTTGTGCCAGAACTAGGAAAATAGGTTGTGAGGAGGGGGGAAAGAGGTAGTAGTGTTTATGAACATTTGACTTGAACTTTCCAACGTTATAAAGTGCGGTCTCCACCTGACTTGAAAACACTAACTTTAACGCTAACTTCAAGTTAAAGTTAAATGTGGACCGCTCATGTTGAAGTTTGGTTAAAGCTATAACTTGGTTGTTAAAACATTTCATTTGGAAACTCTGTTTTAACTTAAATTGACAATAGCCTGCTGTTTGTAGTTGTTTTTCGCCATTTTTATTGTTTTACTATGAAAAGTTATAATACGTCTGCAGGCAACATATTCCACAGGCGAAGCGTACGGCTGAAAAACGAATTCTCTCTCTGTAATGCGTGGTACGATTCCCCGGGCAATCGAAAGGCAGTAACTTAACAACTCTGCAAAATATTATTGAATGGTTGAAGTCAAGGATAGGTAATGGCATATATCCAAGAGAGGAAAAGCACCAAATCCAATATTACCAGCCAACATTACAACCCAAAACGCTAATGATAAAATCGTCGTTGCAAGTGTGACCAGACTTAAAAAATACGAACGTCATGTTAACCTTAATTAAGCCGTAATGATACTTTCTTGAACTTTTTAAGATTTTGGAGAAGAGTATAGATATATTACCATTAACATTGCAACATTAAAACCCATAACGCTATTGATAAAATGTTCATTGCAAGTGTGACCAGACTTAAAACATGCGAACGTTATGTTAACTTTAATTAAGCTGTAATGACACTTTTTTCAGTTTTTTAAGATTTTGGAGAAGTGTATAGATATATTACCATTGAAACTATTATTAGTTGGGATATATCGAAAAATATCTAAAACCGTCAAAATTTTTGTTATCGACAAAAAGAAGGAAGTGTCAAGAAAAAATTTTAAAAATGTTTGCTGAAAACTGACGTTTGCAGTTTAAAACGCTTTTTAGTTTAACGCCTGAATGTAGAGATTTTTTCTCAACCAAACGGTTTTTTCGTGTATATAATAATGACGCATAACTGAATGTTAAATAAAAAAAAATTGGCAAACCAAATCTCCCAACAAATATTTTACAATATAAACGTGTTTGCCAAATTATAAATTAAAAATTATAGACGATACTAATGGTTCATTTCAATAGTTAAAAAGAGGCATTTGCCTTTACACTTTGAGTTTTTATAAAAAAATTTTACTAAAAAATTATAAAGAACGTGTTTTCAATGTTTCCCAGCTGTCTATGTGTCGACATTTCATAGGAGCTACCCTAATAAAAATTATATGTTATTTGTAATTAAATTAAAGCAAATAATAAAAAAAATTAAAATTTTTAAATATTTGTTCCTGCACGTTATTTTTACCATATTACGTATGTGCCACATCGACGAAATCTTTGAAATTGTGAAAGAATTTGAAAGTGGCAACTTTTTATATCTTATTTGCAAATAAGTTTTTAATCAGTAATTGTTTTCGTGAGTTAGCTATTCGCAAAACCGAAAAATTTATTTACTGTTTATGACGCAATTTTTGTTATTTGCAATATTTTTATTCGCATATAGCCTACACGTATAAACGTAGTAACTGCCGTTTTACTTTACGACATTTTTGTTCG
This sequence comes from Thecocarcelia acutangulata, assembly GCA_914767995.1. NCBI lineage: Eukaryota > Metazoa > Arthropoda > Insecta > Diptera > Tachinidae > Thecocarcelia > Thecocarcelia acutangulata. The sequence continues at coordinate 115,194,579 of OU612097.1, forward strand.
AAGCACAACAGCAAGATTTTTATGCTATCCTTGACATGCACCATTTGAATTCCCCATATATATATAAGTTTTTAGTGATGTCACCCATTTAAATGCACCATCCAAGCATCTCAATTTAATTTTCTTCTGGCAACACTATTTTGACCAGCTGTCGTTAGTTTTGCTTAATTTGTCTGCTCAGTTTTTGCCGAAAGATTTTAATACACAAATAATACGAGGTAAATTTGATAAATAGTAAGAAATTAAGTTTACCAACATATAAAAATGCCACAAAACAGAAGGAAGACTCCATACAGTGGCAAAAAGAAGAAGGATCAGTTGTTGCAGAAACGACAATTAAAAGGTAAGAATGGGTGTAAATTTTGTATGGATAAAGCCAAAAAGGCATGCAACGTGAATTGTAACCATCCTACCACATGTTAATTTTATGAAAATCACGACAGGCTCGCAAAAGTATTTAAGAACTCACAATGATAACGACGATGGTGAAACGACAGAGGACAATGAATTTACTGCACGTAAACTAATGTTGCGCTCTCAGCCAAGTGGTAATCAGGGAGGGCGCAATAAAAATTTGAATCGCTACAATTTGTGTTTTTACCAAGAATCTAAAAAAGAATTGGAACGATTGAAGTTGGAAGGTTTGAAGCCTTATAAACCGGCCACACCTGAACAACGGGAGATTGATGCGAGTTTTTATGATGGATATGACTTTCCTACGCGTCCGGAATGGAGTTATAACATGGATAAGGTGACTTTGGACCGCAATGAAAATAAATATTTTCGCGTAAGTATATATACATATATGAACCATATTCGTTTAAAATAGTTAGGATTTATGCAGGAATATGTTGAAAACTTACAAGACAAGCAGAAATCTGAAAATAAAGATTTATCTCTGTTTGAATTAAATTTGGAAACCTGGCGGCAATTATGGCGTGTTTTAGAATTGTCGGATATTTTGCTAATTATTGTGGATGTTCGTTATGCGGTAAATATTTAAAAAAATAAAGAAGGTTATTATGATTCATAAATTTATTTTTACTACAGACTTTAATGTTTCCGCCCGCTTTGTATGACTATATTGTTAATAAATTAGGCAAGCACGCTATTTTAATATTAAATAAAGTGGATTTAGTTGCTCCAGAAGTGGTAGTTGCTTGGAAAGAATATTTCAAAGCAAATTATCCTTCTTTACCAGTGGTAATATTTGCTTCAAATCCAGCGCAAGCTAAAAAGGGTTTGTTTATATATGTTCTTCGCAATCGGTTCTCTTAAGTAAAAATTAACTCCCTCTAGGTACACAACAACGACGACGTTTAGATTATAAACGCAGTATTGAAGGAGTTTACAACATTTTTAAAGAATGTCAAAAAATCGTGCAGTCCGAAGTTGATCTGTCCAGTTGGGAACAAAAGATTCTAGAGGACCTGAATGTTGATATTGACAGTTTCGATGGTGAAACTGAAACTATAGAAAAATGTACGGATGAACTAGAAAGTACTATGCCGCATGATGGGGATGGTCAAAAACGTGACAAGTATCACAAGGGAATTTTAACATTAGGCTGTGTCGGTTTTCCCAATGTGGGAAAATCATCTTTGATAAATGCTCTAAAAGGAAAAAAAGTTGTCAGTGTAAGCCGAACTCCCGGTCACACTAAACATTTTCAAACCATTTTTCTTACAAACCTCGTACGACTTTGTGATTGTCCTGGTTTGGTATTTCCGTCGTCGACCTCGAAATACTTGCAAGTATTGTTGGGCAGTTTTCCCATCTCACAATTACAAGTTCCCTATCGTTCCATTCAATTAATTGCTGAACATTTGGACTTGCCAAAAATTTTAAAAATTCATTTGCCAGAAGATTTTGATGAATGGTCTCCTTTAGCAATAGCTGATGCTTGGGCTTATAAGCGAGGTTTTCTAGTGGCAAAGTCTGGACGACCAGATCGTCATCGAGCTGCCAATCATTTGTTGCGCTCATGTGTGGCCGGCCAGATGCAGTTAATACTCCAATTTTATCCACCTAGGTTTAATAAGCAACGTGACGAGTGGTTAAAGCATCCGGATATAGAAGAGGTAAAAAAATATCAAAAGTTACCAGGCGACGACGAGGATGAAATGAAAATTAAAGTAGATAATGAGGATACGTCGTCAGTTAATTCTGAAAGTGAGTTATTTTTTATTGTTGTTGTAAAAGTTTTAGCAATTTTTTTGTTTCTTTTTAAGGTGCATGTGACACAGATGATGCAAGTAGTTCTAACGATGAAACGAATGCCGATGAAGATGATGATGACTTTAACGATCGCGAGTTGACCCCGCCTTCTACATCACGTAACACATTCGCTTTACTCGAAGATGTTTAAAACAATAATAGATATTTCCATAGAAGAAAACAAATACCATAAACAAATATTTACATGTTATACTTTGTGTACTTTTCTAGCTTTGTGAATTTTTATAAGGTAATAGATTTTAACCTTTTTCATGGTTATAATCCATTGTCTTCATCATCCGTCGACGAATAAACGTCAGCATTGTCGCTCATATCGTCCAAAGAAAGCAATATTTGTATAGCCCTGAAAAATACAAGATAAAAAAACATTTGTAGTTTACACGCATTTCTAATGAAATTTTTAATATTTATTAAAATTCTATTATAGCAAATAAAGAAATAACCCGAATGTAGAAAGTTTTCGAGTTTTTTTTTTATCCTAAAAGAACTTGGAAGTTTTTGAAATAATTACTGTTAAAATTTTTATTTCTGCCGACATTATGTTTAGTGTTTTCTCGCTCTAGCCGTTTTGGTATCATCAACTTAATAGACAATTTCTAACATTTTCAAAACAAAAATTAGACTTTCCGTTGTGTTCGTGATCTAGATACATTTGTTAATTTTTAGCTGTGAAATTCTTAATTTCTAATCTTTCCACAGAGTTACGACTAGGAATTGCAGATTTTGGCAATTCTTTAAGAAATCTTTAGATCAAGAGTGCATTGAAATTAATTAAAAATTCCAATGCACTCAAACACAAAGTCAGTCTGCTTTAAAATGAAAATCCCTTTTTAATTATATTTTGCTCCGCGGTTTAGATACTTACTTAATGAGTTTTTCCTCCTGGCTGTTAATTTTGATAGGTGAGGGATACAGCGCTTTCTTTTTAAGCAAAACTCCAAGCTTTTCACGCAACCTCAGAATAAACGATGAAGATTCTTCACTACATTTAAAACTTTATAAAATATGTAAAAAATATGTATTTGTTTCATTATTGAAAGGAAAAAAACATACTAATATTTATTAGCCACACTGATATATGATTGATAATCGTCTGTTCTCCCCTGCTTTACACCATCCCCAAAAATGAGTAGTGCCATAGGAAAAACCATAGTAGCATCTAACAAAAATACCCCTTTGGTTCTTTGCTTTTGCAAATAAACAAAATAGCTAAAAAAAAGAGAATATTAAGTCTTTGTTATACAATAACTTAGGCATATGCACCTGGAATCAAAGGAGGATTGACCACTATTAATTGATGAAGGATGAAAATTAACACGCTTGTCTTCCGGCGTAGACATTTTATGTATACAATGGCACCTGTTGCCCTTTTGTTTAACTTGCCTTAATTTAAACAGAAATATATACATCAAATTTCCTAAAATGTTTCGCTTATGAACCTACCTTAGAAATGCTATATTTGGATAAAGACCAGCCGCAATTATTGCCCTCAACAAAGGCACATTTGCTGAGTTTGTATTTGAGTTTTTATCACGACAGTCTGAATTTTCTAAAAATTTTGAATTTTCCAATAAGCTTGCAAACTGTTTTTTCATATTTTCAATTTGTGTAAGCGTAACATGGCTGAGAAAATTATCATAACAGAAGTTCATGCTCAGCTCGTTGCTCCTGGCATCACGGTAACCCTCAATAACGGAATGTGTCAATAAATGATCACTTTTAGAATTGTGTGACAGTTCACGTTTAACTCCATCAACTTTTCTTTCCAAGCCCATTGGTGTATAAAAGGGGCTTTTATAGGACAAACCAGCAGCTGCCGAAGTTATTGGATCTACACATCGAAAAAGTGCCGACATCAGAATCATTTTCCCCATTTGTGGGTCTATAGGCAAACGTGCTAAATGAACACCTAAAGGTGTTAAATTTTCATTGTCATCTAAAGCTTCAATTCTAATAAAATTAAATTATTAATTGCCTATATCAGTAAGAAAACAGGCTTACCTTTTAAGTAGTGTAAAACCATGACTGATTGCTTTTTCACCTGGAACACTTATAAGATGTTTAAAGAATTCAAACACATCGTTAATATGCAAAAATTTAAGGTTTAAAATAATTGATTCCAATTTGGTGCACAAAATTTCCGGCTGAGGTACATCAAGCATAAAACGTTCCCGCATTCTTGCAAGAAGGGTTAAATATACACATATATATTTATTAATTTTTTACAAAAAATTGCAGGACAAATACCTGGTAAACAAATTGTAGCATATGCCAGGCTGTACACGTCCTGCACGACCTTTGCGCTGTTGTGAGTTTGCTTTGCTCACCCACTTTTCTTCTAATGTTTGTATATTTTGATCCACATCATAGTCTTTGCATTTGGTTTTCCCCGTATTAATAACATAAACCACATCATCAATAGTAACCGAAGTCTCAGCCAATATAGTGGATAATATTACTTTACGCATTCCTGCAGGTGCAGGTTTAAATATCGTCTTCTGATTTACTGTAGGCATCATAGAATGTAGAGGAAACACTTGAATTTTTTTGGCTAAAATTTTATATTTCGCTGTGGAGGGATTTTGCAATTGTGTAGCTAGTTTAGATATTCTCTCAAAACCTGGTAAAAATACTAAAATTGCTCCCGGTGGTTTATTTTCACAGATGAAGAAGATCAAATGCTCCAGAAACAGTAAATTTTCGCATCCTTCAGAATCTTGATACTCTCTTATAGTATTAATTACTTGACGATTATATTTGCCATGTAATGTAGGCAAATAACTAGATATCATTGTATTATATTGACATCCACCTCTATCTTCAGTTGCTAAGCGCTTCCTTTGCCAAGAATTTGTAGTTTTAGCAAACGCTTTATTTTGAAAGGCCGTAAAACCAGTTTCCTGTAAAATATCCTCAATATAGAGAACTTCGACGGGGAAAAGTGTTCCTTCAATATGGAGTGTAAAGCAATCGTTGAAATACTGACAAAATGTTTCTTCCGATACAGTGGCGCTCATTAGAATCACCTTCAAATCTTGGCGATGAGGTAAAATCTAAAGTGAGTTGCAATTATTAGAATTTTTGCAGCTTCCACTTTTACGTTTTATTAAGAAAAAATTTTCTGATTATACCTTTTTAAGCAAAGCCATTAAAAGATCTGTTTCGACACTGCGTTCATGAATTTCATCCAATATAACATGATTTATACCAAGAATTAACGGGTTGGTTTGCATTTTTTGCAAGAGAATACCACTAGTACAATACAAAACTGATCCATAATCTCGTGGTAAGCGACTAGAAAATCAAATAAGCTATATAATACTTTGTGGCTGTATATGTAAATATATGTATGGATATACATTGATATTTATTTCACTTACCCTTCCAAGCGTATCTGATAACCAACCGATGCACCAAGTGATTCATCTCTTTCATACGCGACACGCTCCGCCACTGAAATAGCTGAAATTCTTCTAGGTTGCGTGCAAACAATGCGACATTCAGCTCCTCGACCAGTACGAATAAAATCATCAAGCAAAATTTGTGGTACTTGGGTCGTTTTACCACATCCTGTACTGCCAACAATCAAAATGACTTGATTTTGCCCAATAGCTCTTAAAATATCTTCTGCTTGTTTCGTAGCAGGCAAACGCTGGCGCATATCAAATAATTCACGATACTTATCGGATTTCTCTTTATCCAGCAACGAAGCTTTCAAACGTTTGTTGCACTCTTCCAATTTAATGTGATCCAATACATTTCTTACGGATGTTTTTGATTTCTCAATAAATTGCTCAAAGTTGACATCAAGTAGATTACGAAAATGTTCAGCAAATTCATGGCAAACACGTTCATCCTCATTGTCGCTTTCAAATTCACGTAAGCAATTTTCAACTTGTGCAAGAACACCAGACGGAATGTCTACTGAAGGATTAAGTTTTATGCGTCCATTGTTTTCTTCGTCTTTATTGCGTTGGCGTTGCCTATCGCGATAATATAAGCCAATATCTTTGCCTCTTAGACCAGCGGGCCTTCCAGCACCACGACCGCGGCGACCACTACGCTGTTTATCCATTTTAATGACGTGAAATATAAATTTAATTACTTGCAATCACATTGCCTGGGTAATGTTTAGAAAATGTTTGAAAGAAAATGCGAAAAAATATAAATTATATGAAGGTAGAGAAAGTATGGTGAAAACTTTGTAATGCACATTAGTGTTGGAGAAAATATAGCTTATGTGCATATCTTCGCTCGAGTCCAAATACATAACGAATAAATCAGCGTTTTAGCAAAATATAAACGTTCTTACTTACCTTTTTGTTTTATTTTGCACCTATAGTAACTCCTAATACCTTATATAAAATTTGTTTTTGATAAAGACCTTTAAATTTATTTGATATTTAATTATTTGATCTTGTTTACGTAAATATTTCTTATTTTTGCAGCTAAAGATCTTTTTATTATATATAAAAAATCAACAGCATTTATTTTCAATATTAAGATAACAATTTGTTATCATCGTCAGAAAAATTAAAATGTTATTAAAAAATTTTCAATATGAAAAATTATTGTCAAAAAATTCCTATATACAAAAAATCCATACACCTGGAAAATTTATTAATTCATACACAAAGAAAAATTCTTATTCGTAACAATATTATCAAATTGAAAACTTAAAAAATATCTCAAGGCGAATTCATACCAGCTAAATGCAAGAGCAATAAATACAACATTACAAACAATAAATCTTTTTCAAATGTCAAAGGAAAAATATGAACACAAAAAGGAATTAAAGAAAAATATAATAAAAAAAATTTGCAATAAAAGACAAACATTTAATTATTTCGTGAAACTTTTAGTTATTTCGTGAAAATTAAAGTCACAGATGATAGAGCTTGGAAAGGTGAAAATGGCCAGCAAGTTTGGGGAGAATTCTGAATGATAGCTGGCGCTCAAGATGCAATACATAAATTACAAAAGTTGTTTTGAATTTTTTTTCAAATTTAAAAAAAATTACAATAAAAGAAAAACTTAATTATATTGTGAAACTTTTAATTTTCTCGTAAAACTTAGTCTCAGATCATAGAGCTTGAAAAGGTGAAAATGGCCAGCCAGATTGCAGAGGATTCTGGGTGATATCTGGCGCTCAAGATAAAATACATAATTCAAAAAATGGTTTTAACTTTTTTCCCCCGATTTTGTTTCAATTATGCCATTGAAATCTGAAACAGATTAAAATTAAAAAATATATATCAGCTGCGCTGTCAATTTATCCTGTTATGTATTCGCCTTGAAATATCTATTTAATTTACTGACAGAAAATTTTTGGCTTATTAAATTATATATTTATTTTTTCTACAAAGGACGTGTGCGAAACGGTAGCAAAGTACTATGGTGAAAAATAATTTGTCTGTGGTAAAGAAATTTCATGTTTCTGCTGTGTGAAAAAACATTATATTTGACAACATAAAATTTTGACAAAACAGAAAAAAATTTTCACAAAAATTAATAAATTAAGAAATAGTTATAATAAAGCCATTTTTGAATTTTGAATTATTTGATTTTTATACTTTTAATTATAAAATTTTCAATTATAATTTATTTCAATCAAATTCCTACATTTCAAATATTTCTATCCTATTGTCAAAATTTGTAATAGCCCCTAGAACTAGTAAAATTTTATTCACCTCAGAAATGTCAAAATTTTATTTACGAGATTACTTTTCTATCGTTTCGCACACGTTCAAACTGTGTAAAAGCTTTTATGACCTAGGTCATAAAAAGTGATGATGAGTTTTTGTTGACGGAGTTAAAATAATGAAAAATCAAGACATACATAAGTGTAGCATGTAACAATAGGACTTTCAAAGGTATGTTTTAAGAGAATGTCATATACAGAAACAAAGAAATGTTAAATTAAGATCGGCAAAAAAAAGGTAACATTAAGGCGTAACTCACGCGTTGTGGTTGGACCATCTTTTACATCATTACTCTATATTCATATTGTGCTATTATAATGAATGAAATTTACAATTTTTATGAATGAAATGGAATGGAATTTATTACAAATATATAGTGTCAAAACTTTAGCTGAATATGAATTGGTCTCAACGAAATTAAAAAAGCGAACCGAAAATTGCAAAAAAGCAAACCGCGCACTGGCTATGGAACTATTCGCATAAAAAATGTTAAAATGCTCCAAAAACTGTATGAAACGCACTGAGTTGACAACGCTGGATACAACCCTACAATTGTTGTCACTGATCGTGGTGAAACTGTCCACGCTCATTGTGAATGTCTGATGTTTTTTTGCTGACATTTTAAAAACTTGGCAACAAACGAACGCACGATTTTGTACTCACATCGCGCAAAAAATATACTTGGATTACTGTTTATTGCACATAAAATAGATTTTAAAATATTACGAGTTATGTTATTCAACTTACAAGAAAATAAATAAATTTTATTGAAGTAAAGTGAAGTTTGCAGAACGTATAATCAACAAGTGGTAAATAAATGTTCACATGTAAACTGAAAAATACAACAGTTGATAATGCACATAAAAATGTTACCTTGTGATTAATATTGTGCCTTTTGTAATGCACGCATACATATGTATTTATGGATAATGAAATAAAGTGATCTTATACTTTTAAGGAAATATAACTTTTATAAACTAGATATGTCTATTTGTATGAAAGTGTTGTTCATTTCTCAAATAAAAAATACAAAAATCGTCTAACAAAATTTGTATAAACATCTCAAGAAATTAGCCGTTGTTTTATTATTAAGTCTTATATGAACTTAAATAAATTGTCCACACACAGACATAAATAAGTACATCAAACCAACGGTGGAAAATTATCTATTGGTGCTTCATGCAGTGTTAACATTTTGCGCTGTTGTCTCAAAAGTCTGCTATTACCTGTTAATTTTGGTTCTATGACGTAAACTCTCGATTTAAAAAAGGTAAGAAATACATATATATATATATATATTTCAAACCAGTTTTCATATAAAACGTTCTGTTTTTGTACATGGTCCGTTTTTTGTGTTTAAATGTATTACATACTAGGAATTTTACAGTTTATTGAGATGTCTACTCAAACTTTTGTTTATGTTTAAAGAACACAAGGGCTTCTTCAAATATACTACTACCTATTTATATTCGCAAAGTTCATTCAGGGCGTATGCCACAAAAAGAAATCAACCACAACTTAGACATCAACATGATCTGCATATTATTAAATCAGTAACTACAAGAGCAATGTTGATAGGGATCATTTGCACTATTATTATAACTTACATATCTACATATAGCTTTTGTCAGAAATGGAGAACGTTGTACCTACAACATTGGTTAAAGTGTAAATTTCTTTAGGTAACTTACTTTTTCCACAGTAATAAGCTTGTTTTATAATAAAGTTTTATTGGCCAAAAGGCTATATATGAATAAATAAATAAAAAGTAAATAAATGAAGGAACAAATCTAGTTTACCAACGCAGCTCCAAATAAAAAGTAGGGCGATAAGAATTAAATATAATAAGTAAATATAAAAATGGCAATATTGGGGAAAATGTTAGTTTCCGAGTTATGGACCGACAAAGTTTTCATATAGGTATACATGGAATTTATAGGTATACATGGAATTTGAAAGCTTATACCTACATACCTATATCACACCAAATATAACAAATTTACTAAAATAATTTACCGTACATACATATAGGTATATATGTATGTAGCTAATATTAAAGTCCAACAAAAATTTAAAATAGTAATAAACACCGGCTTCGCCGGAATATTTTTTTTTTCATAGGCGAAATTTGCATTTGAAAAACGTTTGCTTTGTAGATGCATTTTGCAAGCGCAGTGTGGCTGTTGCATAGGTGGGTATATTGTGGAGAAAGCTCTTAATTATCTGAAAAACATAGCATTTACTAGTCTACAAAGGAGAGCTATGATAAATTATATACAAAATTTAATAAATTTGGATAATGTAGATTATGGCAGTTATGTTTTTTTTTCACTGTCCTCCGTGCTTTCTTAATGTGTTTATTAGTAATTTCTTTTGAATGTAGTTTATTACCTTGCAGTGTGCTAGGTGTTAGAATAAGTTTTTATCAGTCTGAGCAGTGACCGTGGTATAGGTATACACTGGGCACTGATAATTTTTAACTAGTTTAATTCCTTAATACTTTAAATGCTGTGATAACGTTTGTTTTGGTCTTTCCGTGTTGTTATTGATAAGTCAAAGACCAATTTTCATGAACACTACTCTCCCTTTCCTCATCCTAATAACCTATTTTCGCAGTTCCAGTAGAATGCACTACATATGTAGGGGTCATTCCTTAACTACTGGTCCAAGATAAAAAAAAAGTCAAATATTTTGCATTTTCCATCTCTGCAGTTCTTGTGTTTGCTTTGATTATTGCACGACGTCGTGTTATATACATATATGTATGTTAACATACATACGTATATACATATGTATGATATAAGTATATCCATTTATTTTGTTGTTCTTTAATGGTGCATTTCCTTTAATCAAATATTGTATGCCAGAAAGTAGTTTCATCAAATTTTCCCTTACTCTTATGTGTAATTCACCTCAATTCTATTCCCTTTTATATCAAATAAGAAATGTAAACAAACTGATTGAAAAAACAAATAAAGCTGCCAATGGACTGGTTAGTGAAAACTTTTTTTTTTTTTTTTTGTGTAAACAACTTAAAAATAATAACATCATTTTTTGAAATTTTCCGTTACTCTTCCAACTCTTAAACTTTTTATAGACTTTACAAAATGTATAAACATTAAAGTGGTAGTTTATTTAATGCAATTTTTGGTCTAATCTTATTATGTTAACATAAAATATATATAATTTCTTGATTATCATATAAATTAACAAGTTAAAAAACTTGACTATTATCTAAACGTTAATGTTTTTTATTTCTTTCATTTTGAATCACAAAGCATTAGCAGAAAATTTGATATGTTGTTTTAAATTGTCAGCAATTTCAGGCCCACATTTTTTAAATAAAAATACATACTGATATAATTATACTCTCCGGTTCGTTGATTTAAGAACACTTGTATCTTTCGCAGTTTTTAACAGATTGAGGAATTTTAAAATAGAAATGGAAGCTAGACATTTTGAGATATAAAAAAGATCAAGACAAAAGTGGTTTTCTTAACTTAAAAACTTTTTTGAGCAAATTATAATAATAAGTCCAAAAATGTGCTTTCTTTTTTGGTTCACTTGAATAAAAGCATTTTATTATTTTTAAAGTAAGCGATGAATTTTTTGTACGGAGCGATAGTTTATTACAAATTATTACATCTTAATTTACGAGTTAAAATGGCAAAACAAAAAATTTTAGATCTCTCGGAAAAACTAAAATCGATGTTTACCATTCTGAAGGTTATTCTAACCGCGCAGTAGCTAATAAAATTACACAACACACAGATCCTTGTGAATTCGAGTTTTTTACTTACTATGGAGCTGTACTAATCGTTCGAAGAATTTGGTTTTGTCGCAAGGTACTTGACTTCATTGTCGTGCGGAATAGGTAGACTGTTAATTTTGAGGGGCGGACATGTTTGTTTACACAGTGTGAATGTAACATGAGTACATTAACTTTGAATTTCCAAAGTTTTAGCCATTTCTCTAATACTGAAATATATTCCTGTAAACTTCGTGAAGATAATTGATGGTATTTATGACATTTACTAGTCGGTGTGTTTGTTCTGTGGCGCTGTTTAGCCCGTAAGCCGAATTGATGGCTAGGGATATTAGAGTCAACTTCGCCACCAACAATTTTTCGAACAGTTTTGAAATTGTTGGCAAAACACTTATTGGCCTATATAATTCTACTTTAGTGGGATTTTTCCCCGGGCTTGGGTATCATAGTAATCATAGCCACCTTCCACTCTGCAGACGTAAAATAGCGTTAAAAATAAAAATGAGAATTCTACTTGCTACACGAGGTAACTGCTTCAGTATTTTACCAGTGATTTTATCAATACCTGAAGCTTGCCTGGGGTTTGTGTTACTAACAGCATATGGTAGTAATTCAGCTGCATCTAAGATAAAAATTTTAGGTATAATAGAATACTTAAAAGTGTACTTTACTATTTGATATGACAGATGGCTGCTCCAAAACAAAGGCGGATAATTGCAATTTTTTAAAAATAATTTTATGACAAACAGTGCAAATCTGTAAAATTCTATTCAATTTGAAAACTTTTGGTACCCACCAAACTTAGATATTCATATAGAAAACTAATCTCTAATATATAAACTACACGTTGCATTATTAATAAGAATTTGCAAGTTTTTTTTTTTTGTATTACTTCTCAAAACACATCTATTTACAATGATGTCATTATTGTTTTTTGTTTTAATTATTATTATTGAGTGTAAAAATATTTTCATTATCAAATGCATGCTAATATGCACATATACGAACAAGTTGTTTAATTTTTTTTAATTAGAGAAAATTGATTTCAGATACTCTCTATACTAATACATTTCCAAATGAATTTTAAAATCGTTCTCTTAATTTTTATACCATATATCATTGTTTTTAAGTAATCAATTATGAAATAGTACATTTAACCGTTAAAAGATAATGAAAATTTCACTGCACATTTTGTTTGTATTTGGTTCAGTGCACATTCTAAACATTAAAGAAAATTGAGAATAGCGTATTTTTTATTTCTTTTTTTATTATTTACTATTTTTTTTTGTTGCAAACCACATTTTGTTTAGCTCACGCCAAAACGTATTCTTTGATTTTGTTTTTATTCAAGACTTTTTATTATGATTATGTGCAAGAATGCGCATGCCATCATAATCAATTGAGTTGTAACGAACGACTATAGGTGAAGCTATAATTCAACAGTGGTTTTATTGGTTTAAATTCCTGATTTTTATTTTCAGAATTGACTCACAATTAAATTATAATTTTCGTATATCTATTGTTTTGTTGCACAATTAATGATAATCTGGAAGTTTGTAGAAGAAGTGACCAATTACTTGCACTTGGTGGATAAAATAAATTCGAATGTGTTCAAAGCCAAAAAAAACTGTAATTTATATTAAAGTTAATAGCAAATGGAACTTCGAATAAAACAAAAAATTTAAATATATGTTTGAGTTATGTTTAACATAGATGTTCTGCTTTTAATGCATGTATAATTGGCCTTGTAGGCTTTCTTTGTATTGATATTGGATAAATAAATAAAATAAGTAGTAGATCGAACGTGACAAAAGTGAAAGCAGTTTTTGCGTACGCTCTTAAAAAGGAGTATTTCAGCGAAACCTTACACAATTTCGTCTTGCAATTAATTTCAGAGTTTAACCTAACAATAATATTGCTTTAAAATGTTATGGTTTGACTAAAAAGCCTCGTGATTGTATACTTTGCTTACCTATATTTTCGATCGAACGTGACATATTTTCCACAACGTTCCCCCACATTTATTCTTAAAATAAAAAAATAGCAAATTGCTGAATTCACAAGCTCAGACATATCGTCTATTTGGAGACAATTTCAAACACAAAACTTGAAAGCAAAACCAATTTTCAAATATATTTTTTATGAGTTTAATGTTTGAAATTGTCTCTACAAATACACCGATAAACGATATGACTGATTTTGTGAATTCAGCAATTATGCATATACTTAAGTATAATATTTTCTTTTGTGAATATCCAATTCTCGCTGTTTTTATTTTATCCCCGTCATGAGAAAATGAGTGCAGCATTTGGATACCAAAAATTTTTATAATATAAAAAAAAAACTTGCAAAAAATTATTGTCAGAAATGAGAAATTGCATTTGTGCAGCATAGCCGTCTGATTATTCATCTCATTTGAAAAAATATTGACTAAATTAATTTAATTAATAAAATTACAGTATTTCTGTATTACACAAAGTAAAAAAATTTATTTTTTTTTTTCTTCTAAAATTTTCAGCTAAAGATCTTGATTTGTTTTCGTTTTTTATAAAAAAGGTTTAACGGTATTTTATTTTCGATATTTCGATAACAGTTTGTTATCATCCTCAGCAATATTAAAATATTATAAAAATTATTTGAATTATTTTTTCATATAATTTTTATAATATTTTAAAATACCTTTAAACCTATTTTATAAAAAAAAACAAATCAAGATCTTTAGATGAAAAATTTAGAAGAAAAACTATTAACAAGATTAAATAATCCGAATATTAAAAGTAAAAAAAAATATTTTTAATAACTTTTAATTTTTTTGGCCTCGGTGGACCTTTTTCTGGATTTGCTCATACGTCGATTTTTTTCAATATAAAATATAGATATGTTAATATGTATATTTTATATATTTTTACGGTACGGTATATTAGTACGGTATTCAGTTTGTCGATTCTTGCTTTTAGTGAACAAATTGTTTTAGTTATTTCAAAGGTTACTTCTGTTTTGAGAGCGCTTTATTTATTTGTGTGATTTGTATTTACCAGAGAACTTCACTTGTTTATTAAAAAATCGTTCAACAATAACAAAGGCGCAAAAAACTTATTTTTTGTCTTTCTTTACCACTGTCTACGAACCAAATCAAAACACACTCTCTTTCCTTACTTGCTCATACGTTCAATCTTTTAGTTCCAGATGCCTAGCATACCAAAAAAGAAAAATAAATAAATAAATAGTAAAGAAAAATGAAAATCAGCGATAAAAGATACAAAATAGCGCTAAAAACAAAAAGAATCAAACGTGAGTGGTGTGTTATTTATCTTTGCAAACGTGTATTTTTATGAACATCTATATAAACGTCCTGGCTTTTGCTACTTTTCTATCACATAAACAAAACTCCTACACCGCCCTACCCTACCTTGAAAAAAAAATTGACTAGACATAACAGCTGGTTTTATCAAAGCCAGAAGTTATTTTTTTTTTTTTTTGCACTTTTAGAAACACTAGTAGTAGTAGCTGATTTAAAATTAAACAAAAACTTTACACTTTACCTAAAAAGAAATATTATTTAGCAAAAATTAAAATCATGCATATCTTTGCTTTTAGAATGTCTAAACATGAAAAAACAAAATCGGGTGGCCTACTGGAAAGTTGGTTTGGTCGCCCAAAAACGAAAGGCAGCAACTACAATGCAGGTACTTTATCCGGCCGGCCAACGTCGGCAGACGGTGAAGCCGCATTTGACCTGCAGGAATTGGAGAAAACTATACGCGGCTTAAGTGATTCAGAAGTGGATGTTAAGTTCATGGAAATTCTGGAGGATATGAACATACCAAAAGATAAACGTGGGCCTCTCCTCTCAAAATCCATTACCGAAAGACAGAAAATGATTTTTATGCATTTAAAAGGTGAGTAAATAAAATCAACCGTACATAATTGATACAAAATTTCGTTTAAACGCATTCCTTAGATAAGATTACAACATAAAAAAATATAAACTCGTCTTTATTTTGCTGTTTCGTTGTTTTTTTGTTACTCTCTTGATATAATAAAATGAAACTTTGAGTTTGTATTTTGATTTTTAATACAATCTTTAAGAATAAACGATGATTCATATGCTCTTTTAGCACTTGAAGATTAAAGTATCAATGTATAAGTTTGTGTTAAAGTTCTCGATAGAATTTAAATCTTATATAATAAATAAACCGCACACATTTTAATTTTTAATAACAAAATAAAAAAAAAATGTACGTGATGTTGTAAACTGTTTGGTATTTTGCTCAGATTGTATTCAAAAACTCCAATCGTTGTTCTTGGTTTTATATTTTTTAGCCTAGCAAGCGTTTTTCGAGCTATGAATTTCTTGTTATTTAAAATTAGCTTAGGGAATGAAAAAACAGCTACAACTACTGAAATGAAACACTTAAAATTCTGGATTTGACATGATCGTGTCGTTGGTGGGAAGTGATTTGAAAACAACTTGTTACATATTATTATTGGATGGGATATGGCCCTCATCGGCCATTTGCACTGCGACCAGTGCAACATGTTGCATAATTGTAATTATTAAAGTAACTTCCCATTAAGAGTGGCAACAATAATAAGTTTTCAGCGGTAGTGAGTTTGTTGTTATTTTCTCCTAATATAAATGAAAGATATATGCAGGCATGTTCTGTAAATTATCTTTTCACGAAAGTGATTTGAAATCACTGAAATGCTGCTCTGCGCACAAAAATTTTTATTAATCATGTAATTTGAAAACGCTGAGCTAAACGGCTGCAGATTTTAAATCACTTGCTCATATTTTTTTTATTTATCTTGTTGTGGTGATCGGATTCACGGAGATTGTTCATGATTATGACAAAAAAGGACGAACATATTAAATCCTCGTGATTTTCGGAACATCAAGAAATCTCAGCTTCATGGTTTCAAAATCGTTCTCGAATTAAAATCTCCATGATTTTAACACATGCCTGATTGTTTTTGTTTCCGTTAAAGAGCGAATAAAAGAAATAAAATAAAATTCGAATTTAAGGACATTTATTTATTTTAAAAAGAGTTTTATTTCTTTAGTTAGTTTATTCGTATCTTAATGCAAAAATTAGATCGTCAATATAAAATATGTATATATATTTTTAATCGAAACTCGGCACTATAATCTCTTTTCATAAGATTTGTGGCTAATTAGAAAATGAATGAAAATTATTGGAATTAAATTATGAAAATGAAATGTCGACAAACAAGCTCTTTCGCCAATTTTAAGCGATATGCGTTTTCCAGAACACCTATTTGTCGATTTCAAATCGTAAAGCCATACTTCTTGCGTTATTAAAGCTCACTAAACAACAATTTTATTACTTTAAATCTACAATTTAACCACAATATCTGTTTTTTTGTTGCAATGACCTTGACTTTTTATCGTAAAAAAATAAAAATAAAACTATACACTTCAAATGAAACTAAAACAAGAAATAATATTAAAAATTTTTAAAATAAACGAAAAATAAAAGTATAACGTGAAAAAGTGGGGTAATATTATAAATAATTTTACAATGACTTTAAGGTTTGTTCAACTTTTGTTTTAAACATTTTATTATTTTGTTATTTTTTCATCATTCTTTATACTAAATTTCATTTTCAGTATTTGTATACTAATTAAAAATAAATGATTGCATATTTATTTTTAATATTTATTCTTATCATGTATGGAATTGAAAATGACAAAAATACGTTTTTGTATTGGTTCGAACGAATTTTGCATATGAGCTACGGTCATTGTTCCAATAGCTTGCGTGGGTTATTTAAAATTTTTTCAATACATAACACAAACATACAGACACATTTGAATTAACGGCTTATTCGGTTCAACTATAATTTGCAAAAATCAATGTCACATATATACATACTTATATGTATGTTTATTGTTTTTATTATTTATTATATTCAAAAAACGAGAAAAAATAAACTAAAGAACAAGAATTGTGTGGCTTATTTTTACTTTGACACTGAAAGCTTTTTAATAACTTTCTGTATGCGCGTTTGAAGACACATTTTTAAAATTAATATTCATTCCGTAAGCGTTCGGTTGGATGTTAAATGTTTTATCTAAGGTAAAATAATTTATTTTTCAGTTATTTATTTTAAATACTACGGAAATTATTGAAAAAGGCACTGACTGACTCATTATTTAGAGTTTTAACGGAACTGTTTCGATTATGATTATTATTATTATTATTTTTATTTTATTTTTTTTTGTTATAACTTAGCGGCATCGAATAAAGTAATTGTCATTAAATTTGCTGTTGTCTTTTTTTTTAGTTAGAGTTTTTGTATACAAATAATATTATTTTTTATCACCTCCGGCTGATTAAAATCGAATCGTTTGTTATTATTTCGAGTACTTAATACTATAAAAAAGAAACTTTTGTATGTTTGTAAGAAGTATCTGAAATTTTTTTCAAGAAAATGGTAAATGAAATCTTTTGACGGACTGACATAGGCTATATAAAAATCCATTAAAGTGTGTACGGTAGGTAGATTTAAGAGACGGTAAACCGACTAAACTCAGGAAATATGTCATACTGTTTTCGAAGAAATCTATTCAAACGATAGTTTTAGGATTCAAAAGAGAAACATTAAGTTGCATCAACGTGAGCACGCAGTTCTCTTTCCAATCTGTGCGTCTGTCTGCGAGGCGAACAGCTGACCATATGCCAAAACGGAAACAGTGGAACTTATATAGGGTGTTTTTTTAAGCTAGATAGAACTTTAAATTGTAAAAAGTAACACAAAAAAAATCCAAATTTACTTTGAAAATCAGTCGTCGATTCGCCCCGTTGTTTTATCGCAAAATTGTGTTCAGCGATGAGGCGCATTTTTGGCTTAACGGGTTTGTTAATAAGCAAAATTGCCGCATATGGAGTGAGACCAATCCACAAGAGACCCTACAGACTCCATTACATCCAGAAAAATGCACTGTTTGGTGCGGTTTTCATGCTGGTGGCATCATCGGACCTTATTTCTTCAAAAATGAGGCCGGAGCTCGCGTTACGGTTAATGGAGATCGTTACCGCACCATGATCAATGATTCTTTGTTTGAAAATATGGATGACATTGATCCGGAGGAGATGTGGTTTCAACAGGATGGCGCTACGTGCCATACGGCGAACGCAACCATCGACTTACTGAAATCAAAATTTGGCGATAAGTTGATTTCGAGAAATGGACCTGTCAATTGGCCTCCAAGGTCGTGCGATTTGACACCTCTCGATTATTTCCTGTGGGGCTACGTGAAGTCACTGGTTTATGCTGATAAACCAGCAACAATTGACGCCTTGGAGGCCAGCATTGTTCGTGTTGTTCGTGACATACGGCCAGCAGTGCTCGAAAAAGTGGCCCAAAATTGGACGTCCAGAATGCGTTCGTCAAGAACAGCCGCGGTGCCCATATGCCCGAAATCATTTTCAAATGTTAATGTCACGTATTGATCTTTCGAATAAAAAAAAATTTTGATTACAATTTAATTTTTTGTGTTATTTTTTACAATTTCAAGTTCTATCGGGATTAAAAAAACACCCTATATAATATCGATGTATAATTACGGAATTCTTTTTGCTAAACCTGCGAGCTCATCCATCGCACTCTTCACACACTTGGTTTCAACTGGATAGGGCGACTGCACACATAGCCAGAGCTTCGGGAAAATCTTACCTATCTATACATCTCATGGCCACCGTGGTAGCCCGATCTAACTCCAATGGATTTTTTTTTATGAGGCTACCTCAAAGAGAGGGTTTGTATTGACAACCGTCAATCTCTTCGTGTCTTTAAAGAAAAATATTGGACGAGAAACCAGCTCAATTGAACCAAGTTTACTGTACCGTGTGGCGCAGAACACAAGGCTCCGTATTGAATGGTGTGTGCATTCTATCGCAATTCCATTCTATCGTTCAATGCTCTTAATAAAACTTTGTGTCAATTATTACGTTTTTTGATTTAAGTTTCAAAACACAAAAGTGGAAATGTGTACAAAAGAAAAAGCTTCAATTACGAGCATATTTGTAGTTAAAACTAAAATATTTGTAGTTAAAACTAAAATATAATATTTACACATTTAAAACCCGGATAACCGTTTTTAATAAAACGGGATATTTGGTATTCGAAACTAATGAACATTTCAAAAAACCAAGCTTCAGTAAAACAAAGAAAATAATAACCGAATAATAACCGTTTGATCACCCTAAACACTTCATCAAATGTTGTTTGTCAGGTAGGTCTTTGCCACATGTGAATTAATTGTATGTTCTTCACGTTATATGTGTGCACATGTATGTGCGAGTATATTTATGTATGTACAAAATCAAAAATTTACATTATAAAGACAATTGTATATGTCTACATCTTTCTACATAACTACTTATAAATGTAAATTTCTTCTTTGGCTAATAATCAAAGCAAATTAATTTGTAATCCGTCTAAAAAAATATGTATACAGTTTTTTTTTTACTTTTACTCTTATAGTTAAACAGAAATGAACACCGGGTGGGCAACACCGCGGGCGCAGTTTGTTACATGTAGTTTTTTGCTTAAAGTTCTTATTTTTATTATTTTACAAAATAGTTCTTAAACATAGATTTTAATGGTAGAGTCAATAAAATAAATGTACTGGCAAATTACTTGGTTTTATTGTATTATTAATTTGTTTAACCTTTTTTGGAAGCTGTTTTTATTCAACAGTAAAATTCAAATCTTTTTGATCTTTTGGGTTCAGTAGAATCTCTTATTTTGTGTGGTTTGGTAACAAAAAAAAAAAAATACATGGGCCAAAAATGGCTTGATATCGGAATGAAAGAAAAGCCACAAAAAAAAAGCTTTCTAATTGTGCCTGAGTCGCTCTTAGGGAGGTAAAATATTATATAAGGCTAGAAAAAATAAATCATTTAATATTATTTTTTACTTTCTTCAAATTTTATTAAGTAATTATATAAAATTTTTGCTAAAAATTTAGAAAATTCCATATGAAAGTATTATTAAGGACAGCCAAGGTAATGATGTTTAAACACTTTGACAGGAAAATGTTTGAAAAGCAAAACAATTTTAGAAAAACAAATTTTAGTGACTGCAAAAGTCCTATGAAAAAGTTTTATTTTAACTTTTAGTTTTCACTAAATAATAAAGTGGAATATATTTAATTTTTTCCAATTTGAAAAAAAGAGAACTGCAAATTGGAATCACCCATATACTAAACTCATAAAAAATGCATGCACTTGTAGTACGTTCGAATTTTGAAAAACATCTTTTTGTAAATATAGTTGAACAAAGTGGCTGCTCTAAATATGTGATATAGCACAACTTTGTTTCTTCAGGACTAAAGTGCGGTCTCCACCTGACATGAAAACACTAACTTTAACGCTAACTTCAAGTTAAAGTTAAATGTGGACCGCTCATGTTGAAGTTTGGTTAAAGTTATAACTTGGTTGTTAAAACATTTCATTTGGAAACTCTGTTATAACTTAAATTGACAACAGCCTGCTATTTGTAGTTGTTTTCCACCATTTTTATTTTTTTACTATGAGAAGTTATAACTCTAACATCACTACGTGTACGCCGACTTAAACAGATAGATATTTAAACAGCAAGTTTTAACTTTATGTTTTAACTGGGTTTGAAGTTAGGTGTAGACTGCATGTAATTTTGAAATTTCTAAATTAAGTTCTTATATACATATCTTTAAAAAGATGATAATTTGTAAACATTGTTTTATTGCAGGCAAAAACTCACTGGAACATCGAGCAAATTCGAAATTTGAAAAGCCCTTAGATTACATTGAGTACCTGCGTAATGGAGAGCACAGCGAACATAAAATTCACACCTGCGTTGAAAGTTTGCGTGTTGCACTCACAAATAATCCTCTTTCGTGGATCAAAGAATTTGGTGAAGATGGCATTGACGAAATCATCAATTTACTCAGGCGATGTAAGCAGGAACAACGTAGCTTTGATCGTATTGAGCTGGAATGCATAAAGTGTTTAAAGGCAATCATGAACAATACATGGGGCTTAAATTTGGTACTAACACCGGATCAGCATACAGTTGTTTTACTCTTAGCACAATCTTTAGATCCGCGCAAACCCAGCACAATGTGTGAAGCAGTAAAGCTATTAGCTTCCTTCTGCTTGGTGCACGATCGCAACGGTTACGAAAAAGTGTTGAGAGCAATAACTACTGCCGCCTCGACGTCATACAAATCAAGTGAACGTTTTCGGCCAATTGTAGATGCTTTGTTTTTGGATGAAAAGTACGATTCGCGTAGAGAGTTGGCGTGCCATAGCTTAATTTTTATTAATACATTAACAAATACTCCAAGCGATTTGAATTTTCGTTTACATCTACGTTGTGAAATTATGCGTATGGGCTTATATTCAAAATTTGATAAGTTTAAAGACATAGTGGATAAAAGCAATAATGATGCTTTAAAACAGCATTTTAAAATCTTTAATGAAATTCGTGAAGATGATTTTGAAGAATTTACACAACGTTTCGATAACGTCACTTACAATATGGATGATGTTACCGATTGTTTCGATGTAATAAAAAACGTTGTTACCGATACACCCGCCGAACCTTATTTTTTATCGATATTGCAACATTTACTATACATACGTGATGATTTCTATTATAGACCAGCCTATTACCAGCTAATTGAAGAATGTGTGTCACAAATAGTTTTTCACAAGTTTGGCGATCCGAATTTCGAAAATCGCGACTTTCATATTGATTCTTCACTGTTATTGGACGATATAGTAGAAAAGACTAAAGCCAAAGAGACCAAACGTTCTGAGGAATATGAAAAGAAAATAGAAGAATTGGAAATCGCCAAACAGGAAGCCGAGGCAAAAGCAGCTCACTTAGAGGAAAAGATTAAGTTTATGGAAGCCAATGGGGTTGTTTCTCAATCGCCAAGTAAATTGCCAAAAGTTAATATACCTTTACCGGGCGGTGGACCTCCGCCACCACCACCACCGCCTATGCCAGGAATGCCGGCAATGCCTAGAGCGGGAGGTTTTTCAGCGCCACCTCCGCCTCCTATGCCTGGTATGGGTGGCCCCCGGCCTCCGCCACCACCACCTATGCCTGGTATGGGTGGCCCTCCTGGACCACCACCTCCTCCTATGCCAGGTATGGGACCTGGCATGAGAGGTCCACCACCGCCTCCTATGCTCATTCCCATGGCTCCTGTACTCCCGCATGGGCTGAAACCCAAAAAGAAATGGGAAGCAAAGACTCCCATGAAACGTGCTAACTGGAAAGCTATAATACCTCAAAAAATGTCAGAAAAATCGTTTTGGGTAAAATGTCAAGAAGACAAACTGGCCTCGGATGACATGCTGACAGAATTGTCTTTAAAGTTCTCTTCCAAACCAGTGAAAAAGGACCCTAAAGACTCTGTGGATAAGCCAACAACTTTGGCGAAGAAAAATGTTGACCTACGAGTTCTTGACGGCAAGGCTGCTCAAAATTTATCTATTCTTCTAGGTGGTTCGCTCAAACATTTGTCCTATGAACAAATCAAAATATGTCTTTTACGCTGTGATACCGATATTTTGTCTTCCAATATTTTGCAAAATCTTTTACAATATTTACCACCGCCAGAGCAGCTAAAACGCTTACAGGAGATAAAAGCTAAAGGAGAACCTCTGCCCCCCATTGAACAATTTGCAGCTACTATTGGTATTTAAAATAATTTTTTTTTTACACAACTTTTATTTATGTCTTGTAATAACTCCTTATCTTTCTTTAGGCGAAATCAAACGCCTTTCCCCCCGTTTACACAATCTCAACTTCAAACTTACCTTCTCCGACATGGTGCAGGATATCAAGCCAGACATTGTGGCCGGTACTGCCGCCTGTGAGGAAGTACGGAACAGTAAAAAGTTCTCTAAAATTCTTGAACTTATATTACTGATGGGCAACTACATGAATTCTGGTACGAAAAATGATCCAGCGTATGGTTTCGAAATTTCTTATTTGACAAAATTGACCAACACAAAAGATGCCGATAACAAGCAAACACTGTTGCACTATTTGGTCGATGTGGTGGAAAAGAAATTCCCGGATGCTTTAACATTCTACAACGATATGACACATGTTGACAAGGCGTCACGTGTCAATTTAGATGCCATACAAAAGTCAATGCGTCAAATGACTTCTGCTGTAAAAAATTTAGAAACTGATTTGCAAAACAATAAAGTGCCACAATGTGAGGATGATAAATTTTGCGAAGTTATGGGCAAGTTTGCTTCAGACTGTAGGCAGCAAGTGGATGTGCTGGGTAAGTGAGAATTGTTTTCAAACGATGTTTTGATTTTTGTTTTAGCAACTAGATTAGGTTAGGTGGATTCTCCAAAAAGTACCTGGATACTCCAGCTCACTTGGGTCCTGAAGATCGTTCCCTTTGTGATTGCCTGAAAAAGTAGGCTAGGATAGCAGGAGAATAAAAGTTAGTGGGATGATGAAAGAGTGAGGGAGAGGGAAAGGGAAAGGAAATGTGTTTTAGCAACTAAGAAATGTTTACAATGATATGGATATGAGCTTTTTAAGATGTGTTGACAGGTGATTGCTGTATGTCCCATTCTGAACGCACTCTAGATCAATATGTACGTCGGAACACTTCTTTGGGGTAGGCCGGTCGTGTTCTTTCTGGATTAAAGTATTTATAGTGATTTTGGTAGTTTGTCCAAAGTTGTTCCCTTCTTGGATATTTTTAAGGATACTTTGCTTTATATCGTTTATATCGTGACATATTTTGCAGCTTGGTCTGCAATACCGTGACCAATGATACCTGTGTGTCTTGGAATCCTTATAAGTTTAAATTTTGTGTTATATCTGATAAGAATGTCTACTATTTCATTTTAGTAATAATCATGTTCCGATTGGATAGGTTTGGATTGCTGTTATGACAGATTTTGAATCTGTGCATATTTATTTATTTTCCAGCAGTGTTTTTAAATTTGTTCAGAGCATAGAAAGTAGGCGTTGTATTTTTCAGTAGATAACCATATATTTGATAAGGCAGCTAGCTATCTTGAAGTATCCATTGATGTTAGAGGCGAAGTATATTCTCCGGGATTTTAGCAATTCCCATTTCTGACGCATATTTGAGAGCTGTAAATAACTTTGCGATAATATGGAAATAAAATATTGGTTATGAGGAGTGAGTACTTTGAAACTATCTTTGATGGCCGGCAAGTCCTATTCCTCTATTAAGACTCTCATACATGTGGTCTTAAATCCCAGAGCTAGTCCAATTACTTGGTTGTAAAAAGGGTTTAATTTCTTCAGTTGATAATTGCGCGTTTTACCGTAGATGTTAAGGTCATATTCTATTTTTATTATGCTTCGAACAATGCCCGCGGAAGTAACAGGATGTGATTCGCTCCGTTTGGACGTTATATGTTTTATGAGCCCTGAGTACTGGTACAAGAAAAAAAGTTATATCGTCGTTACTTTCAAGGATCTTCATAATTTTTTATGGAAATTTAATTTGACAGTGAATATAGAAGTAAATGCCCCCACTATATTTCAAAAACCATAAAAGGTAGAGATTTCGGTATTGCGCAGAGAGATAGGTCTATAAAATTTGTTTGAAATAAACAGTCTTAACTCATTTATATTTGTTTTGTGATATACCTGAGAAAAACTTTGGCATGACGATGTGTATTTGGTTTTTCTTCCAAATTACATTGGAAAATTTTTTTAGCGTGTCTCAGAATTGCCGAAGAGGTTTGAGTTATGAGGTGTTTGAGGGAGGCGAAGGAGTGATGCGTTTAGAAATTTTGTATGATATGCACTCAAAATATGTTTCATACAAATTTTCTAGACATATCACCCATTCGTGTCTCACAAACACCACATTAATTATAATTTTTATTTAATTATTTTGTTATACAGTATATTTTTATTTTAATTTCTATATTTTTATTTTATTTTCTGTTTCGCAAACTCGTGCTCTTTCCAAAACATTTTTCACAACCTTCCATAGAATTTCAAGTATTATTTGTATTTGGTTGATTTCATCGCGCATTTGGGTTTTTAACTACTGGATGGTAGTAGACTTATTAATTTCACATAAATTCAAAGAAAACAGCCTGGATCGGTTACATCCTGTTGGAACCATATTTACCGATGGGCTTTCTCTGCTAGTCTGAAAATATTTTCAGACATTGCCCGACATCGAACACCAGAGATGGAAGCAACTACACCGTATTGATTTTAAAAAAACCAAAAAAAAAAAAAAAATGGGTCAATTAACCTTTCCGATGAAAAGCCCCTCACACAGTCTTAACTGGGTATAATTGCGGCAGTTCAACTAGCCATATCCTGCAGTTTTACCTATTGACGACCCCATTTAATTAGAAGTGGACTTCGTGAATATGCACGTTGAATCCAAACGATCATCCTCCGTCGATTTGAGAAATAAAGTTCAACTCTTTACCACATTTTTTAATTGTTCCTTTTTAAATTCCCCAAGTTTTTTTACGAAATACAGAAAAAAAGGAGAATTGCAATTAAAAAAAGTTAGAAAGACTCAAATCTCTTCGGCAATTTTGGGCCACCCAGCACAAAGTTATTATTGAGCAATAAACTAAAAAAAAATTTTTTTTTACTAGGTAAAATGCAAGTACAAATGGAAAAACTATTTAAAGACTTGGGCGAATATTTTGCCTTTGATCCCAGCAAATATACAATGGAGGAATTTTTTGCTGATATCAAAACCTTTAAAGATGCCTTTGTTCAGGCTTATCAAGAGATCATACGTCAACGGGAAGAGGAGGAAAAGAAACGACGCATGCAAGAGGCAAGAGAACAGTCTCTGCGAGAACAGCTGGAAAGACAGCAGCGCAAACTTGCTCTGGTCGATATGGATGCGGCTCAAACACAAGAAGGTGTTATGGACAGTTTGCTAGAAGCTTTACAAACAGGTTCGGCCTTTGGTAATCGCAATAACCGTCAACAGAGAAGGCAACGGCCTGCTGGCGCTGAACGACGAGCGCAACTCAGCCGTTCGAGATCAAGAACAAGAGTCAATCCGGGTTCGCTAGTGACAAGGGAAATGCTTAGCAATGAAGCTTTAATGGGTTCTGCATAAATAATTTATTCCTAATTTACTATACTAAATAAAATGTAAATATTACTCAATGCCACTTTATAGTTAGTTAAGTCAATAATACTACAAATTATTCAATTACAACTGCTCTGCATACTATCTTAAATGGATCTTGTAAAAACGAAATACATTTAATAAATACTTTAAATTCGATCTTAAACTATTTTTAAGCTGAAAAATTATTTATATTTTTATACATCGAAATATGTACTTGTAAAATAAATTATGAATAAAACTTTTTTTGTTTATAACAAATCGTAGTAAGACTCTATTTTACAAATAATTTGTTTGTTTTCTATTTTAAATTGTCTGCATTTGTAATTTTCTGCATTTTTTGTCTTGTACTTTTTATGTTGAATAGTTGTAGTTTTACTTTTAAAGTTCTTTTTAAAAATATTGTTCAAATATAAGTGATGATTCTTAACTTATCTCTATTACATTTTTTCCGATTATTTTTATTTTTACTAAAAATGTTTGTTTTAGTTTTGTATAAAAGAAATTATTTTAATAAGATTTCCTCCATTCTTGATTCCTGAATTTTGTTGTGGTTTTCATAAGGTTCTTGTAGTAAAAAAAAGCATTTTTTTAAAATAAAATGCATGCCATTTTTAAACAAAAGAAAATTTTGATAGTTTTTATTGCAATTATAAACACCTTTCTACCAAACGAAAATTTGCGCCCATGTTTTTCAGAACGTCAATTGGTCAAAAAAATTACTTGAAATCGTTCGGCTTGAAAACACTAGTACAAAAGAAGGTGTACGGCTAGGAGCAGCTGGTAAAATTTTAAAATAAGGTCCAACCATAATGCACAATGTTACTTGTGAGACGCATCTTAAAGTAAAGTCTTTTGCCCAACTTGATTCGACATTTCTTTGCTTCCGTATTTGACAAATTCAACCACCAAGAAGCACACAATTGTTCAGCGCGTTAAGATTGTTGAAGATTTTTATGAAAATGAGCTTTCGAATGGAAATGCACTAAGCAAAGAAAAATTTAAGAGCTGAAAGATGCGATAATTCGGAGCATTGACGACATCGAACGTCAATTATGAATTAGTCATTGAAAATATAGACCATCGGATACGCTATCCAAGCTGTGACGAACATTTGACCCATATTTTATTATACACATAATTGCCATAGATCCCTTTATAGGGGTCCGGCTGTAACAAGGTGACATATATGGGTTAGTTAGGCAGGCCGCTGGTTTCTCAAAAGAAAAATGTACCTGGACTCTCCAGCTCTCTTGGGTCATGATGATTGTTTTGTTTGTGAATGTGATGGAATCGTTGAGATTCCAGTTGTATCGACTTCTCAGAATAAGAATTTTGGTTGCCATTACATATCTGATTCCTTTTGTATAGGTGCGAACTGCAACCAGACACCGAAGAGACCAGTGAGCAAACCCTTCACATTTGACCGAACATAACGTTCTTTTTTCGGTCTTGGCTCTTCAGGACACTTCCATTGGGATGATTGGGCTTTGATTTCAATGTCATTGTCATACACCCATGATTCGTCACCAATTATGACATTTTTGAGGAAATCTAACTCTAAAACAAACTGACTATCCGATATTGCCAACATATATAACAGACATGTGTACCAACATAACGGAAAAAATGCCAAAATCGAACGTACTTAACTCACGAAATTAGAAAATAACGTTTTTTTTAGACCATGTACTTATGCTTAGCATTTGTATCACAGTGGTATGTTTAGCCGATTCACCAACCATTTGGCCACATAATTTATTATATTGTAGTTACCTTGTGTATTCATTGTGCTAAATAATTTTTATTTCCGGTTGGTGAAACGGTAAAATAGTGGTAGCACATTTGCTTGGTATTGAAATGTCTCGTCAAAAAACCGTTGTTTGCTAAATTGCTTTGTTTTCATTGCATTGCAAAAATGGGTAATAGCGAGTTCAGACATCTACTTTTTGTTGAAACTATGCCCGTTCGTTTACCCAAATATTTGAACAAATTTTTACGATGTTTACTGCATTATACTAAATTACAGTAAGTAAATGAGAACACAAGAAGAAATAAATGATTACTGCTCTTAGAAAAAATTATTTGTAAACTATTTAAAGGGCAATAAAACAATTGTGAGCTTGTAGTAACCTGCGTTGCCCTTTTGATCCCAAAGTGTCAATTTGACCCTTTTTGGACGTGTATGACTTTTTATGTAATTTTTTTTTAAATACCTTTTATGGCAATTTTTTTTAGAATGATCGAAAAGCTCTTATATGTATGTATAAGTATATATAATTTATTCAGTCTTGATGTACAAATGTTAATAAAAAAAACCAAAAAATATAATTCAAAAATTATAAAGATCAACAAAAAATCAATAAAATAACGATATTTTCAAAAATAATCGGGATTTTGCCAATTTCCTCCATATTTTTTTCTGGCAGCACTGCTTACATAGTTCTTTAGAATTTCTTGAGAGTTTTCATTCTTTTGCTCTCACGTTTATAAAAACAAATAGGATTTTATGCAAAAAAATAAAATAAACTCATGTGGTTGTAATACAACTCCTAATGATGCACCTTGGAAAAACGAACTCAATTACTGTAATTATTATGCTTAAAGGATAAATAAATATGGTACTTTCATACTTAAGCGGAGAAGAAAAATCTTTTTGTGAACTCTATTTTAAATGTATTCTCTGTTGATTCTAATTTATTTGGTATTTATCCTTAAAAATATTTCTTCTATTGGGCGTACAACTTTGCTTCCGCTGCTTTACAATAGATAGCTGTAGCGGTAATCGAAACAAATAGATGGTAGATATCATAAAATAAGCTTACGTATTTGTAAACATAACGCCATTGAAATTTTAGCCGATTTGTGTCTGCATCATAAAGCTATTCTCGATGAAACATGTCACCTTACGAGCCCAATTCTCGCCATTGCGGGAAGTTTTAATTTTCTGCTTTAATACGAAGAAATCTGCAGTTGAGGCTGCTTGAACGCTCTAAAATTTCTATGGTGAGGCCGTTATTAGTAAACAAAAATGTGTCGCTTCAACGCTTCAAAAACGGTGATTTTGACGCCGAAGACTATCATTACGTTGGAAGAGAGAACATGCAGAATTGGAGTCATTACTTGATGAAGACTCGTTTGAAACGCAACACAATTTGACAGAATCATTTGGAGTGACGCAACTTGCCGTTTTAAAATGCTTGAAAATAGTGATAATAATTCAGAAACAAGCAAATTGGGTGCCGTACTCAGAAATGTTGGAAGGCGTTTGTTTGCTTGTAAACAGCTGCTTGCAAGGCAAAGACGGAAAGGATTACTGCATCGCATTGTGACTGGGGACGAAACATGTGCTCATTACGATAGTCCCAAGAATAAATCATGGGGGTATCCCGGCCATGCTTCCACGTCAACTGCCAAACCGATTATTCACGGTTCCAAGGCTATGCTCAGTATTTGGTGGGACCAGCTCGGCGTAGTGTTTGAGTTGTCAAAACTGACTGAAACAATCACAGGCGATCGTTATCGAATGCAATTAATGCGCTTGGGCCGAGTATTGAAACACAAACGGCCACAATACGAGAGACATGATAATGTGATTTTACCCCATGACAATGCTCGATTCCATGTTACGAAAGTGGTCGAGATGTACTTGGAAACGTTGAAGTGGAAAGCCCTACCCCACCCAGACTATCACTTGTTTGGATCAATGGCACACGGCCTGGTTGCCCAGCACTTCCGTTCTTACACAGAAAAAATTATAGTAAAAATAAAATCAACAAAATTTTTGTCTGAAAAAATAATTTGCATGCATATACATAAATACAAAAAAAAAAAAAAAATGACCTTAGATAGCGTATTTTGTTGTTGTTTAAAGAAATTGTTGTTTTCGATCAATAATTATTTTTATTAAACTTTTGTTTGAATCCACGAATTCTTTTACAGGTCTGCATTTAAACAATTTATTAATTGATTCAACGAATTTCGTTATTGAACACGAAAAAAAATGTTTCTGTGTATGAAGAAGTAACAAACTGAATCAGTTCGTGGATCGCTTCAAAGTATGACGAGTTTTTCCAACGAGTGATTCATATGCTGCCCGAAAGATGGGTGAAAGTAGTGGCCAGCGATGGACAATACTTTGTATCATAAATGTATACCAGTTTTTTTTACAATAAAACCTGGAGTTTTGGAGAGAAAAACGGCGGAAGCAAAGTTGTATACCTAAGTATGTGTTTTTATCAGCAAACTCAAGGTCATGAGTTTTTATTTTTGTAAAAAATTCCAAAAAAAAAGTAGGTATTTGTAAACAAAAAAAAAGTAGGTATTTGTAAACAACATATTTCTGAAGAAGTTTCCAAAAGGAAAATGGAATATTTAAAACTCACAGAACATATATGACAATAGATCGTCTTATGCTTTTTGAGGATGCATATCTATATCATATATCGGCAAGTGTGATTAATTGAAATATTCACTTATTAAGAATGAAGAGAGATTCCATTCATTAAATATGAACATATTTTAAATACTCGTAAGTATGTTGGTACTACATATTGATAGTAAAATATTGGAACCAAGAAATTATGATCGCAAATGCTGTTTTTATTTAGTCGTGAATAATAATAATGACAAGGAATTTACAATCAAAATTATGTTCAAAACCAGCATAAAGAGAAAGACAATTCAACCAATCATGGAAACGCAATAAGACATCACACAGAATGTTCTTGCATAAATTTTAAAACACCGATGTGTAAAATAGTTACACATACATATGTATGTATGTACGCGTATTTACTAGGCTTTCAAGTATTATGCACTAAGTACGCATTTGTTGTTAGAGATAATAATGAGAACAGACCCCTTTTGGTATATAAACCTTTTAAAATTAGAAAATATATAAAAACAACGCGATTTTAAAAATGTAATAATAGAATTAGTGTTTTGCTTTATTGCCCCTCATAAAAGGACAACAAACAAAGGACCTTTTGGCACTCTCACAAACACATACATATATTTAGGTGTAGCAGGCAGGTTAAGTGTAACAAACAGATTTAGAATGCAGTTTTATGCCCATTCTTCATGTCTAGCTTGATAAATAAATCCCTTTATTGTAGTCCGACAAAAAAAGGAAAACAGATTTTTAAAAATCATAAACACAATCCGCTAAATTTTTATTTCATTACGATAAACCGTGCTAAATGATTCCGATATTTGAAACACACTACTGTTTTTGTTCTAAGAAAGGACACAAATATTTGAAAGATTTTCATATTTTTAAATATCAGCTTATTTGTGTGTCGGCGTGTCCTTCTTGCAGTCGGTCTTATTTACTAGTATAATGTCATGTAACTTTGTAAAGTTTTCAAGGTTTAGTTCCATAGAAGCCATTAAGGACCAGTGCATGCATACATACTCGTACTTTAAAGAATAAAAATACTAGGAACCGCAGAGCATGCTGTATCTTGAATATATTTTTTTAATTTTCCGAGAATGTACCTACATACTTAAGGCACAACCTAAATTAACGCGTAAAGTGCAACGTAATTTAGCGCTTAGATATTACGTTGAAGTGAGTAGCTTAAATAGGAACACTAATAGCATGTTCACGCAAAGGCTTATAGCATGTTCACATGAAGGCTTATTTTCGAGGTTCGCGCTCTCATTCGTGGTTCGCGGCCCAATTTTGATTGAACCAACATGATTCGCCATACAAAATTTTATGAGCGAACCAACTTGGTTCATTTTGAATCTTGTTGCGAATCATGCAAAAACTACTATCATCTCCAAATTTGATAATAAATTATCGCTAGTTTATCTGAACTAGCTGCAAAAAAATCCAAACAAAGTAAAAACAGATAATTAATGTGTATAAAATCAAAATGAACACATTGAAAATGTAAAAATTTTATACTTACATAAAGATTTAAATAAAAATTGAAAAAAGAATTAGTGAAACGTTTGCACAAAATATGTAAACATCAGTGGGAAGCAAAAAACAACCGTCTGAACACCTAATTTCGCAATAGTGGTTCAGAGAGCGAACCAAGTGTTTTATATTACCGTCTGAACATGGTATTATATTCGAAGTTCGCTCTCTTATTCGTGATTGCCGACTCAATCTTGATTGAACCAAAATGATACGCCGTACAAAATTTTAAGAGAGAACCAATTGTAATGCAATAACTACTATCATCTCCAAATTTGATCATAAATTATCGCTGGTTTATCTGAACTAGCTCTAATAAAAGTATAAACAAAGAAAAACACATATAATTAATATGTGCAAAATCAAAGGAAACACATTGAGAATATAAAAATTGGATATATACAAAAATCAAATATTTACAATAAGATTTGAATAAAGATTGAAAATAGAAGTAGTGAAACGCGTGCACCAAATATGTAAACATCAGTGTGGAACAAAAATGACCGTTTGAACACCTAGTTTCGCAATCGTGGTTCAGAGAGCGAACCAAGTGTTTTATATTACCGTCTGAGCATAGTATAACATAGTGCCATACTGTTGTGAGTTATTTGAACAATTAGGTAAACAGCACAATTGGTTGGTATTGCGAAATATGAAGTTTAGCAGTTGCGAAACAATTATGTCGCAACAACCAACAAATTTATAACTGCTGACAACACGGTATGCTGGCAAAATAGGCAGCAACAATTAGAACAGCAGCAGCAGCGAAATAATTGCATAAAATAATAAATGTATATAAGCTAGAAGTTAGTGAGGAAGACGGATGATAATTAATAATCAATGAACAATATTAATTAAAATTAACGCTTGGCGTGTTTTTATTTCAATAAACTAATAAACAAGTATTACCTGCGAATCCTAAGGGACCCTCCAGGAAATACCATAACATAACTGGCGCAGCCGGTAGAATTCGAACCAACGCTCCCAAAGAGAATCTGATTTCGAATCAAATCACACGATCTTGGCGGGCAATTCATATAGACATAGAGATAATACGTCCTTCGAATTTGTTGATCAAAAGATCCATTGTTTCGTTAGCTGTGTGACAAGTGGCACCGTCCCGTTGAAACCAAATATCGCCTACATCCATATCTTCTAATTCGGGCCATAAAAAGTTCATTATCATCTAAAGATAGCGAAAAAAAATTCACAGTAACTGCCTGACCGGTAGTTTAACCAACTTTTAAATATATGTAGGTATGACATCGCTATAACTTTTGTTCCCTACTTAAATTGACGTAGTTGTGAAATCAAAGTTACTTGAAAGATATGAAAGTAAAAAATTTGATTTACCTGGAAAAGTAATCAAAAACAAAACTAAAATCGTGAACATGATATTTATAGCAGGTTCACATGTACAGTTAAATTCATGTTTCGCTCTCTCTCTCACTCTCTCTCTCTCTCTCTCTGTTTCGTCATACAAAATTTTGATAGCGAAACAGCTTGTGTCAATTTGAAACTTGTAGCCAAGCACGAAGAAGTTACTATATCATCTAAATTTGATAACAGACTATCGGTAGTTTATCTGAACTAGCTCTCAAAAATATATCAACAATGAAAAAACATTCAATTTATGTGTGCACAAAAAAAAAATAATAATAATAAAAACATGGAGGATTCAAATTTAAATAAAAAAAAAAATTTTATAAAAAACGCGCTAATGGTGCTCTAAAATCAAAGTGAAGCAAGAGCAATCATCGGCTTAGTTTCGTGATTCGGAGAGCGAAACAAGTGTTCCATATTACCGTTTTAACATAAACTTTGCAGTCAGCGTTGCCAGATTATGCCTTAATTTTGCGAATAAGATATGAAGATATTAGTATTCTAATAAATGTGTGAACTATTTTCAAACATTGAATTCTTTGATAAAATATTTTACTTGTTGGTTTCAAACCTTTTGATACTACATGCGTGTATGTGTAGATAGTTACCCGTACTACTAGTACTATGTTCAAAGTTTAATATGAAACACTTGGTTCGCTGTCTGAATCACGATTGCGAAACTAGGTCTTCCGACGGATGTTATTGTTTCACATTGAGATTTATTACACATTTATTATCTGTGTTTTTCTTTGTTTACATTTTTATTAGAGCTAGTTCAGATAAACCAGCGATAATTTATTATCAAATTTGGAGATGATAGTAGTTTTTGCATGGTTCACAACAATATTCAAAATGGATCAAGTTAGTTCGCTCTCAAAATTTTGTATGGCGAATCATATCGGTTCAATCAAGATTGGGTCGCGAATCCCGAATGATAGAATCAACCTATATAATCCTTCGTGTGAACATGCTTTCAGACGGGAAAGTCTACTTTGCAAAGTCTTCGAATTTGACGGTGGCAAAATAATTCGTTCAGCTCAAAGTCCTTTTTATTATTATTATTTTTTTTAATGTTTAATGATGTAATTTTCAATATTTTGTTTTCCTTTGGAATACAAAATTTGTATTGAATTTACACACAAAAAAACAAATTTTCCTGAAAAAGACATTAAAAAAAAACAAAAAGGACCTGGAGCTGAACGAATTATTTGCTAATATTAATTTATATAAGGGATTTCAATCCTAAAAAGTGCGCTTTCCAATTGGTTACAGCCAAGTTGAAACCAATATTGAATTAATTTTAGTTATTTTGGTTTGTACTAAGAACACTATTCAACTATACAGTGGTAATAGGTATCCTTTGTATAATAGTGCAAATTAGATTTAATTTATATGTCTGTCAATTAAAAAAAATTATATTAATTTTGGTAATTTTTTTGCACACTCATAACTTTTTTGAAATATTTAGGTTGTAATAATATTTTAGTGACAGCACTGGTTGTATTACTGTAATTTTATTTTAGTGCTGCCACCTTGTAGACGTTGACACGAATTGTATTCTTGAATAGGTAACAACAAACATTTTTGGTCGAGGTAAGAGTGTTAATAAAAATTTCTTTCCTCTTGTTTCTTTCCGCTCTATATTAATACAGTGTTCTCCCTGTATGCATTTTTAGGTGTTGGTACGTGTGAGTATAAAGACATAACGTGTTAAGAAATATCGCTCGCGCATGCACACATTTATGATCTTTAATTACATAATGTTCTAGCAAATAATTACCATCTATCCCAGCTCTTAAAACATGCAATAAAACTTAATAAATTTTAACCACGCAAAGAAATGAAAATTAATGAAAAATACCTACACTCTTATTTAAAACATTTGATACCTATAAAAATATGCCATGCACGAAATATGCTTAAATAACACGCCCTTTTGTTTTCTTCACTGCATACTTATCATTTGACTAATTGAAAAAACCAAACAATTCCCTAAAAACTAAGGTGTATTAGTAAAACCTAACCATTTCATGCTCATATGGGATTTCTAAAAGCCCCCTTTTAAACCAAATACCTATGTAAACATTATAAAGGGCGGAGGAAACAATACGAATGTCGTATATGATGTTTGAAAATAATAAGCAACCAGTTTCTGTTTTAGAAAAAGGAGTGAAAAAGAGAGGTAACAACCTATACAAATGCCATCTTGAATTTTCACCATCTAAATTTGAAGGCGGAGTTTTGTATTAGAGGGTTCAAACACGACACAAAAATAAACGTCAAAGAGGAAAAGAGAGCGAGCATATTAATAAAATTTCCATTTAACATGTTTCTTTTTATCTTGTTATAAAGCAAAAAGAAAGCAAATAAATAAACCTTTTGTTTTCTTTGGTAAACGAATGAAGGTAACAGAATTGTTTTTGTATTTGGTACTCGTTTTGCTTAATTTTAGTTTACGAGTTTTTATCACACCAATATTTTTAGTCATAACGTTGAAGTTAACAGCGGTAGTTGGTTGTCGGTTTATTACACGCAATAATAAATTTCACCGTCTAAGCAGACAGCACCTTTTTCTTAATTTATTTAGTGTTTTATGGCAAGCAAACAAAAGCGGTCGCAAACACAGTCGTCACTTTTAACGCTTTTATTCAGTATTCCGTCGTAGGTACTTGATGTTGACTTGAGGAATATACATACATATGTATGTAGATAGGTACATATTTAAATATAAAATAATATGATAATAAAACAATTGCAATCGGAAGCATAACAAATTACATGAAGTATTGTAATCGAATTGTTGCAATCGCTGTAAACAAACATACCTACAACAAAAATAACATGTCATAAATATAGAAGAAGAGAAGTGAGAGTAATTGGGATTAAGAACAACAAATACAATATACCTACCTATATGCCTAGTTAAACTGATTAAGACAACAATTTTGTGTTTTTCGTAAAGGAGTGCGGTGTATGAGTGTAATAATCGTGAATCAATAATACCTATTTATATACAAACATATGTATATTGGATAATAATTATAATTTGTAGTAAAGTATAACCGTAAAATATTAAAAGCAGACTTAAGCAAGACGAAAACGTGTATACAAAATTAAGTGAACAATATTAAAAAAATATACCTACATATTAAATAAAAAAAATGTTGACAATTGATTACTAATAAATATTAAAAAAAAATTAAAAAGGGCTTATTTTCATTTAAGACCTATTTAAACTTAAATTTAAATATAAAAGTATTTAAGAAACCCGTTTGTGAACTGAGTGATTTTTTCAAAATAATTGGAAAAATGGTTTCATACTATAATAGCCTGCCATATCCCCAAAAACATAGCGCCGCTAATTTACCTTACTCAGCTGGCCAACCTTGGCAATGGACTACCAACTACCACACGCCACCAAATCATCAATATTTAGGCGATATGGATTCTGCTCATGCTGCACACCATCAAATGTACTACAGTCCTCATGCCATGTTCCACCCAGCCACAAATGCTGCCGCCGATTGGCATTCTCCCTCTTCGGCTGAGAATTTCGCTCAGAATGCCCAAATGCTACAGCAACATCAATTGATCAATGGTTCAGCAGTGACCAATGGAACTAATGGCTCTACACCAGTATCATCTGCTAGTTCTACTTCAACTACAGCATCTGGACCCGCTTCTGGTAATACACAGTTAAATGAAACCGTTAGCAGCATTGGAGATCAACCACCACAACAACAGCAACACCCTCCACATATTGCAGAAGGTCTACCTTCTCCACCAATTACAGTCAGTGGTAGTGAAATTTCAAGCCCTGGCGCCCCAGCATCCTCATCATCACCACACCATATTGCCCATCATTTAAGCAATAACAACAATAGTCCTCCTGGCAACAACAATTCTTCAGCAATTAATAACAATCATCGAACGTCTCAACTTAAATCGCACCAATACTATGAGTGGATGAAGAAACCTTCATATCCGGCACAACCAGCACCCGGTAAGTTTTCATAATGAACATACTCGTACATGCATGCCTAAACAAAAGCGTCAACGGTTAAGACCGTTTTAGACACAGAAAAGCGTAGAGCAAAAGGTACCTATATGACAGAGTCAAAGCTACGATAACACTCACGCCGTGTTTCTGTACCTAAACAGGTTAAAATGCTAAAAATATTATTAGACGATTTACTGGAATTGGTTCCAATAATGGATCCTATTAAGAAAACACTTCAACGCGTAAGAAGATGAAAGTTGCCAAACCTTTCGCTTCACGCTAAGCTAAAAGTGCTTTATGCGACATGTGTCGTATAGGTACTCGCAACCAGATAGTGTTACTATTACAGCAAATACAACATACAAAAACATCCCATGTATTTTGTTCGTAGAAATTACATAATGTTGTCAAAATATGCGCTCTCTTTTGCTTGCAAAAGCATCAAAGTCTATAGCCCGATTCAAAATTTTGTGCATTTGAGATTGCATATTTCTGCAATTGTTTTCTAAGAGTATGTAGCTTGTAAACAAAATTTGGCAATCTTCTGGAACAAAAACTTTACCATTACCTGGTAAAGCTGTCTTGGTATATATGTAGATTTCATCTCATGCATTAAACACATTCTACACATCAGGCTACCGAGGACAACCTGTCAGAAATAGAATACATGTGTTTTAATGGAAATTATTGTACTGGATGTCTGGTAGCAGATTTATATTTTCAAACTTAAATAAAAAATATAATAATTGACACAAAGTTTTATTAAAAGCATTGAACGATAGAATGGAAATGCGTTTTGTTACTTTTAAAAGAGTATTTCATCCAAATGTCATCCGTCGAGTTGACCACACTGTTGAAACCATGTGTGTAAAGAGTACAATGAGTTGACAATCGTCGTTAGAAATAAATGGCCCGATTGTCTCATACGTGGATAAGGCACACCAAACAGTTACCCTGGGGCAATGTAATGGTTTTTGAAGCTTCAATTGAGGGTTCGGGTTCTTGGAGACCAGTAACGACAGTTTTGCTTGTTAACGTGGCCGTTTAAGTGTAAATAAGCCTCGTCA
Organism: Thecocarcelia acutangulata; assembly: GCA_914767995.1. Classification (NCBI taxonomy): domain Eukaryota; kingdom Metazoa; phylum Arthropoda; class Insecta; order Diptera; family Tachinidae; genus Thecocarcelia; species Thecocarcelia acutangulata. The sequence continues at coordinate 115,233,815 of OU612097.1, forward strand.
CATACACAATGTATGAGACCAACACTAATAGCCTTATAGCGTATTTACACTTACTCACAGCTTAGAGATATGTGTGGAAGATGTTGAAAATTTAAAAAAAGCTGTTTACATTACATTTTCAACATCTTTCATTTGTCAAATATTAGTTCACGTGTTTGAGCAAACAAAAAACATTAAATAAAAGGGAGTTGAAAGATTCTTCAATTGTTGGATTAAATGTTGCTCTTAAAGAGCAAACACAATTACTGCTTCAATTTGCAGAATTATTAGAAATTATACAAGACGATGGCGACGACGAGAGAGAAATCTTGTATTATGCGCAACGTGTTTCGAGTCCGAGATGCCTGCAGGCATTTGTTAGATTTACTAAGATTTGAACTAATAAAATTATAACACCCTAGAATCAAAATGGCAATTTTTCCGAAAATGATATTTCAAGACTACCAGTCCAGAAATTTTCAAAGAGAGCTTACGAATGGATCGAATGGATCCTGCAACTTCACTGCCATATTACACTTGGCGCGCAAATTTAGGTTTCATTGTAACGCGCTGTTAATTGGGGGTTTCAGTTACTTGGCGTTGACGGCGTGCTGTTATGGTTTGCTTACTAAAATTAGAATTTTAGACAGAATGAGTCGCTGACATCAGCACCTGCCTTGATAGCCTTATTTAAGGATGGTCTAACACCACGGGGCGAATTATACACGACTCCCCAGCGCCTCCGTGCGACTTGCAAAGTTCACACAGGTCGCAACTATTGTCATATGATTGTAGTCATATGAAAAAACCCTTTGCTGAAAAGCTTGGGCTTTTTAATACCTTCTGTATATGATTCTCCAGACAGTTAATGGTTTTAATAATAGTTATTCTACGTCTCAAAAAGTAACAAATGAAAATATTAGTCCAGCATATGTAGTCGTCGTATAGTAACAAATGTTAGACTTTTTTTACATTATAGGTACTTCTCAAACTTTCTTCCTATACGTACCCTCGTTAAGGCCTAAACAAATAACATAAACATCTTTGTTACAAATACCAAAAATATTGACTGTTTATTTTTTTTGTGGTGTCAAAAATTTGTTCGATTATCTCTAAATCCGATTTTTCTAGGAACTTAAATCACACCTTTCTCAAAACCAAGACTTCAATAGTGATTTGTACCATTGTACTATAAAAGGGATTTAACTATAAGTGTTTTAAAAATTTGTATCAATGTGTCGCGTGAAGAATTACTCAACTAGAAAATTCGTGTGCAGAATTTCGTCGAAATTTACTAATTGTATTGTACATACGTTTATCACAAAAAATCATCAGCTTGTTAAACCTTGAAGCCAATTAGCTCTTGGAAATTCCGAAAATACTAAAAATTATTGTTCGCTAAAAAATATTACTTAAAGATGTTTTTGTCACAAATTTAAAGTACTAGTTTAACTTTACTTTAGGTTGCCATTTTAAAAGCAATTTTTTTTTTCTTAATTGCTCATAATTGGTATAGATAGAGTAGTTATTATCGGGATCTAAACTTTCTGAATACACTCACTGCCGACATGTTTAAACTAAGTTTGAACACTTTCAGTTAGATTTTAATGGCTTAAGTGCTAAAAATGTTACCTCCTTTTTGTCCCCTTTTTTCATTACAGCATCTCCTACCAAAGTTTCGATGGAGAACTCGGTAGTTTACGTTCATTCCGCCAAACGGTTATTCCTGGTTGATTTTTTATTAAAGTTCAATTACCGGACACATTGTTCGTTCTCCTTAAACGATATTTGGTGTTAATGATATGGGTGCCCTTCTGGGTTTCCCCCCTTATTTGTGTTTACCCTCAGTATTCTCTGTGTGACTATCAACAGATCGACATAAGGCGTTCACAAATCTGAACCTATTGAACCTACACTTAACCTGACACACTTACGGCTGTCATTTCGCTATTAGGACTGTTTCTATGTATACAATGTGGTGTGTGTATGCATACATAGAGTATGTCTTACAATTTTTGAATTTTTCCAAATTGTGTTTTATTTTGTTGTTTACATTTTGTTGTTATGTTTAGTTACCCATTTAGTTCATAAAAATCTGAGGCTGTCATAAAGTTTTATTGCCTTGAGTTTTATGTTAAATCCAAGTGGTCAATATTTTCTACGTGTATATGTATGTACTCAGGAATCTCATGTGCATGTATATATGTATGTATACATATGTATTTGTAGACAAGAAAATTAATTTATTGCTAATTTGAATGCTAACAAAACCAATGTATGTTTATGAACATGTATGAACAAAATATTTCTTTGGAAATTCAAACATCGAAGGTGTCAAAATTTCGATGTTAGAATTTGACATTTATGATCGAAGTTTTTTAAATGATTTTTAATTTATAGCAGTTTGAATTTGAATTCGACGTTGATAAAGCTTTTAATTGTATTGCAGTTTTTTGCATGAGATTTTGTTCATGTGATTAACCATTAATAGGTTAACCTATAAATTGATGTAGTTTTTTGTTTGTTTTGATTTTATTTTATGTTTAAAATTTTGAAAAGTAAGTTCGTATGCACATACTTAACTAGGTCTATATTTGCGGATATGTATTAAATGAACTAAGTGAAAATTGACTAGAAAATTCATGTTATATGCTTGTTTTGTACTCTATCAAAGGACAAGGGAGTTGGATCATAATGACGTGCTTATTCAGCCATAGATATTTTGTTATATTTTTGAAAAAATCTATACAATTTAGACTGAACCTAACTTAATTAAGAAAATTAACACGACTTTATTAAAAATTTATTTTAAACAAAAAATACTTCATATTAAGCACTTAAAAAAGGAGGTTTTCTCTAGCTCAAATAAATAATAATAAACGTCTATTTTTAGTAATAAACGTCTATTTTTAAGACGCTTGCGAGTAAATTAGTTTCACTTGTATGTTGGTTTGTATGTTTGCAACACTCGAAATCCATGCCATATGAGTCAGCAGTGTTGCTGCATAGTGCGAAAATGTAAGTTGCCGTATTGATTCCGGGGAAGTAGGGGGATTTTGGGGATTCACGAAGTCAATTTTGGGAATTCTCAAAAAAAATCGGAACCACTTTGCCGATCAGTTTGGAGACGTTTTTTCATATTCGGTGTGCATTTTTGGCGTGCAACATGTATATAAACTATAAGTGGTCATTCGCTTTAGTGAGAAAATTGAAGTTCCCGTATTGCATTCGAAGGAGGGGATGGGGATTTTGTTCCAAATGTCGATTTTGGTAATTCCCACAAAAACTTTTAACCACTTTGCTAGCCGAATCAGAACTGGTTTTCATATTCGGTATGCGTTTTGACCGCGGTATGTATATCTGAACTATTAACGGTCATTCGATTTAATGCGAAAATTGAAGTTGCCATATTGTTTCCGCGGAAGTGGGGATTTTAGCGATTCTTGAAGCCGATTTTGGGAACCCAAAAAAGATCGGAACGCGTTATACGCATAATTATCTGATTGTATGGATAATTATTTTAGTTTCATATCGAAGAGTGTTTTTGAGTTTTTTAAGCTATATATATTTGATTAGTCTTGCACTTAAATATACATTTTGCTTGTGACTAATTAATATTTATAAAACAATAGAAAAAAATATGTTTAAAAAAACTAATGTTTCGTACAAATATAATTATTGCATCCTTGACACTTATGACAGCACCTTATATTATACAGGTGCTGTCTTATATCAGACAACGCCATATTGACTTCACTTTCATATGTGCACTTCTTAATGTCCCTGTGATGGTACGCTCACTTACGTTATCGGCATCGATTGACCGTGGATCAGACAGTGCGGTATCTGCGTTAGATTCTTCGAGAATTGAAAAAATATGCTGCAGTTTCTTTCAAACTACTAACTATATACTTTTATTGCTTTATGCAATTTATTTTATTTCTAAATATTGATTTAGAAAGAAAAATTTAAATAATATCTATTTCACTCTATTGGGTTTGCCGCATATAAAACATATTTGCGAAATATTTAATTATACTCCTAAATTGGCAGCGTTTTTCTTTTGGTAACTGAATAAAAAAGGCGTGGTAATAAAACATTTTATTCGATACTTTTGCGATTAGATTTATAACAAAATAATACCAATTTCAAATTAAAGGCTGACACTTTACCAATAAAAAGAAAATTGATAGCAGTATCATGCAACATTGAAATCTTTTTTATCGCCACGTCAAATAATTTTAATCGCTTTTATTTCTGCTGTTATCTTCAAACAAAGACGAAATATTCGTAGTTAATAGCAAAGTAGAACAAAATTTGTTTAGCATTATAATTATATATACATACATGAATATACTCGTATGGATGCATATGAGGCATTCCATACCAATTCGAATACTTTCGAATTTCGTCCGTATCATTTATTTGTTTATATATTAGTCTTACTTCATACTCAAGACTTAATATTTCATTTTTCAATGTGAAACTTAGTTTAGAAACACAAATGTTTTTATGTACGGTTTGATTAAAAATAAGATTATAACCATATATGTGGTAATAGTTTTGTAAATCGTTCTTAAAAATAATTTGAGCATAAAAATTTGAGCAAAAAAAATGATTACACATAATACAAGAAAATTTTACCATAAAATACTCATAACCAGTGCTGTCAAAATAAATAAAAATCTTTGTAGAACCAAGATTTTGCAAAAATTTTTTTCACATAACGCATACTCATAGCTAGACACTCCAGTAACCCTACTCTAAATTTAAATAAGTTGTGCCTTAAATAACTCTCAGAGTAGACAGAAGCGTTGAAAACAAGACGAACTAATTTTAAAAATTAACTCAACTTGATTGAAACTCACCAACCAGAGTTGTATTTAATGAAATACACCAACTTAACACTTAACTTAATAAAACAGTTCGATTAAATTTTTAAAAGTAGATGAAAGCGTCTGCATTGAAGATGAATGTATGAAATATTACATTGAAGCGTTGTTATGGAGATAAGTCAGTATGAAGACTCTGTAGGTAAGGTACATGTAAAAATACCTGATTCCACAAATTCTTATGGTTTGGTATTAAAACAATTTTCCGTTCGTAGCATTTTGACTTTGTAACATTCCAATACATCAAATATATTGAGTCATTTTTAAACTTAACTTTTAAACTTGAACCGATCTAAAGCAAACTAATCTGTATAAATTTTTTCAACAATAGATTGCCCTAGCAATGCTTTAATAAAATATAGCATTATAGAATAAAATACTTGAAATACTAAATATGTACCTCTGCTCATAGGCGGACAAAACTAGCGTGACTGTGAGTGTCCGGTTATGGGAGTTTTCACTGTATCTACGTTGAAAAAAATAATCAAAATGAAAAATATATTCGCATCTCTACATTGAAGAGAAATACTACCGGTTTTGGTGAGAAATAACCAAAAACGGCAACTCTGTCAATAAAGAAATTCGTTGAATCAGTTAAGGAATTGTTTCAATGCGAACCTGGAAAGAATATACTTATATATAAAGAATAATAAGAAAGTATATAAAGAATATATTTATTTACTTTGTTAGTTACTAATATTTATAGCAATCAAAAATATATACAGCTTGTTTTTGTGTTTCCCAGCTGTATATTGTCGACAGTTCATAAAAGTTACCCTAATCAACAGTAGACTTGGAAAATTTTTCTAAATATTCTCAAACATTTAACTTTATTTTAAATATTATTTTAAATAAATTAATGAGAATTCAAAAAGAAAAATGCTCGAATAATATTTCACATGTAAAACAAAAATAGTTTTTTTGTAGAGAACCTTTTATTTCTTGCATTCACATGTAAGTATGTATTTTTGTCGTTTTTTTTTTTTGGTTTTTTACTTGGTTCATGAGTTCAGCGTTATATATACATATATTTAAAATAATGGAATATAAAGTTAAATGTTTGAAAATATTAATAAAATTTTTCTAATTCTACTGTTTTATAAACTGTCGACAATATACAGCTGGGAAACACAAAAACAAGTTGTATATATTTTTTGATTGGTGTAAATATTAGTAGCTAACAGAGTAAATAATAATATATTGTTCTTATTTCCAGTACGGATTCGGGATTGAATCAACTCTAAAACTCTTGAATCTATCAGGGTTCCCATATCAATCTCATTTTCGGTTTATTTCAAGTACAGACTCAGGATTAAATATGTCTAAAAAAAGTAAGCATTTAGTGCTTGAATAATCCATACTTGAATCAAGTAATCCGTACTTAGTTTTAGAAAATCCATACTTACCGTACTTTTGATGGATTGAATTTTTTTTTTTAAGTGTGGAAACGATTTTAGGTTTCATTGAGAAAAGGAAAGCTAAAGTCAAATCCAACACTCTAAGTTCGGAGAAGAGTCTGCTAATAGGTTACTACTAAAATGTAGGAACAAATGTTTTTTGGTGTTTGTCATATATTGAGTGTCCCATATGCGTGTGCATGATAGAAAACTCTTATTAAGCCAATAAAACGTTTTAGTATTAAACGTCCAATAAAAATGAAATAGCGACATTTTATTCATTTCATTTGAAACTGCCAGCGAATAACAAAAAAAAAGTTAAATTTGACAAATCTTTGCGTCAATTCCTGTCATTTAAAAAATATGTGCTTATATATGTACTTACTGACGCACATATGTACGAGTATAGAAATATGTATGTTTGCATGTGTATTTAATAATGGCATAATTCTGGTTTAAACAAAATTTTAAAATGTTTGCTTTTCAGTTATAAAAACTCAAAAAAGCCTTTGTTTTAATAATATAAATAAACAATTGCGATAATATTCTTGAGCAATAAAGTAATCCTGATAAAAAGATTTTTTCTATGGCTTCATGTGATTAGATGTGTTTATAACCCTTTTTAAAGTCGATTAGATTTTTTTAATGTGAATATTATCTTGTGCTTTTTGACGGATGAAATACACCCATATCTTTTCTTACACCTTGGATATATCCATGATAAAATTGTAGATAAGTTTCATGACTACAAATCGTGCTGAAAACAAGTATAACTAAATTTTTTTTTAACAAAAAGTTCATATTTTTCCATAAATGTAGAACTGTTAATTTAAAAACGAAGACAAACTAAGAATTTTCTTTTTAAGTTGGGCAAATGCGAAATTAACTGTTTAATCGCAAGTCATATATCCTTAATTATTTTATTAAACGTGATTACAAAGATAGAATTTATGTATGTACCTATAACATAGAAAAGGGGTTCCCCGGCATTGAAGTTATATATTGTACGTAATAAATAATAAAAAACTAAACTTTCACAAATAAAATGTTAAATATTATACATATGTTTGTGTGACTTCTTTTACCTGATATTCAGAACAACAAACAACGAATGAGTGGCAAACATACTGATGTATTATCAATGTATACAGAAACAAGTATAATTGTTACTCCAAGAATTAAACTATCCCTTAAAGGTTATACACGATCAAAAATGCTTAACAAGCATGGTAATAGTATGTGTAAAGCGGGGTAGACTCTTTCAAAATGCTTGCTGTCAATTTCGTGTAAGTGTGCTTGATACAATTACAAATTTTAAATATTATAATTACATATGTATGTGTGACTTCTTTTACCTGATATTCAGACAAGAAACAATGAATGAATGGCAAATAAACTGATGTACCAATATATACAGAAAAAAGTATAATTTTTACTCCAAGCATTAAACTAACCCTTAAAGGTTGGTATATACGATCAAACATGCTTAACAAGCATGGTAATAGTATGTGTAAAGCCAGACTCTTTCAAAATGCTTGCTGTCAACTTCGTGTAAGCGTGCTTGATACTTTACAATTTCATGATTGATAGTCCATCAATCATTCATTCAAATTTTGTTTTTGCGGTGTTTGTTTGGTAGGAAATGATCGGCAAACTTCAATAAATTTCAAAATATCTTAATTGTCAGCACTTATTTTTTTCGTATTTTTATTACTTTCTAAATTATATTAGTTTAACTTGTACGAGTGAGTATATTTGTTTGTTTGTATAATTGCAACACTCAAAATCCATGCCATATGAGCTATTATTACATATGTAGCGGAAGTGGGGGGATTTTGGAGATTCACGAAGCCGATTTGAGAATTCCCAAAAAAAAATAGTAACCATTTCGTTAACCGGTTTTTCATATTCGGTGTGGGTTTCTGCCGTGGACCATGCATGTTAACTATAAACGGTCAATGGCTTTAGTGCGAAAATTGAAGTTACCGTATTGCTTCTGAGGAAGTGGGGGAATTTTGACGTTTTATGAAGCTGACTTTAGGAATTCCCAAAAAAACTCGGAACCGTTTCGCTAAAGGGATGGAAAGCGGGGTTTCATATACGGGGGGAATTTTGCCCGTGGAACGTGTACTCGAACTATTAACAGTATTTCAATTTAGTGCGAAAATTGAAGTTGTGATTTATTTTTGGGGATGTGGGGTATGTTGGCAATTCCTGGAGACGATTTTGGGAATTAAAAAAAAAAAAACTCGGAACATGTTATACGGATAATTATCTGGCTATATGGATAATTTATGAAGAAGCTTAAACGATAGTGAATAAAAACTTTACTTACTGACAAATAAAAAAACTGAGCTGAATACCATTTTTACCATAGTTTTACTTGTTTTCAAAGTATTTATAAAATCAATCCGTGCATGCAAATGGGACCACCAAAATCGGGTGTATAGTTGCATTTCATAGAAAATACAATAAAATTTCGGCCACGACCTTCCGATATTAAAATAAAAATAGTCCAGTTACTAAATACATTCAAATTTATCATTAAAGAATCTTCAGGCCGGAAGTATGCGACTGCATCGAAGATTATACCAATGATAAATTATCTTACATCGAAGCTACAAAGTTTTTCTTCCTCTATTGAATGTACCATATAGTTACAGAAGAATTGTAATGATAGGATTCCTGTATCTCAAAAATTTTTGCTCCCGGGATCCTAATTAAGACACTTTAATTTCAGCCAGTGGTTCAGAAGATGAAATCTATAACGAAGATTTTGATTTTTGGTTCCATATCGCTCCTTTATTGCAACATACTCATATCTCAAAAAATGAGCTTTTCGAGTTAACAATGCAAAATTGTGAACAGTACTACCATTTATATTGTGTCAAAAATTTATTCAAAATGCTTTTCAACTGTTTCCTTCAGGAGATATTTCATCAAAAAACTTGCTAAAAATTTAAAATGCGTTTTTCTTGAAACGGGTTTTTTTGCGATATGACTATGTTGCAATAAAGGAGCGATATGTTCTCCTATCTGTCACTAATCGTATGAATAAACCGACCGTTACAAGTATGTATTTCATTCATGATATAAACCTAATAATAAAATAAAAATAAATAATGTTGAAGTAATTGTTCACATAAATAAATTAGAAAATTTAATAATTAAAATAATTGTTAAAATTAAAGCAATTTCTACATCAAAAATTAAAATAATTAAAAAAAATCATAGTGAAAATGGCATACGTGAAGAAGATTTTGGATCAAATCTATATACAAATGGTGCTTTTTCTTCGATACTGAGTAGGTATCAATACTTTGCGATTGATACCTTATCGAGCATAAGTATCGATAACCTCGCAGTATTTCATCTCTAATCCCAAGCGGTGTTAGATTTTCTTAAATCAAGTACGGATTGTTCAAGCAATTAATACTTACTTTTACATATATATTTAATTCCGAACCCTTACTTGAAATAAGTCGAAAGGGGATTGAGTTGAGAAAAACTGAGATCGAGCCGAACTTAAAATGCGATTGATTGAAGCATTTTAGAGTTGATTCAATCCCGAATCCGCACTCGAAATACAAACAATTAAGTCTATTGTTATTTACTGTAGTAACTACTAATATTTATACCAATCGAAAAATATATACGAGGGCTGATCAAAAAATAACCGTTCTTTTAAATTTTTTCAAAAAGTATTTATTTATTCATCAATAACTATCTTTCACCCTTCAAAGTAATTCCCCTCAGATATAATACACTTATGCCAGCCTTTTTCCCAATCCTTGAAACACTTGTGAAACGCGCTTTTTGGTATCGCCAATAGCTCCAGTTTCGATTTTTCTTTTATCTTCTCAATTGTAGCAAAACGCTTTCCTTTCATCGGTGTCTTCAGTTTTGGCAAGAGGAAAAAGTCAGCGGGGGTCAAATTCGTTGAATACGGTGGTTAAGGCATGATAACGGTTTTGTTTTTGGCGAAAAACTCACGCACAAGCATCGTTGTGTGAGCTGGTGCGTTATCATGGTGCAAAATCCATGATTGTTTTTTTTCCACAATTCTATGCGTTTCTGGCGAATTGCTTCGCGCAAACAACGCATAACTTCAAGGTAGTAGTACGACATTGTGGCAAGAATTCATGATGCACCACGCCATTGCAGTCGAAGAAAACTGTGTGCAAAACCGAAGTTGACGTGCTTTTTTTCGGTCTTGGCTCTTCTGGACGCTTCCATTGGGATGATTAGCCCAATCATCCCAATGGTTGCAATCCCAATGGTTGCAATGTCATAGCCATACAACCATAATTCGTCACTAGTTATGACCTTTTTGAAGAAATCTGGATCGTCGGTGACGATGTTCAACAGTTTCTGAGCGATTTCTATGCGACGTTGTTTTTGCTCAAAATTTCGTAAATTTAGTAAAAAGTCGAAGACCACACCAAAACACGACTAACCTTTTCATCTGTCAAAAACAAACTGACAATCCAAAATAGCTGATATTGCCAACATATATAATACACATGTGCACCAACATAACAGACAAAATGCGAAAATCGAACTTACGTAGCTCAGGAAATTTGAAAATAACGGTTATTTTTTTTTATTAGTCCATAATTAAACAGGGTTAACCTAAAGTTTTGTAAATTAGGTCGCAGTAACGAATTGGTTTATTCTTTAATGTTATCGGTTTTTATATCAATTAGATTACGTTAATATAAACGTGCCGTTTACACGTTGAAATCAGGCAAAAAAGGTAACAGTAAGTGCAGAATACAGATTATAATTATAAAAATTCTAATACGTATCAAAAAAAAAAAAAACTAGCAATTTCATTTCCATTATTCACTCTCTTTGTCGCAATGTGCTAGTGAATAGTCCAACAGCAGTTAAGTAAACCACATAAAGAAAATTTATGGCGGAATATAAAGGTGTAAAAAGCACTTTTTCATATCATGTATCTTTAGTCGACAATTTATGTATGTATGTGTAGGTATCGTATAAAAAAAAATATTTATTCAAGATATGAATATTTACATATGTGTGTACGTATGTATATTTGTTGTTTTATGGGTTAATTATTTAATAATATTTATTATTTGTTAATTATTATAGGTTACATCTAAATATCAAACCAAACAACCTATTCGTATTTGTTATGGGTATAAAATAGGCTGTAAAAAATAAATTTTATGATTACTTACCTTCTTCGTTCACGTGCTCTATTTGCTGATATACTTATTCGATATTAATGTGAGAACTTCTACGTACAACACAAAGTACAAAGTGTAAATTCTAAAATGATTTTTATATTCTTAAACATTACTAAAATTGCCACAACTTTAATTACTATTATTTATATTTATAGGACAATAATTTTTATAAGTATGTGAATGGGTATAAAAGTATAAAAATGTACTGGGTGCTTTAGACGTGAATGAATTATTTTATTAAAGTAGAAAAAGTAAATGTTTTAAGATTTTTATAGTAATAATGATATACGAGTATGTACAAGTATGTACATATTGGCATTTAATTTTTATAATTATTGCTACTTTATTGTATAATTAAATAATTACTACTATGATTTGTATGCCAATGATATATATTTTAACGCTTAAATTTAAATCGATCATAAATAGAAATCATAAATTTTACTCATATAAAAATCTTAAAATGTTGTTAATGAAGAAACAAATTGTTTAACATTAATTTGTGTTTGTTTTTTATTTGTTTTGTTTTGATTTCAATTTAAATTCAAACGTGTTTTTCTATGGGATTTTCTCAACTTTATGTGTCACGTTTGGCTCACATTTTTTCGATAAAACCGTTTAGTAATTTTCTTTAGTATCGCTTTGTTGTTTAAAATGATTGACATTTAAGTTTAAAGGATTAAAATGGCTTTTGTTTGTATTATGGGTTACATTTTTCTCTGTATAAAAATAACGGAGATATAACGAGTGATTTTTTTGCTATTATCTTTTTGGTAACACTAGTTTTGACAGCTCACGCACGTTTTGTATCTTGTGTCACTGTCAAACATCTTCAGTTTGGTCTATAATTTAATCATGAATCGTCTTACAAACGAACAACGCTTGCAAATTATTGAATTTTATTACCAAAATGCGTGCTCTGTTAAGAAAGTTCATCGCGCGCTTCTTCCATTTTATGGTCAGTTTAATCGACCTACTGAGGCTTCTATTCGGGCTATTGTAAAAAAATTTCGCACCAAATTTACATTGTTGGACATTAAACCACCAACACGCTTACGTAGAGTGTGAACTGAAGAAAATATCGCAGCCGTATCGGCCAGTGTTGGTGATGACCGTGAATTATCGATTCGGCGCCGTTCGCAGCAATTGGGCCTCTGTTACTCCACTACGTGGAAAATTTTGCGGAAGGATTTGGGTGTGAAGTCTTATAAGATACAGGTGGTGCAAGAATTGAAGCCAAACGACCTACCACAACGCCAAATTTTTGGTGAATGGGCTCTTGAAAAGTTAGACGAAGATCCACTTTTTTATCGAAGAAGTGTGTTCAGCGACGAGGCTCATTTCTGGTTGAATGGATACGTGAACAAGCAAAACTGCCGTATTTGGAGTGAAGAGCAGCCAGAAGCATTGCAAGAGCTACCAATGCATCCACAAAAAAAACCGTTTGGTGCGGATTATGGGCTGGCGGCATCATAGGGCCGTATTTCTTCAAAGATGATGCGAATCACAACGTTACTGTGAATGGTGAGCGCTACCGTGCGATGATAACAAACTTTTTTTTGCCCAAAATGGAAGAGCTTGACTTGCATGACATGTGGTTTCAACAAGACGGTGCCACATGCCACACAGCACGCGAAACAGTGGACCAATTGAGAGGCGAGTTCGGTGAACAGTTTATTTCATGTTTGGGACAAGTCAATTGGCCGCCCAGATCGTGCGATTTAACGCCTCTAGACTATTTTTTGTGGGGCTATGTTAAGACTAATGTCTATAGCGACAAGCCCGCTTCGATTGACGCACTGGAAGCCAACATTGCCAACATTATTCGTGAGATACCGGCCGAAATGTTGGAAAGAGTATGCCAATATTGGACTAAGCGGATGGACCATTTGAGGCGCAGCCGCGGCCAACATTTGCATGAAATAATCTTCAAACATTAAATTATATCGACCCAACTATCGATCCATTTTTCATGCATTTTTCTAAATTTTATGTGTTTTTTTTTTTAAATTTCCGATAGTTCTTATAAAATCACCCATTACAACGTTTTTGTGATTGTCTTGCGATAAAAGTTATTTTTAAAAAAATTTATAAAAGTAAAATGAATTTCATGCATTCCTAGTATGTTGTATTGTTTACATAAACAGCCAGTTTACTAATCTGGATAGCGTGCATGCGTTCGCAATCTATTAGGCCATATACACCTAAGCCAAATCTACTACTTTCGGGATTTCGAATCAAATCTAGTTGATTTTGACGAGATTACCTATACAAAATGAAAGCTAGATTGCGACTAGATTTTGATGAAATCTGGTGGTACCCTATTATATTCTATTTACACCAAAGCGAAATCTGCTCATTCGAGATTTCAAACCAAATCTAGTAGATTTTGAGAAGTTTTCCCATACATACTTTATGAGTAGATTTCGACGAAATCTCATGAAATCTACTCAGTACCAAGTGATGCATCTGTGATTTTGTTAAAAAAATACTTAAAAATACTACGCTGCAACAAAAATTACACTTTAATGTGGTGTATGCTGTCTCTGGGCAACAAAAATATACACTTTAATGTTGGCGTACTCCGTCTCTGAATAAATTATTTTTGTGAAAATGAAATCTTGCTAGATGTCAAAAATGATGGCGCGAATGATATGAATTTCGTTGTAGATTTTAATTCAAATCTACTAGATTTTGAGTTGGTGTTAATGTAGTATAAGCCAAATCTGCTACTTTCGGGATTTCTAATCAAATCTAGTTGATTTTGACGAGATTAGCTATATAAACTTAAATCTAGATTACGACTAGATTTTGATGAAATCTGGTGGTTCCCTATTACACAACTGTAATTTCGTTCAAAATAATACTTTAAAATACTACGCTGCAATAAAAAAAATTACACTTTTACCTGATAAATTCATTGTGATATAGTTATTGCTGTCAAATCCTTTACAAAAAATTATTTTATGAAAATGAAATCTTGCTAGATGTCAAAAAACGGAAGTGTAAACGGTTAAGATTTTGTTAAAGATTTTCACTCAAATCTAATAGATTTTGGGTAGATGTAAATGCAGCGTTGCAACTTTGAAATTTCAAAACGCACAAAAATTGCAGAAAATGCGCGTTATTTCAACAAAAACGTAACGAATTTTCAATTGTTTCCTCTCATTATTAGAAACCTAATTTGTATTTTAAGAGTGCAATATTTTTATATTAAAACCATGATAATGAAACAGCCTTTTAAGCGGCTATTATACAATCAAATTGGGTTTGATAGCACCGCCTGATGGCATGCCATCAAATTCGTTCAATAACTGGAATTCGTGTTTGTCAAACTCGGCCTCTAGTACGACTCTGTTAGTTTTATTAAGATAATGTTATCTGTACAATAATTATAACGATATTTGATCAAATTTATTATTAAGCAATATCATTTAATTATATTTACTGTTGACCGAAATCAGCTGTTACTGTTACTTCCTATTAGACAGGGACACAAAAATACAGCTGCTTACCGTCGTCAAAATTATATTGTAGGAGCATACATATATAACTATCGAAAGAATTTACGATTATCGGATCATTCAAAGTTGCAGAGTCGCACTACAAGCCTACAAATTCAATTAATAGCAATTCTATCAAACACAGTACACATTTTCGTAAGTGTATATAAAAGAATTTATTGAAATATATGAAAAATTTCAAGAATTATAACATATAAAAGATAAAGTTTACCATAATCAATATTTAATGCAAACCTTTTGGACAAACTTTATAATTTATTTAATAATTTGGTAATTTCTAAATTAACAAAACCGTAACGAAATCACGAGCCACAAAAAAAACGAACTTCACTGTTCAGAGACTGCATTTGTTACAATATTTGACAAACTTTGCTTGATCGTTTAACAGCAAAACACTCTCTAAAAGCAGCAAACATTGTACAACGAAATGTTTGTATTTCCTTCGACAATGTCTATACTATACAACAACAGGAATGTCTTACTTTGTGTACATAACATGCTACGTTTTTCACGCAAAATGAGACATAAAAATTTTGGACACTTGTTTAAACTTTTTTTCTTATATTAAAACAAAAAGTTGAGTTGAATTTAATTTTGTGCTACCGAAATTTAAAAAACGCACCGGCTACAGACTTTTTCGCACAAATAATTTTAAAAAGCTCCAAAAACGGTGCGAAACGCACCGAGTTGACAACGCTGTGTGAATGGCCTATAAGTGAAATAAAATTGGTTTCGGTTCGTTTAACTTTTTTCTATGCGAACGATGTGTGAAAACTCAATCATAATACTCGTACATAAGAATATGCAAGCGAATAGTAGTGAGATGGACAAACTCGAATTGATTCCAATGTGAGCGACTGGCTTTCTTTGGCATTCCTTTTCTTTCGAATTTGGTAAACTGGCTGTTGAATTCATTTTTGTGTGTGTAATTTTTGCTGTAATTATTTTCATTTGTTAATTTTTTTCATTGGAAAAAGCCATAAAATTGTTTATTCAAAATGCTGTTCATGACATTGAATTTGTAAAGATTTTAGAACCTTTGTGCTATAAGTTAAATGCCAAAAAAATAATCCTGCACTGGAAACTAAAGTAAAGTTTTGACTGTAAATGTAATCGGCAAACACAGTTGTCGCATACCTATAATGAGAACATTTGCAAATACGACTCTGCAATGCTTTTTGGTTATGCAAATTTGTTCAAGTGTTGCAAATTTTGGTTTTATATATGTTGTTGTTGTAGTCTTGCAGACTATAGTACATACGCTACGGTTGCAATATCTGCAAGGCTAGTTTGCAACGAAGAGTGATTTCCGCTATTGTTTTTATATACTGATTACAGATATATGCGTACATATATACATAATTACATATGCATTGTATATTATAAAAAGTTATTACTTATTGTGTAAATCATAAATAAATAAGTACCTATGTAGGAAAAAAGAAATACATTGTTTATAAAAATGATAACAGTTGTAAAAGGAAAAGTAATAAATAATCTTTTAAACAAATTGTAATAAAAACATAATATTTTTACTACCTACCTATTAATAATGACACTAAAAAAATTTTGTAAAAACAATCCTCCAAACAAAATATTAACAAAAATCAAGATATTCTATCAGCATTAAAAGTTTGGTTAAATAATAATAAAAATAATTTTGACAAGTCTTAAGGAAGTCATTTATGTCATAATATAACTGTAATGCCACATATCAATTTTAATGACACATTCTGATTTAATATGTCAATTTATATAAAATTTATATGAGGCCATATACAAAATTTTCTCCCCAAAACCTTAAAAAAACTAGATTTAAAAAAATGCGAAGTTAACTCTCGTCCACATATAATAAAGAACATAAGCTCATATTTAACTGGATTTATGTAAACCATTGGATTCAAATAAATGTATTTATGTAATATGTAGGTATGTACATACCCAGCTGGCCGTGTACTGCATGCGTCGTCGACAGCGAATGCAAGTCCTGTCGCATTTGCTGGACAACGCAATGACGACAACCCAGGCCAATTACTGACGACTTCTTCGAACAAATGACACAATTCATACGCGACAAAAAGAGTAATACTATCATCTATCTGTCGTTGACGGCAATTATAACGACAAGGTCATAAAAATTGACATCGACGACCAATTTAATGACAGTGTTATCAAAGTTATGACAGTATAATCAGAATCTTTCGTCATCATAATTGTTGGCATAAGCAACAAATCTGGAAAAGTCTTGAAGACATCGTCGACAGTAAATGTCGTCAATAGGTAGGCAGGTCGCTGGAGTCTCCAGTATGTCTTAGGTTCTCCAGCTCAGTTGGGTCCCAAATTTGTTCAATTGTATTTAATGCAGCCAATAACAACCTGGACAACTGGGTATGTTTGGAGGTATAACAACTAAATATTTATGTTAATATACATTAGTGTATTGTGTGTGCGTACGTGCTATTGCCTAAATATTGATACTCCATATTTCTTGATACGTAAAGGTTTAACATTACTTAAATACAAACATCCATCCATATGTATCTATACATACATATTAATTAATCTGTACAGGGTAGGTTTCAATATTTTGTGATAAAAATTTATTCATATTTGGAACAAAAATGGCTGGATACTCAAACAATAAAATGTATGTACGCACATACACATAAATACCAAAATTCTTTTTGTTTGTCATTATCAATACACGTTTTTAGAACTGATCGTTATCAATTGCCCGCAATTGTTGGTGGTTGTGTGTTACCTTTCAATCTTGTCTGCGCAATAAATAATAATTAACGACCGAAATAGTTATCGTACTCGACTATTTCATTTCAACATAATGAAACGTAAATACGTGGGAAGTTCTAGAATTTGTTTTGCTGATTTTTAGGATTCGCTACAATAATAAATTTAAAAGTTATTGTACACAATGAAAATGGATCATTACGGCAAAGGTGTACAATAGCTCTAAAAAATATTTATTGCTTTCTGAGCAATCAATTTGAAAATTATTGTATCAAATTTCTATACCTCTCATCCGATTTCATTTTTGAATAATTTTTTTACTAAATAAAATAATTATTTCGAGTATAGTAAACCTGTACAAAATTTTCTGTGAATTGGATAATATGATAACAGTCAAGTTGCTGCCAATAATAGTGATACCTATTTGTGTCCATTTAATCGCATAATATTTTTAGTTATAACTGTTCGCATTCCTGTCGAATATTCTCCTTAAAATCAGCGATTTTCGGTTGCTTTTTGGCATACACACGTGACTTCAAGTTGCCACGAAGATAGAATCCAGAACGAGAGATCACGCGGCCAGGAAATGCTTCCTTCACAAATTCCCTTGTGGCAGTTGCACCCTCTTGCTGAAACAACTTGTTCATCAAGCTCCGCTTATTCAATTCCGACAGATTCTGAAATTTATTTACATCCACATACTTATGTCCCGACGGCTTAGTCCGGTGATGAACCAACTTCACAGGGTGAATTATTCACGATTTTTCAGCAGCCGGCGTGGCTTCTAGACTCACACAGGTTACAACTTTTTTCCATAAGTTTGTAGCCATATAGACAAACCCTTGCTTAAGGGTTCGGACCATCTAGTCCCTCCTATATGCAATTCCCCTGCAGTCTGTGGAAGACAAGGCATAATGAATTCGTATGCCCAAACCCATTAAGAGCATCAGCCCTTAACCAACTAACCCGTCCAAACATCCCTCCTGGTTCCTTACATTACAGGTACATGTTGCAAGACAACAGCACCCGTAGTAAAAATTAATTGCCATTCTTTGCCTCAAAAAACTTTTTTCTATTAATATTCATATGTATGTACATATATACATAAGTAATTATTTGGTTAATTACTCACAACTCTTTCACCTGACCTCACATTGCATGCATTTTTAATTTTTATATGTTCCTTACAAAACATTATACTGTTAATTGTATTTAATTCTATCGAATTCGAATATTGTCCGACCAAATTTTATCGGAAAAGACCAACAATGGCAACGCTGGCTGTAAGTGTGCTGTCATAATTTATTGTGTGCTCTTTTAAACTTGATTGAGATGAGATGTTTACGGTTTAGTTATGACAAAGCAAAATACGCAGTTTAAAAAGTCATATGTAGTAGTTTATGACTAGATTTTTACACTGTCATAATATAAGTGATATGACAATACTTGAATCCCCCAAATTTATTTTACTTATTAGGGGTACTTGTAGGGGTTTCGCTGACATTCACTGTATTTGGCGTTTCGGCCACATTTAAGCCTTGCACATATTACGAGTACATTCTTTTGTACTTGAAGCGGTAGAAGAATAAATAAACACAAGTTTTAAATAGTTTATTTGTAGACTGTCCTCGAATATGTTTGAATAGAATTCATGTATGTATATGAAGGAAAATAACTTCACATGCATACATATATTATGTATATGTAAATAGTTTTGCGTTTTCTATGATTTTTCTTTGAGAAGTTTATTTAAGGATTAAATATGGGATTTTTGTTTACATATACAGTGCTGTTCCTACGCTAAGCAACTCACACTGTATTTTAGAAAAATGTTACTTTTCTCTCAAATAAGAAGACCTTAAGAACTCATTATAATACTTATTTATGACTTGTATGATAGCAAAAAAAAAAAATGTATAAAAAAATAACAACAAAAACCTTTTTGGATATTTCAATAACAAACAAAAACAAAACTAACTCTATGAGAGGCTGTGCCTATGCTAAGCAACAAATTTTCTTATTCTCTTTCCCTTAAATATAACGGTTCTTTTGCGATGCATTTGAGTTCATTAATTGCAAATTACTTAAATCAATGCAGTTTAGTCCTACTAAGACTTTCTTCGTCTTTAAACTATAAATTTTCAACATGAAGCGCGTTCAATACGATAATAGCTTCAAATCTTCCGTTATATCATTGTGGAAGGCAGGGCAAAGTCAAATTGATATAGCTAATAATTTAAAAATTAACAAATCAATGGTTTCACGGTGGATTCAAAATTATAAAACGATAGGCACTGTCGTAAAACCCAATACAGGCGCACCTCCATGTAAAATTTCCGACCGTGACGACAGACAAATTAAAATATTAATAAAAAAAAAACCATTTATAACTTCAAAAGAGGTAATGAAATCACTTAATTTGAATGTGGATTCCAGCACAGTCAGAAAACATATCATCAAGCTGGGCTTAAAAAGTTATAGGGCTGTCAAAAAACCAATGCTGACAAAAAAACTCATGAAAAAACGGTAAGTGAATTTTAATTTACTTTAACAACAAATTCTATAGGACTTTTGTAATTTTTAGTCTTGAATTTGCAAAGCAACACATTAATTGGACTATCACAAAGTGGAACAGTGTGCTCTTTAGCGATGAAGTCAAAGTAAACCTCTTCAATTCAGACGGCATATGCACTGTGCGGCATATGAAAGGAAATCGGCTCGATCCACGCTATTGTAAGCAAACAATGAAACATGGAGGGGGAAACATTATGGTGTGGGCATGTTTCTCTGGCAAACGCCTTGGTCCTGTGCACAAAATAAACGATAAAATGGATCGATTCGTGTATAAGGACATCTTAGAAACGAAAATGCTCCCATATGCAGAATGGAATATGCCACTTCGATGGGTGTTTCAACATGATAACGACCCGAAACACACATCGAAGTTGGTCAAGGAATGGTTTCAGACGAAAAGGATTCAAGTGCTTGATTGGCCGGCACAATCACCCGACTTGAATCCTATCGAAAATTTGTTCGCCATTGTGAAACGACGCCTCGGATCGAGTCGATTTACAAATAAAGAAAATTTGTTAAACGGTTTTCAAAATGAATGGAAAAACATCCCCAAAAGCACATTGCAAAATTTAATTGCCTCAATGCCCAAGAGATGTGCTGCAGTCATAAAAAACAAAGGGTCATATACGAAATATTAATAAGTTGCTTAGCGTAGGCACAGCCTCTCATAGAGTTAGTTTTGTTTTTGTTCGTTATTGAAATATCAAAAAAGGTTTTTGTTGTTATTTTTTTATAAACTGTTTTGTTATCATATAAGTGATAAATATATATTAAAATGAGTTCGTAAGGTCTTCTTATTTGAGAGAAAAATAACATTTTTGTAAAATACAGTGTGAGTTGCTTAGCGTAGGAACAGCACTGTATATGTAAAGAAATAACTGTTTGCATGTCAAACAAGTCAACAGCCTTTAATATTAGTTTTCCTAACGGATAAGTTCTTTATTCTCTCTAAAATACATATACATACATACATATGTATCCACGCATGTATGTATGTATATCAGTTCCGATATTTGTATCTATTTAACGCGTTTATAAAAAGATACACAAAATACTTAAACAAACTTTTGTAAATATTTTAAAATCACTAGATAAAACAATATTAGCAATTTTATGGCCCTATAATTAAATTAGTATCATAAAATTAATATTATTCACATATTGTTTATGGCCGAAATAAATAAAAAGTAATTGTGTTGTTAATTTAAATTAAATTATAAAATGTATTTATTTTATATGGGCATTTAAGAAAAGGCTGATTTATTTGGTAGAGGGTTGTAGGTTTTACTAATAATATGGCCTGCAAATAGGCAGGTGCATAGAAAAATGCATTTGGGGGTTTTTTTTTTTTGGAAAGACAGTGATGAGGTTTTAGCCGAAAAAAAAACCGCGTGCAAAATTAATATCAAGTGCTTAGTACTTAACATTCAAGTGCTTGTTACTTTAGATTCTAAAGTGGCCTTTAAATAGAAGTGTGATCAAAATCTGTTTTCGGTTTTTCTCTATCACGTAGGGATTTTTGCGAGCCTAAAAATTTGCCTACTACTATAATGTACATATTTCGCCATACCTGGAGTGTGGCTTTACCCAACTCAATAAAGCCCAGTTCAGACTATTATACTGTGTAATAATACTTGTCAAAAATTCAAATAATACGTGCAAGTCTGATAGTCTGAATGTAATCCGTCATACATACGAAAAATAATACGATAAAAATTTGACATCCCATACGACTTTTTTATTTTTTGAAACTTTTCAAAACGATAATACTTTTCATTGGATCAGGGTTGTGTTTTTTAGGAAACCAGCTGTAAAAAACTTTACTAGCCGACTATTTATTAGCCGATGCCGTGCCGTCACCGATAGTATTTTTTGTCGTTATAAGAAAGCTCGAAATTTGAGATTTAGCTGTCGTATATAAATGTATTTTGCTCATGCTATATGTAGAACATAAAATATTTTGGTGCTTTTAAATTTGGATCTGTTTTACATAATTATTATATTAGCTGCTAAAGATTTTCAAACGCCGGCACGTCTACCACCTACGACGAAGAGCTCACCTGCCGCCGTATAAACTTTTATGTTGGCACATCTCTCTGCTGAATAAATAAAACAATATGAACAGCTGTTTTCTTTTCTACTCAAATTTTTTGGTTTATATCAAGTGTGATGGTGTGAATGCAAAATCTAATTTACGTTAGACTTTTAGACAGTCGCAAGAAATGTGTTTAGACTTTTATTTCACAAAATCGAATGAAAGTATTTATACTTGCATAATAGTCTGATCGGGGCCTAAGTAAAATACAGTTGGATGCTGACCAATTATTTTTAAAACCTTATTTCATAGTTATCATGCATGTTCCAGAAAAATTGTTAAATGAAAGTAAGATGCGATTTGCCAAGTACACTTTTTATTTTTGAGGTTCTGCAAATCAGTGGGTTGAGAATTTTGTTTCCTCATTCGAAATAAATTTCGAAACTAGAGTTTGAAGAAATTTAAATTGAACTAATACTAACATGAATTATTTTTGTAATTTTATAATTTGAAGCGGACTGTTGGATGTTTGTGAATTTGGTGGATTTTTTCTTGGAAGGAAACGTAAATTCAAGCCTTTTTTTTAGTGAAAGTGTGTTAAAAGGGTATTAATTAATCGAGACAGAAAAATAAGAAATGTTAGAAATATCACACTGCATAGAAAACATGGTCTGAAAAATAATTTGTAAGTCGTATTTATATCGGCGAACTGGCTGTAAATATATTAATTATTAATAATAATTAAATTTTAACCAATAAAAATTATAAATAGTTTGTTTTCTATGTTTCCCAGCTATCTATATGTCGACATTTCATAGGAACTACCCTAATCTACCACCTACGACGTTGGAAATTTTTGAAAGATATTCTCAAACATTTACCTTTATATCCCAACAATATAAATAAATTGTTGAGAATTTAAAAGAAAAATGCTCTAATAATACCTGTCAAAACACAAAAAACAAGCTTTTTCATTTATACACGTCTCTATCATTTCTTTACTTTCAAAAAGCAAATCGTAGCAACCAACGGTTGTTCATTTGTTTGAAAGGTGTAAAGAAATGATAGAGACGTGTATAAATGAAAAAGCTTGTTTTTTGTGTTTTGACAGGTATTATTAGAGCATCTTTCTTTTAAATTCTCAACAATTTATTTATATTGTTGGGATATAAAGTTAAATGTCTGAGAATATCTTTCAAAAATTTCCAAAGTCTACTGATGATTAGGGTAGTTCCTATAAAATGTCTACATATAGATAGCTGGGAAACATAGAAAACAAGCTATTTATAATTTTTATTGGTATAAATGGTAGAAGCTAAAAATAGCGAATAAAAAACTTAATTGTTTGAATTAAATTTTAAGTTAACTTGTATAAAATATAATAAAATATACATGCATACGTCTTTAGCAAGTTAAACAATTCATTAACATTATTATTTTTCAAAACTTATCATTAAAGGAAACTTTATCGAAGCCGAACATTGTACATCGCCGAATTTAGATGATTTCTCTGATTTAATGGATCCAAGCGGTAGGATTTTTATGCATTAACTTGTTTGTATGCATGAATGAATGCTAAAAATAATAATATATTTTATTTCTTTCTTCTTTGTTACGTTGTTGTTTATGCATGAATGCAAGTTGTTATCATTTTATTAAAAAAAAAAAATTTACGCAAAATTGCAAGTGGTGTAAAATTGGTATAACTTAATATTTTGGTTTTTTTTAAATCGTAGTTTTTTTTCAAGACGTGCCTTTAATAATGTTTTTTTCTTTAATTCCTTCTTTGTTTAAAATGTGTAAGTTAAGCATAATAAAATTTACATGCAAGGCAGCTTGTTATACTCGTATGGTTTTTTTTCATTTTTTTTTTCATTTTTTTCGTTTCTTTTCTGATGAAGAATGAATGGTATTTCTCGCAACCATTTTTCTTTTTTCAAAAATCAGAGATTATTGTACGTGTATTGTTTTGTAAATGCTTTTTCGAGCCATCAATTCAGCCATCACAAAAGCAACATCGCCTCTTTTATGTGCATATGTACTCGTACCTATATGACTTTTGAAAATCATTAAAATAAACCGGTATGAGTTAAAGGGGCTTAGACATAACTTAAGCCAATAATTCCAACCAACCAGCATATGACTTGCTCTGTAGATTCGTTTGAGTGTCGTCTGTAGATTGGTTGAGTCATTTGGGTTTATGTCTGCTAGAAAGTATTAATTTTCCGTTGGCTGGCATAAATATAAGAATTACTGTCACGCAATCATATAAAATGTACATTCAGTCATACATATAAAATTTTTATTGTTTTTTTTTTTTTGTTTTATGATTTTGTTGAATTTCGATTTAATACAAGTTTGTGGCATGTACTACACATACATATGCATGTAGGTATGTGTGTTAATTAAGGATAATTTCTATATTCAACATTATGCATAATATTTTTTATCTTATAAAAGCATAAATAACAAAAACTAATATTTTAAACAAAAATTATTGTTAATATATTTGATAGAGGTTCACTTACGATCTGCAGGCACCGACATAAGAAAATCTTTCGATTCAACAAAATTAAGTGCCTATACACAGGCGGTTCGGAAACTTCTTAGCCTATCAATGAAAGAGAACAGTTAGTTTTTCAAAAATATTTTTATTTTTCAATATAATCTCCTGAAACTTCAATACACTTAGTCCAACGCTTTTCTAGCAATTCTATCCCTTGATTAAAATAGTTTTCCTCAAAGTCTTCAAAATAGTGGTTTACAACTGTAAATGCATCTTCATTTGAGGTAAAACGCTTGCCAGCAAGGATTTTTTTGTAGATTTGGGAACAGGTAAAAGTCACTGGGAGCTAAATCAGGAGAATAAGGTGGGTGGTCAAGCAACTGGTACTTTAATTCGTTGATTTTAGCCATTGTTAAAACACTCTTGTGCGCTGATGCGTTCTCTTGATGCTAAATTATTTTTTTGTGTTGTAAGCCTGGACGTTTTCTCGAATTTGTACATTTAATTGATCCAAAAAGTTGCAATAGTACTCTGAATTTATTGTATTACCCTTTTGCAGATAGTCAATCAATAAAATACCTTTGAAGTCTCAAAAAACCGTTGCCATAACCTTACCAATCGACTGAATTATTATTTGCCTTCTTTGGGGCACTTCCTCCAGCTTCAGTCCATTGTTTGGATTGTTCTTTTGTCTCTGGAGTATATTGGTTGATCCATGTCTCATCATCAGTTATGAAACGACGCTTAAAATACATTTTATTTCGCTTAAAACGATCCAAACAAGCTTGAGAAATGTTCATTCTTATGCGTTTTTGGTCGACTGTTAACAAATGCGGCACTCATCTTGCAAAAAGCTTTTTCATCTGTAGTTCTTCATGCAAAATTAAATGGGTTCGATCATTTGAAATGCCTATGATATTAGCTATTTCACGCACTTTTATTCTTCGATCATTTAATACCATATCATGCACTTTGGCTACAATTTCTGTTGTTGTTGCTGTTTTTGGAAGTCCACTATGTGGTTCATCTTCAATGCTTGTACGACCACGTTTAAATTCAGCAACCCAATTTTTTCAGAAACCCTTCAATAATTTCCCAGAACCGGCTATTCTCTTTTTTAATATATCCATTCAAATGAAAATGTGCCTCGTCGCTCATTATCATTTTTTCATGAAATTGATTTTATTAAAATGTTTTAACGATTAAAACGCGTTGGTTTATCGAATATTTTTCCTTAATAAATTTACCACGTGTCTACTTCAAGACTGCCAAATATCAACTGTCAAGACTAATCTGAATGGCGGCAATAAAGTATAGATGGAAAATTTTCTAACAACTGTTGATTCGTATAAAGATTTACAAGGGTGCCATAAATGCAATATAATAAAGCAGAAGGCGGAAAGTCATTGTGAAACATTTTCGGTAGCATTATTACTAAAAAAATTCTCCTTTTTCTTTCTCTGGTATGTTACCCCATTGTCATTTATACAGATTTATACCTATTGATACATAAATATATTTTAACGATTTAATGCATATTTAGCAACTTCGTACTTATACTATCTAAATCTATCGCATTCATGTGCCCATTCAAAGCAAAATTATACTTGTATGAAAAGAACCTTAAATCGAATCAAATGATTTTATGATGTAATTTGCAGCTAATATTTACGATTTAACAGCATCTTAGGATGCCACAAAATGCCAAATAATGTTATGGTTATATTGTCGCTTTGGTGACGCTCATGAAAATAAAACTTTTGCAAAAGAATTTATAGTCATAAGGTTTTTCTATCATATTTCCTTACTTGCTGTTATAAAATATTTTGCCAAAAACTCGGAAGTCTTAGAAATTTAATAACTTTAAGTTGGTCGTTCTGTTCGTTTGCATTTAACATAAACCACATATTGTAACCTTTTATGTATGTATGTGTGTATGTAGATCTGGTCAAGTTGCTATCTAACACTTTACTCATGGCAAGTGAACTTGTGTACGAATTCCAAAGAGATTTAAATAAACCAGCAAAACTAAATCTGTCTTCAAATCAACCAACAAACTTTTATCAGTTTGTACATACATACATGCATACATGTACTCCGTACACATGAATTGCGCGCACATACGTAGTTACTATGTATATATTTTGAGCAACAATATTTTTTCACTTCAGCTTCTAGCAACAATAATCAGAACAACAAATTCTCTGGAGTGTGATAAAAGAAATTACATCTCCATTTATTTGTACCGTCTTTTCAGCACTGGTGTTTTTCTTTCTCTCTTTTTAGTTTTCCTTGTTTTAACAGTGTTGCCGGAGGATGGAACTATCAAAACATACTCTTAACCGCCAATTTATGTAAAATAAAAGTTTTCTCACTAAAAGTATTTCGTTTAAAAACGGCCTTTACATATTTTTGTGCCTAAATATTTTGTTTTTGATGTTAATCCCATAAATCAGCTGGGTTTTGTTCACGAAAATAAATTACGAATTTCAGAAAAAAAAAAAATATTGTGAAAACATTTTAAAAAACGTACATACATATACATATACAGGGTAGCGCAGAACTGACTACCTTTATGGTTTGAAAATTTGAACGTAATATACATATTTTTTGTTGAAGAACCTATTTTTTGGTACAGAGGTTAAGCAAAACAAAAAAGAATTTTTTTTATTATATTTTTCGTTTTTATATTTTTTCTCCGCGTTTTGTGCTCGTATTCATGAGCAAAGAATTTAGTAACCTTTGAAGCAGAACTGCCCAAGCCCTATGCGCTTGGTGCTCATTGGTTTTTGTAAAAACACTTAGCTATAGGCTGTGCGCATTATTTGTGTGTACAGACACAAGTGTAAAGTAACAACACTTTTGCATGCTGTGCTGGTAAACATTGACGATAGCGATTTTGTTTTTACAACAGCGTTTTTCTTTTTACAACAAAAAATAAAATTAGTTTTTCCTTAATTGTGTTGGTGTTTGCTCTTCCATATAGAAGTATTTGTAAGTGGACGAAAGCAATAGTTCACTTTTACTGTCAAAAATCTGATTTTATTCAGACGTTACTTTTTTCATCTCTGTGTACTTTGTGGTAAGAGCTCAATACCTGACTTTTCAAAAATTCAAGCGTATAACTACGAATGTATATGTCTGGCCACCACGGATTTAGTATTAAGGTTTGTATACTTATTGCTAGTTCGTATTTTGAATGTTCAATAAATAGATGAAACGCTTCAAATATAATACAAATTTTTTTAGTCCTAATTATTGTTTGCTACAATTGATGTTCGTGCCATACGACCAATTTTGTAAAACTATGCAATTAATATCAATCTGTTTGATATACGCTTATAAAGAATTATTCGTTTGTGCTCTGAAAAAAAAAAACGCTTCGTTATGGTAATGAAACCGTTTCGCTCATCATTTCTTCGTTATTATGAAAGCTTAATTAATGGGATGAAAATTTTGTTTGGCAGTACTTTGTTATTTTTTTAAAGTTTCATTAATGTTACGAAAATTCTTTCATTCGTGTTATAAAAAACTTTTGCATGAACCAGTAAGAATTTGCTTATATCGATTAAGCAGTGTAGTTAGTATAATGAAAATGTTTCATATATAGTAATGTAAGACTTTCGTAACGGTTATCAAACAATGTGGTTAAAATAATGGTCATATTTCCTTATATTGTATAAATGTAAGAGTTTCTTGACTGATCTGGTAGAGTGCTCGACCAACAGTTTTGAGATCGCAGACTCTGGATGTTACTGCAGATAAGCAAAATAGAGTCATAGTTTTTAGATTTGTTAATTGGATTTGTATTCAAACGATGAATTTCTTCATGCTTGCAATTAAAATTTTTTTTTCAAAAACGAACAAATTTTATTCTATATACGATTCTTATTTCTATAATGAAACTATATTCATAATCTGAAAGAAACTTTACGTTAGCCCAAAAACAACGACAAACTCGTAACAGTAATGCAAAAATTTGTTATATCCATGAAAGTTTTTCTATCAGTGTGTTCTCTGCTGTTTTTATTTTTTAGCTTTTGAAATATCATTTATTCTACTTGCAAAAAATTCTATATCAACATTTAGTAGAATTTTTAAAAGCTTTTACTTTTTGGCAATAAAAAAATGCTAAAATGGCATCACTGCTGCTTAAAAAGCATTCCAATAAACACAAAATTTTGTGGCAAATACTCGTATGTTGAAACTTAAGTTCAACAGCAAAGTTCACGCTTTCTGTCTGCCAGACAAATGTTTCCCAGGATATTTATACAGCATACTTGTAAACAGGATTGTGACAAACATTAACAAGCTTATGTATACATTTATATATTTACATGCCATGAACATCTTTATTTTGATTTTGACTTCTAAAACGATTTGTTAGCCCTTGTCTTTATGGGGTGATAATTGCTCAGCAGTAACTTAATATGTAAGTGTTTTTTTTATCTTAAGTTATTTGTTTTTGTTCTTAAGGATATTTTGTGGCAAGATTATGTTGGCATGATTGTCATCACAAGTGTCAACACATACAACAAGGGCGTGCAAATGTGAATTATCTCTGAGGACATTGTGTTTTTGTAATGTGTTTTTGGTAAAGGTAATTTCATTTCATTTCCTATAATTGCTCTACGGGGTTGTGGCTAAGCAAAGATGTTTTAAATTATTCAGGTTTCTTTAGTTTACTCTGATTCTATGTTATTTAAATGTCCCTGGGGTTGGTTTGCTTGCTATCTGACAAACATACTAAAGAGAAATAAATAATACTGCCACAGTTTATTTTCATCACATCTGGTCAGTTTTTATTTCGCTGTGGTATTTTTTTAAAGTAATATGCAAAGTAAAATATACATTTTTTGAAACAGAAAACGCAATTAACTTATGCAAAATGC
This sequence comes from Thecocarcelia acutangulata, assembly GCA_914767995.1. Classification (NCBI taxonomy): domain Eukaryota; kingdom Metazoa; phylum Arthropoda; class Insecta; order Diptera; family Tachinidae; genus Thecocarcelia; species Thecocarcelia acutangulata. The sequence goes on from OU612097.1 coordinate 115,263,572, forward strand.
TAAAGCAGCTAAACATCACTTTCACAGACTTTACTTTGCAAAGTAAACTTTCCGCGATAAGGGTTTTATTTTTGGGCAAAAACTCACGCACAAGCACCGATGTGAGAGCTGGTGCGCTATTATGGTGTAAAATCCATGATTGTTTTTTCCACATAACTTCAAGATAGTGTTCTTTATTGACTGTACAACCTTGTGGCAAGAATTCATGATCACTACGTCATTGCAGTAAAAGAAAACAGTGAGCAAAACCTTCACATTTTACCGAACTTGACGTGCTTTTTTCGGTCTTGGCTCATCCATTAGGATGATTGGGCTTTCGTTTCAATGTCATAGCCATACACCCATGATTAGTTCCCAGTTATGATCATTTTGAGGATCTGGATCGTCGTTGACGATGTTCAACAGCTCCTGAGCGATGTCCATGCGACGTTGTTTTTGCACAAAATTTAGCAATTTCAGAACAATCTTCGCTGCCGCACGTTTCATGCTTAAAACATCCATAAACCTTGCTTCGCACGAGCCGCAAAATATGCCAACATCATCAGCAACCTCTCTGATAGTGATTCGACGATTATCCAAAATCACTTTCTTCGCTGCTTCAGTGATTTCTTCGGTTGTTGATGTGCTCGGCCGAGCATCATCATTGACATCTTCTCGTCCTTCCTTAAACCGGTTAAACCACAATTGAACTTGTGTTCTACTCATAGTAGACTCGCCAGACGCCACAGTCAATATTTCAAATGTCCTTGCGCATTTAATTTCATTTCTTACACAAAACTTAATACAGTTTTTCGATCCATTTTTTCGAATAGTAAAAAACTGAAGAGCACTCAAAAACACGGCCAACCTTTTTATCTGTCAAAACCAAACTGACAATCCAAAATAGCTGATATTGCCAACACATATAACAGACATGTGTACCAACATAACAGAAAAAAAATGCGAAAATCAAACGTAGTTCACGAAATTTGAAAATAACTGTTATTTTTTGATCATATATTGTTTTGGTATAAATGTTGATTAATCGAATGCTCTTGATAATCCTGGAATGAAAACACAGTGTGATGTTGGTTGGGCTGAACACATATTTCATATCTCCAAAGAAGCATTTAAGTGTTTCGATTTTTGTAACGGTGTAAGGCGTACTTCACTCCATCCGATCTTATTACTATTTATACCACCTATATCCGAAAGAAAATGAAATACAACTCTCATGTTTGGGCAGGTGCTTCAAAGTCAATTTTGGGGTTACTCGACAGTGTACAACAGAGACCGAAGAAGCTTATCGGTGACAGTAGGGCATCCAACTCTATTGACTCACTGGAGCATCGCCGCAGTGTGGGATGTGTTACTACTTTTTGCCGTTACTAACATAGATTTTGTTCTAACGAGATTAGCAATATTGTGCAACATTCAGGTCGGTTGCCCAGCGAATAGGAAACACATCACAAATAGATTTCGTTGTTCGTCTGTGGAACAAGTTGCTTGGAGACGTGTTTCCTGTTACTTATAATGTTTGCATGTTCAAATAAAATGTCCCCGAAAAACCTTCCTCCTTTATTTCTCCTCATAACCTATTTGCCTTGTTCCATTACAATGTATTGCATGTGTAGAGGTCATCCTCTGAGTACTGGTCCAAGAGAAAAAAAGCCGTGCAGGCCATTTGTTCGATGTGTTGTTCCATAAATAACGCTCTCCTATGCACTTTATGATTCAATAAACAAATAACGATCAAAAGGCTAAAAACTGTATTTCTATTTAAATCTCATGCTCTATTAATTTTGGGACACCCTTTACAAGCTGCACAACATTTTATCAAAACTTTGTTTTAAATAGTATCAAAGACATTGGACACTAAGTGAAACATTTTTACGAAAGTGAACTCAAATTAAGATTTCTATTTAAGAAAGAAAAAACTAATGGATCTGAACATTAAAACCAAGAAGATTGTAATTTATGCAAAGATTTATGCGTAAATATGTACATAGTTAGATATTCTACCAAAAATTAGAATTAAGTTTTCTTGAACATTTTTCATTAAATCTTCTAAAACACATGCAGGCTATTTAAACTAATCCTTTCTTTGTACACATGTTCAAAACAGACAGGTAATCTACTTATTTTGTTAAGTTAAATTTATTAAAAATTATAATCTTATTCCAGCAAATATTATTTTAACAAACAAAAAGTTGCATTGTAAATTTTCGAGACTTTTTTTGCTAAACAATTTTACGATACGTGATCCAGAACTTTGTGCACGAAAATGACTTTTCACTTTTTTATTATACAAAACTAAACTAAAGTCAAATAAACAATTCAAGAATAAGTATATCTAAATAAATGTAGATACAAATGACTGCTTGTGTATTTTCATAAATATATTTAATTGCCTTATCACTATAAAACAACGCCTAACCCCAAGATAAATAAATCCAGTCAAATAAAAAAGCACAAAAGTCTCCAAGAAAAAAAATTTAGAAACTTTTTGTGGAAAATAACAAAGCCTTAAAAAAGATATACTTACATACAAATGTACATAGTATGTATGTATTATATACATATGTGTATATCAAACACGAATATCAGAAATGTATATACAGTGCAAACTCGATATTCATGACTAATTAAAAACTAGACTTGTCGTGACAATTTATTGAAAAACTTCGTATTATTATACTGATAGAAAAACTTTCGTAGATATAACGTTTTTTTTTTTTTTTTTTTTTTTTTTTTTTTTTTTTTTTTTTTTTTTTTTTTTTTTTGAACTTGGACCTGTACTCAGGGGATGACCCCTACAAATGCAGTGCATTGTACCAGAACTAGGAAAATTGGTTGTGAGGATTGGGAAAGAGGGAGTAGTGTTTGTGAACATTTGACTTGAATCTTCCAACGTTATAATAGACAGGAAACACGTCTGCAGGCAACATGTTCCACAGACGAAGCGTACGGCCAAAAAACGAATTCTCTCTGTAATGCGTAGTACGATTACTCGGACAATCAACCACAAATGGATGAGCTCTGGACGATGAGCGCGTGCTACGTAAAAATGTGCGCGTTTCGGGAACAAGATCCCTGATCTCGTCAGAGCAAAATCCATTGTAGTAACGATAGAACAGAGGGTATATTCCGTTTATAATTTCTACAATTTTCATTTCCGATCCTAAAAAGTATACATATTCAGAATCAGCATTGAGAGAAAATTCGATTAAGCGATGTCCGTCTATCTGTCATTGAAATATCATTCCTGAGAGAACCATTAGATTTAGAACCTTTCACCATTCTATTACTCAATCGATTCATGGCTTTCCAATTGAAATTCGGTAAAATCGGTTCACATAAGTATTTATATAGTAGCTGAGATATATCCAAAATTGCAAAAGAAAAATCAATTTTTTGCAATTTTGTATGAAAATTTTTAAAGCAAAAAATTGTTTCTTTTGCTTCGAACTTGGCACAATTATTTGGCATGGCGATTAAAAGGCCATATCCGGCTATATACATATATCTGAGATATAGCCTACACCGATTTTTCCATGAAAATGTGGCGTAAGACAATTTAAACAATAATTTCTGCTTAAAAGCAGTTCTGATAATAAAACACAGTTATTTAAGTATGGGAAATGAAAATTTTACTATCGGTCCACATATACCCGAGATATATGCTAAGCCGATTTTCTATGAAAATGTCGCATAAGCGAACTTAATCATATATATATATTTTTTTTGCTTAAAAGCAACTCTGGTAATTCAAGGAGGTTACTAAAATACAGAAAATGAAAATCTCCAATATCGGTCCATATATACCCGAGATATAGTCTAAAACGATTTTTCAATGCAAATATGGCGTAAGACAATTTAAACAACGTTTTTTGCTTAAAATCAGTTCTCGTACTCAAAGAAGGTTTTCAAAATATAGAAATTGAAAATTTTACTATCGATCTACATATACCCAAGATATAGGCTAAATCGATTTTCCCTGAAAATATCACATAAGCGAACTTAAACATGTATGTTAGTGTTTGCCACTAACATTAAGTATATTACCGATATCGTACCGCGTTAACACCGTACCACACAGTAGCTTTGAGTGGATGTAACGGCTTGCCGTGCATCTCACGCGGACTTTTAGTGCCCCAGAAATTACGATTTTGTTTATTGACGCAACCGTTTAAATGAAAACGTGCAAAAGCTATGGCATCTTACGATAGGGTGGTTAATTTTTCTCAGACCTGTGTCTGCTAAGATTTTCTTTAAAATAAATATTAATTAAAAAAAAAGAGGAAAAAACAATTATATAGTGATGGAATGAAAACTTTTCTTCTGACTTTTGTATATTTGTTGTCATCATTGCTCTTTTTTGTTGTTGTTGTCTTTTAATAATTTAGAAACTGTTAAAAGGTTCAACAAATTCCAAATATTTGTATAAGTATATTTAAGGTAGAAAAACACAGCCAGATCCCCAAGCATGCAATCGCACAAGTCGACAACATGCTCATTTATTACAACAACCTCATAACTCAAAAAGAAATAGTTTCGAGTTCACAATGTAGAATTGTTAAGATAGTATATATGTTGTGCCATATAGTATATATGTTAATTGTATATATGTTGTGCCAACAAATCATTCAATTGGCTTTTACACAGTCTCACTGACTGACCTGGAGCTGGATTACGCATCGATGAATTTTTTACCAGTGAACACTGAAAGTTCACTTCTTATGAAAAATTGTTTCCGTAAAAATCAATGAATTTTATTTTGCTGAATGTATTGGTTCAAGCTGAATAATAAGCTGAATTATCATATCTATTTTATAACACAAAAGTTGTCTAACAGCCATGTTCTGAGAAACGCACGATCTGAAACCGCAAAGCGTTCTGAAAAACGCTTAATTCATTATTAGGTGTTCTAAGGAACGTGCGTTTTACCGGCTTTTCGGAGTTGCTTACAAAAATATATATATTTTACATATGTATGTATGTAGTAGTTATATAAAACGAAAACAAATTGACAACAAACAGAGACATTTTTTTTTTTTAATTTAATATCTTTGAATGAAAATGGGTGAAATTTTTCTAAGTTTGTATTGAAATAGAAAGAAAATATATCATATTATAATTGTGAATAACTTGATTTTCTTTTGCAAGTTTAATTTAAGTAAATTCAATCAGTTCACTTCAATGAACAGATGCGAATAGAAGTGGCCAATTTTAAGCGATATGAGTTTACCAGACCACCTATTAGGCGATTTCAAATCGCAAAACCATGCTTCTTGCAGTATACGTTTGTCAAAACATCTATTTCAAATCGAAAACGCTAAATTTAAGCGATTTGCGTTTCTCAGAACAAGCCTGTAAGAAAAATGTTAATTTACACATTTTTTATTATTTTTTTCAATTTTAAAATAATTTAACAAAATACCAAAATTATTTCTCAAGTGTTCACTATAACTGTCAAAATTATTCATTCTCACTATTGTGAACACAAAAATCAAAAGTGAGCACTGAAATTTGGCCCCTGGCAGGTATTAAAAAATGTTTCTAAGACGTCTATAGAAATTAATTTATTTTTACTGTGTTTTCCTCCAAAAAAAAACTTTTTGAGTTATGACATTGCTCAAATAAAGGAGCAATATATATACCAGAGATCTGCAATCGTTACCTTTTAATGATCTCAGTACATCCGTCTTAAATCGAGTTGCGGGGTGATTGGCCACTGCATATTTTTTTCACAAGCATGTTTTCTACTCGTTTGAGCTTGCGCCTGCTAACTGCAGTATATAAAATACCTAATCAAGTTTGTAGAAACATGATTTGGTTACTCAATTATTTTTTCCACATTCGGCAATCGAACTCGTACTTCTTTTTAGCAACAAAAATAATATTTGTATGTAAGAATTTGCAGTCACACATTTTCCTTACCCATGAGAGTGCGTATACGTTCAGTTTTATGTATTTACTCACTCACACTCGATAAACGTATTTGTACTAAAACATCATGTTTTAGCAATCGTATTGTGAAGAAAATATATACACATATTTTATTTGAACATATTTAGAACAAAACCGGTAGATATAATCGGCCTTATGTATAATCAAAATCCGTGTGCTAACTAACTAGCTGCTAAGTTTTTTGTGTCTAAATTCCCATAAGGGAAAGATAGCAACTAGTTAATTAGCACAAGGTTTTTTATTATACATAAGACCGAATAACTTTTACTTTAAAAAAAAAAAAAAAATTTTATGCAGCACATCTTCATCAAACTTCTTTTATATTATCTTCCTTCACTTCATTTTCCTTCATTTATAATAGTTTTTATTTCTTGGTTTTAATCCATAAACACAATAAATGCGCAGTTACACATACATATAACCAGTTGTGAAAAAGTTTTGTTTGAATTGAATTTTCGTTTCAAATTTCTCAGCAAAAACAATCTTAAAATCATCTTTCAGTATGCTACTTTCAAAATCGTCAACATGGTTATAAATTATTAAATCTGGCAGCCGCGTTTTCACTTAATGTTAAATAAAAGGTGACGCATATACACAACAAAAGAATTTGTCGAGAGTGTTGTTGTTACAAGTTGATTTTGTGAGGACGTCATATAAGTATTATTAAGAAAACTAATTATTACAAACGAAAATAGTAACAACAATACTCTTTTTTGTGCGGTCTACTCTTAAAAAATACACAAGATACTAAAGCGATTTTATACATTTTTGATGTATCAAACGTTCGCAAACGAACGACAGGTATAAATACCACCGCATCAATTTTTAAGAGTGTTTAAAATACTCGGATATGAAAATGATTGGATAAACAACCGGTGTACTTATGGTTGCGGTGCACCGGTGCAGATCTCTGATATATACCACGATTATATGTCTAATTAAACGTGTAAAAACAAATACATAGTATGAAAATAAGACATAAGATAAGATCCTAAACAAAAAACTAATGCACATGAACAGTTTCCACATTTTTTTCTATAGTTGTATGAAAAATAACAACAAATTAAATTTATTTCTTTTACAGCAACAAGTTTTTCTTCTAGATTATTTTATCTGGTTTTTACAATTTGTAATGCAAAGGAAAATATTTGTTTTTTATTTAGTTTAATAATATGGAATGTTTAAACAACCACGAACAACTTTATGATGCATTGAAATTGGAGCAAAAAAACTGAATCTAAAAAATAATAATGGCCAAAACTGAACTGGATACAATGGAAATGTGTTCTTGGAAATCTTTAGCTCAAACTTAAATACACATGCGAATTTAGAAATCAAATAAAATAGAAGTATTAAGATAAGGCAAGATATATAATAAAAACCAATTTTTATATGCTCGGGGTAATAATTTACTCCACTTGATTTATTATTGGTTGGCAAATATAAGTTAAGTGGGGCATTGCTGGCTAGCTATTCTGAGATGTGAATGCTGCAGACATCGGGTTTTTGCATAAAATGCATTGAAATCCGGGTTTTCTCTGCTTTTTATAGATTTAAAGCACATCGAACACTATAGTCCATTTGCAAAGAAAATGTTATGGGCTGGTGACTGGTTTACCGGCAGACTTGTAGCTACAACGCTGAGTAATTGAGCTTCATACGAAGCACTTCTACAGCAAATAACCCTATTACTTGTTTGACATGTTGGATATTCCATACAATGGGACTCCTGGCTCTTTCCTTCCTGTACCTATGCAAAATGGCACTTTACAGCTTTATCTGATGAAGCACCAGTTCCACGGAGTGAATTCTTCACGATTCCCCTCGCCCCCGTGTGGCTGTATAGGCACACACAGGTAGCAATTCTTGCGATATGTTTGTAGTCATATAAACAACTTATTGTTGAGGAACTCGGGCCTTATGTCCGTCCTGTATGCAACTTCTCGGCAATCAATGGAAGACAAGGCTTAATGAGTTGGTAGGCCGAAACCCACTAAGATCATCAACCCTTAAATCAACTCCCCCGTCAACCATCACCAGTTCCTTACAGTACAGATATCTGTTGTAAAGACAACAGACCCTCGGAAGGTTGCTACCTTGAAACGGCGAAAAGGCGGAAGCAAAGTTGTATACCTAAGTATTTTTATCAGCATGTTGTCCCATCTTGTTGTAAAATGCTATTTAGAGATGATCGAGGCATATTTAAAAGCGCAGACCGCTCGCGAGTAGAGAGGTTGGATTGTTCACGAGCAGGTGGTCATACTCGCTCTAGTTTTTCCGTTTCCCTCAATGTTTTAGGACTCCCGAACCATTGTTTTAATAATATTGATCTAGTTATCTCAAACTTATGGACTCAGTGGTTAATGGTTTGAGTAGTTGTAGAATGATTCCAATCGAGACTATTAAAATTATAATAAAATTGGCGTTAGCTTCTATCTCAGTATGGTTGTTGGGATAGTATTCGCGTACGCAAAATGTGCATCGTGCTCTGCTAAAAGACGCTGTGGCACTAAATCCTTAAAGTTCGGTGTCCAGTTCGTATCTCCCCCTCCTTCAGCAATCCGATCCTCCGCTCGCGGTGTTTCTACGGTCCGTTCAAATGTTAATAGATTTATGGTTCGCCCTGTATATGTTCTCGGCAATGTACCCTACATTGCCGAGAACATTGCTACAGTATGCTTTATGTTTTACAAGTGTAATAAATATATTGAGCCGCTGCAAATTGTTCTGAATTGAATTTGCGAATATTTAAGATAATTAGTTGCCTTTCCTTAATTGTTTGTACGTATACGAGTTTTGTTGCCAGTTATAATAGGAAGCTGTTCTATACCTCCATGATACACTTGATAACTGAATAAATGTGTGAAGAAAAATACTTTATCCAATATTTGAATTATGATACTCATATTAACCTTATTTACAAAAAAAAATATCAATTTGACAGACTGACTAGCATAAGAAGATGAGCTGTTGACTTTTAATGATAAACTACGCAAATTGTGTCAATCAAAAAATTTAAACGCTTTGGAGACAAAACTCAAACAAATTTGACGTCATTCGCTTCCTTTTAACATTTTGATGTGAACATGTCAGCAACTATAACACTTAAAAGAGATAAAGAAGACAATTGAAGAAAATTAGATGAAACAATATTATAAATCTTTTGCAACAGAAGAAGAAGAAATTTGTAAACTACAAAAACAATGGCAGCCAATTCACCAGTCATCCGATCGATAGTGCGAATTGAAACACACGTCAGAAATTTCATTTATTTTTTAAAGGCAATATACAATATGACGCTGATGCTATCCGTTCACGGTTATCTCAGGCAATGCAGGTGGCCCGCATCGACCACGTGCACTGCCACCGTTGTTGATCTTTTGTGCGTCCCCTTGCCCCATTACGGGTTAAGTACGTCAAGAAAACGGACAAGCTCATTCATTGGGAGTAATAGTAGGACCCTTTCACTCAACATATGTGCTTGTATCAGCCTATAGCTTCTGTGTCCCAATGCACAGTGGGTGATCAAATGCCCCGTTGACCACTCACCTCAGAATCTGCAAATGGCTGTGTTGGAAATGTCCATCCTGTACAAATGCTTAAGGCAAGTGTAATGACCTGTAAGTGCACCTGTCAGTGTTCTGTGGCTTTTGCTATCCAGTTTTAGAGCACTTTCGGCCCTCTTTGCATCAAAGTTTAGACATTTTTTGGAATGTTCAAGACCAGCTGTCTCATTCCAATGTTGTCGATGGACTCCGTCTATCTCTTCATCCCCCCATTAAGGAGGTGTTTTACTTGGTAACGCATGTATGTACAATTGCAAGCCCAACATAACACAAGAGTTGCGCCCCTCGTGATGCATTTCCAGACATCAATCTAATAGAAGCCCGCTGGGGGATACTAACCGACCGGATACATAGAACTAACAAACAATTTGAATCTTTAAATGAACTCAAAGATTCAATTTATCGCGATTGGACATTAATAAATCAAGACACTGTCGGAAGTCTCGTTATGAGTATGGACAAAAGAGTTGAAAATGCAGCAAAAGAAGCTTTGTGTGATTTAATTTTCATGTATTGCTTTATCTTTTGAATTTTATTTTTTCAAAATTTTATAGTTTCGAACAAGGAGAATTTTCGTTACTCCGACAAAATTCAACTCCATCGTTTTATATCTCTATTTAATTTTGTGCGTTTAATGTGAATAAAATATCACTACACTATCAGTAAAAAATCGGATGTTGAACAGGATTTATAGAGATAGTAGCTTTTGCTCGCGAACAAAGTTTCATACAAACTTTCATCCCCTATTTTATCCCCTTGAGGGTAGCCTTAATCAAAATCTTTACTTGCCGCATGCCTATGTCACAACAACTTCCTGCTTGCCCGATTCGTCCAATTGTTTGGGCTGTGCGTTGATATATTACTATGTCAGTCAGGCACTTTTGAGTTATATATATTGTTAAGACTTTTTATCTCATCTAACCCAATGTGCAGCTGTTGTTCTGCTTGTTATAAATGTACAACACATTCACACAAACAAGATAAAACTAAAAACATAATACACAAACAAACAAACACGCATGATTTAAATAAAGTATCTAAAATTCCAAGCAAATCAACTACAAATGATGTTGTTGTTATTCTTGCATTCTTGGTTTTTCGTCTTATTGTTGTTTTCACTTGCTTATTGTTCGCTAGCATGTGTAGGAATGTGTATATGCTTAAGAATTATATTTGTATATTTGAGTCTAGAATTATGAATGACGAGAAAGATCGTGACGATTGTAGAAGATGATAATGAAGTATAAATAGCAGACAAGTCGGCGGCAACCAAGGCAATTTATTTTTAAGCTTTATGCAAGACAGTCATAAGTCAGAAAGTAGCAAGTGTAGTGTTTTGATACACAGTGGTATCAAGTGTAAATAAAGTTGTGAATTATTTAAGTACTGAGTTGTTATTTCATTTGCAATTGAGGAATTCGCAAAAGTGCTTTAGAGGCAAAAAATTAACAATATTTAGATTAGTTAATTAGAGTGAGTGGACTGTTAACCGGCTGTCGTTTTTCTTACACAGAATATGGAAATCCAGAAAGTGCTAGGAATTCAAAGCTGTTCATTTATTGATGCTGTTTGCCTGTCATATTATTTTCTTGTTATTGGAAATAATATCTGCTTTAGTTTAGAAACTAGTTTTTACTAAATTTTTGTTTCGTTCCCCGAGTTCTTTTGTAAGTCCGTATTCAAACAATGTCTTAACTGATTCAACAAAGTCCATTATTGAACATGAAAACAATTTTCATACTGTGCTGATTGTGTTTCTTTCATTTGTATATAGACACATATACTTATGTAAGTATGTATATATGTATGTAAACTTGACTGAGTGACACAATAATAAAATTCTTCACACCTAGATTCTTTCCACTAATTCCGTTATTTTTCAACATTGCAAACATAAATAAAAAAAACTAAACAAATTACAACATTAAACAAAAATTAAAAAAAAAAACAATAAAAATTGTGTGTTTATGAATGTCATATACGGCCATATAAATAATTTACGCCAGAAAATTACAAATTTTGTAACTAAAAAAAGATATCAAGATAAATGTGCTTGAAACGTATCTAAATACACCCACTTAATTTCTGATTCGATTCTCCAACTTTGATTATAAAAGCCGTAACGCAGCCACTTACATATGCAGTTAAAATATTTTATTTTTTAATAAAATAAAAAACAGATTTGCTAAGCGAAATATGTACATATGTATATGCAAGTACATACATACAAAAGTACGAGGGCGGATTGATATTAAAGCTACCTAGCGCTAGATGGCAGCACAAACACGAAAAAAAATATATTTTTTTAACTGCGATCTGTCAAACGTCAGCTGTTAAAATTTCACCCAAATCCATAGATTAGTTTATTGGATGTTGCCATTTGAAGTAAAAAACTTTTGTGTTTCTTGAAACATGAAAAAAGTGAATTTCGTGCAATGATTTAAAACTATTATTTGAAAGGAAAAACGGCAAAAGAGACAAAAGCTCGATAAACATTACGGTGAGTCTGTTCTGCCAGAACACTTGGTGAAACATTGGCTTGCTGAGTTTAAACCCGCCGAACAAGCACTATCACAATACCTTTAACAGAAGGGCCAAAAGAGGTGGTTAATGAAGAAAGAAAACCCTCGATATCGTTGTGAATGATCGCCGAGTCAAGTTACGTGAAAAACTTGAACGTGTGTTCAAGATGTTGCATGAACATTTGCATATGAAAAGGCTATCGGCAAGATGGGTGTTGCGTTTGCTCAGTGTCGAACAAAAATTAGTTTAATTTACAAAGGAAACCCATAAAATAATTGTAAGCTCAACATTGAGAAAATTCTATACTATTTAATTATCGTCAATTTAATGTTGTATTATTTGTATTATTGCTCAACAGATACTATTTATTTATACCCCCAAATGATGTTAGAATAAAGCTAACGAAACGTTGGGAAAAAATATAAAAAAATTATTTTAATTTCATCTGACGATATTGAAGCCCGAAGGTAACCCCTTTTAAACAATAAAAATTAGTTTAATAGACCACTTCACAGCGGTGTTTAGACATGATAAAGCGTAATTCTGTTAAATTTTGGCATCGATTAATAACTGTTGATGAAACGTGGATCCACCACTACACACCTGAAACCAAAAATCCATCGAAACAATGGGTGGAAGCTGGTGGAAGTTCTCCGAAGAAGGCATAGTTAGTGAAATCGGTTGGCAAGGTTATGGCCACTGTATTTTGGGATGCACGTGGAATATTGCTCATCGATTATTTTAAAAAAGGGTCTACAATAACAGGAAAGTATTATCGTGCATAATTGAGTCAATTGATTGATGCAATCAAGAAAAAATTACGAAGAAAAATGTGCTCTTTCTACAAGACAACGCACTGGTTCACACAGCGTTAGATACAGTGCTAAAATTACTTGAAATACATTTCGAATTGGATTACCCACCTTATAGTCCAGATTTAGCTCCTAGTGACTTCTTACTGTTTCCAAACTAGAAAAAATCACTCGCCGGAAAAAAAGATTGATTACCGAAACTAACGCGTATTTTAAGGGGTTCCCAAAATCGTATTATTCAGATGGTATAAAAAAGTTGGAATATCGTCTAACTGTTGGTGTTTTCTTCTCTGATAAAAATGTTACATCTACGCTACATATAGTGGTTCAACACGTTCTTTTCTAAAAAATTTGATACACTATTAAAGGGTATCATGTTCTTTTCAAAACATGTTGCATTTAAAACTGGCATGTAGCATGTCCTACACTGTACTTCGAGTAAGGTGGAGATACTGCCCTTTTTTACATCATTGTTTCATACGTGTTTATGCAAATATGCAATTCTTTTGCTGTTGTAAATGAGTAAGCGGTGCTGCTGATGATAGCTTTTATAAGATAAAAATAGTGATTAAAACGTTGGTATGTTAAAAGTAGTCATGATATATTTGAAACGCTAAGTCTACATTATTATTAAATGGCACTTTGTTAGCATTTTTTGTTCTTTTGTGCTAATAACACATGTACAACTTTTTAAGGGTGATGGTAATCGGAAAAAAATGATAAACATTTAAAGGGCAATATTTTTTATCAGAAAAGAAAACACCATAAGTGTTTTGAGCTTAAAAGGAGACTATATTGAGAAAGAAATGATTTTTGAAAAAAAAATTTTATGTTCATACTTAGGTAGCTATACTATCAATCGGCCCTCGTACATGAATAAAAAAATTTTTGTTAATAGCAAACGTTGCGTTAAGAAAATCATAAACCTGCTATAATAGTTCAGCCATATCTTGTCGCTCAAAGTCATGACGCGTTCGTTGTGTATTTAATTTTGTGTTTTTTTATTTCTTCATTTAAATCATTAGAATTTTTTTTTTTTGTTCCACAATCTTTCATATATTTTTTTATCTCTTATCTAGCATTATGTAAATTTAACTTTATCTGATGTTATCACTTAAGAAAATCTAGATTTGTAACATTTGTGTACGAGTATTTGAATGATATTTGAGATATCAACACGAATGACGTTTTCAAACTTTAAGATGTTAGTGTTGTTTTTCAATCCTTTTCGTTAACGTTATTTAAATATTATTCGAAACACGTTGTAAAACAATCAGCGAAAAGTTAAATACGAGTAAGTAAATATATATGTTTGTAGACATACATATGTACATATTTATTAAATAAAAATGAAGGCAAATAAAGCTGCAAACAACAGAACTAGAATTGAAGCACCTTGACACATTTAACTGGTTTTCAGAGAAAATTTTTAGTAAAATAATTCCGGCAAAAAAAAAAAAAATTCAAATTTGCAGAGAAAACTATTTTACTGAAATGTAAATAGATATTCGAAACCAAGCTTTTAGATTACCAAAGTTGTTAACGCAACTCCCAAAATCGCCATAATTAAATGCGTGTAATCTGGCAGCACCATTTAAACACCGTAAAAAATAATTAGAGTTACGTAATAAAAAAATAAAAATTTGATTGTCAAATAAACGTTCTACCGCCCTCGCCATTTTGCAGAGACTTAATCACGAGGCGGTTCAGAACTTCTTGAATATAACCAAAAGAAAAAAATTTCCAGAAACTTCCCTACCAAAAAGTATGGTATTTTTTTTCTTGAATTTTCTATATATTATTAAAATGCAAACAATTAAGTTTTTTATTCGCTATTTTTAGCTTCTACCATTTATACCAATAAAAATTATAAATAGCTTGTTTTTTATGTTTCCCAGCTATCTATATGTCGACATTTCATAGGAACTACCCTAATCATCAGTAGACTTTGGAAATTTTTGAAAGATATTCTCAAACATTCAACTTTATATCCCAGCAATATAAATAAATTGCTGAGAATTTAAAAGAAAAATGCTCTAATAATATCTGTCAAAACACAAAAAACAAGCCTTTTCATTTATTCACCTCTCTAACTATAATTTTTATTGGTATAAATGGTAGAAGCTAAAAATAGCGAATAAAAAACTTAATTGTTTGAATTTTTGTTCTCTGCTTTTCGATACTTTCAAAAAGCAAATCGTAGCAACCAACGGTTGTTCATTTGTTTGAAAGGTGTAAAGAAATGTTAGAGAGGTGAATAAATGAAAAGGCTTGTTTTTTGTGTTTTGACAGATATTATTAGAGCATTTTTCTTTTAAATTCTCAGCAATTTATTTATATTGCTGGGATATAAAGTTGAATGTTTGAGAATATCTTTCAAAAATTTCCAAAGTCTACTGATGATTAGGGTAGTTCCTATGAAATGTCGACATATAGATAGCTGGGAAACATAAAAAACAAGCTATTTATAATTTTTATTGGTATTATTAAAATGTATAATTATTTTTTTTTTATTTGTTTACAAGGAATTTTAATAAAAATTTACTGCATAATAAATCAAGTCTTTTCTTACGCTTTGTGCTTTGTTCAAAATCCCCAGGGAAATTTGCTGGCTCGGCTTATAGCCCTCTCAACAAAAGTAAAGAAAAAACAAGTAAGAATGTGGAATCTAAAATACCCTTCACGATAGTCACGTACACAGAAAAAAATAGATGCCATATTGATAAAAAAAATATTGCACTATTTTTATCAAATTTCCTGTGAAAAAGATTTTTTGCCGGATTGATAATTCAAATTATAAAGTAGAAATAGCTTTTTCACTTAAAAGCAAAAATTATTGAGTTGAAAAAAATTGTTGTTAATATGTAAAATATACTTAACAAAAAAAAAATGGTTAAAGAAACAACAACTCTTCACTGTTATATGACAACCTTTTATATTTATTTATTGAATAACAGTCAATAATTCGGAAAACTTTTTATTAATTGCATTTTATTAAGAGATATTTCCAAAAATTCATTATTAATAATAATTTAATTAAGTCAATGCAAATTTTATTAAATTGATGGTTTTTTATTAATAACATAACTTGATTGAAAAAAAATCTCATCTATTTTTTTCTGTGTATATACGAATATATTACAAATTTGAACTAAATATGCTCGGATATATGTATATGCACCGATATCGGAGAAAAAATATTTGTGCCTTGTAATCACCATTCCAAAAAAGAAATCTTTCATGGACATTTTCATGGAAAAGTTTGTTAAAGCTATATCTCGGTTATATATGAACCGATATCGGAATTTTCTATTTTCTGTATTTTTCTTTTATAACAAGAATTGCTTTTCACCAAAAAAAAAAAAATGTTAATGGAAAAATCGGTTTATCCTATATCTCGGGTATATATGCACCGATATCGATAATTTTCCTTATGTGTACTTTAATAACCTCGTTTTATAGTCAGAAGAAGCAAAAACAAATTTTTCAAGGACAAGTCGGATCAGGCTATATCTCGGGTATACGAGTATATGGACCGATAAAAGCTATTTTCATTTTCTGTAATTTACTAACTTCCTTTTATAAGCGGAATTGATTTTAAGCAAAAAAATTTTTTTCGTTGAGAAATCGGTTTAGAGTATATCTCGGATATAAAGGGTGGTTAAATTTCAAGGAACGATGTTGATTTTGAATAAAACACAAGCTAATTAGGAAATTATTGTAATTTAATTTTATTATGATATATTGGTATTACTCAATTATGTATGGAACAAAATATTGGCCAAATGGGCGCCGCGATTACGGCGGCACACCTCCATCCGATGGTCCAAATTTTCGATGACCCTGAGGCATAATGGAGGTTCTATGCCGTTAATGTGCCGAATTATCTCATCCTTTAGCTGTTGAATTGTTGCTGGCTTATCGACGTACACCTTTTCTTTCAAATAACCCCAAAGAAAAAAGTCCAACGGTGTCAAATCACATGATCTTGGCGGCCAATTGACATCGCCATTACGTGAGATAACACGGCCATTGAATTTGTTGCGCAAAAGAGCAATTGTTTCGTTAGCTGTGTGGCAAGTGGCACCATCCTGCTGAAACCACATATCGTCTACGTCCATATCTTCTAATTCGGGCCATAAAAAGTTTGTTATCATCTCACGATAGCGAACACCATTCACAGTAACTGCCTGACCGGCCTCATTTTGGAAAAAATGCGGCCCGATGATGCCGCCAGCACATAAACCGCACCAAACAGTCACTCTTTGTGGGTGCATGGGTTTTTCGACAGTCACTCTTGGATTCTCATTCTCCCAAATGCGGCAATTCTGTTTATTGACGAATCCACTGATGTGAAAATGTGCCTCATCACTGAAGATGATTTTCTTCGAAAATTGATCATTATTTTCATAATAAGTCTGGATAACTTTAACACGTTATTGGATTGTGTATGGTCCATGGTTCAAATTGAGTAAGTCTGAAATAGAGAAATGTCAAATAAAATTCGGAAAAAAACTTGGCGTTTAGGTGAGTGGTTCACATTCAACATCGGCCCTTGAAATTTAACCACCCGATATATGGATCGGTATTGGAAATTTTTATTTTGTGTATTTTTGTAAGCTTTTTTTATAACCAGAAAAATGGAAAAATATGTTTAGGCTATATCTCTGTTATATATCTCTGTTATATATATCGATAACTGAAATTTTAATTTTCTCTATTTGGTAACCTCCTTATTTTACCAGAACTGCTTTTAACAAAATAAAGTTGTTTAAGTTGACTTAAGCGGCATCTTCCTGAAAAAATCGGTTTAGGCTATATCTTGGGTATATAAGGACCGATATCGGAAATTTTCATTTTCCATATTTATATAACCTTATTTTATTACCAGAACTGCTTTTAAGCAAAAAAATTTTTAAGTTCGCTTCCGCGACATTTTCATGAAAAACCGGTTTAGTCTATATCTCGGGTATATATGGACCGATATTTTTTGCCTTTATAATTGTAGGAAGTTTGAAGCAAAATAAACAACTTTTAAAAAATTTTCATACAAAATTGCAAAAACAAAATGAAATTTTTCGGAGTTTTGAATATATCTTAGCTATATGTGAACCGATATTACTGAATTTCAGTAACAAAGCTATGAATCGATGGGGTAATAGAATGATGAAAGAAAAAAGTTTCTATGTCTAATGGTTTTCTCAGAAACGGTATTTCAGCGAGCGACAGACGGACATCGCTTAATCGACTTTTCCATTAATTCTGATTCAGAATTCTGCAAATGTAAATTGTAGAAATTACAAACGGAATCACAAACTTACATTTTTTGTAAAGGGTATAAAAACATCAAAAAATAAATGCTGATCTTGTATCTTACACTATATTTTATACGAGTACATGAAATATATTTAGAAAAATTAGTCTTTTGGTTCAAAGAAATGTAATCTTTTTCATCGAAACATTTCTATATTGGTACATATTTCTTCGTTGGCAGTAACCGCAAAGAAAACGTAAAATACTCGCAGACATTTTGTCGTCATATCCCCCTTCTATCCCGTAATATTTAACTGATTATTATACAATATCACTGAGAGTAAATATTGAATTGTCATTTTGTATTTATTTGTTTACAATTATTATTATTATTTCGCTTTCTGCAATCTTTAAATAAATAATTCTAAATGCGACAGCCATAATGGATTACTTTGACATTAGGCTGACACTTTTAATTTAATATATGAGTATAAACTGCTATCAAGCATTTTTTATTTTTACTTTTTTCTTCTTTAACTGAAACATTTTGTCCTCAGTACTCATATGCACATTCAGTTGTGTCACATCAAATGAACCGCATTGCATACAACATTTAATTCCTCTTGATGAACAAATCAACACGATAAAAACATTTCTGTTGCACGCACTCCACTAAACACTGGTTCTGTTTTAATTCGAGTACTCGTATTCCCGTCTAACTGGCTAAATGGAATAAACTACAAATAAATATTAAGTTGTCACTCTTATCACTGTTGAAAATAAATAAAAGTGTAAAAAAAAAAAATTAGATAAAACTTTTAAAGCGCGCTGTCTACACGTGTTTGGTGCTTAAATTTAACTTTTTCCGTTTATTTTGATTTTTACATTTTATCGAAATAACAGAAATACATATGTGTGTGTGTGTCTGTGCTCTGCACAACATCTTTTTTACACGAAAATATTTTCTTTAAAATCTACAAGAAAAAACAAATATTTTATTAATTAAAATTTTCCATGAGTGTTTGTGGGCGGGAAACTCGCTATTTCCCAGTGGCGGAAAGAAGGAGTAAACAGGCCTGCTAGAAGACCTTATTTGGCAGACACAAGACCTTGCTACTGCATTCCATACTCATATATTTTTTACACACGTTGTCCCCCCGGGGAACAGGTTTTGCCTTGGGAAGGGGTCCCTCGTTTGGTGCGGCAAACAAAACTCTAGGAAGCCACATGACTTATGTTGTGTTGGCTTCCGAAACCCTTACCAAGGGTATAAATTTGCAGAATGAGGAACAGCATGGCCCCGGGAAGTTCTGCTTGCGATTCGACCCGGGCTGATCATGGTTGAGGTGCCTACCTTGGCTGAAACGTTCTGGCTGTGGTTGAAACCTAAAACGCAGGAAGGGAGTGTTAGTATCCTTGATAATTGTTTGGTGATGGCTTTTTTCGAGGGCTAAAAATCTCCCGACGATCTGTTGCCTATACAACAGATACGTGTACTGTAAGGAACCAGTGGTGATGATTGACGGGTGAGTTGGTTTAAGGGCTGATGCTCTTAATGGGCAACTCATAAGCCTTGTCCTCCATTGATTGCTGGGAAATTGCATACATGAGGGATTAGAAAGCTCGACCTCCTCAACAAGAAGTTGTTCATATGACCGCAATCATATGACAAGAATTGCTACCTGTGTGAGCCTAGCAAGCCACACGGGGGCGGTGGTGAATCGTGAAAAATTCACTTCGTGGAATTGATCCACCATCAGGTTAGGCAGGTACTGATGTAAATCATTTTCACGGTAACACACGTTGTCCTAGCCAGCCAAGGCCTTCCCTGTTCCCTTCCTCAGAAGGCCTGATAGAAGGCGTTTTTCAACAGGCCTCATTTCTATTTAATTTGTACGTTTATTAGAATATTTTCTTTTTTGCCTTAGCAACCTTTTAATAACTTTGTTTAATTTTTAACACAAAAGTATTTTTCACCAAAATTATAGAATATTGATGGTTTTGATTAACCAATTTTCAACTTTCTATTTTGCAGGAAAAACACGCACCAAGGACAAATATCGTGTTGTGTATACCGATTTTCAACGTCTAGAACTGGAGAAGGAATATTGTACGTCTCGGTACATAACCATACGTCGTAAAACTGAATTAGCCCAGGCGTTGTCGCTGTCTGAGCGTCAAGTAAAGATTTGGTTCCAAAATCGCCGAGCCAAAGAGCGCAAACAAAATAAGAAAGTGAATGAGCCCACCTTGCCTGGTGCTCAATACCCAGACTATGCAAATCTAATGGATACAAAGCCAAAAATAGAACCAGGCCTACACCTGCAACATTCACTTCATTCCATCAATTCAATGGCCATGAGTATGCCCGCTATGAGACTACATCCGCATTTGCACGGCCATCCATTGACCGTTAGCGCACATTCGCATCAACTGCATCAGTTGCATCAATCACATCATGGCCAACCATCTGCATCGTCTGCTGAAAATGTGAACACGTTATCGATGTGACAACCTTATTTTGCTGCTAATCATAACGCATTAGCCACTGCAGGTAGTACTAGTAATTGTGGTGTAGTTGGGGACAATGTTTTACAGGACTTTTCGGGCCCTCAACATGATCACGAAGCCGCCGAAGTTGAGGCTGCTCTGGCCGTAGTTGCTGCTGCTGCTGCCGCTACAGCATCGTCTTACAACACAAATAGTTCATGCATCAACAACACTTGTCCCGGTGAAGCTTTAAATAATAATTCCCTAGACCGTGTTTAGGCTTTAAAAGTTTTATTATTTTGTTTTCTAATTTAAAAAAAAGCAAGCGGCTGCTTTTTAATCAATTCTCTAGGTTAATGTTTAAATAGTTTAATTTTGAGTTTTCCATAGAATAAGTGTATTTATGTGTTTTTTATGTAAATATCGGTTAAATTGTATATGAGTTAAAGTAGATACATGCTGCTTTATTTGGTCATACATACATATGTATATTGGGAGGATTTAAGTCCCAGTTTACAGTCTACAAATTTTGTCGTACACAATTTTTGTCGTTTCTTCTTTGAATTTGCATTCCCGTTTATATTGAGTGATTTTTATCGCAGCCATTATTAATTGGTGTGTACATGTATAACAAGTTTAAAATCAAAAAAATTCACCTCTCTATAAATGAAAAAACGAATTGCACGAGTAAGAGCATATACCTTTTTCAATTCCTTTTTCCCTTTTCACCAGCAAAACAAGAATTGTAGCGACAAAAGTTGCACCATGTAAACTGGGACTTAGTGTTATATGCAAAATCTTAGAAACGAGATTTGAATGCGCCAGAGCCTCTTATTTTGTAGAATTTGGTAAAATGAAAAATGCATAAGCCAAAAAATTACGTGTAGGACGGTAGCATGGTGGTAAGTGACTTCGCATCGGCGTCAAAGGTAGAGCAAAACGGCGCAAAAACCACAAAAAGCTTCATAGCTGTGTCTTTAAGTCGCTCTTAAGGGAGCAAAATGTAAGATCGACCCCTACCAATTTTTCTCCCTTTATATTTCCTGTGAATATGCATACCCGCAAACTGCCCTGCTTAAGGGGGCTCTCAAACAAAATATTACTTTTTTATATTTGAGCGCAAACCTTCATTAATAGTCGCAGAGGGCTAATAGAAGTGCTAAATTTATGACCAACTTCCAATATTTTTGAGAACCCAACATTTCTGTGGAACATACCTAGCTTATATCTTGAATCATTAGGGTAGTCCCTATGAAAAAAAATTTAATTTTCCAAAACGAAAAAAAAAATTTATAGAATAATATTAAATATTCAGCCCAATTACAAATAAAAATACCGTGGGAGTTTTTTCACTTTTTTCTTTTCTCCAATTATGAACAAAAATCGAATACGATGTTTTTCATATTTTCGTTCTCTCCGTTAACTGACCACAGTAAAAGGAGATTAACTCTTCAATTTCTAGAGTCAAGTTAACAAAAATTGTGCTTTTCTATTTACTTTGAATTGAGAAAAATACTTTAATTGAGAAATAATTTCCGGGAGAAAAAAATTCCGTGAAATAAATTCCGTGAGAATATTCATAATTGGGCTGATTATGTAGTTAAATCGATACGTTATTGATTTCTTGTCAAGTTTTTTTACTTAGCCTTTTACAGGCTAAATCCTTTGCAGTTAGTTATTTTAGCCTATTTATGCACTATATAGAAAATTAGCTGTAAAATCGTGAAATGTAAAAGTGCCGCGGTTCCGAAAACGGTTTCAAGAAGTCCAAGACTCCTTAAATACAGATACCGGCTTTTAAATCTTTTCTATTTTGCCAAATATTTTCTATTTCACAGGGTTAACAATTTGCAGTTGTTTATTATGGTTACCGTAAAATATAAAAGTGCTCCGGGTCTGAAAGAAAATAGAAAGCCATATCGCTGTTATGATGAAAATGTATCTATTTAATTGCATAATATATAATATTATTCAAAGAAGATATCTATTTTTTTTTTTTTTTTGGAAAATTAAGTTTTTGTATGGGGTCGACCCTAATGATTGAAGATAGAAACTAATGTCGATTTCTTTTCTGAAAAAGTTTTGCATTTATGCTGCACTTTTTTTCTTAAAATATAAGTTTTAAAATTAAAGTTTTATTGAGATGAAAAGAAAATGTCACAATAACTATAAATATTTGAAAAAAAGTTGAGAAAACTGTATACTTCTGTATTTTTTTGGCAAAACAATATTGAAAATGCTACACTTTTTCTAGAAAAGAAAACGCCATAAGTATATTCTACAAAAATCACAAATATTGTAAGTCGGTCATACATTTAGCACCTCTAGGAGCTCTCTAGAACTAGTCAAGGCATTTGACCCTTAAATGTTAAAACTAACCTTTTGTATGAGAGCCGCCTTTAAGCAGAGCAGTTGTGGGGTATAATAATGACAGAAAATGTAGAAGAATACATATTACCGGGCCTCGGTCTTACATTTTACCACCCTAAGAGCAACTCAGAAACAGTTATTAACATTTTTGTGGATTTTCTGCCGTTTGATAAACCTTTGATCCTCAATCCTAACGTCCTTATTTTTTGGCTGGAGCATTTTTTTTTTACCAATCCCCACAAAATCAAAGGTTCTAGCAAATCCAAATGCAAAAATCATGCACTAATTCATACCTAATATATGTACATTAGAGCGAGTCTAGTTGGAAGGACCAAAATTTGTCAATATTGCGCCATCGCCATCGATTTTTCGATAGCTTTTGGCATGAAGAAAAAAAGTTCCACTAGTAATATGAAACGGTAATATGACGGTAATATGAAACACTTAGTTTGCTGAACCTCGATTGCGAAACTGGGATTCCAAACGGTTGTTCTTGTTCTTTTTCTTTTATTTCTATTAAAGTCTTTTGGGCATATTCATAAAAATTTAATTAAATTTGAATTGTGTTTTAACTCAAAAACTTCATATAAAATTTTACTAAAACTCATTTCAAATACATTTTAATTCTTTATGAATATGCACATTTATGTCCAATTTTTATACGCTCAATGTGTTTCTTTTGATTTTTTTTATGGGAGCTAGTTCAGATAAAATTGCGATAATTTTTTTTATAAAATTTGGAGATGATAGTGGTTTTGGCATGGTTCCAACAAGATTCAAAATGAACCAAGTTCGTTTGGTCTCAAAACTTTGTATGGAGAATCATGTTGTTCAATCAAGATTTGGCCGCAAACCATGAATGAGAAAGCGAACCTCGAATATAAGCCTTTGTGTGAACCTGCTATAAGGCCAAATTTGTGTTTTTTTCACTTTTTCTTAACTTTTATTTTTAAAATTTTTTTTTCACACAATTTTTTCTTTATCGGCAAATTAATTCACAAATTAACAATTCAAATTTTCCCATAATGATTAATTAAATTTTATCAAAAATAGTTCAAAATAATAATAACTCAAAACTAAATTTCACTCTGGCAAGGTTAAAAAATATTAAATTAGACGATTTTTCTTATTATCTACTAAAAAAGCTTTATAATATAAGTTAAGAAATGATAAACAAAAATATAAATTTAGGTGCTTCGAAATGATAAAATGCTATGTCTTACTGGAACTTTTTTCATCTTCCCAAAAGTTATCGAAAAATCGATGGCACAATATCGATTGCTAAATCCACCCACCCTAATAATCATATGTACATAACCCACTTTTGTAAAAACAGGTTTTATCTTTTTTTAAATTTAGTAATTAGCAACAACTTGCAAATTCCTCAACAAGTTTCTTTTATGATTATTTTTATTTGATTAGTTTAAAATTAAGTTTCCTTTTCTATTTTAAGTTTTTTTTTTCGTTTTTTTTTTAGATTTAATTAGTACAATTAAGCTAAAATATCCATAAAAATTAATTAATTTTTACTTTCTACACATACATATATAGAAAATATAGTAAAGAAAATAAAATTGCCTTAAAGAAATTACAAAACAAAACTTATTTATGTAAATAAATAATTAAATATACACATACATATAACAGCCGTCCTTTTAAACAATACATATATATTAATAAAATTAATTTTTACGTAATTAAAATTTTTATTAATCGTGAAAGTGTATTTTTGTAGTTTTTTTCTTGCCAGCATAAATATTTAACAGCTGTTATTTTTTTCTTTCTGTAAATAAAAAAAAAATCTATTTTCTTGCTAAACTTTTCTAGTTTATACAAATTTAATGTTTGTAACTTATGTATACAAAAATATAAAAAAATACGGTAGTTTAGTTAAGTAAAATAATTATTACAAATAAATTCCCACTAATTACTTTAAAATTTGCTAATGTTAATTGCAGCGCTGTTTTTGTATTTTTAAGTGTAATTAGAAAAAAACAGAAATCTATAAATATTATTAGTTTCCCCTTTAGATAATTTTTAAGCAATTCTATTTATGCAAAAAATGTTATTGGTTTTAAGTTTATGTTGCTAAAATGCAAGTCACAATGTACATTCTTTTTTTTTTTTTAATTCACATTTCATATAAATAAATGATAAATATTCGACGAACTAAAAAAAGTTGTTTCTTTAAGTAATAAACGCATACGAGTAGACCAGAGCTGGACCTCAGAACTTCACGACATCAAATGCTGCAACCGGCAATTGTAGTAGTGTAGTCGACAGATGAATTATTTTGAACACGGCAGGCAGCAACACAAATTCAATTATATACGAGTTAAAGTATGTTTCAATGTGGCCACCTTAGAGTTTTTAGTTTTAGAAAATTCCATGGACTTAAGTGACAAGTTGACTTCACAACTTCACGACTTCAAATGCTGCAACCGGCAATTGTAGTCGACTACAATAGTCGTGTAGTTGACAGATGAATTATTTTGAACACGGCAGGCAGCAACATAAATTCATTTACATAAAAGTATATTTCAGTGTGGCCACCTTAGAGTTTTTAGTTTTAGAAAATTCCATGGATTTAAGGGACAAGTTGATTTCACAACTTCACGACTTCAAATGCTGCAACCGGCAATTGTAGTGGTGTAGTCGACAGATGAATTATTTTGAACACGGCAGGCAGCAACATAAATTCAATTACATACGAGTTAAAGTATGTTCCAATGTGGCCACCTTAGAGTTTTTAGTTTTAGAAAATTCCATGAATTTAAGGGACAAGTTGACTTCACAACTTCACGACTTCAAATGCTGCAATCGGCAATTGTAGTCGTGTAGTCGACAGATGAATTATTTTGAACACGGCAAGCAGCAACATAAATTCCTTTACATAAAAGTATATTTCAGTGTGGCCACCTTAGAGTTTTTAGTTTTAGAAAATTCCATGGATTTAAGGGACAAGTTGATTTCACAACATTAAATGCTGCAACCGGCAATTGTATTCGTGTAGTCGACAAATGAATTATATTGAACACTGCAGGCAGCGACATAAATTCAATTACATACGAGTTAAAGTATATTTCAATGTGGCCACCTTAGAGTTTTTAGTTTTAAAACATTCCATTGCTTTACGGAACGAGTTTTGTTATATCAAACCTTCATCAAAAAATTTTCTCTAAAAAGTCTTAAAAATATGAAAAGAGCAACTTAAACAACGCTACGCTTAATTCGGCGGGCCTTTAAAGTTGAAAATATACATGCATGTTCTGAGAAACGCAAATCGCTTAAATTTAGCCTTTTCGATTTGAAAACGTGGAATAGGTGTTCGGAGAAACGTATAGCGAAAGAAATATGGTTTTGCGATTTGAAATCGCCAAATAGGTGTTTTGGAAAACGCATATCGCTTAAAATTGGCGACTTCAACTCGCATGTATATATTGAAGTGAACTGATTGAATTTGCAAAAACTGAACTTACAAAAGGCAATAAAATTATTCACATTTAAAATTTGATATGTTTTCTTTCTATTTCAATAAAAAATTTAAAGAATTTTACACATTTTTATTAAGAAAACTAAATTGAAAAATTTTTCTATTTATTGTCAAATTTTTTTTCGTTTTATATTACTACCACATACATATATACGTATGTAAAACACATGTGGTATTTTTTCGGAAAAATCTCCTTAACTCCAATAAAACGCGCGTTCCTTAGAACACCTAAAAATCAATTAAGCGTTTTTCAACACGCGGTTTCAGAAGGCGCGTTCTCGGAACATGGCTGATAATCAGATATATCTTCTGATCTACAATAAAATCAAAATGCCAGGAATTTTTTCGAGCTTGAGGTTAATGATATTAGCCCTGATGACGCTACCCAGTGGTGTAGCGAAATATATATAAAAAAAAATTTACCTCAAGCTCGAAAAAAAAAATCCTGGCATTTTTATTTAACAATTATAAAGGTCGAATAATCTATCAATAATATTATACAATAAAATCTTTCTTAAATGTTAGAAAGGTAAAACTTAAACTATTCGTAAAACCCGATGTACATACAATACACAAAATCTAATGCACAAAAAATCAAAAATCTAGTTCCGAATTTTAAAGTTCGACAAAAATTCAATCAAATTAGTATTTATAATAAAAACAGTTTTAAAGAATTGAAACTTCACGACTATATATCGAATCTTTCAAAATGTTTAACTACAAGTAAGAGTGTAGTCACCATAGACACGTAAATATATATATTATATATTACAAATTTGAACTAAGTATGCTGGGATATATGTATATGGACCGATATCGGGGAAAAATTATGTTTGCCTTGTAATCGTCATGTCCGTAAACCGATTTTTCATGAAATTAACGCATAAACGAACTTAAACAATTTTTTATGCTTAAAAGCTGTTCTGGTAATAAATGCAGGTTACTAAAATACACAAAATGAAAATTTTCGATATCGGTCCATATATACCCAAGATATAGCCTAAACCGATTTTTTCATTAAAATGTAATTTGATCAAATATCGTTATAATTATTGTAAAGGTAACATTATCTAAATAAAACTAACAGAGTCGTGCTAGAGGCCATGAACAAAAGTAGTACCAACTCAAAGGGTTTAATTATCTGAGTGAAGAAAAGTTGGACTACTTTGCTTAAAACTTTCCTCGTAGATTGACAAAGAGAATTGTTGGGATGTATAATTCTCGCGGGGTGGAAGAATTGTAATAGGGGATGGGTGGAAGAAATAAAAGGTTTGACTTCAGGAGTTTATTTCATTAATTTTATGAACAATGTTACCTGAGGATAGCTGGTCACACTGAGGATGGGAGAGCCAATTGAATACTGATCAATCACAAGTTTGACAAACACGAATTCTAGCTATTAAACGAATTTGATGGCATGCCATCAGGCGGTGCTATCAGTAGTGGGATTCTGTAACTTTAAACAATAATAGACAATGTTAGTCCCAATTTTCACGAGTTTCTTGAGTTTGTTGACAAATAAGAGAGGAAAGAGTGGGGAGTGTAAAAATGAGTACAGACTTGTACTCGGAAAGTCGTTTTGTGCTATCATTCGTAATATCAGAAATTTTACATTTTCTTTCATTTGTGTTTCTTTTATGTATTGATATGTTGTCCGTGATGAAAGTAATATTGGCGCGAAATCGCGATATTTTAATTCATTTGAAAAAAAAAAAAAAAAATTCTAAATAAATAAACAACTTAAATAAATAAACAGCAGTATTAATTTAGAAGAAGTGAAAATTAAATGGAAATTTAAATTTGAGAATGCAGTGCATGCAAGATTAAGAAAGTGTTAGCAATAGAAAATGAAAATTGCTCAAGTAAAATTGCTGTGTCTGAACATAAAAGCAAGTTGAAACGAAAATTTGATAAGAATTGCGCAACTAAAATTGCCTCGTGAAAATTGGGACTTATATTGTCAATGTAAAAAGTTGTTTGCAGTAACGATTTTGTTATTCTGTAACTAACAAATAACAACATTGAAAAAAATTAAAGTCAAGGGGCATCGCTGTAAAAAAATAAATCAAAAAGCGAAAATAACAAAAGAAAACAAAACAAACAAAAAATAAGAATAAAATTTTCTTTATATTTAATATTGCTTAATTTTTATTAAGTAAAGAAATTAATGTAATATAATTAATGAGAAGTGTAGAATAATATATTTAATATATTTTTTATAGAACTTTTCAATTCAATAGAACAAAAAAGTATATTTTTTAAAAAACTAAACAACTTAAAGACAACTGTTGTTTATTTAACAAGAACAGCTGACTCAAACAATACCAAGTGTTGTCAAAAGCAGTGCAGAATAGCAAAATTGTTAAGTCACTTGTTTAATTTTTTAACAATAACAACTTTGGCTATAAAACGATAGAGAATCGTACATTTGATTGTGTACAAAGCGCTTAAAAGGCGGTTTCATTATCGTGTTTTAATATAATAATATTGTGCTTCTTAAAATACAAATTAGGTTTTTAAAAATTAAAGGAAAAAAATTCAAAATTCAGTGCGATTTTGTTGAAATAACGCGCTTTTTTCTAGATTTTGGTGCACTTTGAAATTTCAAAGTTGACAACGCTGCTTAAGATATTTCCTAAGCAAAACATTACTACTTCATTCTATGCGTGCCCCTCTAGCAAATATTTATAAATGCAAATTCACAAATCTCCACCTTTTGTTTCCTTTTTTCATAAATAATAAATAAAGCGTGTATATCTCGTGATTTACCAACAGTAAGACAAAACGACAAAAAAAAATCGTTAAAATCAATAATCAAAGTTCTCTATAGAGCTCTCTTTTATCGCCCACACTTTTGCTTGTTTGTTTCTCATATTTCTGTTTACTTTTGTGATTTTGGATTTTAATGGAAATACTTGTTTTGTTAAAAGCTAGTCAGAAGAAGTAAAGGATTTAGCCGCTGCTTACTAATTAGTGCATGAGCACTAATAGCACTGGACGCAAATTGTAAAATTGTTTAACAACTTCACCCTCGCATTGAGGTTATAATTAGCAGTTAATTTTCTAGACCGGTTTATATTTATATTATTTTTTGTATCTTTAACCTTCTTCAAAAGTGAACTTCTGAGAGTATTAAAATAAAATAATGTTAAATTTGTCAGCTAGTTAGCAAAATATTTAAAAGAAATTAATTAAAAAAAAAAACGTTGAGTATGAGTGCATTTCTAGGATAAGAAAAAATGTTGTAAATGTGACCAATCAAGCGACATGATATCTCAGTTGTTTCTATCGAAAATCACGATTGCTAATTTAGCGCCTTCCGCGCTAGATTTATCGCTTTTCAATACCAAGAAATCCGTTTTTTTTCGCCTCAGCGCTTTTTTAAAAAATACGCTAAACTAGCTCTTTTCTATATACTTACTTTTTGCAATCTTAAAAAGTTTATAGCAAATTCTGATAATCTAGAAAGTGATATTGACCTCCGTATTAAATTAAATAATAGTTGTCCCCCAGCTAAAGATTTGATTATTATTTTTCTTGCCTTCTTCAATAAAAAATTATTGATCACAGCAAATTTGTATTGTAAACAAATGATTCTTAAGAAAAAAGTTAAGAAGGGAATCACTTGAACTATAACCCGAGGTACAAATGTACAAAAACCAAAAATCTAATTTTAAAAATTATAAAAAGTTCAACAAAAATCCAATAATTTAAAATAACGTGTTTTTATTTATATTTAAAGTAAAATTATGATTTATACATACAAACATATGTACAGAAAAAATTATAGTAAAAATAAATTCAACAAAATTTTTGTCTGAAAAAATAATTTTTTTAAATATCAAAAAATTAACCTAGGATATCGTATTTTGTTGTTGTTTAAAAAAATACTTGTTTTCAATCATTAATTTTTTTACTAAACTTTTGTTTGAATCCACGAATTCCTTTGCAGGTCCGCATTTAAACAATTTATTAATTGATTCAACGAATTTCGTTATTGAATACGAAAAAAAAATGTCTGTGTACTTATATACATAATAGTATGGCGGTTTTTAGCGCTTTTTGGATAAGCTCACGGCGCCTTTGGGTTACAAATGGTGAACAACGCTATGGATGACATTAATGTGGCCAATAAGCGGTTTCAGCAAGGCGATGCACCAAAATGAAGAAAAAAATCGCGCTACATACAAAGATGATGAAAAATATTAATGCTAATATTGCCCATATTTAAAACGAACACGTAGAAAAAATATATGATTGATATGACAATATATTAAGGGCAAAATACTATTATTGAGTTAAATGTTTGAACACAACCATATAATTATGGTGTCAATCTGAAATTTATTTACACAGCTAAGTGTAGCCAGGAACCAAAAGTATACCAAAAACTTTACAAAAATTGGGTCATTACTAATACTGTTATTATAAAAATTAAAATTTAACTGTCATATCCAACCATATATTATTATCCCTTCTATCTATATTATTGAAAAGTTACAAAATCTATTGTCACGATCAACAGTACTAGTGTTGAAGGTCACATTATCATATGTTTACATAATAAATGTACATATAAATTATGATTCTTTTTTTTGGCTCAAGTGAACCCCTTTTCATATATAAAAAATATATATAAATGAAAGTTTAGTCTTGCAAATTATAAATTTATTTTTTATATTCTCCTTACTATGAGGATAGTTTAAGACTAAAGCAAAAGAAGCAATTAAACTTCATCAAAAGCAATACAATAAAGCTCTCTTAAAGTCTAATTTACAAAAGTAATAAATTGATATAAATGCTAACGGTTGTTATATAAAAATGTGTAATTTAGTACAAGAGACATTAAGTTAGTACAAGAGACACTAAGTTAGTATATGAGACAAATTTACATGATGACTCTTTTAAAAGTTACACAAATCTCCCAAGAGTTAATTTTTAAGTATAAGAGATAATAAATCGAAATAAATTGTTGCAAATATAAACAGTTAATGATAATTAAATTGTTACAAATATAAACAGTTAATGATAATTGCTTTTGAATTCAGAAATAATGAAAAAGATTAAACTGAACATAAAATGCTTTAACTTATATACACACTTCTATAAATATTTTTTTAATCAATATTTTGACACAAAATAGAGTACAATGAATTGAATTTTGCAAAATCTTGTTGTTTTAGACACATTGATATATCCTTGTTCTGGCCCATATACTCGTATGTGTCTGTGAAAAGAAATATAGTATTCAAATGCACTAAACCACATACATACAACCATTTCTTCATATAAATCTTTATATAGGGTGTTTTTTTAAGCTAGATAGAACTTTAAATTGTAAAAAGTAACACAAAAAATTAAATTTTGATGAAACATTTTTTTTATTTGTTTCAGTATACTCTGACAAATCATTGAATTGAAGCCACGAGACCATTGTATGCGTCGTTCTTTCGCCGATTGGGCTCTAGAGCAGTTGGCAACTGACCCGTTGTTTTATCGCAAAATTGTGTTCAGCGATGAGGCGCATTTTTGGCTTAACGGGTTTGTTAATAAGCAAAATTGCCGCATATGGAGTGAGACCAATCCACAAGAGACCC
This sequence comes from Thecocarcelia acutangulata, assembly GCA_914767995.1. Classification (NCBI taxonomy): domain Eukaryota; kingdom Metazoa; phylum Arthropoda; class Insecta; order Diptera; family Tachinidae; genus Thecocarcelia; species Thecocarcelia acutangulata. The sequence continues at coordinate 115,295,625 of OU612097.1, forward strand.
TACAGACTCCATTACATCCAGAAAAATGCACTGTTTGGTGCGGTTTTCATGCTGGTGGCATCATCGGACCTTATTTCTTCAAAAATGAGGCCGGAGCTCGCGTTACGGTCAATGGAGATCGTTACCGCACCATGATCAATGATTGTTTGTTTGAAAATATGGATGACATTGATCCGGAGGAGATGTGGTTTCAACAGGATGGCGCTACGTGCCATACGGCGAACGCAACCATCGACTTACTGAAATCAAAATTTGGCGATAAGTTGATTTCGAGAAATGGACCTGTCAATTGGCCTCCAAGGTCGTGCGATTTGACACCTCTCGATTATTTCCTGTGGGGCTACGTGAAGTCACTGGTTTATGCTGATAAACCAGCAACAATTGACGCCTTGGAGGCCAGCATTGTTCGTGTTGTTCGTGACATACGGCCAGCAGTGCTCGAAAAAGTGGCCCAAAATTGGACGTCCAGAATGCGCTTCGTCAAGAACAGCCGCGGTGCCCATATGCCCGAAATCATTTTCAAATGTTAATGTCACGTATTGATCTTTCGAATAAAAAAAAAAAATTTGATTACAATTTAATTTTTTGTGTTATTTTTTACAATTTCAAGTTCTATCGGGCTTAAAAAAACACCCTATACAAACCTTTTTGCACTAAAATTTTTATTTTTATGATGTTGTTATAGTTTTATTACATTTTTAATATTATTAAGATTGAAAAAAAACGCACACACACCAACAAATTAAACTAAAACTATATATGTACATAAACAAATGTCAACGTGTTTACAACCAACAATATCGAGTTTGTTCTGTAAACAAACATATGTTGGAGATAAATGTATTAACCATACATATGCTTTAAATGAATAATATATTATTGCACATTACAAAATATTTTGTTGTACATAAAAATTTTTTTAAAAGATATTATTTCATATTTTGGTTTTTATTCGACCTCTATTTCTTAATTAAGTAGTATTTCGTTAATTTTAAGGTCCTTTTTGCTTATTTATTTTAATATGTATGCCAATATTTCGCTTTCCTTCGGATAGCTTCTTCAGGGCAATAACAAATATTATTGCCCTGAAGAAGCTATCCGAAGGAAAGCGAAATATTGGCATACATATTAAAATAAATAAGCAAAAAGGACCTTAAAATTAACGAAATACTACTTGATATTATTTCATACAACCATATTTTGAAATTATGGACAGGTAACAATAGAAATATGAATAATTTAACACTCATATAATCATAATGGATTAAACTACATTAAAAACTACTAGTAGTGTACTATACAAGTATATACTAATGTTGTCACAACAATATTCCAAATTGCCTTTTCTTTGCGTGAAGGATTGCCGCTCCATTGCATTTTTGCAAAACGCGAACTAGCACGAATTTCAAAAAAAGCTGAGACCCGTATTTGATTAAATTCACTAAAAATTATAATATGATAATTTGGCGTTTTTATTATTAAAAACGCCGAACAAAATATTCAAACCCCGTTGTGTTTTACAGAATATCCTTAAAAATAGGGCATGGGTGATCGTCCTTGGACAAATTGTACATACAGTTGGACGCCCCCTTTCTTATGATACCCATATCGTATATTTTGGTAAGGAAACAGATTTTCAAATTGACAACACAAGCACAAATATACCCTTTTTCAAAATGGTTCAGCTCACGAGAGATCAAAGCTGCAGACGAAATATTTTAAATGTCATTTAAAAAAAGTCCAAGGCTCATTTTTGAAGTTTGTTTTTAAATCCTTACTTAAAGTCTAAAAAGCAACTAATTTGATGATCTTAGCTGAAATGTAAGCAAAGCATCAACCGTTTCACGGAAAAAAATAGATGCCATATTGATAAAAAAAAAATTGCACTATTTTTATCAAATTTCCTGTGAAAAAGATTTTTTGCCGGATTCATAATTCAAATTATAAAGTACAAAATAACTTTTTCACTTAAAAGCAAAAATTATTGAGTTGAAAAAAATTGTTGTTAATATGTAAAATATACTTAACAAAAAAAATTGTTGAAGAAATAAAAACTCTTCACTGTTATATGACAACCTTTTAAATTTATTTATTGAATAACAGTCAATAATTCGGAAAACTTTTTATTAATTGCATTTTATTAAGAGATATTTCCAAAAATTCATTATTAATAATAATTTAATTAAGTCAATGCAAATTTTATTAAATTGATGGTTTTTTATTAATAACATAACTTGATTGAAAAAAAATCTCATCTATTTTTTTCTGTGCTTTGACGTTATCACGGAAATATTTATAGTGAGGGCGTCGCGTCACGGAGTTTTTTTCGTATTCTCACTGGTATAGGTAATTTAAGTTTTGGCCATCACTACTTTAGCAAGACACCTATAAATTGTCACACTTGCCATCCGTGTGTTGCTTTATTAACCACATAACCCTACCTTTTTACCAAAATAAGATCAATCCATGTTGCTGATTGCTTTCAGAGAGGTATAAATTGCATAAAAATAAAGTTACGGTTCGAGAGTAGTTTAATATAATAAAATTGCATTCAAACCTCACCAAACTAAATCCATTATGTGGAGATAAAGAATCCTGTTGTGCATTACAAAAATATTTTGACACACATTCGTGACCCAAAAAGTTGCTTCTAAGCAAATTCCAGAAAAAAGTTATGTATTTTTCTTTCTTTTTTTTTTACTTTTTGATAAGAAGAGAAGACAAATAATTTATTATACAACATGTTTATATGCAAAACTCAAACACGGCAAATGCATTTTTCTACAAGAAAAAAAAAGTCAAATATTTTTTGTTGTCTTTACCGCAATGGAAAGGAAAGTCAGTTGAATCCCAACGATAACTTCGATAGAATTTGTTTTTTTAATTTTCACACTTATATGCTAAAAAACAAAAAAAAATATAAATAAAATTGATAACTAAAACATTGCACAAATTAAAACCAACTTTATTTACAACAGACAAAAATTCGAATTGACATGGATGACTGTTCAAACGAAAGTATGTTTAATGCCGATGCAGAGCCGGTCGGTGTCAGTCAGCGTTTTTGAAAATAAATTGAAAATAAAAAAAACGCTCGCACTGCATGGACACGTAAATATCCGCATCCGCAATTGCTTGTATCCAGGCGTAACCCATCGCACTTAAAAACATTATGTATTTCTATTTGTGTGTGTGTGTGTGTGTGTGTGTGTGTGTATCTGTAATTGGGGTGCAAAATATTTTCACAAAAATGTTTGTTTATGTTAAAAGAGATACTGTATGTAATTTGTTGTTTAGCTCGAAGTATTTCAACGATTGTCTGAACTGCCGACGGATGCATTTGAAATGTTGCGGTATTTGAGAAGCAGCTACTTGTTATTTCTAAACAAATAATCATTTAGTACAAGGTTCCTCAGATTCCACTTGCTCTTCCACAGAATTCACAATTCACCGTTTTTTTTATGGATTTTAAATTAATATGTAAACATTTCTTAAAAGAGTTGTACAATTTTATGGCCAGTTTACATAACACGAATAAGTGACTTGGCTGAAAAATTTGTGTGAAAAGCTCTCAATATTTTGAATACAAATTTTCGTGTTCTATAAACTGCACATTAGGAATGAATTAGCGCATGGTTTTTTTTATCTTGGACCAGTACTCAGGGGATGACCCCTTCATATGCAGTGCATTGTACTGGAACTAAGAAAATAGATTATGATGAGGTAGGAAAGAGGGAGTAGTGTTCGTGGAGGTTTAACTTAAACAATAACAACACGAAAGACTAAAACAAACTCTATTGCAGCATTTAAAACGTTGGAATTTTGGATTTTGATTCGTTAGAACCATTTTTTTTTTTGGGGTTTGCTAAAAACTACATGAGCCAAAAACTAGGACCGTATAAATGGGGGTATATGGCTCCGCATCGGGATCAAAGGTAGGGCAAAACGGCAAAGTATATTGTAATATAAAAGAATTTTTGTACAACAGCTTGTAAGGCCGTTATATATATGAAACTATTTCATTAAATCCTTGTGTCACGTTCTAAGTATGTGAAATGCACCGTCTGGTTAAATTTTAAGGGCCGATGTTGAATGTGTAACACACCTAAATGCCAAGTTTTTTTCCTGCTTTTCATTTGACATTTCTTAACTTTCAACTTGAGCCATGGACAATCGAGCTACGTGCTAAAGTTATGCAGACTTATATGAAAATGGGCGTTCAAATCAAAACACACCTCTTTAGCATACTTTACCATGTTGGTGAGTTTCCATCATGATGGAAGGTTGCTAATGTAACGCCAATTCCCAAAAAGGGTGAAGCAAATAACCCTGAAAATTACTGTGGCTAAAACTTTGGAAAATAATAGTTAATGAACAAAAATGTACTCATGTTACATTCACACTGTGTAAGCTCACCGTGCTTCACTTATTCCGCAGCACAATAAATTTAAGCGCTTTGATATTCATGTCAACCGTAGGCTAACATGAAAGTCTCACATTGATGCAGCAGTCACTCAGTAAAAAGCAGCGCAACTGAATTGGCTTATGGGCGGACATTTTACTTTGAAGTTGGATTGCAAACTTTTGTTATACAATGCAATTCTTAGGCCTATAGGGTGCTATGGAGTTCAATTATGGTGCACCGCCTCAGAGTCAAACATTGAAAAAATTCGGAGACGACAAAACCAAATTCTTCTAACGAGTAGTTGTAGTAACTCCATGGTACATAAAAAAACTCACAAACTCACAAGAATCTGCGTGTTTCGTTAGTAAAAGACGAATTTTCAAAGCATGCAACAAGTTATACAAGTAAGCTGCAACTTCACCCAAACCCTCTTGCACGCAACATACTTAAATTTAGCATTGTATTTATAACTATACAGTTGCAAATAAATTTGCAAAGTATAGGATGCACAGCATGGGCGGAAACCCGTAGACCTTATGCTCACGATGGTATTAACAGTATTTCTTTTGCGGCGCTGTGACTAACTGTACCGACCTATGCCTTCGCATAGGAAGTTGCCGCGTGGTTAACAACGAAATACCTCACAAAAACTAATACAGTTAGTTGAGGTGGACAGCTAACCAATGAGAGTGAGACGCAAAACTCTCGAAGGGCAAAGAATAACAACAAGCCTGACCGCACTTAAGAAATAATTACGATGACGCGAGAGCTGTTCCCCAGCCCAGAGCTGCTTTACGACTGTTAAATTTAGCAGTCACACTCGGTTGAGAAGAAGAGATACCCTTGCCTTCAGCACAATGTTGAATAGGTGATTTTGCCAATACAAAACCCACTAGAGTTGAGTTTATGAGCTCTTTTGAGAGAGTGCTCTTTTCAGTTCAGCTCTTTTTTTTTTTTGGAAATATGTATGCCTTTCTTTTAAGGCCGTGTCAGACTAAGAAAACAATTAGAACCAATTTCAGTAGTTCGTCTAATAATATTTCTAACTTCTGTTATCATAAGAAATTATTAAATGTAAAAATTAACAAAAAAATTTTTAGATAAATAAACAAATCGTGAGCGTTGCCAAAGTTTTTATTGTGTTATACACCTTTTGCTTTGCGCTTTTCTGTTAAAGTTTTAAACTTCACGCAAATCGACAAAGTTTATCTGACACGGCCTTTAGTTCAATAGTTCAGTGCTCCGTAAATAATATTTTCAATGAACGGCTCTGTTACAGCTTTGATGATATAGAAAAATAAAAGCAAAACAAAATTAGTGTAAACAAGTGAAAAATTCATTTATAAGGATTAATTAAAGGTGAGATTAGAAATATTCAGGTGTGATGAAAAATAGTTGTATTGAAAAGGAAAAAATCGATTTATTTGTGATAACTCTTGATATTTTAAATACCCAACTATAGTACCTGCAAAAGAAAAAACTTTTTGTCTAGCATTGGCTGGACTTAGTTAATTTTTTGTTTTTAGTATTAAGATTTGGATATTTATTGCCAGTTCACATTGTGAAGATTCAATAAAGGCCATGTTACACTATCATACACGATCGTGCGATCTACAAAATAAAGCATGTGTACTGAAAAAGTACTAAAAATGCAACCGTGCAACAGACTTTTTGACAAATCGTACGATTTGAAAAAATTTATGAATCTTTTCAAAACATTATGGTTTCTGTGCGATCAGTGTGGTATTATATTGAGAAAAATATAAGAATATTGTTGGTTCTTCAAAAAAAAAATTTAAGTAATGTAAAATTATTATGTTAATAAGAGTTTTTAATTGTTTTATTGTTTATATAAATTATTTCAATCATACTTGTGTAATAGTGTGGCCTACAACGCCATTTTGAAACGATTTTTTCAAGTCGGCCAGACTTTTGAAACAGTTTCCTGTGAATGAATCGTACGATCGTTTAGGATAGTGAATCAGGGCCTTAAATAAATAAAAACTAAAAAAAACTATTTCATCTATTCGAAAACCGGTTTCAGAAAAAAGTCGACAAATTGAACTCCCTAGTATATTAATTGATTGAGAATCCTGTAGTGTATCACTTATCTTAATACGAGTACCTAGTATGCGACAAGGTATATCAGCAAATTGGAGCTTCACCCAAACCTTCTTGCACGAAACATACTTAATTTTTAGCGCTCACACTCGGTTGAGAAGAAGGGATACCGTTGCCACCATCAGGGCGTTAAGTTGGTGATTTTACCGATATAATATGCGCAAAATAAAGCTTTTTATCTAGCATTGGCTGGAATTAGTTAATTTATTGTATTTAGTATTAAGATTTGAATACTTATTGTTAGTTCACATTGTGAAGATTCAATAAATAAATAATAGCTAAAAAAACGAGTACCTAATGCCTAGTGTTATGCAACATGACTGGCCTTCCCCCCAAACCTTTTCTCACTGTTTGTTACAGCAATTTCATTTCCTTTTTTTCAAATATCCTATATTCTTTTAAAACCAAGTTGATTGTCAATTAGTTTGATGTACTCGTATACATGTAAATGTGTATGTGTGTATTAGCTGCACGAAAAACATGGCCTCTTTTTTTTAAAACAAAATGTGAGTTTGACGTGACACCTTAAACATTTTCGATTGATTGTAACCATTTTGTAACATTCTGAAACAAAGAACGTAGAGAATATAAATTTAATTAAAAGAAAAGTAGTCAGAATAAAAATGATTGCATGTCAAATGATTTATGAAGGCTTTCTAATTCATGCTGATGCAAACGTTATCTTTCATTCGTTCTACAAAATCCCATAATCTTGAAATGATCTTCAGAGAATAAGTATGTACGTAGAAAAAAATAATAAAAAATTATATAAGTATGCACATATGTATGTATGTATATATACTTATGTATGTATGTATGTATACTTACTTACCCAACAAACACAAAATTAAACCTTTGATATAAAATAACTTATACATACATATGTGGGCATATTGATAAAAAATTAAAATGTATTTGAAATGAATTTTAGTAAAATTTTGTCTAGAATTTTTAAATTAAAACACATTTCAAATTCATTTAAATTTTTATGAATATGGCCAATGATGTCTATGGGACACGAATGAATAATACGTCAAAACAATTTGTATCAAATAAAATCAAAATATAGAGTGTACTTCATACAAAATTCCAGTTTCAATTTCAACTTTTATTCAGTTAAAAGTAAACTTAATTTATTATGAAATGTACTCAATATTTTGAGTATATTTTATAAAAATGTTCTAGGCGTATCGGTCATTCCTGTCTCATAAACGCCACATAAAACACAATTTGCCAATTTCACGATAGCGAAGCTGTTCGTTCGTTCGCACAATTACATTTAAAACAAAAACAACATTCAAAATTTTTGTTATTGTTTTAAATGAACTGTGCGAACGAATGAACAGCTTCGTTATCGTGAAATTGGCACAATGTGTCAGCAATTACTGAATTTTTTTTTAATTTTTGTTTGAATGAAAGTTAATTACATGAAAGTTTAAAGAACTTAAGAAAAGATTAATAAATCTGATTAGTTTGTGAGCAATATACAATTAAATGTGAGCATGTAATAAGTAAACACACGTATAGAAAAATATGAAAATGTGAAATAATAAGACGTAATGAGTTTACTGTCTGATTGGGCGCGATTTAGAAACAAGAGGAACTAACTATTTCGACCTTTCGAGAATTTTTAAACTAAGAAAACGGATAATGAAAGAAAATTCAAATTAAAAACAGTGAATATAGCAAAATAGATATGAATTTGTAAAGCAGAAATTTGTTTTCATTTGTGTTCCTCATCACAATCCACATTTGAGAATTAAATTACAAAGCACGTTAAGAACAAATAAGTTTCTCAATTTGAAAATAATTTCCCCTTTTTGTTGAGAATACTATATTTTTCAAGTCGATTTCAAACGTTTGTCGTATGAGAAAACATTTTTTAACATATTTTTTATTTTTTATTTATTGAATCTTCATTTTTTACATTTACATTTTACATTTTTTAGCATATTTTTTATTTATTGAATCTTCAAAATGAACTAACAATAAGTATTCAAATCTTAATACTAAATTTAAAATAAAAAAAAATTTGCTGAGAAAACATTTGATTTCAATTTGAAATCAAACCTTCGTGTTTGTTGGGTATGACCAGGCATGTGTTTTAACGTGTAGATAACTTTTTAAAATTAAGAAGAAACAAAGAGAGAAAAAAATTTAATTTAACACGACAAAGTTTTATGATGATCAGTTTCCATATGCAAGTATCTTAATTGCGGCCCTGCTTATATTTTTGACAAGGCTTTGTGAAATTAGCCATCATGGTTAGGGATCAGCTGCCATTGTCAAAATGGAAAAAAGAAACAAAATTTCTTCAACCATCACGAACGCAAATGTCTAAAATCATACACTCCCATACACTCGTACATAATACATACAGACAACAATTTATTAGACGCATTCATTCGAATTCGTATCAATTTTATTCAGTGCCATAAAAGTTTATTGCACCTTTTCAGCATTAACTTTTTTAACTGACTAAGTGTTTTGTCTGTCTTTGATACCAGTCCGTCATCTCCTGACGTATTGTGTTCATTTTAATTACACCCTACAGCATTCAGTTGCCAGAACCTTTAAGTTTTGAAATTATCAACAATTTTGCATAAAATAATTTTAGGCTTTAAATTTAAATTGCAATAAAATCTCCTCTTGAAATTTTTAATAATGTATGATTTTCTTTTTGATATTAATATTTTTCAGCAGCAAATAGCTCGTAGATTACATGAAGTTTTAAAACAAATTTAAGATATAGTTTTGAGCAGGATATAAAAAATACAAGGTGGATGCACTATCTCAATTTTCCTTAACATTCACCATCTGCCAAGTATAAGAAATAAGAGATATTCCATAAAATTGTGCTACCGTATTAGTTTAGATGTTACATTGTTTTTAATTTTGTTTGAAAATAATATTAAAATAGTTATTAGTCACAAAATAAAAAAAAATACAATACATAACATGGTTGAGTAACAACCATAACCTAAATAAATATAGTTTAAAAAAATAAAAAACATGTTTCGATATCAAATTTAAAATTTTTCATTCACAATTGTTCATTTTCATTCACTATTGTTATTATTAAATGATCCATATAACAGTCATAGCGGAATATTCGTAATCAAAATATGTTATCTTATTCCTAAGACCCTGGGTGTTACTGCACTGAAAAATTTTGTTCAGAAATTCTCTGAATTTTGACATAACTTTTATGAATTTTTTCATTATTTTTCAACCATTGTAACTTTTCATAGAAATAATGAAACAAATTTCATTAGATTATTTTAATGAAAACCTTCATAAAAGTAATGAACCATTTTAATAAGAAACATGACTTATTTTCATTAAAAGTATGAAAAACAAATCATATATATCAATCTCTAGATCAAAGAATCAATTTCATAAAGCACATGAAAACTGTACATTAAATTAATGAAAAAGTAACATTTATTTAATGAAATAACTTTTTTGTACTAATGTAATATATTCATTAAAAACATGAAACTCCTTCATAAGATCAATGAAGTTATTTTATTTATCTAATTTTATTATTCATTTAGCACCTGAAAAATTTACATTAAATCAATGAAATAGTTACATTTGTTTAATGAAATAATATCATAACACATATTAATAAAATATGTTCACAAATGTACGTAATAAGATCAATGGAATTATTTCATTTATTCATTGATACTTTATTTCATTACACAAACAATACTATTCCTTGCTTTTGTGAAATTGTACCTAATTATGATAAAAGAAAATGTTGAACAAATATTCACCAAATAAAACAGATTTTATTAATTCAATGACAATACACTGGTATTTAAATTTTTTAAACTATTATTGTGCTGATTTGAGTACATACACATATGTACATACATACCCAAGTTCGGTAGCCAGAAATTTATTTGTCATTGATCTAATGAATTCTATTTCATTGGAATTATGAAACTCATAAAACTTACATTTTAATAAAAAAAAAAACTTGACATTTTTTAAACTGTAGCTTAAGATTAATAAATGCCCATTAATATATCTTACCAAAATTCAAAGAATTAAAAGAAATTTAATTTTGCTGTAGTCATAAATCCAAGGGTTTTTTAATGAAACTATGAAACTTAATGAAACCATTCTGATGGAACTATTTCATAATATATATGAAGTTTCATGCATATTGTGAAAAGTTTTCATTGGATTAATGAAAAATATTTAATGAAAAGGTTTCATTAAATATATGACGCATAATTCTTTCAGTGTGCAGACAACCAAAAAAAAAAAAAAAATTTTTTTTTTGTTTCTCAAAAAAAAAAAAAAAAAAAAAATTAAGGATAAATAATACTACTAAATTTTACTGTAATGTAAACGAATAAACCTATTACTCTACAGAGTTTGTTTGTTTACTATATGTTTTTTCATCTAAAGGCCTTGTTACACTATCCTATCATACACGATATATTAAATAAAGCAATTGTGCTGAAAAAATACTAAAAATGCAAGCGTGCAACAGAGTTTTTGATAAATCGTGCGATTTGAAAAATTTTATGAAACTTTTCAAAACATTATGGTTTCTGTGTGATCATATTGTGAAAAATATGAGAATATTGTTGGTGCCTCGAGAAAAAATTTACAGCCTGTTCATGGATCGCGTTTTAAATAAAGCGAAAACCAGCGACACGTTTATGACTGAAATTGAGTCTGTGTAAAGGCCTAACTATAATGTGCATAAACTAATTTAAGCCAGCTTAAGCAACTGCGCGAATACGTATAATCAAATGTGTGCAACTATAATGTGCTTAATGAAACTTTTCGTTAAGTTTCGTCTAATGTCAGTTGCTTAAGCAAAGTACGAAACTGAACGCACTTTCTGTGCGGAATCATTTGTTTTGAGGAGTTTGTGTGTGTGTGTTTACAAAAATTATTAAAATAAAGGAAAATTTAAACAAATATATTTGTATTTAATTTAATAGAAATGTATTTTAGCTTTTTTCAATTTTTAATTACACAAATTACTACAAAATTGTTTTTACTTTTTATTTGGAAATTATTGCGTACAAATACTTTGTTGTCATTTTTAGTACTTTTTTATATAATCTACTTAGAAATTACACAAGTACTACGCAGTTGTGCAACAATGGGTTTAAAATCATTAAGTTCATATAAGTGCATTATGGCCAACTAAAGGCCTAACTATAATGTGCATAGATTGGCTTAAGCTTTTGCCAAAATTAAACGAAAAGTCTGTCAAATGCATATGTGAATGAAAAACGACTTTTAGTTGGCCATAATGCACTTATATGAACTTAATGATTTTAAACCCATTGTTGCACAACTGCGTAGTACTTGTGTAATTTCTAAGTAGATTATATAAAAAAGTACTAAAAATGACAACAAAGTATTTGTACGCAATAATTTCCAAATAAAAAGTAAAAACAATTTTGTAGTAATTTGTGTAATTAAAAATTGAAAAAAGCTAAAATACATTTCTATTAAATTAAATACAAATATATTTGTTTAAATTTTCCTTTATTTTAATAATTTTTGTAAACACACACACACAAACTCCTCAAAACAAATGATTCCGCACAGAAAGTGCGTTCAGTTTCGTACTTTGCTTAAGCAACTGACATTAGACGAAACTTAACGAAAAGTTTCATTAAGCGCATTATAGTTGCACACATTTGATTATACGTATTCGCGCAGTTGCTTAAGCTGGCTTAAATTAGTTTATGCACATTATAGTTAGGCCTTAAAAGTCGTTTTTCATTCACATATGCATTTGACAGACTTTTCGTTTAATTTTGGCAAAAGCTTAAGCCAATCTATGCACATTATAGTTAGGCCTTAACACGCTTCTCATTGTTCGCGTTCTGTTACATTATACACGTATTAGTATACATATTTTCAATCCCCAGTATTGCCACTATACAAGTTATATGTATCTTGTTTACTTTTTTCGTGTAAAATATATTTTTGCATCGTGAATAACGGTAACCCTATTTCAATTGAAAAAAAGAAACCAGTGATAAATATTTATGTAAACAAAACATCTTTATGCTGGAAAAAAAATTATAGAATATTTGCTGGTCATACAAATTCTGTTGATGATCAGACAAATGCCTTTATGTATTGATCCTAATTTATTCTTTTATTTTTTAAATTATTTCCTTTCTTTAAATAATTAGCAAAAAAGGAAATTGTTTGCATATACATACATATATGTACATGTATGTATGTACGTGTTAACCAGAGGTTCAATTCGTCGCATAGTTGTCGGCGGCGGCGGCTGGGCAAAAAGAAGTTCGGCGGCGGCTAAAAGCCGGCTGTAGTCGACATATGTGCTTTTTTTTGCATACATATGGTAGTATTTTAATTTATTAAGATATCACATGTCAAAATATTGTTTAAAAATTACGCTTTTAGACAAATACCTTCCTCACTATTTTTCATCTAAATTCATAAAAATTTTAAACTAATTATATAAAAACTTTTGTTGTACAAATTTACTAGATATCACGGATTTACTCAAACGACGTCATAATTGAATATATACACGTAATTATTTCGAGCCAACAATGCAAATTTGTTAACAATACTATCCTTAGTAGTGTTCCATAAACTCATTTAAACTTTTAGGAGCTATTTTGTAAACATACATACATACGAGTATAGAAATTAAAAATGTAATGTTTTTTTTTTAACTATAGTTTTTGAGTTATGAGGTTTTTTTCACTTATTAAGAAACAAATATTTTGGAAAAGAAATAAATAACATTACGTGGCTCAATTTATGTAGACAAAACTGATTTTAAATAACAATATGTGGCTCAAATTAATTAAGATTTATGAAAAAGTAAGCTTATAGCTATCTGTCACCTGAAAAATATCGGATCTTTTCTAATAAAATACCATAAAGCCAAATAGTTTCCAAGGTGACACTAAATATATTGTAACAAGGAACTGCTTGTGGTATGATTATACTATCAAACTCTTACATGCAAAATAAAAAACTGTATAAAATACTTAAACAAAAGTTTGAGGTCATAGATTTTGACAGTGACAAAAAGTCATTATGTTGCTACGAATATGACATCTTGTAGAGCTAAGTACCAGGCAGACACAGCAACTTTAGTTGGGTAATTCTTGACTTTATAGAAGCTTTCGGTGAGGGGAATAAGAAGGAAAAAAGAATTGCCGGTACTCGGCAATTCTCAGCAGTTCCTTATTTTTCTCTCATGTGTGTATGTGCATATACAATGTAAATTGTATGAAATAAAAGAGAAAGCTCATGAATTGCCGAAAAAAGTTTTTGTGCGTGGACAAGAAAGCAATTCCAAAAGAAAATTCTAAAAATTCAGCAATTAAAATCGGCTTAAGCTGTCGATTGTGTAAATACGGCGGCTGAAAATAAGCCGATTTCAGCCGCCATAACGGCGGCGGCTGGACAAAGTAAAACAAGGCCGGCGGCGGCTCAAAGCCGGCTGTCAGCCACACGAATTGAACCTCTGGTGTTAACATGGAGATGAACGTTTATTTATGTATATATGTGTGAACATGTATGCATACTTGTTTTTGTTGTTATTTCCATTTTTATATATTTGAATCTTTATCTTTGTTCAAGCTTCTTCTTTTTTCTTGCTCAACGATTAAACATTTTCATTCGTGCAGCATTCGCCTGTTTGGCATGTAAAAACGCGAAACACAGACATAAAGCAGATGTCAATTGTTACGTTTTTCGTCCAAAAAGTTTTTTTTCGTGTTGCATGAACGCAAATAAGAAAAACGTCAAGATTTCGTCGCGTTTTTTGAGCACATTGTGTTCCATGAACAGGCTGTTAATGTGTCGTCTAAAAAATGTTATATGAAAATCACTCAAAAAATTGAGTCACTTTCATACAAATGTCTGTGTTCTATGAACAGCACGTAAGTAATGTAAAATTATTATGTTAACAAAAGTTTTTAATTACTTTTTGTGTATATAAATTATTGCAATTATACTTGTATAATAGTGTGGCCTACAACGCCATTTTGAAGTGATTTTTACAAGTCGGCCAGACTTTTGAAACAGTTTCCTGTGAATGAGTCGTACGATCGTGTAAGATAGTGAATCAGGGCCTTAAAAGAACTGTCACTGTACTCTCTTTTTTGTGAACAGCATTCAGTAAAATGCAGTAAAACACAGGAAAAATTGTGGGTAAACGATGATTTTGGGGTTGCCAACAGCTGGATTTTTATTTTCTAACTTCAATGAACTTGTAACGATTATAGGGCGCACAAATGTTAAAATGCCTAAACATTCCAGTCGGTCTTAAGTTGTTGTTTAACTTAAGGAATTTTTTATTACGTATATATGTACATACATGTAATAAAAGTTTCAAACAAAATTCATCTTAAATTTTCTGTTCTTTGCTGGACATCTTTTTGTTTTTTATTATTATTATTTCTTTACGATCTCTTTAATCCCGTTCCAATTCAATGCATTTTAAATGGTATGTCTTTATTAGTGATTGGCTAGCCTCAGCAGCATTTCCAGAATCGAAAAACTCTCAATATTCCCTTATTGGCGCTGCCGTCCGTTGCTCAATATTAAGTTCCAAATGGCGTAAAAGTTAAAAAATAT
Source organism: Thecocarcelia acutangulata (assembly GCA_914767995.1). NCBI lineage: Eukaryota > Metazoa > Arthropoda > Insecta > Diptera > Tachinidae > Thecocarcelia > Thecocarcelia acutangulata. Next base: position 115,310,770 of record OU612097.1, read on the forward strand.
ATACACACATACATATATATTATTAATTTATTGCTTTTAAAAATGTATGCTGCGCGTAGCCGCATGCAATCTTTGCTTAAATTAAAAAGAAATTTATCTATCCATCTTGGCTTGTTTTAACACAAAAACGTTTTTTTTTCTTATTCTGATTTTTTAGTTTTGCCCTGCCTGTATCGTAACTATTGAAAACCTCATAAATCATTTAATCGCAGCGGCATCATTATGAAGCAGCATTGGACTGCAACAGAACTAGACTTGGGCAAAACTTGATCGCTTGTTTAGGTTTTCTCTTAAGCATTCAGTCAATCGTTAATGCTATTAACATATTTTGTTGATTATTACAACATTTCAATAAAGTCAATACAAAACAAGTATCCAATTGATTGGCTTAAAAATTAGTTCACACTGTCTTAAATTAAGACATAACATATATTTTACACTGACACTTTTATGCTTATTACTGTGTTAATTTTTAAAAAAAAAATGATAAATTAATTTACATAAATTAAGAAAAAATTAAATAAAACCTATGCGCTTGATTAATTATAAAACTTGAATAACTATACTAAAACAGTGACATATGGTTTCTTTTATTTTTATTTATTTTATTACTTATATATACGTACATATGTACATAGACTTAACTGAACCTGCGTAAATTAAGACATACTTTAAGTTCTTGTTACGTATGTATAAATTAATGGCCTAATTCATAAAAAATATTGTATGTTTATTAAACTGTTGTTTGACAAATTTCTGTAGGAAGTAAATTATTAGGATTATCTAAAACTGTAAATAAATAAAGTTATTGTTTTTTATTTATTTTTAGGCTCTAGGTCTGTGTGTTTTAAATAAATTCTTTTTTTGTTTTATTTATTATTTTCGATATTTCGAGTACCTTCATTTGACCGTAATAAATCAAACAATTTTATAAATAAAATTTTTGTTTCTTGGTTTTTAGTACATTTGTACATCAGGTTTTAGTTCAAGTTTTCTCCTTTCTTAAGTTTTTCTTCGGAAGGAGATTTTTACAATACAAATTTGCTGTGATCAATAATTTTTTAATGAAGAAGACAGAGTGTTTAAGGCAGCCGTTCATGATACGTCATGTCCTGAGTTCAATTCTGAAAATGAGTGCTGATGAGTAGTGTAGCGACTACGAAACAGCTAGTTGTCCCCCAGCGAAAGGTTTGATTATTATGATCGCAAAGTATTGATACCTACTCAATGTCGAAAAAAAACATCGATACATACTTGTATCGTTCGATTTCTTCATACAATTAGTGGCAGGGTAGAACACATGGAGTCAAAAATCAAACTCTTCGTTATGGGGTGTCTTCTTAATTAGGATCCCAGAAGCGAAGATTTTTAATACGCAGGAATTCTATCATAACAATTCTTCTGCTACATTCACCCAATAGTTGTCTTGTAACTGTCTGACACATTCAATGGAGAAAGAAAAACTTTGTAGCTTCGATGTAAGACAATTTATGATTGGTATAATCTTCGATAGTCACATAATTCTGGCTTGAATATTTTTAGTGACAAATTCGAATGGACTATTTATTTTTTTAGTATCAAATTGGGATTCCGCGGGATCCCAAAGTATAAGTTGGAATATCGTGTTGCTAAGTGTATTGAGAGATATGGGCGGTATGTGCATACACCCAATTTTCACGACAACTTTTAAAGACATGTTTGTTTTTTATTTTATTTTAAAGCTGCTACCAAAATCACGTTACATTTTCATCATGACTTTTTAAGACATGTCTTTTTTCAAGTGTAGTTGCAAAATAATATCATTTGTCTCTTTTTATCCTTTTGTTACTATCGATGTAGTCATCTTGCCAAACGAATGTAAATGAAAAATAATAACAAAATTAAAAATGATAACAAAATGAAATTAGGAAAAAAACACGAAAAACACAGTTCGTGTCTTTTTGTTTACTCCTCTTTCATTTCTATCAAATTTGCCCAAAAATATGAAAGACATGATTTAAAGACGTTTGAAAAATTCATCGTGTAAAGGTAAGTACTCTGTTCAAATCTGCGAAAAATGTTGAGTAACATTAATAATTTCACTCGGAAAATATGACATTTAAAATATGGTGCCTTTTTCGCGTTTTAGGCAAATTTCACGGTTTTCTTGGTTTTAGGTATACCACATTGTTCAGCTGTTGTTTGAAATTTCGCGCGAAATAAGTACCACTCATATTATTTCACAATTACAACATAATGTTGCTAGAAACAGTTCATAAGTTTTTCACAAATTGAACAGAGTACCACTTCAGCAACATTATTTCATAGATATTTCACACAAGTTTTTTTATATAGAGTTTTGACAGCATTTCGCACGAAATGACTGAGCTAAAATTGGGTGATAGTTGCGCGCAATCTATGCACATACAAACGAATTAAACTTTCACTCGGCCCTCACGTATTCGCCGAATACCGAACTTTGAACAAAATTGTCGAATAAGAAATTGTTTTACACTTTTGCCTAAATACTATTTCCGCTTTCACTGAAAACTGCTCAGCCTAGACATTAACCATATTTGATATATGCAACACCCTGTGTAAAAACAAATTTGGCATTTCATTTGCTACCTACTTCAAGTTATTACAAATTGTTTGTCACTCCTGTTTATAAGAAGAAGCATTGTATTAACACAAAACAGCAATTAATATAAGCCAGCACAATAATGGTAAGAAATAGCTGAGAAAACTTATATTTTTGTATGATTTAATGTGTTGTATGGTTAAAGGAAACTTCAATTAAAGTACAACCAACTGTCGCCACAACTCTTGATGCAGCTCCTACAGCTGCTGCTCCCGGCAAAACAAACTGTTTAACGCAAGTGGCCCACATTCATCGCTTGCGGGATTCTGAAGCCAATTATGATCAACATCAATATAATCTAAACATGCAAGTGATGAGAAACCGTGAGGGCTTAAATGTTCCAATCAAAATGGGTATGGAATTATATGCGGCCAGGCAAGTCGGACGTTTGCCATTTTTACAATCGAGGTATGTATAAAGTATGTATGTAAAACAATTCTTAATTTGTTTTGTTAATCTTTCAGCAACATGATGGAAGACGTGCTTTTGGGTCGTGATGAAATGATTGGTTTTCAAGATTTCTTGGGAGTACCCGAAAATTATGAATTTATGCGACAACCTCACGTAGTAGTAGAAAAATCTTTGGGTATATTTTAATATAATTGAAATATCAGTTTTGCGTAAATGGTTTTTGTAATAAAATTGTAAGATAAAAGCGGTCTAGTGACTATTACTTTCAAGCGAATCAAATTTTTGGCACATATGTGAGAATAGTGAACTTGCTCAACATTTTGTGAAAGACTGCAGTTTGTTTCAAGAAATAAGCTTTCAATTTCTGATTTCCTCAGAAGTTGCACATAATAATACCAAAAACAAATCGAGCCGGTCAGAGGATGTCTGGGATAGTTATTTTCTACTCTTGCAAAATTAAGTTATTCATAAAGTAAAGCCGATGACCTTTGTATCTATTGTTCATTGGCATTAGACATGCAGTTATCTAAGAAGAACTAGTCTTATAAAAGTACCATTCAACGATGAAAAATGAAGCACAACGAAACTTGTTAACAACTTCACTAGAAATTTACTGCAGTGCCCTAGATCAAACTACTTATAAAGACTGAAAAAGTAAATACCTAAATTATACAATTTAAAGACACCTTTTAATAGCAAATAGGATTTCCATCTATAAAAATTCTTAAAACGCTGTTTATGGAAACAATTTAGTAAAACGTCTAGGAAATTTGTATGAAATATACTCAATATTTTGAGGATATTTCTTACATATTTTCTGGACGTATCACTCATTTGTGTTCCATAAACACCATCTAAAATAAATATATATACAATAAGTAAGAGCAAGCTATGTACAATTCGGTTCCGAATTCAATATATTTGTTGATTCTTTAAAATTCGAAAATCTTAAAAATGGCGAAATGAAATCAGTTATCACGAAAAAAATGTTACGGTCTTGAAACTAAAAATTATTTCATTTCAAAAAGATTGTTTTTCTTGTTCTAAAAACACAAAAAACTATTGGACTTCTTTTTCAAAACGATTTATATACTGTGACATGGTGATACGAAGAGTCGCAGAACAAAACGTGCTTTTCTGCATATTTTTAAAAATAATTATGTTAATTTTTAACGCTTGTTGCTTATGATCTGAAAGTCCAAAAATCTATTGGATTTATTTTTCAAAAGGAATTGAATTCTGTGACATGGTGATATGAGGAGTCGCAGAACAAAGCGTGCTTTTTGAATATTTTTAGAAAATGCTTTTTTGCTGTATTTGCGTTAAATTGGCCAAGTTCTACTGAAAAAAATCTTATTTGCATAATATTTCCTACCTTCTCATATTGTATCATGGCAATAAGCAAGTCACAACAACAAACAATAATAAAACGAATACCAAGAATGCAAGAAAAACAACATCATTTGTTGTTGATTTACTTGGAATTTTACATTCATTACAACATGTATAGGGTGTTTTTTTAAGCCCGATAGAACTTGAAATTGTAAAAAATAACACAAAAAATTAAATTGTAATCAAAATTTTTTTTATTCGAAAGATCAATACGTGACATTAACATTTGAAAATGATTTCGGGCATATGGGCACCGCGGCTGTTCTTGACGAAGCGCATTCTGGACGTCCAATTTTGGGCCACTTTTTCGAGCACTGCTGGCCGTATGTCACGAACAACACGAACAATGCTGGCCTCCAAGGCGTCAATTGTTGCTGGTTTATCAGCATAAACCAGTGACTTCACGTAGCCCCACAGGAAATAATCGAGAGGTGTCAAATCGCACGACCTTGGAGGCCAATTGACAGGTCCATTTCTCGAAATCAACTTATCGCCAAATTTTGATTTCAGTAAGTCGATGGTTGCGTTCGCCGTGTGGCACGTAGCGCCATCCTGTTGAAACCACATCTCCTCCGGATCAATGTCATCCATATTTTCAAACAAAAAATCATTGATCATGGTGCGGTAACGATCTTCATTGACCGTAACGCGAGCTCCGGCCTCATTTTTGAAGAAATAAGGTCCGATGATGCCACCAGCATGAAAACCGCACCAAACAGTGCATTTTTCTGGATGTAATGGAGTCTGTAGGGTCTCTTGTGGATTGGTCTCACTCCATATGCGGCAATTTTGCTTATTAACAAACCCGTTAAGCCAAAAATGCGCCTCATCGCTGAACACAATTTTGCGTCTATAAGTTGCGCGAATCGACGACTGATTTTCAAAGTAAATTTGGATAATTTCGTAGCGTTGTTCAAGCGTGAGTCTATTCATGATGATTTGTCAGAGTATACTGAAACAAATAAAAAAAATGTTTCATCAAAATTTAATTTTTTGTGTTACTTTTTACAATTTAAAGTTCTATCTAGCTTAAAAAAACACCCTATATATTTGTTTGTTTGTGTATTATGTTTTTAGTTTTATCTTGTTTATGTGAATGTGTTGTACATCTATAACAAGCAGATCAACACTGGAGTAGATGTGACCAAAATTCTTAACAGTATATTATCATTATGATGTTCTCAAATATGGTTTTCGAGCTGAAAGAGTAATCGGAATACGTTTAAATTTTTTACAGTAGATAGACATTGATGTCATTAGTTTATTTCTTTAAAAAAAAATCTAAATTTTAAAAATTTTGGAATAATACTCTCTTACTGATAAAGTGCGATATGTTTTTTAGGCCACGTATCTAGTTACATATTTAATTATTGGTACTTCTTTTATTTAAAATACTTTTATTTTGGTCGACCAAATATGTGAAAATAATTAAACAATATTTTAAATTTCGTACATTTAGTTTTATTTTATTAATTAATAAATGCTAAATAAAATATGTATTTTTTTTTATTAAAAAAAAAATTTATAGAAGTTTGTTTGTAAATGCAAAATTCAATAAATTTGTTTTTATTTGTGTCCTTTATTTCATTATTTGAAATAAAATGTTAAAAGAAAATATAATTACAATTGCATTGTATAAAAGAAAACTAAATATTTTGCCAAACAGAGTGCGACTAATAAGAAAATTATTTTATAAAATTACAAATTGTACTTAATCAGTAAATACTAAAATATAAAAAATTCTAAAATTTAAAACAAAATTGCAACAATTGTATTGTAAACTGGACGAATTCGTTACGGAGAGTTCTTTTTATTATTATTAAATATTTATTTATAAATAAAGTAAATACTTTTGTTATAAAAAATCGCTTTAGAAAATTATAAATACTTTATAAGCTTGGTAAATGAATATGTTAAATAAATATAACAAATAATTAAAACAACTGCAGTTTGTAAATAAATCTTGCATCGCTGATATTTTTTAAAACTTTGCTAACAATACATACATTAAAAAATTCATTTTCAAAAAACTAATATGAAGTCATTTGTAATAATAAAAGAAGATTAACAATTAAGAACACTTTTTTTTATAGTAGTTAACTTCAGTTTTTTGTTTTTTTCAGTTGTGTTAAAGTAATTTTGTTAATTGTTTTTCAAGACATTTAAGAGCATTAAGACAGGAAGCAGCAGTTATTTAAAATTTAAAATTATTCGTTTCATGATTTGAAGTAGATAAATCTAAATATTCGTATATATCTATATTGATTATTTAGTACTTGGTGGTATGTAGTTTGTAGTGCAAAATTAATATATCCAATTTACGGGCACCCATTGCTCCTGATGGCTCATTTCATCCAAAGTTTCAACCACCTGACGGAACGTGTCATCAAAGTCTTCATTAATTATAACCATGTCAAAATATTTTTCATATTTTCGTTGTACGAATGCGCTCTCTTCAACTGTCGCTATTAAATCATCATCCTACAAAGCAAGAAATAAAAATATGCATAGACATGTGTAAATTTTTCCTCACAAACTAAAATTTCGATTAAATTTACCTCATATAAAGATGCAAGAGATTCCAAGGTACGAGCACGTCTAGAGCTGAAACGTATTGAACTTTGGCGATCAAACTGAAATACAAAAAGTTTTATCAGCAATTAAGTTTTAGAGAAATCCAAAAATCTCATAAAATTTATCAAATCTTAATATGACTGAGATAGAAAAACAAAATAATGAAGTTAGTTAGCTAAAGATTGAGAAAGCGAAAATATAAAAAAAATTTACACAAAAATGTGAAGTTTATATATAACTTTGTGATTCCGTTTGTAATTTCTAAAATTTTCATTTCTGACCATATAAAGTATATGTACTCGTATCAGAGATCTGCACCGGTGCACCGCAATCGTAAGTACATCGGTTGCTTACCCAATCATTTTCACATCCGAGTGTTTTAAACACTCTTAAAAATTGATGCGGTGGTATTTATACCTGTCGTTCGTTTGCGAAATCTTGATAAATCAAAAATGTATCCAATCGCTTTCGTATCTTGTGCATTTTTTTAAGAGTAAAAGAAACGACTACAAAAAAGACTGTTGTTGTTACTAGCACTTAGTAAGAGAAACATTTTGAGTATTTTCTATTTTCGTTTCTAATCATTTTCTTAATAGTACATACATGACGTCGTCACAAATTCAACTTCTAAAAACAACATTCTGGACAAATTATTTTGTTGTGTATTTGCGTCACCTTTTATTTAACATTAAGTGAAAACGCGGCTTGTCAGATTTAATCATTTATAACAATGTTGACGATTTTGAAAGTAGCATACTGAAAGATGATTTTAAGACTGTTTTTGCTGAAAAATTTGAAACGAAAATTCAATTCAAACAAAAATTGTTCCACAACTGGTTATATGTATGTGTATCTGCGCATTTATTGTAGTTATGGCTTAAAACCAATATATAAAAATTATTATACATGAAAGAAATTTGATGAAAATGTGCTTCATAAAAAAATCTATTTTTTTTACCCGTTTTGTACTAAATATGTTCAAAGAAAATATGTGTAATATTTTCTTCAAAATGCGATCGCCAAAACATGATGTTTCAAAACCTTCTGGCAATGCCGTGCTTAGTACGAATACGTTTACCGAGTTTGAGTGAGTAAATGCATAAAACTAAACACACGCATTCTCATGGGTAAGATAAATGTGTGACTGGAAATTCTTACATACAAATATTATTTTCGTTGTTAAAAAGAAGTACGAGTTCGATTGCCGAATGTGGAAAAAATAACTGAGAAACCAAATCAAGTACGATTGGGTATGTTTTATACTCTAGTTAACAGACGCAAGCTCTAACGAGTAGAAAATATACTTGTGCAAACAATATGCGGTGGCCAATCACACTGCAACTCGAATTAAGACGGTTGTACTTAGATCATTTAAAAAGGCACCGGTTGCAGATCTCTGAGTCGTATATTCTGAATCAGTATTGATAAAAACGTCCATTTAGCGATATCCGTCTGTCCGCCATTGAAATACCTTTTTTAAGAAAACCATTGTGACTTAGAAATTTTTTCTTCAAAACACGCATCAAGAATTTTAATAAATGGATTATACAATACTATATCATTACATTTTTACAATTACAATAAAATTTTTGCCGAATGGTTTATAATTCGAACTTTAAAACAGTAGCAGTCATTGCTCTACTTTACCCGTTTGGGAACCATCAAACTGGGCTTACCCTACATCGACTTCTGCAGAAGATGCCAAGACGATGACGAGGAGTAGACGATTCTTCGTCTTCTCGGAACATGTCCGGCATTGGATCACCACCGTCTAAGGTATCTAGGAGCCTATTATGTCTGGCCTCGGTCAACCTGACCGCGATGGCGTTATTCATAAGTAGCGAATGGCTAGTGCAATAGCATACAATGCGACACAGATGAGTTTCCCATTTTTTTCTCTCCTAACTATATCCCTATAGCACTGTATTCCCATAGCTTCTCTTTTCATATCTCTATTTTAGAGGCAAACACAAAGGAAACAAATTTAGAGAATTTAGGACATACTGGGGAATGCATAGGACATTATAGTTAGTCACAGCGACGCTACAAACGTACTGTTAATACCATTTTGAGCATATGGTATCCGTCATCCCGCCCATGCTGTGCATTCTATACTTTGCAAATTTACTTTGCAGCTGTATAGTTATATAGAATAGAATAAATAATAAAGAAAAAACATTTACGTATGGTTACCCCAGCTTTTTCAACAATGATTCTTGCAGACACCACATAAGTACGAGTCTATGCTCAACCACAACTTACTGTTAAATTTTTATTCGAACCCGTTGCACGGCGTTCATTATAAATTAATTTCAGTTGCTCCATGCCAGGAGCACCAATAAATATAACAAATGGCATCAACTCTTGACTATTGTGCAAAATTTTCAACGCATTTGGAGCACAATCCAAAACGCACATTTTTCCTAAAATAAAACAAAGAAAATAATAATAAAAATTTAAGAATATGTAGCCATATAAACTTACCGCTGTTTATAACATCCTTTATCGACTGTATATGGGTGCCATATAAATTGCCATTGTTTTCACCATATTCTAGAAACTTATTCTCTTTAATTTCCTGTTCCATCCATTCGCGATCAACAAACCAATAACTTACGCCATTTTCTTCTAAAGCCCTTTTTGGACGTGTTGTGTCTAATTAAATAATTGATTGAATTATTGACTAAAAATTAATGTCATATTTACATAACACAGACGAGCGGTTCGTCTAGCACATTCCTAATATAGAGGACTTTTCATACGAATTTTTAAGACGAGTCGTTCGTCATATATGTTCTATAAATAGCCTATAAAAAAATTATTTACAAGCTTAGTGTAGGCACTTACGAGGTATAACATAGCCAAAGCGATCTGGATCACTGTTTGTCAAACGATTTTTCAGTGTACGTCGTCCGACTCCCGAAACACCAATTAAAACTAAAGTTTTCCGACGGAATGGCGGCATTCGTGTAACTTCTTCATACAACATTAATTCGGCCTTATCAAATTCACAATTAGCTACAGAACGATACATAGTCTTACGTTTGCGTTTTGAGATCTGGAATACAGAAATTTAAGTAAAACAAAACAAAGAAATAATTAATAAAATCTATAATAGAATATATTTAAAGTTATTTTGTAATGTTAAGTTAATTAAACACCTGCAGTAAGGTGACTGCAGAGTGGAAAGAAATCATATAAAAATTTCACTTTATAAGAAGTAAATATTATGAAGGAATCATTAAAACTTATCACGTCTGTAAAAATAAACGAGTTCCACTATCCCTATTTGAGATAAAAATGTTTCTTGCGTACTCATAGAAAACCCGTCACAACTGTGATGAATTTTAACATCAATTTCCTTATTTTTCACCCCATGACTTTCTTCATCGCTGTGATGTTAACCATGCATCAGTTGCACTAATTATCATTAGTGGCAGTTATGACAATTATTTCATCAGCAATAACTAAACAGGGAGATGGTTTGTCTTCTGTTGTAACGACAATATTTGGCGAACACGAACGCGGGCGTTTCCTATCTTTTAAAAGCAGAACGATTGTTTCAAAGATTCTTCCTTAGAAATCCAAAAGGTTTTTCGAGCTAAGCTCTTTCTCAGAATTGCTTTTCCTAGGTACACTCATGTTTTTTATTTCTTATTTATTTTAAAAATTATATAAAAATAATTGTCATAAAGATTTTCTTTTGTATAAAATCACTCTTTCCACTTATTCCGATTTTATTTGATAACACTCCGTTCAAAAACAAACACGTCCGTTCGCTATCGAAGCTAGACTCCAAATGATATGTTTTTGTGTTTTGACAGATATTATTAATATATATATATATATATATATATATATATATATATATATATATATATATATATATATATATATATATATATATATATATATATATATATATATATATATATATATATATATATATATATATATATATATATATATATATATATATATATATATATATATATATATATACATATATATATATATTTTTTTTTTTTTTAATTCTCAATAATTTATCTAGATTGTTGAGATATAAAGTTGAATGTTTGAGAATATATTTCAAAAATTTCCAAAGTCTATTGATGATTAAAGAGGGTAGCTCCTATGAAATGTCGACATATAGACAGATGAGAAACATAAAAAACAAGCGGCATTATTAAAATATATATATTTTTTTAATACTCAATAATTTATCTAGATTGTTGAGATATAAAGTTGAATGTTTGAGAATATATTTCAAAAATTTTCAAAGTCTATCGATGATTAAAGAGGGTAGCTCCTATGAAATGTCGACATATAGACAGATGGGAAACATAAAAAACAAGCGGCATTATTAAAATATATACTGTTGAGATAAAAAGTTGAATGTTTGAGAATATCTTTCAAAAATGTCCTAAGTCTACTGATGATTAGGGTAGCTTCTATGAAATGTTGACATATAAACAGCAACATAAAACACAAGCTATTATAATTTGTTAATTGGTATTACAGAAAACTAGTTCTATTAGTCGTATAAAGTATATGTGTAGGTACTCGGAAGTGTCATATCTGACCGCTTAGGTCAAATATTAAGCGCATGTTTTGCATTCTTTTCGTTTGTGCGTTTAATCAATTTAGCTCTTTCTTAACTTTTCTAGTGCATAAGTCTCAGATAAGTTTACACATATAGCAGGTCTAAGTCAATCTTACCTTTGTACCACAAATACCAATTTTGTGCACATAATCTGCTTCGGGTGCTACAAAAGCTTTACGCCTCTCTTCCAGTTCTTGAGATGGTATTAAACCAATTTGATCACTTTGAGCAGTGATGTTTTTGGCTTGCCACCAATTTGGATCCTTTACATTAATAATCTAAAATTGTTTTAGAAAAACAATTAATTTTGGCAAAACAATCAAAAGCAATTTAGTGGCCATACTTACTTGTAATATATCTCCAGATTTGAAAGGTAAGCCGATGTCTTTGCAAGGCAGTAAAGAGTCCTCTGAAGGTGAATATGAAAATAAGGCACGCATGTAGCACTAAATAAAACAGAAATTTTATTTTATTTTATACAATGCATTATTAATTTTTAAACAATGGTTAGAGCTTTTATCTCCTACTTTCATATTTTATATAGAGGAGTTCCTAAATTGCATTAAACTTTACTTACGTATTATTTTGTTTATGTCTAAAAGATCTTCGTTCTTGCGATTTGAAAAAAGCGTTATTTTCAAATTAATAAAAATTATAATGAATTTTAAGGGTGTGAAGAGAAATTCGTAGGTTAAATACCTCCCACACCTCTGTTAACTAAGTTCCACAGCAATGTTAAAATAATATTTTTTTTTTTTTTTTGAGTAATATATTTTTTTAAATAAAATATACAGGGCGTCCCAGATTTCAACGTCAAGGCAAAAAAGGGTGACTGGATTGATTGAAACCATGGAAATAAGTGCAATAAAATATTTTTTTGGTCTTTATTAAACTCTTATTTGACAAATTTCTGCATAAAGTTTGTCAAATTAACTTTTAAAAATCGTATATTTTTTTTGTGAATGAATAAGACGGCAAAAATATTTCATGTTTATTAAGTTCCTATTGCACAGATTTCTATAAAAAATTTGTCTAATAAAAGCTTAATAAACATGCAAATTGTTTATAAATAAAACTGTTAAGGCAGTAAATTAAAAATGATATTATTCGAAAATAAATAAAAACTTCGTCTTAAGGTTTTAAATAAACATCAATTAAAAAAAGCTCTTATATCTTTTTGGTTGTTATAACTGGAAAGCTTTAAGCTTAGACAATCTTTTTTTAAGATTTTATTATTAAATCTATAGCGTCTACAATGCATTTTTAAAAGAGTTTTTATTTGAAGTTCAGTCATAAAAAATCGCAATTGTAATTTTGTAAAACTAAAGTTTAAGCCAAAGAAATAACAGCACACAACATAAATGCGATGCGTACATATTTAAGTTTTAAACATTCAGCTAACACCACTTACCTTCAGTTTTTTGCCTGGTTCAATTTTAGCAACACCATTTTGTTTTACCTGGCCACTTAGTAAGCGTGATGAGCGTATTTCTTCCTCCACATTTGGGCCAATTTTCAATGTTAAATTCTCCTTGGCTCGGGACACTTCAATTTGTAAATCTTCTGGACTGCGTACCGGCGTACCGTTAACTTCCAATATAACATCACCGGGATGTAATAAGCCCTGTTTATCTATGACACCACCGGCTAAAATACGAGCAACAACCAATTGTTTGTGTTCATCGACTTCAACTGTTAAGCCCAGAGGTTGATTGGGATTGCGACGCAAGCCAACCATTTTAATCGTTTCAATAGGCATAGTTGTGTTAATTACTTCGGGCGGAAAGAGATAGCCACCAGATTTACGTTGCGATATCGATTCCAATTTTGTGAGCGAACCACCAGCAGCTTTTAAACGGGCTTCGTAAAGATAACCTATTTCATCATGGGCCCGAATAAGAGCCTAAAAAAAGAGTTAGAAATTTCAATTAGTTCATGAATAGGGCATATGTAGGGCAAATATTGGGTAATAATGCTAAAATGTTCTACTAATAAACTTTTGCTGTTTTTTTTACACATGTTTGGTACATAAGGTTCAGATGAGGTTTCTGTCCCTAAATCAAGATACATTTTTGTTGCAACATTAATTGTCGTGATTACTAACTTTTTATTATAGAAAACAATAAAAAATAATTATACACTTTAGCTGGGTAGCAGCAACCAGCTATTACGTAACCGCTACACTACTGCTTAGCACCCATCTTGAACTTGTGACCATGATATATGTATATGTTGCCTTTATAAGGCTGCTTGAATCACTCAGCTATCAATTTGTTTAATTTATTTGCTGTCTATATGTTTTGTTTTGTTTGTTTTTTATCTTGAACCAGTATTCAGGGGATGACCCCTACATAAGCATACTGGAACTAGGCAAACAGGACTACGAAGAGTAGGAAAGAGGTAGTAACGTTTATGGACATTTTACTGGCAATAACAACATATAAAGATTAAAGCAAACGTGATCACAGCAATTAAAGTGTTGGAATTAAATTAGTTAAAACTGATCAGGGCTCAGATAACAAAATTTAGTCCAACACCTATGAGCGTGCAAAGTAATTAATTGTATTCAAAAGGTATAAATATGAACATATAAAGAAAATGCGGACGACAGTCTCGGACTGGCCCCTCTTATGCTAAAATGTTGAGGGAACCATGCCCCGTGAGTAAAAAGTCCGTACTGAGGATGAAGCCAAATTCTGGCCGTCCCACAACAAAATCAGCGTCGCGAATGAGTTCGTGTGTTACTCGCCCCTTTGTTCTATTCGCACATCGCGCCCGCCAGACAGACACAAGACGTTCCTAAAGGAGCGCCTTGATCGGTCAGAGTTCCCTATTAACCACAAGATCAAGAGCAGAAAGCCAATCATGTGGAAAAATAAAACAAACAAACACGTGCACACAGGATGGAAGACTACTATTTCTGCTTGCTACCTATTCTGCTACTACTTATTCCTGCTTGCTAACTATTCTGATGCAGTTTGATTTCAAAAGAAATTTATAATGAACACACGCATAAGAAAACACGGACAACATTAAAAACACGTGTGCACGGGATGGAAAACAAAAAACTACTCCACCTTATATTTTGAGTTACTCGACCATATGCAACACAAAGAGAGAGAGATAGATGGAGAGAGAGAGATAGAGAGAGATAGAGAGAGAGGGAGAGAGATATCGAAGAAGCTTATCGGTTACAGTAAGGCATCCAACTCTATTGATTCATTGGAGGATCTCCACAGTGTGAGGTGCGTTACTCTGTTTTATCGATAGAGATCTTGTTCCCAAAGCCCACATATTTTTCCGTAATTCACGTACATCGTCTAAGTCGATTGCTAGGTGAAACGCATCACAGAAAGAGTTCGATTTTCAGTCGTACAGTTCGACTGTGGAACAAGTTGCAGACGTGTTTCCTATCACATATAACGTCAAGTCAAAGGTCCTCAAACACTACTCCCTCATTTCTCCTCCCCATAACCTATTTTCCTAGTTTTCCCTCAGCACTGGTCCTAGACAAAAAAAAAATAAACTTGAAAAAACATACAATTTTGTTTGTTTTTTACTAATGATATGGACAATAATAATATAATACTGATATATATGTATGTAACTTGCAAATTCATAATAAGTAACACCCTTTACTGGGGAGATTTTTAAGATTGTTAGTACAACAGCACAACTCGCCAAAAAAATATACCATTAAAATGTTGACCTTTAATTGTGTGTGAAACATACACTGAAAGAAAAACGCTTCATTACGGGAATGAAACCAAGTCGTTCATCATTCTTTCGTTAATACCATGAAAAATTTCATTTTGGTTATGACACGTTTATTAATAGGATGAAAATTTTACGTTGCATTACTTTATTATTTTTTCAACTTTATTAATGTTACAAAAATTCTTTTTTTACGAAAAAGTTTTGCATGAAAATGGAAGAATTATAAGCAAAGTCAAAAATCTACCCAGCGAAAACTTGGTAATGTAAGGCCATTTTCAAGAGATAATGTTTGTAAGAATGCATATACTCGTATAAAGGTGGCATTTATACCATGATTTAAAGTCATGATTTTTTATATTATATAAAGTTATCTGTTACATGTTGTGCATTTATACAAAAGAGCTGCAGCCATTTTGATAGTTTTTATCGACATCAACTCGTAAATTAAGGACTTCTAAGCAATTAGCTTGTTAATGGTTTTTTTGTAATGACATTTTCAGATAGTTATTCGTAAGTGAGAGTGGTAAGTACTTGCCTCCAATGCTATCGCCATGTTAAAATAATGACTTAAAATGTAGAAGTAGTGAAGAGTATGTTTATTAACATTTTAACACATTACTTTGCAATAGAAGTTTTCGCTGGGTGCTTCCTGAAGGTGAGCACCTGTTAGTGTTTTGTCTTCCATCCTGTGTATACATGTGTTGTTATTTCACTGTGGTCTGTGTTTTTTTTATATGTTCATTTCTAATTTCTTTTTAATGTTCTTGCTATAAAATTCCAACATTTTAAATGCTGTGATAAAGTTTGGTTTGGCCAAACGTCTATAAACACTATTACAGCAAAAAGTTTATGAAAATTCGTTTCATAGATTGCATATTGTACGCGACACTGTGGTGGCCACATGACCGAAATCATGTTTGATAAAATTTTCTATCCAATAAAGACCATTTCACTGGTATTAAAAAATTATTTCTTTGCTTTATTGTGATTGAAACTTGTGTAGCTTTTAAAAATAGTTATTATAAGCAAAGCTTGATTTTGAATTCAAAATTTGCATATTAATATGAATATTAACCTCAGTTTGCTCTTAGCAACTTTTGTGGTGACGACTACAAAACTACACATTCTATTAAAATTTCAGTTCTCTTTGTTATCACAGTTTTTGAAATACTCAAGTTAAGCATCTGAATGTAAGTCAAATGCTAGAGCTGTAATATTAATAAGATGTATAGTTTTATGGCCAATGTAAAAAAAATAAGTAAAAAAAAAATAAAATAACTTTATTCATGGAAGAAATTTGCAAAAGACAAAACCATCAATCTTACCCTAAAATGAGGTTGTGCCAAAAGTTTAGCTAATTCTCGCGACTCCAAACGTCTTGAAGGGGAAAATTTTCTTATAATATCGTCACAAATTGGTTTATTATTTAAGTGTGCTGGCAAAAATGCTGGAACTGGCTGTGGCTCTGTTGGATTTAACTAGAAAAAGAAAAACAACAAAAACAAGGCTGGGTTGAGAAACAGCAAAGAGAGAGACTTAATTATTAAATTTATTTAAATTAGCACTGCGTAGGTCAAGATATACACTTATGCTTGTGTACGAACAAAGTGGATGTGAACTGTGTTTCGTTATTATTAATTTTGTTTGTTAATTTAATTTAAGTACTTAATAATGTGGTGCAGCATTTAACCTCAATGTGATCTTTCACATCAAGTTTCATTTACTTTGTATATGTGCATATTTTCCCTTTGATAAAATTATTATTTTTTGTCATCATTTACCCAAATATGTATACAGTTGTGGGCAGAAATGGGTGCATTTTTCGGATTCTTAAGGTATACCGTATTAATTGACGATTTTTGCTACCATAAGAAATTCCAGTTAATTTTACTTAATTTTATGCAGCTAATTAATTGGTTTCGACCGCAACCATCCTCCATGCATATCGGACATCTGATCAGAATTATTGATTGCGGCCTAAAGTCGAGATTGCTTCAATTATTATTTGAATGGACTGTTTCACATTGAAGCCTTCAATTCAGTCAAATTCCTTGGTTTCGTTTTCTACTTCACTTGCTTCTCGGTAAAAAAAAGTCTTGTGCAGTCAGGTCAGATGACTTTGAGAGCCTGTGGGAAGTGTGGGAGTAGGAGTTTTCGTTGTAGCTCTGTCATTACCGGTCTGGCTATATATGCAGTTGATTCATCTTGCTGGAATCAAAAAATTTAAAAACGCCTGCCGCTATAACAACAATAATATTTTTAATGTTATTCTAAGCTTGGATAAATTTAAATATTGGAAACTGATTGGAGTATTCTCAGTATAAAAGATTCTGAAATAGTTAAAATTCAAGACTACACGTAGAAAAAAATATATGGTTGACACGATAATATTTTAAGGGCAACATACTATTGTTATCGTATGCTTTTGGTGCTCATAATATTATATTGTCATATTTGAAACGCCATTAATATACCTCAATGTAGTTTTATAAACAAATTTTATAAATAACCATACTTTATTTTGGCAGAGAACCATATTTTTATCATAGCTCACCATATTATTTAAAAAGAGGGCATCTTTGGATAAACAATACTATTTTATTTATTTATACTACAATATCTATGTCACCTAATATTCCTCCGGTACGGCAGAATACTGGAGAAAGATGTTGGCAACGGTACAGCATACTGCTGCCCTCAGAGCGGCTTCAGCATCTCGCATAGTGTCAGAGCACACTGTCTTTGTCATAAGCGGGACTATTCCGATTGACCTCTTGGCCGAAGAGCGCAAAAAGCTATGGGGAGAGCGAAGACAAACTAGCGAGGCAGCAACGGCAACATCGGAAGTGGCAAGAAAGATGGAACAACGAATCACGTGGCAGATGGACAGCGATATTGATCATCGATATAGACAAGTGGATAAACTGAAAGCGTGGTGAGATAGATTACTATATAACACAGATGCTTTCTGGACACGGGTATTTTCTGCAATACCTCCATAGAATGAGGAAGACAGATACATTGATCTGCCTTTATGGAGATGACTGCGTGGACGATGCAGAACACACACTTTTCAGATGTGACAGGTGGAGGCAGGAAAGACATGACTTAGAGGAGAATGCTGGAGTAGTAACACCGGAAAACGTCGTAGAAACTATGATGGAAAGTGAGAGGAAATGGAGACAAATAACGACTTATATTGACAAGATCCTAGGAGACAAGAAACAAGATACTCGTAGGCATGTCAAGTGCAATCCGGTAGGAACAAAGGAGGAGCCCCATCCTGAAGCAATGCGAAAGCGGTACCGGGGTGGAGACAAGGCTCAAAAAAAAAGGGAGGGGTTTTAGTGGGTGTATGCCCTACATCCAGGATACTGTGTGGTCACATTATCTGACGATACGTTAGCCATTGCCCCTCTCCAACCGGAAAAAAATATATACATACATATTGATAATAATAAATTAATATAAAAACATTTATTAAAATATTTTTTAATAAATTTAAATAATTAAAAATATTTGGCAACAAATAGTCGGCTGGCACTGGCTGTTTCCATAGACCAGATTGTTCGATTTTGTTGATTCAAATTTTATTAAAAGATATTCTCTTTTTATTAAGTTGCATCTTAATAAGTAAAACTTTAAGCCTAGTTCAGATATAACAATAGATCGAAATAATTTTTTACAACTAAAAAAACAGTGGCAAAGATATAAAACAGCAGTAAATTTCACATA
Organism: Thecocarcelia acutangulata; assembly: GCA_914767995.1. NCBI lineage: Eukaryota > Metazoa > Arthropoda > Insecta > Diptera > Tachinidae > Thecocarcelia > Thecocarcelia acutangulata. The sequence goes on from OU612097.1 coordinate 115,329,822, forward strand.
AAATTGCCGGAGTGAAATTAAGTGCACATAACTGATTTAATTACATCTTTAAAATTTCTTTTACAATTTTATTTTAATTGCATCTGTATGCATTAACAATTTTAATATAGTTAATTGCAATACTTTCTCATTAAGTTATTGTCAAAATGCTTTCGAAAGAAAAACTTGTGCTCAGTTTTGTTCCCTACTGTTTATATGTTTGGTAATATTATTTATATTGTGAAGGTTAAGTCGAAAGTTTGTCTCCGTTTTAATTTTCTAAAAAAAAATTATTAAAGCTATAGTTTTACTTTATTAAGCTAAACTTGAACTACTTTTATTAACAAAAAAATATATACAAATGTATATATGAATGTACATACATATATACATACATATATACATATAAAATAACAATTAAAATTTTTACAATTTTTTTTTATGAAATAACAACAACCAATTGCTACCGTAATTAACAGTAAAAATATTTTCATTTACTTTATTATTATTTTTTATTTTTTTGCTATAAAAATAGGAAAAAAAAATCTCTTTTCCAAAACTTTCATTTGAGGAAAAATTAATATCGACAATAGCTTCTTGCAATAATCAGCATTAAATGATCATTACGATCATAACGTGTAACGTACATAATTTTATTGCAATGGAATGCCAGCCAATTACTTTCTATGATTCATTCATTCACTTAGTAGTTTGTTGATTTTTTTTTTTTTTATTATGGTTTTAAGACAATTCAAGTTTACACCGGGTGTGCATAACTTGCACAGCTTCTTATGATCATACGTTTGTTTGGCTGTCATCAGCCATGAGAAAATAAAATTCAATTAATTTAATTAAATCTACATTTGAAAGAATTGTCTTCCTGTAAAAGTGGTTTAATTTTATTTTAAAAGTAGCTGACGAGAAAAAAAGTGTCAAGCAAGTTCTGTGAGCTTAACTCTCTTATTTAACCACACACTGCAGTTTGAAATATGGTTACGGCAACTTTAGTATATGTATATTACATAATATTGTATATTATTGCCGATTTAATTATAGTCTATATATAAATATAAGTATATATTTATTTGCATTTCTATAAATTTATAATAAATTCTTTTAAATACGTATTAAAAATACATACACTGCCTGCCACTTGAATAAGGAATCACATTGTTTAACTTTAATTAAGTATAGCTCCTTTTTCTATATTTTCCCTTATTAGGAATTGGAAAATAATTGCACGCGGTTTTCAGTTTTAGTCCATTATTTATTCACAAGTATTCTTACAAAACTAAAAAAAAAGGAAGTAAAGGTAAAAGCAATTAGACATTTACATATTTACAGTATTGCCATACAATCGTAATTATTAAAGGTCGTAACACTCCTAAAGTTCAGAAAACAATAATTTTTTGCAAAACAAAATTTCAAGGTATTGGCTTTAGTTTCCCGAAGAAATTATAAATTTATGTACATATTTTGTTATAGTAAAATTATAAATTTATTTACAGACATGTACATATTTTTGTGGCACTATTTCGTGTGTCACTTGAATAAGGAATTTTTTTAATATTTCTAATATTATGTGATGGTATCATTCGTCTGGCTCAACTTCAATCCTGACCAAGAAATATTTTTAGTTTTAATTATAACATTAATTGAATTCTTTTAATATTAATCAGTGGCTGTGTTCTGTAACTTTGGCGAGAAGTTCTCGCGTCGAAAACCTGTGAAACAAATTATTCCATCGTTGCTCGAAAAGTGAGAAAAAACTGCGTCTGTAACTCATGTCGAAAACTACCCAAAGCGATTACGTCGTTACGTTAGAAATTTCTGAAAATATAAAACGATGCCGACATGCAATTTTAAAAATGAAAGCGCCAGCCACAATTAGTACCGCCGCCGACCAAAAATTACTAAACCTAAGAAATTTTGTTCGACGGCGTCATATTATAACCGCCGGCTATTCTAGAAAATATATGGTATGGCTCTAGCGTTTACATTTTATTTACAAATACATACATACATACTCATGCACAAAATTTTGTAACATTAAAAAACAATTGCAATTTGTGAATTCTGAAAAAAACATTATAAAAGTATTACAATATACTTTGTTGGGTCGAAAATTAAAATTGTAGAAATTACAAACTCAAGTTTTCCCTTAAAACTTGTGTGAAGGGTATAAAAATTAATTAAAAAGTTAAAATAAAAAAAAATCATTCTAAACTGTGTAAATAAATATATTAAACTTAATTTAACAGCAAAATACTTATATTTTCAGTATTATTATTCATTTAATGTTGATTATATCACAGCCTTTTTATTTGCGAGAAATAATGACAGTTGAAAGCGGGAAATTGTTTCGCAAAAGTTTTACAGACACAGATTTTCTGTAAAATGGCGAGTAATTTCCTTACGTGACAGCTATTACTCACCAAGAAAAGTTATAGATACAGTTTAGTGAGAAACGCAGCTGTTTGTTCCAACTTTGTTTCATTTCACACGTTTCAGTCGAAAAGTTTCTCGTGGCGAGAGTTATAGAACACATCCACAGGATGGCTATGATTTGAATTTTTTTCAACTTAAAAGGCAAGGCAGCTTTAGGTAGTGGCCAAGGGTAGTGGCAGAATTACAGTAAACACAACATCAACATGTATTTTGTTATTTACGAACAGTTGTCTAAATTTAGTTTGAAAAAGCAAGGAAGTCTATGGGTTTTTGACAAATTTACGCAAAAGAAACGAAAGACAGCTGTGCTTATGCCTACCGTATTAAAGCGGCCTTGATAAACGGCTAGAGAATTTTCAATTTGATCGTTTTCAAATCGTTTTTATTCGAAATGGCACGTTGCAAAGCTCTTAATATTATTAAAACTATGTTTTTTTGAACTTTAGTTTTGGACGTATTAATTAATATACTATTCCTTATTCAAGTGGCAGGCAGTGTACATATGGAAAATATGTACTAAGTAAGCAGCTTCAGCCAAACTCCTGTAGACAATAGTGTACGCTACGCTAATGTTGACATTTGACCAAATTTATGGCAAAACTTTGCCTTTTATAAGCAATAAAAATATACATTTCTACTCGTATACACACACACACACATACATAAGCTAACATATATACATAAATAGCTACTATAAAGAAGTCGGTTAAAAAAGGTTAAAGCCCTTTAATTTATTGTGTGTATTGTACGCGTCGTATTATATTTGCAATATAAATTTTACTGGCAGTAACAAAAGCAAATTGTTTTGTTGAGGCTTCACTTTAAGACTGTCGGTTTATGTCTTGTTTTCCTTTACAATTTGTATTTTTAATAAGTTTTTTTTTAACGCTTTTTTCCAGAGTAGATAAAATCTATAATGTAATAACACACACACAAGTGTTATTTATCTGTGAAAATTTAAAAGAAAAATTAACACAGTATGACTTTCTTTTTTTAAGTGAAAATCATAATAACGAGTTGTTCAAGAATGTGACTGGGATTTAGTTACTTTTTTTAGAGGTGATCGTGTGAATAAACTGTTTGCATTCGTATAAATAGGCTTGAAATTCAATTCAATATAATTTTTTGCCAGAGAAAGGGATGTAAGTGGTATGATTTTATTTTAACACAAATTACACTTGAATCAAATTTTTGGGAAATAAATTGCTTTGATTTCTCATGGAACTTTTTGTTTTTATTTTCTTTTTACAAGTTGCTTTACAAAATAAAAAAATAAATAAAAACAAGAAACATTTTATTATATGCTGTTTATGTAGTAAGAACGAGTGATATGTTTAGAAAATTTGTGTGAGAAGCAATCAAAAAATGTATATAAATTTTAAAACGTGTCACTCATTCGTGTTAATTAAACTAGATATTAATAACAAAGTTATAGAAAATGTGTAATATTTAGAAAAATTTTTGTATCTCGAATACAAACTAATAAATTTGTTAATTTTACGATTGTAAGATACGAGTACCTGCTTATGAGCACGAATGATCAACGCAGCAAAAAGAAAAATTTTATGAGAAACACACTTTTATTTGAGAAAATTATTCTACAAAAAATACATTACTGTATAACTAAGCAATTAGACAACATATACACCGCATCGCATATTGCTTTCATCCCATATAGTGATGGAGTGGTCCCAGAGATTTGAAATTTGGTGCACTACTATAAAATACCTTATTTACCAAAAATTAAATTTTATGAAAACAATAAGAACGAAAAGTTAAATGTTGGCTACAAATCTGCTCATAAAGTCTTAAAAATCCGTAGATATATTAATTACATCCCGTGCTAGTAACTTGTGAATTAATTTTTATAGCGATCGGTGCAAGGACTCTTATACCCTTCATAAATATGTTAATGGTATATATAAGTTTGTGATTCCATTTGTAATTTCTACAATTTTCATTCCCGACCCTATAAAGTATACATATTCTGAATCAGCATTGATAGAAAATTCGATTAAGGCGATATCCGTCTGCCCGTCTGTCGGCCGTTGAAATACCGTTTCTGAGAAACCATTAGATTTAAATACTTTTTTCTTTCACCATTCTATTACTCAATCGATTCATGGGTTTGTTATTGAAATTCATTAAAATTCAATAAAATTCCGAAAAAAGCAATTTTTTGCCATTTTGTGTGAAAATTTTTAATAAACCAAGAAGTAAAAATGTGGTATATTGTATACTGGACCGAATCTAAAGTACCCTTCACGATAGTCACGTGAAGGGTATTTTAGATAGTACATATTACAAATATGAACTAAATATGCTCGGATATATACATATGTATCGATATCGGGAAAAAAATATCATTTTGTGTATTTTAGTAACCTTTTTTTATAGCCAGAACTGCTTTTAAACATAAAAAAAAATTCACGGAAAAATATGTTTAGGCTGTATCTCTGGTATATATGGACCGATATCGGAAAATTTTCCATTTTCTGTATTATACTAACCTTCTTATATTACCAAAACTACTTTAAAGAAAAAAAAAAAAACTGTTTAAAAACCATGAAAAAGTCGGTTTAGACTATATATGTATGATATATGTATGTATATGGACCGATACCGAAAATGTTCATTTTCTTTATTTATATAAGCGTCTCTCATTACCAGAACTACTTTTAACCAAAAAAAATATTTTTCGTGAAATAATCGGTTCAGCCTATATCTCGGGTATATATGAACCAATTTGCTTAAAAGCAGTTCTGGTAACAATATAAGGAGGTTACCAAATACAGAAAATGAACATTTCCGATATCGGTCCATATATACCCGAGATATAGTCTGAACCAAATTTTCCATGAAAAAAGTTTTTTTTTTATTAAAAACAGTTCTTGTTATAAAAGACGGTTGCTAAACACAGAAAATTAAAAATTCTGATATTGGTCCATATACCCGAGATACAGTCTAATCCGATTTCTAATCCGGTAGTTCTTGTTATAAAAGGAGGTTACTAAAATATAGAAAATCTAAACTGCCGATGTGAGTCCATATATACCCGAGAAAAAGTCTAACCGATTTTTTCATAAAAAAATTTTTTTTTTTTTTTTAAAAGCAGTTCTGATAATAAAAGAGAGTTATATAAATATAGGAAATGAAAATTTCCGGTAGCGGTCCATATACATCCGAGATTTAGTCTAAACCGATTTTTTCATGAAAATGTCGCCTAAACGAACTGAAACAACTTTTATTGCTTAAATGCAGTTCTGGTAATATAAGGAGGTTACGAAATGCAACTGAATTAAACCTGAATTACAATTGAATTATACCTCCCCGGCGGACACCTTTTTTTGAAATTTCTCTTAAACGCTTTTTTTTGTATTATCTTGTCATAAACTTTTATGATACAATGCTAAAAGTAAGGTGAACATAAAAAGTGAATAGGACCAAAGAACCTTCACCTCAGGGGTAAACAAATTACAATTGGCAAATCTTCAAATTACAATTGGCAACTTTGCTACTAGCCTTACATTTTTAAGCAACAGAAATATGACAACTGAAAGTTTATATTAACAAAAACTTATTTATGTAACATCTAAAACCAAGTTTTGAAAAAGGTATCTATCCCCTGTTATAATTAAATTAAGATTCGTTCGCCTGCATTGTATGTACAAGCAAATTTAAGAAATATGTGGCACACAAAATGTACGATTTAGCATATTTAAATATCAATGGCAAATATACTCGTATGTAGTTTTTGTATAGAAAATTATTTTACAAAAACCGATCACGTTTACAAAATACTTTTGACAAAAAAAATACTGTTTTGAATCCATAATTATAAGATAAGTAAACAATACTACTCGTACTTTACCTTTTTTGTAATGCAGGTGTTAATTACTTTTTTAATTTACATACATATTTTAATGTTTACTTTATGTTGTTTAATTTTTAAAAATTATTTGAGCTTATAATATTTTTTAGCGGGACCACTCCCAAAAAGACATAAGAGCTTGCCTTAACCAAGCCTGGGTTAAAATAAAAAGCAAGAGAAAAAGAGAGGGAGAGAGTTAAAATTTAAATAAATGTTAAGCAGAGAGTTTTTGTGCCCAAAAAACAACATAAAAAAAAATATTACACAATTTTAATAACAATGTCAACTCCAGCGAACACAAAATACAAGAAAACCGTCATCTAAGTATATATTTGAGTTCTTTTTTTTTTAAACAGACTTTCAGAAGTTAAAGTGGTTGTTTTTGTGTAGTTTTTTTTTTATTTTTTTAATGCCGACAACAACGAAAACAAGCACACGGCGAAAAACAGTTAAAAGGTAAAAGAGTCCAAACAAAACAGTCAGCCAACAGCATTTTTTATAGATACGTCATCGTCTTTAAACGAAAAGTGGTTTTTAACTGGATTTTCTTTGGAGCCTTTTTTTTAGTACTTTTCACTTATTTTATGCAGGTTTTTTGTTATGAGCACTATAGCAATTTACTTAACTAGAACAAATATACTTAATAATATCACCAAGGTAGCACTAAAAATTGGTAAACACAAATTCCTAGATTCTTTGGAAATTAAATATTGATTATTTTACACATTCATATGTATGTGTGTGTATGTATGCGTTACTTTTATTTTAGAAACATTGTTTAAACTTTCGATTGCAATGCAGGTATTATTGATAGATTCAGTAGTTTCAAATGATACACCTCAAATTTCGAACACATTCACTTCTCTTTAATCTCGACTTAAGTAAAACACAGAAATTCGATTTAATACTCACTTGAAAAAAGCGGGTTTTTTTTTGGTTTTTTTGTTAAAAAATTGCAACAAGTTAAAGCTCTTAGTCACAAAAGCAAACAAATACACACCTCTCTAAGCCTTATTTTATTGGACAAAGAGAACACAAGAGAAACCAAAAGACACGTTGAAAACTTTATGTTTATTTAAGCCATCATTCTCTTCTCTGCGCTATTTATTCACTCGTTTATTTACACACGTATTAAAGTTTTATTACACTCGTACCTCACCTAAGCGCTGTCTAAACGTAACTAACTGGCTAACATAAGTATTCAAACGACCAAACCCCAACCAAATTCAACTAGTGAATTAATGATTGGAGACCACATTCATATACATACATACGAGCACATATGTATGTATTTAGATATTTAGCATGTTTGTGTATTGGCTTCTGAAAGCAAAGCCAGCGAGTTAGAGTGTACGTGCAAAAGCTAACAAATTGAAGAAGACTTTGCTAACTTTTCGAATTTTGTGCAAGCGAATTTATGTAAAGCGAATTCAGCTAAAGCTAAAATTGAAAGGGAAATGGTTTACACTGTAAAAAAAACTTGTACTTGTAAAAACTGTACAAAACTTAGTCTTGAAAATGGGTTTTATTTGCAAAAGCGTAAAAAAAGTTTCAGAAATTTATTAATAAACACTTCACAAAAATGCAAAGGGTATACTATACACTGCCTGCCACTTGAATAAGGAATCACATTTTTTTTTAACTTTAATTAAGTATGACGTTAAGCTTTAGTTTCCTGTATCTGGTTTCTATATTTCTCGCATCGAGAAGTTTTTCACATAGAACTAGAGAATTGAAAGAAAATCGAAGGAAATTGGAGCAAAAAACCACTTCTCACACATAAAAATTTCTACAGTGCTTTTTCTGAAAACTAACTGTCAATCACGGTTGCCAATTTAGCGCCTTTCACGCTAGTTTTAGCGCTTTTCAGCCGCATTTTTTTCGTCTCCGCGGTTATTTAAAAAAATTCGCTAAAATGGCTCGTTTTGTACACTTACTTTTAACATATCTTCAAGTCTGTAGTGAATCTATATATTAGTGATATTGACTCTGTATTGAATGAATATTGTTTTTTTGGTGAATTTATGTAAAACTCTGTCGAAAAATCAATATTAAAAGTTTTGAAAAAAATGAATTAATTATCTATATATTAGTGATATTGACTCTGTATTGAATGAATATTATAAAACTCTGTCGAAAAATCAATATTAAAAGTTTTGAAAAAAATTAATTAAAAAAAAATAATTTTTTTGATGCCGTACAGAGGCCAACAAGTTCAAGAAGGGCATCTTTATATTTTTTTGTTGATTGAAAAATAAAAAAACGCAAAAGCAGAGCATTTGTTGGAAAACTAACATAAGAAACAAACTGCTGCTGAATCATCTGCCGCCCTAATGAAATGCAACATGAAATCAATTCTAAAGAAGTTATTTTAAAAGAAACCAACAAGTATTTACAATTTGATAAAATGCAAGTTTGTTTTGAGCTTTTTTTTAACTTGGACCAGTACTCAGGGGATGACCCCTACATATGCAGTGGGAGTAGTGTTTGTGAACATTTGACTTGAACTTTCTAACGTTATAACAGACAGGAAACACGGCTGAAAAACGAATTCTCTCTGTAATACGTAATCCGATTCCCCGGGCAATCGACCACAAATGGATGAGCTCTGGACGATGAACGCGTGCTACGTAAAAACGTGCGTGTTTCGGGAACAAGATCTTTAATCTCGTCAGAGCAAAATCCATTGTAGTAACGATTGAACAGAGTAACGCACGCCACACTGCGTCGATGCTCTAGTGAGTCAATAGAGTTGGACACCCTACTGTCACCAATGAGCTTTTTCGTCCTCTCCTACACACGGTCGAGTAACCCCAAAATAGAATTTGAGGCACCGGCCCAAACATGAGAGTTGTACTCCATTTTCGATGGGATGTAGGTAGTATAAATAATAAGGAGATCTTACACCGTTTCAATGAACCGAAGCACTTGAATGCTGCTTTTTTTCTTTCTCTTAACAAAAAAAAACTCATTCTTTGGGGCTCATTGAAGTCGTAGATTCATTCATGTCAACAGGCGACAGTTAATCGCAGCCCTTAAGAAGTATATTCGACAGGAGTGCGAACTGTTAATACCAGAAATATTGCGAAAAGTTATAGAAAATTCCATAAAACGGACACACATGTGTATCAGCAACTTGGCTATTATAATATTTTCCAATTAGCAGACAAATATATACAGGTCCAAATAAAGATTTCGAATACTCAAAATAATTTTCTTTTATTCAAAAACGAAATTGCATGATTAGTTTTGCGCCACCTTGTATATGCTTTCAATTTAGCAGTGAACCGGCTTTTGCTCAAACCCTAGACGAAGCCAAATCTGGATTTGTATATAAAAAAGAACTTATCTTTTAAATACAAATTATCGGCCTAATCCAATCATAATTAAATATAATTACATAGTTACTTAAATTTTGAACTTGTTCTTGAATCAAGTGTTGTACTTTTTGTTGTTCAAGGGAAGCCATACTAATACTACTTTCAAACCATGTTTAATCAATAGAGTTAAAAGAAGAAAAAAAATTTAATCAATGGAATCTAATTTTATTATCTTTCACTAAATTAAAGTATTTTTATTGGCTTCGATATGCGAAATGAAGCACTGTGCCTGCGCCTTAAGAACGTGTAATTGGTGTACTAAATGTGAAAACAGATTTTTTATTAAAGCCACATAATATAACTCAAAACTATGTTTTATTTACATACATATTTACATGTGTAAATAAAAGCAACTTTTCAAACACACCATTTAAACAAACAAAACGTACGTACATATGTATGTCTCTGCTTTTGTATGTACTTTCAATTTATATTTAAACGGGTTTTTATATTTATGCTAAAGTGCATTCAAGTGTACGGAAGACTTTTAAGTTGTTATGTTTCTTTCTCATTTACAGTCAGAAAAGTTAAAAGTTTTCCCCCTAAAAACCGGTTTATTTGATGTAACACTTTTTCGTTAAGTTGTCGATATTCTACCTAAAGTTGAAGTTACCGCGCAAAAGCTTTTTTAATATTTTTAACAAATAATAATAAAAGCTATTATAAATAATTTTACATAACACATGCAATCATGCAATTGACAACAATGTGCATACAATGAGTATATTTTCCTATAAAATATTAAGGGCATTCAAAATAGCTGTGAAAATATGAAAATGAGGAAATTTCGATTTCAGAAAAATCAAAGACTACTCAACAGTTTATACTTCCTACTCGTCTCTACAACTTCTACAGAAATTATTAAATGGAAGATTTAATCCTCTTGCATGCGTTCCTAAGTGGCATAGTCCTGTCAGGACCGCCACAGTAGAACGCAATCTCTGTCGGAGCAGGCCCCTAAGGATAATAGTCCTCCTATTATCATACCTGGGCCATGTCGTCCTTGATATTCGACAGGTAAACTTACTAGACCATCTGTCCTATGCGGTGCCTAAAACCTGACGCTGTGCTTATTTCTTACAGCTCTTGAACGGGATGCCATTAATCTCATCTATATACCTTTGTTGTAACTGGTCTTCGGTCTTTGCCAACAACATTTCACCGTGACCCTGAATCCAGAAAAACTCCGGGTTCAAATAACTCGCTATACTCAATATACCGCATTCACGAACCAACCCAAACGTTATATAGACCCCCGTTAGTGCATTCAACGCAGCCTTACTATCAGTACAAATTCGGATAACTTCCCTGTATACCTTGTAGTACGTCAACCAGTTAGCTGCACTCATTATAGCCGCGATTTCCGCCTGCAGCCTTAAACTAATCCTCCTATCATATAGGTGGATAAAGATACCCTCGCCAAAACTTGAGTCCGACTGTGATCCATCTTTAAATATCTGAAGCATGTCCTCTTTACGATCTATGCCGACCACTTCCAAGAACGTGCCTGACAAAATTACAACAACTCTCTTGTCGGGTAGAAGAGCCGGCGAGCAGTAATTAATGTTCTGCTATTCTTCCCATATGTCGCCTCCTTCCAAGTCCCGTTTGACTAGAGCATGATCACCGAATTCTTGGCTACTTCCTTCACCCAGAGATCTACCAGCAGCTAGTTCAGCATAGTGAAAAGGTGCTGTGCCGAAAGCACCAGTCACCACAAAGCAAATGTGCACATTATCGTTCCTACGACCTTGTAATAGGTGCTTTTCTCCATTTCTATCTATTTGTTACCTTTTAACGCCTAAGTCGCTGAACTGATTTATAATAATAATATAATTCGATATGGAGATATTTTCAAGTCCGGATATTAACATAAGCAAGTTTTTATTGTGAAGATTGGCCCCATAAGGGGAAGAAGAAGAAACAAAATCCCATTCCAAAAAAATTAAATATATAAATAATTCCACCATTTATGAACCGATTTTACATATTCTTTCTTCTTTTTGCAACGAGTTTGTCAAAGGCTTGAAAATAATAAATTTTGGGAAAAATAAATTCCCGAATAACTCCGCCATTTATGAACCGATTTTTAAATTTTTTTATTGTTTGAAAGGTATTTTTGCAGTTGAGTGCTATGCAAAAAGGGGAGCAAAATGTCGGCAAGAAAAAAGACATTTTTCAAGAATTAAACTATGAACTAATAAAAAAATATTTTCCAATTGAAAAGTTTTCTCAACGGCCTGAAAGCTTAATCTAAAATATATATTCTTCGCAGACAGAGACTCGGCTACAATGTAGTATAATAGAGCATTTCAACGATATAAAAATCTTGGAAAAGTCGGAACGTGAGTCCCCCTAATACTTAAACCAAAAAAAAATGCTTTTGTTTACCAGTACACAATCGTGCATATGAAACACATACTTGTACATATTCATCACAGCAGGCTGGAAACTCTGTTACTTGCATTCATATATATTGGCGTTATTCTAATTTTGTTTTACTATTTATCTCATAAATAAAATCTATTTGGGCTAATTTACGCTTAAACTTGTAAAAGTATTCATTGCACTTTTACTTCAAATATTGTGTACTCATAGTTTTTTCTGCTAGAGGTCACGCTTTTCTTAAAATTGCGTGATTTCACCGCATTCGTATCAACCACACCAAAAGAACAATATTTATACATTTTTAATATAAATAATTATACTTTGATGTAAATAATGGACACAATGTTTAACATATTGTCCAATTACTTAAGGAGTGGCATAATTAAGAAGAAATGAAATACAAAAGAACTGAAAAATTTACATTTATTGAACTTGTAACACTAGGTGTGTTCCACGTGAATAACGAAACTGTCCGAACTAGTCCAAAAGCGTTCCACGTAAAAATTGTTGTGCAATTTTGAGAGAATATGAGAGAGTAATTTTTTTCATTTCCTGCACCAATTAGTTCGAACTTTTTCTTTGGGTAAGTTCGGACTAGAATTGAATAATCAGCTGTTTTATGTTTACATACATATGAAACTGAAAATTTGAAAATTGGAAAAAAAGTTTTTGTTTAAAATTAGTTAAAAGCAAAATGAAAGGTTGCCCAAACTAAAAATAACGTTGTGAAGTTGTAACACAGAACATGTAATTGTTATTTGGCTTTACATTTTATAAATATGTACTATAAAAATCTATTCTACATTGCTTTTTATTTTACAGCTGTTGCCAATAATGCAAATCTTTTGTTTATGTGATGTTATACGTTTTAAGCGTCTAAAATCACTAAAATATACTTCAATCCAAAAAATAAACAGCATTAGTATTAAAAGATGTACAATTGTGGTCTTTTGCGTTCCAGAAATTTTGCAAATTTAGAGAGTAATTTGGTTCTTACTCTCATTAGTCCAAACTAGTCCGAGATCTTATGGAACACACCTACTATGTAAATATACTCGTATGTATGCCGATTAATTCCACATTTTCATTCAGATACAAAATTTGTGAATACTGTTACATAAATTTTTAACGATTCTGGAGCGGGCAAAATATTTATGGATATTTTTTAGAATTCAATAAAGAATCAATTCAAAAAAAAAAAAAAAAAAAATCAAATAAAAGTGAAAAATTGTGTAAAGTAAAATTTGTGAAACTATTAAAATTGCTGCAATTAAAAAAAGAAAATTTGGCACAATAGCTATAAAACAGCACAAAAATTAGTCTCAGTTTTACATTTTACATGTATCGTACAAGCAACCGCAAGTGTATAAATGCAAATATCAAAATAGACTGCAGCTAACTTCACACCAAAATGTTACACCTAAGCAACATGTTATTTTCTAAAATATTTAATACATTATTTAAGGATAACCCGTTCTTTTCAAAACATATTGCACATAAAACTGGCTAAAAATGTAGTATGTCCAACTTAAGTAAGGGTGAGATACCCTTTTATAGGCCATACAAAATGAAATCTAGATTGCGACTAGATTTTGACAAAATCTGGTAGATTTTTATAAGTACTCTATTACACAACTGTGATTTTATTCAAAATAATACTTTAAAATATTACGCTGCAATAAAAAAACTATACTTTTACCAAGGCGAATTCATTACCAGGTGAACTTAACAGCACAGGTGATTATTTTTTGCTTCTCGCGTTTTTTCCAATGAGACTGTCAAATTTTGTTTCTTTTGTTTACAAACTTTTTCGCGCCATTTTAGTCTGAAGGTTTTTTTGCATGATTTAGTGCAATTTCAAGAAATTTGTGATTTTAATTACAAATAATTAGTCATTATTTAACGTTTATATAAAATTTTTTCTCTGCTGAGCAATCTTAGGTGAACTTAGATTATGACATTCACGATATGTTTTACAATAACAAAATACATAGTACTGAATTCGCCTTTCCGCTTGCATTCACCTGTATAAAGTCGCCTTGACTTTTACATGATGAATTCATTGTGATATAGTCATTGCTATCAAAGATTTTCATTAAAATCTACTAGATTTTGGGTAGATGTAAATGCCCTATTACTACTTTTTTTAAATATGCGTTTATGCAAATGTGAAATTCTTTTACTATTGTAGACAACGTTGACAACTTTGAAATTTCAAAAGCACCGAAATTACGGAAAAAACTGGTTATTTCCACTAAAATGCAAAGTTTAGAATTTTTATTTGTTATAACCCATTTTGTATAATAAAAAGTATAATATTTTTATATTAAAAACACGACGATGAAACAACCTTTTAAGCGGTTATTAGACCACCAAACTGTTTCGGTGTGTTTTTGTTGAAATAACGTGCGTTTTTCCCCCATTTTCGTTTTGAAATTTAAAAGTTGACAACGCTGCTCACAGGTAAACCAATTCGAACGTTACATACATACATATCTAAGTACATATAAACATTTATAGTACATTCACACCTATTTCGTAGATTTTCTTTTTCTTTTAAAACACAATGACAACAAACAAAAATATTAAAGAAATCAAAATAAAAACATAACGTACAGCAGCAGCACACAACCAAAGATACTGGTAAACGAAAACATAAAATCTTATGGTATATACATACATACTATGTTTGTATGTAGGTCAATTGAAATACTTCATACCCACGAGTAGAGTAAGCACTAACAACAATGGCTTGCTTGTCAGTCAATCACTTCTCTTTCATAAAATTAAATTGTATAGCGTAATTTTAATAGTAAAAGTAATTGACGTAATGGATGCTTCTGTTAATGACTTACCAACAGTTCCTTGTTCGGTGTTGATGGATTACTTAGTAGGAGACCTTTCAAGAATATTTCATCAGTGCTAGAATGATCGGAAAATTGTTTACCATCTACAAGATGTCTATAGCCATCTGAAAGAGAAAAAAATTACAATAACAATAAATTGTTGATATTTAAAAATTTGTGCTCTTGATGCTTAAATATTACTTAAGCACACATGTGCATAAGAAAGAAATTGTACTTTGTTTATGCGAAAAATAAAACGAAATTAAAAAAAAAATTATACACAAATCAAATGCAAAAATATATGTATATTACTAAAAATAAGACAATGACCTATTCGTTCATATTCAAATGATGCGAACACATGTTTTAGAGTCTTAAAGCAAAAAAAAAAAAAAAAAAAACAAACAAAAAACTGATTTTTAAGAAAACAATGTCAATTTAATTTCCTACAGAAATATTGGGCGCTGCACTCAGAACCAAAAATAAAGTATACGCTTAGACCAGCGTCGGCCGAAATATGATTTATCTTGTGAATATAGAACACAAAATTCAGATGCTGTGACGCCCCTACATGTACATTACCATAAAATAACACAATACCGGAAATTGTCAGCAGGTCACTGCTAATGCCTCTTGTAAATAAAATTATTTTTTGCCACTTATATATGTACCTGCCAGCTATCTAAAACTACATTAAATTTTATTAAATATTATTATTATACCGGGGAACAGGTTTTGCTTTGGCGTGTGCCAAACCAGGGCATTGTGTTTCGTTTGTTGTAGCAAATAAAACTCTTAAGAAGCTAGATGATTCAGGTTGCATTGGACCTCCAAAGCTTTCATCAGGGGTTAATTTGTAGAACGGGGATCGTCGAAGCCACTGTTTTGCAGACCATCACGACGCTGATCATAGTTGAGGTGCCAACCTTGCCTGAAAGGGGAATTAATATTCCCTGCTAAATATATTGCTTGCCAGTTTCCGAGGACTAATAACCCCTTGAAGTGCTGTTGTTTTGAAACAGATAGTTATGATTTAAAGAACCAGGAGTGATGGTTAGACCGGTGAGTTGGTGTAAGAGCTGATGGTTGTAGATGGGTTTCAATCTACTAACTCATTAGCTTTATCTTCCATTCATAGCCTGCGAAACTACATCAGGAGGGATTAGTAGGCCTAAACTCTTCAGCCAGGGGTTTGTTTCTATGGCTACAAACTTATGGCAGAAGCTACGATTTATGTGGTCCCTGCAAGCCACTTGGTGCGCCTGATGAATTGTGAATAATTCACCCTATTCACCAGATAAGGCCGTTAAGATGCTGATCAATTACACATCCTATCTCATTAAGAAATAATGAACCAACCACAAGTAAATTCAGCGCAGCGTTATTATAATACTGATTCAGGTAATCACTTTGTAAATTCTATAGTTCTTCAAATAGTTAGATGCTGTCACTTCCTGCGTCACATTATATAGCCTTAAACGCATATTCCTCTAATACTGGGGGATAACTATACCGCTCCAAAGTCCGACTTGGATCCAACTGTAAAGATCTCAAGCGCGTCCTCTTAGCATTTTTTTGCCGCTTCCGAGCAGTACAATTGGTGAACAGTAATCGATGTTTCCAGGGAGATCCACTATCTTTCCCATTAACAAAAAATGTCTCCTTCCACACCCAATTGGCCGTTCGCCGGATCTCCAAGCACAAGGCACAATTATTGCTGGCGACATTTGTTGCCGGTAGCCTTAAATGTGTTTAATGCATAACTTAGAATTTTACCTGCAATATCGTTTTTAAACGCATGGTAGTCGTCGTGTAAATAGCATGTGCTACGTACTTCTACCTTTAAAGTATTATTCACACGTAGGTATGAATGCATTTGAACCGATTCTCAGGCCTTTGTTTATTACTTTATTTTTGGCTACCTTTTGGAAATCAAGTTCTTTGAAATAAGCCAATGTAATGTACACATACTATAAAGTATAAACAAGTTGACTTATACCTACTTTAATTAGGATTATTATAAATAGCGTATTATTAAATTTTGTTAAATGTAGTTTTATAAACACTCAATTGGAAATGTTCCCGAATTGTTTGTAACTACAGGAATATTGTTTCCAATTTTTTTGTAGTTTGTGTGATAAAAAAAGGATATATAAATCCACACATTTGTTAATAAAAGACAATTACTAGTTTGCTTTCTAATTGGCATTTTCAATTTCTCTGGCATTCATCTGCCCAATAAATAAACACTGGCATATAAAACTGCCAGTGGCGTTAATTAGCGCTGGACGCACAAAATAGATAGGCATTTCACAAAGCTCCACAAAGGCAAAAACCCTTATATGGCGGTCCTGCCAAACACTGGGCAAATCACTATCGAGGATTACTTTCTAGTTGGCTAGATAACAGAGCCACCGGTATACAACAGAACCACCGGTATATATGTACGTTGCGCTAGCAAACGAGGGTCCGAAGAAACTGACGTTAGAAGAGCCGAAAGATAGATAGTTTACATGTTTGCCATGAACGAGCCAGATAGATAATGACGCCACTTGGTTACAATCGTTTCGGCTTGACGTTGAGTTCTGTGACACAATCACAAGCAGAAATTTGTGGCAAAAAATAAAAGGTATTGACTGAGAATTTTGAAACTCGAATTTCTGATTTAAAAAAAATAATCCAGTCAAAATCTCGTACGTATATATGTACCTATACGAGTATATGTATGTATCGTATTTTTTATAATGTAAAATGTGTAAGTTTATTTATTTCTATGCTTATGGCTATTTTCACTCGGTTTATTCAATTGGAAAGAACTGTTTATATAACTTACCATTGTCGGTCGCCTCCACCTCATCGCCAATGTTGACTTTATTGATGCTCGCTAATAGATTTATTTTATCCTGGCGTTCTTTACGTGTTAAACGCACCATGGCCGCCACTACAATTTATTGCTATTGAATCCGTTATTGCAACGCTACTTATTCACTGAGTCTCAGTCTTACTTTTCCAGTTTTTGTTCGGTTTATTCACAGCGCACAGGATGAACAATGAATGTGAGTGAAAAGAACGTTGTGGATGTTGGAGAAAGAAGTGGGGGCAAAGTTGGTATTAACTTTAAATTTAACACTTAGTTGCTTGCAACCGAATGTTTTTAGTGTAGGTTATCAGGCCAAGAAAGAGAATGTACACAAATACGAGTACATATGTACAAGTGTACATACAATATGGATGGGTGTTAAAATAGCAACATGAAGTAAATGGAGCAGGGGACCTTTATAATAAATGATGACGCACCTCAGCAATTTTTGAGCAAAATATAAATTATTGGACAACGAAAAATTTTTATTGGTTTAAAATTTTAAGAATACATCTGATATCTGCATGGTCAAAAGAACTTCATAATTAAGTTCTTAAACTTATTTAAAAAAAAAATAAGTAAACACTTTGATATGTGCACACTGAGAATATGTTTGTTAATCTATGGAATTGATTATTAACTTTTCTAGTTTTTAAACGTTTTCTTCTTTGTTTTATATCTGCTTTACGCAACAAGCTGTTGCCTTTCGATTATTTATATTTTACACATGCATATTTTTAATAATAAGAGTAGGCATGTATGTATTTCTTTTACTTTTTATACACTATTTCAAACGATAGACTTCGTTTATATACACAGGAATCTGCGGCAACAACTTCTGATTATTGGCTAAAAAAGAACCAAGCCAACAACAAGTTTAAACTTTGCCTGCAGAAGAGCTACTAACAGCAAACTAACAGCAAAATAAAAGAGACACAAAGAAGAGAGAAAGTTCAAAAGCAACCAGTGCTGCCAGATCACGTCACTTATTTCTATAACATTCCAGTTATATCCGCAAAATTTCTGTTTCCTATTTGCTTTCATATACATACATACGAGTATATGCTGTTATTTTTTAAATAGTTAGTGTCAGTTCACCGATGTCGAACTTGTGCGTTCGTTCGCATTATTATTGTTTAAACAAAAACAATGTTTGAAACTTTGTTCTTGT
This sequence comes from Thecocarcelia acutangulata, assembly GCA_914767995.1. NCBI lineage: Eukaryota > Metazoa > Arthropoda > Insecta > Diptera > Tachinidae > Thecocarcelia > Thecocarcelia acutangulata. Next base: position 115,348,765 of record OU612097.1, read on the forward strand.
CTTGAATCTATTTATGCAAACCAACAGGTTCATCATCAGTTAACTGGCACTAAATCTATAGTTAAAGAACATTAAATTATTATTACTCTGATTAATCTTGTATACTTGAGGTTATATACTTGAATCTAATAGTTTTTTTTATATCACGCATATTCACGTGTATGGTTCTGTTTATTTATACCAGAATTGCTGTCCTAATATTGTATAATTTTTAATTATTATATATATCAAGTCGTGTTCTTTTATTGGACAAACATATTATATATGAACAACTGAGTTTATTCTTATTATTCACTATACTAGCATCTAAAATTAATACAAATCAAAAATTTATAAACAGCTTGTTTGAGAATCCGCTAAAGAGTGGATTGAACCGCTAAAAAATATTTAGTGAATCAAGGTTTGCTCGATTACGAACAGATCAAATCCAAACTAATTGAAATGTTCACGAGAACGATCTCTCGGCAAGAGATATGCATACGGTCAGCGGTGAAGCCGAACATTACAGCCTAATGAATCTTGTTTAAACTATCGCACTGCAGCCATAGCGTCGTAGTCTGATATCGAAGAACGGGAACTTGTGGATATTATTGTTGACGGCATTTCTGACAACATAGCTACAGCAATTTTATACAGTGTTGAAACCATCGATGAGTTAGTCAGACGTTTGGTCCGCTATGAGCAGCGAGGCTATGCACCATTTTATGCCGCTACAAAAATATTTAGCACAAAGACAAAAATTTATAAATTTTTTTAGTAAATATTTTGTAGTCAGTTGAAAGAACCATTTTTGTTACACCGTGTCTTGCTTATAATAGCATTAGCCTCCACTGTACTATCTTGTAAATGCCAAAATTTACAACCATTCAAACGAACGCGAATAAAGTAGTAAATGAATTGTCATAAAGCAATTTTGGACCGCATTAAAATACCACATTAGCAATATCGCCGAAAAGACTATTTACGTGTTCGAATATAATTAAAGTTGGTTATTAAAATATTTAATCATGATGGATGAAGTTCAACAAAATTTTGTCCGTAGCTTTATTGACTTTTTGAAAAAGCAAATCGACGAAATGGCATTCAAGCCAGACGCACAAGAAAGTTGTGAAGTGGCTATACAATGTCTTCAAGCGGCCTTTGATCTAGGCGAAGAAGAGACTGAGGAACAATCGCAAGCTTCGACATCAGTGGAAACATCGGCTGCAACCACAATACTAGAGGCGAAAGCCAAAACAGTTTCCCTTTTCGAGATTTTTGAAACACATTATTTGGAAAAGAATCCTGATATTTTAAAACAGGCCGAAACGATTAAAAATGAAGGGAATCGGTTGATGAAAAATGGCAAATATAACGAAGCACTATTGCAATATAACCGTGCTATTACTTATGATCCCAAAAATCCCATATTTTATTGCAACCGCGCTGCTGCTTATATACGACTGGGTGATAATGAACGAGCAATTATCGATTGTAAGTCGGCTTTGGTGTACAATCCGAATTATGGGAAGGCATATGGTCGCTTGGGTATTGCTTACTCGAATTTAGGTAAATATGAAGAGGCTCAACAGGCCTATGCTAAAGCGATTGAACTGGAACCAGAAAATCAGGATTATCGCAATAATTTGGAAGTGGCTCGCAACAACCGTAATCGGTCTCAAAACGTTATGTTACCACAATTAACTGAAGGACTTAATGCTATGCTTTCGAATCCCGCTATTCGCAATATATTTAGCACAGCTGATATTGACCTGGAGACTTTGCAGGCTATGTCACAAAATCCGGCGGTAATGGGTGCCGTCGGTCAGTTTTTCTCTGGTATGCAAGGTGGAGGCGGTATGGCAGGTGGGCCAAACACAATACCACCAATGCCTAGCGATATGTTGCAGTTATTTCAGGGTTTTGCACAACAGTTGTCAAATGCTGCTGGTGCTAATCAGGCTGAAAACGCGGACAGTAGTCAACCACCATCAAGCACTGATCAAAAGCAACCACCATCTAACTAAAATAAATGGAAATCGTCCTAATTTTAATTTAATAAGAAATAAATTGGCAAATAATTTGTATCAAATCACTATTTCCTAATTTTTTCACTTGGTTTCTTATGTTAAATTTAATTCGAAATTTTTTAAGTTAGTACTCGTACATAAACTTCTTAATCCATATAAATATGTGCGTACTGTTTCAACAGTACTGCATAGTATTATTCACATATTATTTAAATATACGTATATATATAAAATAAAAGATGATCGCATTTTTTCAATAAAGTATGCCTAAGTAAGAGAAAAGTTTTATTAAAGAGTATTAGACCAATTCTAAATAAGAACATAGAAATAATCGGATTGTTTTATGGGCTTGAAAGGAAATGTAATTAAATTAATTACGAAAAAACTAGTTGGGCCTAAAAAATTTTGAAAAAAGTATTAATGGGAAGGTAGCAAAACTTTTTATAAAGCTATGTTTTGAACCGCAATGATGACAATTTAGCAGTGTAGAAGCCACCTATAGTAATAGGAATGTACAATCATAATTAGCACAATTGTGGCATTGGTGTACATACATTGAAGATAAATATCAGCTGAGTAAACATGTTGAGAATTAACACCATTTTTTCTTATTTAAAAAAATGTACAAAAGTTTAAATTTTATTAGAACTAATTACTTACTACTAAAGTTTTGGCATTAAATGTAGACTAACATTGAATGGTCAATAAATGTACGACATAAGGGGCAATTCTCTCTATGACTTGAAAAAAACGAATTGGCGCATTCTTCACAAAAGCACAAATGTTTGCAAGGTAATAAAAGAACACATTTCTGGCGATCCTTACAAATAACGCAGCGTTGCGTAAAATCCAAAGCGCTATTACTAGGTGGTGTACTCGATCGTAGCAAAGAGGAACGGTTTTGAGTGCTTGATGCTGTTAATGGTGTCATAAGAGTATGATTGACTCTACGTCTCAATATTCTTCGCATGAGGAATATTATCCGAAGACAACAAGATATTATAAACTGAAAGAAGGAATGAGCATGAAATATATTTTACTCCAATAATACTTATCTTCTCATAGATACTCTAACGATAAATGATTCAAAAAGTTTTTTCCTAGTTTACATACACACCTGCATAGCTTTTAAAATCCACCTTGAAATTGTTCTATATAATCTTCTCCGATTATGCCAGAAAAGAAGCAGTATAACTATGCCGATAGTTAAACGGAAGATATCTTCTAATATAATCTGAACTGTGTAAATTATAGCCTTGCGAAATTCAGTTATGGTTTCCACTAAAAAGTCCCCCACAGCGATTATTGCATAAAGTAACCATCTGGGGATTAATGTTATTAACCACCAGGCACAATCTGCTATTAGCAACAACGCATTACGAAATAAATGCAAGAAGTCTCCTAAAAGGCTTCCAATATGGGTAGCCAGAAGCTTAGAATGCAAACGTGTTTTGACAAAAAAGTTAGCTATGTGTTTTATAAAAACTCCCAGTGCTTCAATACAACAGTTTATGCCCCCGTTAGCAGAAGTGCTTATATAAGTTGTAACGGCTCCAATGCTGGTATTAAGCTCACACACAAACCTATAAAATTCTTCACCAATAATGGATAATGTAATTAGAATGTCGCGTACGATATTACATGCTTTTAAAAGAATAAGAATTATTGTTCGTCCAATGCAGAAACTAGCGCTCAGAATAAATGCAGATATGGTGTGCAAAATATGCATACATTTTAAAATAGGTTGCACTACTACAGACAGCATTTGTTTCTATGAAATAAAAAGCTTGTCTTTTATAAAAATTTATATTGCTTAAAATAAATAAACTTTTTAGCGGCTTTGCCTGTTTTAATATTCAAAAACAATTCACAATGTTCTATTTACATTGCTTCACTATGTGGTTGGCAACGAACACAATCTGTGTAACCAAGGTAAACGTTTCACAAAAACGCTGCTTAACAAATAAACGTTTTATTAGACAAAGTCTTGTCAAATACATTTTCTATGTAAATTATACATGAATTAATTAGTGTAATATTAAGAATTTGTTATGTGGTCATTAATTTCTAGCAATTTCGAAAAATGTATGCTACAAATATTGTTTTTGCTTGTGTAAACACTGAGTTAAGGGCCAAATGCCTATGTAAACCGTTTGCAAAACACATTTTCTGGTTGCCCATAAATGATACAATTATAGTTCACACAAACAGGAATGAATTGCTTTTTTTTTGTATTTAATGGACAATAACAGACGAGCACAATTTTTAGTCCGAACAATTTTTTGTTCTTTTAAGAACAGAAGAGACTAATTAATCCTACATAACATGTATACGTACACAGCATTGTGTATGTATTCGTGTGTTTGTATACATTTGATTGCTTGGCTTGTATTTGTATTGGTTTGTTCTGCTTGTGCCAGCAGAAATCTGGTTGAAAAAACTTATGCCGACAAAATACCACTTTCATCGCCCTGTTCGCCAACAAGCTACAGAACAATTGTTGTCGTCTGTTAAACCCCAATCAGAGTAGGAGGCGATTGTGTCGCGGCAATTTGCTCGTCATTTAAAACTCATAAGATATAAACTGTTTTATAAATTTTTGTACTCTCTATTACTATAGATTCTCTTGAAAGATATCATAAATTTTTTCTTGATTCATTTTGTATGCTTCTTCCACCACATCCGCCACAAAATCTTCATTAAAATGACACTGTTTAGCGCTAGACAACATAAACATTCAAGATATTTATATGAAAATCGAACATTTGGATTTGCGTGCAAGCATGCTTTAAATATATGTGCAAACAACCTTACAAACAACTTTAAATATTTGCATAAAACTAAAATTTTGGCATGTTCGCAAAGCAGTTTAAGCAATTTATTCGGCACTTTTAGGGTATGGAAAAACTCTCCTTGTTTTCTCTCATATTCTTATGCAAGGGTGTGCTCACTTTTAAGCAATAATAAGAGCAGCTTACGTAATAAGTCACGTGCTATGTGAACGTCAAAGATAGTTAAAAAAATAATGTGTAACAAGTATCGCAATAATATTTTAATTGTGTAAATTGGGTATACACGGACGAAAGTCCTGTTTTCATCGTAATCAAGACAGCTTAACGAGATGGTGTTAGAACTAAAAGTTACGAACATTGTATCTCTCTTTTGCTTGAAAAAGCAACAAAGTTTATGTGTTTTTTCAAAATTATATAGCTTGTAAATAAAATTTTGACAATATGGAACAATGCACTGCATATGTAGGGGTCATCCCCTGACTACTGGTCCAATATAAAAAAAAAGACAGGTAGTGCTACCACCTTGTGCACGTTAATATACCCAATTTTCGCGAAGACTTTTAAAGGCAAGGTTCAAAATGAACCAATATGGTTCGCTCTCAAAGTTTTGTATGGCGAATCATGTTGGTTTAACCAAGATTGGGGCGCGAATCACGAATGAGATAGCGAAGCTTGACGAATGAGATAGCCTTCGTGTAAACAGGCTATTCAAGAAGTTTTATTGCTAAAATTTTAATGTCTAATCACTACTCAAACAAACATAATTTCCTTTGCGCAATCAATTTAACTCATTATGACTCGTTTTGTCACAAACATTAATTCTATTTTCTATGTTTTATTCTTACTTTTCTGCACATAAGTGTTGGCAGCACTTTTTTTTATCGGCATCTACGTATTTCGTATTCTTTCGTTTTTTCTTCTAGCATTTGTCTATAATAACGGGAATACACGCGATTATATTTTCTTCAGACAATTAATAACCAAATATTTGTACATTTTTAAAGTCTTAGATTATAAAATTGTATTGTAATTAATATACTGTACAGCCATAGAAAATATATACATATGTACGTTTAAATTTAAAACAAAAATTGTAACCAAAAGAAATTTTAATTACGGGGGAAATAGAATCTGTTTTGTTTACTGTGGAAAGAGAATTTGAATAATAAATCATGGATAATATTGAACACTTGTACAAATGTTATGAAGTTCTGTCGGATGCCGGCGATAAAATATCAGAAGTAAGTTTTTTTTTATCAAATACACGAGGAAAAGCTATAAATAAGGTGTATGTAATTTTTAGCATGTTTCGGAATACAAGGACATTTTGAAAGCTGTAAAGGGTTCATCCAAAGAAAAACGTTTAGCTTCACAATTCATTGGCAAATTTTTCAAATATTTTCCTGACTTAGCTGATACTGCCATTGACGCTCAGCTAGACTTGTGTGAGGATGACGACATGCAGGTGATTTTTTCTTTCTCTCAAAGCTAACCTACAATTTTTGTTGCAATTGATTGTAATATTTTTGGTTTGTAGATTCGCCGACAAGCAATAAAAGATCTACCTAAATTATGCCAAGACACTGTGGGTATTACCGCAAAAGTAGGTGACACTTTGGCTCAACTATTGGTGTTGGATGATCCTTTAGAGTTGCAGCAAGTTAATAACTCCCTTCAGACTATTATCAAGGTTATTTTGCTTATAACTGTGTGTTATATTGTTCACTGTTTATATTCAATTCATAGATGGATTGCAAAGGCGCATTGACTGGGGTTTTTACACAAATCTCAAATGGTGATGAACCCACACGCGAACGTTGTTTTAAGTTTATTGCTTCAAAATTGTTTGCAATGGGGCCAACTATAGTAACAAAGGACATGGAGGAGTTTATTATTGATGAAATTAAGAAAATTTTACAGGTAATGTTGAAAAAAATGTTTTGAAGCAAAATGTTTAAAACAAAATTATTTCTCAAATAGGACGTAACAGCAGACGAATTTCATCTATGTATGAACATTCTGGGTAGCACTAAACTTGGTACAACCATAACCGGACACGCAGAACTTGTTAACTTGGCTAAGGAACAAGCGGAACTTAATGCTGACATTGACGCCATAACAATTGAAGACGAAATTGTAGAACGCTTCATACAATGTGCTACTCACGCTCTTCCGTACTTTTCGGTAATTTCCGCAATAAAAATTTAGTTTGTTTTAATGCTTTTAAAATATTCATATTTCACAGAACACAATTAAATCTACCGAGTTTGTGGTGTACGTTTGTGATAAACTTTTACCATTGAGTACTTGGAATATGATTGCCACTACAGCAGCACAAGATCAAGTTCAATTACGTTTACTAAAGGTATTTGCAGAAATGTGCGCATTTTGCGATGTTTTAGATAACTCCACTCAGCGTATTGATAATATATATCAAGTTTTGAGAGTACGTTTGTTTTCGCTTTATGTTAAGGATCCTGAATATTAATTTGTTTTCATAAACAGGAGTACATGCCTTTACCCCAATTAAAAGATGATGAAGATGTTAGCAGCCCTCCACCATCTTTCCAATTTTCACATGCTGAGTGTTTATTGTATGCTGTTCACACATTAGGCAAGAAAAATCCAGAAAGCTTATCTTTTGTGACTGATGCGGACAAACTAAAAGATTTTCGCTCAAGATTGCAGTATTTGGCACGAGGAACTCAAGGGTAAGTATATTACTGCCTATATTTACTACACAAAGATGGTGTAATATGTGTACAAACAATATTTAAGCACTTGCTATTTGTTTTAATTTAAAAAAAAACAATTTTATTTTAAATATTGAGATATAAAAATACATTACATGTCGTAATAGCCAGATCTGCTGATAGTCATCGGCTTGTGCTACCATGTTTGAAATTAAAATTCTATGTATAAATCTATATACATATATATGTCAATCTAGTGAATGTTAATTACTGTTGATGAGTTAGTTCATTTACATATACATAATTTCTTATAAAATAGTTTGTAACAAATTTTATATTATAATTTCTTTTTTAGTTACATAAAAAAGCTAGAAGAAGCTGTTAAAGGAAAATCTGCTGAAGAACTCAAATCTGAAGAAAATCAATTGAAATTAACTGCTTTAAAGACAACATCAAATATAAGCACTTTAATTAGGGACTTATTCCATTCGCCACCAAGTTTCAAACATGACATTAAATTATCGTGGGTTCAATATAAAAATGTAAATACATACTATAATTTTAATAATTTTTATATGTATGTGTAAGTACCTAATATGTAAAATATTTTAGAGTAAACTTGGATCGAAACGTCATGCCCCGATAACATTTGATGGCAAAAGCGAAAATGGTAAGGACGAAGAAAAGAAAGTAAAAAACACAACAGATCAAAAAATCTACTCACCTCCTTCGGGAAAATATTCAGCCAAAGTACAAAACTATGGCAACAACCAAAACAACCGACAACGTTCTCGAAGCTCTAGTGCTGGTGGCGGGGGTGGTGGTTACAGAAATCGTCGTAATTTTAAAAAATACTAAATTCACGTTGCAGCAGCTGATATTAAATGATATTCAAAGATTAAAAAAAAAAAAAAAACACATTCATCATATATAATTACATAAAGGCTGACGAGTGATGAATTTAAACTTAAATATAATACAACTATTATTAAGTTTTTCCAAACTCATTCAAACAATATAGAAATATGTATGTATATTTACGTTAAGAGTACATTCGTCCGCTATTCCTTCTGCACCTAATCAACCGGCAACCATTTTAGAGCATTATACAGGAACGGAGATTTCAAATTCTTCAATTGTGGGTGGACCGGAATTTTGCTGTTGGGAAAAGGTAAGCATTGCAACTGTTTAATAATTTGTATTCTTTTTCTCATTTCAGTGTTAATAAAGTATGAGCAGCATTTTTAATGAAACTTCAGATAATGTAATTCTTTTCAATGATATCGCTTTAACTCATTTAGCCAAATTGTTAATACAAATTTCTTTTTAAATTTTTTATAATTATTTCATCATCTGCTGAAATTTATTTTTTTATTATCTCTTTGTTTCATTTACTATTTTTTGCGTAAGCTGTTGTAAAATGCTTTCCTTTTTAAACAAAAATTAACCTTGAAATGAAAAACAAAAGCAGTAAGAAAATTTATTTCTTTTTGTTTTTAAAGAGAAAACTGTGGATTAAATGAACAAATTATTTATGATATTCTGATTCTTAAACAATCTCTTAAATAGAAAAGTTACTTTTTCACAAAACGTTTTTTTTATGATTATCTTTTATTTTCATCTCTACTGCGTGTTTTGGAATTATTTATTGATTTTCTTCTTGAATTTATTTATATACCTACATATATTGAAAACCAAAATACATACATACAAATAAAAATCTGTTAAAATATTTTAGTTTTCTTTATTTTTTGTTTTTTTTTCTGTTAATTTAACTTTTTATTCTAATTTTCTTAACGTTTTGTCAAAAGTTCTTTTCCATAAATTTTTTTTATAAACTATTAAAGCTTTTAAATGTCATCCTTTAATACTTAAAGAAAAATATATTTATGTTTAACCAAACACAAAATTGATATTTAATTACAAAACCGTTCGAAAATTTCGGTTGGCTAATAATGCGCGTATTTGAGGATTTCTTCGGTTTATTTTCAGTTTTAATAATACACACACCGTCTAGCCATTTTGTATTATCTTGCGTACTCGATTTTTCTGTTTTTTGCAATCATTCATATTATTAATTGTAATTTTAAAGATGAATAAATTGTAACAATATTTCGACTTTATTCGTTGAAAGTAATCTCCGAGTTGTATAAGTCGTAATATAATATATCAAATTACAATAAAATAAAATTTTAACCATAAAAATAGAAATTGTTTATTTTTTTCATTTCATAAGATTTATGGAGTATTTTGCAAAAAAAAAATTAAACTGTGACCCACAAATATGAATTTTGTGGGTACCTTCTTACATGGGTATAAACGGAAGTGGAAGAGAGGCACAGTAGCAAAAATTGCCAAAAGCCTTCCAACTGTGATGGAAATCCCAGACGTTGTTTTCAATCAATATCGCGCATGAAAGAGACTAAACGGTGTGCACCCAAATAGACCAAAATTCAATATTAACATGATATGGAGCGGTTGTATCATCTTTAGGCAAAGCTGCCTTCAACACGCAACACGACTATAATGGAACATACTGGTATGAAACAAAATGTTTGTTTTGCGATGTTCCACTTTCTATCTCACATCATGCGAGAGATCAAAACTGAACTAACTACTTGCAGCAATTCTTGATTGTACCAAAAGACTTTTACCGTGTATAGAAAGTAGTTTGCTTAAATACAATATTTAAAATGTATAATATTATTATTTAATAATCATTTATATATTTTTATATCTGTGCTTTAGGTAAATTTTATCTGTATTTGAGAGAAACTTATGAATTCTCTGTTTTGCACGAATCTTGCGAGGAAAATAAAGAAACACACCTTTCAATAAATAATCTTCAAAATGAACTAAAAATATGTATTCAAATCTTAATACTAAATATAAAAAAATAAAAATGTGATTTTTACTCCGCTAGACAAGAAGTTTTATTATGCGGGAGCTATATCGGTAAAATCACCTATTGAACGTTCTGATGGTGGCAACGGTATCCCTTCTTCTCAACCGAGTGTGGCAGCCAAAATTAAATATATTGCGCGCAGGAGGGTTTGGGTGAAGTTCCAGTTTACTGACATACCTTGTCGCGTACTAAGAGAGTTTTCTGAAGAACTTTATTTGATCACAAACTTAACGATCACTGGAGGTGATTAAAATTTGTTTAACAAACTTAACTTTTAGCTAGTCAGCAGTACTGCAGTTCTCTATCGTTTTATAACAAAAGTTGTTATTGTTAAAAAATCAAACAAGCGGTTTAGCGATTTTGCTATTCTGCACTGCTTTTGACAATTCTTGTTATTGTTTGAAGGCCTCATTAGTTTTTACTTTCAGTTGCCGTTCTGTGATGTTCTTTTCTGTAGCAAATATTTTACAATTACTTTTTCTGTGAAAAAGTTCAGCTGTTTTTTACAGTAAAGCAAAAAAGTAAAATATTGGAATTAAGATTTTTCGTAAAAATTGTTTTATTTGAAAAACCAAAAAAAAGAAAAAAATTTAATTACTTAGAAGTAGTGACAAAACCGCCAACTTTTCTCTCACGATCTGCAGAATTTACGACATTTCTTATACAAAATATAATGTTTATTCGCTAAAATTATATTATTTTGATCATTCATAGTGGCTTAATTGATTGATATATATAAAATTTGAAAAATTTTTAATCAAAACAAATTATTTTAGCTTTCGATAAAAAAAAATTGTATTCATTTGACTAAAAGAATTAGTTTTTCCATACCAGAAAAAAATAAAACATACACATATCTGGCTGTCACTTAACGTTGAATTCTATTTTCAACAGATTAGTCCGCAACAGAACAGAACGTAAAAGTAAAAACAAACCATGTACATATAGTTTACATTGAACAGAAGCAAGACAGCTGATTCAGAACGAAAAAGAACGTACAAACTAATTCTGCCTTGAGTCAGATGTTTTTGCTAAATAAACAACACTTGTCTCTAAGTTGTTTAATTTTATAAACAATATACATTTTTGTTCTACTGAATTGAAAATTTCTATAAAAGAAATACCTATATTATTCTACATTTCTCATTAATTATATTACATTAATTTCTACTTTCCTTAGACAAATTTAATAATATTAAATATAAAGAAAATTTTGTTCTCATTTCGGCGGCTATGTTTTGTTTTCTGTTGTTATTTTTGCTTTTTGATATATGTTTTCACAGCGATGCCACTTAACTTAAAAACAAAAGAGATTTCAGAGAGTAATTTTTAAAATTTGCTGAAAATTTTCTCATTTACTGTATTTTTCTGTAAAGTAAACGAATAAACCTACTATGACAACAAAACATTGGATAAAATGAAATGCCCGACTTAAAATACAAAGCATGCAAAAGTAGCCAACTATTTCGCCACATGATTTTTTAATCGCCAAGAAAAAAAAAGCGCAAGTCGCCAAACCAAAAAATTTTGTCGCCATAGTAGATAAAAATTCGCCACGTCTGGCGAGAAATCGCCATATCCGACAACGCTGGTTAGAACTTACCGAGTGCAATTGGATTTTGTAAAAAAACACTACAATTATTTTTACATCAAGGAAAAAGTTTTTTTTTATTGTTTTAATGTATTTTAATTAAATAGTGAAATAACATTGTAAAAAACTTAGCAATAAAAATAGTTGTGTTCTTTATCGATATAACGAACATACATATGTATATTACATAAACTCAAAGTAATATGAAATAAAATTTAAACAAAAATCGAGATTCTATATGCTCTTAAACAATTTACTTCACAAAATAAGTGTTAATTAGTTTGAGAATAAGTTAAGATTACTGGTTAGAAATTACTAGCAAAAATAATATAATTTATATAATTTGTATACAATATTTTATAGCTTCTTAAACTTTTATGCGTTGAAAATTATCATATATGTATGTAGTACTATTATAACCAAAAAGTAAACAACACGATTATCAACATTCCTTTTTTTTTTGGGGAAAATTGCAATTTAGATTGCCCTGTTACACTATCCTACACGATCGTGCGATTTACTGAATAAAACCTGTGTGCTAGAAAGTACTAAAAATTATTATGGTTTTTAATTATTTAATTGTGTATATAAATTATTGTAATCATACTTGTATAATGGCGCAATTTTGAAGCGATTTTGTAAAGGCGTCGAGACTTTTGAAACATTTTCCTGTGTATAAATCATACGATCGTATGGGATAGTGAATCAGGGCCTTAAACATTCATATAACGAAAATCGTGTTAGTTATGCACTATTGCTTGTTAGGGGTTCGATATAATTCTTATCAAATAAAATAAATTAAGTACTGCATATTGAAACATTTAATTTTACGATTTTACTTTTTGTTTTTTTTTTATGTGTTTTGTTTAAAAATATTTTAAACCGTTTTGTAGTTAATTTTTACAAGGCAACAAAAATTTACATACATATGTATTTATTTTAGCTGAAAATGTTTTATTTAACACACAAAAAAGTGCAAATTTTAACACAACTGATACTTATGTATGTATATAGTATTGTAATTAGTTAATATGTAAGTATGTATAATAAATTTAAATTTTTAATAACTATGAATATGTTATAACTATTTCTTGTTTTTGGTCTTAAATGATTAATTTTTCAAAGTTTTTTTGCTTTAAATTAAACAAAGAATTTTAGCCGATAAAATATAAGATTGTTTGTATGGTTGTAAATATATATATATATATATTTTTTGCAATCTTGTATATAATAATTAAATAAAATCTTCTATCTAAGGTATAGTATATTCACACATACAAAGGATATATAATATATTGTGTTTTGTTTTATGAAATTGTCAAAATATATACATACGTTCTTATATAAGATTTTTGTTAAAATCTACATACATATCTAAGCAATATGTAATGCGAAATATGATTATAATTATCTAGGTATATAATAATTTACGTTATACATACACTCTATGTATATGTAAAAATATCTTAAATTAGTGCTTATCATCAACTTTATTTTAGGTTTATGCTTATCTAAAATTAATAGTTTACTCATTCTTTCTTTTTGTTTTCGTTTTTATTGCAATAAATTCATATTCCTTTCGAAAATTCAGGTTCCCAATGTTACATTTCAGTTTTACTGTTTTTAAGGTACAATTGTAGTTAAATAAATTTGAGTACAAAATTATGGTTTCATTTGAATTTCTACTATTATATTTTGTTTAAAAGAGAGAGAGAGAGCAAAACTTATGTTAGTTACAGAGATTAGAAAATTACAGAAAATTTGAGTGAATGTGAAATAGAGAACGAAAGAGTTACATTAATTAATTAGTTTTGTATATGTACACACACTTATATATATAAATATATATGCACTTCTGTTATTTTGAAAAAATCAAGTTTTAAGCATTAAACACATAGTAGGATATAGCTCCCCACACCATCACACCTCCCTCTCGGCTGTGCAACCGTTCCAAGTGGTGTTACTCTTTACGTAGGCCATGGAAGTAATAATTGTACCCAACGGGCCCTTCTAAATTGAACTTCTTTTCATCTGAAAAGACCACGTATTTCCTCTGTGCAGACCATATTATGTGTGTACGGGTAAAATCTAAGCGCATTTCCTTTCTTAGCGTATTAAGTGGTAGTTTCTTTTTGAATTTCTGTCTCCGTATATTTGTTTTTTATTAATTTATTTAAAATCCCATTTAAATTTTGCTCTTTTATTATGGTAATATTAAAAAATAAAATATTTTCCATAGAAAAATTGTTTTATGTTTTATTTTGTTAAGATCATATAAAACTCAGAAAATAACTTTTATTTTCTGAGCAAAAAATAAAACTCAAAAACTTATTATTAAAACGTAAAGTTTAAAATAAAACTAACAGTTGTTTACCGGGGGCCGCGGACATGTGTGTATACATATACAAAAAGACTTAACAATTTTTGTTTTAGTAAGCGATTTATATAAAATTAAAAATAAATATTTTTATGCAGAAATATAAAAGCACACGAGGAAATTAAATTTTGCATTTCAGGCCGTAGGTAATAAAAAATTTCAGAACTTAACAGAGAGAAGAGGAGTTACTCGTATTATATATACAATATGCATATCAAATATCTTAACCTAATGATGTAAAATATGATTGGTTAATATTCAAAAGAAACATTTCTATTTTTTTCATAAGTGAAAGGTACATGTAAAATATGGAACTTAATAAAAACGCATGAGTTGACAACACTATCACAATGGAGACACACAATATAAATATTTTATTCTTAACATACCGTTCACTTAACGGAGTTTCAAAATAATCCTTCATATTCGAACACACACGACTTAAAGTACGAGTTGCTTGACCATCCACCTTATTCTCCTGATTTAGCTCCCAGTGACTTTTACCTGTTCCCAAATGTAAAAAAATTCCTTGCTGGCAAACGTTTTACCTCAAATGAAGATGCAATTACAGTTGTAAACCACTATTTTGAAGACCTTGAGGAAAACTATTTTAATCAAGGAATAGAATTGTTAGAAAAGCGTTGGACTAAGTGTATTGAAGTTTCAGGAGATTATATTGAAAAATAAAAATATTTTTGAAAAACTAACTATTCTCTTTCATTGATAGGCTTAGAAGTTACCGAACCGCCCTCGTACAGCGTTTCAAAACCCCACTTTGTTTCTTTAGAGATATGAAAAATGTGATCATTCCAGCGAACATCACACTGTATTTTCATTTCCAGAACATCCGATTCCGCAATATTTATACCATCCATGAGTACAGATGAAGCAGCATTTGCGGTCGTTTGCTTGTGTATTAATAAACAGCATTCGGAGGCTAATAGAAGATCACTATTCAGTGAATTATTCATATTTAGCCTTTAGCAGCGATCTCTGATAGGCTGGGCCATCCGCGAAAGAGTAGATGGGGTTGGAAGTTTGATAGAGAAGATCGTTGGGGAAAATAAGAAATAGTATAGGAGAAAGAACGGAGCCTTGCGGTACTCTTGAATTAAACCTGAACTCGTTTGATGACAACTAGTATAGTGCGGTCTCTTAGAAAGCTCGATATAAACCGAGAAAAGTTATCACCGACACCAAAAACCGTAAATTTTGCCAGTAGAGCACCATACCATACTCTGTTGCAAGACCGGTTAAAAACTATTTGGACACCAGTGGACTTTTAGCTTTAGTAGAATGCCCTTACTGGAATACGCTTCACTTCAGAGCAGGGTATCAGAATTTGGCTTGATTCATTCCTAACCTCAAAACCGAAGCAGTTCTTTTGGTGCGGAATCGGTATGCTACCAGAAAGATGAGAAAAAGTAGTAGCTAACGATAGAAATCCTTTACTGGAATATGCTTCAGTTCAGAACAGGGCACCATAATTTGGATTGATTCATTCTTTACCTCAAAACCGGAGCAGTTCTTTTGGTGCGGAATCAATATGCCACCAGAAAGATGGGAAAAATTAGTGGCTAACGATGGGCAGTACTATGCAATAATATATCAACTCATTTTTGTTTATAGTAAATGCATTTTCCAGGAAGGAACTGGACATTATTAACTTGTATATCCATAAAGAAAAACAGAGAATTGACAAAATCTGTGTTCTCTTTTACTTGCAAAAGCAACGAACTCTGTGTTTTCGCAGATTTATGCAAAATTGGAAACAAAGTTTTGACACATTTCTGGTAGCGAAACAAAACATAGCTGCCCTCAAGATTATCTGGTAAAGTTATCTGGAGTGGTACGGTGACAATTTTTGAAATAACAAGGTACGAGTATATTTTAGAAAATTTGAAAGCCTGTGTTGGTTTACCAAAAATTAAAAAAAAAAAACAATTTACAAACTGTTTTACGATCTCAAAACGTTCACTTGCAAAAAAAAAAAATCTTAACAGCGAGTAGTTAACAACTTGAACGTTTCAATCATAAGAAAAGAAATTAAAGTGATATAGCGTTTTGTCCTAAGCGGATTCAATAAAATGATAGCTTTAGCAGATGTTCCTATCATGAGCGAGCAAAATATCAAACCGCATATGTAAACATTATTTCTTATATCTGATGATTTCGCAACGTTTAGCTTACATTTTCTGAATACATTTTTTGTAAGAATCATATAGGTCGTTTTAATTTTGTGACAAAAAAGATAAATTTTCTACCCAAATCACGCTGACTTTCGTAATCGTGAAACAGAAATAAAAAATCAAAACGTTTGATAATTTTAAATTAATGTGATGTTTCCACAACACAAACAGGAGAGTTGTTAATAAATTTTTTTATGAAAAGCTCCCAACTTCTGAGTGATTTCTACACAAATTTCTTCTCTCGAGTCACTTGTTTGTGTTGTGGAAATAACTCATAAATAGAAGTATAAAAAAGTGCTATGTAAAAATCAATATAAACATATGATATGATTTGAGACTATTGGACTTATTTTTTCAAACATTTTTTTAACATCAATATCTTAAATATAATATTTTGTGTTTTTTTTTTGCTGTTTAGGTACATAAACTCTCTTTAAATTTTCATTATGAACTAACTTTATGCTTTAAACTTTTCTTAGTATTTTTTTCTTTAATTTTAAACTTAGACAATAAAAAAATATAATGACCTTATTCTTAAATATGTATAAAAAATATTTTTTTTTTATTAAACTTTAATTAGTTGAATTTTCATAAAAAACTCATTCAGTATAACTTCTTAATAAATAAAAATTATTCTACATTTAGGACCGTAAGTCTATCAGACCTGTAACAGAGTTGATTTCTATGCGGAAACGGAGTTCAATATGTTTTTTTTTTCTTCAGAAAACGAGAAATTAAATAAGCTTGTTAAAACGAAATCAATTTTAATTTCTAGAATGATATTAATATTTTTAAAAATTTAAAATCGGTTTTTCGACCTTTACAATTGTAAAATGAAAATGCCAGGGACTTTTTTCGAGTTTGAGGTCCAATTTTTAATTTTTATTCCAAAATTTCCAATACTTCCTTACACCACTGGGTAGCATCATCAGGGATTTAGATATTATGGTTTCCCCGAAAGAAATTGCTAAATTTGGTTTCATTCCGAACAGCTTTCTAGTTTACCGTTTTCTGAAGACCCCAAAAATTGCTTGAATTCCGCTTCCGAATGGAATTGAACTATATGACATACATAGCTTTATATTTTGGCTTAGAAAAAAAGGTCCAATATATTCACATTGCTTAAATAAGAAGATTAAATAAATTTCAGTTTTACATTTTTTTGATTTTTTCGAGACAGAGAGAACAGAGCCAAGTTCTAATAAATAACGCTTTAAAATAAGTTTGCACGTGAGCGACCTGTAACTTTTAATGTATGTATGTATGTTCGTTTTAGCTTTGTTTTATATAACATTTCTTACCGATTACCAGCGCACGCAACTCGCAATTTACACTAAGCAAGTCTTATTAGCTGAGCTGATTAACTTTTAGAGAAGAGGGTGAGGTATTTTACTCCATGATGTAAAATACCACACCCCGTTTAGCTCAGCTATTAAGACTTGGATAGTGAAAATAATCAGTAAGCGGTGATATATTTTTAAAAAGCACAATAGAACAAAAATTACGCTTGCGATTTATTATATAATTAGTTAAGGCACCTTTACATGGCTATACAAGTATTTACATCTGTCAAAAAGTTGTGTAGAATAAAGGAAATCTTACAATGTAAAAATAAAATGTATTCAGTAATAGCGCATTTACACCAACTCAAAATCGAGTAGATTTGAATTGAAATCTACAACGAAATCTATATCGTTTACATCACCGTTTTTTGACATCTAGGAAGATTTCATTTGCTCAAAAAAAATTTATGCATGTGGGTTTGACAATACAATATTATCAGAGACTGAATACACCAACATTATAGTGTATATTTTTTGTGCCCAGAGACTGCATACACCACATTATAGTGCATTTTTTGTTGCAGCGTAGTATTTTAAGTACTACTTAGCAAGAAATCGCAGTTGCATCGCTTAGTACTGAGTAGATTTCAGGAATCTTCTCAAAATTTACTAGATTTGGCTTGAAATCTCGAATGAGCAGATTTCGCTTTGGTGTAAATAGGCTATAAGAGAGAAATCCAAATGTTAAAATTGACAAGCGGTCGGTAAATCTTTACAGGCCATTTACACCTAAGCCAAATCTACTACCTTCGGGACTTCGAATCAAATCTAGTTGATTTTGACGAGATTTCACATACAAAATGAATTCTAGATTGCGACTAGATTTTGACGAAATCTGGTAGATTTTTGTAAGTACTCTATTACGCAACTGTGATTTCGTTCAAAATAATACTTAAAAATACTACGCTGCAATAAAAAAAACTATACTTTTACACGATGAATTCATAGTTATTGCTGTCAACCCCTTTGTAAAAAATCTATGAAAATGAAATCTGGTTAGATGTCAAAAAACGGAAGTGTAAATGGTTAAGATTTTGTTAAAGATTTTCATTCAAATCTACTAGAATTTGGGTAGATGTAAATCCCCTATTATTTTCTAAACCATTTCAGAAAACTCTGCATTCTCATCACATCAGAGGTGTATTTTAAAATTTGCATTGGCAGCACTCCGAGAATTTCTTGAAGATGGTACAATATTTACAATTCCAAACAACTGCAGTTCAAGAATACTGCATGTTGTTTTTGTAAATGTTGTAGAACTGTAATCATCAGTAATTTTATTAGCCTTATCCTACAAATGTAAACATGAAAAATACTTACAACATAAATACATGTTGGCTTTTTTTTAAAGGGCACTTCAGACTATCACACTTTGTATTAAGACTTGTCAAAAATTCAAATAATACGGGCATGTGAGATAGTGTGAATATAAAGCGTTATGAAAATGAGAAATAATACGGTATCGATTTGACATTCCATAACACTTCACCATTTTTAGAAATTTGTTTAAACAATACGATTTTTCATTGGATCAGGGTTTCATTTTTTTTACAAAAGCAAATAATAAAAATATTAAAACCAGACTTTAAGCATATTTTTTGTTTTACTTTAGGTGTGATGGCGTGAAAATAAAATGTAATGGTACGTTAAACTTTTTGAGATTTTTGTCTCACAAATCCAATCAAAATCTTAACACCTGTATGATAGTCTGAAACGCCCTTAAGTACGGAGAGAATTTCATAACATTTCGCTCTCAAAAAATCTAAATATATTGCAATGACATGTAAACGTGCCTTTAACACTTACACTGAGTTTACACGTGCAAGTAACTTGTTACAAGTTGCGTGTACATATTAAAGGGCGTTTCAGACTATCATACAAGTCTTAAGATTTTGATTGGATTTTGTGGGACAAAAATCTAAAGATATTTGTTGCGACTGTCAAAAAATCTAACGTACCATTACATTTTGTTTTCACACTATCACACCTAAAGTAAGAAAAGGAATATGACTTGAAAATAAACAGCCAATTTACTTAACGCCTGGTATTAATATTTTTATTATTTGCTTTTGCAAAAAATGCAACCCTGATCCAATGAAAAATCTTATTGTTTAAACAAATTTCTAAAAATGGTGAAGTGTTATGGGATGTCAAATCTTTTACCGTATTATTTCTCATTTTCATAACGCTTTACATTCACACTATCACACTTGCACGTATTATTTGCTTTTTTGACAAGTCTTAATACAAAGTGTGATAGTCTGAAGTGCCCTTAAGTAGATAACTCACGATATGTTTTTAACAATGTAGATGTAATTTTTCACAATGTAAAATGCATACATGTCATCTGTTACCTCAAAAACATTGCGTCTGTAAAAAACATGAGCAAACTAGGTATGTAGGAGGTGTGAAAACACCAGTGTATGCTGCTGTTCACGATAGTGTGGCTGAAGAGCCGTCCACCTCAATTTGTTGTCAATGAATATTATGCATAAAGTCTTGCAGTTACACGCTTACAGGATGCAATTGACTCTAAAACTAAAGCCTCTTGATTATTTCAAGCATCGTCAAAGGTCCGAATCGTGGCAAGAAATGGCAACAGTGGATGCTAAATTTTCGAAGAAAATCATATTTAGCGATGAGGCACATTTTCACCTTAGTGAATTTGTCGATAAGCGGAATTATCGCATTTGGGTGAATGATAATCCAAGAGTGATTGTCGAAAAACTACTGCGTCCACAAAGAGTGACTGTTTGTTGTGGTTTAGGGGCTGGCGGCATCATCAAGACATATTTTTTTTTCAAAATTAGGTTGGTTCAAGGAGTTACTGTGAATGGTGTTCGCTATTGTGAGATGATAACAAACTTTTTATAGCCCGAATTGGAAGATATGCACAGAAAAAATTATAATAAAAATAAAATCAACAAAATTTTTGTCTCAAAAAATAATTTGTATGCATATATGTATGTACATAAATATCAAAAAAATAACCTAGGATATCGTATTTTATTGATGTTTAAATAAATAGTTGTTTTCGACCAATAATTATTTTTACTAAATTTTTGTTTAAGTCCACGAATTCCTTTACAGATCTGCATTCAAACAATTTATTAATTGATTCAACGAATTTCGTTATTGAACACGAAAAAAACTTTTTTTGTGTGGGTGGGGATATGATATGTGGTTTCAACAGGGCGGTGCCATAGCTAATGAACCAATGGTTCTTTTGGCGACAAATTTAATGGCCGTGTTATCTTACGTGGTGGCGATGTGATTTGAGATACCGTTGGGCTTCTTTTTTTGGTGTTATTAAAAAAAAAGGATGTACGTCAATAAGCCAGCAATAATTCGAGAGCTAAAGGATGAGGTAACGGCATAGAACCTCAATCACGCGTCAGCGTCATCGAAAGTTTGGACCACCGGCTGGAGGTGTGCAGTCGCGGCGGCCAATTGATCTTAATATTCTTTGATTTTCGTTTGTTAAATAAATTTCATTTTTACATCTTAAGATCTTGTTTTTTAGTAAAAAAACTAACTAAGTTTTCCTGACGACGCTAACAAGTTGCTGACAAAATATTGCAAAATAAGAGATTTTAAATTGTTGATATGGTCGACTTCCTAAACGCAAGTTGCAATGCATAATTTAAAAAAATGCGTATGCAATGCTAAATATGTCTTAAGTACAACCTTGTGTTGCAGAGATTTTTTTTTTTTGCATTTTATAGGCATTTCGGAACGTCGCTATGCAACTCATACATAAAACAAATTTCAAATACATGTTATAAAATTGAGTAATTTTTTTTTTTGGAAAAATGGAGGTAACACAAAATTATTTATCCATTTTGTTGATGGCATGCGCTGAGGAATTATCTCAGGCTACACCTTCAAATAATATTGATTTGCTAAGGAAACTTAATAAAAAGGAAAAAAGAAGTGACAACTTTTATTAAGGACAATAAAAATCCCGAGAAGAAAATTAATCAAAAATAAAAATGTTTGCATTAAAAATAAAAATGATACGCGATACTGACAGCTGATACTCATTAAAATGAGTTGCCAAACGATTAGG
Source organism: Thecocarcelia acutangulata (assembly GCA_914767995.1). Taxonomy (NCBI): domain Eukaryota; kingdom Metazoa; phylum Arthropoda; class Insecta; order Diptera; family Tachinidae; genus Thecocarcelia; species Thecocarcelia acutangulata. The sequence continues at coordinate 115,370,733 of OU612097.1, forward strand.
AACATTGGATGTTGCCAGAACGTTTACGTATGCGTTTACGAAGTGTATGCATTATAAATATGCATTGCAACTTGCATTTAGGAAGTCGACCTATTTTATAGAAAACTAAAAGACAAAATCTTAAGCTGCAAAAAATATATTTATTTAATTGTGTACTACAATATTACCCAGTTTTGTTTTACCTTTAGAACTAAGATCCTGAAAACCAATTCAAAACAGCTCTTTGAGTACGATATTTTATTATTTTATCTAGAATTGTTCATAATTACCTCATATCAGCGGTGATGCATCAAATCAGTGCAAAATATAAAAGTATAAAAAGGATTTCTTACAAGTAAAATTTCTTTTTGTTCTTTAAATTTAATTTAATTATGATATACACATATTTCTGAAATTTGTAATTATGATATATTTGTTAAAATTTACCATAATATGAATTCAATGCAAATATTGTGGACCTTGATTTTCTTTCCAAAATGCGCTTTTCTTCTTGTAGGCATATATTTTGGATCTACTATAAATATGATTTTGTGCGATTTAAATCTAAATTTAATTTTTGTTCATGATTAACTTATGAGAATCTTGTGAAATTTTTTAACAGTTTTACTGTTTTAAATAAATCAGTTTAAGATTTACTGGCGATATTGATGATCACTGAAAATTTTGTTTTTACCGATTAATAATCACTATTTGCTTATAACACTAAATAACTTATGTATAAATAATGTATACAGGTACCAACTTAAAGGTAATTGTAACAAATGACTAGACGTATTAAAAAATTATAATAAAACTTAATAATTCTCAATTGATTTTGCGCGTTTGTAGGCGGAACTTTGAAATTGTTTGAATTGGAACAATGTTGTAGCAGAAACACAAATATGTGGCAACTACTTGCAGGAAGGAATTGTAAAATCTAAATTACTTAAAATTAAAAATTGTTTTGTGTCTTAAATATAATATTGCGAAGTAGGACATAATAACGCTTTTACGGTTTATTGTCTTATTCTATTGTTATATATTTTGTCTTCTTTTTTGTGTTTTATTACATTGACAGCGTTTTAAGGGGTTTTAGGGTTGTTTTTTTTCCAGTTTACAGTTTTCTTTTGAAATAAATCAATTTTGACAGCATAAACTATTGCCAATTTTGCAATTAATGTCTACATTTCCAAATACGAGTGCCTATTAAATTGATTTGAAAAAAAAAACAGAAAAAATTAATAAACTACATACATAAAAAACAAACCTCTAGTCACGTAATGTTTTTTTTATTATTAGTTTTGCTTCTACACTGAAGGCCCAGAAATTAAAAAAAAGGAAACGAATTTTTTTATGTTTAATGAACTGCAGGAAAGAAAATTAAAAAAGGATTTTCTATTTATACTTAATTTATTTCCACTACTTTATTGTAGTTGTTTTTTTTTAATGTTTTCGTTTTGTTAATTTAAATTTAAATAAATAAGTTTTAAGGAAAGAAAAATAATTAAAATGGCAAGCTGGCTACAAACATGTTCTCAATTAAGGCGGGCGCTGGCACTAGATCTTCTAGTTTCAAATAGAATATTCTCTGCAGGCCTTGTACACTTAACGATCTCAGTTCGGGTAGTTTGCCCAGCAATCGACTGAAATAGTGGGGTTTCTTTTGGGCCTCCGCATTGTAGGTAACATGATCCCGCAAACTGCCAATGATTTTCATTTGCAGTTGTTCGACTTTTTTCGGTTCTCGTAGGCCATGGCGTTCTGCAAAAGGAAAATAACAATAAGCTTTATTTTAATTATGGATTGTGTAATTTTTGAGTATTGTGCTGCTTCGAAAGCTAAACAGCGCAAGCTGAATTAGGGCGTACAGCGCAAAGAGATTTAACGCTTTGATTTTACACAGTAGTTAATGAAGCTGAAGGTGCATACCACGCGTTATAAGCGTTAATGCGTTCTAAGCGTCTGTCAAAAAAGTACAATCAATGCAATTACATGAGATAAGTTAAGCTGAAGGTTCAAGCGTTATAAGCACTGCGCTTTTTGTGATTTTCTACGCGTTCTTTACATTTGTAAGTCAATCATCCCAATCATAAACGAAAAATCCTTATGAAATTTTTCACTTTTCCCATTACTCCTATTATGTTAAAATATTCCGTGCGAAATTTTGATTTACCATCTCTGTTTTAGTGAATTTCGAAAGAGAAAAATATTCGGAGGGGAAAAATTTAGGTATTCTAAAAACATATGTTACTTATTTTTACATAAATGATTTTTCACCTGCAAAATACAAGGGAGTTTTCAAAAATATGTAAGTATTTTTATTAAAACAAGAATTAAATAAAGAAGAATTTTTGTTTACAGGTCAAAAAGCACGAATAAACACCAGAGGCAACATTTGCTGACTCTAATGGAAGCCAACCCCGATATTGCATTTGGATTTTTTAAAGGCAGAAAAGAGTTACTTTTTAAATTTTGGCACGAAGCTGAGATAGAACTTGACTCCATGGGACCTCCAACAAAGTGCATTGTTGAATGGAAGAAGGTTTGTTTCTTCAGTCAAATTATTTATTAATCACACAGACTAATAATTTTATATACGGATATACCATCCGCAACCATTCTAAACGCTATAGAATGCATAGCTTTATTTTATTTTTTAATTTAAATTGTTTATAGCACAAAATTCATTTTAAGTTTGAACCAACACAAAGAAAAATACAATGTAAATAAACAAAACAGCTGTCTTCGAAACTCAATGTTGCCACTCATTCATGATTGTAGGAATTTTTTCTCGAGAAAAGTCTTTTCCGTGAGAATATTCAGGATTGGCTGAATATAAACAAAACGCCAGAAAAAAAAAATCAAGTGGCACTACACAAAAATAATTAGCACTTTTCTTTATATTTTCGTTTTTTTTTTATTAAATTTTATGTTTTTTATTGAAGTTCGCATTTGATTATATTTGTTGCGACTATTTATTTATGGGATTGTTTTATGTAAATACTTAAGAAAAAAAAAAGTAAATGCACGTTAACGAACTGAAGGCCAAAATTACAGATCAGCTGTTTATAATGCTGCTGCCGCATCACAAGATCCTATTTAAGTTCGAATTAATGAGAGTAATAAGCAAATTACTCTCTAAATTTGCCAATTTTACCCAAAACTGTGGGAACGTAAACAACCTTAACTGGGGTTTCCATTAGCCATGAACATAGTGTGAACATCACGTCGAACATCGCAAATGGCTAATGTGGACCGCTCATGTCCATGTTTCGTTCATGCTTTGCCATCGATGCTCGAGCATATGGCTGGCCATCATAAAAACTTTATCCTATGTACTTTATATGAGTCAACAAAAAGATAACAATCAAATGACTAAAAACTGTATTTTCTGTTTAATTCAAATCTTGCTCTCATTTTGGGACACCCTTTAATTTAAAATAATAAAAAGAATACATATATATCCCTTGTATTAAAAAATACATGTTTGTTTCCGGTATTCAAGAAACTTGAACCTCTAACACTAGAAAAGAAGTATACTTGTATGAAATTTGTGTATTGAAACCAATATATTGTCCCTATTAACTGTTTATATACGCAAAAGTTCCAAAAGTGGTGCAATATAATGAGTATTAAGTTCCATTCCAAAAGGATTTTTTATCATACTAACCTGTAACAAGTGTCAGTGCGCACAAGCATGCAAATGCCGAAATATCAATCTCCAGATTATGTAAACTCTTGCTAAACTCTAAGATGCCGTTTAACCAATCGCCAAAGGATCGCTGACATTGGCTTCGATGTAAGACGATGCCATTGCAGAAAGTCATTTTGGTATCATCTATGCGTGCGCGATACGATAAACGTAAAACAAATAATTCCAAGGAGGCAGATTGTAAAAGTAGTTCCTGATCTTCAACCACAAGTTCAGAATAGCCAGGTATTTTCTCAGCAAATTGTCGAATAACATCGACCGAGGTGGTAAGAAGATTATAAAACTGTTGGACTTTTTCGGCTTCACTCATGACCACGGGCGAAGCTTCCTGGTTGGGTTCACGGTATAGTGAATAATCGAGGCAGGAAGGATCCGGAGTGGTGTCAACATGCGAACGTACCAAAGCGGTAATGAGAGAAACTGGCGGAGATGGTGGTGATTCTTGTGGAGATTTTGGTTTGGAAGGCAATCGACCACGCCTACCCTTAAGCGAATCTGTGCGTACGACTTCCTTGACCATGCCGACTACCAAACATTTTTGAAAGCGACAAAACTGACAGCGATTTCGTCGCCTTTTGTCAACCGGACAATTTTTGTCCGCCAAACAAACATATTTGGAACCCTTTTGGACGGTACGTTTAAAAAATCCCTTGCAGCCTTCACACGTTCGCACACCATAATGCTGACAAGCAGCCGTATCACCGCAAACTGCGCAAAGCTGTGACGCGGGCGTTGGTATAACACGACCATTGAGCAAATCAGTGGTTTGGCCAATATGATGCAGTACTGGGGTGGATGAGTGCTGTCGTATGCTGGGCGAATTTGAGGCAGAACTTGGTGCGCTCGAACGGTGGGAATGTGTATGATGTTTGAGATGTAGTGACGAAGTACTGCCGCTGCCGATTATCAGCTTAGGAAGTTTTGGGCTATGATTGATGGGAGATTCAGAACGATTCACAGGCAATGAAGCTCTACGCAAAGGAGCTAACACGGTTGTTGAGACAGCTGTCGAAGCTACTTCCAACTCTGTCATGGTGGGAAAAGTGGGTAAACTGTAACGTTCCGTTGATGCGGGCTGGTAAGTCTGAAAAGAAAGAACAAATCAAGAATTTCACAATTGATTTGTGACTATTTCCCCAGTTTAGCTTAATCGCATGCACTAAAGCCAATAATGTTAGCGGCATTTCGATTTAAAGGATTAAGTTATCCACTAATTAATATTATTAGGCGCTAAAAAAAGCTTACTTTTTTTTATGTATTTGAGAAAATATACAGCAATGTCGCAGAATTCAATTCCATTAGGAAATGATATTCAATCCGTTTTTGGTTTTTGAGAAAACGAACATTTAAAAGGTTTTTTTTCGGAATGAAATCATTTTTATTGTAATTTCAAGAAAAAAAAGATGGTTTGATTCCGAAAAACTTTTCAGCTTTTCGTCCTCTAAAGAATTGCTTGAAACCGTACAGAATTCTGTTTTCGAACGGAATTGAGTTGTGTGATATGGCTGATAATATTAATAATTACACCGTGCTAGTCGCAAATTTTAACAAGCTGGGCTGGTAAAACTAATTCGAGTAGTATTCAATGGCATTAGCGGTTTTTCGAAGTTACCGCTCGTATTCGCGATGTGCGCGATTTATAATTTGTACGCTAAAGTATTTTATAAGCAATATTTTTATACAGTTTTGATTTAGAAGTTTTAAATTTAGAACTTTTACTCATCATTTAGTAGAAAATTTTAGCGACATTTTTTCGCGATTTTTTTACGCGAACTTTTTTTCGCGATTTATTTTTTGAAAAAATTTTTTTTGCTTCGAGTTTGAAATTAATTTGATTACACCGAAATTAGTTGCTCTAAATGTTTTCCGAAGTTATCACTTGTGTTAGCAATATTCAAGATCAGTATTAAATATTCAGTTATAAGAAGAATTACTTGAAACAGAAGAATCATAAAGAAATGGGACAATATAGTACAATGTGACATATAGTACATATAATAAATTAATAGTGAAATAAAAAATAACAACATTTTTATTTTGCGCTAATAAAAATTTCCGTGTTTTTATAATTTTGTATTCACTTTTCGCGAAAAATAATAGATTTTCGGAGAAAATAATTACAATAAGAATGTCCTGTAATCCTGTGTTTATTCAAAAGAATATTTAAAAATTATTCCAAAAGTATAAAAATACCATTTTTTTATACTTAAACTAATAGGAATTGCTAACTTCGAAAAACGGATAATGCCGTTGCATTCAGCATACTCGAATTAGCTTTATCAGTAGGGTGTCCAGCTTGTTACAAAAACAAGTGTCAAATTTGAGCACAGTGTTATTATTAAGCAATTTTAGTGAACGATATTTTTTTTCTCAAGTTGTTTTAAAATATTTTTAAAATCAGTGAAAAAGTTTATTTTTCTATGAAAATTGAAAAGTATTGAGTCGGTATTTATTTCTTCACTCAAGCATTACGAGGGCGGATTGATATTGAAGTTACTTAGTGCTAGATGACAGCACAACCACAAAAAAAATTATTTATTTTTTAATTGCGATCTGTCAAACGTCAGCTGTTAAAATTTCAATCAAATTCATCGATTAGTTTATTTGTTGTAGTCGTTGTAAACAACTTTTGTGTTTCTTGAAATATGGAAAAACGTGAATTTCGTACAGTGATTAAACACTATTACTTGAAAGAGAAAATGCGTCGGAGAGACAAAATAAAAGCTCGATAAACATTAGGGCGAGTCTGCTCCGTCAGATTATATGATAAAATATTGGATTGCGGAATTTAAACACTGCAACAATACCATCAACAGGAAGGCCCTCAATATCGTTATGAATGATCGCCGAGCCAAGTTACGTGAGATTGTTGAAACGGTAAACATATCATATGAAAGTGTGTTAAACATTTTGCACGAACATTTGCATATGAAAAAGCTATCGGCAAGATGGGTGCCGCATTTGCCCAGTGTTGAACAAAAACGAGTACAACAGATCACTTCTCAGCGGAGTTTGGACATGATAAAGCGTAATCCTGTTGATTTGTGGCGTCCATTAATAACTGTTGATAAAACGTGGGTCCACAACTACATACCTGAAACGAAAAATAAATCGAGACAATGGATGGAAGCTGGCGGAAGCGCTCCAAAGAAAGCGAATACAGTGAAATCGTCTGACAAGGTTATGACAACTGTATTTTGGGATGCACAAGGAGTATTACTCATCCATTATCTTGAAAAAGCTCTACAATCACAGGAAAGTATTATTGAGCATTATTGGATCAATTGATTGATGTAATGAAGAAAAACGATCACATTTGAGAAAGAAAAAAGTGCTTTTTCTTCAAGACAACGCACCGGTTCACACAGATACGATGCTAAAACTAGGTGAAATACACTTCTAGTTCGTTGATCATGCACCTTCTAGTCTAGATTTAACTCCTAGTAACTTTTTCCTGTTTCCAAACGTGAAAAAATGGCTCTCTGGAAAAAGATTAATCTCAAACGAAGAAGTGATTTCCGAAACAAACGCGTAGTTTTAGGGGTTGCCAAAATCATATTATTCAGATGGTATAAAAAAGTTGGAATATTGTCTTACTAAGCGCATTGAAGGTGTTTGAAGGAAAAACATTTTGGTTTCCTACTTAGGTAGCTTCAATACCAATTCGCCCGTGTACGAGTGAATGTTTAAATAAGGGCGATTATTTCTTAAAGGGCTAATACTGCACAATGGATAGTGTTTTCTTTACCAGTAGAAGTGTCTGGCATGTCAAGATAAAATGTTTCATGTTTATATACGAAAATATTATAGAAAAAAATAAGAAACCGATTCTGGTACTTACATTTGGTTGTGACAACTGATACTGCTGATAGAAACTTTCTCCAGTTGGCGTAACGTTAAAATTTTGCACATTTTCATTGCCCGAACTGGAACCGTTATTAAATTCATATGAGGAAGCCGAAGAACTCGAAGAAGCCGGTGTTGCCGTGGCATTGAAATGATCATGATAATTAAAGTTATTTGTTGATGGTTGTTGTTGCTGCAAATGCTGGTGACTGCTATTCAAGTTGTGTTGGCTGTTTTGCAAATGCGGTTGCAGGGCAGAATGCTGATGGTGTTGACGATGTGTTACTGTTTGATGCGAGCTGACGGTTGCAGGTGTATTATTTGCTGCGGTGTGCTGATTTAATGCTGGTCCACCTATAGCCTCAGTGGAAGTCGTCAAAGGATAACAATCCTCATCCATTTTAATGGTTAGTTCCGTGGTTAGCGAATCAGATGCTGAAGATGATGTACTGTATTTAAGAGAGTAGGTTTCTTGAAAACTTGGCAATGATAGTGGTCCCCCCAAGGGCGATAATAAAGGGTCACCACCCGAACGAGACTGACAAATATGATGATTTGTTTGCTGTTGCAATGCCTGCCTTTCTTGTAATGTGTGTAAAGCTATGGCCGGATCGCTACTGGAGCGTAAACTTAGCAGGCTAATCTCTTGTGGCGTGGTTCGGCCAAAGCACAATGAGGACTGATCTTGTTCAGAGTTTGGCGTAGTTGTTATATGTTGTTCAGGTATCGATGATAGTCTTTTTTCGCGCAGGCAGGTTAGTTTGGTTAAGTTTTCTATAGAGCTGGTGATATCTTCACTGGAGCCTACCAAAGTTTCACATGAAGAGTGTAAATCTTGCAACTGGCTTTGATGATGGTGCTGATGATGAGCTGATGTGTCCGTATCGCGGGAAGGATTCTGTTCGATAGGAGGCGAGAGTAAAGATTGATTGGAATCGGCAGGAAAGAATAAATCTGATAATTGATTAAAAGTATGATCAATTAGTTCCGAGTGCTCCGAAGTGGTAGTATCCGTTAAGTTGCCAATCAAATGATCCTCCGTTGCTACTGACAACGAATGATGATTGCCGCTACCCGCAGTTATGTGATGATGATGATGATGGTGGTGGTGATGTTGTTGGTGGTGAGCACCACTTTGAGCCGGTATAGAATTTTGGTTTTGATATTGATGATGGTGCTGATGATTTTGCTGGGATAGCTGATTTTGCGACTGTTGATTATTTGCTTGAGCCGAGAAACTATCAAACGGAGAACGCGAACCGAAAGTGTTCTGTAACGGTAAACAGTTATGAATATACTAAATCGTTTTGGTCTAAGGAAAAATATAAATTTCTAAAAGTCAATCCTTAAAACTAAACAGTCCGCAGAGGTTTATGCTGTTGTTAGCATTTGTCATGCGCTTTTCAACATTTACATTGAAAAAATTAAGCGGACGGACGAAAGTGCTTGTGATTGGCAGTTGTGTTTTCCTTCTTGTTTGCTTGCCAATTTGAAGTTGCAAATGATGAATATTTTATATGGTTATTGCTTGTTCGTACATATGTATATTTTGTTTTTCTTTCACCCCTTTTGCAACATGGTGTTTCTGTATGCGAATTAAATCCACTGCTTGGGAAGGCAGACAGACACTCAACGACCCTTTGGCTTCGCATAAAAGGTGTTGCTGGTGATAATTTGTTGATTGGTTGCGGTTGACTTTAATGTTCATGATTTTTTTATGTGCCAACATATTTTGCGTAAATATTTTAATACTTAATGTTTTGTTAACGAGATTGTAATTAGTAAAATATTGTTGTGCAAATTAGAGGTGGGATTGCAAAAACTTCTTCAAGTCTTTGTAAATTATTTTTTGAATAGATATACAGATTTTGTGGTTTTCTGCTGGCAGAAAAGAGCTGACATTTTTAATCAAGAAGAGCTTTTTGATGCAGATACGAATCGTCTAATATTTACATTGGCGTTGTATTTACCAATACCTAAACTTATTGTATGACATCTACGATCTATTTATTTCGACTACCATTTACCGCTACAGCCATCTATTTCAAAACGGCGGAAGCAAAGTTGTAAATCTAATATATCATATACATATCTCACTTAGTGTCCACACCTGCGATAATATCTGAGATGAGAACGTCAAATTCAATCGCAGAGAGAATTCTGTTACCTGTAGACTTAAAATCAGTGTTATCGCAGTCTTATAATAATTTTTATGAGAGCGTTCTTATGAGAAATCCCATGGCAACGATCTTATAATAAGAGCTGTCAAAAAAGCGGATGTATATGCGTTTGTTTACAAAAAGACGCCATTGGAATTTTACCGATTTTTAGTTTTGCAAAATATCTTTAAAAATACCCTTTTAAATTGAAAATAATTTGTTTTTACGTATCAAATACATAAATATATACGGCCCTATTCATAAGAAATATTGTATGTTTATTAAACACTTATTTGACAAATCTTCCATAGAAATTTGTCAAATAGCAGTTTAATAAACATACAATATTTTTTATGAATAAGGGCAATAGTATATAGTTATATAATAAATTATAGTGGTATATATAATAAATTATATATATGGGGTGTTTTTTTAAGCTAGATAGAGCTTTAAATTGTAAAAAGTAACACAAAAAATTAAATTTTGATGAAACATTTTTTTTATTTGTTTCAGTATACTCTGACAAATCATCATGAATAGACTCACGCTTGAACAACGCTACGAAATTATCCAAATTTACTTTGAAAATCAGTCGTCGATTCGCGCAACTTATAGACGACTTCGACGAGGCGCATTTTTGGCTTAACGGGTTTGTTAATAAGCAAAATTGCCGCATATGGAGTGAGACCAATCCACAAGAGACCCTACAGACTCCATTACATCCAGAAAAATGCACTGTTTGGTGCGGTTTTCATGCTGGTGGCATCATCGGACCTTATTTCTTCAAAAATGAGGCCGGAGCTCGCGTTACGGTCAATGGAGATCGTTACCGCACCATGATCAATGATTTTTTGTTTGAAAATATGGATGACATTGATCCGGAGGAGATGTGGTTTCAACAGGATGGCGCTACGTGCCATACGGCGAACGCAACCATCGACTTACTGAAATCAAAATTTGGCGATAAGTTGATTTCGAGAAATGGACCTGTTAATTGGCCTCCAAGGTCGTGCGATTTGACACCTCTCGATTATTTCCTGTGTGGCTACGTGAAGTCACTGGTTTATGCTGATAAACCAGCAACAATTGACGCCTTGGAGGCCAGCATTGTTCGTGTTGTTCGTGACATACGGCCAGCAGTGCTCGAAAAAGTGGCCCAAAATTGGACGTCCAGAATGCGCTTCGTCAAGAACAGCCGCGGTGCCCATATGCCCGAAATCATTTTCAAATGTTAATGTCACGTATTGATCTTTCGAATAAAAAAAAATTTTGATTACAATTTAATTTTTTGTGTTATTTTTTACAATTTCAAGTTCTATCGGGCTTAAAAAAACACCCTATACTATAAGCAATTGATTTCGTAAAAAATGTGCACATATACAAAATTTATACAATATTCTATTGATCGCCAAGATGTGTTTTCTTATCGGCTTTCAATGAATTATGGATCCTTATAAGATTAACAACAATACGTATACTCCTTGTCGGATATGAAGATGGACATGGAGAAATTCGTTCTCTCACTCTGCCGACGTTTTCTCAGATATTATGTCAGAGTTAATCGCAGTTGTAGACACTAGGTCAGGCCTCTTATTCTCATTTTTCCTGAATTGGGGGTTTTTAGTGATTTTATAATAATAAATTTGATGAGAAGCGATTTGTAAAAAACCTACTGAAAAGAGGGAAAGTGTATAAAAAATTAATTCAGACCAGTCGTCCTCACAAAGTCAAAACTCAATATGTAAATGTATTAGCGCGATTACTCTAGACGTATTATAGATAAAGGATACTAAGGGTTATTGGTAAAGGCCCTGATTCACTATCCTACACAATCGTACGATTCATTCACAGGAAACTATTTCAAAAGTCTGGCCGACTTGAAAAAATCGTTTCAAAATGGCGTTGTAGGCCACACTATTATACAAGTATGATTGAAATAATTTATATACACAATAAAACAATTAAAAACTCTTATTAACACAATAATTTTACATTACTTAAATTTTTTTCTTGAGGCACCAACAACAACAATACAATATTCTTATATTTTTCACAATATATATCACACTGATCGCACAGAAACCATAATGTTTTGAAAAGTTTAATAAAATTTTTCAAATCGCACGATTTGTCAAAAAGTCTGTTGCACGGTTGCATTTTTAGTACTTTTTCAGCACACATGCTTTATTTAGTAGATCACACGATCGTGTATGATAGTGTAACATGGCCTTAAACGATATTGAAATGCGTTTCTTACATTTGGTTGCAATAGTAACATGCTTGTTGTAGCAATTGTTGGCCGTGTTTTATGATTTTGTTGATTCTGCTGGTGATTGCTTAATGTTGTTGATGGTGTTGTTACTCGATTTGTTGTGCTACTTGAAGCCGACGTTGCTAATAATATTGCTGTAGTTGTTACTGTTGTTTTAGTCGTCGCGCCAGCAGATGACACTGGATTAGTTTTGTTGTCTGTTGTTTTACTGCCGACGATTAACGTTTTTCGTTCTTGTTCTGTTGATGTCGTTTCAGTTTTTACTTTAATCAATTTATTGCCACTATTATTGAGGCTGATGCTGATGTTGTTGTTGTTGTTGCTGTTACTGTTGTTTTTGTTTGCTTTTGCTGATTTTGTAGTTGTTGTGGCTGTTGTTGTTATTATTGTTGAGATTTTCGGTGGTGTATTATTTGTTGCAGTTGTTGTTATTGTTTGTGATTTCAAAGGTGGTGTCGCAGTTGTGGTTGCTGTTGTTGATGAGACTTCTACTGCTGCTGTTGTTATAGTGGGTGTATTTACCGTTGTTGCTGCACGTTCTTCTTGTAAATTGGCGTTAGTGTTAAATGCTGCACCTGTAATAAAACAAACAAAATAAAGTCATGAAACAAGTGCCTTAATTTTTTTTTTTAAGAATTTGTTGTGTTTGTATTTATTTCCTTCAGAATTGGGGGGAAAATAATAAAACAGTAAAAAATGTTGGCATTTTGGAAAAATACTGAAACTCAAATATTTTTTAATTTATAAGACTTTAGTTACGGTTTAGTACACAGAATATTAAACGTTAAAAAAATGAAGACAATGTTGCAGAAAAAAATAAAAAATTAAATAGAAATAAATGAGATTTTATTATGAACGATACCTTAGAGACTAATAATGACATTTAAATTTAAATTTGTATACAATGAGATAGTTTAAGGCAAGCAAATTTGCCAAAACATTTACAGAGTAATTGGTATTAAAGAAGCTTGGCACAATTCTAGAAAGAAAATAGTATTCAATCAGTACATTAAGGAATTAATTAAGGCAGGCAATATTATAACAATCATTTATGAGCTTGCATTTAAAATTTCTCAATAAGCGAGTAAAATTTAAATTCATATTATTTAATTTGAGTTTTGTAAGAAAAATATATTGTTACCATGTGTTTCGAATTTTATATCAAATCAAGCTTAATCTTCTGAAACCTTAAGCTCTAAATGATTTTTAATATAAATTACCAAATGTATAATATATAAAATCTTATGATTATTGAAAACGAGAGTCCAATTTAGAAACAAAGTATGTATTACGTGCAGTCTAATTGTTTTGTTGCTAGCAAACATGAGGTTTAAAGGCTGAATTTATTGAATAGTTTTCTGTTTAAAGCAATTTTGTAATTTTTATGCAGTTGGAAGTAATTTTGTTCTTTGACTACATTACTTCTAAGCTTATACTGTTTGCTTATTAAAAAGTTTTAGAAGTGAGTATAGTGGAAATAATCTAAAATCCCAGGGCTAGAGTTCGCTACTAAAGGTCTGTATAATAGTAAAGTGTCTGTATAATATAAAGAGCGTATAAAACTTTAAGCTGGCAGCATTATGTTAACTGGCGGCCATTTTGTTAGCCATTAAGTGATTTATGTTTAGCTTGGTTTGGCATTTCAACATATATAGAATAACACCTGAACCACAGAGTATACAGAGATGAAAAAAGTGACGTTTGAAAAATAGAAAATCAGAGCCTCGTTTCTGTAATATTAGTGAGAAGTTTCTTGCATCGAAAACTATGAAACATAAAATTCCACCGTTTCTCGACTATCGAGAAAAACAGCGTTTCTGTATATTAAATCAAAAAGAGGCAACACTAGTTACGTCTTTATTGGAATATTTCCATTAAGCAGCTGTCAAAATGCAAAAAGTAAACAAATACGAAGAAGCATATAGGAAAAAATTATCAAATGGTGGACATGTAATCCACCAGCTTTTGCTTCTGCTCCTTGGAAATTCCTTAAATTTTCTAAAATTAAAAAAAGGAAATGAAAAATGAACTTCATTCAATATCTGCCGTATTCATAAAAAATAATTTACACATAATAACAAATTTTGTGTAGACGTATGTATGTCAAGTAAACTTTTACTAATGTAAATGATTTTTTATGAATACGGCAATATGTGTATAAATATTTTAAAACTTTACCTTTTCTACACTTTTGGCATCCATTTTGTCAATTATATATATTTTTTTAATTTAATATAATAATAACAATACTTTCTGCAACTCTTTTATTTGTGAAAAGTTTTGACAGCTATAGCGAGAAACTTCTCACATAATTTTAATACAGAAACAAGTTTACTCACAAAATTCCGAGGAATTACGTCAAAAAAGGCTATTTTAACAGATATTTCTCGCTTCTCAAAAATACAGAAACATTTGTGTGAGAAACTCCATTTTTTTTTTATTTCAATTCGCATCGTTCTTCTATCAATTCCTTTGTTTCTTGTGAGAAATTTGTCGATGCGAGTAATACAGAAACGAGGCACAGGTTTTTGAACTTTCGGGGAGATGTCAGATGAATGCTTTCGAGGTTACAAAATTCTTGCTTTACGTATAAAAGCACACAGCACGGAGAGGAAATATAAAATAGATAAAAATAATTCCAGATTTCATTTTTTTTTTGGTTTCATCTCTGTTTACTTTGTGGCCTGAACAACGCTTTCAAATTGTGCAAGTGGGCCCAAAACAAGATTGCCGTAGGCCCCAGTTTTTATAAGCAAAAGTCACTTTTGTTTGAATGGAAACGTAAAACACTATTTTGGATTCAGCTGTACTGCGTTAAGACTTTTGGACAACCTTAAAAAGCTTTACTGGCGCAATTGAAAGCGTTGAGCAATCACAATTGAAACGTTGTTTAGAGTGGACTCAAGGTCCTCATATATTTTTGGTTTTTCGCGAATTGCTGCAAATTAAAATGTCTTTTATTCTGTGTAAGTAATTTATTTTTTACATAATAATAATATTTCCATGAAATTCTATGAAATAACAAAGATTTGTTGTGTTGTTAAAAATCCCAATGGACTACAACTTGCATTCTTCATATGTATGTACGTATGTATGTATGCATGCATGCGTACATGTATTCAGAAACATGTGATAGCCTTAAACGATACGTCAAACTTAATTACAATTCGCATCCACAAAAACAAAAAAAAAAATACTAAAAATTATCAATGTTAAATATTACAAAAAATATATATGTAAGTTTTAACTTAAAGTTGCGATAAATTTATGATGGTCTCATAAATTACACAAGACTAGACGAGAACTTACTATGGCACTGCACATGTGTATATTTATATTAGGGTGGCCCTAATATAATAAAATTTTTACAAATGGTGGAAAATGACAGTGGAAACAACTATTCCGTGTTCGATAACGATTCATGTATTATTGATGTTTATTTTGTAACTGCTTAAAGCTTTAAACACATAGATGACAGCAAGCAGCAATGTGTCAAAAATAAAATACATGTGCTTAGATGAAAGGATTATTTTACGACATCACAGCAGCACAACTTCATAACAACATTTGCTGCTGCTGCCAACGTAAATACAGTGCTGCCACTATACATATAAATTGGCAGCAATAAGAACTAAAATTGCTTTGTAATATTTAGTAGAAAAAAACATTACAAAATTAAAACAAACAACTAAATTGATGTGTTTTTACAGTTTTACGTGATATTATTAAGTATTAAGCCAGTAATTTTAATTTTATTCATGTTAAATATATATGTGGTACCTCTGAAATTTGTATTGTTAAAATACTAAAATGCTGCTAATTGTCTTTAAAATAATTATATTGCTGATTAGACGGCAGCATTTGAAGCTAACTTCATTTATAATCGTGAAGTTGTGAAGTCTACTGCCGTCTAAGTGTTTAAAGCTTAAGTCACCCACAGCCAGCACCTTGTTTCATTTGATTTTTTAAGTTTTCGACACGCATGTTTTTTTCATGCCTGTCAAAATAGTTGCGGTTACAAAAGATTTGTACTATTTCTTCAACAACATTGACGTTGGACATGGACCATGTTTGTTTACAACAGCTGATCTTTATTTAAATTTATAGGTTTTCATTTTGTTTGTCCTTATAAAAGTTTGTAGCCTTCAAAAGTGGATTTTGGCGCCGCTGAATGTTTTCCCATAAAATAAGCCATAGGCAGCACTTTTTTCAAAGTAAAAAACATTATACAGAATTGCGCAGAGACCGCACCAAACAGCCATTGCTTGTGGATGCATCGGCTTTTCCACTTTGCGCAAATATGCCAATTCTGCTTGTAAACGGAAGTAATTCTTGTCTTCAAAAATCATGAAGTGCAAGAAACGCATTTTGATTTGGACGTCCATTTTTAATATTAACGCGCTGCTCAATTGCCCATGACTGAGTTTTTCAAACACTGATGCTCAGAAATATCATATTAAGTTGGGACAAAAACTTAGCGTTAAGGTGTGACCCGCAATTAACATCGTGCATAATAGTTGGACCACCCTTTATTACGGACTGCAAATCAAAGTTGAAAATTTGCTCATATTTCCAGAGTGTGTGGTGGCATATTTATATTTTTAAATACGATTATTTCATAAGGGGGGGAGGGGGGATTTGTCAGTCACGATGTCGCAGTGGTCAGGTGGGCATCGCACATTCGCTGTGGACACATTTTTAAGAGTAAAGATTCGGCGAATACGTGATGGATCGAGGCAAAAACTATTGCATTGCTTCAGGGCAACTGTTTGTTGTACCTTATCCATGCATGAGATAATTGGACAATTTTTTTTCCAAAATTCTCGAGGCCAGGCAACGAAAAATTATCGACGCGTGATCACGGAATTCTTTTTGCCAAACCAGCTCATCCATCGTACTCTTCACACACGTGGTTTTAACAGGATGGGGCGAAAGCACACAAAGCAGGAGTATCGATGAGTTTGGTTCGGAAAAATTCCCCCCAAAAACTGATCACTGAGGTCACCTCCTGATCACTGAGGTCACCTGATCTAACTCCCGTGGAATTTTTGTAATGGCAATCTCTTGTGGCTTTAACTGAACCTAATATACTGCAGCATGTGGCGCAGAACGCAAAGTTCCGTTTGGGACAGTGTTTTCAACGTGTCAGAAGACTTCTGGATGACGTACTCTTTTAAAAATAAAATAAGCATTTCCATTCTATCGTTCAATGCCCTTAATAAAAATTTGTATCAATTATTACGTCTTTTGTTTAAGTTTGAAAATATAACTGTGCTACCAGATCGTATAGTAAATATTCAGCAATATGCGGAGTGTGCTTAAAAAGAACTGGCAAAAAGCTTCGCCTTAAAACTGAGGTCTACCCTAAAGTATACGCATATACATTCATTTTTGTATTACATAAAATTTGTATGACCTTTCAAATTTAAAACAAAACCGATGAATAAAAAATTTAGGTATAAATTTTTTTTAGCAATATGTAGTTACAAAAATTAAGCAAATATACAAATTAAATGTGTTTTGAAGGCGGATAAAATCATATTTGCAGATGGATGTCCAAAACGAATGTTAATTTTAAAGATGCTGGTTCTCAGTTAATGTTTCTGCAAACAAAAAAACTTGTATTGCTGTAAAGCTTAATAAGAGTAAGTTGTTAATAACGCTACGAGCAACTGTGTCCATAAGCGTATAGGACCTAAATTCCTAAGAAATTTTCCCAATGTTTTGTAATGAACTGAGAATCTTTACTGTAATTATTAAATTTGTGACAGACGTTGTGCCCAAAACGGAGCAGAAGGGACTTTTATTGGACTCACTCAAATATTTGGCTTCAACAAGAGTCTCCTCAAGTGGAAGCTAAAAAAAATGAACTGAGTCCATCGTAAAAAACCACATTGGAATGAGACAAACGGTCTAGAACGTTTCAAGGAATTTCGGAGCTTTGATCCAAAGAGGGCCGAGCGTGCTATAAAACGGAATAGGAAAAGCTTCAGAACTCTGACAGATGCACTTACCTCAAGTATCTGGAGAGAATAGGCATTTCCAATACAGAAAATATTGTTGCTGTTCGCGATAGTGTGGTTGAAGAGCCGTCCAACTCAACTCGTCATCGTGCCCAACAATTGCCCCTCTCACGCTCGTCGTTGATGGACATTATTCATAAAGACTTGCATTTACATGATTACAAGGTGCAATAGACTCAAGAACTAAAGCCTCTTGACCATTCCAAGCGTCGTTAGAATTTTGGCAAGAAATGGCAACAGTGGATGATCAATTTTCGAAGAAAATCATCTTCAGTGATGAGGCATATTTTCACCTCAGTTGATTCGTCATTAAGCGGAATTGCCGTTTTGGGCGAATGATAATTCAAGAGTGATTGTCGAAAAACCAATGCACTTACAAATAGTGACTGTTTGGTGCGGTTTATGGGCTAGCAGGCCGTGTTTTTTTTTCAAAATAAGGCCGGTCAGGCAGTTACTGTGAATGGTGTTCGCCTACCGTGAGATGATAACGAACTTTTCATGGCCCTAATTGGAAGATATGGATGTGGACGATATGTTTCAACAAGACAGTGCCACTTGCCACACAGCTAACAAAACAATGGTTCTTATGCGCCACGCTGCGGCGATGTCAATTGGCCGCTAAGATCATATGATTTGACGCCGTTAGACTTCTTTTTTTTGGGTTATTTAAAAGAAAAGATGTACGTCAATACGCCAACAAGAATTCAAGAGCTAAAGGATGTTAGTGAAAAATATTTACATCAAACTGACTTTACGGCCTTATCTGATGATGAACCAATTCCACGAAGTGAATTATTCACGATTCACCGGCGATCCCGTGTGGCTTACCAGGCACACACAGGTAGAAATATTTGCCATATGTTTGTAGCTATATGGACAGCCCCTTGTTCAGGAGCTCGGTCTTTTTAATCCCTCCTGTATGCAATTTCCCAACAATCAATGGCAGACAAGGCTTAATGAGTTGGTAGGCCGAAGACCACTAAGAGCATCAGCCTTTAAACTAACTCACCCGTCCAACCATCATAGCAAGTCAACAGCACCTCGCGAAAAAAGCCATGCACCAGCAATTATCAGGGATACTACCTCCCCCTTCCTGCATTTTTAGATTTAAACCACAGCCAGAATGTTCCAACCAAGGTATAGCATCTCAACCATGATCAGCACGGATTGAACTGTAAGCAGAACCACACGAGGCAATGCTGATCCCTGTTTTGCCAATTCTAAAGGATGAGATAATTCGACACACTAACGACATAGAACTACAATTATGCAAGTTAACGTCCGTTAAAAGGACATTATTAAACCTTTCTTAGGAATTCGCCAAAGGTATTATTTTAATTTTTTTGTGAATTATTTTTATTTTTCTGGCAACGCCGATTATTATCGAATAAGCAGCTTTTGTAAAAATGTAAATAAAAGAAACAGTCACATGTTTTACATTTGAACACGTTGTTTTATATATGTGGCCTTTTATATATCTTGATCAGACACGTGAATCTGTGTAAAAGACAAGTTCTTTCACTGGAGTAAGCAACGAGTCATAACTTGCATCAGCGTTATGGAAAATTTAAACCATCGGATCGAGGTGTGCTGCCGAGGTCGCAATTGGCATTTGGTCGATATTTTGTTTCATACGTAATTGAACTATATAAATATTATCATAATAGAAAGAAATGGTAATAATTCCTAAATAATTTGTGTTTAACATTGGCCCTTAAAATTTAATCAAAGAATTTGAAACCACTTCAGGAAGAAAAAAGTATGAAAATGAATAGCCTATCTTCTCTTTTGCCCTAGGGCCTTATAAGGACACAGCCAAGACTACTTTGCTCAAAATAGAATCCAAAATTTAGCCGGAAAATATTTTTTTTTCTATGTTTACTCCAATTTTATAAAGTGACTTATCAAATATTCAAAGTAAAATGTTAGTTTGAAAAATAATTTGTCGTTTCTTTCCTCTTTGGATTTTTGGCGCATGCGTGGAAGCCATAAATTTTGTTTTTCTGGATGCTGGATAGGTAAACATATACTCGTAACACTATGATTTGAAACTAGAAATTTTATTGCCTGCCTATTTGTAGTTTTATATGCCGGTTTATTTTTATTTTTTGGTTTTTTGTTTGTTTTAGCAGCACCATCTTGATCATCATCGTTTGTATTATTTTCATCTTCATTATTAACATCAATATTATGACCCATTCATTAGTTGGTTAAATGTTTGCCAACACTTAATTCTGCAACTGCAGCGTTGCTGTAACAAAATTAATAAGCAACAACAACATTGACTTGCTTGCGAATTAACTAACAAACAGTATGTTGGTGCCTGTGTTGTTGGACATCACAAAACTTCTTTTTTTTTTTACTAAAATTTGGTTGCTTGTGAAATGTAGGTGAACAACTTGTTTATTAATCGTATGCACTCGGCGTATACTTAGATGCACACGTTTCCGAGTAAATAGAATCCCTGCCAGCACTTGAAAGATTGTTTTGACTTCTACCAGAAAACTGATTCTTTTGCGACCGCTTACGCTGAGGGAAGTCTACGATTATTTTAATTGTTGTTCGCGGCAAATTCAGATAACAATAATTATTACAAAATATATGAACAACCCAATCATAAATAACAATTCCACAAGATGTTTTTCTCTTTTTTCTTATCTTGGACTGGTACTCAGTGCATTGTGCCGGAGCTAGGAATATAGATTATAGGGAAAAGGACTTTGTGGACTTTGGATTGTAACTTAGCAATAACAACACGGGAGAGACCAAACAAATGTTATCACAGAGTTTAAATTAAATTGGTTAAAACTGATTACTGTATATACCTTCGATACTGCAAAATTGGTCCAATAGCTCGCACACTGTAAGGTACTGGGGTGCGTTGCTATGTTTTACCCGTTACTTTACTTTTACCGTTTACTACAATGGGTTTTACTCTGACGAGATGATGGATTTTGTTCTCGAAATCCATATATTTTTATGTAACACGCAGTCATCGTCTAGAGGACTGATGACGTTTTTCAGCCGCAAGGTTGGTATGTGGAACAAGTTGCCTATAAAAGTGTTTTCTCTCAATTATAACATTGGAAAGTTCAAGCCAAATGCGCATAAACACAAGCATAGCCTATTTGCCTAGTGCCGGTACAATGCACTCGCTGCATTGTACTCCTCTAAGTACCGATCCAAGATAAAAAATACAACAGCACCTCGGGAAATAATTAAGTCACCGAAAACCGGCATTCACCATAGTCTTCCCTGATAAACTAATGTCCCTTTCTGCGATTTTAAGTTTAAACCACAGCCTGAACGTTTCAGGTACACACAACTCAGCCATGATCAGTTCCGTGATGATCGGGGAAAAAATTGTCGAATATGCAAAAATTCTATTCCACAGATACTCCGTCAGATGCAATTAAATCCACTTCGCATCACAGTGCGGTTTGCAGTTTCTTCAAGGTACACTGTCGGGCTTTACTTTTTCAAAGAAACCGGTCTTACTGTTACGGTCCATGGAGATAGTTACATACTTAAAGATGTTGAAAAAGTTTCTTTCCAGAATTACGTCGAAAGAGAATCGCTTTCAACTCTGTTTGGTTTCAACAAGATGGGGCAACTTGTCACATAGGCACGCCTGTTATTATAGAATTGAGGCAAGCATTTCCCAATAAACTGATTTCAAGAAACTCTACATTCCGTTGGCTTCCCAGTACACCTGATTTTGTTTGTGGGGAAGTTTACAAAAGAAAACCAGTCCATTTGAATGGTAATTAAGACAATTCCCGCTGCATCACTCCAGACAGCAATGAATAACTTTTTGACAAGATGTGGCACAAGTATTCCCGAGGGTGGAGGCTATTTGAACTCAATTATTTTGAAAACTTCATGAATTACTCTAATAAAAATTTATTATTTTTCAAATGAATTACTAAAAAATAAATTGCATAAATTTACGAAAAGTTATTTGAGTTTCATAATGTAGGAAAATTGATCAGCCACCCCGTATTTAGTATTGGATAAATTAAAATGAACTGGGTTTGTAATGTTCCTCCTAGGAATTATATATATCAATATTTATGTAAATAACTTTTTCTCCGGGTTAAAGTTGCAAATTGAAGTATAATTTGGCAACGTAATTTATAATTTGTTGACTGGGATTACATATTTGCTTTTTTTTTATTATTACGTATGACCAGATTGATGTGTGAAAAATGGGCGATAAAAAAGTAAAAAGGCCTGCTAGAAGGCCTTATTTGTCACATTAAAGAATTTCTTTCTTTATTTTTTTAATCATACATAACATTTAATGCTTTAAGGTTAAATGATTTCGCAATCTGTTTGCTGGACTTTCTACATATTGTTTTGGAAATAGTGCTGAACAATTTGATAAGAAAGCAGATTTAAAAATTAACGCGAACTGGCAACGGCTGCAATTAAACTAAAACTCGACGATTTTAAGGCCTACACATCAGAACCTAGAATCAATTGACTGTGCTGTGACGTTGTTATTTTAGTAAAAACAAAAGAAATACGCTAAAAGTCTAGACTTTCATTCAGATGGATCAACAATCCCGACATTTTTAAAAGCCTTATATTGAAGGGAAAGATTATGAAATCTTTTGGGAGTGTATTTTAATGGCTTTTAGAACATTTATTTACAAATTTATAATAATTTAAATTACAGTAACCTGTATTTAATAAAGCACGAGCTACTGGGGCTAGATGGTGAATAAGGAATATTGGTTACAGTAATAGGTAGAAGGCTTCTTTGTAAAGGCCCTCTTAAGTTTACCGCTACGAAAACATGGTGTCTTAACGTTTAAGTATGAATTTGAGGTTTGATATTGAATATTAATACGCCCAACGGAAATGCTTGAGAGTAAAAGATTGCATTGATGTTAATTCCTCATAAAATTTGTGCGAAAACATTGGCGTTGTAGTTATAAACATACATGCATACAAGTACATACGATTATGTAGATAGACAAGTATGTATGAATGTTTTGGTTAGGGATACAAAGTGATTAATTTCAAATTGTCTCTGTAAGGCTGGATTTCAGTCTTCAGAAGATATGAAAAATCGTTTTAATCAACGAAATTTCGTAATAGAAAAAAATGCTAAGCAAGTTAATGTAAGTTTATACCAAAAACGAGCCATTTCGTATGGAACACGTCTAACATCAGACAAGCTTAAAACACAGCAGACAGTGAGTTTGCGTTCAATAATGGAAATATCATGAAAAAGTCTTAAAAATAATATGAAATAGGTTAGCTTCCTGAAAAGTGGTCTTTTATATAATATATATCAATGCTACAATAGTGAATTTACACAAGATTTTAGAAATTTGTGTTGAAAAAAAATTATATTTCGTACAAAAATATACATAGGTAAAGCTTTAGAAAAAATTAGAGTAAGAATAAAATCAACAAAATTTTTATCAAAAATAATAATTTGAGGGTATGTATAAACGTGTAAATCAAAAAAATAATCTTGGATATCATATTCTGTAGTTGTTTTCGATAATTATTTTTACTGGGGCCAAATCACCGCATACGATATCGAGCAAAATTATCGAAATTTTTCATTTTGGTATCATGGCATACGATATCGAATAAATTGTATTGCAATAATATAAAAAAGTTACAGGATTTATTATTTGTATTCCTACTTTTAGGAAACATATGGTCTTTAATCTATTACATTTTGTTTAATTTACGATCCAATATTTGCCATAATTTAGATGTATCGTAATGTGATTCGATACGATAGTTAATTCGATATCGTATGCGGTGATTAGACCCCTGGGGTCGATGCATATTGGATCGTAAATTAAACAAAATGTAATAGATTGAAGACCATACGTTTCCTAAAAGTGGGAATACAAATAATAAATCCTTTAACTTTTTTATATTATTGCAATACAATTTATTCGATATCGTATGCTATGATACCAAAATGAAAAATTTCGATAATTTTGCTCGATATCGTATGCGGTGATTTGGCCCCTGAACTTTTATTTGAATCGACTAAAGGCCTCATTAGTTTTTACTTTCTGTTGCCGTTCTGTGACGTTCATTTCTGTAACAAATTTTTTACAATTAATTTTTCCGTGGAAATATTCAGCTGTTTTCTACAGTAGAGCATAAATAAAAGAAAAACATTGAAATGCAGAATATAATATGTACATAAATATTATCTTGTCTGAAAAAAATAAGAAACAAATTAATAATTTAGAAATGGTGATAAAACAGTACACTTCTTTCTAACAATCTGCAGAGTTTATGACACTTCTTATACAAAATATAATTTTTTCCCTCGCAAAAATAATATTCTTTTGATCATGCATAGTTGCTTATTTGATAAAAATGTATTAACATTAATTAAAAAATTTTTTTTAGCTCTTGACAAAAAAAAAAAAAAAAAAAAAAAAAAAAAAAAAATTATATATATACATTTGAATAAAAAATTCATGTTTCCATACCTGAAAAAAGTAAAACATACACACATCTGTCCGTCACTTAACGTTGAATTCTATTTTCAACAGATTAGTCCGCAATTGAACAGAAACAAAACAGCTGGTTCAGAACAGAAAAGAACGTACAAACTAATTCTGCCTTAATTCCTTTACAGGTCCTCATTCAAACAATTTATTTATTGATTCATCAAATTTTGTTATTGAACACTAACAATTAACAAAATTTTTTTACGTCCAGTCATGTTTTGCATTCCGAATAAGATTTTCGCTTTTGAAATTTCTATAGCATTGTTGGCCAAAAATTAAATTGCAATTTCATTCGGAATCGCAAGTCTTTTACTGAAGATTCCGGGAATTGGAACACTACTTGAATTTCTTTACGTTACTATGGTTGAATACTTTAAAATATTGAGTTGTTATTGTGAATAGTTATGCTCACTAAAACCACTTGAAAGAGAAACTTTACTCAATATTTTAACTTGGAGCAGTACATCAGTAGCGAATGAAGGGGTCTATAGTAGTGCATTGTACTGGAACTAGAAAAATAGGTTATGAGGAAAAGGTTGTAAGACATAACATACTTCACTCCATCCGATCTTCTTATTATTTATACCCCCTACATCTGACTCAAAATGGTATACAACTCTCATGTTTGGGCCGGTGTCTCAAATACTATTTTGGGGTTACTCGACCAAGTGCAAGAGAGAGAAAAGAAAATGCGATGTCGTAGTCTTAACGAACATAAATTTTGGAGGAATTCAGTTATATGAATTACTTGATTCTTTAAAAGTTTACTGAGAAAGCTTGAAGAACATCCAGTTTTTAATCGCTTTTTCTATTATTACAAAAGTACCCCGTGGAGCAGGTTTTGCTTTAGATTATGCCTAACCAGGAGTCCCTTGGAACAGGCATATCTGAGGTTATGTTGGGTCTCTGAAGCTCTCTCCAAGGGTGTACTGGGTTTCTGCTACCAGAATATCCCGATGCTAATCATGGTTGAGGTACCCACATCTTGACTGAAATGTTGAGGCTGTGGTTTAAACCTAAAACGTGGTAAGGGGAAGTGTAAAGTAAAGTGTTAAAAAAGAAGGCTGTTTATAATTTTCTGCATACACATACATATTAAAATACATCATTTTATTAATCGTTTTTGTAAAACCCCAAAAATGATTGATATTAATCCTAAAATCAAAAGATTGTCAAATTGTTAAGCTTCTACCGAAACAAGAAAAATTATTTTTCTTCTAAGATTAAAATTTAATAATTTTAATTTGCATTGCGTTAACGTCAAAGCAAAAAATAAATATTTTGCTTGTTAACTTGAAGTGTGGCATAATATGAAATAAGTTATATGTACGAGTATATTCCGTTTCGTGTAATAAGTTAAATGTTTTTAATTTTTGAACAATAACAAAAAAAAGTTGTTGGATTTTTCAGAATTTATAAATTTAAAGGGTGATCCAAAGACTTGACGTTAAGTACGCAGTAAAATCCATAATAACAAACATAACATTTTGTTCTTACGATTATCTACACGTTATTGAGTTCTATTTCATGGTATTGCTTTTTTGCACAGTGGTCGAAGATGTATAGAATCGGCGGCGAAAAACACTTCATGAAACTTCAGTTACGGGTTTACAATATACAAAAATTCTACGGTGAACATAAAAACAATAACGAAATCACCAAATACTGAGCATGACCTTGGAACTGGGAATATTCGATTTGGCCGTCGATGTGGAACTATATCCGGGATATCCCCATATCGCAATGAACCCATTTTTCGTCCCCAGTCACAATGCGTTGACACAAGCCCTTCCGTCTTTGCCTGGCAAGCAATTGTTCACAAGCAAACAAAAGCCGTACAACATGTCTTGACTTCAACTCGTACGGCATCAAACTTCCTAGATTTCTGAATCAGTCCCATAACTTTCAGGCATTTTGTACTCATGCAACATTCACACTGTGCAGGCAAACATGTTCGCCTAGCCAAATTAACAACTCAACTAGTCCGCAGTACGGTGAAGTCATATACCTTGGTATTCACCTCGACCGTAGACTAACGTGGAAGTTACTCAACTGAATTTAAAAGCAGCGCAACTAAATTGGTTTATGTGTGGACAAGAAAGCAAATCCAAAAGAAAATTGCTAAAAAGTTCGGTTCGCTCTGTCTGACCATAGACTAAATACCAACAAGAAGGTAATCGAAGTTAAAGTAGTACCGAAAACAAGAACATATCGAATGTGAACAAAAAAGAAAGAAGTACTCACAAATAATATTCTCTTCACATGGTAATGCGAGTATTTGGTTCCTTCTTGTAAAAAAATGTATGCATATGTTTATGTATACGAGTATATATGTATGTGTACATATTTATGTATAGATAAGCCAAAAATTAAAAAGTCAGATTTAAGAAAAATTTTCTACGGACCATTATTACAACCTAATGATAAAGTTCTTGATAGTTAGCCTTAACATTAGTTAACGTAAATGATAAAATGGAGTGAAGTTTGGTTGACACTTGATACTCGATACATTCTCTTCGTGTATGTTGAGAGTGCGAGCGTAAAACAAACCTGTACTTAACTAGTAAACACAAAGCCAATTAACAACAAATACACATTCGATAATTTTGTTGTTCTCAAAAATATGAACATATTTTTTTCGAGTAAGTTCGAGTAAAAGTACATACTCTGAACTTGCTAAGTACTACTCAACAACAAATCCATTCATGCAGAGGTTTATACCAACACATTTAGCAAGATATCACAAGAGTTGATAGATATCGACAGAGTTTGAGCTTAAAAACATTATTTGACTGTGTAAAAATACGCAATTCTAAAGGCAAAGTATTCCAATATGTTATAATCCTGATAAGAAAAGAAAATGCAAATGAAGCTCTACAAATTTTAGGAAAAACCAGATGAAGATTTCTAGCACGGGGTAAAACGAAAAGGTATTCCATAAAGCAATAGGTTTACCACATTATATGAGTTTGTGAAATTTTAACAGGTTCCGAAGTTTTACAAAGTTATCAAAAGAGCAGCCCAGAAAATTCTTTACGAACCCAGATATGTGATCTCTCTTCCTTACTTTATACACAATATGATTCACTATACGTTTAAGTCTACTTAATAAGTAATCAAAAGTACCCTATACAACTACCAAGACATACATTACTTGCGGTGTCAGATTTATTGTGTATTTAAAGAAAATATTGTTCCATTATGAAAAAATGCAACATTGAAGAAGGTTTATATTATGTTTGCGAAACCATTAAAAACTGACGAAAATTTTGATTTGAGACCCTTTTGGGTTTAGGCTGCGATATGTATGTATATAATTAATGACTTTGAATTGTTATTAACAACAGAGTCTTGATTAAGAGCTTAAACGATGGTGGAAATAAAATGTTAATTTTATGAATTAGACCCAGCAACTTTTCTTCTCCAATATTTTAATGAAGTGATCAATAATAACGTTGGCTAGTTTTTCTTCCAAAATTTGGGTCTTAAGACATGTCCATGTGTCTAGAGCAGTTTAATACCTTCATGCTCCGCTACATGTGATGGTAATGCATAAAGCAAAAAATAAAAAAACACACAAGCCGTTAACACATTCAGTCAATTTAGTGTTTCTGTACGGGCTGCGATGATTAATACAGCCGCTGATCATGCAAACATGTACCAGTAACAAGTATTTTCTATCAAGTCTTTTAACAATTTAAGGAGGTTTGCGTGTTGAACGCAAATTTAATGCATTTTAATTTAATTCAAACAATGCAAAACTGCAGCAATAAAGTCTTTCAGATTTAATGCTTTCATTAAAAATATCCATTCGTCTGAATGTGTGTGTTGGGCTGTGTGTGCTGCGCTGTGCTGTGCTTTGTGTTTGAGATGATCAATTTTGAAAACAGTGACAACTATTACATCTAATGGACCAGAGTGGGTGTTACTTCAATTTTGTGTATTTTCTTAAAAATATAAATCAAATTTTAAATGATGTTTTATTTTTTAATTTACGTAAATCTTTTTTATTACTTTAAATTCTCAGTGTTGTATTTTAATACAATTTATTTTGCTGATATGCATGTAAGATCTAATTCCCATGCTGTGAATCAGAGTTCAAAGTTTAGAGAAGACACAAACATTAGCATCGGTATCAGCGGTAACACATGTTATTTTGTTATTTTTTTTTATATTTTTATTTTATGGCGATGACTGTGGTAATACCTTTTGCCTAAAAATAAAATGCATGAAGAAGAAAAAAAAAGAAGAAAAATTGCATAATGTTGCAATAATTTATTATATTTTACAGTTGGTAGGGTTTTGTATAAGATCTTTGATTTAAGAAACGTAAGTGGTTTTTAATAAATAAATTTAATTGCGGTATCTAACAAAATATATTTATGTGTAATGATGTGAAAAATTACTATATATTTTCACATATACGAGTACTATAACATTGTAATATATAACTTACATATTTTTGAGTTTGTACTTTTGCTAGAACTCGTACAAATACTTTTCTCAGAATTTGGAAAGTTTACTTCCATTTTTGTATGTCGGTGGGAAAAATAAATATAGTTAAAAAAACTAAAATTCCGCATTGATATCGAACTAATTTTCCATATAACCAGATAATTATCGGTATGATGTGTTCCGAGTTTTATTTTTTTGGAATTCCCAAAATCTATCTTCAGGAACCGCCAAAACAATATGCCACTTCCCTTAAAATTGCCATATTAAATTTTCGCATTAAATAGAGTGACCTTTAGTTCTACGGAGATAACGTGCATCGAATATGAAAAACCGGCTCGGATTCAGTTAGCGAAACGGTTCCGAGTTTTTTTTGGTAGTGCCCAAAGTTGGCTTCAGGAAACGTCAAAATGCCTCCACTTACTCAGACACAATACGGCAACTTCAATTTTCGCATTAAATAGAGTGACCGTTATAGTTCTACGGCCATAACGTGCATCGAATATGAGAAACCGGTTCCAATTCGGTTAGCAAAGCGGTTTCGAGTTTTTTGGGAATGCTCAAAGTCGGCTACAGAAAACATCAAAATGGCTCTACTTACTTAGAAACAGTACGGCAACTTTAATTGTCGCACTAAAGCAAATGACCGTTTATAGTTCAGATGCATGTCCGTGACAAAAACACGCATCGGATATGAAAAACTGGTACCGAACCTATTAGTGTAGTAACTCTGATTTTTTTGGGAATTCCCAAATTCGGCTTCGTGAATCCCCAAAAACTCCCCACTGCTTCCGAGGAAAGCAATACGGCAACTCCAATGTTGGCACTAAAGCAGCAACACTGTTTATACAGTTTTATGTACCTACATATAAGGCGAATTCATAACAGGTAAATGCAAGATCAATAAATACAGCACTACAAAAAAAAAAAATATTTTTCAAATGTTCAGGGAAAAATATAAATACAAAAAGGAATTAAAAAAATATATTATAAAAAAAAATATTCAAAGAAAAAAAAACTTAATTACTTCCTAAAAATTAAAGTCTCAGATCATAGATCTAGAAAAGGTGAAAATGGCCAGCCGGATTGTGGAGGATTCTAGATCATACCTGGCACTCAAGCTACAATATATCGCTACTTTATTGCAACATAGTCGTATCTCAAAAAATGAGCTTTTTGAGTTAACAATGCAGAATTGTTAACAGTACTTTCTTTTATATTGTGCCTAAAACTTATTCAAATTACTCTTAAACTGTTTTCTTTACGCGATATTTTCAGAAAAATTTTGCCTAAGGCTTGTGT
This sequence comes from Thecocarcelia acutangulata, assembly GCA_914767995.1. Classification (NCBI taxonomy): domain Eukaryota; kingdom Metazoa; phylum Arthropoda; class Insecta; order Diptera; family Tachinidae; genus Thecocarcelia; species Thecocarcelia acutangulata. The sequence continues at coordinate 115,400,978 of OU612097.1, forward strand.
GGAAACTAAAAATTGGAAATGTGTTTTTCTCGAAACAAGCTTTCTTTATAATTAAAAAAATTGTTCAAAAAAATTTTTTTTTCAAATTTCTTTTAATTATCCCATTGACATCTGAATCAGATTAATATAAAAAAAAGTTATTAGCCTCGCTAGCAATGTCACCTGTTATGAATTCGCCTTACCTACATATGGAATAGTCACTCATTTGGCTTAGGATTCGAGTGTTGCAAACATACAAACAAACATATAAGTGAAACTAATATAAGCGTGTTAATATTGTAGTATTTTTCTAAAAATATATTTCAATATTTGCAATAAATTTTTTTAGCTCAAGGTCCTTTTTGTTTTTTAAAAAAAATTTGTAATGTATTTTTCAATATTTCGTCTTTCCATGGAAGGCATCTTCAGGAAAATTAATTTTTTTTAATGCTCATATGACCCAATGTTGCTTATTAACACACAAACAAACGACCACTTCATCTGTAGTCATGGATGGCATAAATATTGAGGAATCGGATGCTCTTGATGTTCTTCGAATGAAGATACAGTGTGATGTTTGCTGCACTGAACACATTTTTCATGTCTCTAAAGAAGCATTCAAGCGCCTCCGGTTTTTGAAATGGTGTAAGCTTTACTCCACTCCACCTGATCTCTTTACCGACATCCGACCAAAAATGGAGTACAACTCTCATGTTTGGGCCGGTGCCTCAAAGTCTATTTTGGGATTACTCGACCATGTGCAAAAGAGGGCGAAGAAGCTTATCAGTGACAGCAGGCTATCCAACTCTATTGACACACTGGATCATCGTCGCAGTATCCGGCTCGTAGGACCATTTTTAACTTTGCATAAATATATTAAATAGTTGGGTGATTCAATAATATAATTAAAGGAGGGATTCCTTTGATCTACTCACCGTAAGAAATTGAGTTCTATTTATAATAAATAAATCGTTAATTATATAAATTCACTTACATAATTTATTTAAGTAAAATTATGAATTAAAAATTTAGTTGTGTAGGATATAGGAATACAAAATGCTTAAAGAGCCGCAGGATAAAAAAAAGTGTCCAGAGACCAACCGAGAGCACGCTAAAAAGGTAAGTGTCTCGTAAAAAAAGGAAATACCGAACCGATCATATTTTAGTACATCGAATATAAACAAAAATATGGCAAACTACAGATTCGAACATAATTCAGGGGTGAAAACTGTAGCGCCTTTCTGAATGATTAACCGCAAACGTTAATTTTGTTAAAAGAACTTTGAACAGGGTGCGTTACTCTGTTCAATCTTTACTACAATGGATTTTTCTCTGACGAGATTAGAGATCTTGTTCCGGAAACTCACACATTTATGCGTAACAAGCATTCATCGTCCAGTGCTCATCCATTTGTGGACGATTGCCGTACGCTTCGTGTGTAGAATAAGTTGCATATAGACGTGTTTCCTATCTGTTATAACGTTGGAAAGTTCAAGTCAAATGTTAACAAACCATCCACCTCACAACCTATTTTCCTAGTTCTGGTACAATGCACTGTATATGTAGGGGTCATGCCCTGATTACTCGTCCAAGTTAAAAAATAAATAAAAAAATTAACCTTAAATAAATACAAAATATTTTTTATGAATACGGTCGTAAAGATTTTAAAACCACTGTCTCGTTACCTTCCTGTTCTAAGCTTTTACATGGCGTTAATTAAATTTTCAGTTAATAGCCAAAATTATGTTAACTAGACCCACTGTGCAGTAGCTAAGAAAACTGTTTGGGTTTTAATACCTTTTTTAAGTTTGTTGCAACGAAGATGCAATGTATTTAAAGAATATAATTTATGAACAAAATGATTTGTATTTTATATTTCAAGTTTTGTTTTTTGTTGTTTTCTTCTAAATATTACTTTTAAATATTTGGTAATATTTGATTCGGCATCTTTTGTATTTAACACTTAATTTTCGTCTAAATTAGCGTATAATTGCTGGCTAATGGTATTTTTCTATGTGTTTTAATAAAAAGTTGTAAAAAGACATAAAATAAATATTCGTAATGGCAACATAACTCGCAGCATTTTTATTAGTTTAAAAAATACTTTAAATTCTACACACAATTGCTATTTGTATTTGTTTGCATATGATTGGATTTATTCGATGCTGGTTTTTCTAAATTAAGAAATTATTAAATTATTAAGAAATTATTAAACATTGAATACCCGCTGGCGGTTTTCAAATTAAAAAATATTTGTTTTTAGTATTTTATTTTAAATATTAATTTCATAAGTAATTTAATATGCACATGCTTTTTAATATTTAAGAACTGGGATTACTGTCACCCATTTTTTTACATATTCAGCAGTAAGAAAACGCCAAACTGCCTCGATTTTTTTAGGAATAATACATATAAATAATGAGATAAATATATCTCATTTAAAAAGCAACTGGTACGTGTAATTCTTTTTAGAAAACGTCAGCAACAGTAGCTTTAGAAATAAAAGCAAACATAGTAACCCAACGAAAACTTGGTAATGAGTTGCACTTACCTAAGAACATACTTTTCAATATTATAATGTTTACCGCCTGCATTACTAAGAAGTAGTTAAGTAATGACTTGCGTAATATCTGTTGTACATGTATGTATGTAAGCAGCTGTTCTTGGGAAATATAAGTATATGTACAATACTTACAATGAAAATTTAATCATATATATATAATATAAGTAATACTTGGATTTGCTAAGACCTGAAGATAAGGTGATAGACCCGATTAAATCCGTTTAAAATGTTTACAAAGTGAAAAATGTAGCAAATCAATATCTGCTAGTATAAAATAGTGCTGTTCTAGCAATTTTGCTTTTCGTATCGTCTGTTTTGTTATCATTACGACTTACAGGCATGGTTGCCATATTTGAAGATTTACAGCACTTTGACAATTGGCGATTTAAGGTCTGGTTTGACGATTTTTATAGATCACATTTTTACTTTGATATTTTTGAAGCAATTTTAATTTTACAACTAATACAAATATTCATTTTTTTAAGTTTATTAATGTAAGACATGAAAGTAATATTTGTGGTGTAGAAAAAAAAACGGTAGTAAAATAAATGTAATAAAACACTTAGTAATAATATTCCAACACTTAGTAACAATATTCCAACTTTTTATACTATCTGAATAATACAATTTTGGGAACCCCTCAAAATATGCGTTAATTTCACTTCTTCGTTTGAGATGAATCTTTTTCCTGCCAGACATTTTTCAAGTTTGGAAACAGGAAAAATTCACTAGTCACAATTCGAAGAGTATTTCATGTAATTTTAGCATCGTATCTAATGCTGTTCTCTTCAAGAAAGAGCATTTTTTTCTTCTTTAAATGTGGTAGTTTTTTCTTGAATACATCAATCAATTCATCCAATAATATACGATCATATTTTTCTGTGGTTGCGGATTGATTGATTTTGGTTGTGTAGTCGTAGACCCACGTTCCATCAACAACTATTAATCGACGTCAAATCAACGGCGTTACGCATTATCATGTCCATACACCACTGTGATGTGGTCTGTCGAACCTGTTTTTGTTCGACACTGAGCAAACGTGGTACCCATCTTGCCGATAGCATTTGACAGCTCGCAACTTCAAAAAAATTTTTTTTGTGTGTTTGTGCTACTGATCAATCCAATCTAGATGAGAGGAATTAATTATAATCACTCAGTGGTAAGTAATTATAATTAATTTGATTAGAAGTAAAATGGGGGACATAAATAGCACATACGTAGAACTCACCGAATTTAGCAGTTTCGTAAGAAACAACTCCACTTACAAATTTTACTTAAACTTAATTTCAATAAGAGAATGTGATCCAGAGGTTGCCCACTGCTTTACAATAAAACTGAAATGATTGAGTAAAGAGTTAGAATGCAAGTGACAAAAATTCATTAGCTCTATTCGCAGTCTCGTGCAAATAGTACTGCATCATTGCATTTGCAAAAAGGTTTAGCATATTTTTACTCTACACTAACAAAATACACACCAATGCACTTGCTAGTCTTATGTGTATATGCAATAGTTAAAACCTTTAGTTTTTATTTGATCAGCTTATGCACAAGTTATTTGCAACTCGCCAGCTGACAATCAGCGATCCAAGCCAATTAATTCGTAATCGCCGCTTAGTTGCCGTCGCTCATTCCGCATTCAAATAATACAAATCGATGTCTTTATCTAATTTAAAATCGCTTTTTCTATTAAAACGTCCATTAACTACTTAAAGTACATTAACTGCTTATATCTTTTTTCAGCAGATATATTTTTGATTAAAATTTTAGTACATTTTTTTCTACTCTAATTATCAATCAGCTGTGAGTATCGTGCTTTGCAAAAAGTTTTGCAAACTAAAATAACAGAGGTGGTTCACAATTGATAGCATATATTTGCAATTGCATAAATTTGCAATCACTAATGCACAAGATTGTGAATAGAGCTATTATGTTTAATTTAAAGAAAGTTTAAAAGCTACATTTTCTGCTGCTTTGCAGAACAAATGAAAATTGACAATTCAGATCTGACGGTACTAAAAATTTTTTGCTACTTAGGAGACATTAGAGCAATTTTTTTTCTCTACTTACGAGTTTGGTCCAAACTCCTTGCCTTTCATTTTGCACCAGTCATATTAGAAGAAAGATCTTTCAATAAACATTTACTTGTCAAAATATATGTAGGTAAATTTTTTTTTAATTTAAAGTTGTTGAATTCTTCAGGCTAAAAACTGTAAAAAATATAAAAATATCATAATAGTGAGTGGCCTGTAGCCTTTTAGAAAGGAATCAGTCTTAAAGTGAGCAACATCTTTATTTGTTTTTTTTTTTTTTTTTTTTTTCAAAATATTATAAACAAATATGTAATTCTTAATGCATTTTTATAGTTATGCTAATTAAATATTATTTTACCAAAATTTGGCAACAACAAACGAACAATATTAACAAAGTGACTACTATACTATTCAATGGACACAGAGCGAAAAGATGTATATATTTTAATACCCCCCCCTGCAAACAGTGTACAAAAAAGGATTGGCCATGATGTTTATCAATTGGAGTGAATTGTTTACAAGGCATTCTTCCATTCAGCCAACCAGTCGGTTGGCCAAACGGCCACCAGGCAGCAGCAATAGATTTGCCTTTTGAGGGAATGGTAGCTGTAGACGATGTTACTTTTTTTTCTACTTGTTTTCTTCGCTGAAACAACAATGAAACTTGTGTAATAAAATGGATTCTTCCATTCCTATTTTTGGGATTTTTTTTTTCTTCTTAAACTTATGAGTTTCTTATTGTTGTTGGGTGAATTTGTTTGAAAACAAAATGTTTTATTGTTATTAATAATTATTGTTGTTATTTTTTGCTATTATTAATATTTCTTTATACATTTTTATTGTTATTTTATTATTTGTGATTTGTTTGATGACCGATAATCAAACGAAAAAAAAGTGTACAAAACAATAGACAATATGAACCGAAGCAATAAAGGAACAGGCTGCTGTAAATGAGCGAGTGAGAAAGGAAGAGAAAGAGAGATTAGGGTCATCGTATTTCCTCCAATCGGGACTTTTAAGATGCCGCTTCTTCTTTTATGTAAAATTTGTTTGGACAATATAAATTAAAATTAATTAAAGATGTTGAATTGAAAAAAAGAACCTCAGGACAAAATTTATCTATTTAACATTAAATATTAAAGGTCCAAAACAAAAACATAAATTTGCCTTAAATAAAAATTTCAAACAAAATTATATAATTAATCGGCAAACACGTTTTTCAAAATCCATTTTGTAGCCGTGCTATTGCACCGATTTAGAAAAGTGAAATTAAAGGGCCAATTTCACGATAACGAAGCTGTTCGTTCGTTCGCACAATTACATTTAAAACAAAAACAATATTTAAAATTCTGTTATTGTTTTAAATGTAATTGTGCGAACGAACGAACAGCTTCGTTATCGTGAAATTGGCACAAAGTTCTATCTGCCCAGAAATAAACGAGCTTCATTTCATTTTGATCGATTGAGTATTCTAGCTATTAAAGCTGGATTCACCCATTGTTTCCGAACAAAATTTTTGTCCGGACAAAAATTTTTTTACTGAGAGTTTTCTGCAGCACGATTCACCCAATGCAAAAAAAAATGTTCCGGAAAATCAGAGCTGCGATATGTAAACAAAATCTATTAGTTTTACTTGGTCGCAGTACTGCTTGTTATTATTTTGGTTTATTTTCTGGAGTATTTTACATATTCTCAATTATTAGTAAATATTGTGTGATAATAATGGAAAAAAGAAAACTGCTTTTGCTTATGGCCATTGAAATACATAAAGCATTATTATTAGCCAAGTACATATGTGTATATATAAAAATATAAAAAAAAGAGTTGCAGTGAAAAGTCTTTTAAAACAAAGAAAAGCAATGGGTTATTTTTACACATTATATAGTACATACACTCTCTTCCTTGGCTTTCATTTCTTCAATAAGTTTTTGGGCAATCAATTCATTTATTTCCATATTACTTATTTTTTAATAACTATTAAAACTATGTACATATATCAAATTTAAAATTTCATCAGAATAAAATATATATATACATAACAAGATCAAATAATACAATTATTTATTTACTATGTAAATTTTTTATTCGATGGGGCAACTCAATACAATTTTGTATGAAAAAATGTATCCTATTGGCATCTCATTTCAATTTTGTCCGGACAAAATATAAAATTAAACCAATTCAGGTTGGGAGTTGTTCGTAAAAAATATTTTCTCTCTCTCAAGAAGAGAGACGTCAAACTACATATAAAAAAATTTTGTCCGGACAAAAATTTTGTTCGGAAACAATGGGTGAATCCAGCTTTAGAAAAGTGAAGTTAAAGTTCTATCTGCCCAGAAATAAACGAGCTTCATTTCATTTTGATCGATTGAGTATTCTAGCTATTAATTTGTTACTAACTCTGACAAACAAAATATGTGTATGTGTTTGACGTAACAGCATGTAAAAAAAAAACAGTGTGGCCAAATATGAGAAAATAACATAAATGTGGGTTTTCACAGTTTTATTGGTTTCAACATTGAATTTTATATGACAGTAGATTATTTAACCTAGTGTCTACAATTGCGATTAACTCATAATATAATATCTAAGAAAACGTCGGCAGACTGAGAGAGCGAATTTCTTTATGTCCATCTTAATATCTAACAAGGAGTACACCTGTTTTTGTTAATCTTATAAGGATTCATAAATCATTGAAAACCGAGAAACACTTCTTTGCCATCAATATAATCTTATATGAATTTATTTTGTCTGCCTGCACATTTAGTACAAAAGTAATCACTTATAGTATATATTTAATGCATAACAACAAATTATTTTCTATTTAAAACTTTTTTATAGCATCTGAGTAATACGATTTTGAGAACCCCTCCACATACTCGTTAGTTTCGGTAATCACTTCTTTGTTTGAAATGAATCTTTTTCCTCAGAGCCATTTTTTCACGTTTTGAAACAGGAAAACCTCACTAGGAGCTAAATCTGGACTATAAAGTGGATGAGCAACCACTTCGAAGTTATTTTAGTATCGTATCTAATGTTGTGTGAACCGCACTTTTTTCCTTTTTACGAGTACATGTGGTCGTTTTTTTCTTGATTGTAGGAATCAATTTATTCAATAATGCACGATTATACTTTCCTGTGATTGTGGATCCTTTTTCAAGATAATCGATGAGAAATATTTCGTGTGCATCTCGAAATACAGTGGTCATTACCTTGTCAGCCTATTTCACTGCCTTCTTCGGAGCACTTCTAACCGCTTCCCCACCCATTAGTTCGATTGATTTTTGGTGTGTAATGGTTTCATCAACAGTTACTAATCGATGACAAAAATTAACATGATTACGCTTTATCATGTCTAAACACCGCTATGAAATGGTCTGTTGAACTCGTTTTTGTTCGACACTGAGTAGTTATTCGTAAGCGAGAATGGTAAGTACTTGCGATGTCCAATGACATCGGCATGTTAAACTAACGATTTAAAATGTCAAAGTAGAAACAGTGAATAGTATGTTTATTAACATTTTAACACATTACTTTGCTGGGCTGTTATAAAATTTGGAGATGATAGTGATTTTTACATGGTTCGCAATAAGATTCAAAATGAACTAACATGGTTCGCTCTCGAAATTTTGTATGAATCAAGGCGAATTCATTACCATGTGAACTTAACAGCACAGGTGATTATTTTTTGCTTCTCGCGTTTTTTCCAATGAGACTGTCAAATTTTGTTTCTTTTGTTTACAAACTTTTTCGCGCCATTTTAATCTAAAGGTTTTTTTGCATGATTTAGTGCAATTTCAAGAAATTTGTGTGAATTTAAAAGTGAAAAACTAATATAATCTGTGATTTTAATTACAAACAATTACAAAAGCTTATATTTAACGTTTATATAAAATTTTTCCCCAGCTGAACAATCTTAGGCGAATTTAGATTATGACATTCACGATATGTTTTACAATAACAAAATACATAGTACTGAATTCGCCTTTCCGCTTGCATTCACCTGTATAAAGTCGCCTTGGTATGAATCATGTTGGTTCAATCAACATTGGACGGCGAATCACGAATGAGGGAGCAAACGTCGAATATAAACCTTCCTGTGAACATGCTATACACAACTGGGGCACGACTAGTTCATTGATAAAAATTCGCTATGTAATTCATCGTATGATTCACAATAAAGGCAAAACATATCAGCTATTGTAATTGAAAAAGTTGTTTAACAATAGTGTGACCATATTACACAAAGATAGATTTAAACATTTAAACACTGAGAAAAGAAAGAATAAATAATTAATGTAGTTGACTGCTTATATTTCTTCTAAATGTGAAAAATTTTAAAATTTTTAACTTCAGTAGTGTTTTAGCATTAAATTCAAGTCGATGAAACAGATCGGTATTTTTGAGGTTATGTAATAACTGCCATTAATTTTTCAAGTGCTGTTTTTTTTTATTCTCTGCTCATTTTTTGCTCTTTGAATTATTTGGTTAAGTCATTTTTCACTTTTTAACGGAACTTGGAAAAATTTATTTAATTTAAATCAAGAAGAGAAACAACTTTAATAAATAACATTTTCCTAAACATTATTTCCCAAAACAAAAACTGAGAAATATAAATTCTTAAAAATTGGGGTTTAGGTAAAGTGTATGTACAATAGTTTATAGTACATATGAACATATGTAAGTTTATGAACAACAAGAAGATATAATACCATAAATATATAGAAGTCCCAGGAGTAAGCAACCATAGAAAATGATGCATAAATGTTTTTTTGTATACTAACTTTTGCTTTCATTAGAAAAAAAGACCAAAAAATTTAAGCAAAGTAGGAAAAGAAGCAGAAGATCCAAATTTGACTCTCTGTTTGTCGTGTCTCCTTTAGAGTCTACTTTACAGCATTAACGGTCAGAGGTTCTTAAACCTAATCGTATAATTGTATCGAATTTTTCAACCATAATTATGAGCGCCGAGGCGCATTTTCATATAAACGGTTACGTCAATTAACAAAGTCTTCGTTTCTGGGGCAATAAAAATCTACGTGTGATGCATGAAAAAAACCGTTACATCCAGTCAAGGCTAAGTGCTGGTGCGTTGTCACGCGGGAGGAGTGATTAGAACAAGATTGTACAAGATTGTGGATAGTGTTAATAATTTGAAACTTGTAATATAAGAAAAGAAGTGAGACTTTAGACAAAACTGTTCATCACTATATAGTTTAGCGTATATTGTTGCCACCTTTTAGTCTCATTTTTGGAAAAACAAAATGTTTGCAGAGATTTGATTTGGGATTGTTTTTCTTTTTCAACACGCTTATACTCGCATTAGTTTCATTTGTATGAATGCAATATTATTATGACATAGAGCTGAAAGGTGGCCGTGAGAACTGCTTAATTATACAATGCAACCCCATTGAGTTTCGGCTCGATTGATTCGTCTTGACGAGTATCTTGGTTGGCGTGAATAAGATGGATGACCTAATTCCAAAGTGAGTTAATGTTGCATTTTATTAACAAATAATTAAAGCTTGTTTTTTTAATAATAGCTTATATATATAATTTCACTTTATTTTGGAAACTTTCATTGTTTGAGAACTTCTGCCTATAGGTGGTTACATAACTTAGTTAATTTTTTGTTTTCGTTGAATTTTTACATTTTATTTGGTTTTTTTTATATAATATTGTTGTTAATACATATTATTTTCCTTAGAGCTTACAACATACATACGTTGTTAATCGCCTGGAGTGTTTTGTAGTAGTTGTTATTTTCATTTTTCTTTCAACTTTTGCACTGGCTGACTCTGTGGCACTAGTATTTCAGCACTAGGCCAAAGTTAAGTTACCCAAATACTCGTATCTACTTCTTGTATGTTCAAATGTATAAATTTAGCAGCCTCCATCATATTAGCATTGGGTTTGGTATATAATCACTCCAACAAAGTACTCGTACTTATAAATAAAGTTCGATTTTTTAGTTTATTTTTAAGAAACAAAAAAAAAAAGATATTTTTTTGTTTTTGGGTTCATGAGTTTTTGGCAATTCCATCAAAATAAAGTCGCCTTGCCTGGCCTAAAATCAATGTTTGGGAATTTAAGTTTTTTTTGTGTGTTTCTATTTTTATTCATTTTTTTTTTTTTTGGAATTGTTGTGTCTACTCTCCTCTATTGCAGTTTTTTGAGCATCTTGTTGGTAATAACTTGTCTGTTGTTGTTTTTTTTTTGACTGGCTTTAAGTTTTACTGACAACTTGCCACAGCAAAGGAAGTGATGATGTTGCTAACGTTGCGGCAGCTAGTGCGATGTAGTTTTTGTGTTGCGTTCAATTGATCAGTCTTTAACGACATGAATTTTAAATTTGGATGAGCAGTTGTTATTAGCATATATTACTATTTTTTTTTTGTATAGTTGGGGGGATGGTTTCCCTAGAGACTTTATTACTTTGTAAAACCACATTTTCTTAGATTATTAAAAATTTGTTGGTTTATAAAAAATTAAATGCATTAAATTTCTTAAAAAGATGTACAAATGGTTTGAATGAGGTCTGTCGAATATTCAAACTTATCAAGCTTTTGAAAAAAAGCAGCAATGGAACAATTTTTTTAAACTGTTTTTATTGAATAAGTTTAGTTAAAGCAGCTACAGATCTTTATATTTTATATAAAATCTGAATTTTATCACTATATATTTGCAAATAATTGTTTAAAATATTTTTAATTTTACTCACTGTTATTCAACGCAACTTTACTATCAGTACCAATTCGGATATTCTCTGCGTACACCCTGTAGCACCTCAACCAGTTTTTATTAACAATAAAATAATAACAATACATGCCTCAAAAATTTTGTTCATAATTTTTACAGTTTCATTCTGTTTGACATAAAAGATGTTTCACTATAGATAACATAAGAATATGTCAAAGGTAGTTTAATTAATTAATAAGTTACCAAATCCTATTTTCAAATTTCTATATTAAATAAATTTTCAGGAATAACAATTTCAATATTAAATAAATTTTCTACAAAAAAATGAAAATTGTGAAAGGAGCTTTACGTTTTATAAAAAAAATGTATATCAAGAAATCAAACGGATAAAAAAACATGTTTCACACAAAACGACATAAATATCATTAAAATCCTTCAAAGACCTTTCATTGTGTATTACAATACCTGCCCAATTGTGAATAGCAACCGATATGCACTTCTACAAAATTTCTGGTTACCAGAACAGCAGTGAAGAATCAACATGTAAATTTGCTTTCGGTATTATCATTTTGTTGCTGTATAATAATTTTATTGCACTGCCTTATCATTTAAAGTACTAGATTAAATGATAATGCCGACCATAATCGAGACAAATTAAATCGTAACATGTTAAGCACCGTAGGTAAATAATAGCAAAAATATCCGAACTCAGCCCCTGCCACATTTCCAGTGGGGGTTTTCTTATGTACATAAATAGCAAACCTTCCTTTGTATTACTACACAATGTGCAATGTCTATGACTACATTTAAAAGGTTGGTCACAAAATTTATTCGGTCTGTTTGCTTGCTTGTAAAAGTGTCATGATGTTGGTGCATCATGCCGATGTTGTTGGTAATGATTTGAACAATGAATGATTAAAATTAAGTGTGAGAGCAGAGTCAAAAACAACAAATCCAGCAACAACATGCTACAAATGAATTTTTTTTTCCATGTTGGACATATTTTATGTAGATTTTCTGTTACGAGTGACCCAATGAAATAAAACGATGACTTTTTAACACACTCTCACTGATGACAGACTAACATTGAGACAGACAAGTAAGCAGACTGTCTGATGTGCATACACAACAAAGTGGACATGAGATCGATGGCTGTTTTTATAAACGGTATTTTACGGATGAAAAAAATTACATGTTTTTGGCGGACTTCTTTTTTTATTTTGTTTTTTTTTTTCTTTTGTATTTTATGAATCTCCATTTGAAACATCATCGAAGTAATAGAGTTCACATCATGTCATCAACACGGATATTTTATGTCCAGTATGTATAAATAAACACGTCCCATAGAATTAAAATTAAACCCAAAAAATATGACTATTTCATCATTGCAAAATGGAATTTGCACACTGCAACGTAGAAGTTAGTTTTGTTAGGTGATAGCAAATAAATTATTAAGTGATATATTGAAAAGTTAAAGGATATTATAAACAAGATATGAAGTATGTTCTATTGAAATTATGTTGGCTTATATGGGAGGAAAAGTGAAATGAAATTTTTATATTATATATAGTCCGCGCAAAATAAAACTTGTTTTCTAGAATTGGCTGGACTTAGTTAATCTTTTGTGTTTAGTATTAGAATTTGAATACATATTGTTAGCTCATATTTTAAAGATCCAATAAGTAAATATATGATAAAAAAATTAAGTTGGGTGTCATTCAAAGTACCGTGAAATAACTCCCAAATGAAATAGCTCCCAATGCAATAACTCTCATTGAAATAAGTTCCAACAAAAATTAAATAACTCCTAAATTAAAAGAACGAAATAACTCCCAACACCAAAATGAAATAAGACCTAAAAACTAAACCGTTAATTCAAAATAAAAATATTTTTACAAAAATAAAATAAAATAAAATAAGTCCCAACAAAATTGAATGAAATAACTCCCAATATAATATTTGCCCCCGGGCACTGTTTAACTGTTTTAGTCTCTAATCCAATAATATAACAGGTAACTTCTTACGAAAGAGGCCCTTAACTTTGATATCATACTATACATCACAGATATATGACCAAAGGCCGGCTATACAGACAATATTTTGTTAGCGCAGCCGGTGTTCCACATACCATAGAGAGATCATTGAGCTATCCCGGCCTGTGTACACGGCTTTTGGCCACATGGAAGGGTGTAACCTCTATAGTATCACCAAAAATTTCCTGCATAGCCGGCTGGGTGAAAGGTATAACAAACACCGGTTTCGCTGACTAGAAGTTTTCTCTGTAGGCGGAATAATGGAATAAATCCTAATTAAATAGCTTCCATTAGGTGACTTCTAATAATAGCTGTTTAATTAATTAAAATGAAATAACTTCTATACCATACCTGAAGGTTGAAGAAGGAAAATATTTTGTTAGCGAAGCCGGTGTTCTAGATACCATAGAGTCGAAAATGTTTCAGCCCGGCCGAAAACCGTCTACTCAGAAAAAGTTTATAAGCGAAATCGATTTTTTATTTCTTGGACCAGTACTCAGGGGATGACCCCCACATATGCAGTGCGTTATACCGGAACTAGGAAAATAGGTTGTGAGGAGGGGAAAAGAGGGAGTAGTGTTTGTTTGACTTGAACGTGTGCTACGTAAAAATGTGCAAGTTTCGGGAACAAGATCCCTAATATCGTCAGAGCAAAATCCATTGTAATAACGATAGAACAGAGTAACCGATTTTAGTCAAATGAAATAATTCCCAATTTTTTTTTTTAAGTGTATTTATTTCTATATTATTGTAATTACACAGTAATATTTTTATGCCTCAGCGCCAAATGGCTTTATAGAGGCTTAAGGGCAACTAGGTACAATTTCGTAAAAAAAAAATTCAATACATATTTACAGTGTTAAAAAAAATTGCACAAAAATTACTCAGAAACTGAACACAAATAAAAAAGAATTGACTAATTCTCATATGCAAGAAGTAAACTTACATTTTCAAGCAAATAATCTTTTAATTTATTTTTTAAAGTTGGTACCGGAATATTTTTTAAACCTTCTGGTAGTATGTTGTATTCACTTGGACCGCTAAATTTAATGCGCTGCTTACTAAGCTCAAGCCGACACCGCACAATGTTCAGGTCTTTTGACTGTCTAGTATTCATCCTGGATGTTGATATGTTCTGTTGAAATAAAACAGAATGCGAACCAATTCTATTTATACATTTGAAAACATATAGAAGTAGTTGGTATTTAAAAAGTCCTCTTATCAGAAAATAATTAATTTATTTTCCAATAAGAAAACAGAATTCAGTTAGGTTTATTTCATTTGGGAGTTATTTCATTATGAAGAATTACGAAATAACCTCCAAAAAATTGGGAGTTATTTCATAATAAAATTTGTATTAGAATTTTGAATTTTTTGTTGGGAGTTATTTCACGGTGCCGCCATTCGAGCTTTAAAATTTTACGTGTTGGTTTCCTTTTGGGCAATTTATTTGTTTCTGTCCGTGTGGATAATTGCCGCCAAGACCATTGTGCAAGCATTTGCACTAAAACGCAATTCATTTTATTACCATAAATATTCGTATGTTAACTATTAACGAACGTTTAAATATCCCTTCAGTTCAGTTATTTCTAAGTATTCGTTTACATACACACACATACATACCCACACACAGATATTTAACGTAAAATACTCGTATACTCGTATGTGTGTATGTTTATATGAGTATGAAAAAAATGTTGTGAGTCGTGTTGGCCCATTTATAAACCGACTGGCGGTTTTTTTTTTTTGCTTCAATGGGGCTGGATTTTATTTATTTTTTATTTTCATTTGTCTAAACTTTTATTTTCATTTGTCCTACAAACTGCCTTCGCTTTTTGGTGAGAATCTTATTGACTGCATAAAGGGAATTTCCAATTAACTTTGTTACATCTTTAGAAACAAAAAAAAAAAAAAAAGACTGCCAGTACAATTGCCATTGTTTAACTTGTTTTAGACTGGAGTGAAACATTTTTGGCTGGTGCAGTCAGTGAATTTGAAATTATTGCTTTTACTAGATTTAGTTAATTTTTTTTTTTTTTGTAGTTTATTTTGCGATATTATCTCTAAATAAAGCCCACGAATGTTGTGAAGTTGTTAAATTTTCTTTTTTTTTATATAATTTTATGAATTGTTTTTTTTTTGTTTAATTCTGTTGAGTTAATAGACTTTCCTCTCCTTAATTTTTTTTAAAGCTTGTTTCATAGTTGTTCGTGTTTCTTTATTTATTTGGGACGACTGCAAGTAAACGAAATTTATAAATTTCTTCCTACTTAGTATTGCTGTGTTTTTGTTTTATCTCAGATGCAACATCTTCTTAATTTTATATTTGTTTTGCTTGTAATGTAGGGATAATGATTATTGGGTAAGTGTATAGGACACATTGGTGATGTGGTTGCTTGTGATTTAAAATGTTACAGAAGATCTGAAATTGAATGCAACCCTACAAGCATACACGTGAGGATGTGTATCTGAACTATTAACGGTTATTTGATTTAATGCGATAATTGAAGTTGCCATATTGTTTCTGGGGAAGTAGCGGATTTTGGAGATTCATTATTTATGAATTGGGAATTCCAAAAAATAGAAAAAAACTCGGAACGCGTATACGGATAATTATATGGTTACATGGATAATTATTTCAGTTTTATATCGAAGCGTGTTTATTAGTTTTTTAAACTATATTTATATAATAATTTCTTTTAATTGCAGCTACATGGCTTTTAGTTAATTTAGCCTTTAAATATTGCTAGCTAAAGAAATATATTAAATTGAGTATCTAAAATTTATTGTGATACTCAATTGTATTGTGCCACAATTTATCAAATGCTTAGGAAATGTCAATGAATAAAGCTGAACAATACTTTTCGTCCTGGAAAGTCGGTCTTATGACGTTGACTAGCCTGTGTGTTTGTTCTAATATGTTGTGTTTACCTCGAAAGCCATATTGATGCTTAAGGATGCTTCCAACATCATTCCATATTGGAGTCAACTTGGCCTTTCGAATAGTTTTGAAATTAATGGTAGTAGACTTATTGGTCTATATGATTCCACTTTAGTGGGATCTTACCCCGGCTTCGGTATCATAGCAATGATAGACGACTCTGCAGGACAATACTCCAGACGTAAAATAGCGTTAAAATAAGAAGTAAAACTTCTCTAGCTACACAAGGTAACTAACTGCTCAAGCATTTTACCAGTAATTTTTTTCTATCTTGAACCACTACTCAGGAATGGCCCCTACATATGCAATGCATTGTACCAGAACTAGGAAAATAGGTTATGAGGTCAATATCTGGAGCTTTCTACGGTTTGTGGTGCTAATAATGTTTTTAACGTCTTACAAATTAAGTCTCAAGAACACATGCTTTCTAACAGCATATAGCGGCAGTTTAGATGTATCAAATGATTACTATACAATATTCCGTTTTCAGAATCGGTTCTTGCCCAATCTCCAGTTGACTTTCGTAAAGGTATCTTACCTCTTACGGGTGTTTTCATACCTTTTGTCGCTTTCCCCAAGGAATAGTCAGTTTGAGGTGTACCATCAAGGCTTTCCAAATATGTTGTAAGGGAAGCCGTTGTCTGGATTTCAAGCAGATTTCTTAACTGATTTATGCATTCCCGTAGCCTAATTTTAGGATCTGCAGAATTGCCATTCTTTTCTAACTATTCTATTTTCTAACAGAAGTTGATACATTTTTGATGAATATGTTCTACTGCTCTCATATCTGAATCTTATATATCTGGCGGTAGCATGTTGTACGGCTAATTTAAGGTTTTCAGAAAAGTATCCTCAGTATCCTCAGGCGTTCTCAAGACAATATTTTCCATGCACTGAGTACTCAAATATTTTTTTATAATTTAGTCAATTAACTCTAGTGGCGGTCAAAGCCAAGAAGAAAACTTCTTATGGCTTCCCTTACAACATGCATGCTTTGGGCTTGATTACACACCGCATACAGCCAGCATTACAATGGAATTACAGCGAGTAGTATACCTTCCTAGCGATCACTCGTATATATGCTCGTTTTTCGCTGCAACCGTTTTTATTAAGAGTATAATCGACATTAGGAGCGCTTTTTGGGAGCATAATTTTCATTATAAAAGTTGTTATTTGTTTGTATTAATTTAAATATTAAATTGAAAAAATATATATAAAACTACTGGTAATAAAATAAAATAAAAATTATACTGACCACTTAAGTAATAGTGACTTGAAAATAAAGACATAAAATCATATAAATTTAAAAATACTAAAAAAATTAAATTATATGCCTTCACACATTTAAGTTTCAATTTAAAAACTTAGAGGAGATTTAAAAAAACGTATTTAGAGTAGAGAATGTTGTAGTCACATCTTCATATTTTTTTAGTCTTTAATTAATGTGGAAGCAAATTTAATGCTCATCTTAGTCTGTCTATTCAAAATACATTTAAAAAAAAAAACAAATATAAATATACATATTTATAATTTTTAATGATTTTGTGCGCCGTTGCTGTTGTTGTTGTTGCCGTTTTATCACATGTGTCAGATTTAGGTTTTTGTTTATTGAACTGGTTCTTCTTAATTTGTCAACCAGAAGAAGAAGGTGCGGCAAGGTTTAATAATAAAAACGCTGAATTACTTATTAATGCGTTTTGGATTGAAGATGATGATGCACTGTATGGCGCGCATAATCTTTGCTTACTTAATGAATAGAAATACTAACGGCAATTTTATGTCGTTATTTTAATACATGAATACATATGTATGCATGTATATATACACATATACCTACATATATTTTTATATTATTTAATTTGAAATGCTGTACTGACCATACACGTATAGCCAAAATGTTGAAGATGGCCTTCGGAAATGCAGACAGCATCTATATGTATATACTCGTATGTATTGGGCAAATATTAATCAGTTGTGGGATTAAGTTGATTTTGTTATCATATTTTTCATATATGAACGGTTCATATACAATTTTCAATTCAAATTTTGTATTTAAATTTGACTTGTGTAATATAAGAAAATCAAAATAAATATTAAATTGTAAGGGAAAAGTTAAGTACAAAATATTTATTAATATATTTATTAACTATACAGTCTCTTCTGACTACCTTACGTTACAGAACGCTCTTACTGGAAGACATTTCATTTCAGAAGAGATTATCAAAAATTGGGTTGATGCTTTCTTTACCTCAAAACCGCAGCAGTTCTTTTGGTGTGGAATACATATCCAGAAAGATAGATAAAAGTATTGGCTAATGATAGACAACAAAATACCTATCAAAACACTTTGTTATTAGAATAAATACATGTTTCAATATGTAAAAATATGTGTTTTTGCCATTTATGTACATATGTGCCATTTTTGTCCTTGTCAAACTTATAAATCCCTTTTGAATAAATTATGAAATATAAATTGATCTCTGGAAAACAGATCAAACGATTTAAATGAAATTTAAATGAAAGACGCATTGTCAAAACCGGTATGATATCAAAATTATGAATTAGTTCAATGTCTAATCATAGTGAAACCATAAAACCAATTCATTAAAAAGTCATCACATTAAAAACTTTAATCATGAATAAAATATAGTTTATATTAATAATTTTTTTAAATTATTGATCACCAAGTGTAATCGCGTTTATATATTTACAAACTGAGTGTTCTCTTTTTGGGGACCACTGCTTTAAATGAATTTCAAACACATGTTATGTTATTCATGTATTTTATGAAAAAGGTGCCCGTTCCTCCCATAAAGGTTTAATTTTTCGCTTTATCAAAATGATGATGTAGCTTAATTAATTAAAAATAAAATAAAAATACATATGTATAAATTTAGCAGAGATTTTGCATAAAGCAGTAATGTGCACAAATGCTCTCTCTTTTTCTCTCTCTCTCTTAGTTTTGATGTGTGTTTTTTGATTTTATTTTGTGTTTGCAAAGAAAATTAAAATTTTGTTTTAACTGACTCTAATGTTCTGTTATTTCCAATTTGACATGTTTAACGTCCAATTCGATTAGTCACACCAACTTGCAAAAAATAACTGAATTTAATTTAATGTGGTTTTGAAATAAAATTCTGTGCTTATACGAATAACAAGCATTTTGGAACATTTAAACGTAATGAACGCGTATTAAATAAACATTTCTAATCAGGCCAATACTGGAATATGGCTCGATTATAATGTACAGAGATCAAATTGAGTCTACCCAAAAACAATTCCTTCTTTTCATCCTATGCAATATCTACCCGAACACTGTCAGTACAACCTAAATTCGGGCGTAAAGCCCGAATTTAACGCTTTGATTTTACGCTGTAGTAACTTAAATAAGAGCGTTAACGCTGTGCCATTGACAGTATTGACTAATAAACTTGTTTAATAAAAATCACTACATTGAAATAATAAAAACTGATAAAGTCGCTAAATTAGTTTGAAAACATCTGAACTGTGATTACTAAGAGCCGAAAAAAATTAGTAACATTTGTTTTGAAGCGAACTTTACTGAGAGGCATTAAAGCTTTCTCTCTTACGCTCTGTCAAAATTGGATTGGATGAGGATTTTTACAGCTAAATTACGCGTGACGGCTTAATTTAGGTTGCACAGTGTGGCAAATATACCATCCTATGAGTTAATACTACAACAAATAACGCTGCCTTCTTTGATAAGTCGCAGAAAAATGTGAAGTGCTATTTTTGTCTTCAAATTAATTAACGGCAACATCTGCTCTGAGTACCTGGTGTCCAAACTTAATTTAGTTATCGTCAATATCAACATTTATCCAAGCATTATTATCGTCATATTTATGCAAATGCAGATCTCCTTCGTAGCTTATGTTGTTGTTTTAATGAACTGTACTACGTTATTGACTTTTCGTTGAATTTAAATTTTGTTAAACGTAGTATCATCTTAGATGATACTACGTAATTTTTTTTAGTTACATATGTATGTATATGTGTAGTATCTACTTGTAAGGAGATAGGCATAAGTAAGCAAATAAATAAATAAAAATAGTTGTGATTTTCTAATCATAAGGGATGTGTAAAGAAATCACCTGCATAATCGAAAACTAACTTCTTTAGGTTTTTCATTTATTAAAAAAATATATATTTATATATTTAGGTGTTCATAAGCAATAATATAAATTTTGTCACCATACTTCAAGTATTGTTCTATACTGAAACTATTAGTCTTTGACATTGTCACTTTTTTTATTATATAAAATATTTTTCTTTTTCTCTTTTTTTATAAAATAAAGTATGTTTAGTTCTGTTTTTTTTTTTTTGTTCTTTCTTGTATTTAAAAGACATATTTTATAATATAAGTTTATATAATAGCCTATTTACACTAAAGCGAAATCTGCTCATTCGAGATTTCAAGCCAAATATAGTAGATTTTGAGAAGATTTCCCAAACAACATGAAATCTACTTTATGAGTAGATTTCGACGAAATCTCCTGAAATCTACTTAGTACTAAGCGATGCAACTGTGATTTCTTGCAAAAAGTACTTAAAAATACTACGCTGCATCAAAAATTGCACTATAATGTGGTGTATGCAGTCTCTGGGCACAAAAAATATACACTTTAATGCTGGTGTATTCCGTCTCTGATAATATTGCGTTGTCAAACCGGCATGCATAAATTATTTTTGAGCAAATGAAATCTTGCTAGATGTCAAAAAACGGTGGTGTAAACGATATAGATTTCGTTGTAGATTTCAATTCAATCTACTAGATTGAATTGAAATCTACGTTTATTTTATCTATTTGCTTATATGTATGTATACTTAACTTTTTTGGAGTATAACATGAATCCTATTTGGCCTTATAAAATTGATAGAACATTTTTTTCTAAATAAAAAAAAACATATTTGTATTGTCAGCACTGATTTTATTTTGTACTTATCAAAAATAGAAATTAGTTTAATTCGACTACAATAACAAAATCGACAACAACGTGCAGCCGTGTTGCCTGGCGGTTTTCAAAATAATCATGCGTCTATTCTATATTTGACAGGTTGTAGTCTGTAGCCTGCTGCCTCGAATGTGTTTAAAAATATATTAAAATTTTTTTGTAAACTAAATTTATTACATATAAAACTTTTCTGTTAAGATTTCGTGTTTTTATCTTCAATGGTTTTTTTTATACATTAGATCAGTTCTTAACAGACGGGTTTTCCCAAGTGTGTGTTTGTGTGTAGTATATTAGACGTACTCGTATGTGGCAACTCTTCACAATCAAGTTATTAATGTTTTTATGCAAATTTTTTTGATTTATGCTTAAATTAAATTTTTTGTCTAACAGTTTATTCGTTTTCAATTAAATTCTCAATGTCCGTTAAGTGCACAGCAAAATTTTAATTAAAATAAAGAACACATATTTTAAAAAGCATAAACGCAAAAGCACTCGACAGTTACAAAGTATCAGAGTCATTAGTAATAAATATATGAGCGGTATCATTTGTTAATGAATATTTATATTTGTTTTATGCAAATGCTAAATACAATTTTGGTAGTTGACAGGATTTTAAACATACTATTTTTTTTACTTATTGAAAAAAAACAAAAAAACACTATTCTTCATGCACGTGAATAAAAATAATCAAAAGACTTAATAAGAAATTCTATATGAAGTTTGTGAAAGACAAAATTAATACTTTTGTTTCTTGCACTGCAGGTTTTAAGCATTTTTTTTTTGTTTGAACAAAAAGAAAACTAAGTTTCATATGTTTTAAAGTAATTATACACAATCAAACGTTTATTAAGTAAATTAATAATGTGAGGAGTTTATAAACATTATACTAAAAAAAAAATCAGGACAGCTGAAACAAATTTTGTTAAATTTTTTAATCAACCGAATGAAGAAAATACTTAAATGAACATTACAGCATTAAGCTGAAACTCTTGACGCGTTTTTATTTCATGTGCATTTAACGCTTATTAGCTTTTTCAGCTATATACCTCGCAGAGAAGGAAAAAATATATAAATTTTAATTACGAAAGATTTTCTTTAAACAACTTGTTAATTAAGAAATAATATTATAAATGTGAAAGTAACTGTGTCTGTCTGTCTGTCTGTCTATTTTCTTTTCATACCTTAACCGCTGAACCAATTTGGATGAAATTCGTTACGCAGAAACTTTGAAGTCCAGGGAGCCACATATGATAGTTTTTATTCTGAAAGGGGCGCCAAAGAGAGGAGAGCCATTTGAAAAATATTTTTTGAAATAATACAAAATAATGCTGCTTTGAACCGATTATTTCTATTTTGCATTGGACCAGTACTCAGGTGATGACCCCTACATATACATTCTATAGTACCTGAACTATGAAAATAGGTGATGTCGAGAGGGAAGCTTAGGTTAGGTTAGGTAGTTAGACTGCTGTATACCCCGAAATAGCCTAGGTTCTCCAGCTCACTTGGGTCCTAAAGTTGTGCCCTTTGTGATTGCCTGAAAAGGTATACTGAAGTGAAGAATAGAAGGTTTTGCTCACTGTTTTCTTCAACTGCAATAGCGTGGTGCATCATGAATTCTTGGAACGAAGTCGTACGGTCAATAAGGAATACTACCTTGAAGTTATGCGCCGTTAGCGCGCAGAAATTCGTCAGAAACGCACAGAATTGTAGAAAAAACAATTATGGGTTTTGCACCATGATAACACACACATCGATGCTTGCGCGTGAGTTTTTGGCGAAAAACATAACCGTTATCTTGCCACAACCACTGTATTCACCGGACTTGGCCCCCACTGACTTTTTCCTCTTGCCAAAACTGAAGACACCGATGAAAGGAAAGCGTTTTGTTACAATTGAGGAGATAAAAAAAAATCTAAACTGGAGCTATTGGCCATAACAAAAAGCGCGTTTTAGAAATGTTTTGAGGATTGAAAAAAACGCTGGCATAAGTGTATTATATCTGAGGGGGATTACTTTGAAGGGTAAAAGACTAATTGTCGAATAAATAAATAATTTTTGAAAAAATTTAAATTAACGGTAATTTTTTTGATCAGCCCTCGTATAACCTGGATTTTACAATAAAAACTCGAGTTTCCGAAAAAACGGTGGAAGCAAAGTAGTGCATATGATGATTTTCATCTCAAGGCTTCTGGCAACGCGTGCATTCAGGCCCCCGTAACTTTTTGCGCTTCTAATATCTTGAGTCATTCAAAATACTTGCAGACGTTAATATTCGAGACCGAAAATAAGGCATTTTTGTTTGCAGTTTCATCAAAATACATACATGCATTTGTATGTATGTGCGAGTATGTTGATATAAGCCAAAGGAAGTAAATTATTTTCAGCTCGTCTGTCATAAAGGTGTATTCTACTTGTAGATTCTACTGTGTATGCCTGAGTAATATAAATCATATTTGTTGTTTTCGTTTCTAAACTGCATTTTAATGTACAAAATATTTTCGTTAAATAAAAGACTCTGATATTTGCTGTAGACATTGCAAGAAATCGTGAATTTTTAATTTAGCATTTTTTTTCTTCTCCTTAAATACATTAATTAAATTAAAACGCAAAGAAAAATGGCAACCATTTGAAATTTAGTTGTACGAGCGTTTTTATTAAACACGCAACTTTTAGCGCTATCGATTGGTATAAATCTAACATTTAACATTCAATAAATTCTTTAAACAATTAAATTGATTTTACATCTTCTTGCTGAATTTTCTTGAATGTTGTATTTTAAGTATAAGGAAATTAATTTCAAAAGTTACAAGTAGATATTCTTTAATTGCCTAGTTTTTTTATAATTATTTTTTTCAAGTCTGTCCCTCGACTGGTCCATCTTTTTTATATTTCTTTGACTGTTTGATTTGTTTTGGCTGTTGTGCCTTCTTTTTTTTTTGTTTGCTTTGCTTTTAACAATTAGTGTGGTATTTTAATGTGAGATGATGCATTTGTGATTAAAAAACATTAAGTCACGATTTCATCGTCTTATTTTTTAACTCTTTTTTTGTTTGTTTTTTTTTTTTTTTTTTGTTCAGGATGAGCCTGATTTTTATTTATTTGCAACAAACAAAAATAAAAGAAAACAAATTGAAATTATTCAAAAAAGGGGTGATTTTTCATTTGACAAAACATTTCCTTATTCAAAATCATTAACTATTATTATTTATTTTTATTTAGCAATATATATTAAAAGTTTTGTTAAATTTTTTTTCTTCAGTTTTCCACGACAAGAAGCTTTTTTCTATATATAAAAATTCATAAATATGTATGTGTGTATTTGTATACTAAACGTTATTATCCATCTAGCACAGGATGCTCGTTAGACGAGTGCATTTAAGGTAGAACTCCTAAAAATACTTCTGATGAGTATCTGTTAACTAGGTTAGGTTTACCAGGCCGTCAGCCATTGAAAAGCCAGCCCAGTTGCGTTTGGTCCCGTTATGTTGCCTGAGTGTGATATGTATCTCAGCAGATCTACATGTCACTGCTTGAGTGCAGAAGCACACCGAGGATCGGTTGGATTCAGCAAGATAATACCACATATCTACAAGCCCTTAGGTTAGGTTTAACAGGCTACCATTCATTGAAAGCTAGCCCACTTGGGTTCCGTTGCCTGAGTGTGATATGTCAATCCACCTGTAGCATATTCCAATATTTCTGCCAAATCGTGCAGCATTGGTCTGCCTAGATACAAAGCCCTTATATACGAAAGAGCTGGACACCAACAGAGAAAGTGTTCTACACTCTCTACATCCTCCTCGTCCCTACAACTTCCACAGAAATAATTAAATAGAAGATTTAACCTCTTCGCACGTGTCCTTATGCGGCAAAGCTTCGGTAGGACCGCCATAGCAGAAACCGACCTCCATTGGAGAAGACCCGTGGGGATTATAGTCCTCCTATTAATATAACTGGGTCTTGATATTCTGCAGCTACCCCCCTTTCCCATCTGTCTTGTGCGTTCCCTAAAAGTTGACGCTGTGCTTGTTTTTCACAGATTTTGAGCTATAAAAAACAAATATATCTCTTTGTTGTAGCAGTACCCCGGCCTTTGCCAAATCGACCGCTACAACATTTACGGGCACTTCACTCGCACCCACAAAGTTCGGATGTAACCTGGACGTCATATAGACCTGGATGTCATATAGATTCCAGCTATTGCATTCAGTGCAACCTTACTATCAGTACAAATTCCGATGTCCTCCCGGACCTGAATGTCATATAGATTCCAGCTATTGCATTCAGTGCAATCTCACTATCAGTACAAATTCGGATGTCCTCCCGGATCTCGGATGTATACTCTGTTGTATATCAACCGCTTACCTGCCTTCATTATAGTCGCGATTTCCATCTGCATTACGCCACACTTATTTTGCAGTCTAAAATTAATACTCCTCTGTCAAAATTAATACTCCCTCCTACAGGGGGATGAATTGTTATTGTATTTTATTTTTTGCGATTCACCAGTTATAATATTATATAGATCAGGGCGCAGGGTTTCCCTTGGAGAACTCTTAGCTCGATCACTTTTTCTTTTGTGGGGCATAAAGAAAAAGGATTCCCTCATTTGCAAATAAAACTCTGGGAGTTCTAATATGATTTAGGCTACGTTGAGACTTATGGTAAAATAGGGATCAGCCCCAGGATGTTCCATCTGAAAGGCCATTGGAGCTGATTGTTTGTTGAGGTACCTGGATTTTGGCTAAAACGTTCTGGCTGTGGTTTGGATCTAAAATCGCACTACTGTGCATGTCAGGTTTTCGGAGAAATTATTTTAACCCAGATTGTAATTTTTTACAGATAGCATGAAAACTGATGTCAGAGAAATAATCCTCTTTTTTAAGCTTTGAAATCACGGGTTCATTTCAGAGCATTTTCCACAACATTTTTCAAAATTTTCGATCGTAGCTTAAATTCTGCAACAAAGTTTTTGGATTATATCGAGCTGGTTCACATGTGCTCGTTCCTTCAAATAACCTCATAAGAAACAAATTGGGGCTACTTAAATGTTATTATTTTTCGTAATGTCAAAAAATTACTATATTTTTAAGCCACATGTAATTTTGAACCACCCTGTACAGGCTTCTTTTGTGATGTTATACAAGAATCTCCTGGAAGTATCAGCTCATGTAGCAGCTTCCTCCCGTGTGAGGAATCTCACACAATTTAAAAATGCGCTTGCTGATGATAAAAAATACTCCTCATGAGATTCTCTAAAGACTCTTCCACGACTAAAAATACGATACAATACAAACAATTCGGATTTAAAATCCTTTCCTCTTATTTTTCGTGTAAGAATTTGTTACACACATCAATTTCATTTAAAATGAGTGAATGCTTTATTAATACAGATCTGTTTGAAGATTATTTAAAAATAACGATCTTTCAAATACGAGTACATCCATTTGACACCAATAAAATATAAAAATTCCTTTGCTACATTCACATTCACAAATGTAGTGTCTTCTTTTTGTCGTCAAGTTTCATTATCTCTGTTAAGGATCAACTCCGTTTTACTATTATTAATACTTTTTTTTACTTGTTTAGGGAATTTGCTTCAAACACAAACTATGTTGCAAGCACATATTTGTTTCTTCTTGGAAATCTTTCAGCAAATTAAATATTTAAACTTGTGCATTGTGTTTTTGATTTTGTGATGGAGTCGATGAGCGTACAAACCCCCCTGTGTAAGCAATCAGTATATAGTCATTTATGCGCTAAGCTTGTTATTGATTGGAAAATTGCTCGATACGATACAAACGTATGAAAACAAAAACGGAAAACTGCGTCGTTTTTTGCAACAACACGACACACAATCACTTTGCCTATTAGCTGAATTCATGTTGCATGTATGAATTTTAAAAATTCATGAAGACGTCGTGGTAGCACTGTTCAACATGTATATAAGTTATTTTTTAATTTTTTTTTAATGATACATACTTTTGTTATTTTTTCCTTGAAGCAACACACACACACACACACACAAACACACATACTTGC
Source organism: Thecocarcelia acutangulata (assembly GCA_914767995.1). Lineage (NCBI taxonomy): Eukaryota > Metazoa > Arthropoda > Insecta > Diptera > Tachinidae > Thecocarcelia > Thecocarcelia acutangulata. The sequence goes on from OU612097.1 coordinate 115,428,241, forward strand.
ACTGGAACATTCGTTTAAATACTCATGTATGTACATAAGTATATTTGAAATCAGTGGTAGTCAGTGTTGCATGGATGTACACACATATGTATGCATGTATGTATGTATTTACCCCACCGATACATAATGATTAACCATTAGTCGTAACTAATTTGTCGTTTTATTAAACATTTTGTTGTTTTTGCTGCTGGCAGCGCAACTATTCGACTTCGATTTTGGATCCCCCGCAAACAAGAGGATTCTTCATTTTGCATTCAATTATGGTGTATTTGTTTAAAATGTTGCCAATAGTTGTGGTTTTTCATATTATTTTTTAATATTCCAATATGTTTATTCATTTAGTTGTTGGCAGATTTCTTTTTTTTTTTTGTCATTAAAATCGTGTAAATTTAATTAACCATTTTAGTGAGATTATATTATAAGATTTTATTAAATTTAAATTGAATTTTTATGTACATTTGGGAATTTTACATTTTATTTGTTGAAGATGTTGATTAAGTTGAAGATGTCAGTTGTTTGAGTAATTCTATAGGGAAGTTTTTGCCTATACAGAATAAATTATTAGAAAAACCATTCATATGCTCAAAAGATGGGTTTCTTATTCTAATTGTGTTATAATCAGTGTTGCCTTCGTAATTTTCAAAAAGTGGCACTAAAACGGTATTTTGAAAAAAAGGTGTCACAAAAACTGTATTTTCAAAAAAAGTGGTCATGTCAGCCTTGATATTCGACAGGTAGACCATTTCTCTTGTGCGGTCTCAAAAAGTTGACGCTGGACTTGTTTCTTACACCTCCTAAGCGGGATTCCGACCATCTCATCTATATCCCTTTGTTGTTGCCGGACGCGGGCCTTTGCCAGCCCTCGTTTGATACCACATATACATGCATGTTCTGAGAAACACAAATCGTTTAAATTTAGCGTTTTCGATTTGAAAACGCCAAATAGGTGTTCTGAGAAACGTATAACGCAAGAAATATGGATTTGCGATTTGAAATCGGCAAATAGGTGTTCTGGAAAACGCATATCGCTTAAAATTGGCGACTTCAATTCGCATGTATATATTGAAGTGAAATGATTGAATTTGCTAAAACTGAACTTGAAAAGGCAATAAAATTATTCACAATTAAAATTTAATGTTTTCTTTTTATTTCAATAAAAAGTTTAAAGAATTTTACACATTTTCATTAAGAAAACTAAATTGAAAAAATTTTCTATTTATTGTCAAATATTTTTTCGTTTTATATTACTACCACATACATATATACGTATGTAAAACACATGTTGTATTTTTTCGGAAAAAACTCAGGTGTTCTGAGAAACTTGTAACGCAAGAAATATGGTTTTGCGATTTGAAATCGGTAAATAGGTGTTCTGGAAAACGCATATCGCTTAAAATTGGCGACTTCAACTCGCATGTATATATTGAAGTGAACTGATTGAATTTGCTAAAACTGAACTTGAAAAGGCAATAAAATTATTCACAATTAAAATTTATTGTTTTCTTTTTATTTCACACATTTTCATTAAGAAAACTAAATTGAAAAATTTTTCTATTTATTGTCAAATATTTTTTCGTTTTATATTACTACCACATACATATATACGTATGTAAAACACATGTTGTATTTTTTTCGGAAAAAACTCCTAAACGCCAGTAAAACGCGCTTTCTTCAGAACACCTAAAAATCAATTAAGAGTTTTTCAAAACGTATTGCGGTTTCAAAACGCGCGTTCTCGGAACATGGCTGATATACATATGTTGTATTTTTTTCCTAAACCCCTCGTTCATCTAAAGTGGATTCAGCGTTTTTCAGAATGCTTTGCGGTTTCAGTTCAGGCGTTTGTCAGAACATGGCTGCATGTTTTTTAAATGAAATAAAAGTTTTTTGCATCAGATTCGAACTACCAGTATTGCATTTGAAAATCAGAGCAAAATATTGAAATCATTTTTATTTAATTTTTTTATTATTTTGAATACCAAGAATTTGTTGCTTTTACTGAAACGATTTTAAAATTTTACAAACACCACGAAACGTATAGCAATAATTAATTCATATTTAATCACACCTTTCTTAGCACTTCTACACAAACTGATGTTCTTTTATGCGGCATGATCACTTTTCGAACACTTTAATCAGCATCTTCATCATCATCGGCATGTTTTATAACGAATGTCACATGAATACATTCTACTTTTTTGGGTTTCTGTTTGTGCCACAATTATCAACATTTCATATTGTATTGACATGCATGCACAAATCCTCAAATGCACAAACGAAGAATTTCAATTTACACCCCAAAATATTTTCAGCAATAAAACCTTTCAAGCGAAAATTTAAAAAACAAAGTAATGTTGCAAGGTATTTTATTAAACAATGGTGCTAAAGAAGAAGACAAAGACAACACAAATAAAAGACAATGAGAGTTAATAGTTCGATCAGGCACTTTAAAAAGACACACTTAAATTGACAGTCATCCCATGAAAAAAATAAAAAAAAATTTAACCGAAACCGAAAAGCAAAAATTGGCACAATATTTTGACTTGAAAATGAAACCAAACCTTAGAGGATGCTCAGGCAGAGGGACAAAGAAACCAAAAAATACACTGCTTGGCTTATGGGTGCGTTCTGTGAACTCCACGATTAAACACTCGGGCTACAGAGTTAACCAACAAACGTTACAGTGTTTGGAGTACCAGAAAACAAAAGCATGATTAAACTTTTGTTTTTGTTTTATTTGTTTCTCATTGGCTGTTATGTTTATTCATTAAACACTTATTTTACAAGTACGAACCATAACAGCAGTATTAACAACCATTTGTACTAAAGTTAGGAAACGCGTTAGATGATTATTAGGTGAGACAATATTTAAGTGGCTGGCATATCACTATTAGGTTTTGATTTTCCCCCAGTGAAGATGAACCTTGTCTTGCTGCAAAGCACACTCTTGTTAATAAATCTTGGTAATTGAGTTAATAACGATAATTAAGAGCAAACCCAGTAGGGAGTTCAGATCATAAGGAATATAAAGCTAATCAAACTTCAACTAATTGTTAAAACCAAGAAATATTGTTCAAATTGAGAAACACGTTTAAGTACTAATATTACAATTATATAGTCCAAACACTATTGCTGAATTCGCAAACTCAGTCGTATCGTGTATCGATGTATTTCGAGAGACAATTTCAAACACAAATCTGCAAAGCAAAAATAATTTTTTAATATATATTTTGTGAGTTTAATGTTTGTGATTGAAATTGTCTCTCCAAATCATCGATACACGATACGACTGAGTTTGCGAATTCAGCATATATGTATGTATAACCAAACAATCACATGCTTGCATCTTGTCATACGTTTAATACACTCGCCACTCGGTGTCATATATGGGTGACGTGGGAAGACGTTAAAATCTTAAACAGAGAAAAGAGAGAGAGAGAGAGAGAGGGAGCAAACGGTATACAATAGAGAGCCTACGCATACAACAGAAAATAAATAACACAATGAACCAGAAGCAATACACAATAACACAAAACTACAATACTCCATTGCAATAATTTCATTGATCTGTAATAATAGGATAAGTTTGACTAAAGATTTCATGTGATGTCTAGTTTTTTATTTATTTAATCCTTAATTTATTAATTCCTTAAGAAGGAAAACCATGAAGTAATTGTAAGTTCAACAATGAAGACATACTATATTATTTATTTATAGTCAAATTAATGCTGTATTATTTGTGTATGTTTCAGATATTTAACAGATATTATATGTACCCATGATAATGTTTAAATAAGGCAAACGAAACGTTGCGAAAAATATTATTTAAATTTCATCTGTCCATATTGAAGCCCGAAGGTAACCCCTTTCTAAACAATAAAGATTTTTATTTGTATTTGTATTTATAACTATACAGTTGCAAATAAATTTGCAAAGTATAGGATGCACAGCATGGGCGGAGTAACGTAGACCTTATGCCCACGATGGTATTAACAGTATTTCTTTTGCGGCGCTGTGACTAACTGTACCGACCTATTCCTTCGCATAGCAAGTTGCCGCGGGGTTAATAACGAAATACCTCACAAAAACTGTAAACTAATACAGTTAGTTGAGGTAGACAGCTAACCAATAAGAGTGAAACGCAAAACTCTCGAAGGCCAAACAACAACAACATCAAGCCTGACCGCACTTAAGAAATAATTACGATGACGCGAGAGCTGTTCCCCAGCCCAGAGCTGCTTTACGACTGTAAAGATTTTTAGTAAATGGTCGTAAGAAGCAAACTTAATGTATATTGTTTTTTATTTCTTTCAAATCAAATGACGTTTCTTCAGTGATGCCACAAGAATAATCGGCATTATTGCCACTAGAAAAGTGATGACACTGAAATAATCGAAAGATGTTGAACGAAATAAAGGAACATTTTATAGAGATGTTGAAAAATATTGATGTTTAGAACAATGCATTTCATATGGTAAGATATTAACATTTTTGGAAAATGATGATAAATGTTAGATATTGATCAGTATAAAAAGTCTATAACTTCGTGATTTTTTTGGTGAATCTAATCGACCAAATGTGCATACCATCGGATAAATCGTGCATCGGTTCTGTGGGAGATGTGAAAACACCAGTGCATACTGGTACAGCTCATTATGCAGAAAATATTGATACCGTTCGCGATAGTATGGCTGAAGAGCCGTCCACCTCAACTCGTCATCGTGCTCAACGATTGCGCCTCTCACGCTCCTCGTTGATGAACATTATGTATTAAGACTTGCATTTATACATTTAAAAGGTGCAACTGACTCAAGAACTAAAGCCTTTTGATTATTCCCAGCGTTATCAATGGCCAGAATGGTGGTCAGAAATGGCAACAGTGGATGATCAGTTTTCGAACAAAATCATTTTCAGATTCACTTCAGTGGATTCGTCAATAAGCGGAACTACTATATTTGGGTGAATGATAATCCAAGAGAGATTGTCGAGAAACCAATGGACCCACAAAGAATGACAGTTGCGGTTTATGGGTTGGTCGCATCATCGGGATGTATTTTGCCAAAATTAGGCCGGTCAGGCAGTTACTGTGAATGGTGTTCGCTATCATGAAATGGAAACGAAATTTTTATGGCCCGAATTGCCAGGTTTCGACAGGATGGTGTCACTTGCCACACACTTAACGAAATAATATGTAGCTCTTTTGCGCGACAAGTTCAATTGCCGTGTTATCTCACGTGTTGGCGATGTCAATTGGCCGCTCATGTGATTTGACACTGTTGTTCTGTTTTTTTTTTTTTTTTGGGTTATATAAAAGAAAAGGTGTACGTCTATAAGCCAGCAAGAATTCAAGAGCTAAAGGGTAGTGGAAAAGATTTAGGCATCCTGGTTAACTCGTTTTTTCTTTGATTATTAACGGTAAACCGGGGTTTTCAAATTGCCACTATTGGAATTATTTGAAAACCGATTTTAGGAAAAAGTCGAATAATCGATCACAATATTAAATATATACGATGGCGCAAAATTAATCCCCCTATAGTAAGATCTAAGAGCTTTTGCAAATTACGTGTTACGTCAACCATATTTGACATTTGTGAACTAGACAGCTGTAGAATGCAAACAGCAGCATGGCCATTTTGCGGCTAAATTTATTGTAGCTTTTCCTTTTAACAGTTGCATACTTTTTAGCTAATTTCAGGTACTTTTTATGCATTATTTTATTGAAAAATATTTAAATTAGTAATTTTAATTTGAAAATCTACCACATTTTTTTTTGTTTAATATGCATTTAAATCTGTCACCCCGCCAATAACGCATATATACTTATATATAATAATAATTGTGATTTGATACAACGTTTGCATAGTTAGACATACCCAAATCAACTTTCTTTCGCTTATATTGCAAACTCCAGCAGTCTTACTGTAAGCCTTACTGGCAAACTAGCTGTAAGGTTTGCAGTTGCGTAGAAAGCACCGACAAAATAATTTTCAGCCGTTTTTATCATTTGAAACACGCCACTTTATGATACTTCGTGACACTTCTCTAGATAACACATGTTTCCTTGTATTCCTCAGCTCTCTTCAATATCCCTAATGTCAAAAACTTAAAAAATAAAATTAAAGATCACATTGATCATGCTTTAGGATAATAGAGATACAACAGCAACAATACCTCTGCTCCCAGTACTTAAACAAACATTTATGTTGTAGTGTCTAACGTGTATGATGTTACAAATAATTATGTGATTTAGTGATTTTTCTTTGTTTGTGTGTTGTTGCTATTATGTTGCCAAAAAAAAAAAAAAAAATATTTTGCAGAATGAGATTAGAGGGAAACAAAAATAAAAATAGAAGAATTTGTGCATGTTATTCGTAATAACAGCACTTCCATGTTCCATGTTTTCGTGTACTTCATTATTGTTTATTGTATTTTACTACATAGATGTTGTTTTCGTTGTTATACTACGAAAGATTATTGATTTAAGCCATGACTGGCGTAACATCATTGGCGATGGTGGAACTAAATTAGATAACTTCATGAGTGTCTATTACACGATGTAATGTGGCTGGCTTGTTTATAGAGTGCTACGCAAAGATGTGTTATGTGTGAAGCTTAATATAACGGAAAACGATCAATAAGCAACACCAGTAGTGAATGACAGTGATCAGTAGTACAAAAGTGTTTCGCCCAACAACAAAAACTCTTAAAAATCGTTTGTTCTAAAAATACAAAGAACAAAAATAAAATAGCTAACTTTTTCTCATCTACTCGCTTTGGTTGTCAAAGTTGACAACGCTGATGGTTATAACTCGTTTCTTTTATAACTACGGGGAGCATTTGACGAAAATCTCCAGCAAACACTCCACCGGTTGCGCTAAAGTTTCTAATGTCCTTCAACATTCAGTGCACTGCTCAGAAGTGAACTATCTATCTGGGGTTATAAAAACTGCATATATGTACGTGATCAATATGTGACAAACATTAACGTAAGAATAATTGAAGAGCTCGGTGGCTGAGTTGGTTAAGCGGCCGTATTAAAAATACATCATATTCACATGATCCCGAGTTCGAATCCCACTGGGTGCTGATGAGTAGTGTAGCGACTACGAAACAGCTAGTTGTCCCCCAGCTAAGGGTATTTAATTATGTTTCTGTTCTTCTTTGGTCTTATTGTTTCACAGCAATTATTGTTATAATTAAAAAATAATTCTTCTTCTTAACTGAAGTTGGACTCGAACCCACAACTGATTAGTTAGTATCGTAATATATTAATGTTTTAAATAATTACTTTTATTGGCACAAAAGCTGAAATATACAATTAAAAAAAATATGACTTCGCACGAAATTTCAGAAGTTAAACAACAAATATGGAAATTTTATATTCAGCTCTTAAATCAAATGAGATCTAGAATTGACTTTGATCGTGAAGACATTAATATGTTGTAAATAATTACTCCATCTAAAGTGTTGTCTACGGAACAACCACCTAATTTTAAAATGTTTCAACCTTGTTGATTGTGACCCTGATATCATTATTGCGCAGTGGAATTTGTTGCGCTTAATAGAAATGAAACTTTCCGCAGACTTAAATATTGATTTATTTTGGGGCCAAATTAGTTCTGTTGAGAACGAACTAAATCAGAAAAGCTTTGGAGATCATGCTAGCTTTGTATTTAATTTACTTTCGCTGCCACATAGCTCTGCAGCGGTGGTGCGTTTTCAAGAAGAGGAATAAACTTGAAATAAATGCAATTAACAATATAATGCGTTGTAAAGAACTTATGAAAAATAATCATGCGCGCATTGTGTGGTCAGCAAAAAGAGAATTTTCAACAACAAAATATATGCATTAGATTTTAAAATATATCCTACAAAGTCCTAGAAAATTTTTGCACAGTGGCTTAAGGTAAAAAATTATTTTTAGAAAAATTTAAGAAAATCAGGAAAAAATAGTACTTATTCGAATTCCACTACCTACTAAAAGATGTGGAAAAATTCAAAGTTAAACACAACAAAATTTGAAGAAAATCGAAGAGTACAAACAGCGAGAAAAACTGATTTAAAATATTAAATCCCGAAAATCGCATTCAAGTCCACTGTGCACATTTTTTTATATTTTTTATTTGATAGTAGACAGAAAAAGAAAACCAATGCAAAAAAAAAGTTATTCTGGGTGGACTACTATTGAAAAAGTTATGAGTATTTAAAACCGTGCCTGAAGGTTTTCCCATAATTCGGCTTTTTCAAAACGCGATATCTCTGAAAGCCAAAAAAATCTGAAAATTTGCTGAAATGTGTTGTTCAGTAGGAACATCAATACAATAAAAAATAAAGTAAATCAAAAAAAAATTTTTCTCCGAACTGCATATGTTTTTCGATATTAAAAAATGGGTATTTTCGGAAGAATATTGATGGATTTTAGATCCGAGTTTGGTCGGATTGAAATCTTTTTAGTGGCAACCTTGGCCGACATGCCGGCCAGAGTCAGGTTAGGTTAGGTAGGCAGGCCGCTGGATACCCCGGAATAATCTAGGTTGTCCAGCTCACTTGGGTCCTGTAGTCGTTCCCTTTGTGATTGCCTGAAAAACTAAAATAGTGGAGTGAAGAGAAGAAGTTGTAGGAAAATGATAATGAGTGGAAAGGATGGGCGGGGATGGAAAGGAGATGCGGGAACCTGTTAGTGTAGCGTTACATGCTGCTATACTAGCCATCCGCTGCTTCTTATAAAAGAGGCTAGCGCGGTCGGTTTGATCGAGGCCAGACAAGATAGGCTATTGAAACTCCGCTCGCCTAAGTGTCTTAGACGATGATGCTCCAATGCCGGGCATATGCCGAGGAGGTGAAGGATCGTCTCCTCCTCCTCCTCGTCTTGGCAGCTTCTACAGAAGTCGTTATGGGGTAGTCCTAGTCTCCTGGCATGGTTCCCAAACGGGCAATGGCCAGTGATGACTGCTACAGTCACTCTTAGTTGAGATCTGGGCAGTTTTAGTAGCTCCCACGTTCTCTTAGAGTTAATATGCGGCCACAAGTTCCTTGATATAAGGCATGTGGGCTCTGTGAGCCACTTTTCTTGTGCACATTCCAGTGTGTGGAACGCATATTGGATTCCAAGTTTTTAAAATTCTATAGAGTTTATGGTAAAAAATTGTGAATATTTCATTAAAGTACTTTTTCACAATTATAAATGGTCTTTATTTGTTTAATTGTTTTTATTTGTTCCCATTTTGGCGTTTTTTGAAATTTCTAATCAACGCTACTCATACAGAACACAATCTGGACAGTGATCCATCTGTTCGAGAGTTTTAATAACTTACAAAGATAGTTTGACTATGCACAAAATTAAACATTTACTTTTCCCAGCGAAGCTAATATTTTTACAACACCCTTTATTTTCTTAAGATAAAAAAAAGCTTGTTGTGTTACTAGGTCTTTTAACTTTTTGCTATATTTTAACTTAGTATAGTTTTTGTTGTTGCTAGTCAGTCATAGATGATGTATGTGAACCTTTTTCCCTCCATACATTTTAAGTTTCTCATCTGTTTAACTTATTTTTTACTACTCGTAATGCCATTCGTTTGTAAATCAATTTTTATTCGCTTTACTGACAAATATATGGGTTAGGCTTTATATTTGTATGTTTCTTTTTTTGGAGCTTTTGTTGATTTAAATCGTTGTTGGTTAATATATATTTTTTTATTTATTTTCTGTTGGCTGTAAGTCTTTAAATTTATTTTAACGATTATATTGGGATCATTTTAATTCCACCGCTTTGTTGCCAAAGGGGCAAAGAGAATGCTTGTACACAAAAAACTAGAAAGAGAGGGCGCGCAAAGCCCATAAGTTCTTTAACTATTAAGCCGGTACCTTAATAAGAAGGACTAAAAAAGTAGTGGTGGTACTTGTTATTGCATATGATGTCTAGTTCTTCTTGGTAACTGAAATCAATGATTTTTAAAACTTTTCAATAACGCTTTTTGCCTGTTGCTGTTGCCTGTTAGTTTTAGCTATTGTTATTGTAAGTTTATTGTGTTATTATTACAATTTTTTTTTATTTTTTTGCAAAGCTGCCCTGCATGCAACCTGTTGGGAACTCTCGTGCTAAATAGTTTAATTTATATGCATTTTATAAATTGTGTATAACCAATGTTTATTTAGTTTATACCCAGCAAACAATTTATATTATAATAATATAATGATTCAACAAGAGATGAATATATACAGAGAATAATTCGGTGACTGAGTGGTTAATATGGCCATTCATGATGCGTCATGACCAGAGCTCAAATCCGGAAATGGGTGCTCATGAGTAGTGTTGCGGCTGCGAAACAGCTAGTTGGCCCCCAGCTAAAAAGGTCTTCTTCAATCAAAAGTTATTGATCACAGCAAATTTGTGTTGTAAAAAATCCTTCTTAAGAAACTTAAGAAAGGAAAAACTTAAACTAAAACCCATTGTACAAATAAATGTCCAAAAACCAAAACCTAATTTTTAAAAATTATAAAAAAGTTCAACAAAAAATCAATAAATCTAACGCAGTGCGAAGTGACAACTTGCAATCAAAATTTTTAAGATTGCGTTTTCATTTTATTCTGCCGTATATCACGCATCTTTTTAATTCTATTTTAGTGTCGTCTATTTACCCGTCGAACTGGAAACATGCAAAAATTATACCATTGCCTAAAGCGAAACGAATATAGGCCAATGGCCATATTGTGTTTTCTATCGAAAGTCTTCGAAAAGCTTTTATATAAAAAAATTATTACATATCGCTCCTTTATTGCAACACAGTCATATCTCAAAAAAATGAGCTTTTTTAGCTAACAACGCAGAATTGTTAGCAGTACTACCTTTTATATTATGGCAAAAATTTATTGAAATTACTTTTAAACTGTTTTCTTTATATTTTCTAAAAATATTTTCTAAGTCTTGTATGGAAACTAAAAATTTGAAATGTGTTTTTCTCGAAACAAGCTTTTTTTAGTTATGACTATGTTGCAATAAAGAAGCGATATGTTAACACCAAAGCAAACCACGAAGCGTTCTGGTAATCAAACTGTTTTTCTTCAAAATCATAGCTGTGTCACAGCTCTTGTGGCTGTCAGAGAAAAGATGCGGCAAGGATTAGAAGATGGGCATATTAAATTTTTAGTGCTTTTGGATCGTTCTGAGGAGTTCGACACCGTAGTTCGATATACTACTCATTAAAAAACTGAAACACCTTTTTAAATTGTCGAACATGTCAGCTAAACTGACATCAACCTATCTTTTGAAATGCACGTAATCGATATATGTAAACGAGGTTTGGTCATATAGCTTAACCTTTGCTAGGCGAGTGCCTCAGGGTTCTATTTTAGGACCACTTTTATTTTCCATTTATGCCAATGATTTGCCAAAATAACTTATTAAATGCAATATATATTTATATTCAAACGAGCTTACTTTAAGTAGCCCTGTAGCGCAGTTGAACATCGTCAACGACGATCCAGATTTCCTGAAAGAGGTCATAACTGTGTGACGAGTCATGGGTGTACGGTTAAGACTTTGAAACCAAACTCCAATCATCCCAATGGAACCGTTCATAAGAGCCAAATGTTTGTACAAACGTAAAATTTTGGCATGTTTGCTAAACAGTTTGAGTAGTTTTTCTTCTTTATATTGTGCAAGTGTATTTTGATTGACTGTAACCAGGAGGCAAATTCTGTCATTCGCTTGCGAGCGAGTTTTTACTCGAATATGCGAGTTTTTACACTTTTGGGATTATCTCATTCGATATGGAGTAAAAGGTTTCGAAATTTCTAATGATGGCATTCGATAGCGAGTAACCATTCGAATGCAACCGTGCAACTTTTTACTCGTAAGCAAAAATACTATCGAAAACCAACCAAACAGAAAAACAAAAGAGAAATGTATGTTCAAAATTTGTTTTGAATAGCAATAGTAGTTAAATTAAATTGAGAATTTTTAGTTTTTAAGGCTTTTTTCAAGTCATATGATGATGTATATGACGTATATATATACAGCTATATTATTCTATTTACTTACTTTTTAATGTATTGTGAACGTATGTGTGTTTATTTATTTTTTAATGTACAATATGTATACAAAGTATGCAAATACATACAATTTTCGGCAGTGTTATAAAACACATTTTGTCAGTATTTTGCAACACTGAAGTGATAACTCGACTCGTTACGTAACGAGTCACATCATTAGAAATTTACACGATATCGAAATTATTTTCTACTCGATAGTAATTTCGATCACGAATGACAGAATTAGCCCCCAGACTAACACACTCAAGTAATCAAAGCAAACATATTATTTTTTTGAGTTTGAATCTGGGGTAATATTATAATTGGGCTAGAACCTAGTCAAGTGTTGGAAGTGTTCATAAAAACGTAGCTCTGAATTTTTTTCCTTCTTGGATATGTGTGTCATTTATTTAAATGTTTGCTGGCTTGAGGCACTGCTGGCTCGTCATCATCTTCATTGTTGGCTTGTTCAACATCCATCTGCATGTAATAATGATTATATTTTTGGCTGTTACAACTTGTTGCGCTGATGTTTAAACGTAATAAATAGTGGAAAAAAAACTGTTTACTACATTTTTAGTAGACTGAAAATTTTCCCGCGCTTTATTGAAAGTGAAAACGTGCATTAATTTTTTTTGTTTTGGTTAATTTTTGGTTTTTGTTAATTCTATATCTTTTTTTTTTTGGCAAAAGTTTTATATCTTATTGAGGAATGTTGTTGTAGTTTTTTGCTGTCAGTTTATTGTTTGCTTTTCATTTCATGGTAAATTTTGCTATTGCTTAAAGTTTGTTTATTTTAGGTGTTGTTGTTGTTGTTTTTTTAAACTTTTTGTTTCTTAAATTTTAGTGATTTTGGGTAAGAATAGTGATTATGATGGGTGTATGGAGCAAAATGTCTATGTACATATGCACATACTCGTACATACATATGTTCAGACAACTGTATGTTGTCATGTCAAGTGTTAATTTTTATTATTTAACATTTTTTACATTTAACCAATATAATTTTACATTGTATGCGCTTGTCTTTTTTTTTTTGTAATTTCATTTCAAACTTACGAAAAAGATTTTTTTTTTTTAGGAGCAGAAGGGTTTTGAAAGATTTGTAATAAAGTATTTGATAAGATTGTTGCCGTTAAGTTATTAAATATGGAATATTTATTTCTGTGTATTTATTAAATAAATTAGATATATGTAAAGTTTTTACGTTTTTTGGCCAAATCATGTTATGTGGTAAAATTTTGTTATATATAAGTAAAATAGAATACATAAAAACAAAAACATTAATAAATTGCAAATGATCAATGTGAGAAATGTACAGGCGTGTCACAGAAAATAATCAATTTCAATTCTGAAAAGGCTTCATCAGAATATTAAAATCGTTCAATTTTATTTTTGCGATCGAATTAATGCAAAAGTAAAAGCATTAAAACAAGTACAAAACATTTCTATTCCCATAAAGAAATCTATTTTTTAAACTATCAGGCGTGTCATAGAAATTAATTTCGATCGCTTCAATTCCGAAAAGGCTTCTTGAGAGTATTAGAATCGTTCAATTTTCTCGAAATGAATTCACTTTTATTTTTGCAATCGAATTAGAAGTTTATATATGCAAAAGCATTAAAACAAGTACAAAACATTTCTATTCCCATAAAGAAATCTATTTTTTAAACTATCAGGCGTATCACAGAAACTAATTTCGATCGAAATCAATTTCAATTCCGAAAAAGCTTCTTGAGAGTATTAGAAACGTTCAATTTTATTTTTGCGATCGAATTAATGCAAAAGTAAAAGCATTAAAACAAGTACAAAACATTTCTATTCCCATAAAGAAATCTATTTTTTAAACTATCAGGGGTGTCACAGAAATTAATTTCGATCGAAATCAAATTCAATTCCGAAAAGGCTTCTTTAGAATATTAAAATCGTTCAATTTTATTTTGGCGATCGAATTAATGCAAAAGCAAAAGCATTAAAACAAATACAAAATATTTCTATTCCCATAAAGAAATCTATTTTTTAAACTATCAGGCGTATCACAGAAACTAATTTCGATCGAAATCAATTTCAATTCCGAAAAAACTTCTTCAGAGTATTAGAAACGTTCAATTTTATTTTTGCGATCGAATTAATGCAAAAGTAAAAGCATTAAAACAAGTACAAAACATTTCTATTCCCATAAAGAAATCTATTTTTTAAACTATCAGGCGTGTCACAGAAACTAGTTTTGATCGAAATCAATTTCAATTCCGAAAAAGCTTCTTGAGAGTATTAGAATCGTTTAATTTTCTCGAAATGAATTCACTTTTATTTTTGCGATCGTATTAGAAGTTTATATATGCAATAGCATTGAAACAGGTACAAAACATTTTTATTCCCATAAAGAAATCTATTTTTTCAACTTACACTGAAAATAAAATTCAATCCATCCGTACAAAACTTAGCTTTGTCAACAATATTTCGTGGACAACTCATGTATGTACATCAAACGCCCTAAAGTGAGCAAGTAGAGCCAGGAAGCTTGTTTTTTTATCATCACGTTCTTGCCGTTTGTTCTCTACTACATCGATTAGAGTGTTTAAGACGTAAGTTTGATTGTCTATCAGAAAGTAAATGATTATTATAAATAAATATGTGCCTATTTGATAATACAACAACTTTTCCAAGACTTTAGACAGAAATTTACCCAACAAATTCCCCAAAAAAAAAAAAGTTTACAACAATTAAATTGAAATCAAAATTGCGTAAATTATCTATTTTGTGGGTGCTATCATTCGCTCACGTTTTCTGTGTAACTTTTAAATTTCAACCTCTAGCATTTCCAAATCGACTTTTTCTTTTTTTTTTTTTTCTTTTTTTTTTTTCCTGGCTTGGACATTTAGACTTCATTTGATGGATATTTAAGCCAACTACCAATAAACGTTTGAGTAACATAACAAATTTTACCCGAAATGCAATTTGTTATCAAAATTGTATTTTCTTGTCTTGTATGCATGAGTATTCTATTGTGCCGATCTTGCCAAAAACAAGCCCTCTCATAAATTTCTGTCATTTCAATTTAATTGTGATTGTGTATGCAAACAAGCTGAACTTCCAAGAAGAGAGAAGGAAAAAAAATATCAAAAACTAATTTTTTACCATAAAAAGGAAAATTTGGTACAAATAATAAAGAAAAGTATTTAGCAGATAATTTTTGACAGATGGTGGGATTGAAAGAAGAAAAATGAAAAAACCTGCAATTGCTTAAAAAAACACAAAACAATTGTTATGCCATTAAATGTCAAAACTGTTTAGAGAAATTTTATGAAAACAAAAAAAAATTATGTTAGGTGTACAACTTTGCTTCCGCCGTTTGGCAACAGATGGCTGTAGCGGTAAGTGGTAGTCGAAATAAATAGATCGTAGATGTCATACAATTATCTCAGGTATTTCGAAATATTAGTCGATTTGTGTCTGCATCATAAAGCTATTCTCGATTAAAATTAAACATGTCAGCTTGCATGACAAATTCTCAACTTTCTGTTTAAATATGAAGCAAACGGCAGCTGAGGCTCATCGAATGCTCTCAAACACCTACGATGAAATCGATATTAGGGGAAAAATATGCCGGGAGTTGTTTCAACACGATGTTTTAATTTTCTGCTTTAAAATGAATAAATCTGCGGCTGAGGCCGGAAGGAGGAAACAACTTGCCGAGAGTGGCTGATATTGAGTACCAGTATGGCGGTGGAAGAGAGAATGTTTTCAAAGATGCATAATTGGAGGCATTACCTGACCAAGACTCCTGTCCAATGCAACAAGAAATGGCAGGATCATTAGAAATGACACAACAAGACATTTCA
The DNA here is from genome assembly GCA_914767995.1 of Thecocarcelia acutangulata. Lineage (NCBI taxonomy): Eukaryota > Metazoa > Arthropoda > Insecta > Diptera > Tachinidae > Thecocarcelia > Thecocarcelia acutangulata. The sequence goes on from OU612097.1 coordinate 115,444,113, forward strand.
AATTGCCTAAATATCATGGGAATGGTTCAGAAGCAAGGAAATTCGGTGTCATATATGTTGAGGCTGAGAGCTGTTGAACGGCGTTTGTTTGCTTGTGAACAGCTGTTTGCAATGCAAACACAAAAGGGATTTCTGCATCGCATTGTCGCTGGGGATGAAAAATGGGTTCATTACGATAATCCTAAGTACAGAGAATTATGGGTTTATCTCGTCCATGCTTCCACGTCAACGGCGAAAACGAATGTTTACGGTTCCAAGGTCATGCTTTAGTGGGACCAGCTTAGCGAATGCTCTCACATACCTATGGTAGAGCCACTATTAGTGAAAGAATGTGTCGAGAGTGGTTTCAACGCGTCAAGAACGGTGAAGAAATGTTTTCGAAGATGCAGAATTGGTGGCATTACTAGACCAAGCCTCATGTCAAACGCAACAAGAAATGACAGGTTCATTGGGAGTGATGCAACAAGCCATTTCAAAATGCCTGGAAGTCATGGGAATGGTTCAGAAACAAGGATATTGGGTGCCATACGAGTTGAAGCTGAGAGATATTGAACGGCGTTTGTTTGCTTGTGAACAGCTGCTTGCAAGGCACGGAAGGGATTTCTGCATTGCATTGTGACCGGAGACGACAAATTCAATAATTCCAAGCACAGAAAATCGCGGGTATATCCTTTTACATGCTTCTACGTTGACGGACAAACCAAATATTCACGGTGCCAAAGTCATGCTCATTATTGGGCAATACCAACTCGGCGCAGTGTAAAACCGACTGAAACAATCGCAGACGATTGTTATCGAACGTAATTAATTCATTTGAACCAAGCATAGAAAGGCAGTACAACGAGAGACTAGCTAAAGTGATTTTCCAGCAGGACAATGCTCGAGCCCATGTTGCGGAAGTGGTCGAGACATTCTTGTAAACGTTGAAATGGGAAGTACTATCCAACCCGCCGTATTCACAGTGGTCCTTCGGACTATCACCTGTTTCGATCAATGGTCTTATGAAGAAGTAAAAGATTGGATCGATTCGTGGATCGCCCAGTTTTTCCAATGCGGGCTACGTACGCTGCTCGAAAGATGAAATAAAGTGGCCAGTGTTGGACAATACTTTAATATATAAATGTATAACCAGTTTTTTACAATAAAGCATCTAATTTCGGAAAAAACTGGCGAAGCACTGTTAAACAATAACCGTTATTTTCAAATTTCGTTAGTCACGTATGTTCGATTTTTGCATTTTCGCTGGGGCTTTTGGCGAGTCTATTATGAGCAATCACAAGCTCAATTGTGGTATAACCGGTTTGCGGAAGACGGAGAAGATGAGAAGATGTCAATGACGATGTTCGTCCTGGTCGCCCGAGCACGCCAGCAACTGATGAGAACATTGAAGAAGTACAGAAAATGATTTTGGATAATCGTCGAATGACTATCAGAGAGATTGCTGATGAAGTTGGCAGGATCATGCAGTTGGTACGATCAATAAACTTAAAGTTATGTGCCGGTTGCGCGAAGCAATTCGTCAGAAATGTACAGAATTGTGGAAAAAACAGTCATAGATTTTACTCCATGGTAACGCACCAGCTGACACATCGATGCTTGTGAAAGAGTTTTTGGCCAAAGCAAAACCGTTATTATGTCGCCACCACCGTATTCACCGGATTTGGCCTTCGCTGAGTTTTTCCTCTTCCCTAAACTGAAGACACCGATGAAAGGAAAGCGTTTTGCTACGATTGAGGAGATAAAATCGAAACAGGAGCCGTTGACGATACCAAAAAGCGCGTTCCAGAAGTGTATCGAGGATTGGAGAAAATGCTGGGATAAGTGTATTATATTTGAGGGGGATTACTTTGAGGAGGACAAGATAAGTTATTGATGAATAAATAACTACTTTTGGAAAAATTTGAAAATAACGGCTATTCTTTGATCAGACCTCGTATATGTATGTGTATAAGAATTCTGTCATTAAAAACATGGCCATCATCTTGCAGACAAAAGAGAAAGAAAAAAAAACTAAAATCGATCTGTGCTTAAGTTTATGATTTTCAAATTATAAACATTTATCACAAAAAAAATCACAATTCTTTAAATTTTTCAAACTGAAGAGCAAATGTTTTTTTTTCTTTAGCGTTTTAAAGAAAAATTAATTAAATAAATGTGTTGTAATTTATTATATTATTCTTCAGTTTCAATTTATAGGCTTAAGATTTAAGTGGCCGTTATTAAAGAAGAAAAAAAAAAAACAATTTTAATTATTATACGATTTTTAGACGTTAAGTTTTATTTATTAGTTTTTTATGTTTATTATCAAAATATAAATGATTCCAATCGAACAAGAAATCAAGAAGCTCAAGATAAAAACCTCTAAACGAATCATCTAATTTGCAACGCATTTCTTTGCCAAGTTAAACGTTAAAATAGCGTTGCAAGGTCAACATGAAATCGTGCTTCACAGCAACTAAAAAATCGTTAAACTTTATGCAGCTCGTAGTGCTGTTTTTCCACGTTTACAACGTATTTTAACAGTATGAACAGACAGACAGACAGACAGGTAGACAAACTGATGAACAGAAAAAACTAAACTAAAAGACAAACGATTGACTTAGTCTACATTTACACATCAATGTAGATTGATGATGATCGTTTGTTAGTACGAAAAAAAAAGAATTATACGTATATATAAGTATGTATGTACTCGTACATATGTACACTCATACATAGAAAGAAAAACTGCTGGAAAACCAGCAAAGCAAATCTACATACTAAACTAGATTTTTGTTGAAAGGTGCTGCTGATGTTATGGCCTGAGTGCAGCATTGAACCAGCAACCAACAACCAGCAACCATCAACCAGCCAGCATTGAAACAGCCAACCAAAATCATTGATACGAGCAGTTTTCTTGATTATTACGAGTACTAATGCCTGCTGCAGCACCTCTTTTGAAGTTTTATTCACACAATTCACTTTTGGTTTTAGTTGGTTTTTAATTTTTTTTTACTTAATTTTTTATCTTCTTTGCAATTTGATGTCATTTTGATGGATGGACAATTGGTGCACAAGTGATGAGATTGAAATATCGATTGTAAAGTTAAAAAAATATATACAAGAATACAATATCATTGAATGTCATTAGAGATTGTGTTGCTAGACTCCGTTGGTTGTAGGTGACTAAGAGAAAAATTCTGAACTCAAGAAAATGTGTGAATAAAAAATATTTTTTTCTTCCACAATCACCTTAAGACCTTTCATTAACTAGAATATAATTGGTTCCAGTTGATTTTGTACTCAAATGAAGAACACAAAAACTATGCAAGTCAAGTCTCAAAGACACAGGCTTTAAAATCAGCTCTGAGGATATAACGAATAACAAAATTAATTGAAACATTTTGTAATCAGTAATGACTACGAGTATACAGAACTCAATGAATCAGTAAATATTTATGATGTCTCTTCAAACAAAAATTATGCAAATATGTTTTGAATATAATATAAAATTATTTTCACAACAAAAACTCTGCCGCGAAACAAGAAATTTCTATGTTTAAATATTTACAGCCAGTTCGCCGATGTCGAAAAGATAAGTTCATTCGCATTCTAGGCGAAAGAAAACTGATTTGGGTTTTTTCTAACTTTATTCTATGCGAACGATGTGTCAAAATTCAATTAAAATACATAAGTTCATGCGAACGAACAATAGTGACATACGAGTAGACAAGCCCAAATTGATTCGAATGTGAGTGACTAGCTTTCTTTCGCATACATTTGCATTTGATATCCGCGAACAGGCTGGTAATACATACATTTGATAAACTTGCTGATATGCCAACTAATAATTATCTGAAAATTTATACAAGCCGTAAAACATGCTACCACTAACCATATAAGATTCAGAAATTTGAACAATAGAACTAGTTCGTCTGAAATTGAGCAACTTTTGTTAGAAAAAAGAAGAGTCAGAAGAGAGTGGCAGCTTCGCAGGTCTCCCCCGCTTAATACTAGGTTACGGGAATGCATAACTCAGTTAAGAAATCTGCTTGAAATCCAGAGAAAAGCTTCCCTTAAAACATATTTGAAAAGTCTGGGTGGTACTCCTCTGTGGAAAGCGGAAAAAGGTCTAGAAACCCCGTAATACATAAGCCACCTTTGCGAATTTCAACTGGCAGCTGGGCAAGAAGCGGTTCTGAAAAGGGGATGTTGTATGTCGATCATTTGAGAAAAGTTTTTATTACAAATGATTCAGCGAATAATACAGCGGAATTACCACCATATGTTGTCAGACCGCCTGAGTCTTTGAGACCTAATTTTGAAGATGTCGAAAACATTATCGGTAATACAAACCCCACAAAAACTCCAGGCATTGATCAAATTACTCGTGTTGCCAGAAGAGTTCTACTTTTTATTTTTAACGCTATTTTATGCCTTGAGTATTACCGTGCAGAGTGGACGGTCTCTACCCAAGCCAGGGAAGCATCTGACTAAGGTAGAATCATATAGAGCAATAAGTATTTTACCAACAATTTCAAAACTATCCGAAAAATTGTTAATGGAGAACAGAACAGTTTTCGGGCTAAACATAACACCATAGATCAAACGCACAGACTAGTCAGTTTCATAAGACAGACCGTTGAGGAGAAGAAGTATTGCTCAAAACAAGAACAATCATCAAAGAGTGAACTAGGTTAAACAGGCTGCCAGTTATCATAAAGCCAGCCCACTTGGATCCAATTTGGTCCCGTTGTGTTGAAAGTGAACTAAGTTACAGGTACAGAAATGTTCTTGGGATGGGATCCACTGGACATTGTATAAAATTAAATTTCTGAACAAGAGAAAGAAATATATGTAGGATGGCCTTATTCGGCTTGATGTTTTCTTACAAAAAAAAACAGTTCTATTTGTTATTTTAATTAATTCATTTATTAAATACATATCGTTTATATAGTTTTAGATTATAATTTTTAAGTCTAGTTTAAATTATAATTCTTAAGTTTTAGTTTTAAGTTATAATTCCTTAGTTATTAATTTATAAGTTTTAAATTTGAAGATTTAATTTGCTTTTTCAACCCGCTACACACACGCACCAGCGACCGGCTGCTTTAACTGCCCACTCTACTCTGTCTCTATTCTTATTTTTACTTTATGTCTACACCTAAAAGAATGTCTGGAATATGGAAGTCCGTTATATTATGTCAAATTGTGTTTGTTGTTGTTACTCGTCCGTTAGTCAATTTGCGTAAGTGAGTATTGTGCAGCATGGTCGAATATATGCCCCCCCCCCTATATATATGTTGCTCGTATTGAGGCTCGTTTCCGAAAATAATTACAGTTATAAAAACTGTAATGCCAAAATTTGGCTGCTCCGTTAATTAGTTAGTTGCGTTTATGGAACTCGCACTGTATTTGCATTATAAATAAATTACATTTTTCACTAGATATCTACAATTCATTCCTAGTGTCATAGGCTTTACTTAAGGAAAGTATAAATACTTTCATTCGATTTTGTGAGATGAAAGTCTAAACACATTTCTTACAACTGTCAAAAAGTCTAACGTAAATTAGATTTTGCATTCACACCATCACACTTGATATAAACCAACATAGATGTGCCATCATAAAACTTTTCACGGCGGCAGGTGCGCTATTCGTCGTAGGCGATAGACGTGCCGGCGCGTCAAATTCTTCAACAGCTAAAATAATAATTATGTATAACACATCCAAATTCAATAGCACAAACATATTTTATGTTTTAAATACAGCATGAGCAAAATACAGTTATAAATGACAGCTAAATTCCAAATTTCGAGCTTTTTTATAACGACAAAAAATACTATCAGTGACGGCACCCCATCGGCTACGAAATAGCCGACTACTCAGTTTTTAATTAGCTGGTTTGCTAAAAAACACAACCCTGATCCAATGTAAAGTATTATCGTTTTGAAAAGTTTCAAAAAACAACAAAGTCGTATGGGATGTTTAATTTTTATCGTATTATTTTTCGTATGTATGACGGATTACATTCAGACTATCAGACTTGCACGCATTATTTGAATTTTTGACAAGTATTAATACAAAGTATAATATTCTGAACTGGGCTTTAGATATTAATCATTCGGCCCCAAAGGCCCACTGTGGCTTCGTGATTTTACCAATTATATTACAAGTCTTTTTGTTTACCTTGAGAATTGCCAAAAACTAACAGGTAATTAAATTTATATTAATAAACAGGAAAAAAAAACGAATTCTAAATAATAAACAATAAAATCAATAACGAAATCAAACCGTTATGTATAAAGATGATGATCATGCGAATGAAGTTAAAGAAAAATAAATAAAAAGTATCTGTTTACACAATTATTCTACTGATTTATTGATTAACTCACAAATAAGGTGTGCAAGTTTCTGTTTTTTTCCACTAAATAAAAAAAAAATATTTATTTTATTAAAAAGAAAACAACTTGAACAATTTAGCAACTGATGACTCTGCAGCAAAACAATGAAAGAAAAATTGTATTAAAATATTATTTAACTAACAATAGCAACAGAATTGACATGAACTGAAAGAAAGAATTTAAAAATCTAGTAACTTAACTTAAGCACAAAAATCGAAATAAAACTGAATAAAAGAAAAAAAAATATAAATCAAGTCTAATACCCGTGTTAAATGTTCTGCAAGGTTCTTATTGTTCATCTGTTATATTGATTTATGTTCAATATTGAACAAAAGTATTATTTATGTTCAAATTACACACGACAACAAACTAGCAAATTTACAAGATTATTTTGAAATTTTAAGGATTGTTATCCTCTTAATGTTTCTCAATAACTCCCGATTAATTTAAAAACAAAAAACAAGATCTCAAGCTGAAAAATAAATATATATAAAATAATTATCCATATAATCAGATTTATCCGTATAACACATTCCGGATTTGTTTTTGGAATTCCCAAAATCAGCCTGAGGAATCGCCAAAATCCCTCATTTCGCTGGAAACAATATGGCAAATTCAATTTTCGCACTAAATCGAATGTATAAAAAGGGGGATAATTGAAAAGCAAGTAGTAGTCGCCAAAGTGACCCTAAATATACCGAGGGAGTTTCTTAATCTTGGTTTTTAGTACTATACTGAGCACTTCTGTCGATATGAGTGCGAGCATCAAAATGCCATTCGTATATACATATGACATTTTTAATGAAATTGTTAAATTTTTTCAAAAGTTTTTGCTTTAAGTTTGAGTTATGGTGAACTTCACTTTTTATTTGCTATAGTTATGGCCAATGTTCATACACTTCCACTTACACTTATTTTAAAAACGCACAATCTAGTCATTGCATTTTTATTATTCGCTTACGAAAACACAAATGAAATTTATGGCAAATGAAATGATGGTCAAAATTGTTATTAAATAAGTTTGATGGCAAACGCAATAAAAATTATTATTTTTGAAATCCATCAGGCGAAGTTTTATGGTATGCCATCAGGTGGTGCTGGCAAGCCAAGTTAGGCCATGTTACGAGTATATCTGTTTTAGTTTTGAAAAATCGTAAAACAACTGGTCTTATAAAACTACCAAATTTTAATATTTTTTTAAGTGCATAAATTCATAAAAAAATAAAATGTATTTGATGTGCATTTTAACCAGGTTTTGAGTTAATACTCATTTTAAATACATTTTAATTTTTATGAATATGTCCACTAATATTTGTGTAAAAATTGATTTTTGATGCAATTTATTAAAAAATAATAATTCTTGAATAATTACACTTACATACTCTAAAGGATGTTTTTTTAACGGCACACAACTTTAAGTTGGCATCTATTTTTTAACTGGTGGCCATTTTGTCAGCTGTTAAGTGATTTATGTTTAGTAAGGCAAATTCATTTTACCAGGTAATACTGAAAAAACAGCTGTTCTACTTTTTTTCTACATGTAAAATATCAAGTGCCAAAAGTTGATTCTGGTTTGCGTACACACATGCATATCTGCAAGTAAAATGTGTATGTATGCATGTACATACTTTCTATACAATTTTTTGACACATGAATCTATCAAGCAGCAATAAAACGTCATCTTGTTCTGGCATTGCTGTACTCATGATAGAAACAACAAGGTAACAGCTTCCCCACAACAATACAACCCTAAAAAACAACAGGACTGTCGAAAGTAATTTGCATTGTTAGTAATTTATTTTTTATCATGTGGGCGTGAAGAGAAGAGTGTGATAAACTTTGACATAACGGGTAAAGGCGAACTGATAAGAAAATGAATTTGCCTTGAGTGTAGTGTGACTTGGCATATCAACATGAATAGTTAGGTATCAGTCTAACGCTGCCGAATTATGCAAATGAGAGCAAAGAAATATTGCCGTTTGTCCTCTTTTTAATTATTGAAGTGAAGAAATTGTTTTTTTCCATAATTTTTAACATACAGTTTTGAAATTGGTTTACATCAGCACCTGCCTTTACGGCCTATTCTGATGATGGGCCAACTGCAAGGGGTGAAATATTCATTACATTATTAACTACCAAAAACTAACATGCACCGAAGTTAGTAGGAATACTAATTCCTCTACCTACGATTTTAGGTTTAAACCACAGCTAGAACGTTGCAGCCAAGGTAGGTACCTCAACCATGATCTGCAAACAGAACCATCCGTTAGCCACGCTGATACCCTTTTTGCCAATATATACTCTTGATAAGGGTTTCGGAAGCCAACACAACATAGCTCATGCGGCTTCCTAGAGTTTTATTTGCTACACCAAACGAGGGATTTCTTCCTTTCTTTACCCGAAAAACAGAGTGCCCTGGTGTGGAATACGTCAAGGCAAAACCTGTTCCACAGGGGGTTTTTAGCATAGAGTTCATACTGGGTGTCTGGTGGCAAATCTATATTTTCAAATACCACTATTTCAAAAAGTGCCGACGGAGAGTGGCACCGTTAGAATTATCATAATGTAGCAGTGGTCGAGTGAGCATCGCGCGTTTGGTGTGAACTCATTTTTTTTATAGCCTTTGCACACTGCAAACCCCTGTTTTTGGCGCGACGAGGCTCATATTCGGACCCGTCAACAAGCAAAACGGCCGTTACTGCATTGCCCCAGGGTAACTTCTTTTCGCAACCTCTCAGAACACAAGGCTTTAGTTTGAACAGTGTGTTCAACTCGACAGAAAATAGCTGGATGACATACTCTTTAAAAAATAAAATCCACACTTTCATTTTATCCATTCGCACTTTTACTCGTATTTAAGTTGATAAATATAAATCTGCTACCAGAAACCCTGTATCTGCGATCAATACAAATTTTATTTTTCCATAACAAGCAACAACATTTTAATCATTTTATTAAGTTTTATAAAAAATTTGAATTCTTATTCCTCTTGGCTTTGGCCCTTATTTAATTCAATATTTCAATAAATTCCTGCAGCTGAGGCTCCACTTTGTTTTTTAAAAAAATTTTGATGTATTTTTCAATATTTCACACACAAAAAAAAACAAATTTTTTCTGAAGAAGGAATACGAATATTTTATGTTATGTCATAACATATTAAGGCGAGATAAGACTAAAAAAAACTTTTTAGGAGAAATTTCAATGAAAAACTATATTTAAGAACAAATGAAAATAAACCAAAATTACAACGTAATTTTGTCCCAATTATACAAAAAAAAATATGTTTACAAATAAAAACTTTATATTTAATAAATTAATCAAATTAGATGGCATTTTTTCGATTTTCAAAACTCGTCTTAAGTTGTTATGATAAATCACCACATATGCATATGTGTGAATATATTTAATGTTTTTTTATTTGTTGCCCAGTGTATTTCACATCCGCTTTGGAGGTAAAACGTTTGCTTAAACATATCTGCTACATTATTTGCTTTAAAAGCAGATTTTATCTTATTTTAACTCTAAAACTCCACTTTATTGAAAACATGACAAAACAAATCTCGCCAAAAAACATAAATCATTTCTTTAAATATGATCCAACAAAAAAAAAAAAAAACTAAAACATGCAATTGATTCATTTGTTTGATACTTCAACCTTTTTTTCAATACATATTTAACTGATTGAAACGGTGGGATATTTTTTTAATATTTATTGTTTTTTAACTTGTGTTTTATTATATTTAGACGACTAGTCACCTCCCTGCCTTATTATTTAAAGTAAGTGAAACGTTTGAAAGCTTTAAAGTTCAATGATAAAACACAGTTAGATAGAACTTTGAAAAGTGCTGCAGAGATAAATCTTAGCCCTGCTAATGATGTTCTCAATCTGAAACAAATTAAATTTTGGGGTTAAGCCGATTGCCATCACTAAATCAAAAAAAGAAACAAATTGTTTTAAATGGGGGTTTCGCTTAGAAGGTGTGCCCGCAGTTCACAGGTTAAACTTTTTGCTCTATTCTCAAGGTGCTTTTTTTCATTTGTCGTTGAGTTTATTTTCGTTACGATTATTTAATGATGAGGATGATAAAATACTTTCAATAGGAACTTTGTATAAAAATTAGAAAATTAGCAGTAAATAGGAGTAATAAACAAACAATGTAAAACAGGTGATTTCATACATATGTATATACTCGTAATGGGTTATCTTAGCCAAATTTAACACCTTAAAAATGTTTTGTTTTTTATTTAAATTGGTTTCATACATATTTTAATATTAATCTTAAATAGAGATTGACGGCACTGTTTATATGAAATACGCACTATAGCGACTAATATTACATTTTATTGCAATCACGTGAGCTGAAAAATAGGCCGTGAATCTATACAATTTTGCGTGAATACTAAACAATTGTTTTATGTGTGTTTTTAAGGGCTGTTTTTCTTTATCGGCTGACAGGATCATTGGCCCATATGTTTACAAAGCGATGAAGTTCACGTTGCTACTGTCAATGGCGAATGGTGAAAATTCCCGTGTCGACCACATAGCCGAAATCATATTTTCTCTCTTTCCCTTTCAAATAATAGTGTTAATCACTGCACGAAAGTCGCTTGTTTAGTTTTTCAAGAAACAGAAAAATTGCTTACTTCAAGCGACTACACCAAATAAACTAATCCATGCATTTCGCTGAAATTTTAACAGCTGTTGTTTGATAGGTCGCAATTTTAAAATAATATTTTTTTGTGTGTTTGTCCTGCCATCTAGCGATAGGCAGCTTCAATATCAATCCGCCCTCGTATATGACCATTTAATTCTTCGTCTTTGTTTCGATTGCCTGCATGGCAGGAAGGCATTTCAAAATTATATTACAACAAATGAAATATATGCGAGTACATATCGCTTGTTTATTGCAACATAGTCATATCTCAAAAAATGAGCTTTTCGAGTTAACAATTGTTTTATATTGTGTCAAAAATTATTCAAATTACTTTTAAACTGTTTCCTTTAGGAGATATTTTCTAAAAAAAAAGATTTGTATGAAAACTAAAAATTTGAAAGGTGTTTTTCTCGAAACAAACTTTTTTTTAGTTATGACTAAGTTGCAATAAAGGAGCGATATGTGAGTTTCAGGAATGCTATAACGTCATTATTGTGTGAAAAACAAGTGCCTTTGTGCCACCTACTTGTGGGTTTATATGCCTATAAACTAAAAGAACAAACATCTTTAAATATTTTATGATAAGAAAATTTATTCTTGTGTGAATAACATTTTAAGGAGCTTTGCTTAGTAATGGTTTGTAAATAGGTAGTAAATTTTTTAATAAGACAAACTATCTATTAATATTATCACATTTTCATTTGTTATAATACAACTGCTGACACATAAATAAGTCCTTTCTAACAATATTCATAAAAATGTCTAAATATAAGGTTTATGCTATTAGCCATGTTGTAAACTATTAGCAGCCGGGTGTATGTACTCGTACATAAATAACATCAGCTCATTTAAAAATGTTAATTTGAGTTATAAAATATGCAATTGATAAGCCCCCATTAATTGGTTTTTAAAGTGAATGTTAAACTTAGAGAACTTAATTTAATAAGCGATAGAAAAATGTTAATAATGGCAAAGCAACAAATTAAAGTGTAATTTCAAATAAATTAAAACACGATAATGACTATATTGACGTTTTAGAAACTCTGCGCAACAATATAAAAAGCATAAGAAATACGCCGTGGACTTAAAAATGTTTAAATTTAGACGTCTAAATTTTTCTTTTCAGGTTATATTTTGTCGTGCAAAGGATTCATTGTTTCGTTAGCTGTGCGGCAAGTGGCACCATCCTGTTGAAACCACATATCGCCCATATCCATTTCATTTCATTTCATTTCATTCCATTTCATTTCATTTCATTTCATTTCATTCCATTTCATTTCATTTCATTTCATTTCATTTCATTTCATTTCATTTCATTTCATTTCATTTATTTACAAAAATATGCAATACAAAGCCTCAAGGGCCAATATAATTATATTACATCACAGCAGCATAGCCTGAGCATACAAAAATGTTTCAAACATAAAAATCCGTTATCTTCTCACGATAGCGTACAGCATTCACAGTAAATGCCTGACCGGACTCATATTGAAAAAACACGGCCAAACACTCACTCTTTATGGGTTCATTGGTTTTTCGACAGCCACTCTCGCATTATCATTCTCTCAAATGCGGCCATTCTGCTTATTAACGAATCCACTGGGGTAAAAATGCGTCTCATCACTGAAGATGATGTGCTTCGAAAATTTTTCATCTACTGTTGCCATTTCTTGCCACCATTCTGACGACGCTTGGAATGGTCAAGAGGCTTTAATTCTTGAGTCAATTGCATCTTGTAATCATGTAAACGCAAGTCTTTATAAATAATGTTCATCAACGACGAGCGTGAGAGGTGCAATCGTTGGGCATGACGACGAGTTGAGCTGGACGGTTCTTCAACCACACTATTGCGAACAGCAGCTCGTTCTGCGAAACGAGCTGTACGAGCATGCGCTGATGTTTTCACATCTTCTACAGACCAGATTTGCTCAAATTTCTGCACGATTTTTTCGATTGTACGCACATTGGGACGATTAAATTGATGCAAAATCACGAAGTGCACGATATACATTTTACCGCCCATTTTTATAATAAGCCTGAATAACTTTAACGTGTTGCTCGGTTTGAGTATCTTTTCATCAAATTGAGCAAGTCTGAATTTGAGAAATGTCAAATGAAATGCAGAATAATATTTGACATTTAGGTGTGGTTCACATTCAACGTCGGCCCTCAAAATTTAACCACCCGATATATATTTTTCTCGTTTGAAGACATGAGTAATATTTGGCCACAAGTCTTAACAAAAAAACTTAGAAATGTTGGTAAGAATCAGCACTGAGGAACGTAAATTCTACTGAATCAGGCACGGAGTGTAAATTACGTAATAAACATATGATACATATTAATTAATTAGTTTCTTATTGTTAATATTAATGTATTGTTATTGAGTCGAGTCTTGTGGCTTTAAAGGAAAATACTCGTTGCGCAATTAGCTCAATCGAGCCAAGTTTACTGCAGCGTATGACACAGAACACCAGGCTTCGTTTTACTTCGTTAACAGTGTGTTCAACCCGACGGAAGTCATCTGGATGACATACTTTTAAAAAAATGAAATCCGCATTTTCATTCTATCCTTCAATGTTCTTAAGAAAATTTCGTGTCAATTATAACGTTTTTTATTTAAGTTTGAAAATATAAATCTACTACAATACTATACTATATTTTACGGCACACGAATCAGTGATAGGTCTAGAAAATTTGTCTGAAATACGAGTACTCTCAAAATATTGAGTGTATTTCATATACATTTTCTGGATGTATCACTCATTCCTGTCCCACAAACACCACATAAGAATATGAGTTTGTATGTAAAGTAGGTAAGATGCGAAACGAGATACCACCTCTCGCTAAACTGAATATATTGTTACTCTTAAAAATATGTTTTTTTTTTTTTTATCAAACATATCCATACGCATTTAAAAGCACATTTCATACACCTCTCCTAAGCACACACTTTTTTCTTACAAGTGTGTAAATAAGTAGATATTTAATCAAACGATTATTCATTCGTACAATGTTGCTGGCAACATCATCATGCACACAATCAACATTGATTTTTATCATCAGTAACAATATACACACGGTCGATAAAAACATAGAAAACAGAAAAAAAAACACATCAGCAACAAGTGCTTCACATAGAAAACATTCATTGTATTTGCCTTCTGCAGACAACACGATGAGCAGCAACAATTGAAACAAAGATCTTGCAAACTGCACTTGTATTGTGTGCATGAGAGCAACAATTTGTATTAATGATGCGATAAAAACTGCTGCCAGGCATAACGATTAACTTGAGATCGAACACGATTTGTATTGTCATCATACACCCATACAAAAATGCTAAGTAAATTGCATTGCTATAACCCAGATGACCACACAATTCAAACGCTGACAACAAACAACAGTGACTTCTGCCAGACAGGTGTTCAAATGAACTTGTTAAGGAAATTTTCAATATAGGGTATGAAATCTTTCACTCTGTCTGGAATAGAAGAAAGTGGTATTGATATCCATTATGTTTTGATTGTTCAAGGCATAAAATTATCTTGGAGTCAAAGCTGCAACAGCCCTTCGACACTACAATCAATTCGAGCATAATTTTGAAATCAGAACTATTTAGTCAAGGTAATTAATTTCATTTAAAATCTGGCTTAGTTCTCTTTATAGAAAAGATTATGACCCAAAGTAATTTAATAATGCCTAAGGCCTAAGCCCATTAAAAGCATCAGTCTGTAGTCAACTCACCCGTCTGACCATCAGTTCTAGTTCCTTATATTACAGGTATGTCTAGCTAAATAACATCACCTCGATGGTTATCAGTCCCCAAAAACCGCCATTTTACTATACTTAGCGTGCGATTTAGGCTTAAACCACAGTCAAAACGTGCCAGCCACCTCAACCATGCACAGACACCTCAACCGTGTTCAGCGCCGAGATGGTCTATAAGCGGAACCTCCTGGGAGCTTTGCCGATCCCCGTTCTGGCAATTAAAGCTTTTTCGTAAGATCAACGTAAGATAACATAAGTAATGCGGCTTCCTACAATTTTATTTGCTACAACAAACCAGGAACTACTCCTACCGCTCTATGCCCTAGAAAGACCAGAGTGCCCTAGTTAAGCGTACACCAAGGCAAAAGCTGCCACTTAAACTACAATCAAAATGTTCCAGCCACTTCAACCATACCTCAAACAGACCATTGGCTTTGCCGATTCCGAATTTGCACCTTAAACCTTGGGAAGGGTTTTGTAAGTCCAACGTAACAAAGGTCATGCGGCTTCCTAGAGTTTTATTTGCTACAACAAATTAGGAGCTCCTACTCCTCTATACCTCAGAAAGCAGAGTGGCTTGGTTAAGCGTACACCAAAGCAAAACCTACTCTCCGGGCGGATATATGTAGACAGAAAGTAAAGTCTAGAACTTGGTGGCGAAATTAAGCAGCTGTATAAAGACAACATGTATACCATACCCCGAACTCGAGATTTAGTATGAGTAGTTTAGCGACTACGAAATAGCTAGTGGACCCTTAGTTAAGATTTATAATTATTTATCTTGTCTTCCTAAATCAAAATTTATTCATTAAAGCAATTAGTGTTGTTTTATAGATTAGTGTTCTGTCTTTCATCGTGTGCACATGTCTTTTGTTACTGCTGTCCGTATTTTCTATATATGTACGTTCATTAATTAAATTCATATAAAATCAAATTGCACCGTAATAGGTAGTAAGCTGTGTACATGTGTTTATTTTTCTTACTTTCATTTTTAACCGTTGTTCGTATTTTTTATATACATACATATGTTCATTATTAATTTCGTATGAAATCAAAGTGCACCGGAATAGGTAGCAGTATGTGTACACGCGTTTCTTTTTTTGTTTTTTTGTTTCTTCTTTCACCGTTGTCCGCGTTTTCTTTATATGCACAATATTAATTTCTTCTGAATGTACTTCATTACCTTGTAGCGTGGAAGATGTTGGACTAAATTTTGCTAATCTGAGCAGTGTCAAAGGTATATACACTGGGCACTGATCAGTTTTAAATAATTTAATTCCAACATTTTAAATGCTGCAATAGAGTTTGTTTTAGTCTTTCGTGTTGTTATTGTTTAAGTTAAACCTCCACGAACACTACTCCCTCTTTCCTACATCATCATAACCTATTTTCCTAGTTCCAGTTCAATGCACTGCATATGTAGGGGTCATCCCCTGAGTACTGGTCCAAGATAAAAAAAAAATTAGTGTTACGATAAAAACCCCTTTTTATCCATGGTTCGGTCATAAATACAACATTATATGTTATTAACAATTTTCATTTACTTTTTTGCTTTATTAATATAACTTTTATTAATTAAACGTAAACCATTTCATTCCTTCAAGTAACGCATCGGTTATTGAGGAATTTGCTCTTGCTCTCTTTTTCTTTTCTTGCAAATATAAAACCGTTCTTTTTTTTTTTTTTTTTTTTTTTTTTTTTGCCCTACAAACAGATTATGATACACATTTTATATTTTTGTAGTTAGTGTTCTGTGTTTCATTTTTCGAAAAAGTTAATTCTAAAATCCACACTTTTAATTAAACATTCATCTTAGAAAGAAAAATATATAATCGAATTTAAAAGCAATTAGTTCTATTATATAAAAAACATTAAAAATATAAAGAGATATTTTTGTTATTGTCTTCCCAAGAAAGGTCATTTGTTTAACAAGAGCATCAATAACATGGTGTAGATTTCTGTTCACGCTCTGTCATGCTCACATTTTGCTAATTGATTTCAACGACTTCAGAGTATTGCCAACTGGGAAAACTCTGTTTAATGGTTCGGTCATAAAACTGTAAACTTCTGTAATGACTGCGTGGTTTTTTTGTCTGCACCAAAGAAGCGCCATTATAACAATATTTTAAATTAATTAAAATTTTTGCTTACATACTACATTAAGGTATCTACATTTAAAATGCTACTACTCATACATATGTATGAATATTTATACATGAACTCATGTTAAATTTAACATTTACTCGTATATATTTCAAATGTTATGAAATATGTGGACATATGTAAATATGTTAATAAAGAAAAATACAATCATATCTGTATTATATGTGACTGTATTAAAAGGAAAATATAATAAAACAATTAAATAAATTTCTTAAAGCTTTTTTTAATGGAACTTATTTTCCTTCCCCATTCTGCCAATTGGCACGGGTGTCAGAAGCCCAACACAACATAAGTCATGCGGCTTCCTAGAGTTTTGCGTGCTACAACAAACGAGGGACTCCTTTCCTTCTATAACCCAGAAAACATAGTATCCTGGTTTGGTCGACGCCAAGGCAAAACTTATTACCCGGGGGGTCTATTGCTATGACAGAAATACACAAGAGAAGGAAGTTCAACTATTACACATTTGCTTTCAACTGACATTTGCAGTTCAAAAAGAGATTCCATGAAAAGAGCCTCGCATACTGCCTAAGGCCTATTAATTTTAAATGTGAATTTATTGCGAACTTTAGCTTTGTCAGAAAATTTTCAAGAAAGACTTCTTGAGATAGCTGACCAAAAAAAAAGGGAAGAAGAAACATAATTGGATACCTTAGCATTTTTATTACTATATTGATAATAACTTTTACAAAATCTTATAAACACATTTTTATTTTTTTAACAGTCAACACATGTCCTATGAGTTAGTGACTTACGGGACAGTGTGCATACTCGTACTTAAAATTGAGCTACCAAATTTAAACAATTCTCTTTAACAGTATTTTCCGGTTTTTTACTTTTTAATTGTGAGGATAAATACAATAATTTTTATTGCGGGATATTAATTTATAGATTAGTAAAATGTTTATTTTTGATTACAACTTTAGTATAAAGATTAATTTAATTTTAATTGCATTTAATTGAAATTCTTTTGCAGTTTGTCACAAAACTTCTCACATGATATGATTTTTTTTTTTCTTTTTAATTTTGTATTTTGTTTTGCAATTTTTTGTGCAAGAAAAAAAGTATAGAAACCTGTTTAGAGTAAAATTAGAAATTTGGTTTTAATAATACAAATCTGGTTTCAAAGCAGTTGCATAAAATTTGTGCAAATTCTTCGATGTGTTAAAATTAAAGTAAGCTGTTTTATTTTAAATTTAATATGCAACTAATTTTTTTTGTCATGAGATAGAGATATATTTTTTACTTGTTTTAAAAGAATATTTATATACAAATCAAACGAAACCAGCGTTGGCCGAAATCTGAATTTCTTATGCACGCGAGTATAGTACACAAAATTCAGTTAGTTTTAATTTACACACACCAGGTTTTTTTGATCAATGCTGCTTCGATTTTTTTTAACTTGCGATTACGTTCACACACAAAAGTTTTGTGTCGTTAAGTTTAAGTTTTTTTGCATAAAAGTTTTCATATTTTCTGACATTCCATTTTCAACTTGACGTTAGCATCACCTAGTGTTACAACTGCGATTAACTCTGACATAATATCTGAGAAAACGTCGGCAGAATGAAAGAGCGAATTTCTTTATGTCCATCGTAATATTTAACAAGGAGTATACGTAGTTTTGTTAATCTTATAGCAATTCATAAATCACTGAAAGCCGAGAAGAAAACACTTCTTTGAAGTAAATAGAATATTATATGAATTTGGTCTATGAGCACATTTTGTACAAAATTAATCACGTATAGTATATATTTATTGCATAAAAACAAATTATTTTCCATTTAAAAGGGGTTTTTAAAAGAAAATTTGCAAAACTAATCGGTAAAATTGTAATGGCGTCTTTTTGTACACAAACACATACACAATCGTTTTTTTGACAGCTCTTCTTATAAGATCGTTGCCATGAGATTTCGCATAAGAACGCTCTCATAAAAATTATTATAAGACTGCGATAACACTGATTTGAAGTCTACACGTAACAGAATTCTCTCTGCGATTGAATTTGATGTTCTCATCTCAGATATTATCGCAGGTGTGGACACTAAGTCAAGTCTGCACACTTTTCCACTCTCTTCTCCCCGTTCTACGAAAAACTCAAGACTTGACGAGTCAAACTTGATGTGTGTAAACTGGCACTTATTGCGACTGCCTCACATGTACACTAGAAAAACATTCGTGTACGGTACGCCATAAAAATATTCATGCTAACCAGAAAAAACAATTTCGAGGCGAATCGGTATTCCTGTTCATGTCAATATTGGCATGTATCGATAACTGCCGACACATATTTGATATTCTACAAGAGAAAATAGCGCAACATTGTCTTTAATTGCCGGTTATTTTGTCGTTTTTGCAGTTTTTAGCGTCGAATTCAAACAAAAACATCAAAAAAATTAATAAAGAAAATTCAAATTTAAAAAATTTAAATAAAATGGAAAAAAATTTAAATTACGAATCCTGCCCAATTTCAAAAATTAGTAGAGGAGCTGGAAAAGAGCCCATCAATGCTCATAATTAAAATCTGTCTAAGCAGTCTACTTTCCACTATTAAGTTTATTTTGTTTTCTTCATCACTGGAGTCTAAATATGGCTGGAAAATTATGTTGTATTTAAAAACTTTCTCATTTTTCTTTTTCCACAAACTTTCTTATTTTGCACAAAATTTTGTTCTAAATTAAAATGTAAACAAAACGAAGCAACTGACACATATATTAGAGATGTGTCAGATGGGTTTTATTATCATAATCGATAAACCGGCAACATCAATACAAAACTGTTAGGAAATGCCAGATTAATATTGATGTCATCTGAAATTGATGTTGCCATAATATTGCCGCCGACAATTAGAATATGGGTGATTATATTAAATCAGCTTTTTATACCCTTCACAAAAATGTTTTCCGTATAGATTAGTTCTATTAAAATTAGGAGCTCCAGATATAACCTTTCCTCGAATAAGTAATACAAGTTTTTGATTACTTCCTCCTGCATTAATTTAACAAGTAGTATATTAGAAAGTGGAGCTGGAACTGGATGAACAGTTTATCCTCCTTTATCTTCTATTATCGCTTATGGTGGAGCTTCTGTTGATTTGGCAATTTTTTCACTCCATTTAGCTGGAATTTCTTCAATTTTAGAAGCATTAAATTTTATTACTACTGTAATTAACAAACGTTCAGTAGGAATTACATTTGACCGTATACCATTATTTGTTTTGATCAGTTGTAATTACAGCTTTATTACTTTTATTATCATTACCAGTTTTAGCAGGTGCCAAAAATATTTATTATTAACAGATCGAAATTTAAAAATTGAATTCTTGAATCTATCGCATATCAAGATTGGGTTGTTCTCAGTTTTTCTCCATTCTCATTTTGGCTTATTTTAGGTACATGTTCGTGGTTAAAGACCCTGCTACATTATCCTACACGACTGTGCCATCTACCAAACACAATATGTGTGCTGAAAAAGTACTAAAAATGCAACTATGTGATCAGTGTGGTAGACATATATTGTAAAAAATATGAGAATATTGTTTGCACCTCGAGAAGTGAATTGAAATAATGTAAAATTATTATGGTAATAATAGTTTTTAGTTATTTTAAGTATTCAGAGTCTGAATAATCTGTACTAGAATCGAGCACAGCGTACTTGATTTAAGAAGATCCGTACTTATTACCATACTATTAACACAGCTTGAGATGGATTTAAGTACGGATGGATTGATTTTTCATTTCTGTGTAATAATATTTAAAATATGGCTATATAATTGGGACGACTTTGTTAATTCTATCTGTTTGCGGCGATCGTGTAATCATCTCTTTAGTTTATATCATAAAAGCTTCCACAATGCTAATTTTTTTATTTTATTTCAGTTTAAGTGTGGAAATTTATTGCTCTAATATTGGATTATTTATATATTTATTATCTCTCAGCAGCAAGTTAATAGTAAGGTTTTGTTCGATTCTTCAGAAAATTGCTGACTTGTGATATATTGTCTGTAAAGTGTGGCTGGTTTTATTGCTTATTGATTAATTAATTTATTTTCTATTTAAGATTCATATTTCAAGCTTGAAAATTTTTATTTTACTGTTTTTTTTTTCATATACGAGTACATAATGTCATTTCAATTAAACTTTTATCATCAAAGTGCCTTTTGCCTTGTTTTCTTTAAGCTCCATAGATAGAAGTGTGTACCTCCATTTATGAAAATTGGAAAAATCGTATAAAATCATATAAAAGAGTTGAATTCTTACAAAAAGCAAAACCTAAAATCAAATGAAAAACTTAAATGCAAATGTAACATCATTGCCATTGAAGAAGACCTTGAGTGGCTCAAACAACGAATTTAAATACATGATTTTAAGAATAAAAATCTAACTTATAAAAATAATAATAAAATTAACATTGTATTTCCAAGTAAAAGAGCCATAAAAAGAACCACAAATAACGTGACCATTATCGCGCACTACAACCATACATATGTAAATACATACATACATATAGACATTTGTCTGAAGTTAAGAACTTATAAGACTTTCTGTCAGGTCGGTGTGTTTAGTTACGAATACTACTGTTTATCGCATTTTCAGTTTCAGTTTGAAGTGTTTTGTAGGTACTTTTGGTGTAATGAATTCGATTCGCTTGATCGGTTTCGTATACGAGTATTGTTGTTGATGGACGCTTTGTACAGAAGCTTTTTATGCACTGCATTTAAATACAATTAAATATACATGGAAATTAAAAAAATTATTTGTTTTTTATGGTTTTGAATTCAGATTGAAGACGAAAAACACTTGTTTCAATTAAAAAATAATCGTATGTATATTGAGTGCATGTTATCTAATTTATGACTTCACCGTCTGAAGATTAAATGTTGGGAACAAATTATTCTATATTTTTGTTTTCGAAGATGGCAATATCTAGCAAGTATGTTAATTACAAATAGTTTTAAGGCTATTGCTATAAATCTGTACTCTGTTCTCACGTTACTACAATGTGTTTTGCTCGGACAAGATTAGGGATCTTGTTTCCGAAATTCGCATAATTTTACGTAACACGCGTTCATCGTCCAGAGCTCATCCATTTGTGGTCGATTACCCGGGGAAACGTATTACGAATTACAGAGATAATTCGTTGTTCAGCCGTACGCTTCGCCTGTGCAATAAGTTGCCCGTAGATGTGTTTCCTGTCTGTTATAACATTGGAACGTTCAGGTCAAATGTTCACGAACACTACTCCCTCTTTCCCCCCTCTTCCCAACCTATTTTCCTAGTTCTGGTACAATGCACTGGATGTATGGTCGTCCCCAGAGTACTGGTTGAAGATAAAAAATAATAATAATAATATGTGAGTGTTATTAAACTCTTGTTTAGCTTATTTTAAGTTGTTATATAAATATAAGCGTCTTGCAATTAGTCCCTAGACAGCTCTCCTCAAACATATGATTATATCTTGAATCCCTGGGAGAACCATAAAATAATTTTAAATTCTAGGCAATCAATGTTGTTATATAAAATATTATAGGCTAGCAAAATCGAGGAACAAGTTCTGCGACCAATTAATGATTGCAAGCCTAATAACTTTCTCTCGATCTCATAAGAAGGTAGTTCACAAGCGGTTTTAGTAAGATGTTTCTGAATACGTTCAATACGATTAAATCTACCTACATGATAGAGATTCTAGATAATAGAACCAATATTCCAAAATACTGGAGAGCAAAGAATTGTATAAAGATTTCAGGGTACATGCATCCTTAAAATCTTTAGAATTTTTTCATATAAGCCCTAGCACACAATAAGCTTTAGAAAGAACGCAATCAATATGCTTAGAAAAACTCGATTGATTATCAAAAAATACGCCTAAATCCTTTACTTCAGCTACACGATTAAATGAGAGGTCATTAATAGAACAATCGAACTTAAATGGGCTTAAGATATGAGTATGGGACACTGAGCAATATTTTGATAGATTAATATGTATATCATTTTCAGAACACCAGTCAGATAATTTGTCAAGATCAGATTGTATTTTATGACAGTCTCCCAGATTGAAGATACAAGAGTACTAAATCATCAGCGAATAACAAACATCTAGAAAATTTAAAAGTTGATGGCAAATCATTGATAAAAAGTATAAAAAGTAATGTCCCAATTTATGTTCCCTGCGGAATACCAGAATAAGCATTATCAAAAGTGGAGAGGAAGCGTTTCCGATTTTAACTATAAGTTTTCTGTTAATAAGGAAACTTTTAAAAAGAAGTCTACACTTTGATGTCACCAATAACTGGCCAAACGGGTCGACCGATTTCGACCAAAATTTAAAGTTACATTAGCGATGAATAGTAGATGAATTTTCCACAAAATCAGCTTAGAGCACTTTCAAAATTTAGTTGCGCAACTCTCTTGCCCAAGTCTTGTGGTTGTAGATGTTAGAGGTAAGAGCAGCTTGAAGGGGGATGACTTGCTGATATTGGAGTACAGACTTGCTTGTACTCAGCAATTCAATTTGTTCGCACATTCTTGTTTTTAATATTTTCTTCTGTTTATTTTTTGGGCCGTACAAAATATTAAGTAAAACAAAATGAAAGTTGCGCAACTAAATTGTTATATGTGAATACAAAAGCAAGTTTAAAAGGAAATAAATAAAAACAAAAAAAAAAAAAAGAATTGCGCAACTAAGTTGTCTAATGTGAAAGCACTCTTATTATTACGGAGATATTGCATTTAGATTTTCCTATATATTTCCATACAAATATCTATAAAATGCCTTTAATATTCCATATTATGATTTTTTATTGTCACTTGAATTAAGATTAAAAGAGATCACAAGCTGAACGATTACATCAAAACCAATTGCAGTGCGATGCACGATTTCAAACTACATCTGCGGATAAGAGTGTAAGAAATCTAACATCGCGAAGATTAACACGACTTCCACGTCGTGTTGTACAAGACATGGAATATGCGGCTTTTAATTATGAGTGCGAAGTTGTTTGCAGCCTACATGGATGTATCGGTAGAAAGACGTAGAGATGTCCACATTTCCAGATGGAACCACTGGCCTGTTTTGTGCTAACGTAAAGTGAAATTGATAAAATTTTAATCACCATCCAAGTTCCAAACATTTTTGGTTCATATTCATACAATTTGACGTTTCAACTGACTTCCTTCGTTGTGATAACAACGATGAGAGACAAATATAAGCCGACGAATATTTTTATGTAACTTTTATGGTCCATAAATCGGGTTCCTATGTTTGACGTTTGTCTGGTGGATACTTGCGAATTTTGCTTAGAAAAGAAAAATTAAAGCAACACATAAAATTTATTTTCCATAATGTACAATACGAAAAATGCATTCATTTCATATACGCGAAAATCATGTAAATAAAATTTGAAGGCAAAACAACGTTTGCCTGGTCAGCTAGTAGTAATATAAATATTATTTAAAAGGCCAAATTTATGAAGCTTACGTAACAAAAGATAATGACTAACTTTATCAAAAGCCTTAGCAAAGTCTGTATAACATAATATTGTGATCTACGCTCCATTACAGTTATAATATCACGAGTTATGAAGAGTAAATTAGTAGAAATTGATCTATTAGGCATAAAACCATGTTGCTGATGGGTAATAAAATCCTTAACATGGTCGAAAAGTTTATCTCTAATATTATAATATGATGGTATCATTCGTCTGGCTCAAGCTCAATCCTAGCTATAGCCAAGAAACATTTTTATTTTTAATTATAACAATAATTGCCGCGATCAATAACTCTTGATCAAAGAAGACAGGAAAAAATAAATGAATACACTAAAGCGTGGGGAGAAGTTTATCCTTTAACATTTTATCAAAAATCTTCGCAAATGGACTATAGGTCTGTAATTAGTTTTTAGACTACGATCACCTGATTTAAAAATTGGTACAATACAATAGAGTTTCCAGCCATCTAAAAATTTATCATATTTAAGGCACATATTAAAAAGTTTCGTAATAATCTCTGCAATGCTGGACCTACATTTTAAAAAAAAATATCGAGGGACATGAACCAACTGCATTTATCGCTTCAGAGATCTCGTTAACAGTTACGTCAAATTAAATTCGAAATGAAAATGATGAAAATTAGAATTGTCCCAAGTATGTTTAACAAAAGTGATCTGAAAATATTTACAAAAAAGGTTACATGAAGAAGAAAAAATCATTGAAGAATATAAAGAAATAATTCTAACAAGCGGCCACTGGCTTAAGCAACAATCTATAATTAAAATAAAATGGGTCGAAAAATTAGCATCAAAAAATTCAATCTATATATATATTTTAAAATTTTAAATAATAGTTCAAGTTTGTTTGGCTGAATTATAAAATTTTCGACCGGAATTTCACAAAAAAAAATTATTTTTTTTTTGGTTTTTTTATACACAAAAAAAAATTTTAATAAAAATTTTTAGCATCAACGAGTTTTTTTTTATTTTTTTTTGTTTTTTTTTTTTTTTGTTTGAAGGAGTATAAATTATGATAATAATAAAAGCCCCAGATATTCGGTAAAAATGTTTGTTCAGCAATCTAAAATTCAATCTGAAATCGAAGCCAGTTTTAGTTCAAGACAAGTTCTTAAAACTTAATTTCTGCACTAAAAGCAAACACACTTTTTCCTAAAATATTTAAATTTCTTTTTATAAAAATTGTGAATAAACAAAAAAGTGTCGGGACAAGTATGGCACGATGAATTTTTAATTAAAACTGTTTCAGACTTGTTTGCTTCTTTCTTTAAAAATTTGTTTGTTGCTGTTTATTTATTTTTTATTTATTTATTCAGTAATTTATGACTGCATAGAAAATCATAAATTTGTTTTAATTTCCGAAACTTTTTCAATTAACTGGTTTTGTTAAAAAAAAAAACAAATTTAAAATTTGATTAACAATTACGGACGTTGGATAAAACAGTGCGTGGAAGAAGTTTTTTAGTTCCGTTCGTTAAAATAAGTGTTCAAAGAAAAATACAAATATATACAGTGACGAGAAATATGATTTACAAAGCTAATAATAGATTTTTAAATTATTGATATATTCAATTTTGTTTAGACTTTGTAATAAATTATTTTACTGATATGAAAGTGCGCAATATTGATTTGAATATTTCTTATATTTAATACATTTTTTGCTTTTGGTTAAAAATAAAAATAAAAAGTTTTAAAAAATTAAGTTTTATTCGCTATATTAGCTTCTAACATTGATGCCAATAAAAAACTATAAACAGCTTGTTTTCTATGTTTCCCAGCTGTCTATATGTCGACATTTCACAGAAGCTACCCTAAGTCTTATCAAAATTTTGAAAATTTGTTTTTGGTGTTCTATTCACATGTTTCAAAACTTTGATCAAAATATTCTTTCAATATATTTAAAAATCGTTTGATAGAAATTTGATCAAAATGTTTTTGCAGCTTATTTACATTACTGGTAAACTTTTTATATTGAAAATATTGACTTTCAGCTGTATTGCTTCTTTTGTGAAATAATAAATTATTAAAAAGTATGGATGACGACACAATCGTCATAGCATCAACATTTTTATTATTGGAGGAAGAAGTGACTGATAATAATGGAAAAAAAGAAAACAAAAGGAACATTGGGATCGACCTTTTCTTTTGCGTGTGTGTCTTTTAGGGAGCGATTGAAATGAAATGATTCTGATCTATACAAAAACTTTGTGCGAATGTCACCAGACGATTTTGATTATTTGCTTAATCTCGTCAGCCCATTAATAGAAAAGGCCAATACTAATAGAATAGAATCTATTTGCCCCGGAGAACACCTGACAATTACTTTGAGATTTTTAGCGATTGGGGACTGTTATGCAAGTCTGATGTTATTGTTTAAAAGATCAAGATCATCGATATGCAATATTGTGCCTGAACTGTACTGCATTATAATAAAGTATTAAAAGATGAATTCATCTCCTGCTCACTTTTTCTGTTGCTTGCGTTTGTTGCGCAAATTATCTTTTAAAAATATTCATAAATTATTCCACAAATTAAAGTTATTATATATGTAACACTTACAAACTCATATTAATTTACTAATTTTAATTTTATTCTTTAAGAAATTTAATTACAAAAATATATATCTAAATAAAAACATGTGATATGTTATTGAATCAAAAGAATAAACATGCCGTCAAATTATTTATAGTTAACGATACTGCCAGATGCGGTTTTGGAGCTTATTTACACGGCATCAATAAAATCTTCAAAAGTTTTGTTCAATAAATTTTGATCAATAAATTTTGAAGAAATTTTCCTGTTTACACGAGTATGAAGTATTCTGAAGAGCAATTTTGAAGAAAATTTCAATCGTGTAAAAATCTAGCTTAACATATACTAAAATTAAATAGTGAAAAACAGCAAATATCAAGAGGATTGCAACAATTTCATTTCCTTTCCTCTCGAGTCTCCCCAACCCAAGAACAGATACAAATATAAGTAATAGCATGTTCACACGAAGGCTTATATTCGAGGTTCGCGGCCCAATCTGGATTGAACCAACATGATTCGCCATACAAAATTTGATGAGCGAACCAACTTGGTTCATTTTGAATCTTGTTGCGAACCATGCAAAATCTATTATCATCTCGAAATTTGATAATAAATTATCGCTAGTTTATCTGAACTAGCTCTCAAAAAAATGTAAACAAAGAAAAAACAGATAATTAATGCGTGTTAAATCAAAAGAAACACATGGAACATATAAAAATTGGATACTTACGTAAAGATTTAAATAAAAATTGAAAAACGAATTAGTGAAACCTTTGCACAAAATATGTAAGCATTGGTGTGAACCAAAAAGCAACCGTCTGAACACCTAGTTTCGCATTAGTGGTTCAGAGAGCGAACTTACCATCTAGATAGCCTGAAGACTGCTAGTGCGATCAACAAATTTTTTTCCCCCACTACAACCCATTTGTTAACCTACGAGCACTACCCTGCAACCCACATCATTATCATAAACTCAACCCGAGTTAATCATATTCCCAATTCTGCTTTGCATAAAGCAGAGTTGGTTAACACAAAAGTTTGCTTTTAGCACTCAAAAAGCATCACTTTTGTTCATGTAAAATGTTCCTTTATTCCGTTCAACATCTTTCGATTATTTCAATGTCATCACTAGAAAAGTGATAATATTAGCGCAACTCTACACAAACAAAATGATAATCACGAGAGATGTGTCACGATAAAATGTTGACGAAACTTAAGTCGAAATACATTATTAGAATGTGAAAAGGTTCTTAGCTCATTTTTTTTTTAATATCAGTAAACAAACACAAAAACTGCGAAGATTCGTTGCTTGTCTGCAGTAACACCCAGGGTCTGTGGTAGGAGTCGAACCTGCGACCTCGAGACTGTTGGTCGAGTACTCTACCAAATCAGCCATCGAGGCACCAATGAGGCAAAACATTCCACCAGCGAGCAATTCTCACAGTGTAGGATCTGTTAAAGGTAGAACATTTAATTGGCGGGATTAAGATTTGTTTATACCTAGTTGATCGAGAAAAATGAAAGCGATTACAAAGATGTACCACATTCGCATCTCTAAACGTTTTGTAGAAGAAAGCAAGCCGGCAACATTGCGATAACTAACAAAACCCAGAAATGATTTTAAGATTTTTGTTTTTAAGATTTGATTATTTTGTTAAGCATACTTTTATAACTTATACTTTTATAACTCATGCTTAATGTTCATAAGAATAAAAACTCGATAGTGCTATCGATAGTTTTGCAGCCCCATTGCCTGGTGATAAAAGCCGTCAGTGTTGTTATTGCAATTAAGAGGCGGGATATTAATTCAAAAAGTCACACATCCGCTGCCGTATACTACTACCATCGTGAATACCCTTGTTGTACACACACACACTCAGACTTAAATCTCTAAGCAATTTTAGCCAAGACTTCCAGCAGTCCAGCTCAAACATCAATTACCTCAATTAAAAATCATAATATTTATGCACCCAAATACGTTGAAAATATTTAATCGTTTGATATTGTTAATCTTGGCATGAGTAAGAAGTTAGGAAATAATTCATAAATATGGATTTGTCATAAATCGTTATCATCAAATATATAAAACACTTGACAAGTGCATTTTTTTTTTAAATGATCTTAGAATATGAAAACGCAGCTCATACGTGTACTTGTTTATTTTAACACGTTCTATGCTCGTATGTGCTTAATTCTATTAACCTGTATTGCATACAAGCACTGTGTAGCGCAATAGACTCGCTCTGTAGTGCGCGGACAATTGTATTGATTTGTAATTGCAGATATTTAAGACTCGTTTAATGAAAATTAATTGATGCTTGTCATCTGATGATTCTTTAAAACAAAGAATGTTGACAAGAATTTATAATATGCTTGTAAAATGTTTAATCTTTAACATAAAACGTTAACTTTAATGTGTGGCGTCTTCTTAAGTTCGTTGATTTTTCTTTTTTTTTCTTCTTCTTATTTGTCTGTCAGCTATAAAAATGCAATGTTCGTTCAGTGTAGGAAAAAAAAACATTAAAGTTTCGCATTTTGTCGCTTGAAAGTAAAATTTTTTTGTTTTATAAAAACTGTTAAATAAAAAATAATTTTAAAAATAAAAAACAAGCAACTTCTAAAAATTCTCCGCTGATTTAATGTTGGTCATACAACTTTTCTAAAATAAACAAACTCAAGCAAAAAAAGAAAAAAAAAATCGTCAAATTTACAAAGATTTATGGGAAGTTGAATTAAGTTTGTGCACATGTTTGTAAAAAGGTTTATTTGATGTACAAAAGCTGAGCTTAGAGAAATTTTTGTAAGGCTTAGTTGTAGGGGAGAACAGTTGTAATGGGTACCATGGACTATTAGATCGGCAGTAAAGTGCACGACTTTCCAGTTCGATAATAATGAAATTTGATGAGCTCAGAATACATATACGATGTAAGATGCCTCCTTTAGCAAAAGTAATTTAATCCCAAAATAGAAAAAAGAAGATCAACAAGAAGAATATGAACAGTTTTTTTTTTTTTTTTTTTTTTTTTTTTTTTTTTTTTGAAAATGGTATAAGTCCACTTTTTTAAAGAGCTAATGGCGTTTTCTTTTCTAGAAAAAGTGTAACACTTTCAATATTGTTTTGCCAAAAAAATACAGAAGTGTAGAGTTTTCTCAACTTTTTTTTCAGATATTTATAGTTATTATGACATCTTCTTTTCATCTCAATAAAACTTAAATTTTAAACTTGAATTTTAAGAAAAAAAAGTGCAGCATAAATGCAAAACTTTTTCAGAAAAGAAAACGGCATAAGTTAACGGTAGTTTTAATGAGCTACAGACACCTTCTCTCTCTCTCTCTCTCTATAGTAATAATCACAGTTTCAATACAGTTCTTTTTTGAAATAAAATGAACAAAAACAGTTTTGCTGTACAATGGTATTGCAATCAGATTTCTTTTGAAAGTGGAATAAGTCCATTTCTAATACATAAGTATATAATTAAAACAACTTTCTTATTGCAATTATTATTGACTATTTCACGCTGATCACTTCTAGTCTAGATCTAGTGCTAATGTATTAAAAACAACATTGTTAACAAAATAAAGGTTCTGATGATTGTTCTGATGATATGATGAGAAGTTGTGTATAGTTATCCTACGGGCCTTGGTTCTTATGCAAATAGTGTTATTTAAATATAATTGCTGTTAAACTAGAAAATTAAACTTTTAAATAAACAACATTACTTATTACAATAAATTCATGTACTTGTGAAGAACACGACAATCCGTCAATTTGGTGTGAAAGTGTTGTGGGTAAGTAAGCGCCAGGAAGATCTTAATGATTTTTATAATAATTAAAATAAACTCCTACTAAACTTGATTATTCGTATATTTATATGTCTTCATTTTACTTATTTTATATATTGCAATATGTTCTTTTTGAAAGTGGCATAAGTCCATGTGGAGTTAAGAAAATCGTTTAGTTTTCCAAATAATTTTAGTCATTATTATTTCACAACAAATTTTAAAAGGTTTATAGTGTAAATAACATTACTCAAACTGATTAAAGTTGGCCAATATTTTTAAATTGATTCAAACGCAAACCCTTAAATATCTCAATATATGAAAAAATGGACTTATACCACTTTCAAAAAAAACCAGTTCATATGTAAATAATTATTTGGGGGTTCTATACATATTGTGTTGAAAAAAAAAATTATCAGCCAGTTTACCAATCTCGACAGTGTGCTTGCGTTCGCAATCTAAGCGAAAGAAAATTGATTTGGGATCGTCTAACCTTTTTTTAAGCGAACGATCTGTCAAAACTCAATGAAAATACATAAGAATATGCAAACGAATAATAGTGAGATAGACAAACCCAAATTGATTCGAATGTGAGTGACTAGCTTTCTTTCGCATTCATTTCCATTCGAAATTGGTAAACTGCCTGTATATAAAGACAATTTTTTCAGAAGCAGAAAAAAGTTGTAGGCTGCCAGCCATTGAAAAGCCAGCCCAGTTGGGTCCAATTTAGTCCCGTTGTGTTAGCAAAAAGTTTCACAAAAATATTCTAGTACTTATATACGAGTATGTGTATTAAAAGCTTTCGTTTTAGTTTATTTTATATATAGAGGGGCTCTGGTGGAAAATTCACATTGGTAAATACGATACGGGGAGGGTGGCCCCGTTGCAATTAGCGATTTTGCGGATTTGTCAGTCAGTGAGCAACGTGCCTTCGCAGTGGTGACATTTTTTAAGAATGATGATTCTTACGTAATGGCTCGTCAACAATTTTGTTTAAACTTCGGTATTCGGCGAACACCTGATGGACCGAGGGTAAATTAAGTTCATTCTTGGGTGCCGAGATTTCGTGTAAATAAAGCTTTAGTTCAAAAACGTCAAATTTGCACGATATCAATTTGCTCAAAGAATTACTTTTATAGACTATGATTTTCCGATATGATTTGCTTTATCGGTAAAAGCCGGTAAAAAATATGAGTTTTTTTTTATTTTATTTTGCTTGTAAGCATTTGTTTAAAAAAGGTAATGGCGCAAACATTTTTGCTTAGGGTACTGCTTCCAGCCAACCAATTCTTGCATCACTGTTTTTTATGCATTTCAACACTCTTGAATGTTTGGGGCGGATTTTAAAGGTGATTGTCTATAATTTTATTATTATATATGTATATTTAATTTCAGACAACTGCTGTTTGCTGTCTGCAGAAGAAGATCTTAAGACAAGTGTTACGAAAAAGTATTTATCTTTTAGAATTTTATGATAGAAAAACAAATTGTATGTTTTAAACAAAAAAATAAATAAATTCTATAAAAATCAAGATGTTTAACATAAAAGACAATTTAGACGAAGCAAATGTCTAAAAAAACAACAAATAAGTAAATGCTGCATGCAACATGGTTAAGTGTCATGAAACCATGTTTTTTCTGGCGGTAAAATGATCATACACATTTTTTTCTTTTTTCAGTTTACAGGCAGTTTTTTTTTCATTTATTTTTTTGTTTGTTTTTTGTTCACAAACATTTAAGTTTGCTGTTGTTCCACATCTTTTTTGTTTTTATCTGTTAAGCTGAATGAAGTTGATGATCATCGTTAAGTCTATTTTGTTTGGAATTTTCATCATAATTGTCTTCTTTTTAAATAAAAATTACCAGAAAAAAAAATTAATAAAAAAAAAATCATTTTTATTAGTTTCAATTATGTAGTCATATGTGTTCATGTTATAACATGTTTTACAGCTTCTTGAAGTTTTAAATTTGTTTTAAAATATTAAATTTATGAAAAAATTACAAAATACTTTGTTTTTAATTATGGATTTTGCGTTTGTGTCTGGAGTTTTTATCTGAGCCAAAGAAAAAAAAAACATTTGATTAATGGTTTTTTGTCAAATTACGATCTGTGTGAATGAACCGATGTAAAAAATTATAACTTGCATTTTTTTTTTAACTTTAAAAGCCGATTTCTTGAAATATGGCCAAGTGCTTGAGTTTGGTTTTAAAATTTAAATAACTTAAGCGAAGTGAAAGAAAGAAAAAAGAGTGAATACTTTTTTGGAAAGGCAAAGATCTTTTGTGCTCAAGACCAATAACTTTCAGATCTTAACTTAGTTTTAGAAAACAAAAACTCTTCCCAAGCGGAAATTTTTCCTTTCGCTGGCTTAGAGTCATACAAAAAACAATTTTTTTCTAAATTACATATCAGGTAAATATTTTAATGTAACTTATTTAAAATAATTTTTTTTCTAATCTTGGGGGTGAAACTTCAGATCCTTTTTACAATTTCATAAATAATCACTCATGGAAGTTTCAGTGGGGCTGTCAAAGTGTTTTCTTGTGTCATAATAAGATTTGATTGATATTTATGCGGTCTCATATAAAAATCAGAAAATAGAGTTCTTTTTTTTTTTTTTGTTTGTTTTTTTAACTGTCTATATGTCTCTCTCAAGGAATTGCCTTGGTGTATACCTAACCAGGGCATTCTGCTTTCTAGCGCATAGACGGGGGAGTCTTTTATTTGTTGTAGCAAATAAACCTGTAGGAAGTCACATGAATTATGTTGTATTGCACTTTTGAAACTCTCACCAAGGGGCAATTTACAGAGCGGAGTTCAGCAAAAGCTGTAGGTAAGTTCTATTTACAGATCATGCTGGGGCTGATCGTGGTTGAGATTTCTGCAGACTAGCCATGAAGTTCTGGCTGTGGTTTAAAGTTAAAATTGCGGGAAAGGGATGTTAATCTGATAATTAAGCATGTTGATTTTAGGGGAAACAAATTATACTGGTTAAGATACTGATGCCTAGCAACAGATGTAAGGAACCACTTTGTATTTGTATCATAGTTCATCTGTAAAGTATTACACAAGAGGCTAAATATGAATGATTCATTGAACAGTGATCTTCTATTAATCTTCGAGTGGGGTCGTAAAAACAGAGTCGCCTTTAACGCTCGTAAGATCCAATGCTGTTTATTAACACTCAAACATATGACCGCAAGTGCTGCTTCATCTGTACTCGTGGATGATATAAATATTGAGGAATCGGATGCTCTTGATGTTCTTGGGATGCACATACAGTGTGATGTTCGTTGGAATGATCACATTTTTCATGTCTCTAAAGAAGCATTCAAGTGCCTCGGGTTTTTGAAACGGTGTAAGATGTACTTCGCTCCATCCGACCTCCTTACTATTTATACCGCCTATATCCGGCCGAAAATGGAATACAACTCTCATGTTTGGGCCGGTGCCTCAAAGTCTATTTTGGGGTTACTCGAGTGTGTGCAGGAGAGGGCGAATAAGCTCATCGGTGACAGTAGAGTATCCAACTCTATTGACTCACTGGAGCATCGACGCAGTGTGGGGTGCGTTACTCTGTTCTATCGTTATTACAATGGATTTTGCTCCGACGAGATTAGAAATCTTGTTCCTCGCACATTTATACGTAGCACACGTGCATCGTCCAGAGCTCATCCGTTTGTGGTCGATTGCACAGGGAGTACGTATTACAGCCGTACACTTCGCCTGTGAAATATGTTGCCTGCAAACGTGTTTCCTGTCTGTTATAACGTTGGAAAGTTCAAGTCAAATGTTCACAAACACTACTCCCTCTTTACCCCTCCTCATAACCTATTTGCCTAGTTTCGGTACAATACACTGCATACGTAGGGGTCATCAACTTAGTACTGGTCCAAGAAAAAAAAAAAAAAAGATGTTGAAAATTTAATATAAACAGTTTTTTTTCAATTTTCAACATCCCCCACATACATCTCTAAGATGTAAATACGCTATAACAGATTAACTTACATTTGTCTTTAAATCGAGAAACTTTCTTTTCTTATATTTCCTATTAGGCTGTATTTTGAAACTTATATCCAGAAAGCTTGAAAGCTCTTTTTTGTGCTTGCGAATTATTATTTTTTACATCTCCTCTTAATTTCTATTTTCGTACAGAAAGAAAGCACATGCGAGGAAATATATAACATGCGCTTTAGTTTTTACCCCCAGAAGTGACGTCATATTCATAAATGAATTCACACACACGCTGTCATATTTACGTTTGTATACATATACCTACATGTGTACATGCATATGTGCGTATTTTTTTTTTTTTGTTTTTTATTTAATACATCGTAGGTCGGGGTCGTTTTATGCACATTTTGGAACACGAGCATGTCTGTACTGAATTATACTCGTAAACATGCTCTTTCAAATGTTTTCCTGTCTCTGAATCAGAAATGAGTTGGGGCTTTCAAGGTCATTGTGTACGAGTACGAGTACATTACACGTTGCAACCGTAACGCAATGGATGGCAAGCAGTGTTTTCTATTTTTCGACTCTGCCTTTTGAATTGCATGTGTGGTTTTTATAGAATTTTTAATTTAGTTTATATCATCATCAATACTGATGATTTGTTCGAACGAAACTGATGTAAATATGTAATATATGTGTGTATGTATATAGTTCAGGTATTTGTTTTTTTTTTTTTTTATTCCAACGCACGAGAACGTTTGAAAGTTTATTGTTCGAGTGGGCTTATAATTGCGTATTGTTGCAAATTGTTGTGAAGCTCAATGGGCAGCAGTGGGTTGATTGTTATTATAAATTATCGTTTTTTTTTTTTTGTAGGTTGTTGCCCATATACTCGTGCAACCAATTTAATAAATAAAGGAAAACAACTTTAATATTAAAGAATTTAAGTGCAATATGTTGTGTGCCTTTTTTAAAGCAACTGTTTACTATTAAATCTTAAAAAATTTTCGTATCCGATGACTATTTACGAAATTGCAAAAAAAAAGAAAAGAAAACAATTTTAGGATTTTATCTCCGCATTCTTTTAGGCCAACCTGTGTTACTGTGTGTGTATTGGCTCACTAAATTACATGGCTGCAATCTTTCTACGATTTTAAGCAATTAAATATTGCTTTAATTGTGTACTTTTTTTCTTTTATAGAGTCGATACAATTTAAGTGTATTGCTTAAAAATACTTTAGGGCTTAATTTTGTTATAGAGTAGAGTAAAGCGCATAGCAGGCAGTATCTGCTTCTGTACAAAGTGAATGAGTTGCAAATTGAAATACAAAAATAATTGATAGACAAAATGTCGTCTACTGATGTTAGCACTTGAAGAAGTTATAAGTAGAATTTACATTTCCTTACAGGCTTGAAGTAATATGGACATTTTTTTCAATCACAAACTAAAATAATATATATATATATATATATATATATATATATATATATATATATATATATATATATATATATATATATATATATATATATATATATATATATATATATATATATATATATATATATATATATATATATATATATATATATATATATATATATATATATATATATATATATATTTTTTTTTTTTTTTAATTATTAATCAGTGAACTTTTTTAGTTATATACATATGTACGATATTAACTAATCAGTTGTGAGTTCGAGTCCAACTTCAGTCAAGAAGAAGGATTATTTTTAATTATAACAATAATTGCTGTGAAACAATAATACCAAAGAAGAACAGAAAAATAATTGAATACCATTAGCTGGGGGATAGCTAGCGTAGTCGCTACACTATTCATCAGCACCCACTGGTATTCAAACTCGGGATAATGTGAACATGATGTATTTTTAATACGGCCGCTTAACCAACTCAGCCACCGAGCTCTTTAATTATTCTTACGTCAGCGTTTGCCACGTATTGAATTGTTGTAACCCCAGTTGTTTGTACAGGATTTTCTGTCACTGAACAACCAGTTTTTAATTCATTATTTACTAATAATTCTTTTAACTGTGAGAAGTATTTGTATTTAAATTATTAATCAGTGAACTTTTTTAGTTATAAAATAAAATTTTATATTTTTTTTGTCACAGCCACAGAGCTGCTGGCTGTGTTCTGTAACATTGGCGAGAAGTTCTCGCGTCGAAAGCTTGTGAAACAAATTATTCCATCGTTTCTCCAAAAGTGAGAAAAAACTGCGTCTATAACTCATATGAAAGCGCCAGCCACAATTAGTACCGCCGCCGACAAAAAATTACTGAAGTTAAGAAATTTTATTCGACGGCGTCATATTGTAACCGCTGGCTATTCTAGAAAATGTATGGTTTGGCTCTAATGTTTACATTTTATTTACAAATACATACCCAAGGCGAATTCATTCATTAGGTGGATGCATCGGCGAATTCGGGTAATATGGCGGCAATTCCTTTATCAAGTTTTGTTTACCTTTTTCGGCGCCATTTAAATTTTTGTTCATGTTCTTTATCATGATACAAAAAACAAGGTAGCCTCTTCGCTACAATAATACAACAATAAAAAAAAACAACAGGTATTTTGTTTGTGTAAAAAGGCGAATTCACACTTACGCTGTAAAAAGTAGTTGATAAAGACATGTACAAAAATTTAAATGGCGGCGAAAAAGGTAAACAAAACTTGACGGAGAAAGTGCCGCCATATTAACCGAATTCGCCTGAATTCGCCGATGCATCCACCTAATAATGAATTCGCCTTGTTCTTTATCAACTACTTTTGACAGCTGAAGTGTGAATTCGTCTTTTTACACAAACAAGATACCTGTTGTTTTTTTTATTGTTGTACTGTTGTAGCGAAGTGGCTACCTTGTTTTTTATATTCTGTACATCCCTGTGCACAAAATATTGTAAAGTTTGAAAACATAGTGAATTGCAAATGGCGAAAAAACATTGTAAAAGTATTACATTACGAGTATACTTTGTTGGATTTGAAATTAAATTGTAGAAATTACAAACGGAATCACAAACTTATATATACTCTTAAAAATTAATTAAAAAGTAAAAATAAAAAAGCAATCGTTTGAACCATGATATAAAAAATTATTATTTTTAATAAGGATTTTTGAAGTTTATTATTACAGAGCTTTGACCTCTCGTGTGCTGAACCATTTTGAAAAAGGGTCTATTTTGTTAATTTGAGAATCGGTTTCCTTACCAACATATACTATATGGATATTATAAGGGGTTTTAAGGCGCGTTCTTTTATCAATAAAATTTGTCCAAGGACGATCATCCATGTCCTTTTTTTAAGGATATTCTGTGAAAAAACCGGGTTTTCAATTTTTTGTTCGGGGTTGTTTGTAATAAAAACATATAATTAGCTTAGTTTTATCATTAGTAGATTAAATTAAATACGGGTCTTGGCTCTTTTTGAAATTCCTGCTAGTTTGCGATTTGACATTTTATCCATACATGATTTAGAAACAAAATCCGATATCATATTATTGCGAATTGCAAAATTGCATTTATATATATTCCAGATCACCGTGTAAAATGCATCTAATTTGCAAAAATCTAAATTATTTGCATACAAAAATGATGTACTTGACAAAATAAAAAATTGAATACCCATATTGCCCTATCTAAAACAAAGGGTTACCACCCCATTGATGTATGAGCTGGTTAAGGGCTGATGTTCTTAATGGACTTCGGTCCATCAACTCATTAAGACTTGTCTCCCATTGGCTGTTGGGAAATTGCATACAGGAGGGATTAGAAAGTCTTAAGCAAGGGATTTGTCTATGAGGCTACAAACTTAGTCCTATAAAAAACTCTACCGACAAGGTGGGTTAAATATCATCTTAATTTACTTTCGCGTATTTGACCCATAACACTTAACGCTTAAGTGTTTAATTTTAAAAGTTTTAAGTCTTTATTATTATCATAATAAAATTTTTTAATAAGTTTAAATTTCTTCAAAGTGTTGAGCTTGTTCACAAATGCCGATTTTATTTACCCAATCAAAAAAGATGAAAAAGGCGTTGAAATACAAATAAAAAAAAAACAGATCAGAATCGATTTAAAAGACAGTTTATGTGAAAAAAACAAACAATTTGTAGTCAGACAGAAAAACAAAACAAACAAAAAAAAAAAAAAAAAACAAAAATCAACATCAACATGTTAATCAGCGGCAATCAAATCTTGTATTTTCATACGTACGCACAACATTACAATACAATTTTATTTCTGATGGAAAAACAAACAACACAGAACAAAAAAATAGCAGCATTTAATTAAACGCTAAAATAAAGAGAAAAACGAAAAGTTTTGGCAAAATTAATAAAAACTAAATCAATGCTTATATTAGTTTCACTTGTATATATGTTTGTTTGTGTGCTTGTAACACTCGACCTACTCGTACATGCCACATGAGTAATTTTTACATATGTAAGTATATAAAACTATATATAGACTGTTGCTGCTTTAGTACAAGAATTGGAATTGCTATATTGCTTTCGGGTAAGTGGGTGATTTTGGAGATTTATTAAGCCGATTTTAGGAATTCTCAAAAAAAAAAAAATTCGGAACCACTGATTTCTTGAATATTTGTTGAACTTTATAATTTTTAAATTAGATTTCTGGTTTTTGTACATCGGGTTTTAGTTCAAGTTTTTCCTTTCTTAGGTTTTTCTTAAGAAGGATTTTTTACAGTAGAAATTTGCTGCAATCAATCAAAAAAAAAAATCAATCAAAAAAAAAAAAAATAGTAATCAAACCTTCAGAACCACTTCGCTAACCAGTTTGGAACTAGTTTGTCATATTCAGTGCTCGTTTTTGCCGTGGAACATGTCTCTGAACTTTAAACAGTCATTCGCTTTAGTGCGATAATTGAAGTTGCCATATTACTTCAAAAGAAGCGGAAGGATTTTGATATTTCCTGGAGCAGACTTTAAGAATTCAAAAAAAAAAAAAAAACTTGGAACCGCTACACTAATAGTCTATTTACACTAAAGCGAAATCTGCTCATTCGAGATTTCAAGCCAAATCTAGTAGATTTTGAGAAGATTTCCCTCACAAAATGATTAGATTTCGACGAAATCTCCTGAAATCTACTCAATACCAAGCGATGCAACCGTTATTTTGTTCGAAAATTACTTAAAAATACACAGCTGCAACAAAAATTACACTTTAATGGGGTGTATTCAGTCTCTGGTCAACAAAAATATACACTTTAATGTTGGTGCATTAAGTATCCGATAAAATTGTTTTATCAAACCCGCATGAATAAATTATTTTTGTGAAAATTAAATCTTGCTAGATACCAAAAAATGGTGGTGTCAACAATGTAGATTTCGTTGTAGATTTTAATTCAAATCTAGTACATTTGGAGTTGGTGTAAATGTAATATAAGCGAATCGGAGCCGGTTTTCCATATTCGGTGCACGTTTTGGCCGTGGAACGCATATCTGAACCATTAACAGTCAAGTTGTCATTATGATTCCAGGGCAGTCGTGGAATTTGGCGATTCCTGAAACTAATTTTGAAAATTCCAAAAAAAAAACTCGGACTGCGTTACGCTGATAATTATATGAATATTGATAATTTTATGGATAATTTGTTTAGTTTGATATCAAAGCTTGTTTTTCAGTTTTTTAAACTATATATATTCTTATATACATATTTAAAAAATTGCTTTTGAGAATTTAGCGAACAAAAAACTTATTGTACATTAAGTCCGGTTTGAAAAGATCAGCCGTAAATTTCATTCAGACTCTTTCAGTCGTTGCTTATTTTGAAGTATCAAATTTCAATACGCGTATACATATGAGTAGGTAAATATGTGATTGTGTGTGTGTTTTTTTTTTGTTGTTGTTGTTGTTTTCCAACAAGTGCGTTTTTTCTGAAAATTGTCGCATAAATTACTTTGCAAATGTGTGTTGTAATTATTTATTGCAATTTTTATACCAGCTAATGTTGTTTTAAAATTTTATGTTGCATTGTTTCATGTCATTGTTCTTAAAAATATTTACGTTTGCTCAAATCGATTCCGCATAACAGAAATTTCATCTATTTTTAATGCTGCTTTCTAGCGCTGCTCATTCAACACCGTAAATAATTCTATTTTTATTGATTTTAAAATTAAATCATTTAATGTTTATTTATACAAGGAGGAAGTTTGAGCTGACAGTTGTCATTCCGAGCAGTGAATTGTTTTTAAGTTTGTAAAACAAAGAAAATGTAACAACTTCCTTTACAACAATACAAAGGGCTTGTTAGTTTCTAATAAATTGTTTTATGAGTGTAGCATAATGCTGGCGGAAATCGCAGCTATAGTGAGGGCAGCTAACTGGTTAAGTTACACAGAAAGAGCTGTTCATCTGGTTGTCCGCACAAAAAACATAAACTTAAAACCAAGACGAATTCATAACAGGTGAAATTGGCAGCGCAGCTGATAACTTTTTTTTTTAATTTTAACATGTTTCAAATGTCAATGGCATAATTAAAAAAAAATTTGAAAAAAAAATTTAAAACAATTTTTTAAATTATGTATTCTATCTTGAGCACCAGATATCATCCAGAATCCTTAGCAGTCTGGCTGGCTATTTTCATTTTTTCAAGCTCTATCATCTGAGACTTTAAGTTTCACGAAATGATTAAAAGTTTCACAATATAATTAAGTTTTTTTTTATTGTAAATTTTTTTGAATAGAAATTTGAAAAAAAAAAATTAAAAACAAATTTTTTAAATTATGTATTCTATCTTGAGCGCCACATATTATCCAGAATCCTCAGCAATCTGGCTAGCCATTTTCCCCTTTCCAAGCTCTATGATCTGGGACTTTAATTTTCACGAAATAATTAAAAGTATCACGAAATAATCAAATGTTAGTCTTTTATTGTAAATTTTTTTTATTCTATTTTTTTAAATTCCTTTTTGAGTTTATATTTTTCCCTTGATATTTGAAAAAGACTTATTTTTTGTAGTGCTGTATATATTGCTCTAGTATGAATTCGCCTGGCTTAAAACCATAATACACAAACAAGCCCATGATACAAAAAACGAGGTAACCGCTTCGCTACAACAATACAACAATAAAAAAAACAACAGGCATTTTGTTTGTGTAAAAAGGCGAATTCACACTTAAGCTGTCAAAATTAGTTGATAACGAACATGTACAAAAATTTAAATGGCGCCGAAAAAGGTAAACAAAACTTGACAGAGAAAGTGCCGCCATATTAATCGAATTCGCCTGAATTCGCCGATGCATCCACCTAATAATTAATTCGCTTTGAACAAGCCTACATCAAGGCGACTTTATACAGGTGAATGCAGGCGGAAAGGCGAATTCAGTACTATGTATTTTGTTATTGTAAAACATATCGTGAATGTCATAATCTAAATTTTGCCTAAGATTGCTCAGCAGAGAAAAAATTTTATATAAACGTTAAATATAAGCTTTTATAATCGTTTGTAATTAAAATCACAGATTATATTAGTTTTTCACTTTTAAATTCACACAAATTTCTTGAAATTGCACTAAATCATGCAAAAAAACCTTCAGATTAAAATGGCGCGAAAAAGTTTGTATACAAAAGAAACAAAATTTGACAGTCTCATTGGAAAAAACGCGAGAAGCAAAAAATAATCACCTGTGCTGTTAAGTTCACCTGGTAATGAATTCGCCTTGGCCAACATGATTAGAAGAACGCAATATTTCATATAAATCAACCACAAAAGATTTTATTGTTGTTGTGTTGTGTTCTTGGTACTGCGTTGTTACTGTTTGCGGTCGTTGCGTTCTTATTGTTTCGCAGGCATGTGTGTGTGTGTGTGTGTGTATGTGAGTAAGAATTATATTTGTACATTTGAGTCTGGAGTTATCAATAACTCGAAAGTTGTTGATGATTGCAGAAGAAACAAGAAAGCACGGCTTTTCGCGCTAAATTTAACTTTTTCAACACCTTGATATCCATATTTTTTTGCCTCAATGATTTTTTTTTAAATATGCTACACTAGTGCTTTTTTATGCACTTTTTTACAATCCTAAAAAGTTTATAATAAGTTGTAGTAATATAGAAATATAATTTTACATTGTTAGTTATTTAGGTCTATCCCTTCACTTCGTCGCCGTCGAACGTTCACCTTCGACGGCCCGGTATCGATAGATTATAAGATACGCGCGAACAAATATCGTTTTCAGTTATCGACTTTTGTGTTATCTCTAGTAAAAATATAAACAACATTCAATCACAGCTGAATAGCACAAAACTAAATTGAAAATAAAAATAATGAAAATAGAAAATCATAAACTCTTAATTTCTTTGTCGGGCTCAAGTTCGTTTCTTAATTGTTGCTTGTGATTAATATTTGTTAAAGAAGACAAAAATAGTAAAATAGGATCTACCAACATAAATATGTGCTTAACGCGGTAAAATCGCGTAACAATATGGGGACTAAAATGTAGTGAAAAGGTATTTTAGAATGCAGACGATGTTAAAAGCAAACATATATTTTCTGCTTGTATATCACTCTCATCCCTAACGAATATAGATATGTATTTTAGAATAATAAATACATGCTCGTTTCGAAATTGAAAGACTGCAGAATAAGGTTTATGAATACATTTTTATGTTTTTATTTTGTACTTATATTTTTTGCTGGGTATCTGTTATAAACTTTGAAAAAGAAGAAGAAGAAACACAGTGCACAATAGCGAACGGAAATCCTCACTTTACACTAATGAATAAAGAATGTCTAAATTTTACATTTTTATTTTCACTCACCATTATTAACATAAATGCATTGCGCTTAAGATTTTTATTTACATGCAATTTTTACGATTCAATTCTATATAAATGCAAGCAAGCTGATGTTTATCTTTCTTTTTTATTTTATTTTCAAAAATGCAAATTTCCATTTTACACCCTTTGGGAATAATTTAAGCGCTTTCAAGGACGTTACTACGCATAAAAACCATTTATGAGCAGAACATAAACCAAATCTTAATCAACCAAAACGAAAGTCTTTAAAAACAGTGTAGCCAACTTTTGCAAATATTATTTTTCTATGCAAATTTTTGTTTAAGCGAAAGTTGAAAAATATATTAAGCAAAAGTTTTTGACTGCCAAGCAAACTTTTCATATATGACTAAACTGCATCCTGTTATTACGTACTTCATTGGTAGATCGAACGATGGAGTCGTGTATCTCTAAAGGCAGAAAACAAGCTCTGTTTTCTGGGGATTCACACTTGAAGCGCTATTCGTGCACCATCCGTCCATAAGCATTAGTGCAGAGCTCAGTTGCTGTGAAAGTATATTCGGGTATTTACCCGACACAGCCAGCTCAATATCATCGGTCATGGTCCTAAGCA
Organism: Thecocarcelia acutangulata; assembly: GCA_914767995.1. Taxonomy (NCBI): domain Eukaryota; kingdom Metazoa; phylum Arthropoda; class Insecta; order Diptera; family Tachinidae; genus Thecocarcelia; species Thecocarcelia acutangulata. Next base: position 115,488,245 of record OU612097.1, read on the forward strand.
ACCTGAAATCTAACTTCATCAGTAACTAACTAACTTCAGAGCTAAATTTCATTCATTGAATGTTTATTTTCAGGTGTACAATTGGGTAAAGTAGTCTAGGAAGTCCTTCATTTGTAAGAAGTCCCGCATGTCTTTAATGCCACAAATTTGAACTTTAAATCTATCAGCTTGGAATTCCTAAAAATGTCGGCAAACTAATTGAAACTCCTATTTTAAACTTCCTTTGTAAATGCAATAACTTTGGAGCTTTCAAACTAAAACATGAAATTAGATACACTTAACAGTAAAAGCCATTGGGAAGTTGTGAATGAAGGGACAACAAATTTAGCAGTTAACATGTATGAGATTTCATACCAGGCGCTCAACAATAATGAAGTTATTTAGTTTTTTCATCTAATTATAACTTTTTTTTTTTTTAACTAATATGCCAACTGAATATTTTATTTCATTACAATATGAATAAATGTCATAAGCCAATAATATTTTGTTTTAAGATAAAATTTTGTTTTCCTTAATGAACTGTTTAACTGAAACCAAAGATTTATGCTATTGACTTAGAAAAATATATAATTTTTTTTTAATGATATTCAACCATGATTGTTAAAATATTCGAAATATTGTGAATTATTTCACCGGTATTTATATAAAATTCAAAAACTCAATCAAAAACACAGCAAACAATTCTTTATTTAAATTAATTTTTCCTTCCTATAGCCCAAGTTTGCTTTACTTTTTTAAGTATAATAAAAAATATTTACATACATATACGAAGGCTAATTGATATTGAAGCTACCTAGTGATAGATGGCAGCACATACACAATTTTTTTTTAATTGCGGCCTGTCAACCGTCAGCTGTTAAAATATCATCCAAATTCATCACTTAGTTTATTTGTTAAAGGCGTTTGAAGTAAGCAACTTCAGTATTTCTTGAAAAATGGAAAAAAGTAAATTTCGTGCAGACACTATTATATGAAAGGGAAAACGGCGAAAGAGACAAAAGCAAAGCGCGATAAAAATTACGGTGAGTCTCTTCCGTCAGATTACGTGGTAAAATATTGAATTGCTGAATTTAAACGCGGCCGAACAAGCACTTCAATAACACAATCAACAGGAAGGCCAAAACAGGTGGTAGCTGAAGCAAATATCTAGAAAATCCTCGATACCATTATGAATAATTGCCGAGTCAAGTTACGTGAGATTGTTGAAATGGCAAACATATCATATGAAAGCATGTTCAACATTTTGCACGAGCACTTGCATATGAAAAAACTATCAGCAAGATGGGTGCCACGTTTGCTTAGTGTCGATCAAAACCTAGTGTGACACACCACTTCACAGCGGCGTTTGAACATGGTAAAGCGTGATCCTGTTGATTTTTGGCGTCGATTAATAACTGTGGATGAAACATGTCCGCCACGACACGAGGACAGTGAAATCGGCTGGCCAGGTTATGGTCAATGTATTTTGGCATGCACACGGAATATTGGTAATCGATTATATTGAAAAAAGATCCACAATCACTGGAAAGTATAATCGTGCATTATTGGATCAAGTTATTGATACAATCAAAAAAGAAAACAACCACATCGAAAAACGAAAAAAACGCTCTTTCTTCAACACAACGCACAGGTTCACACATCATCAGATGCGATGCTTAAATTATCTGAAATACATTTCGAATTGGTTGATCATTCACCTTCTAATCCAGATTTATGTTCTACTGACTTTTTCCTGTTTTCAAACTCGAAAAAATGGCTCGCAGGAAAAATATTAATCTCAAATGAAGAAGGGATTACCGAAAGTAATGCGTATTTAGAGAGTCTCTCAAATCGTATTATTCAGATGGTATAAAAAAGTGGGAATATCATTTTACTAAGTGTACTGAGCTAAAAGGAAGCTATATTGAAAAATAATTGGTTAAAGAAAATATTAATTTTTTATTCCTACTTAGGTAGCTTCAATATCAATCCTCGTATATATAAAAATTAATATAATACTACTCTTTTCATCTATTTAATTTTTTGTTTGTTTAAAAACTTATAAATTCCTAATAAGCAAACTGAAATTTCCGCAAAATTTTATTAATTGGACTCTTTAAATATTTTGCTAATTTTATTATAACAAATTAAAATAATACAATGATCTTTTCGACCTGGTCAAATTGAAAAATTATCGAATTTCAGGTTTTCGGGGCCAATCGAGAATATCGAGACATTGTGCCAATCTTAAATATGTACATATTTAAAACCCAGCAATGATGTTCGTTTACACTCCCCCATTATTAGCTAATGCATACGCAAACATACACACACATATATGTTCAGATTATAAATCAGCGATGGCCCACATCTCACGCTGCGCTACTCTCACTCGTATGCAATAAAAATCTTCGTGGTAACCACACAGGCATACTTTCGGTTACTGGTTTAAGGCTCAGTTCGTCGTCTGTTATGCAATGTAAGTGGAACGCAGTAGTAATGTAAAGTACACGAAAAACGTTGGCGTGTTTATACAACGTCATAATGTGACATATGTCTAATAATAAGAGGAGTATGGACATGTTCATAAAAATCAAAATGAGTTTTAAATAAGTTCTAATATAAATATTTCATACAAAAATTTGTTTAAACAAAAATTGTTTTTTTGTGAATATACATCAAAATGTATCTATATAGTACATTTACAGCAGAATGGGTCGATAGCTTTTGGCATAAAGAAAAAAGGTTCCACTATGCCAAATCAAAAAAATATATATATTGTTCAAGCTGGCAAAATTTCAATATTTTTATTACTTTTTAATTTTTACATACAAGATTTTTTAGTAGGTAAAGCAATCGTCTAATTTTTTTCTTTAATATTATATTCTAAAGTGATATTTATTTTTGAATTATTTCTGAGTTATTTTTGATGAAATTGAATTATTTATTAATAGGTATGGGAATTATAGGTGTACTTTTAATATGGCCTCGTTAGTATTTATATTACTTTTTTTAAATTATTATTATTTGTTGTTGAGCTACACAGGAAAACATTTTTTTCGTTTTCAATAACGAAATCAATCAATAACGAAATGAATCAATTAATAAATTGTTTCAATGCGGACCTGTAAAGGAATTCGTGGATTCAAACAAAAGTTTAGTAAAAATAATTATTGATCGAAAACAACTATTGTTTTAAGCAACAACAAAACACGATATCCAAGGTTATTTTTTGATATTTATGTATATATATGCATACAAATTATTTTTTCAGACAAAAATTTTGTTGATTTTATTTTTACTATAATTTTTTCTGTGTAGTGGTTTTCTTGGTTTTGGTAAAAATTATGAAGAAGACACACACTCCGTTGTGTGTCTTCGTCAGGAAAAAAAAATCCTGAAGAAGACACACAACGGAGTGAAAGTAAAAACCATAATTTTTAACAAAACCAAGAAGACCACTAGCTCAACAACAAATAATAATAATTAAATAATTTCCTTTTTTTAATTTTTTCCTTGTACGGAATGTAAACAATGTTAAAACGCAAACGTTCATTGATATTGTGCTTCACATGACGAATTTAAACAACGAATATTTACTGGCGAATAAGTCGCGATGAGCAAAATTCAGCGTTTATTACAGTTGTGTTTCTAGCATTATAGCAGCGAAGGGCAGATGGAGAGGATTGAGTTTAAGAGAGTAAAAAAGTTGTTCTACACTTAGACAAATTCATTTGTTTCGTTTTGAATAAAAAGTCGTATATCTTCCATTCGACGAGTTAATGTTCGGCGAGATAATGGCATTTTATTAATTATGAAAGAAAATAAAAAGTATTTTCAAACTCTACTTCTCACATTACTACTGAAAAGTTTATAAACCACCCTAAAAAAACATACATAAGACAGTTAAATCTCAACAGAATCTTTATTTTGCCAGTGTACAACAAGCCAAATGTGTAACTAAGCAAAGTGAAAAAAATTCCGCAACGGTCTTGCTTTGTTGAAATGTAGTAAGCTAGTGAATTAAATTTCATGTTTTCCTCTCTCAAGGTGCATTAACGTATACACGGTGGCAGCACTACGACATATGACAGTTTTTTGCTACTGGCAAAAGCTATTTACGTCAAATTACATTTTTGAAAGCGAATTTAGTGTTTTATTTTGAATTAAACCTATACAAATTATTTTGTGAACATAAAAATAATTTATAATTATGAAAAGATACATTCACAGTTTATAATTGTTAAAATAGTTACAAATATTTTTGACAAACATAGCTTACCAAATGCCTCTTTTTTTGTTGTATTGTTGTAATTTTGCTCTAGTGCTGCCACCGTGTATACGTTAATGCACCATGTCCTCTCTTTTGTAAATATATTCAGAGTTGCCTTTTTTATTATTAAAGAATGAAACAAAAAATACAAGTTGTTCTGTTTGTGGGCATTAGTAAATGAATGAAAACGGAAACAAGTGTGTATGGTATAGTCGCATTTTTTAACATTTCGGTTTACATGTAAAAATGTTTATTTTTGTTATGTTAATGCTAAGAAATAGCATTTATCTATTTAGAACTTACTTGTTGATCATAATCTCATTTATTTTTTAAACTAAAAAGCAGTGTAATAAAATAAGTGTATGGCATGCTTTGGGGAATGTAAAATTTTGGCTTTATAACAACTCTAGTTAAAAAAAAAATCCCGATCAGTAAATGAAAATAGCTGAACAAGTTCGTGATCTGAACAAACCATCGCCCTTCGCTGCATTATAGTCAAAAGCTCACGAAAAATTCGCTCAGTACGATAATAGTGTAGAAAATCATGGGGACAGGCATAGACCTGTGCACATCTGTTCTAAATTATTAAAATTCAGTACAGACTTTTGAAGATATTTTGAAAGTTAGTGTATAAAAAGCGCCATTTTACCAGATTTTTTAAAAACCGCGCTGAGGCGAAAAAATGCGTCTTTTAAGGTACTGTAAAACTCTGAAACTAGCGCGAAAGGCGCTAATTTGGCAACCGTGTATGCAAGCTTTACTTTTTTTTTTTTTTGAAGGGGGAAAAATTCACTTTAGATTTGCTTTTTTTTCATACTTGTTAAATTTTTCAAAAATATTGCTTGTAATAATATTTTGGTGGTGGCCCCTTTGTATGCAACCGTTTAACTATGAATATTTTGTTTGGCCGCCACTGTTTTACATTTTTGTAATACACATGTGCGGGCAAAAAGAGATTTTCTTGTGGTGTGTGTAACAGAAGGCAAAATACTTTCTTTCGTTTGTTACTTTGACGTCATAGTTTTATAAATGTAAACAAAGTAGCTGAATCACAATACACAAATGCACGAGTAGGTATATCAGAACAATACAACAAAATATATTTACCCGTTGTAAACATACAGTATACGAGTAGAAACCATGCAAAAGTATATATAAATTCATGTATGAGTGTGTGTGTGTGTATGCAATACACACAATAATACTCGTATAACAATACGAGAATTATTATTAAAAAAAATTAGCAGGAGAAAGAAGAAAGCGACCACATGCAAAAGCTGTTAAGTATGACGGCATTTAAAGGACGTCGTTTTTAAAAAAGAAATAAAAATAACTGATATACTAATTGTGTGCTGAAAAAAGTGGATATTATTGATTTCATTCTCTATAGACAAATCTTAAGCTGTCAAAATGTCTGTTCCTTTTTTCTTTTATGTTTAAACATTGCCCTTATCCATCTAAAAAAAGAACAAAAATTTATAAGAAAAAATTCGGTATGACGTCCTGTTTTCAGTTTATCAATACCAAGGTCATTAGTAGGGCTAAGATTTTCATACACTAAAAAAACATTCAATACAAAACATTCAATATAAATTACGGAATATGTATTTATAACACGAATATATGCATTTGTCTATTTTGAAGTTTAATAAACTTAAACACTGTGCATCAAAAGTTTCGTCAATCGACATCTACAAAAATTCGTCTTTAGGAATACCAACCACTTCATTAAAGTCAGCTTTGCTTTTTTTTTAACATACTATAAAGTTCGGAATAACGTTTATATTATACCAATGTCAAATCAAGTCAAATGCTCACAAACACTACTCCCTCTTTCCTCCTGCTCCTAACCTATTTTCCTGGTTGCTGCATATGTAGGGGTCATCCCCTGAGTACTGGCTTAAGATGAAAAAAAAAAACTTAAAATTTCTTGTTACTATGGAAACAAGGTAAAATTATACCAGCTATTTTAAAAGATGACTAAATACTTGTATCATAAGTCTGTGTTATCTGATAGACAGTCTGGTTTAAGACCTACACATGGAATGTAAATGTACAATGACGATAATTGATGTTTGTGAAGAATTGCGGTCTATGATAATGGCAGAATATCGCTCCTAATTTTACTGCACCATTCAAAGCCATTTGATACTGTTGAACACACCATACTGCGCCCAAAATTAAAACACATGTGCCATTTTTCAAACACCGCAAACATAATTTCGTCTTATCTTAATAATAAAATCCAATTTGTTCGTTTCGAATCAGAAACATCTGACATTAGTATCGGGTGGTTAAATTTTAAGGGCCGATGCTAGATTTGAACCACATTTCCACGTTTGCTGTAGCAAATAAAACTCTAGGAAGCCGCATGACTTATGTTGTGTTGGCTTCCGAAACCCTTGCCAAGGGTTTAAATTGGCAGAACGGGGATCAGCATGGCTCCCGGGTGGTCCTACTTGCAGATCAACCCGGGCTGATCATGGTTGAGGTGCCTACCTTGGCTGAAACTTTCTGGCTGTGGTTAAAACCTAAAACGTAGAAAGGGGGTGTTAGTATTTTTTTTTTTTTTTTATTGAACTAGTACCCAGGGAAATAGGTTATGAGGAGGGGGAAAGAGGGAGTAGTTTTTGTGAACATTTGACTTGAACTTTCCAACGTTATATTGGACAGGAAACACGTCTGCAGGCAACTTATTCCAAAGACGAAGCGTACGGCTGAAAAACGAATTCTCTCTGTAATGCGTAGTACGATTCCCCGGGCAATCTACTACAAATGGATGAGCTCTGGACGATGAACGCGTGTTAAGTAGAAATGTGCGAGTTTCCGGAACAAGATCCCTAATCTCGTCAGAGCAAAATCCATTGTAGCAACGATAGAACAGAGTAACGCACCCCACACTGCGTCGATGCTCCAGTGAATGATACCCTACTGTCACCGATAAGCTTCTTTGCCGTCTCCTGCACACGGTCGAACAAACCCAAAATAGAATTTGGGGCACCGGCCCAAACATGAGAGCTGTATTCCATTTTCGGTCGGATATAGGTGGTATAAATAGTAAGGAAGTCGGATGGAGTGAAGTACATCTTACACCGTTTCAAAAAGCCGAGGCACTTGAATGCTTCTTTAGAGACATGAAAAATGTGATCATTCCAACGAACATCACACTGTATTTTCATTTCAAGAACATCGAGAGCATCCGCTTCCTCAATATTTATACCATCCATGAGTACAGATGAAGCAGCACCTGCCGTCGTATGTTTGTGTGTTAATAAACAACAATTATCCTTGATAATTGTTTGGTGTGTGGCTTGACTAACAACCTCCCAAGGGTCTGTTACCTTTACAACAGATACCTGTACTGTGGGGAACCAGTGGTGATGGCTGACGGGTGAGTTGGTTTAAGGGCTGATGTTCTTAGTGGGCTTGGACGTACCAACTCACTAAGCTTTTTTCCATTGGTTGCTGGGAAATTGCTTACAGGAAGGATTAAAAGGCCGGAATTCCTCAACAAGGTGTGGCCTATATGGCTACAAATATATGGCAAAAATTGCTACCTGTGTGAGCTTAGTCAGCCACACGGGGGCGCTGGTGAATCGTTAATAATTCACTACGTGGAACTGGTCTATCATCAGATAAGGCCGCAAGACAAATGCTGATGTAAATCTTTTTCACAACTGAACCTCTATCCTTTACTGAAGTAAGTTTTTACTTCGTAGCTTTTCAAAAATACATATTCGCTTTCTGCTGCTGCTTATATAAGCATATGTGCTTGGCCAGCACTGTTTTCATAAACTTATTTGCAGCTTGATTAATTAAGGCAATTTCCTTATCTTTTTATTCTCAAAAGTGACAATATGATTTAAATACAAGGCTTGTAATTAATTTGTGCATACGCTTTATTTCATTAGCACGCACATAAATGTTATAGATTTAGAATTGCCTTTTAAACCTTTTACTTGATAAATTGATTATGATTAAACTTATCCAAAACTAGATATTTTTTGAAAACTGGTTTTTGTCTACAAACTTGGCATTTTTCTTTCTACACTCTATTACATAAATAAAACAAAAATTATTTAAATTTTTGTTTCAGTTTTTTGGCTAACAAAATTTATATTATTCATTAATAAGAGATATTGGTTGATTATGTAGATGATATTGTCATTAACATAGAAATACTCTGATAAGCGATCACTTAACCTCCATTAATATCACTTTTGAGGAAATATTAGTTTGGCAAAAAATATTTATTTATTTTTATACACAATACATTTAAATAATATTTATAAATAATAAAATATACATACGTCAGCAAATAGAGCCTAAAACTTAAAATATTCAAAATTGAAATATGCAAAACCAAATACAACAATGGCCCGCCAACGAGTTTTTTTTTACATTGTTATGCTGACGATCATAATTCTTTTTTTTATGTTGGCACGCAGCGAATCGAATACATCGTTACGATCGATTTGATTGATATTTTTTAATTATGGTTATTAATAATTTTAAATTATATTTTTATATCTTCTTAAATGCTTCTTTAAACACTTTTTAAGCTTATGCTAAGCCTACTGGTAAAACATAATTTATTTTTGTATATATTTTTTTAAATAATACATAAGACTATTTATAGTCGTGTACCCGCACTTTGAGTGGCTTAAGGCTGATCAAAAATAAATTTTGATAAAAAAAAAAGAAACATTTGTTGCTTGCTTACCAACATTTCCATGTGGCCACCTAGTGATGACACAAAACGATACGAATTAGTATGCAGACATACATACATATATGATATAATATCGTGTGTTAAGATACGAGTGTGTATACCAGTTGACCTTGATTTTTATGATACATATTTAATATGTTTTTGCGAATATTTAATTTTAATATTTTAAGCCCTTTTCTTAACATTGGATTAATCTATATATGATAATAAGATAAAATTTGGGGAATTTTTACGCAGCACAGTGTATTTTAAATACAGTGAATCTGCGTTAGAGTGAAAAACTAAAAAAACATATATTTTATTAAGTCCCTTGAAAGAAACTCTTTGTTGAAAAAAGATTGCTGAGAAATAAAAAAAAGTTTTATATAACGAAGTATGCAGTCAAAAGCTTCTAAGTGATGGTTCAACCATAATGCACGATATTAATTGTGAGTCACACCTTCATATCAAGGCTTTTTACCAACTTAATTCGACATTATTTTAGTGCTTGACAGCTTCAACCGTAAAGGTTTCGTTAAGTAAATCGAGAATCTTTTTTCTTTCATCAAGCTAATACTTATAAAACATAATCTGTACCACCGTGCTTTTCTATCTATGGTAGACTTTCCTACACTTATAGAAAAAACATCTTCATATTGATGACAGCGGGTCACCATTATTGTGACATCAATATTATATTAAATAGTTATCAGTAATATGAAAACTGACATAAATTTCAATGACGGCGAATCATCAGAATTGTGACATCAATATTATTGTAAATAGTTATCAGCAATGTGAAAACTGACATCAATTTCAATGACGGCGAGTCATCAGAATTGTGACATCAGTATTATGTAAATAGTCATCACATGAAAACTGACATCAATTTCAATGACAGCGATTCATCAGAATTGTGACATCCATATTACGTAAATAGTCGTCAGTAATATGAAAACTGACAGCAATTTCAATAATAAAAGTCATCAGAGAATTTTGTCATACATTGAGTATCATCAATGCTAAACTGTCGTGTGTCGTGACATCAATTCTATAATACGTTTTATTAATAATTATAATACATCTAATTTGTCAAAACTCATTTTAAAAAAAGGATAAATGGTATTATAATATTTTCTATTTATTGTTGAAGTCGAATTTTGTTGTTAAAATCATTATTTGTAAACATAAATTAAATTTTACACTTAGTCATTACATGCGTCGTTATTTAAATAACGAATGTAATGAGAACGTAGAGAGCAAAATAAAGAAAGGAACTACGAGACAAAGAAAGGGAGCGGATTCTCGTACACAGCATACATACAATTAAAATATGGTAATGCTACTCACAGATATTATATTGATGACAGTAAGTCATCAAAAGAAAAATTAGAACATTTTTAACTCTCATTTATATCTCGAAAATGTTAGAATATAAAGTTATAAGTTTGAACCTGTTTTTGAAATCTTTAAATTGAATCGGAGTTTAAGTTTAGTTGATGAAAGCGTACCATGGTACTGATGATAATTTGTCTATATATATTGTCTGTAAAGCTATAGCGAAATATATATGGGCCCCTCTTCAAATTCGTTATATTGCAAAGTTCCAAGGTTTCACTACAACACACTTATGTACTAAAAATTAATTTTTGATTTCAATTCGGATTCGCTTTATCAAAGTTCAACTGTAACTGATTGGTTCGTTGTTTTGTAATATGCTAATTAAAACTTAAACATACATATATGTGCTGAAGAAAGAACCTGTTTTGTAGTCAACAGCAAAAAAAAAAAAAAAAAATAGAAGAAAAAAAAATATTTTGTAAGAATGACATCTTTTCTGATTTTTAGAAGATAACGTTTCTAAAAATTGACAGCTACATTATTTGTATTTTTACATAGAACAAACATTGTTGCACATTTTATGCATTTTCTTTTAACATGTGCAACATTTGATGTCCACTGCAATGGCGCAACTCAAACGCACATCAACGAAACCCCACACACTTTCAAACATACTCGCACAGACAGACAATATGAAAACACTTGAATTATAATGCTGGCACGATTATTAAATCAATATTTTCCTAACAGTAAAATATTCAAATTAAACATTGTTTTTACTGGAAAAATAAAATTTCTGATGAGTTAATCAAAAGAAGAAGAAAACGAAATTAACTGAATGTGTGCCAAAAACCATTGAAGTGAAAAAATCAAGCCTAAAGAGTTAAACCAACCAACCGCCTTGCAGACATCTAAATATTTGTTAATATTTAATAAAGGCGCGAAAACTAATAAACAGCAATACTTTTTGTATGCAATATTTACGTCTGGTGGCAGTGTTGCACAAACTCAACACACAACAAAAACATCAGTAACAAAAATTAATAAAAAATAAAAAATAAAAAAAATAGGAAAATATGCAAGAGTGTAACAAACTCAGTCAAACACTCATAAAACATCATTCGCAAATATGATAAATCTTTAAGTAGCAGCAGCGCCTGTTTATAAACATACATATGAACATGTTGCACAAGAAAATATTTTACAAAAGTGTGTCTGATGTCTGACAAAAAGTTAAAAAAAGAAAAATTGTTGGGGAAAAAGTACAATGACGGCTTTTAATTCGTTTTTAATGAAATGTGCATATTTGCTGTAATGGAAATATATATCTATACGAGTGATAATATGACACTAACATAATAGTTGATCGATTTAGATCTTTTGCCTAGTACTTTAAACAAAAAGCTAATCGTAAGCCATGACTCCGCTTACGTGGAATTTAGAGCAAGATTCAATATATTAAAACTGTAGTATCTTGTAATTCACACGCTTGAAGCAATTCATAACTGTTTGTCCCGCGTTAAATCGCAATAATTCCGTACGATTTGGTCTCCTCGTCTATTTGTACAAACTTAGAACACTAGGATGGGGGTAAATTGCTGGCATCGGGATCAATGGTAGGGCAAAACGGCTAGAAAATCCATAAAAAGCATCATAACTGTCTCCTAGTCGCTCTTAGGGGAGTAAAATGTTAGATCGAACCCCACTAATATTTCTCCCTCTATATAGGGTATACGGGGAACAGGTTTTACCTTGGCGTATTCCAAACCAGGGCACTCTGTTTTTCGAGTAAAGAGGGAAAGGGGTCCCACGTTTGTTGTAGCAAATGAAACTCTAAGAAACCGCATGACTTATGTTGTGCTGGCTTCCGAAACCCCTACCAAGGGTATAAATTGACAGAACGAGGTGCTCCCAGGTGGTTCTGCTTGCAGTTAAACCCCGCCTGATCATGATTGAGCCTGGGTATTTTCAAAACTTTTGTCACCTTCCACAAAGAATAGTCGAATTGAGGATTACCATCAAGACTTTCTAGAGCCATGCTACGGATTTAAAGCAGATTTCCTAGTTGCGTAATGCATTCCCGTAGCCTGATTTTAAGCTGTGGCGACCTAAGAAGTCACCACTCTCTTTCAACTTGCCTTTTTCTGCCAGAAGTTGTTCAGTATCAGACGAATAAGTGGTTCTATTTTTCACATTTCATGTTGTACTGTTTGTTTAAGGTTTTTAGAAAAATCGTCACTTGACACCTCAATATTCTCAAGTGTTCACCAGGCAATATTTTCCGTACAATGAGTACGTAAATATTTTTATATTTTAGAAATTAACTCTAGTGATGGTCAACGCCAAATCACTAAACGGTGAACCAACCTCCTGGGGTATCCAATGTAGGTGAGTGATGTGATGATAAATCTAATGAAGACTCAATTTGTATCCATTCTAAATTAAAAAAAAAACTCATACGAGTATGCTGCTCAAAAATATTTTTATTCCGATAAGATCTCTACCTCGGTAAAGACAAAATAAGTAGACAACACAAGTGTAATCGAAGTGAAAATAATTATTTTAATTTTTTGAAAGTGATTTCTGATTATGATTTGATCGTTGACGCTATATTGCAAAATGTGTGAAATAGATTCTCTGGAAATGTGTGAAATAGATTCCCTGTTGTTCTCTGATTAAGGCTAATATTGAGTTCATTATTTCGTGCGAAATTCTCTCAAATTGCATACAAAAGTGTTTAGTATGAAATATCTGCGAAATAATTTTAGAAATGTAGTACAATATGTATCTGCAACATGTTTTCATTTAAAATTGTTTCTGGGAATATATGTTTTTTCAGCTGCGAAATAACATAAGCAAAGCTTTTTTCGCACGAAGTACAAACATGTATGCTTAAAATTAAAAAAGAAACATTAATAAGAGAAAAAAATAGACAACACTGAGTACATCTCAAATTTTCCGTACGAAATAAGTAATGTTGCTGAAAATTTTTCGCACATTCAATCTCAATACTAGGCTTTACTTGATAAAAATGTCACCTGTGATATCAAACATAAAATAGCGAACGCAATTTGTGGATTTAAGAATGAAAAATACAGATATATGAAAGACAATGAGAAAGAAGACGACGTAAATGAAGCCATGAAAATGAGAGCGATATTTAGACAATAACGATTGTCCATCATATATTTTCGGATTTTATTAATATAATCTATATAATCCTTAATAAGGACAAGGATTGCAGGACATAAGCCAGATCAAAAATATAGGCATGTTAATTCACAGAAGGCAGCATTATCTTCTCATTGTTCCAGATTAAATCACTACCCTCATTTTGAAAATGTTTCAACAATAAAAACAGAAAGTAATTTTAAGAAACGTTATATGTTAGAAATGTTAGATATTATTCATACACCTGCAGATCAGAGAATTTATTTTAAGATGGATGCTGATAATTTGGCACAGAGTTATAAACACTTAAGTAACAAAAAATTATTACATTGAATGTATATGAGTATAGTCGTTAGGATATTATTGAATTATGTTAAATTTTTTCATGTTATTCTGTAAACAACATTTGCCATGTTAATTTGTTTATGTTAGTAAACAACATGTTGTAATCGTTAACAGGGCACATGTTGGTAGCAGAATAAATTTTTGGTTTACATTATGTTATTTTTAATTGTTAATATTGGTAAGTATTTTTCTTTAAGTTAGCATTTTTCGAAAACCAAAAATTATTTAACAATTTTTTGTTTTCAAAAAAAAAAATTTATTTTTTCCTGAAGATGCTAACAAATTGTTGGCGAAATATTGAAAAATAAATGTCAGAAAATTGTTAAATTTTTTATATAAAAAGAAACAAGATGTTAAGCTGAAAAATTTTATAAATATTTACGGCTTTATTCATAAAAAGTATTTTAGGTTTATTAAATCCATATTTGACAAATTTTTTATAAAAATTTGTCAAATAAAGGTTTATTAAACATAAAATATTTTTTATGAATAAGGCCGTTAATAAACAAAGATCAAAAAAATATTAAGATAAAATAATATAAATCTTAAAAAAAGAAAGTTATAATGAACTCAAATCCCTTCAGTAATTTTAGGCCACCTTGTGCCATACCTACTCGTACATGAACAAAACACGACTCGTAGTAAATTTTAAAACACACATGAAAACTCATAATAATTCACATTCTGAGCACTTTCAGTATTTTTAATACATTTTATATAAATATATTGAGATGTAATGTGTAAAATTATATTGTATAAAAAAGTCCACCTAAGAAAATCAAACAAAAGCCTATAACGGGTAATGCGTTTAGGACTTTTTTAATTTAAATTTGTCTTCACAGACCCTGTGTCATGGTTCATGTCATACTTTTTATCTGCTGTCTCAATAGTGTTTAGAAATTATTCAGCTGTACGAAGAGAACCGACGTTCAGCGGGAAGGGTTTATTACTTTTTCTTTTCGGGCATTTTTTGGATTTTTTGCAGTTCGCCACCTTCGTTGATAAGCGAGCTATGATTACAGAATCAGAAAACTTAAATTAAATTTGTTAGTAAATATAATTAGTTCCTAAAATCAAAAATTATTTATTTATTTATTTAGTAACTATACAGTTGCATAGTAAATTTGCAAAGTATAGGATGCACAGCATGGGCGGGGTGACAAAGACCATATGCCCAAGATGGTATTAACAGTACGTTTGTAACGTCGCTGTGACTAACTATAACGACCTATGCCTTCACACGTGGTTAACAATGAATAACCTCTAAAAAAAACTGTAAGCCAACACAGTTAGTTGAGGCAAACCGTTAACCAGTACGAGTGAGACGCAAAACTCTCGAAGACCGAAAAACAAACACAAGCCAGATCGCACTTAAGAAATAATTACGTTGACGCGAGAACTGTTATTCAGCCCAGAGCTGCTTTACGACTGCAAAAATCAAAAATGATTCCATCATTGGTTTCTAGTTTAATGTGCATATACATAAAAGCGGAAATCATAGGGGTATGATTTCCGCTTGGGGTGCGGGAGGTCCCGGGTTCAAATCCCGGACGAGCCCCCAAATGTAATGTTTTGTTTTTATAAACACCAAATAATTGAATTTTAGATTTTAGAAAAGGTTTATTTAATTCAAATTAGTTAAAACTATATATTTAGTTCAAATTTTATATTATTTAGAAATAATTAAATGTAAGGATTTGAAACAAATTTTTGATAGATTGTCTTGAAAAATAATTTAGATTGAAATCAAATTAAAATATTACAATATCTGTTACAATTGTTGAAATAACTTTAACTTTTAAAACAACTTCTCTGCTTAACGTCTTAACCAACTGCAGCTTATTTTACAACTGAACTCACAATCTTTGTTCCTTTTACTTTTTCTTTTTTTCTAACTGCCTTTTCGAACATCATTCTCGTAATACACCTCGAACATCATTCCAGTAATACACCTCTTTACATGTATGTATTTGAAATGAATTTTAGTAAACTTTTGTATGGAATTTTTTTAATTAAAACACATTTCAAATTGATTTAAATTTTTACGAATATGCCCATAAGTGATCTATATAAAATTAAAAATTATGTATCTAAATGGATTACCCATTATATTTTGTTATAAAAACTGAATATCTACATCTGAGATGCCAAACTTAAAGCGTCATAGTTTAGATGTCGTTCAAGAAATAAAAGCCAGAAAGATTTTAAATTATTTTTCATTGTACTCAAAACTACACACACACACTTTCTCTCTCTCTCTCTCTCTCTCTCTCTCTCACACATGATGCGCCAACAAAACAAACCTTTGACGTAAAAATAATTTATTTGTGTGACTGATTTATATGAAAGCAAAAAAATAGAAACAAAAATAAAACTTAAAATATTGACTTTAGGCACGAAAATATGGCAGCATGAGCGAATAAAGGGAATAGAAAAAAAAGGATATTAAAAAGGGATTTAAAAACATATGTGTCTATGTACATGCACACATACTTACTCTTATACTTAAAATATTTATCTGTAATGGACATCAGTAAACATTGGACATTACTTGTATCTTGTACAAAAGAAAATTGCACTTAAAAGCTTATGGCAAATTAAATAAGTATGTACATATGTACGTATGTTCATAAATATGTTTGTATGCATACATACAAACATATGGCTGTAAAGCATGTTGCCTGACGGCAGAAAGCATAAGTTTTGAATTATTTGTTAATTATTTTTAAACATTTAAATTAATTAACTCCAAAACATAAAAAACAATTAAATATGAAAAATTCTCTTGAGTTGGTGACAATTATAAATCAATATAATGGCAAAAGTTGGAGGGAGACCAAGTTCGATGGACAAGCTATAAATAATAAATGCATAATTTAAGCATCAAACTTTTATGACGTTATTAACCACATGTTCGCCAGCACTCACTTGTTGTACGGTGTTGGGAGACACAGAAACACTCATTTAGTCAGTCACCCAGTCAAAGTGTTTGTTTGGTATGTCTGTCACCCGACAATGTTTCTTGTTGTCCACAGTTGGACAGTAAAATAGAAACTTTTTTTCTATTAATTATATGTACGTATATATATGTTCTTTTTTAGTATTGTTTGTCAAGCGTTTCAGTGGATGAAAATGATGATGATGGTAAACAATGATTTTTTTATGTTTTTTGCTACTTGTGACGAAATCACCCATCATTATCATCATCTACGACAACAAAAACAGCCACGTCGATGACAAAAAAAAAAAAAAATAATCGGAAGATGGATATTATTGTTGTTGCCTTTGTTTTAATGCACATGATAATAATGCCTGCTCTTTGGCAATTTCAATTGCAATTTATTGTTTTGTCTCAGCAGGCATCCGATAATAAGCAAGTGCATCACCAATATTTAATACAGAAGTGAACTGAAAATGGCCCCGCAACCTTTGGCCAACACTTGCGTGTTATACATATGTGGAGCTAAAAATATTGAGCAATGATAATAATGCGGTTTTGTTTTATTACGAGCAGCTGAATGTTATAAAAATTTCATTATTTATAATCTTACTGCGATGCAGTATTTTGCAATTTAGAGTATTTCCAACTAGTATAGCAGAGCACGGGTCCATCAATGAAAAGAGTGTTAAGATGTAATCCCCGAAGGCAATGTAGCAAAAGACTTTCAAAGTGTTGTATATGAACTAAATGTTGAGAAGATCTAAGCTAAATTGAAATAAATTTTTATGTTCTAAAGGAAAGCTTGTGAGCCAACACACATATTTCATGTTATACGAGTATGAATATAAACTTTTTTCCGGTTTTATGCGATTTTGTAGCAAAATTTTCTTTGAGTGCATACAAATGTTTTACAAAAATTATCATTTAAAATAACATTTTAATATATTTTTTTTACCAGTAAATAGCTTGTGTTCTATGTTTCCCAGCCATCTATATGTCGACATTTCATAGGAACTACCCTAATCATCAGTAGACTTTGGAAATTTTTGTAAGATATTCTCAAACATTCAACATTCAACACAGCTGTCTTTCGTTTCCTTTGCGTAAATTTGTCAAAAACACATAGACTTCCTTGCTTTTTCAAAGAAAATTTTGACAACTGTTTGTAAATTCTACCAACAAAATACATGTTGATGTTTTTTGGTGTTGTATTTATTGTAATTCAGTCACTACTTATTAAAGCTGCCTTGGAAGCAGTGTTGCCAGGAGATTTTTTGTGAAATCCCTACCATAGCGCACAAAATAATAGTTATTTTCCCCTACAATCAAAAAATGTTTACCTACATTTTTCCCTACGAAATTTTTCATTTAAATTTTGCACAAATAAATTATTTTAATACGATTTTTTTGTTTATTGTAAATTTAAACAGTTAGAAATTTTTACTAAAACATAAATAAGTGTAAATTAGTAAAGTAGTGTTAGAGTTGGTTTAGGGGCTGATGCTCTTAGTGGGCTTTGGCCTAAAAACTCATTAAGCCGTGTTAGTTTCGGTAATCACTTCTTCGTTTGAGATGAATCTTTTTCTTATGAGCCATTTTTTCAAGTTTGAAAACAGGAAAAAGTCACTAGAAGGTATATCTGGACTATAAAGTGCATGATCAACCAATTCGAAGTGTATTTCATGTAATTCTAGCATCGTATCTAATGCTGAGTGCGTTGTGTTGAAAACAGGGCACTTTTTCTTCTTTAAATATGGTAGATTTTTCTTGATTGCATTAATCAATTGATAATACTTTCCTTTGATTGAGGATCCTTTTTCAAGATAAGCAAAGAGTATTATTCCGTGTGCATCCCAATATACAGTGACCGTAACCTTGCCAGCCGATTTCACTGTGTTCGCCTTCTTAGATGTACTTCCACCAGCTTCTACCCATTGTTTCAAGGGATTTTTGGTTTCAGGTGTGTAGTGGTGGAACCACGTTTCATTAACAACTATTAATCAATGCCACAAATCAACAGGATTAGGCTTTATCGCTGAAGCCGATTTTAGGAATTACAATAAATAATTTTTTGTTTGCTGTCGAAACACGTGTTTTAGTTTTTTAAACTGTATTTATTATATAGAAATTTTAATTGAAATTTTCCCAATTTGAAATTGATATACATATATAATATTCAAAGTCAAGTAGGTTGTACAGGCCGCCAGTTTCATGAAACCAGCCCACTTGGGTCCTTTTGGTCCCGTTGTGTTGAAAGTCAAGTAGAATTCCTATCAATTTCAAATTGGGTAAATTTCTATATAATAAATATAGTTTAAAAAACTAAAAAGACACGTTTCGACAACAAACATTTATTTATTGGAATTCCTAAAATCGGCTTCAGGAATCACAGCGATGAAAAATTGTTTAGTTTTGTACCCATTTTGTGCTAAAGCATTTCATTGCTTCATATTTTAGCAAACCGCTTTAAATCATGATTGCACATTTTCCCAAAGAAACATCGAATTTTGTTAGATTTTATTTAAAAAATTTTCAGTTTTCCTTTGGACAACACAGGATTTACAAATGAAAAAATATATATTATCTGTTCTGTTCAACAAACATATCTATTTTTGCAAATGTTTGTTTTATCATACAATTACATCTCTATAAAAACACACACATACTCACACTCACATAAACAAACAATTATCAATCCGAGAAACCGTTAGTTTTAAATTAAACACCTGCGTCAGAACTTGTAATTTAAATGTGTTCATTATTTTGTCATAATATTTTCGATTTTGCATTTAAATTGTTGCTTTTGTTTTATTTTTATAACAAGATTTCTTTCTCTTTTTGTTTCTTCTTCTTATTTTTTACATTTTTATATACAAATCAAAAACTTTTGCAAATAATTATTCATTGAAGCGTTTATTCATTTTAATATTTTTGGACGACTTAAGAAAATTCACATGATAGTGATGATGCATTTCATTTCTTCAATCGAATATATGTTGGCGTTTGTCGCCATCATTGAGCTGATGAGTTTGTTTATTTTTTCTTCTGTTCATTTTTGTTTTTTGGCTTTCAGCTGATATAATTTATTAATTTCTAATATTTTTAATCCAACACTTGTTGGTAACAGAACTTGTAGCAACATTGTAAGCAAAACAAGCAAAACTTTTGTAGGGGATGGAATTGATCGTAATAATTGAAATTAGCTTATATAGTATTTTATGCAATACGATTTATGTTAAATGTACAAATATTTAATTCTAATCCCAGCGGCGAACACTGCCTACTACATTACTTGTCTCCAATTATGTGTGTGAGCAACACTTTATAATCTATGAATGTAGGATATGGGATACCCAAAAATGAATTACGTTCATCTTTTATATCACATTTATATATGTATGTACCTATATGTATTAAATTTCAGTTATAAATCAAACGTTCGCCGTGTTGGTCAGACTACGTTGCAAAAGTTTTAATTAACAAAATCAATGCTAGAATTAAGAGTGCCTAGAAAACTATAAAAAAAATACAAGAAAGATAAAACATTTAGTAAAACTAAAAGTAAAGAAAAACAGAATGGAATATTCCCAAACAATGAAGTGTGCTGTGCGTCTTCGACCTACAAAGTAAGCGATATAATATCCGAGCTGCCTACTGCCGGCTTACAAAGTATGCGAGTTTGTATACGAGCTGCCTAGTGTTAACTCAAAATGTATGCTAGGAAGTAATGATCTTTTTTTTTATTCAACACCGCACTAGCTCGCTTACTTTGTGTGCAGGTAGTAGGCATTCACTCTACAAATGCGGCAATATATATGAAAATGTACACTAGGTTCGTATATGAGATGGTACGTAGTACTTACTTACCTAGTGTACATCAGAGCATCGCTTCTGCAAGCTAAACTTTGGCCGCTGGGATATATACTTTTTTTTGGACCGGTAATCAGGGCACTTATATATATGCAGTGCATTGTAATGGCACTAAGAAAATGGATTATGTATGGAGTAGGGTTTGTGGATATTTGAATTGTGTCTACAGGGCGGCGCAAAAATAACCTTTCGATGTTTAGCATATCGATTGTGGCATGTGCAGAGTTTGCCATAGCACCGTCCTGTTGGAACCACATGTTTTCCAATCCCAATTCATCAAATTGCAACTCGTTGATCATTGCTCTGTAGCGCTCACCATTCACAGTAACCGTCTTCGAAGAAAAAAGGTCCGATGACTCCTCCAGCGAAAACAGCACACCATACAGGTGTATTGGCTCTTCGTGGCTAACAAGCGGATTTTCAGTGCCCCAGAAGCGTAAATTTTGCTTATTTAAGATGGAAATTTAACATTCTTTATGAACATGTATTTCGCATGAGTTTACTACACAAATGTCAAAACAGAACTGACATTAGGGGCCAATCGCAAAATTTATAGTATTTTCTGATAGGAGGATAACTTTTGCGCCACCTTGTATTAATAGCAACACGGAAAAATCAAAATGTAATCACACATTTAAATTATTGGAATTAAGCTAGTTAAAACTGCTGCTCAATGCCCAGTGTATATAACTTCGGCACTACTTAGACTAACAAGAATTGGGACAACACCTTCCACAGTACAAGGTAAAGAATTACTTAGTAAGAACATTCAAAAGATATTAGTAATGAACATACACAGGCGTACTCGTATATATAATTGTGTATTTTATCTAGCCGTAGTGAAGATTTGTGTTTATTTTTCTGTATTTAGTTATCTTCGTAAAGATTTAAAATAAAATTAGTGTTCATTGTGTAACACAGATTTCGATCTAACCAAAATAAGGAAAATTGAATGGCCTATTTGTCTAACATAATTTTTTATGTTTCAAGTCACTTCAAATATGTTATAATTTAAAATCTAACAAATATTAAGTATGTTATTATAGAGCAAAATTGATAAAAAGAGCTTTGTTATAATAAAACTCTCAAGACAACTGGTTCGAAGGACCATGGACAAAAATATTGTTATGGTTGTGAAAGTAAGTTTTTGATAAATGATTTGTTTTAGTCCCAGTACAATTGTTAATATAATTAACTCGGATTCAAGGAAATAGAATAATAAAGTGCAAGCTACAGGGTCAAATCGTCATCATGTTATTTTCAACAACCAAAATCGTTCAAATGACGTTAAATCGTCAAATATGGCAACTACATACAAAAGAGTCTTAACTCAAAATTTTCCAAAATTGACTTTTTCCATAAAAATCAGTTTTTATGTTTTTGCAAAAAAACATAAAATTGAAAAAAAAGTATAGCAGAACCTTCTTGAATATTGAATTTCTCATAATGGAATAATATTTTCTTTGAATATTACAATCATTTTTACATAAACTGTTTTTTGACCCTCCTGAAAATTTTAGTATTTTGAGTTGTGACCCTTTTGTATTTAAGGTGCGATATGTGTGTATTTGTGTTTTTGTTTTGGCTTTTTTTAGTCGACTGAAGAATACTGCAGGTGATTCAGGAATGTTATACTTATTTTAAGACATTGTAGGATGGTGAAAACGATATTATACAAGAGTACGACCTGTGCTATAAGCAGGTAAAAACTACGTATATTTGGTATAAGTATATTCTTGCTGTGTACGCATATACAATAGCAGTAAAACAGCATATTAAATTCATTAAAAATACTGAAGCGTCACCATTTCTTAATACGCTCGAAGACATAAATCGCCAAACATCCAATCATGCCAAAGAACCCCAAAATACCCATTTAATTGCATCATTGAGTCAAAATCAAAGGAAAAATAATAATAACCACGTGCATAGTTGTTGGTTGTGTTTATGGTAATTGCTTTTCTTGAGTATATTTTCAATATGTGCCAATATTTCTGTTTTTTTTTATACACATACATTATATAAAATTTTATTCATTTTTAAAAGGTGTTTTGTGGCACCTTGATTTCAGTTCTGCTATTTTCCGCAAAAAAAAAAAATAGGAAAAGCAAAATATAAAAACAAATTTTGCATAAATTTTTTCTGGTAATACGCTTGTCGGCATGAGTGCAAGTATTGAAGAATTTATTACATATTTATATTATTATTTTTCTTTTCAATGAGTATTTCCTCTTGACAATAAAACGATTTGAAAAATTTTGCAATTGCTATAAAACACAGGAATAAATACAAGAAAAAGGACTATTTTTGAAGTTTAAGTGTAGCGTGACTTAAATAATTAAACTTGACGTAATTCTTAATAAGGCAACAATAAAATCTTTAATGGTAAAACAGAAAAAGTATATTTTTTTAAAACGTGTGGAAAAATTAATGCAGCCTATTTCTATTGCTATTAATTTGCTTTCTCTGTCTCGTTTTATTGCAAAATATAATATATATTGTCTGATCAACAAAAAACCAATATACTGCTATAATTTATTTCTAAGTATTATTACGTTTTTGCCTTTAAAAACGATTTGCGGATTTTTCAATTGCAAATGAAATAATGACACTAACACTTGTTTGTTACACAGTATTATTTAATTTAATTATTACTTTCACAACTTTATTTACTTTTAATACTTACTACTGTATATTAAAACACTAGACTTGCTTACGATTATGACTTATGACTGTCTTGCTCAACATTTAAATTAAACTCTCTTTCTGTCGAAGATCCGCCTGCTATTTATGTATTTATCATCTACGATTATGACTTATGACTGTCTTGCACAAACTGTATTTCTGCCCAAGATCTATCTGCCTGCTCTTTATATATACTTCAGTAGAAATACAATTTAATTTTGAATGTTATGCAATACAGTCATAAGTCATAATAGTAAGCAAGTCTAATGTTTTAATACACAGCAGTATAAATTTAATAAACATTTTTATACAACTGAGTTTATTCACCTTATTAGCTTTTAATATTGACAACAATCAAACAATCAACAATCAGGGCGTTTACAACAAACAATCGTGTAAACGCCCTGTTTTCTATGTTTCCTGGCTGTCTATATGTCGACATTTTATGGTGGCCACCGTAATCATCAGTAGGCTTGGAAATCTTTGAAAGATATTATCAAACATTCAATTTTATATTCTGAATAAATTATTGAGAATTTAAAAATCATAATGTTTTAATAACACTTGTCAATAATTTATTTACAATATTAGCATATAAAGTTGAATATTTGAAGATATCTCTTAATATTTTAAAAGTATACTGATGATTAGGGTAGCTCCTACTCGTAAGAAAAGTTGACGTATATACAGCTAGGAAGCATAGAAAATAAGCTATTCATAATTTTTATTTATGTTTTCACGAAGTTTTTGAACTCAAACTGTTATCAAATTCAATTTAGTTTTTATAAATATGGCAATTGGAGAGGATCGATTTAGCAACCGATATTGCTTTTGGCAAGAGGGGGAAAATTCCACATTTTGACATAACAAACAAATTGTTTTTGACGAGCTCAAATTTCAGCTTTTTTATATTATTTTAATCGTTTTTTTAGTAGGAAATAAAAAAAATCGGCTGACACAAATAGTTTTCTTTTAATATTCGGAAGGTAATATTCCAAAGGTGATATTTATTTGTGATTTGTCATTAGCTTGAACTATTACTAAGATATTTTTAATCAAATTGAATTTTTTATTAATGAAAATTACAGTTTGCTACTATTTGCCGATAGAAAGAAAAATCTGCCAAGTATATGGTAATAAAATTTAAAATTCAGACTCAAATTTGGGGGCCTCTAAAATTATTTTTTTAATATGTCGTAGTGGAACTATTTTTCGTCAAGCCACAAGACACTGAAAAATCGATGGCACAATATCTACCAATTTTGGTCCTTCCAATTCGAATCATATAAATTTTTATTATAAAATTTGTGTCACGCAAAAATAAAAGTTCACTCTATTAAATTAATACTTAAAATGAAAAATTTTCTGTTGAGTGTTACATAATCAGCAAAATATATTCGATTCGATAAAACAGTACTATATCGTTCTTTACGTGTTACTCATTAAGGCACCTTTACATGGTAATACAAATATTTGTCAAAAATAAGTATGGAAAAAACGAAATCTTAACGTGTTAAAAGAAAATGTTGTTAGGAGGAGATAAATCCAAATGTAAAACTTGAGAAGCGGTCGTTAAATCATCAATTTATAAATCATTTCAGAAAATTCTGTACTCTGATCGCATCTTATCAGAAACAATTCGAATATTTATTTACAAAAGCAAACAAATAATGTTCAAGAATATTTGATGTTGTTTTTGGAAATGTTGTAGATTTGTAAGCATCAGTAGTTTTATTAGACTTTCAGAATAATACTTTGATTTTATTTATGCAACAAATGTAAACATGGAAAATACTTACAACATATTTAGTTTTGTACTTTTTTTAAGCACGGAGATAATTTCCGGAAATTTTACTCTCACAAATCCTAAATATGTAGTATTACCATGTAAACATGCCTTTAGAAGGATACAGAACATAAAATGTGGAAAGTATTTTAAGGTCTAATTTTCAAATTGGAAACAAGCAACCTCCAAGTACTGTTGTTAAGAATTCAAGAAAGTGGTATGCTTATAAAATTGTTGTAAGAGTAAATAATCGATCATACGCACTGTACAAAAAGTATTACAAGGAAATCACAAATATCAATCATACGCAACGTCATTTTATCAATAATCTTAAGGACACGCTAAAAGTCATATATTATTTTTATGCTCATTTTGCACTAAAAAAAAGATTTCAAGTATTTAGGGACTTATTTCAGTTATGTGCTCCGATGATACTAAAGAATCACACATTTGTGAAACTATGAACTTATAAAATTGTGTAATATTTATATACAGAGCGATTTTAATTGCCCAAATTTTTCTAAATTTTCTTTGGAACTTGGTTTTATGTTCACAAACAAGACTTATGTTTTCTCTTATGTTTTCTCTGGTTATTATTTCTAAAAATTTACATTGTATATAGTCATATACTCGTACATATACAAACATGAGAGATGAGTACGAAATTCCTGAATACCAGCATTTATTTTCTCTTTTCTTCTATAACATTGTGACTTATCCAACTAAAATTGCCGTGCCTAATCTGGCACTTACTTCTAAAAACACTAAACATTATTTAAAATTTAAGAATAATACTCAAGAAGTTCAGTTAATTTTTCCCACCACCTTAAAAACCCAATGAAATTTTAAAGTACATACAGTTGATATTCTTGTGACAATTTTGATGCTCCAGCGATGTCTGATTTTGAAAGTTATGGACTTGTTTTCTGCAGTTCAAGTTCGTTAAACACCATTGATTGCTGTCATTGGCAGAAGTTGCCAAAGAACAGCGCTGTTCGTTGGAATGTTGTAGATTTTGCTGATTATAAAAATGTTGAGAGTACTGTTGATGTTCATAAGTTAAGGATTCGGATTTCAAAACAAATTTATCACTTTGAGAATTGTACAATAATGTAGTCGATTCATTTAGATTCGAATTAAATGGAGAAAAATTAGAGCAATTCAAGTGATTATGATGTGAAATGTCACAGCCATCAGGAAATAAATTACGACAGGGATAAAATAAATTTGCTGCTGAGTGTCCAGAATTTGAAATCGTTTGAGGCGAGTGTTGTTGTTGATTACGATTGTGAAATAAGGGTGGTTGTGTTAGTTGAGAATGTTGTTTGAGAAGGTTTTGGTTTGATTGGTGTTCTTGGTATGTATGATAGTTGTAATTATCACTTAAAGGTATATGATTGTTATTTATTTCAAAAGCATTTATTTCCGTTTTAATGGCTAAGGCCGTTTGGTCACTAAAAATTTGATTGTTATTCACTTCAAAAGCGGGCGAGGAAGGTGACGAAATGGAAGAGGTGGCAGTTAGAGTATTTGTAGGATTATTCAAAGAGTTGGAGGGCTCTTGTTTTACCACTATCAGAGAGGCTAAACGATTACGCATTTTATATTAAGATTCTAAACAAATTTTCATGAATTATGAAACATGTTCTGAAAAAGTTTTATAATGCATTTACGTTCAAGTAACTCATAAAAAAGGAATTTAAAATATAAAAACAAGTCAAACATAAACAATATTAACAACATCTAATATATTTTTCAGATAAACACCTGTGGAAGGTTTCAAAACCCTCAGGCGCGTTAGAAAATTCTCCAGCTCCAGCACGGCGCTTTTTTACTTCTGCTGGTTTATGTTGTATATTACAAATCATGTAAACTCAGAGATGATATCACTTGGGGTTTTTGTTTTTATGTTTCTGTTTTGGTTTTATATACTTCTGTATATATAACAGTGTTGTCTATCCTTATGTTATCCTTTTTTATTTCAGTTTGGTTGTGTTGTTTATGTTATACACACTAGATTTTTTCACAAATTTCAACGACGTCAGCACTACGACGTAATATTCTTGTGAGGGCATTATTTACTTTTCTTCTTTTTTCTTTTATTGCATTTTGAAAAGGAAGCAGGCTCAAGGACGTTTTAAATGTTTAGTATGTATAGCACTGAATTTAAAAATTAAATTTTTGCATAAGTACTTTTTTTAGAGACATTTAGAACTTTATTCAAACGCTTTAAATTGCTTTAAAAATCAAATTAAGCAAACAGTTTTAAGTCCGTTTGATGAGATTTGTTTTAATTATGTAGTAAGATTATTTTTATAATAATAATTTTATATTTTACTAAAGGTTTAGGCACTACAGCACATTGTTCTATGTATTTCTGTTGCTTATTTGTTCACTTAGTGTATTTTTTTTTTTTGCTTAATTCGTTTATTTTAATTTATTGTTTTTTTTATTAAGTTTAGCTATTTATTTCTGCTTGTATTTTGTTAAACTTAAAAAAAGCACATAAACTTTTACCATCTAAATTAATCATACGCACCATAAATTTGTATTAAAGATATAAGTATATAAAATGTCTTCTGAAGAAAAGCTTTTATTTTTATTCCGAGAGATTTAAATTTAAGAAAATATACTTATTAATTTGAATAATACCGCACTCGTAAAAAGTTGCGGTAGTTTGAAAAACTTCTTAAGGATTTGTTTAAGAATTTATTAATCATACGCACAGATCACTATGTTAAAGGAAATAACATTTCTTTGAAGTAAGTTTAGGCAATATGGTGTATACATAGGTTAGACCATATTTCTTTGTGTCAAAATTACAAAGTTTTCAAAAATCACAAAAATATACTTGATTCAAAACCAAAATTGTAATACATTTCAAATAGTGTTAGCGCCAATAGCCAGCCGGTTGTATATACATATGTATGTATGTATACTGCTTAATTCCACTCAAGTCGAAAAATAGTTAGAAGTCCTTTAGTTCAATTTATTGTGAAATTTGTTCATGAATAAGGTTTTAAATAATCCTCAATGCACTTTCACGTTATAATTAAATTTTTATAACACAACTCTATCCCAAGTTTTTAAGTAAAAAACGCGTTTAACTTATTATAAAATTTCTATTTTGTTATAATTTTATCACCTTCAAAATTGATATGTTTTGTTACGCTCAAAGTAAAAAGTCGAAAATTTTTATCATAGGTACATACATAGTTTTAAATTTGGAAAGAAAATCTATTTACAATTTTATTAAAAACTTCACAAACTTTTAAGTTTAAAATATTGCCATTTCTTTTCTTTCATTTGCAGAAAATTAGTGAATAGTTTTTGTTCTAAGTAATAATTTCCGTTTGGATAAATGTTTGTTTGTTTTGTGTCTAATGGTTTTAAGATCTCACGTAGCTTTAATGTGTTAACAACGCGGCGTCTGTGACGCGACTGAACTTATATTTACGGTTACACGCGACTATATTCACTTTACCGTTTGTTCAGTTGTTTTTATTATTGTTGTTGTCTATTTCAAACATTGCTTTTGCCAAAACTAAAAAAGAAGCAGCATACGGCGCAACAACAGAAATAAAATAAACTAATGACAATTTGTTGTGGAGGATGATATTGTGTGATGATGTTATTCTTGTTGTTGCCCCCTACTTAAGCAACAACAAAGCCACTAGCACCTCATCACCACAAACCAAAAACAACCAAAACAAAATCATGCACTAAAACACGCACACTAATACAATTTGCACTTTGTTTCTATACCACAATATGCACTTTTAATTCTCTCAGCAAAAGAGAAACCAACTAAAAAAATTCACTTTGACCCCCCCAAAAAAAAGACAAAATTAAGCAAGAAGCACTGTTACTCTCGTTTGTGTAGCATATAAAAAACCGTTTGTTTATATTTGTTACACTCTCACTCTCTACTAGCCGAAATTCTCTCTACTAAACAAATACTGTTATCTTATACACATTCACAAATTACGTCATTCTCAAACCATCATCTAACCCATCAATAAATTTACTGCGTTTCATAGCAAATGTATTTTTGTTTGTGTTTTTTTCACACATGTATGTATGTAAGTACTCTCTCACATGTATAAAAATAACAACAAAAACTAAAATATAATAATGTATGACGTTGTAAAATATAAAAAGCGACTGCGCTGAAAATAACAAGAGGGGCCAATATTCTTTACAACAAAAATAAATACATCATCCTTAACAAGCAAAGAAAAAAGCAAGTGCTTGAGAAAAGCATAAAATTAAATTATTGACGTCACTGATGAAAAGTCACAAGCACACTAAAAATTCGCACAGAGATAAATTTTGAGAGCTTTAAAATATTTCTACTACGCCAAAAACAATACATTATAACAACAAAAAACATTAAGCTTAATTTCGAAAGAAATTACTAGTGGTAATTGTTACTTTTACTGAAATGCTTTTGAAGAAAAATAAACGTATTTATTCTTGAGCCATTCTGAGTTTTATTCATAATAAAAAATACTATTTTATTCCAGGTTTTCTTAGGTTTACAAATAAGAGATACAGAGTGAGTGAGCCAAGTGAACCATTGGATCAAAACAAAGTTATATACACATGAATATGGATATGTGTACAGCTAGCTAGAACAGGTCCGCGAATCTATAAACGTTGCAGGTGTACTCTACTATTATGCAAAAAATTTGTATAACTTTGTTTTAAACGCGTCTACATTGTCAAGGTTTTGAATATTGTTCGGTAAAGAATTGCAGAGACTAATGGCATGAATAAGAAATTGCTTTTATGACAAACGCGATTTATATCTCAGCTGAATACTCTTCCTTCCACGTCCTGATCTGGCAGATTGATAATATACTGTAATGTTTTAATTTCTTCATCTAATAAACATAATATATTGCATTTGATATTTAATTATTTGATTTTGTTTAAGTAATTATTTCTTATTTTTGCAACTAAAGATAGTTTTTTGGTTTTATATAAAAAATTCAACAGTATTTATTTTTGATATTTCGATAACAATTTGTTATCATATGAATTTTCCTGACGATGATAACAAATTGTTATTAAAACAACGAAAATAAATATTGCTGAATTAACTATTTCCATAAAACTATGATTTTCAATAGAAACCGAAATCCACACAGGCAACTCTCATTTTAATGTACTTTTAAAGGGTGTCCATTTCAACTTTAAAATATTTAAATTTAACCTTAGCTTCCCAAATAAATGGTAAACTAAAAATCATTTTTATTGCCATTGACGGTAATATTCTGATTTGCCTGATTTTTGAAGTCTGATAAAAAAAATAACCGTTATTTTTAAATTTAGTGAGTTACGTATGTTCGATTTTCGCATTTTTTTCTGATATGTTGGTCTGTTATATAGGTTGGCAATATCAGCGATATCGAATTGTCAGTTTGTTTTTGACAAATAAAAAGGTTAGTCGATGGTCTAAAAATTTAATTATTAAAAAAAAATTTTTAAAAAAAAAAAAAATCGTGTGGCTATTTTCTTTTTACCATTTTACTCGTTTTCCACACATGTTAAATATTCTTGCAAAAAAAACGCCTAAAACTTTCCCACAATCACCAAAAAAAAATCGTTTAAAGTTCCAATTTTATTTATCATTTTCAGAATCTATAACAAAAATTTCAACTGGTGTATCTACATCTTCTTCAAAAACAATTGAAAACTAATTGACTAAAAAACAAAAACAAAATAATAATGCGATGCCAAAATTGCTTAAAATTAAATTAAAACCGGTAACACACGATTTTTTTTACTAACGTTCGTTCATATGCACACATACATACCTACATATAAGTATAAGAATATCTAAACCACTGCTAACTCTCTTGCTTTTCTTTTCAAACATTAAAAAAAAAAACAACAACAACAAAATTTTATTTCATTTTTTATTTATTCAAATAAAACACATCAAATGATAGTGAGAGTTATTCTCACACACAACATCATTACCGCTAAACACGAAAGACAACGACTACCAATAATTTGGATCGTAAATGATTTTATTTTCGCTTGCGTCTCACTTTGATCAAGTTAAAGAAACAACAACTACAACCATAATGTCTTCGCAAAATTATCTCCACAACAAAAGTTATTTTTAGTATTTGCTCTTAAGTCAGGTTCAAGACACGATTTCTAACTGTTTTTAGTGTATGAATGTATGTATGCAAAGCACAAACACATACACACACTTATATGAACGGAGAATAGAAGGAAGTAATTGAGAAGAATCGTTCGGTTTGCCGGCTTAAATAAAAATGCCCAAATCGAGGAGGGGTACCAGGGAGAGAAACTTAGAAGTATGTTACTGTTATTAATTCAACTTTGAGATAATGGTGTAAGAGACTCTTCCTTTCGTTTGACTTTATTTGAGCTGAGATTGTTTGAAGTGTATGTTTGATTGCAAGGTTCGTATTTTAAGTGAATATTTTCCCACAGTATCGTGTGGTTTGTTTCTATTGCTGTTGTTATTGTATGGGGTGTGCGAGCACTACATATAGTAATCGTCGCTGTTGTCGTTAGTCTGTTATGAGGAATTCCGCTGAGGAGATAGTGGGGTATTTTTCTTCTTATTGTATTGTTTATCAGGCAGCCACTCATTGTTTAAGGTACAATTTAGAAAAGACGGCCAAAGAAATATACTCGTATAGACATACCTTAAGTCTTGCAGGCAGGCCGTTAGTCGGGCTGACTAGATGACTGGCTTGCTGGCTGGCTGGCAAATGAAAAATAAGAGAGTGATCGTGCGCATTTAGGCAACATCATTTAAGTTCTGTTTATTGTATTTGAATTTGGTTATTGGCTTGGCTGGTTTGTTTGTTGGTTGGTTGGTGGATTATGTGTTTGGCTATTTCAGTAGGTGAGGCAGAGTTTGTAAAAAAAAGTATGTTTTGTATGTGTTTCTGTGGTTGACCCGTACGTGGCCTCTTAGCAACTTCAAAATAATGCACAGTAGTTTAATGGCAAATTTATTCAACTTATCAAAATATGCCAGCCGAAAATTATAAATTAATATAAGAACTAATTGTATGTATAATATAAATAGTTCATAGTATAACATAAATAGACATAAAACTAAAGCGTTTTATGTGGTTCCAAACATATCTCATATCCAAGAAACAGCTTTTCGAGGTTGTTGTTTATAATCTGCGCGTTAAGAAATTCTTCAGATTATCATATTTGCAGCACACAAATATCACAGTAATCATAATAACAAGAATTTTTTTCAGCTCAAATTTTTTTCTTTTAAGTGAAAAAGCTATTTGTACTTTATAATTTGAATCATCAATACGGCAAAAAATCCTTTTCGGAAGAAATTTGATAAAAAAAATAGTGCAATTTTTTTTTTATCAATATGGCATCCATTTTTTTCTGTGTAAGTAAGAATATTACAACGTTAAAAAAAAAACGACTTAACAGGAGTTGGAAAAAAACACAGCAGAACTTAGTTTCATCAATATGCCACTTTTATTGCACAATTACGATACCATTTAATATTTCCATTCAATCCATTAAATCTTCGCGACGATATGTGTTTATGTGAAATTTGTTAAAATCGTTAACAAACTAAGTTCGGGAAAAATGCAAGTTAGGTCTTTCTGCTGAGATCAACGATATATAGATATCCAATTCTTTAATATACTTAGTTAGAAGATCTTTGTGAATAAGGTTTTTCAAGGAGGTTAGGGGCTGTACATCCAAAATAATGTAACGAATTAAAAAGCTTGCAAATGAGATCTCAGAATGCATATGGAATTTGAACCTTCACGATTTAGTTTTTTCCCCTCTCATCAGTCCTAATACGAGTACGATTTTAAAAATTTCGGCGCAATTCAGAAATACTTGTTGTTGAAATATTTAACGTGGTATATAAATTGGATGAAAATGCGTCAGTATCTAATTTGGACGAGTTTTCCTCATATACGAGTATTATATATAAAATTATAATAGTAAAATAATATTAATCATATTATAATAATAAATAATAATGTTAGTCTTAGTCGGAAATGAAAATTGTAAAAACTACAAGCGGAATCAGAAACTTATATATACCCTCTACATTTTTATGAAGAATACAAAAATATTGTAGTTTTCAGAATACAAAATGGGGTTTTAAAATGAAAACTCGATGCGTTTTTATTGAAATAACGCGCTTTCTTCCCCATTTTAGTGCGTTTTGAAATTTCAAAATTGACAACGCTGGCATTTCACACTGTTATTGGCCTATAATGCGAACAAAAACGAGGCGCTTTTACCTCGGCTAAAAATTGTATTCATTTATTTAAATGTTTATTGACCACATGGTGTTTTAGTGATTTCATTTCGCATATGTATAATCTTAAGAAAACTATTGGAAATCTTAAGTGTTGTGCGTCATTATGGAATCCTTCGTGCTCAGTTCAAATATGATGCTCTGTGCACGTTCTCACTGCGTAGGAGTATGTATTGCTGTTATTTTAGAGGTTGTCATTTTTCAAATCATTTACATTGTTAGCTAATTGAAGCACTGTTAACCACTTTATTGCACTCGGCGTTGTTCAAGTTTTGTTGAGTTTAAGTTTAGCATGTTAAAAATGAGTTTGATGCCGCTTTTGGTGTTCAATGTATCAGTGGTTCACAGTGCTTTTTTGCGGTTGGCATCTTTTTGACTTTTTTCTTCTTTTTTCATTTTTTTGCTATTTTTTTCTAATATTTAATAGAGGCTCTGCAAAAGTAATTTGGCGAACGAGAGTATACACCAGGCTCGGGTTGTTTGCATGACATGCCAAGCCAAATTAATCCCAAAATTGTAGTGATCACTATTGTGAATACGAACGAGTTCATACACTGCAAACACTGAGCGAACAGTCAAGTCGCAACATGCACATTCTCGTATACGAGTAGACTGCATGCATATTTGTTTTTTGCTTTGTAGTCACAACAAGCGCAACAGAGTTAAATTGTACAAAGCGTTCGCAAAGAAGGTGCACATAAGGGGCACTCCTTAGTAGTCGATTTGCTGTTTTTTTTTCTTTTTTTTTTTGGGTTTTTCTTTCCGAATCTTTTACTGTGCTTGTGTTGTACTTTTCTGTATGATGATATTCTTAATGCGGTTTAAGGTTTCTTAGAGTTTTTGTTGTTGTCGATGTTGTTAGATTTGCGGCATGTAGGAATCACTGCTATGAAAATATTGCAAAGCCGAAACGGAATTTCAATTCGTGCGCTTCGACTTGAAATTGAAATTGGGGATCTATTTTGTTGTTGTTGTTGTTTGAATATCATTTTCATGTTAATGTTGTGGCAATTGTTGTAGTAGTTGTTTACGCTTTTGTCGGTATTATGCAGAAGATTATTAAGCTTGAAAATTGTGCCGATTTTTTTTAATTTTTTTGGTTTTTGAGAAACACAAAAAAAAATAATTTACTTCTTTCTGTGGCTATATGTATTTTAGATTCTTTTCGATTTAAAGGTAATTAAATGAATATTTTGCATACGTGTCTGTATTGTGTTGTTATTTTCCTATATGCACTTTGTTACAACATCCATCCATACTCAGCAAATATACGAGTATTTCTATTAGTAGCAGTGTTGTTATTGTTGTTGTTGTAGTTTTGCTATTTGTATTTTTTTATAATGAACATAAATTGCTGACTATTAGTAGGCCTTGTGTATTGTTATTATGTGTAAAAGTTCTATTTATTTTTCGTGTGAATTATGTTAAATTTTAAGTTGTGTTTTATTTTGGTTTCTGTTTTATATTGTTGATTTAAATGCACGATCGGATTTTAGATTAAAATTTTTGTTTTGTTAAGCAGCGGTTCAATAAGTGTTCAATTTTGTTTTTTCACCTTTCGAGTGTTGAAGTTAAATGTGACCTAAAACCTAAAAAGTATTGAGATTTCTTGGAAGCTTTAGAATGCATTTACAGGTACATATATATGTATGTGCATATATAAAGGGTGTTTTTTTAATTGCAAAATTGTGTTCAGCGATGAGGCGCATTTTTGGCTTAACGGGTTTGTCAATAAGCAAAATTGCCGCATATGGAGTGAGACCAATCCACAAGAGACCCTACAGACTCCATTACATCCAGAAAAGTGCACTGTTTGGTGCGGTTTTCATGCTGGTGGCATCATCGGACCTTATTTCTTCAAAAATGAGGCCGGAGCTCGCGTTACGGTCAATGGAGATCGTTACCGCACCATGATCAATGATTTTTTGTTTGAAAATATGGATGACATTGATCCGGAGGAGATGTGGTTTCAACAGGATGGCGCTACGTGCCATACGGCGAACGCAACCATCGACTTACTGAAATCAAAATTTGGCGATAAGTTGATTTCGAGAAATGGACCTGTCAATTGGCCTCCAAGGTCATGCGATTTGACACCTCTCGATTATTTCCTGTGGGGCTACGTGAAGTTACTGGTTTATGCTGATAAACCAGCAACAATTGACGCCTTGGAGGCCAGCATTGTTCGTGTTGTTCGTGACATACGGCCAGCAGTGCTCGAAAAAGTGGCCCAAAATTGGACGTCCAGAATGCGCTTCGTCAAGAACAGCCGCGGTGCCCATATGCCCGAAATCATTTTCAAATGTTAATGTCACGTATTGATCTTTCGAATAAAAAAAAATTTTGATTACAATTTAATTTTTTGTGTTATTTTTTACAATTTCAAGTTCTATCGGGCTTAAAAAAACACCCTTTATTTGCAGCTTTACAAACGGCTGTTAAATCTATTTGCACGCAATTACTCAAAGCCCGATAAATACTAAGGTTCATTAGCAACAGATTAAAATTGTTTTCAGCGTAACTTCCTTTTGCATATGCATTGATTTTTACCTTTTTTGCGTACTTTGTACACGTAAAAAAATATATGGTTGACGCAACAATGTTCTAAGAGCAATATACTATTGTGGAATTATATGGTTATTGCTGACATTATATTGTTATATTTTAAATCCATTGATATGTTACAACATTGTGTTGAAAACAAATACTATCTATAACTATACTATATTCTAGTTCAACATTGTTATAGAAGTGAGTAACCATAGTATAAGTTAACGTTACCATATATGTAAGTATCATACCCAACCATTTTATTTAGCTAAACATCTTTACTTTTGTCATAAATAACCATGTTACTGCCACCGGAAACCATATTAATGTCATAAATATCTTTATTTTTATATAACCATATTTTTGTCATAAATATTTGTACTAACTAAATATATAACATTACTGGATAAACAATATTTATTTATGACTATGTTATATAATCGATTTATTTTCATGCATACATATAATAAGAAATTACAATAGAATAAAAAATAGATGACATATGTACTTCAACAAAAAATATTCAGAATGTGTCTCAATGGGATGTACGTACATAATTCCTGTTCCAAGTTGTAAAGAATTAAATTTTAATAAAACAAAAATTTTTTAAAAAGTATTGTCTTTTCTTTTTATTATGATAATATTATCAATTCAATTATGCACTCAAACAACGACCTCGGCGGAACACCCCCATCCAATAGTCCAAATTTTCGTTAACGCTGAGGCATAATTGAAGTTCTATGCGTTAATATACCAAATTATATCATCCTTTAGACCTTGAAGTATTGCTGGTTTATCGACGTACAGCTTTTCTTTCAAGTAACCCCAAAGAAAGAACTCCAATGGTGTGAAATCTCAAAATCTTGGCGGCCAGTTGATATCGGCATTAAGTAATGTAACACAACCATTCATTTTTTCGCGCTAAAGAGCCATTGTTTTGTTTGCTGTGTGACAAGTGGCACCATCCTTTTAAAACCACATATTGTCCACATCCATATCTTCCAACACGGGCCATAAAAATTTCGTTATCACCTCACGATAGCTAAAACCATTCACAGTAACTGCCTGACCGGTCTTATTTTGGAAAAAATATAGCCTGATGAAGCCGCCTGTTCTTAATAACCTATTTTGCTTGTTTCCGTAGACTGCACTGCATGTATAGAGTCATCTTGCGGAGCATTAGTCCGAGATAAAAAAAATGAAGGTTTTATACCTCCCTAATTTTTTAGTTAGTACAAACAATAGAATGTGTTTGCTCATAAGTAAATTTGTGTGTGTTTCAAGTGAACTTCCTAGAACTTAAACTGTTGTTTCAGTGTTAAAAGTAAAAGTTCAAGGACATTTACTCCTGTCTCTGCTAACATAACAATTAAAAGCAGATATTAAATATTCAAGACGCAACAAAAAATATTAAATTAATTTTATGCATGGAAGTATGTGTATGCAAATAAATTGAGTGTATGTGTTATGTATGTATGCATGTTTGTTTGTAAATAGATAAAAAAAGAGTATTGTTGATAGATAACAGTCACACGTAACAAAATACATATAATCGTACTAGAATAATGTAACACACAGAGCGTAGAAAAACTCAACTTCTGGATAATGTTTTGCAAAAATATATCCAACAAATTCGCAACCAAAATTACTCAAAAAATGTTTGTTTAAAGGGCTATTAAATATTTTTTTTTTTTTTTGTTTTCTTTCTATATTTCGAATACTCGTATGTTACGTATATTTTTGAACTAATCATCCAACACGTGCATTTTTAAAACTTTTCCAAAAATACTGCAATACTTGTATTAATAAACTAAAATTATTTTTAACCTGCCAAAAAAATATATATGTATAAGTATATATATACTTACTTATATATTTCTTCAAAACAAACTTTTGTCAATTTTTAAAGTTTTCTAAAATATTCTTATTAAATATTCGCATTAGGAGAGTCTAGTCTAGCATTTTCTAAAATGTTTTCATTTGCATAAAACTGCAGTATTTTCACTAAAAATATCATTTTCATTTTGAAAATAAAATGTATATTATTTTTGAAACCGGCAATAAAACACACCACTGACTTTAGTCTGGTTGTTTTAAAAAATGTGAGCTTTTATTTTTAGACGCCGCGGATGGAAAATTGCAGCAATATCGTGCCAGAAATACTTTGTGTCACTTTGAAAATACAAACACTTTATTATTAAATAGGCAAAAAAGGCTTTAAAAAGGATTTTAAAATCTGCATTTAAAAACTGTTTCTTCACAACAACGGCAAAAATGCAAATAACATTTTTTAAAGAATAGAACAATACAAATGGAACTTTTTTAAGTCGGGTCGACTTTAAGTTAACCCTAATGTTGCAGTCATATTCAAGTGTTGTAGTGCCATTCGGCCCAGGAGACTTATTTTATCAAGGTCGGCCAAAAACTTTTAACCGCTCGAACATAGAGTTATATCTTTGGCATAGTTGCAAATATTCTTCCGAGTTCGAGAAGTAGTTGATTACTTTCCGGCAAGTAGGAACAGCATGTTAAAATTTCTTTTGCTTGACTCAAAGCATAAAATTTTTGTTCAAAGACTTAATTTTTAACTGACATGCATATTACAGGTCTACACAATTATCTTTGTATACATAATTCTTAGTAATTCTTTTTTTCTAGTTCCAGTACAAAGTACTGCATATGTAAGGTCCAAAATAAAAAAAATACGTATGCATAATATCAGAACTACATAAAGATACACATTCTAATAAGAAACACTTTTTCAAATAAATCTAATTATTGTTATTCCTCTTGCTTACTGCTATTGAAATATATAACTTACAAGCTGTACATGCGGTATTGCCCACCTGGAATCATTATTGTTTAACTTTAGGAGTAAAAGCAAAAGTCACAACAAGTATGTTATAGAAGCATTACACATCCATTTGTTTATTTAACGTATTAACATTTATATGGAGTTATGTGAAACAATGTTTTGTAAATTTTTCTACACACATACATCCTTATAAAAAGAAAATACAATATATTGTTCCGAATTTGCATAACTTTTAACCCATTGTGCAGGATAGCATTGATCCGCATGCTATCCACATCCACACAAACAACATAAAGATATATGCATAATACACAAACAAACAACCATACATGAATTAAAGAAAGCAAAATTGTAAGTAAAGCTATGTACACACGGTTGTCAGATGTTACAATATTGTAAGATCTGGCAACATGCTGACAATGTAGTGACAATGAAAAATTGTCACGCAGATGTAAATTATGTGTTCAGACGATCGTAAGAAAATCTTACAATTTCATTATCAGACTATGGTCCGACCAATAATTCATCTGACAACAAAAATTGTCAGTTCACACGGTTGTCAGATTGTTAGATGAAAAAAATTGCCAGACATGTTGTAAGGCATTGCCA
Source organism: Thecocarcelia acutangulata (assembly GCA_914767995.1). Taxonomy (NCBI): domain Eukaryota; kingdom Metazoa; phylum Arthropoda; class Insecta; order Diptera; family Tachinidae; genus Thecocarcelia; species Thecocarcelia acutangulata. The sequence goes on from OU612097.1 coordinate 115,527,629, forward strand.
CTTATGTACATCAACAACTATCTGCTTGGCAGTGTTGCCCATCAAACTTTTTTCGGACAATGATGCCATTGTCAGGTGCATTAATTTTATACATCTGACAATTACAACTGAGCTTACAATACCAGCCAATTATCTGGCAATGCCGACGAAGAGTGTTCTCACGATTATCAGATGCCTGACAACATTGTCGTCTTACAATTGATTGACAATGGTTTTTCTGACAACGTTGTAAGTTAAAAATTGGCAGTTCACACGATTGTAATACATTTTCAGACAATTTTACTGGCAATATTGTAAGATCTTACAACCGAGTGTACGTAGCTTAAGTCAACTATCAACAATTTTATTATTATTATTGCATTCTTATAGTCTCGCAAGTATGTGTGTGCGTAAGTGCATAGCAATAATATTTATACATTTGAGTCTGGAATTATCTTAAACAATGTAGTAGACAATAAAGAAGTACAAATAGCAAGCAAAATTTCAGCAGAGGCAGAGTTTTTTTTAACGTTTTACAAGACAGTCGTACGTCGGAAAAGTAGGCAAGTCTAGTGTGTTAATACGTAGTATAATTGTAAATAAAGTTGTGAAGTATTTTAGTACTGTGTAACAAACAAGTTTCTGTGTCATTATTTAACTTGCAATTAAAGAATCTACAAAGCATTTCAAAAACGCAAAAATATATAATATAAATATGGCATAGAGATAACTGGTAACCATGTTCGATATCTTGTTATTTCTTGTTATTTCTTGTTATTTCTTTTTTTTTTTTTTTTTTTTTTTTTGATATGAAAAAAGGTTTGTTCCCAAAACTTTTTGATAGTCATTGGAAATCACGTTTTATGAAAACAGTTTATCTAAAATTGATTGATAAGATTTTTTATCTCGGACCAGTACTTAGGGGATGAACCCTACATATTGCATATGTATATACTACATATTGTACTGGAACTAGGAAAACAGATTATGAGAAGAAGGAAATGGGGAGTAATATGTGTGGATGTTTGACTCAACACACGAAAAGACCAAAACAAACGTTATCACAGCATTTAAAGTGTTTGAATTTAATTAGTTAAAACTGATCAGTGCCCAGTGTATTGTTGGTCTCACGCAGAAAGGCTCTAACAAACATAATCGCAATTTTACCAGAGAAGGAAAAGCCATAATGGAAACTTTATACCTTGGTTCATTTACAAGTTATTTATTTTGTTCAATTGTTTGTAAAAGCGCTAATTGTGATATTATATAATTAAGTTTTTGTGACGCTGTATATTTATGTGAAACGTAAAAGAATCCCTAAAAAAAATTCGGTTCAGGGAAACTGCGAGTTAGGGCCTTTCTACGTGAGACTAACGGTATATATCTTGGACACTGCTCAGACTAACAAAAATTTGTCCAACAACCCGCATACTACAAAGTAATGAATAACATAGCAAAAATATAAAAAAAAATTAATGAAGATCGTTTTGATTTTATATAAAAAATTTAACAGTATTTATTTTCAATATTTCGATAACAATTTGTAATCACAGTCAGAAAATTAATATGTTAAAGAAATTAATAGTTAAAGCACCCCATACACGTTTCAACTCAGTTGGCAACTGAGTTGGTTGCTGTCCAAATCAAAGCGTGTATGGCTTTGTCAGTTGATTAGTTTGGCAGTTGTCGAGTTGGTTGAAGAAAAATTGAAATGTTTTGATTTTTTCAAGTTGACTAGCAAGTCTTTCAATTCGATTGTGTTATGTGTGTTTGAGTCTCTTGATTAGGTCTCAAAATTTATATTTGTAGTGTTTTTGCAAAGAGAACGTTATATATTTTTAAAATTGTCCTTAATTTCATTGAATTTAATAGTTCAATGAAAATCTTTCAATTCAGTTTATGAAGTGTGTGGGCAATAATCAATTCAGTTGAAAGACTCAAATCACAATTGAATTGAAACTTGTATGGGCCGCTTAACATATAAAGAACAAACGAACAGCAGTAATAAAAACACGGACTACAATGAAAAACACGTGTGTACAGAACGAAAGACAATACACTAAAAAGCTTTTAGAAATCATTGGATTTCTAGGTATACTGCAAGCTGGCCTACTAATGACCCGCCGGTCATGACTGTGGCGACAACTAAATTAAGGTTTATGTACTGGGCCTGGTGATAGGCACACCAACTTTGGGTAGAAACTCGTGTAATAGCAAGCTATACTCGTATGTGTTAAGTGAATTCAATAACTTTTGCAGGTATAATGATTAATAATTATTAACTAATTAAATTTACTAACAAGTGGCATAATTAAATTACTTATTTCATTAACTATTTTCTTTCTTAAAGGTACTATTGCCAAAGTTGCCAAACGAAGAAATTTACTATCCAAATCGAAACGCAGAATAAGCATGATTAAATTTGTAAAAACTTGTAAAACTTTTCACCCCCTATACTTGTATAAAGAAATTTTTAGTAAAATAGGCCGAAAACCTAGGATGAAGATAAACCACAAATGCAGTGTATATTATTAAAAATTACTAATTGCCGAAAATAAACAATGTTTCCTGAGGCCTCTCCTACTCTCTTTATAAATATAAAGTTTAAGCAGGATTCAGCGGAGGTGAACAATTATTACTAAATTCTTGTTTAGTTTCTAACTATATATTTTGGCCTTCCATACAAATCTATTAAAGAAATTCTATTAAGAAATTCAATTGCATAATGAAAGGCGCCCGCCATCTTGCTTGGAAGTGTACTTCTCAACCGTTGACTTACTCTTGTTTTTGTAAATATTTAACATTCTGTTTTAAATTTTTAATATTCTTTAATGCAAGATTTTTGTGCGTTTCGAAAACAATTAAATCATTTTAAGTGCAACATTTACTTACTTTTCAAATGTAGTGTATTAAATAGGAAAATAGAAACAGAAGCCAAATGAAAACTGCGATAAAAATTGCATTAAATAACTTTATTTTTAATTAAAACAATGCCTCGCCCCAGTGCCAGTGTTTGGAAAAAAATAAGGAAAACAAAAAAAGAAAAACCGTACACTACACTATAACGATGACTTCACTCATAGGCTGGTTGGCATGTCGATACAAATACTCACACACTGTCACGAATATACACACATACACATTTCTTCCGTACTTTTTAGCAACAAACACACAAACACAAATGTAAAACATAACCTGCATTGCAATGCAATTGGCATTGACATTAAACTCAATTCAACTTCAACCATGACTTCATTCCTTCTTGCCACTCGTATGTTTGTATAACATTAAGTACCAACCAACTACGACCGCTTAGCAATAGCAACACAAACAACTAAATGCTGTATATAGAACACTGTTTAAAAAACTTTACAAGTAAAAAAATATCAAAACCATAAAAACAAGAAGTGGTTTTAAAATTATAAAGAAAAAAAAAATAAACTGTAACAAAAATACCAGCAAATAAATTACTTTTCTTAACATTTCAGTTAAACGGGGTTGTTTATATCAGACACAAAAAAAATCTATCAGTTGCACACATTCGCACCAACAACACTGTGGACATATGTTTGAAAAGCGGTAATAGAAAATTACTTAACAAAAGGAGTCTAAAAACGTTTGTAACACAAGAGAAAAAAGGTGTAAAAGACAGCGTTGGCCAATTCAATAGCAGATAGATAACAGCTGAAGCGTTCTGCAGCTTACTTACTTTGCCGCTATAATGAAAATTTAATACTCGTATAAATCACTATGATATAATCACAGATTATACACTGAAAAGAAAATTCAATCCAATCGTGCTTAAATCTATCACAAGAGGTGTTAAAAGTGCAGTAAGTTTAGATTTTCAAGCACTAAATACTTAAAGTCCAAGTTAATTTTGTTTTGTTTTTTATATCTACTTGAGGCACCCACAGACGATATGTTCTTACGTCTGTTTTTTAACATGTAACTCCTCATGTATTTTTTCATGTCTGTCAAAATTTTTCATTTTTACAGACGGTTTTTAAAATTTGCTTACAAACGTACATATACATTTACGTCTGACCATGGTGCAATTAACCAGGTGGCATCACTAGTGCAGGTGATAAGTTTTTGTTTCATAAAATTGTGGGTGTCAAAAATTGTTTATGTTTACACAAACTGAAGCGAAAAACTAAAAATATTTTAAACAGTTGGAAAAAGGGCAAGAAACATAATAAAAAAGTTCTAAAAAGTATTTTAATTGCTTAAAATTCGTTCAAAACAATTTATAAAAACAATTGTATTAATTTTCTTTGTTCATTTTTTTTTTATATAAACGTTTCGTTCTTCATTTTCTTCTGTTTTGTAAACATGTTTTTGACAGCGTCCGGAATTTTTACACAAACAAAATATTATGTATGTAGTACAACAACTCTTATGCTGCCACCTAATAATTGCACCATGCGTCTGACATTGTCTATGCTTTTTATTATTATAAAAAATAATTATTTAAAACATATTAAAATATTAATGCATTAAAATTTCCGCAAGCCGACTAAAAACGGCCTCTGAATTGTTTGCAAGGCATAGAGTTCTACTGTCAGATGTTTAAACATAACAAAATAGAACATACTCTATTTGAAATATTGTCAGACGATTTTGCTCATGTTTTTTACAGGCGCAATGTTTTTGAGGTAACAGACGACATGTGGGCATTTTACAATGTAAAGTATGACATGTAGATTGCTAAAAACATATCGTGTGTTATCTACTTTAGCTGGTGAGGCCTAACTTTCTTTACTAGTACGTCAATACAAATGCAGAATTTTTCTGACATATTTTCCCAATGTTTCGTGAACTTTATGTTCACTTCTTTAGGACATTTGTCCCATTCGTTTAATAAAGAAATTTCTATTAAAATAGAAACATTATCGGTTGTTAAGCCTATATTAATGTACTCATATGGGGCGCTCATATGGGGGAAGTCGTTGGAGAAAACCACCTACTGTAAAATAGTAGAAAATAATATGCTTACTTCTGTTTTGAAGGTCAATGAGCTCAAAAAGTAAAATGTTATAAAAGATTTTTTCTCAGAGAACTTTTTATTCCTATCTCTCAGAAACTCATTCATATGTATTTAACGTAGCGTCATATGTGCTCAATGAGCAGAAAAATAAAATGTTCTAAACGATTTTTCCCCGGAGAACTTTTTATTCCTATCTCTCAGGAATTAATTCATATGTATTTAATGTAGCGTCATATGTTTTTAACGTAGCGTAGCAACAATGGAACGAGATAGCTGGTTTCGAACATTCCAAGAAATTTCTAAACTTTGATGCAAAGGGAGGCGAACGTACTCTAAAACTGGATAGGAAAAGCCTCAGAATACTTACAGGTGCACATACAGATCATTATACCTGCCTAGAGCACTTGTACAGGTTGGGCGTTTCCAACACAGACATCTGCAGTTACTGCGCCGAGGAAGAGGAGGCAATGGAGCAGTTGGTCACTCAATGTGGCTATTTGGACACAGGAGATACAGGCTGCAAGTGCATACGTTGAGTGAAGGAGACTTACTATCACTCCCAATGAAGGAGCTAGTTCGGTTTCTTGACGTACTTAACGCGTAATGGGACAAGCGGACGCAAAATAACCTACAATGGTCGCAGTGCAAGTAGCCGATGAGGGCCGCATTCCATCCAATAATAATAATAATAATAATAATAGTAACGTATCGTCTCCAAATAGCACTTTTCATTGCTAAGCTCAAGCAAAAACCTCGGCAGAATACAGTACAGCGATTGCTTTTTGCTTTAGATGGCGTAAACGTAATATTGGTACACCACAAATGTAAACAAAATTCATCGTGAGAAGTTGTATGAACAAATGTTTGAACCTGAAATGTTAGAAAAAGTCATCGAGAATTGCAGTCCAAATTAGATTAATGACGGTGATATACTACACAATTTGAGTGCTCAAATCTAGCACTGTACAGAGCGTTTTATAGCGTATTTACGCTGTTTACGCAGTGAACTAAGGACAAATCAAAACGATTTCGATGTGTGTGGTGCAGATGTTCAGTTGAGCGGTATCTTCTAAAATGGAAACAATAGGAATTGAGTGTAGGAAATATACATATTCTAGACAGAGTTCCCTGAAATGTATATACATACAAAGAATCGCCGTCACTATAACGCATTAAAAGTTATGACTATAGCAATCGAGTCTTGAAAGATTAAGCCTATGAAGTATTAATTTAAATGCCAAACAAAACATAAATCACTTAACAGTTGGCAAAATGGCTATCAGTTAAAAAAAGTCTTATACCTCTATAAAAACACGCTTTGCATAGATATGTATACAACGCAATACACGTTTTTTATTTGCTAATAAAAAAAAATTCCTCGTAAACGAAACTTTTCTCTTGATTGTTATCTTGTGTTTTCACGTTAATTAACTTCAAATTAGCAGTTTTAATTCGTTTCATTAAATCGACCCACCGAGCAGCCAACAAAGACCGCTTTACATGCAGTCTACACCTAACTTGAAACGCAGTTAAAACATGATGTTAAAACTTGCTGTTTAAATATCTATCTGTTAAAGTCGGCGTACACGTAGTGATGTTAGAGTTGTAACTTTTCATAGTAAAACAATAAAAATGGCGAAAAACAACTACAAATAGCAGGCTGTTGTCAATTTAAGTTATAACAGAGTTTCCAAATGAAATGTTTTAACAACCAAGTTGTAACTTTAACCAAACTTTAACATGAGCGGTCCACATTTAACTTTAACTTGATGTTAGCGTTAAAGTTAGTGTTTTCAAGTCAGGTGGAGACCGCACTTTAACGACAAAGTGAGTAATACAGTGTTGGCCACAACACGTTGTATTCAATAAACTTATGGGCACACACAATTGATTGACTATAGATTGTCTGGCTGGCAGGTTGGATAGATTTTCAAATGGTTACAGTTTATTTATGAAACGATGACTACAATACACACTTATACAACTAATGACGTCATTAGTTAAGGTTTTCATTTTACTTGTTTCCCAAAATAACAACAAAAAATAGCAATGCAAGTCTGTAGGGGTAGTCGCGTGCATATCGTTAGTTCAGTTCAACACATTTTCTTGTGTCTCTGCAGGGGAAATCACAAAAATGTGTTGATTCTCTTGTTAGCTACAAAGTCTAAAAAAGAACAATAAACAAGGACGTCACTTCGGTGAAATTGTGGTTGTGCTTGAACCATCAAGAGTAACAAATTCAAACCCACACGAGTTTTGTATAACTTTGTATGAAAATAGTTTTTTTTTTTTTAACTTGCTCGTGTTAAATACAAAAAAGGGAATAATACTCATCTCTGTAGAGCTCATGTTTTACCCTCCACAGGAAGTAAATTGTCCTGCGCAGTTATTCAAGCATTACTCGAGCACGAGAACAATCACATTGACCATGGCTATGACTGTGACTTAATAACTATGACGTTTTCAATTTGATTTTTCAAAGCTGCATACACAGAAAGCGTGTCTGTATTGAGACTTGAATAACAAGTGAAATTTTTGTTCACGTGAAATTTTTATTACCCTCGAAGTGAAATATGCTAGCGTGAATCTCCCGTGAACAATTATTTAAAATATAATATCAGTGCACATTGTATACATTCAAGTAAAAATAAGTTTTGTAGGGTTTTTAAAAACTAAAGTTAAAAAAAAATAAAAAACAAAATGTTTAGAGTTAGCTAAATAATGTTATCGACAAGAAGAAATAAGATATATCGAATTAAAGAGTTAATATCGAGGAGAAATTAGCATTAGTATATGCTATTTTTTCAGGATATTATTCACAAGTGAGTTACCAAAACAAATTATTTCATGGGAATTATTCGTAATTGCCGTTTCGTGAAAAGCAAAAAAAAATTTTTGAGCAAAGAACCATAAGCAAGCTATTAGCTTAACTATTAGCGCAACACTAAATGATTTTTCCTGTGTAAAAATCCCACAAAGCTTATTCATATATAAAAACTATTTTCGCTTTCCATACTTCGAAATGAAGGTGCTATTAAAAGAATTGTTGCTTAAAGTGCCTGTGTCAAAAACATAAAATGGAAACTCTGTAGATTTACGAGTATGTCCGAAAATGTTGTGTAGTTCTTCATAGAAGCAACATATGTATGTTTCGCAACTTATATGCAATTAAAATCAAAGTATATTTATACATACGAGTAAACACATATTATTCATAAATTTAAATTTGTAAAAATAAGGAGTATCTTACCTTTTTATTTCATAAATTTAAGTTTGTAAAAATAAGGAGTATCTTACCTTTTACATCCCTTCATCGGTTTCAAGCAAGCCTGCTCCAGTAGACTTCCTCTATGTCTCGGCTTTATTGTAATTTATTTTGAGATGTCTCACTTTCCATCTAACAATGTTCCAAGTGGCATCAATCTGTCATGTTTCCAAAAGTTTCCTGTAATAAATTTGAGCGGTCGGTTCCTAAAATAAGAAACCTTACGTTTATAAACCTTACGTTTTTAAACCTTACCTTTATACAAAATCAGCAAATATAGTTTTTATTTCTGCATCTGTCCATCTTTTATTATTGACTTTTTGTTTAATTACCTGAACTTTGTTTTTAATTTCTTCCGTGTTCATTGTCTTGCCTGTTTAAGTATTATTTCTTTGTATCAAGCTAAGCCGCAGCCAATATTTCAAGACCAACGGCGCCAATAAAATTTTCACGTGAAGCAACTGTTCGATGATTTGTTTAAATTTTATAAAGTATAATAAAAATGTTGTAGAATAATAGGTATAATATAAAATTTTTACTATTAGAAATACTTCTTTATGCAATGTTAGCATGAATTTAATTCCAACATAGTCATGTGTTATGGAGGTTTTGCCGCCGTAAAGTTTTTCAGGCGCAAGAGTTTACATGTTTAGATTGTAAAAGTAATCGGCAAACACAGCTGTTTTAGTATTGAGAACATATGCAAATACGAATGTGCAATGGTTTTTGGTTATGCATATTTGTTCAAGTGTTGCAAATCTCGGTTTCATATATTTTGTTATTGTAGTCTTGCACGTATACTACGTTTGCAATATCTGCAAGGTGTTCAAGGGTAGTTTGCAACGAAGATTGATTTCCGCTATTATTAAATTTGAAGCAAAAAAAATCAATTTTTTTTGTTCTAAAAATTTCATACAAAATAGCCCAAAAAAAATGATTTTTTCGGAATTTTGGATAGGTAATATTTCTGCTACATGTAAACTGATTTTACTGAATTTCAGTAGCAACCCCATGACTCGATTGAGTAATAAAATGGTGAGAGAAACCAGTTTCTAAGTCTTAAGTGCGGTCTCCACCTGACTTGAAAACACTAACTTTAACGCTAACTTCAAGTTAAAGTTAAATGTGGACCGCTCATGTTGAAGTTTGGTTAAAGTTATAACTTGGTTGTTAAAACATTTCATTTGGAAACTCTGTTATAACTTAAATTGACATCAGCCTGCTATTTGTAGTTGTTTTTCGCCATTTTTATTGTTTTACTATGAAAAGTTATAGCTCTAACATCACTAGGTGTACTTTAACAGATAGATATTTAAACAGCAAGTTTTAACTTCATATTTTAACTGCGTTTCAAGTTAGGTGTAGACTGCATGTTATGGGTTTCTTAGAAACGGTATATTAACGGCAGACAGACGTACATCTGTTTCAGAATATACTTAATCGTATATACTTTATAGGGTCGCAGGTGAAAATTGTAGAATCACAAACTTATATAGGTATACCCTTAACATTTTTGTGAAGGATATAAAAGCAATATGTTTGTATGTGTATATACCAGTGTACACAAGTATACTATACATACAATGAAGCTTGCAGGCACGAGTGTGTTTAACATTTTTCCAATCAACCACGTGTGCATTTATGACGTCAACAGCAGACATTTCAAAACAGTGTGGTCAATTGTAAGAGATGAAATTACAACTCAAAAGTGTTGTGATTTCTTTTTTCCCCTTACATGTATGACGTCATTAAGAAAAGGATGCTAGAAAAAGAAGAGACATATTATTTGAGAGTATGAATGATTTTCTGTGGTGAATAAACTAATTATACCAGTACATCATTGTGTTATTTGTTTTGCTTATTATTTTTTGTAGTTCTTGTTTAAGTGCATTTCCTCTTGTGTTTAATTGAATAAATTTTGCTTAATTTCCGTCTAAAGGTTTGTATGAAAATTACAATATTACTTTGTGGTAAAATAATTAATACATAATTATATATTAGACGGAAATTCCTAAAACATACAGGGTGTCCCAGAACTCAATGTCAAACCGAAAGGTGATAACTGGAAAATCAGAAAAAAATTAATCCCATGCAGTTTGAAATTGTGGACATTTAAGAAAAACCAAGAAATTTGGTCAAACTGCAACTATTTCTGGGTTATTTTGGCTAATATTTATATATTTTTTTTAATTTTTTTTTTTTTTTTTTTTTAGCGTTTTTTATTTATTGAATCTTCAATATGAACTAATAATAAGTATTATTATTAATACTAAATATTAAAATTTGTGCAACTCCAATTTTGCCTTTCGGGGAAATATAATACCTAAAAAGTGTTTTTTTTTTTATTCCTAAATATATTTAATTTTTGCAGCTTGAGATCTTGTTTTTTGTTTTTTTATAAATTTATAATTTTTCTGTCTCTCATTCTGTACACACGTATTTTGTTACTACTATCCGTATTTTCTATATACATATATGTATGTGTTCATTATTTAAATTCCTATGAAACCAAATTGCACCGGAATAGGTAGCAAGTTGTGTACACGTGTTTTTTTTACTCTTTTTTTCACCGTTGTCCAAATTGTCTGCATATATATGTCCATTATTAACTTCGTATGAATCTAAAATGCGCCGGAATAGTTAGCAAGATGTGTACATGTGTTTTTTTCTCCTTTTTCACCGTTGTCCGTGTTTATATGTTCATTACTAATTTATTTTCAATGCATTTCATTACCTTGTAGTGTGGAAGGTGTTGGACTAAATTTTGATAATCTGAGCAGTGTCGAAGGTATATACAGTCACTCACATTTAAAGTCGGGCAGACGCATGAAAAAACTTTTAGTCCCAATATTTAAAAACAACAAAAACAATTTATTCCAAGTTCTTTTATTAAATGTATACGAAGGCTTAACTTAAATAAGGTCACTTTTCAGTATCACATTTAAAGTCGGGCAATTAACAAAATATTAGCATTATGTGAACATAACGCAAAATTATTATTTTGTAGATTCACTTTTTTGGGTTTCAACAGCTTGTAAGCGGCTAGGCAAAGATTCCACTAATTTTTTGCAAACCTCAGGACTTATATTATTCCACTCTTCCTGTAAGGCATTCTTTAGTTGTGGAATTGACGTACACTGCTTGTTCTGTATCCGGCGGCCTAATTCGTCCCACAAATGTTCAATAACATTGAGGTCCAGACTTTGTGCAGGGGTTTTAATAACCTTCGGACAGTTATAGAGCAGCCAATTCTTTACATCATATGCTGAATGTTTAGGATCATTGTCCTGGTAAAATTGGAAATTAGTTTCAATGTCGAGTTTTTTTACGCTTTCTTTTAAATTTTTTCTCAAAATATTTAAATAAACATTCTTATTCATAATACCGTCAATGAAATGCAAATTTCCAACGCCTGAGGCTGCCATGCATCCCCAAACCATAACCGATCCACCACCGTGCTTTACTGTTTTTCTTAAATTCTTGCCTTCCATCTCTTTGTTTGGTTTGCGCCATACTTTGCCTCTTCCATCGCACCCAAATAAGTTAAATTTACTTTCGTCAGTAAACAATACCTAAATATTAATAATAAGCCTAATTAAATTTGTATGTTTGTTCCAACTTACGGTACTCCAGAAATCAAAATCTTTGGTCATATATTGACGAGCAAAAACAAGCCGTTCGCTTTGGTTTTTCTTACTTATAAGAGGTTTTCCGTGCCACTCGGCCATGAAAGTCATTCTTGCGAAGAAGTCTTCTTATTCTTTCTGGGTTTACATCCGTCCCAGAAGCTTCCTTGACCATTGCTATCAGTTTTGGAGCAGAAATAAAAGGATTTTTCTTCACCTGTTTTAAAATCATGCTCTCATCTCTGGGTGAAAGCTTTCTTGCTCGGGCTCCGCGTTTTTTATTTGCTACCAAACCACTTTCTTTACATCTAGAAATGATATCATGCACTGTAGATTTGCTTTTTTTATCAAATTAGATATTTCCCTTTCAGATTATCCATCTAAGTGCAACTCAATTATTATTTTCCGTTCTTCGAAGGTGGATTGTTTAATTTTGCGCGGCATTTTTCAAAAAACTTTTATAATCTTCACTGATCGAATGATAGTGTAAGAAGAAATAATTGTTTTGGAGACAAAAGAAGAAAAAAGTGGAAATAACGGTATATTTCACTTTTTCATTGTACAAAACATTAAGTGCCCGACTTTCAATGTGAGACAGAGAATTTACTTTTTCTCATTTTGTTATTCTTATGTATTTTATAACGGGACTTAAAATAAAATTTCTATGGTTTTTCTATTGATAAGAGTTTTTATGATAAAACAAAAAAAAAGTTAAACGCATCATCTTTCATCAAACCATAAATATTAAGATCATAAATTTTCGACAATGTTTGCCCGACTTTAAATGTGAGTGACTGTATACTGGGCACTGATCAGTTTTAACTAATTTAATTCCAACATTCTAAATGCTGTAATAGAGTTTCCTTCGGTATTTCATGTTGTTATTCTTGAAGTTAAACCTCGACAAATTCCCTCTTTCCTCCTCATCATAACCTATTTTCCCAGTTCCAGTACAATGCACTGCATATGTAGGGGTCATCCCCTGAGTACTGGTCCAAGATAAAAAAATTTTAAATTTAACTATTTTTTAACTTTTATTCTTCAATATTTCCCCAACAGTTGTCAGCATCTTCAGGAAAAATTAAAATTGTTATAAATACATCATAATTTTTTTTTAAACAAAAAACTGTCAGATAATTTTTGGTTTACAAAAAATGCTAACTCGAAAAAAAAACTACTTAACAATATTGACAATAGTTTTCTGGCGAATACTTTACCTTAAGTCACCAAGAAAAGTAGCCAAAAGAGTGTGGTACGATGTCTAAAAGCGGTCATATGAAAAGTCAAGTTCAAAATGCGAAAAGCCTTTTAAATGAAGTTATTGTAATGCGCGTTGTGTTTTTTTATTTTAAATAAATATAGTTTTTCAGACGTTTATTGAATTTGGATTTCTCATAGACTTTTTTAGAAACATTTTAGCGATAAAAAAAAACATTAATGAATATATCAGCATTTAAATCCGCCTGCAGAGTTTAATATTTCAAACTACATATAGAATGTATTAAAAGAAGAATTTCCGTTAAATAAAAATTAACAAACAACAACTGATTAAAGTTCTTTATGTCTACACGATTTTTTGCACGAAATAATATAATTTAACAATTAATATAATTAATGTTTTGAAAATCAAAAAAATAAAGAAATAGAATTAAACATAATATTTATAATTGACCTCAAAGTAAATGCAGTAAACGTGACACACAAGAAGAGAATGTTGACGCTGAAGTTGAAGTTGAATAATATTCGTACGTATTAATTGAGTGGATGTAACTGTTGGCATAGAAGTTCTATTAATGTCCACACCTCTTTTGAATTGGAAAAAAGCAACAGAGTATTGATGTCCCATTGTTATTAAGTTTAGTTTCTTTTTTTATATAATTTAATGTGATATTTAGATGTCTGTATATAAAACATATTTTACAATTAATAAAATTATATTCAAATACTTGTAAAATGCAAATTACTCGCATATATTATTTTTCTATTATAAAATAAAGGGTATCTCAAGATTAACGCCAGATTTGAATTATATAGAAAACACAACTTATAGTATTTTTATTGTTTTCTTTTTGGAAAGCGGGTGATTTATTACTTTGGGATCCCGCGGACTCCAATTTGCAGGAAAAGCGTTTCCGTAGTATAAAATTGGGCAAATGAGAGCGCTTTTGAGAGAATAGTATGCTTCCTCTTCTAGTAGTTAAGCAATCAGCTGTAAGTAGTTAAGCAATCAGCTGTTCAAAAAATAAACAATAGCAACGAAACAAAGTTCATTTGAATCAACTCGTATACAAATCATTTGAGTGTTTTTATATAAATATTAAATAATTAAGTTTTTTATTCGCTATTTGAGCTTCTAACATTTATACCAGTAAACAAATTATAAATAGCTTGTTTTCTATGTTTCCCAGCTATCTATATGTCAACATTTCATAGGAACTACCCTAATCTTTAGTTGACTTTGGAAATTTTTGAATCCAAATAAATTGCTGAGAATTTAAAAAGAAAAATGCTCTAATAATATCCGTCAAAACACAAAAACAAGCTTTTCTATTTATAAACGTCTCTAATATTTCGTAGCAACCAACGATTGTTCATTCGTTTAAAAGGTGTAAAGAAATGTTAGAGACGTTTATAAATAGAAAAGCTTGTTTTTTGTGTTTTGACGGATATTATTAGGGCATTTTTCTTTTTAAATTCTCAGCAATTTATTTGGATTGTTGGGATATAAAGTTGAATGTTTGAGAATATCTTTCAAAAATTTCCAAAGTCTACTAATGATTAGAGTAGTTCCTATGAAATGTCGACATATAGATAGCTGGGAAACATAGAAAACAAGCTATTTATAATTTTTTACTGGTATAAATATTAAATAAAAAGGAATGTTTAACAGACTTGAAAGGCCCAAAAGTATAAAATATCACAGTATTTTTTCGTAAAACTAAATGCCACTTTTTGTTGACACATCAAAACACAGCATATGTTTCTTTTTGGGCTAGAAATTTGGCTTTTTGCGTTCCCGTACTATAGGTAAATTTTATCTGCATTTGCGAGAAACTTATGCATGTTCTCTTTTGCACGACACTTGCCTGGAAAGTAAAAAAAAACACACCTATTGTTTTTCAGTGGGGTTTTTTGTCAGATCACCCATGACTCATATCAAAATGTTTTTTTCATTTTTATTCAGTACCGTTTGGCTAGTCATCATGGAAAGACTCATACCACAACAGCGTATCCAAACTATTCAGCTAAAAAGCAGCTTTATATGAAAAATGAGTTTCATGCGAATTTATTCAATGATGATGCACATTTCTGGCTCAATGGATTTGTTAATACAAAAAATTATCTCGAGTACCCAGTGTAACCATTATATCTTAATATTATATTATTTGCGGTTTTATGTCCTATGAAATAAACTTAATGTTAGGGCATTTTTGTCTCAGATATTACTTGATTTCACTAGGGGCTTCTAAAAATTGGAGATTTATTTTAAACTAGCATTTACCGGCGACTTTGTCTGCGGAAAACGGGGCTCAGTAGTGTATTTCGAAGCGAAACCATACAAGTTCAACTGTGATACCGGTTTAAGGAAGGCTGAGAAGATGTCCATGACGATGCTCGTCCTGGTTGCACGAGCACGTCAACAACCGACGATTCATCAACAATTATTAATCGACGGCAAAAATCAACAGGATTACTACACTTTATCATGTCCAAACACCGCTGTGAAGTGGTCTGTCGAACCGGTTTTTGTTTGACACTGAGCAAACGCGGCACCTATCTTGCCCTTAGCCTTTCAATATGCAAATGTTCAGGCAAAATTTTGTACGCACGTTCATATGATATGTTTACAATTTCAACAATCTCACGTAACTTCACTCGGCGATCATTCATAACGATATCGAGGCTTTTCTTGATATTTTCTTTAGTAACCACCTGGTTTGGCCTTCCTGTTGATGGTATTATTGTAACGCTTGTTTGGCCACATTTAAATTCAGCAATCCAATATTTTACTATGTAATCTGATGGAGCAGACTCGCCATAATGTTTAACGTTGATTTCTTTTGTCTCTTTCGCCGTTTCTCCTTTCAAATAGTGTTTAATCACTTCATTTTTCAAGAAACACAAGACCTGCTTACTTCAAACGACTACAACAAATAAACTAATCGATGAATTTGAATGAAATTTTATGAATTGACAAATCGCAATTTGAAAACAAACAAAAAATTCGTGGTTATGCTGCCATCTAACGATAGGTAGCTTCAATATCAATCCAGCCTCTTATTCCGAAGTACAGTAAAGTCAAATACCTTGGTATTCACCTCGACCGTAGGCTAACGTAGAAGTCTCTCATTGATGCAAAAGTTACTCGGTTGAAATTAAAAGCAATTCAACTAAGTTGGCGTATGCGCAGAAATTCTACATTGAAGTTAGATTGCAAATTTTTGCTATACAATGCAGCTCTAGAGCCTATATGGTGCTATGGAATGCAATTATGGGGCATCGTCTCAACATCAAACATTGAAAAAATTTAAAGACGACAGAACCAAATTCTTGGAGTGATTACTATAGATCCATCATACGTAAAAAACTGACGAATTCACAAGGATCTGTGTGTTCCGCTGTTTAAAGACGAGTTTTCTAAGTAAGTGACAAGGCATGTCAGTAAACTGGAACTTCCCCTTAATCCTCTTGCAAGCAACATACTTAATTTTGGCGGCCATACTAGGTTGAGAAAAAAGGATACCCTTGCCACCTGTTCAAAGTTATTTTAACAAAATTAACGTTTGCGGTTAATCATTCAGAAAGGCGCTACAGTTTTCACCCCTGAATTATGTTCGAATCTGTAGTTTGCCATATTTTTCTTTATATTCGCTGTACTAAAATATGATCGGTTCGGTATTTCCTTTTTTTTACGAGACACTTGGCTTTTTGGCGTGCTCTCGGTTGGTCTCTGGACACTTTTTTTTTCATCCTGCGGCTCTTTAAGCATTTTGTATCCCTATATCCTACGCAACTAAATTTTTAATTCATAATTTTACTTAAATAAATTATGTAAGTGAATTTATATAATTAACGATTTATTGATTATAAATAGAACTCAATTTCCTACGGTGAGTAGATCATAGGAATCCCTCCTATATTGATATTATTGAAACTTCATCACTCAACTATTTAATATATTTATGCAAAATTAAACACCACCATCAAAGCGTTAAGTAGATGATTTCATTCAAGATTCAATAAATAAATAAACATTAAAAAAATGGACTTAAGCTACTCTTCCATATGACCACAGATATTTTTCAGACACTAAAAGCAACATTTTCTTCTTTTTTACTATCTGCTTTTCTTTTAAAAGAATACAAAATTTCTCATAACAATTGTCTAAAAAGTGCTACATCTTAATCAAAATTGCAATTTTGTCTGCTTAATTTTTTAAATAATGTCTTCTATTTTGTAATCAACTATAAAACTATTTCAATAATCAGCCAATTATTTTTTTTTTTATACAAAAATTAACACACGATTATATGTATTTGTAGACGAGTCTACCCAGTTTAGGATTTAAATCACACCTTGCAATAGAATCATAGAATATGCCGCAAATTATTAAAAAAAAAAATAAGTTTTTAAGTGACTAGTTAGTGGCAAGTAATTCCATACGTATTTACACGATCGAAATTACAACAACAACAACAAAACAAAGTGAAAAATGAAAATAAATTTTAACGAAGTTGAGCACGAATAAATTTAACTACAATAAACTAATATTTCCACATAATTATATTTATGATTTAAACTGTATGCCGCAAAACATTATTTATACGAGTGAGTACCAGCTTAAATGGATGAAAATAACAGATTTAAATGCAGAGAAAACAAGTCGTTAAAATGCGAGTCTCGAACATAGACAGAAAGGATACGGTACTTGCAAACAATTTGAAACATATAAAATCAAAATAGTATGGTCAAATATGAAGCTTTGTTTATGCTAATGTGTGCATTGGAGCGAATTACCAAAAAGTGCTCGGTGTACCCCCTTAGTTTCTAGATCATGTATGGATGAAAATAGGATTAAAGAAAGAAAAAAAGAAATGATCCGCGACTTTTTGGCGGTAGATTTTTTGACAAATTAATACCGCCAAAAAGTCGAGCATCATTTAATTTTTTCTTTCTTTACCCCTATTTTCATTTTGGGTTTTTCAAATTGGGTTTTTTTCTTTGGAAACAAAAATACGATTCAAAAAAAAAGAAAAAAAAAATTAAATTGTCGAAAAATATCATATTGAGTAATCCCAAAAATAAAAAGGGAAGTGCCTATATCTAATATTAAGATGTAACCATATACATATATGTATGGTGTATCCAACAATACGTGCAACCATATTATTATGGTATATATGATTTAAACTTGCAATCGTTCACGAGATACCTAAAAAATATTTTATTTTTATTACAGCTAATAGATATTTCAACATCAAAGAGGAAATTTGTGCATTAATTCCTTATAATGGGTGATTTTATAAAAACTATCGGAAATTAAAAAAAAAACACATAAAATTCAGAAAGATGCATGAAATATTTATTTGGATCGATAGTTGGGTCGATATAATTTAATGTTTGAATATTATTTCATGCAAATGTTGGCTGCGGCTGCGCCTCAAATGGTCCATCCGCTTAGTTCAATTTTGGCATACTCTATCCAACGTTTCGGCCGGTATCTCAAGAATAATGTTGGCAATGTTGGCTTCCAGTGCGTCAATCGGGCTTGTCGCTATAGACATTAGCCCTAACATAGCCCCACAAAAAAAGGCGAACGGCGCCGAATCGATAATTCACGGTCATCACCAACACTGGCCGATACGGCTGCGATATTTTCTTCAGTTCGTACTCTACGTAAGCGTGTTGGTGGTTTAATGCCCAACAATGTAAATTTGGTGCGAAATTTTTTTACAATAGCCCGAATAGAAGCCTCAGTAGGTCGATTAAACTGACCATAAAATGGAAGAAGCGCGCGATGAACTTTCTTAACAGAGCACGCATTTTGGTAATAAAATTCAATAATTTGCAAGCGTTGTTCGTTTGTAAGACGATTCATTATTAAATTATAGACCAAACTGAAGATGTTTGACAGTTACACAAGATACAAAACGTGCGTGAGCTGTCAAAACTAGTGTTGCCAAAAAGATAATAGCAAAAAAATCACTCGTTAGATGCTCTCTCATTATTTTTTTCTTATTATTTGTATATATTTTACGTGTATTATCAATATATATTATATGATGTCTCAAATATATGTTTCTATTATAATAAAGCTATTTATAGTATTAGTATGGTTACTAAATGAAAATAGTATGATTATATATGGTAAAAGTATGAATCGTTAGTAAATAATATGGTTGAGTAAGACAATTATTTGATAACTTTAAGTAATACTATAGTTACCTATTACTACAGCATAACAATACTAAACCGTAATATATATCGTTACTTATAAATAAATACCTATAATTTTTTTTTTACAATACTATGGTGCGTCATATCATTGGCATTTTAAATATAACAATATAGGATTTTTATTTATTATTTTTTTTTTTATTAATTAATAAGAATAACTCCTTACAGGCAGATACTATATATGTACATGCATATGAGTTAAAAAATAATTACAAAAATTAATAAAAAAAAAGTAGAAAAACTAGCTAATTACTGGAAAAAAATATAAAAATTATAAGCAGTAAAAAAATTTGTTAATTACTGGAATTTAATACTAAAATTATACTACGCTTAACAAAATTTAAGTTCATCGAAAAGTCAATAACGTGGTACAGTTCATTAAAACAACAACATAATCTACGGAAGGGATCTGCATTCGCATAATTCTGC
This sequence comes from Thecocarcelia acutangulata, assembly GCA_914767995.1. Lineage (NCBI taxonomy): Eukaryota > Metazoa > Arthropoda > Insecta > Diptera > Tachinidae > Thecocarcelia > Thecocarcelia acutangulata. The sequence continues at coordinate 115,547,376 of OU612097.1, forward strand.
CGGTAATAAAGCACTGATAAAGGTTGATATTGACGAATACTACGCTGGGGAACATCAAAATTTAGTTTCGACACCAGATACTCTCAGCAGATATTGCCGTTAATCAATTTGAAGACAAAATTGACACTTAACATTTTTCTGCGAATTGTCAAAGAAGGCAGCTTTATTTGTTGCAGTCTGAACCAATATAGTAAGTTGGCTACAGTGTTCGGGTAGATATTGCGCAGGATGAAAAGAAGGATATTCCAGTATTGGCCTGACTAAAGATGTATACAATTGCTTCACAACAGTGGAGTCCAGCAAATTCTTTAGACCAGCGCTTTACAAAGCCAAGCACCCCCCTTGCTTTACTTGAGCAAAAGCTAATGTCTTAGTTGAATGTAAGTTTTCTATCAAATAAAACACCCTGATCCAGAAATTCGTCAACTGTTTCTAATACATGGCCACCAAGCCTAAAATGCCCATGAGGGTTAGATTTTCTTGAGAAGTGCATATGCTTGCACTTGCTGAAATTTAACTTTAAAAGGTTTTGTTTAGACCAATTAAAGAAATTGTCCAAATCTAGTTGGAGGCAGATTTTGATTGAAAAAATTTTTACATCAACTACAACTATATAATTCAACAATAGTTCCCGAAACTCGCACATTTTTACGTCGCATGCGCTCATCGGCTAGAATTCATCTATTTGTGGTCGATTGCCCGGGGAATCGCACTACGCATTACAGAGAGAATTCGTTTTTCGGCCGCACTCTTCGTCTGTGGAATAAGTTGCCTGCAGACGTGTTTCCTGTCTGCTATATCGTTGGAAGGTTCAAGTCAAATGTTCACAAACACTACTCCCTCTTTCTCCCTCCTCATAACCTATTTTCCTAGTTCTGGTACAATGCACTGCATATTTAGGGGTCATCCCCTGAGTACTGGTCCAAGCTAAAAAAAAAAAAATTATTGTCGTTTCAACCAAATATTTTTTTCTACGTGTAAGTAAGAAAAATGTGAGTGTGTTGGTAAAAGAGTTTGAATGTATTGACTTTTTCGAACTTGCTTTTGCTTACTGGGTAACGCGGGAAAAAAATTAACAATTTTAATTTTTAAGAGCCTGTCAGTAAAGGCGCTTTAAGTTTTTTTATTGCTCTGGTTTCCGAGGATATATTAAGATTTAAAGAAACTACTGGCTTCTTTTTTGAAAAAAATTTCGCACGTTACAAAAGCAACGTTGTATTGAATACGCCACAAACTTTAAGCTTTTTAAACCTCCTTTAGTACTCAAGTTAATTCTCAGCTATTTTTAGTTGCAATTGTAATTCGAACATTAAAACATTGTTAATGTTTCCACAGATAATCATATTTTTCATTAATGACATAAACTCACTTGTAACAATACCAACTACACAATATAACTGCCACTCAATATTATGAGTTGCATTTTATGAAGTTTTTTTTTCGTTTTCTTATGCATTATGATTGGTATGAAGTTTAGGCAGCACCACAACAACAACAAAAAAAAATAACAAATATTAAAAATACGTTAATAACAATTGTCGACAAAAGAAAACCAAATCCAAAATGCTTAAAAAGAAAAAAAAAATCGTGCACGACTTGTGTCAGTCTAATAATACGTATAATTTTGCTGGCTTTTTTAGCTTTTCCAGAAGATGACACCATAACCGCCACTCCAAGCAATCAACCTTAAGTTATGCGCTCGTTCGAGTGCTACCCTCTATTGAGGATGTATTAGTTCAAGAGTATGGCTTGGACAAATTTAACGACACATCGGCAAGTACGAGTACATTGATGTCATAGAATGTGTTTTTGATCGTACACTCCTTGTTCTAAACTCTAACCTGAAAATTTTTAATAGTTAGCGGCTCTTAAAGTGTATGCTTCTGCGCTAACATGCTTTAACATAAAAGTTAACACAAGGTCCAACACGATCACCTGAATAAAAATCTGTGTTTGTATTTGGGCAAACGAACATTTTACATGCAACATAAATGTATAAGACACAACGTACATATGTCTGTGATAAATGCAACATAATTTTTTCAAATTTTATAACATGCAACTTGTAAGCGAGACAAAAATACTTTGGGTTTGAGTTTAAACAGAGCTGAACAACCTTAGAAATTTTCTAGGCGATAATACGATTAATTTGTTAAATTTTTGATGAACTTTATGATTTTTAAATTAAAAATTTTTTTGATTTATAAATTATAGATAGAGAATAATTAAATGCTCGGTGGCTGAGTGGTTAAAGCAGCTGATCATGATACGTCATGACCCGAGTTCAAATCCAAGTGGGTGCTGATGAGTAGTGTAGCGACTACGAAACAGCTAGTTGTTGTCCCCCAGCTAAAGGTTTTATATTTATTTATGTTTTTTTTTTTTGTCTTCTTCAATCAACAATTATTGATCACAGCAAATTTGTATTGTAAAAAATCCTGCTTAAGAAAAAACTTAAGAAAGGAAAAACTTGAACTATAACCCGATGTACATATGTACAAACCAAAAAATTTTTAAGATAATACGATTAATTTGTTACAATCTGAGAAAACTCAAGCCAGCCAACTTCAGGCTCTGACATATATAAAGTATTTTTTGCATAAATCTCCTACTTGTTCAGGCAATATCAAAATAAAGGTGGCTATTAGAGTGATCAATTGTTTGGCCGATTTTCAAATAATTCGAATAGTGGCAATTTAAACATAACCGGTTTCTGGTTAATAATTAAAGAAAACCCCGGATCACCGGGATTTTTATAATGAGCCCAATTATGAATATAAATTCCGTAGGAATTTGTTCACTTTTCACTTTCCTCCAATCATGAACAAAAGTTATATATGAGGTTTTTATATTTTTCTTCATGCGATTTGTTGAAAACACTAGAGAGAGAGATCAACTCTTACGGCCAAGTTCACAAAAATTGTGTTTTTCTCTTTAATATGCATTGAAAAAAGTATGTTATGTGAGAAATAAATTTCATGAGGAATAAATTACGAGAGAAATAAATTCCGGGAGAATATTCATAATTGGGCTGAATATAATAATTAAAAACAAATTAATTCACAACAAGAGCAAATGGTCACGAACAAAAAAAAATATGTCACAAATTTGTGACATGAGTTTTGTGAAGATGATTCTCTAAATGGTTTAATTTCTAAAACCAGATATTTCAAACATTTTGTTACTTATTATATATCGTTTTATTGAAATGCTTACATCTGGAAAATTAGAAGCGGCATCAGCGTAGGTATTTGAGAGCATTCGATGAGTTTCAGCTGCAGACTTCTTCATATTAAAACAAAAAACCTCCCACAAGTGACGAAAGTTTGGCTCGTTTACTCGTAGTTGAGAATAACTGTATGATGCAGGCATAAGTTGGTCATCCGACCGAAAATAGAATACAACTCTCATGTTTGGGCCGGTGCCTCAAAGTCTATTTTGGGGTTACTCGACCGTGTGCAGGAGAGGGCGAAGAAGCTCATCAGTGACAGTAGGGTATCCAACTCTATTGATTCACTGGAGCATCGACGCAGTCTAGGGTGCGTTACTCTGTTCTATCCTTACTACAATGGATTTTGCTCTGATGAGATTAGGGATCTTGTTCCCGAAACTCGCAATTTTTTATGTAACACGCGTTCATCGTCTAGAGCTCATCCATTTGTGGTTGATTGCCCGGTGAATCGTACTACGCATTACAGAGAGAATTCGTTTTTCAGCCGTACGCTTCGTCTGTGGAACAAGTTGCCTGCAGACGTGTTTCCTGTATGTTATAACGTTGGAAAGTTCAAGTCAAATGTCCACAAACACAACTCCCTCTTTTCACCTCCTCACAACCTATTTTCCTAGTTCTGGTACAATGCACTGCATATGTAGGGGTCATCCCCTGAGTACTGGTCCAATAAAAAAATAAAAAAAATATTTGAATGGCGTTATGGTTACAAATACCTAAACTATTGTATGATACCTACGATCTATTTATTTCGACTACCACTTTTGCTGCAGCCATCTATTGCAAAATGGCGGTAGCAAAGTTGTACACCTCTTATTTCCGTGGTCTTATTTAAAGTTTTTTAACTTTGCTCTCCTAGCATGCTGCTCATTTGAATGAAGGTGGTGCATCTCAGTTGCTGTTGCCATTCCTCCTATGCCCAAGTGGGCATATGAAACTCAGGGTTTCTTGTGCATTGTTCCATTATTAAAGCCTCAAGCTTTTAACGAAACACTCATTCTTTTTTTTTTGTGTATTCTTTAAACATGTGTTTGGACGTAAATGTGATTGGCATATTAGCTTAAATTGTAAGTACAACTTATTTAAGCCATTTAATTAATACCAAAAAATTTATATATACTACGTATTACAAAAATACAATAAGACCAAGGCTTTAAACTAAAATTTAAAAAAGAAGAATCACTGTATGGAAACACAGAATTTCCATTACATGATCAGTTTTTGTTTTCAGTTTCTGTCTCAATAATGATCATCTCGTAAAATTACGAGAAGAATCATTTACAACAAAATATCGATGCATTTAATGTCGGCATATAAATGTTGTAAAGCCACTTAACCATCGCATTATACAGCAACACACACACACACGATACAAATGAGTACCTTGAGTTTTGCAATTAAAGCGTTTGCCCGCAGTGCCTTTTTAACATCTGCCATGCGATGCGATAATATGCGATACAAAGCGATTGCAAGCACCAGCCACTGTGGTTACCACTTTATGCTATTCATTATCGTCACTTTTGTTAATGAATCTTGATGGAAAATAAACATGTAAAAATATTCAAAATTTAAGAAAAAGAAACAAAACAGTTTGTCAAAATAACCATTTATTTACATGTCGCTAAAGTGGAGAATAGAAATTAAACATCGCCATTCATTCATTCATTCATTCATATGTGAAAAACAACATTATTATTAGTGATTCTGCTGGCAAGATATACAAATATATACGAGGGCAAATTGATATTGAAGCTATTTAAGTAGAAAAAAAACCTTTTTTTAAAAACCCATTTATTTCTTAACATAGTCTCCTTGTAGTTCAATACACTTAGGCCCCGATCAGACTATTATACAAGTATAAATACTTTCATTCGATTTTGTGAAATAAAAGTCTAAACACATTTCATGCGCATGTCTAAAAGTCTAACGTAAATTAGATTTTGCATTCACACCATCACACTTGATACAAACCAACAAATTTGAGTAGAAAAGAAAACAGCTGTTCATATTTTTTTATTTATTCAGCAGAGAGATGTACCAACATAAAGCATTACACGGCGGCAGGTGAGCTCTTCGCCGTAGGCAGTAGACGTGCCGGCGTTTGAAAATCTTTAGCAGCTAATATAATAATTATGTAAAACAGATCCAAATTTAAAAGCACCAAAATATTTTATGTTCTACATATAGCATGAGCAAAATACATTTATATACGACAGCTAAATCTCAAATTTTGAGCTTTCTTATAACGACAAAAAATACTATCGGTGACGGCACGCCATCGGCTAATAAATAGTAGGCTACTAAATCTTTATACAGCTGGTTTCCTAAAAGACACAACCCTGATCCAATGAAAAGTATTATCGTTTTGAAAAGTTTCAAAAAACAACAAAGTCGTATGGGATGTCAATTTTTTAACGTATTATTTTTCGTATGACGGATTACATTCAGACTATCAGACTTGCATGTATTATTTAAATTTTTGACAAGTATTAATACACAGTATAATAGTCTGAACTGGGCTTTAGTAACACGATACTCCAACTTTTTTATATCACCTGAATAATATGATTTTGGGAGCCCTTAAAAATACGCGTTAATTTCGGTAACAACTTCTTCGTTGAGATAAATTTTTTCCTGCGAGACATTTTTCAAGTTTGAAAACAGGAAAAACTCTCTAGGAGATAAATCTGGACTATAAAGTGGATGATCAACCAATTCGAAGTGTATTTCACGTAATTTTAGCAGCGTATTTAATACCGTGTGGACCATTGCGTTGTCGTGAAGAAATAGCACTTTTTCCTTCTTTAAATGTGGTCGTTTTCTCTTGATTGCATCAATCAATTGATAATAATGCACGATTATACTTTGCTGTGAATGTGTGCCCTTTTTCAATATAATGGAGGAATATACCCTGTGCATCCCAAAATACAGCTGCCATAACCTTACTAGCCGATTTCACTGTCTTCGCCTTCTTCGAAGCACTTTCACCAGCTTCCATCCGTTGTTTCGATCATTTTTGGTTTCAGGTGTGTAGTGGTGGACCCATGTTTCAGCAACAGTTATTAATCAACGTCAAAAACTAACAGTATTACGTTTTATTATATCCAAACACCACTGGGAAGTGGTCTATCAAACTCCTTTTCGTTCAACACTGAGCAAACGCGGCGCCCATCTTGCCGATAGCTTTTTCATATGCATTTCAATATTCTCACGTAATTTGACTCAGCGATCGTTCATAACGATATCGACAATTTTCTACATATTTTCTTCAGTAACCACCTCTTTTGACCTACCGATTGATGGTATTGTTGCAGTGCTTCTTCGGCCGCGTTTAAATTCAGCACTCAAAAAATGTACCATGTACGAGTAATCTGACGGAGCAGACTTACTGTAATGTTTATCAAGGTTTTCTTTTGTCGCCTTCGCCGTTTTCCCTTTAAAATAGTAGTGTTTAATCACTGCACGAAATTCACTTTTTCCATTTTTCAAGAAACACAAAAGTTTTTTACTTCAAACGAATATAATTTGATAAATTTGGGTGAAATTTAAACAGCTGACGTTTGACAGATTGCAAAATGTGTTTTTAGCTGAACAGAGCATTTACATATTTGTTTATATATATTTACAAAAATCTAAAATAGAATTACAAAAAAATGTGTAGCCAAAAATGCTGCCATCTAGCGCTAGTTAGCTTCAATATCAATCCTCCCTCGTATATTTAAAAGCAGCATTTTGGGCTACACATTTTTTTGTAATTCTATTTGAGATTTTTGTAAATATATACAAATATGTAAATGCTCTGTTCAGCTAAAAATCTCCATGTTTCTCTATAAAGATCAACATAATTATCGTGTCAAAAAGGCTATTCGCAGTTATGTTAAGCGAAATCCACGGGCTTAGTAAGCAATGACTTAACCCTGCATAGCAGAAAAATCTGCTGAAAACATCATCACTTCTAGTAACAGTGTGCGGTAGAGTTCTAGAGGCACGATAAGCGCTGTGCAACTCCACTAAACTTAACTTCTTTTTTGACTTTTTTACGTCTGCAGCTGTTTTTACGTCTGCAGCTGTTAAAAAAAACTAGCTAAAGGATAAACAACAACGAATATTCCCTACGATTGACCCTACTTCCTATTTGCAGTGTCAAGTCACAAGACTGTCTGCAAAAATTCAACTTGATTGGATCACGGAAAAAGGGTTAAAAACTTATCCAAAGCCTTTCACACAGGCAGACAGACGGACACTACGACTTTATATTTTATACAAAAAAAAAGTTGTACATAAAAATCGCCGATACACGTGTATTTTTATTTTTTCTGCCCTTTCCGATAAAGTATATTTGGTTTATAGGACAGAATGTGTGTAACGCGGTGTAATTATTGATCGAAAGCAACTATTCTTTTTTAACAACAACAAAATAAGATATTCAAAGTTATTTTTTGATATTATTGTACAGGGTGGCTGATGAAAGCTGCTACCAACCATTTTTGTTGTGTTTTATAGATTGATCTTTAAATTTAATTAAAATAGAGAATTGGAACAATGAAACAAGAATTTGCATAGTGCAACGCGTCCACGGTTTAGAGTCCGTTGTTTCTGTTCAAAGAGAATATAGGCGCATGTTTGGTGGAACTCCTCCTTGCAGATGGAGTATAATGAGGCTCGCAAAGAATTTTTCCCAGCGTGGCACAATCGCTAGAAGGGCTTATCATCGAGATCCCTCAATTCGGACGCATTAAACTATCGCTGCTGTAGCTGCTGCCATACAATCCAACCCTAGAGTTACGACAGGGAGCTTATCTGCTCAAATGGGTGTCAGCAGACAGTCACTGCAGACCATTTTGCACCAAGATTTAAACTTATTTCCATATAAGATTCAATTAAGAAACAAACTGAGTCCTAGAGACTTCCCGATTCGCTTGGAATTTTTTTAGAAGATGGTTCAAATGGTGTTAGAGGATTAAAACTTCTTGAACAGCATTTTTGTGTCTGAAGAGGCACATTTTGGTTTAAACGGTAATGTTAGCAAACAAAATTGTCGAATATGGAGTAATGCTAACCCGCAGATACTCAATCATTTGCATTTAAATCCAATTCGCATTACAGTGTGGTGTGCAGTTTCTTCAAGGTTTATGGTCGGGCCTTACTTTTTCGAAGAAAACGGTCTTACTGTTACGGTCCATGGAGACCGTTATTTAAAGATGTAGAAAGAGTTTTTCTTTGCAGAATTGCGCCGAAAGAGAATCTCTTTCAACACTGTATGGTTTCAACAAGATGGACCAACTTGTCAAATAGCCACGCCTGCTATGACAGAATTGAGGCAAAAATTTCCCAATAAACTGATTTCAAGAAACTCCACATTCCATTGGCCTACCAGGTCTCCTGACCTCACTGTACCTGATTGATCAGCCACCCTGTATATATACTTGTATGTACAAACAAATAATTTTTTTTGGAAATTTCGTTGATTGTATTATATTCTTCACAAAAAATGTTTTTTTCTTTTTAAATTTTCAAAAATTTATTTAGATTATTGAGACATAAAATTAAATATTTGAGAATATCTTTCAAAAATTTCCTAATTCTACTGGTGATTAGCATAGCTCCTATGAAATGTCAACATATAGAGAGCTGGGAAACATTGAAAATAAGCTGTTTATAATTTTTTTATTGGTGAATAATTTATTTATATCCTAAGCCAATAAGAAATTCTTTAAAATGTTCTTATAAAAACATGTAAATTTTTTTGATAATATCAACACTTTCTTCATAAAAAAAAGTCGCTGACTAAATAAACTAGCTACCGTTATAATATATAGTTTAATTATTCTAAAAATAATTAAAAATATCAATACATAATTTTTTTTATTATTACGAAAACCAGTTAACATTAATAAAATATAAAACACCTAGAACAAAATCGAGGCTTCTGCAAACATATTTCCGGGTTCGCTTTTGTTTTTTTTTTAGTTTCATTTTGTAAAAGTTGCACTACACATACATACATATATATGTACATGCTAATATAATTTATACACTCTATATCCGCTTTGTCTAAACTGAAGCAACTGCAATATGAAGCAACCGAATTGCATGTTAATTTTCCATCAAACATTTTAAAAGTGAATGTGACAGCCAATAAACACTGATAGAAACAACAACAAACACTTGTAAGCCGCAGAAAAAAAAAATGCCAATAATTTTTTAATTTGCATGTTTATTAACAAACAAATAAATTAAAACAAACAAACAAACATCACAGCAAACGACAAATGCTTGGAAACTTTACAACAACAGCATCTCTCGTATTACTTTCAAGTAACAATAAAATGTTGCAAGAAAAAAAATTATTAAAAAATACTTATTTTATATGGAATTCTAAAGCAAATAAAAAATTAAAGAAAAACCTTTAACATTTCGCAAATGAAACTGATCTTCGAATCAGACGTTTACAAGGACAACAAACAGCAACAACAACAACAACGACAATAAGAAAAACTTACTAAAATTCTAAGCTAAACCCTAGATTTGAAAACTTTAGAATTAATTGCAAACGCTTGAGATTTGATAATTTATGGCGATCAAAATGATAAATCGATGGACACCGCAGAGAGAAGTCAGACCGTTACATCCATATAGAAACAGATGCTCGCTCATCAACGAATGATGACATGTGGTGGTGTTGAGTTTTTATGGGGATGGATGGAGGAGCGTTTGCTTGCTGCTTACTGGGTGCAGAGCCATGTTTGTACTAATACACTTGGATGGACTTTAAAACAGCAAACATTTACTTAAACTTTTAATAAATTGATACACTTGAAAAACTAAATTTTTTCAGTCCGAAGAAAGACATATTGAGAAATCATTAAGTAACAAAAAACCTCGAGTAAAGCAGGTGACTTCTAATAAGAGCACGCTCTTACAAACTACCTTTTAAAAAACGCGTTCCAAAAAAAGTACATTCTACAAAAAATATTAGGTGTACAACTGTGCTTCTGCCGTATTGCAATAGATGGCTAAGTGATGGATATATTTCAAAAAAGTAGGTTCAAAAAAATGCACTTTAAGTACTTTTTAAAAATCACATTTAAAAATAAAAATTTTTTTAAAAACTATCTTACTTAGCTATATAAAAAAAACAGATTTTAAAAAATATTTGAAAAAAGCTCTTTCAAAAGGTAATTTTGAAATAAAGTGCGAGTGAAAAATTTGATGTTTTGTTTTGAATAAGTTTTCTTAACAAAAATTAACTTTTAAAGATAGTCGAACGTATTCATAAAAAAATAGTTTATATTTATTAACGGTTTTCTTGACAAACTTTGCTAAATAGGCAAAAATGTACTTCTTCAAATTGGATATATAAAAAATAATTTTTGAAAAAAGCCCGACTTAAAATAAGTATCTTGCAAAAGAAAACACTTATTCAAACCGAATCTTTTAAAAGCAGTACCTCTTAAAAATGATTAGGTTAGATTGTACAGACTGCCAGTTTCCACTTGGATCCTTTCTTGCTCCCGATTATATTACCTGAAAGAGATATGTAGCTATGAGCTTTACACATCCCCCTACGGTTCAGACCCAAACCATCCCAAAACCGAATAAAAAATCCAGTACATTCACCCCTCATTGTTACATTATCTTTAATCCTAGGGGGTAACTGACATAACTTTTTTTTTGTATGGGACCACTCCCCCCGGGGAACAGGTTTTGCCTTGGCATAGGCGAAATCAAGACACTCTGCTTTCTGGAGCATAGGGAGGAATGAGTCCCTCGTTTTTTGTAGCAAACAATGTTCCTAGGAAGCCGCATGACTTATGTTGTATGTGAACTTCCAAAACTCACACCAAGGGTTAAAATTGCCTGAACTGGGATCAGCAAAGCCCCCGGGAGATTATGTCTGGCAGATCTCAGGGTGCTGAGCATGGTTGAGGTGCCTGCTTTAGATGAAATATTCTGGCTGTGATTTAAACCTAAAATCAATGGAAAGGGAATGAGTTCCCTTGTTAACTTTGGTGCAGGAGTGGTGGTTAGACGGGTGAGTTGGTTAAGGGCTGATGCTCTTAATGGGCTTTGGCCTACCAACTCTTTTCTTCCGCTGACTGTTGGGAAATTGCATATAGGAGGGATTAAAAGGCCTGAACTTTTAAGCAAGGAGTTTGTCATGAACAAAAAAGTGTTTTTTTTTTTTGAATTACCCAATTCTGGTTTATATAACCCCAGAACTGGGAACATAATTAACTCGGGTTAAGCTAATTATAATAGGTTTTGAGATAACAGGAATGAAGGAGGTAATTATTTCTTTTCTAATAAATTCTGGTTGTTTATTCACCTGCGCTTACAATCGTTGTAGATTAAAATCAATGTTCAGCAGTTCGCACTGGTTCTTCAGTCATTGACGATGGCTAAAACTAGTGCTGAGGTAAATCCATTTCATAACGGAAAGCGAACCACTCTAGTATACAGCCCGGAAAATACGCATTGTATTGGAACTAGGAAAATAGATTATGAAGTCGAGGACAGAGCGAATAATGTTTGTGGAAGTTCGACTTACACCTATCAATAATAACACGGAAACACATGATCACAGTATTTAAAGTGTTGGAAATAAATTAGTTACAACTGATTAGCGCCCAGTGTATACACCAGGGATGCCCAAAAGTTCTATATGGAAGAGCAAACACCAACACATTTAAGAAAAAAACTACTTTTATTTAATATTTTTTGCTGTAAAAAGCAAAACAATTTACAAAAACACAATCTACACTGGCAATCGCTGTGTGAAAGTGTTATTGCTTTGCTCTTGTGTGTGTGTGCAGTGATGAACGACAAAAAAATATATAAGACGAAGTTGTTTGTGTATTTTTCATTGCTAGTGCTGAAGCAGTATGTGAGTATTAAAGAGCACACCCCTATAACTACGAGTAAGGGCTTTTACAAAAACAATTGAGCATGAAGCTCATAGGCCTGGGCATATCTGGTATACACCTTTGACACTACTCAGACTAACAAAAATTAAGCCACACAGCAGAATAATGAATTCCAGTGAAAAGAAATTTATAAGGAACATGTAAAGAAAACGCTGGTGAAAAACATCACAGATTGAATATCTTAAAAATAAGAAAGATTAATTACACAGTTTCGTTACAATTTTAAATTTTTGTGGCTTAATTTGAAAACAATAATAAGAGTTCTTTCATATAAAATAAAAATTACACTTTTGCAAAGTGCATACTGACTAGCTTAAAATAATTCATAGAAATATTGTTACATGAAATAACTGTAGGAGCTTGTTTTAAATATGACCTCGACCTGTCTCAAGTTGAGTCTTCTGCAACATGTATTCCGTTTGCTTTGAGGTTTTTTTTTCCTTCCAACTTTTTCTAACAGCCACAATATGAGCATTGCCGTATGTATTGTGGTCGCTAATACAAAATTCAACTATTTAAAATGAACATTAAATCTGAAATCTGAGAAGATTCTTAAAGTCAGTCACATAATTTATAGACATGCAAACAAGTTATAACTTTAAGCTACAAGACAAATGCAACAACATTATTGTGATTGCTACCAGCAATTCTTTTTTTTTCATAAAGTATAAAATAAATAGGTATGACCAGTTCAGAATCGAATTGTAATGTCATTTTGCTAACAATGCACAGTGGCAATATTTATTATTATTATTTTTGTTTTTGTTTTTTAACTTTGTTTTTTTTTAAGCCATAAAATTTTTGTGCGTCTGATAATACAAAAATCGCCTAAACGATAAAAGACTTCTACATATGCATATTGCCTCAACCTTTTTAGGAATTGGTAATACATTAGCAAGCTTCCAGCACGCTAGGAACTCACCAACATGGTTAAGTGTGTTGAAGAACGGTGTTAATTGACACGCAAGTGTAGAGACACACTGGTTCAAGACCAGTGCCAGAATGCCATTCGGTCTAGGAAACGTATTAATGTCTAGGTGGACGAAAAGCTTTTTATCTGCTCGAAGCTGGAAAATATCTTTAGCAGATACGAGTACTCTTTAGAGCTCGGGAAGTGGTTGACTGCTTTCCGGCAAGTAAGAATTGCTTGCAAAAATTTCAGCCAATAGATTAGCCTTGTCAACCGGGTCTGTGAATGCTTGGTCATTCTTTAAGAGAATTGAAATTGAGGAACTTTTTGTGTAAAAAATCAGTGTCTGAGTTTTTGTTTAAATGCCTCTTTGGATCTGACTGCGTTTTTGCAAGTCTGATTGAACCAAGATTTCGTTCCTGATTTAATCAAAATCTGCTTGCAGGGGATGAATATTTTTATCCGTAGCAAGATCATATTTTCGACCATTTTTGCTGAAGCATTTATGTTATTATGTAGAAAGCAAAGTTTCCAATTAAAATGCTCATAAAATTCGCTGAGCTCAGCCCAACGAGCATTTTTGTAAATAAATTTTTACCGTTTTGTGGCTGTTTTAGAAATGTTACGAAGTTCAGGGACCGAAAAGGAGGCAGGTGCACTAACTTTGACTTCATACTTTTCAGTTTGTCAAGTCGGGAATAGATTGTGCGCAGCGAATAATTCAGCATATTGGACTACCGGAGTTGTTTAACTTGAATGGCGAAGCCAGGATGAGTTGTGAATATTGAAATCACCAGCAACAACGATTTCACTGCTCGAATAACCCTCCAGAATCTTCAATATAGAGTAGGGCATCGAAGCCAGAGAAGGTAATATCCCTCCCTGCATTTGGACTTTATATAGAAACCCGAAATGCAAAAAGTGTGTCCTGATTTTGAAGACAGGTAAATTCAGCATCATGTTTAATGGTTGCTGGCACTGGAACACAACTTCGTTGCGAATGTAAATTACAAGGCCGCAATGGAAATTAAATAGAGATAGAAGTTGATAGCCAGGTCTTACATTGTTGTAGTGTGCGTGGTGCAAAAAAAAAATAACATAACAAAATGTTGAACATTTTGCGGTGTGTTGCTGGACTACCGGCTGTGCTGGTATGATGGCGGATGCTCCGGCTGTGCCTCGTCGATCAGGAGTGGTTCTTACCGGCCAAACCAGCTCAATGCAAGTACAAAAAAAAAACATACCAGCCTCTTTTTCCAATTTCCAAACAAAATTCTATTTAAAGTTGTGAGACCCGAAAATGAGTGAATAAAAAAATATAAACGAAAATAAATAAAAACTTTCCCACGGTTGTTGACTTTCATCCATCCGTCACACCGCTGACGGATGTTCTTCGCCTATGTGGATTCTGGCGCTTTTGTTTCTAAAACCACCCCAAACACGTTCAGCCGCTCTCTCCTCTACTCACCGTCCCATGATTTCAATCTCTCACTCCATTAAAAAAAACTTAATGATATTTTCCAAAAATACAAACATATGTGGAAACAAAAACTATTGTTTATTACAGAAACTATAATACGGTTAGCAAAAATTTTGGCTTCTCCTTACGTAAGAAAATATCCAACGTGTTACGAACAGAGTACCGGGTAGTCTAGAAATATCAACAAAAAGAGGTTTTCGAAAATTTAAAACTCGTGTGAAGATCAAGTTTTCTTTAGCTTGATGTTAACGCCCTTAAGTTTTTTCAAGAAATTTCGCACAATAAATGCGCTTCGTAGTCACTGTACCCCTTCTGCAAGCTCATCAATTTATTAAATCATGATAGAACAAACATCTTCTGCTTTTTTTAGCGAATTGCATCGTTAGCCTGATTTAAATGCATTCTTAATATGTACTTAAGATGTTCACAACTACTTTTTTACTTCTGCTCAGAAGTATTTAAAGACATTCAGACATAAATTGTTAATTTTCCATTTAAGAGTTTGTCTGAAATAGTTAAGACTTAAAATGCTCATAAGCGAGTTGTTATATTCAATTGATTCGTACAACTCAACTACACAAATATTCAATATGTTTGTAATACGTACAAACATACACACATATTTTCATGTTTTGAAACGCCAATTGAACAGAAGATTTGTATTATTTCGTGTTGTTATTTTGTTTCCATTCGTTTTTTTTTTTTTTTGTTTCTAATGTATCAATATACAATCGAATTAATCAATTTTTTACACAAAAGCCGTAAACTTATAAATGATTTTGATGGTCAAATTTCTGTTATTTTTGCTTTATTATCGTTTCTGTTCATACGTTTAGCTTTAATTCAAAACTGTGTCAAATTCAAAACTAAAGTGTGAAAATTTGTGGGAAATATTTTTGCTTTGTTTCACTGGCTCAAATTTTTTGCAATAGAAGAACTAAAATATGAAAGAGTCATAAATTTTGTACAGAAGTAAATAAATTGTTCACATTACGAGTACTTTTTGATTTTGAAAATGAAGAGAGTAGTACGTGTTTTCAGGAAAAGTTTAATGAATAAAGCAAGGCAGTTTTACCAGGTAGCGGTATAAGCCCAGCCATCTTTTGTTTCCGTTCTGTAAATTTATCAAAATTTTGTTTACAAGCTTCCCCCTATCCTGAATAAGATGGGAAATATTTGTTGCCATAAAATATGCAATTCCCAGGAAAGGGAAGTTGCTGTCGTGAAATTTATGGAAACTGTTGTACGTGCTATCAGTAGTGAATGTAAAATATGTAAGAAGAGTAATTAATAAAAATATTAAACTGTCAGTGCAGTGAAGAAAAAGTATGAAAACTTGTTTCGAATTGAAATTAAAAGAAAATGTTTAGAATCGGAGCATTAATTGAACTACAGGCGGACGAATTTTTCGTAGACATTTACTCTGTTGGAGATACACGATACATCGTAAGTTACTTAATCTATAAAAAAATTGTATTTGTACATAACTTTTTTGCTTTAGATTTATTCAACATTGTAGGGTAAATGCATACACTGAAAAATATTCGCTTCATATTTCTAATGAACCCAATTCATTAGACAATTTTCATTAACGGAATGAAAAATTTCGTTCCATCAATGAAAACTCATAGCATTAATGAAAATATTCATTCAAATTGATTCATTAGGTTTCATAATTTCATTAGAAAATTTCATTGGATTTGTAATAAAAAATTTTTGAAGGCTGGGTGCAAAATGTTAGAGATTTAATAAAAGTGAGATGATAAATATATTACAACTACTAACTAAATGATAAAGTAAATTATTTTATACATTAATTACTGTGTAAGAAATTGTTTAATAAAATAAAATTTCAATAGTGTATTAAAACAATTAAAAATTTTTTTATGCATAATATAAAAAAAATATTTAGTTTCTCTTCAGTAGCATAATTCTAATGAAAAAACATCATTAGAATAATGCAACTCTTCCTTAAACTAATGATTTTATTTCGTTAGAATGAAGAACATTTTTCACCAAATTAGTAAACATTTTCATTGGTTCAACACTACTAGTGAAAATATTACATTACACTAGTGAAAATATTTCATAAAAATAATGTAACACATTCATTGGCCTAATGAAAAAATTACGTTTGAATGATGAAGAAGATTCATTAAAGGAATTAAAGCTTTACTCAATGTTAAAGTACCAAATTCATAAAACTAATGAAATTGAGTAGTTAACTTAATGAATATTTTCATTGTTTTAATGTAAACTATTCATAAATATTATGATTTATGCTTCATTAACTTAATGAAGTTATCATTAATCTAACGAATATATTCATTACATAATTTTTAATGAAACAAGATTCATTAGTCCAATGAAGGCCATCATTGGCAGAAAAATAATGAAAATTTTCATTAGATTAATGTCAACATTCATTACATTAATGAAGGAATTCTTTTCAGTGTATATGTACATTACATATTGCTCCTTGATTGCAACATAGTCATATCTCAAAAATTGAGTTTTTCGAGTTAACAATGCAGAATTGTTAACAGTATCACCTTCTATTTTGTGCCAAAACTTTATTCAAATTACTTTTGAACTTTTTCCTTTGCGAGATATTTTCTAAAAAAATTTTTTCTAAGACTTGTATGGAAGCTAAAAATTTTAAATGCGCTTTTCTCGAAACAAGCTTTTTTGAGTTATGACTATGTTGCAATAAAGAACTGATATAATCTAAAAGTGTTGGACAATAATATTCCAACAACTAAAACCTCATTTGGAATAACACCAACAATAACATTGTGTGCCTGCCTGCGGTTCTTTGCAGAAGGTGTAACGAGAAGATAAGATTTGTGGATGCCACACATCCAGGAGCCTACACTATTTAAATTCTCCGTAAATAAAATTTTAAAATTCAGCCAGCACGTCTTTAGGGGTTTTTGCATTCAATTGAACACAATATCATGTTGCACCTTATTAACAAATCTAGTTATAAAATAGCTGAATATAAGATTCTACATTTTAATTAAAAGAAATAATTACTTACATGATGAATACAGTTCGCCAGCAAAAATGATGTGAACAAAACAAAAATAATACGAAGGAAATATATGTTTACGATTAGGTAAATTTTGGCCGAATGTGAATTTTTTTAGTGTTATTATTCCAAACTGAATTACACACAGAGAAAATGTGAACTCATTTCTTGGGCAAAAGTATTAACGATTGCAATTTTGGGAAATGGGAAATTTTTCCATGGGAATTACTGTTTACGATACGGGTGTTTATCATTGTTACTTTTTCAAATAACACAATATTTTAACAACATTTCATAAATTATACCAACAAAATACATGTGATGCGTTTTAGTGTTGTACGGGGTGTCCACCGGGAAGGTATACTACTTCGTTTTGCCGCCATTTCGGTAAACATTAGTCTTGTAAGCTCATATTTTTGCAGTCTTGAAATAGGTTAGGTTAGGTTTAACAGAATGCCATCCATTGAAAAGCCAGCCCACTTGGGTCCACTTTGGTCCCGTTGGGCTGCCTGGGTCTGATATGTATTTCAGCAGATCTACATATCACTGGCTTAGAACCAACCCGAAGATCGAATAAAGGGGTTCAATCCAGTTACATCACATTCCGATACCTCCGCCGAAACGTGCAGCATCAGTGTGCCTAAATACAAAGTCTTTACGTAGGAAAGAGCTGGACATCGACAAAGGAAGTGCTCAGCATACTCTACTTCCTCTTTGTCTCCGTGCCACATCGCATACAGCCAGGATTACAATGGAATTACTGCAAGACCTCTTTCCACAATAAGTTATTTCAAGAAATAGTGATGTTGATTGGCATCTACACTGAAAAGAATTCCTTCATTAATATAATGAATTTTGACATTAATCTAATGAAAATTTTCATTATTTTTCGGCCAATGATGGCCTTCATTGGACTAATGAATCTTCTTTCATTAAAAATTATTTAATGAATACATTCGTTAGATTAATGAAAACTTCATTAAGTTAATGAAGAATAAATCATTACATTTATGAATACTTTTCATTAAAACAATGAAAAAATTCATTAGGCTAACGACTCAATTTCATTAGTTTTATGAATTTGGTACATTAACATTAAGTAAAACTTTCATTTCTTTAATGAATCTTCTTCATTATTCAAACGTTATTTGTTCATTAGGCCAATGAATTTATGAAATATTTTCACTATTTTAATGAACACATTCGTTGAACCAATGATAATCTTCACTAATTTGGTGAAAAATTTTCTTCATTCTAATGAAATAAAATCATTAGTTTAAAGAGGAGTTTCATTAATCTAATGACCTTTTTTCATTAGCATTGTGCTACTGAAAATAAACTAAACAATTTTTTTATATTAGGCATAAAAGAATTTTTTATTGTTTTAATAATAATGGAAAATAATATAAAATTAATAATATTAATACATTACATTTAGAATGATGGTTAAAAGAAAATCAAAACATGTTAATTCAACACAAAATAACTTAAAAAATAATATGTAATGTTACATGTGTAAACATTTTGGATAATTAATTAAATAAGTTTAAACAATGGTTATTTGACATTTAATTATTTGATCTTGTTTAAGTCAATACTTCTTATTTTCAGCTAAAGATCGTTTTACTTTTTATAAAAAATTCAACAGTATTTATTTTCAATATTTCGATAACAATTAGTTATCATCGTCAGGAAAACATATAAAATATTAATTTTCCTTTAAACAATGAACTTCAGCAAACTCATTTCTTTTTTTAAACGTTTGCTTCTGCTTTTGGAAACTTGTGACGTTTAGCTTTTTGAAGACCAAAAAAAAGTCCCGTTGCGTGCAAAAACAAAACGTTTGCTTTGGGTATAGATACATAATTGTTCACAACGAAAAAATTAAGTGTGACTTTGTTGTTGCATTTGTAACGGAATAAATATTCTTTTAACCAAAAAACGAGAAAAAGCCCATCTCTTTGCTTTTGATTTCAACTATGTAGGTATTTAAAATGAGGGTAGTTTATGAATTCTAATGAAAAGTTTAGTTAATATAATGAAAATTTTCATAAGAACTAAAAAACTATTGAAATTTTTATTAAAATAATTTTTTACACAGTAATTAGTGCATAAAATAATTTACTTTGTCATTTAGTTAGTAGTTATAATATATTTATTTTCTCACTTTTAATAAATCTCTAAAATTTTGCACAAATTTTATATAAAAAATCCAATGAAATTTTCTAATGAAATTATGAAAACTAATGAATCAATTTTAATGAATATTTTCATTAATGCTATGAATTTTCATTCATGGAACGTAATTTTTCGTTAATGAAAATTATCTAATGAATGGGGTTCATTGGAAATATGAAGCAAATATTTTTCAGTGTACAGTCGTCTGATCACTAACTCATTTCGGTGAGTTCATTCCAGAATTTAAAAACAAAGTTCTTGTGAAGAATCCGTAGTAGCTATGTGTTAAGCAATACCACATTTTTAACTAAAAAAAAAGTGTTTTAGTGAAGATTTAATAAAATTTTATTTTAATTGAAGAATGTGTGTATGTGTGTGTTGGAGTGTTTATATATGTGTGTATATACATATTCATGAGGTCTGTAGTTTATGAATGCGGTGTCGTGGATATAAAAAATACAAAATTTATATTAGACATCTTGATACAATTAATTAAAAGTAACTTGTTAATATTTATTAGAATTTTGCTGTTTATTGCTATTAAATCAAACAACAGGTGCTCTCAAGAAATAAGTTAATTAACGTTTTTATTTGATGCAAGTACTCATTGATGAATATTGATTGTCAATTTGAAATGCATAATTTTAAAAACGGAAATGGAATAACAAAATACCTATACGAGAATAATAGAATAAATACAACTATAATAATTGGTTTTGACACAAAGAAGTTTATTGTTTTGCTTTCAAAGATTATAAATAAAAACTTTAAGCAACCGGATTTAGTTGAAAGTTTTTAATCGTCAAAAAAGTACTTCCACTGCTTCTCATTAATCATAGGCAATGAATCGTTAATTTGATTAATAAGGTTTAAATTAGATCAATACTAATAACAAATAAAGTTTATGGACTCATCTAGCAACACTTAATTTAAACAAATAATACACTCGGATAAGTTAACAGTGTTCTATAATCAAGGCGCAGCTCTAAAAAGTTAACTTTTTAGATTGTATATATTTTTTAAAATAACAGCTGTTTCAGTAATAGTGGCAACTTGATTAAAATCCTCTCAATGGCAACGGTAAGTGCTAATTTTGTCTAATAGGCTATGGTATTCCCAAAACTACATTTTTCTTCTGAGCTGCCCAAAATTTTGTCCATCTTCACCAACTGTGTATTAGTTAATGCTTAGCTTAGAGTAAGATCAGACAGAGCAATTTTAATTTAAACTTTTTCACAATTTTCTTTTGAACTTGCTTTTATGTCCACACACAAATAGTTTTTTCGGCAAATCTTAAGCTTTTTCTAGCATTTGTTTCTTATAATTTACATTGTATATGCACATACGCTTACACACGTGAGAGACAATTCTATTTCATTTCTTATGCCCCTATGATCATTATTATTATTGGATGGGATGCGGCCCTCATCGGCCACTTGCCCTGCGACCATTGTAGGTTTATTTTGCGTCCCCTTGTCCCATTACGTGTTAAGTACGTCAAGAAACCAAACTAGTTCCTTCATTGAGAGTGATGGCAAGCCCTGTTCACTCAGCGTATGCGCTTGTAGCAGCCTGTATCTTCTGTGCCCTAAAGCTCCACAGTGGGTGATCAAGTGCTCTATTCTCTCCTCTTCTTCATCGCAGAATCTGCAGATATCTGTGTTGGAAATGCCAAACCTGTATAGATGCTTTTGGCTGGTATAATGACCTGTCAGTGTTCTGAGGCTTTTCCTATCCAGTTTCAGAGCAAATTCGGCCCTCTTCGCATCAACGTTTAGAAATTTCTTGGAATGTTCGAGACCAGCTGTCTCGTTCCAATATTGCTCAACAATGGAATCCGCCCATTTCTTCATCTCCTCATTAAGGAGGTTCTTGTTAAAGCCAAATATTGTTCCAAATAAGTCCCCTCTACTCCTTTTTTAACGTAGGTGTCAGCCATCTCATTGCCATAGTGCGCCTCATGTCCTGGCACCCAGATCAGGATAACCTTGTTCTGGATGGCCAGTTTATTTAGCCTGTTGCGACATTCCAGTACTAGCCTGGACGTGAAGACAGACACAACTGCTCAGAGCCCTTAGTACTGATTGGCTATGGACCTGGCACTGAGTGCTAGGTCAGACACAGCAACTTTAGCTGAGCAATTCTTTCAGTGAGGGGAATAAGAAGGGAAAAAGAATTGCCGGTACTCGGCAATTCTCAGCCATTCCTTACTTTTCCCCCATGCACGTATGTGTATGTGCATATACAATGTTTATTGTAAGAAATAAAAGCTAGAGAAAACTCAAGAATTGCCGAAAAAAGTTTTTTGGGTGGACAAGAAAGCAAAAGAAAAAAATTGCGAAAAAGTTGGGCAATTAAAGTCGCCCTGTCTGATCTTACTCTAAATATAAAAATATTGTTTGCAAAAACCGAAAATTGTCGCAATAAAAATGAAATTATAACATTTTAAATAATTTTGCATCCTTTATGCCGCACTTTTTTTTAACACTGTATATTTTACAAGCAAACAGTTTAAAAATGTTAATGTCTTATAGAAATGTTTGGCGACCTTTTTTACCTCTTAACATAAATCACAGAATTTAGTAATAATTCACAATAGCACTGACATTAACTAAAATACTTCTTTCTTTAGAATAAACAATGACACTCCTCCTCTCAGCTATTTTTTTTTTTCATCCCTCTTTTTGCTAAAGAACACATTCCAAAATGTCCATCATTTATTTAACACAAAATTCAAATCCATTATTTTGCCAACACTTTCAAAGACGCCATGAAGATGACCATTTGTTAAATAAAAACCAAAAACAACTCTAAACAGCAACAACAACAAAAACATGTTGTCTTCACAGTGACAGTTGAAGGTTACTTATTATAATAATTTGCCTTTAAAATGATCAAATCGATTGTTTGGCAATTGGTTGTTTTACTTTCGTAACAAAAAATTGAATATTGAAAAAACAGATGAACCACTTTAAATGGCTTGTTAACTATTCGATTTTGATATGGCCAATGGCAACAGTTACAGCATACATTGCTAACAAGAACACCAACAACAGCAACAGCGCTGATGTCTTCTACAACTGCT
Source organism: Thecocarcelia acutangulata (assembly GCA_914767995.1). Classification (NCBI taxonomy): domain Eukaryota; kingdom Metazoa; phylum Arthropoda; class Insecta; order Diptera; family Tachinidae; genus Thecocarcelia; species Thecocarcelia acutangulata. Next base: position 115,570,216 of record OU612097.1, read on the forward strand.
AAGTGATCGCAATGTTTTAGATTTTTTTTCACTTGAAATCTATTCTATTGATGATCTAAATAAATTATAAACAATGTGTGACTTGTGACATTAATACAATGATTAAATGTTGAAAATTTTAATTGTTAAATAAATGCAAGGATGCAAAAATGAAGAAAAACATGCTTCTGTTTTGCGAGATCGCAAAGACAAGCCAAGACAGACACGTCTTCGCTATCAAAATGGTGCTTATACCATAAGCGTTTCAGCTCAACAGGTGATTAATGTATAGAAGAAAAAAAATAATTTCATGGAATATCAATTGACATAATGATGGAGTGAGTAGCTGTTGTTTTCGATGACAAACAAAACTGAGAAGACCAAAACGGTAGAATAAACTTTTATCGAAAGGAACAGCACGTACTGTAGATGCAATGACAAATTCAACTTTAACCTCTTATTAAAAAAGATATACGGTATGGGCAATATACATTTCGTTTAATGTTTTCAATTAATTATATTCCTCCTTTTTTGCAAAAAAAATTCCACTTTATACACTTTATAATGTAAAAACCCCACAAAAACACTTTTATATTTAATGTCACTTGTTTTTGTGCAAGTGGCAGCTCTGAAATTTGACAGCTGTCACATGTGTTTATTTCGATAATTAAAAACAATGCGTTATAGTTGTTAAAACTTGTGAAAGATGGATATATGTTCAGACCGCTCGCGAGCTTTCAGTCGTCAAAGTGCTGCTAACGCATCAATCATTCGAAATGTGGTGAACATATTTGAAGGTACTGGATTGGTTGTGCACAGTAACAGCCTGTTTATGACAGACATGTAGGCTCACTCACGACGAGCCATATCTTAGACGAATACGTAAAGAATTGGGTTTGTATAACGCGACAGGATCGTGTCATGCAACTTACATTAATTCGCATACATGTCAAACAGCCTATGTCCGTCAGAAGGATTCACTCTACACTTTGTTGAAAATCTTTTTATATATTAGAATATATCAGACATTGGGACCCATAAGATGGTTAGGTTAGGTAGGCAGGCTGCTGGATTCTTTAAAAAGTAGCTTAGATTCTCCAGTTCAATTAGATCGGGGTGCTTTCCAATCTCAAGTACATTGGCGGTCTGTGGGTCCATGCTCCTGTCGCGTTCAACCTCATAGGTGAGCAGGCCGCTGGATTTCCAGCAAGTACCCGGAAACTCCAGCTCACTTGGGTCCTTTAGGTCGTTCCCTTTGTGATCAGCCTCATAGTGGCTTTTAGTGCTATCTGTCTGGCTTCTAAATCACATGGCATCCAACTCATAAGTGCAAGAAGTGCTTTAGTTGGTGTTGTCCTCGTGGCCCTTGTGGTCAGTATTGCCATGGTTCGACTGACTTTTTCAATTTGCAGTCTGTTGGTTGTGGAGTCCAGTGATTTCCACCATACTGATACTCCACAGAAAATTATTAGTTTTATAACCTTTTCATAAAGCCACACAATTTCTTTTGGTTGTATGACCCATGTTGAGCCTATTGCTCTTTTACATAGATAGATGGCTGTTGTAACCTTGGTTGCTCTAGCCATGATAGTTTGCCGTCTAAAATGACGCCAAAGTATTTTGCCTTATCCGATACGATAAGTGTGGTGTTGCCTATTTTCGGAGGTGTAAAATGTGGAATTTTACTAAAAAATACGATTTCCGTTTTCGCTGCGTTTGTTCATAATCTGTATTGTATACTCCATTGCCTTACCATCTTTAGAGCGTATTCTGACTGCTCAGCTATGGTGTCTAAATGGGTTCCAGAGACAGCAATCGCTATGTCACCGCCATAGGCTACAGTCTTTATCTTCCTGTGGTCTAGGTCTTTGAGCAGATTATTCACTACAGCATTCCACAAAAGGGGGGATAACATCCATCTCTGGGGAGTACCCTTACATAAGATACAGGAGATAATACTCCTTCCTGGGGTGTATCCTTACATAAGATACAGGCTGCTACAACAGCATATGATAAGTGTATAAGACTTGCCATCACTCCCAATGAAGGAGTTAGTCCGGTTTCTTGACATACTTAACCCGTGTAGTGGCAAGGTGAAGCACAATAGATCAATAATGGTCGCAGAGCACGTAGCCATTGAGGGCCGCATTCCATTCAAATAATAATAGATATAAATATAGATTAAGTGTTAAATATTGTAAAACATGTTCTAGATTCCTAATTCGGAATCTAAACTTTCATAGCGTTTACTTCTACATACTCTTCACTCAAAAAATATACATTTTGTATTTGACGAATAAACTTTTTCTCTTGATCAAAATTAATGCATAAAACCATCACTACAATAGATCAAAGATGTTGTCAATGTTTATCTTGAAACTAACGATTTTGTTTGTTTCAAATACTGTCGGAGTCTAAATACAATCCCCTAAAACATTCCTTTAAACAATAACCAGAAAATACCCCCGACGTGGTAACAAACACAAAGCCAGCAGCAAGCAGCATCAGCAACATTAACTAAATATTGGCTTACAAACATATTTGTTAAAAAGTGCACTTTTGTTGTTGGCATGAGAAATAGTCGTACAACAAATAAAATTTAGGGAACAAAATGTGCAGCGTGTCTAATCACGCCTTTGAATTGTTTAAATTTTATATTTTATTTCTTCTTCTTTTTTCCTCCAGTTTCTATTTTTAACGAAACTATGCAGAGGCAAGCCTTAAAAAAATGTATAAGAAAAAAAAAATTAAATAAATACCCGTACCTGACTGATTTTCAGCTTTATTTTTTTTTTATTATTATTATTTAATTTAATATTATTTTAGTTTAAACGTTGACGTTTTTCTATTTACACTAAATCAAACACAGATCATCGCCTCGGAACATTTATGTTGTCGAGCATATACAACTACGTACATACATACATACATGTGTATATATGTATATATACAAGCAGATATAAAATATGTATGCATGTCTGCATGTACTATGTTTTTATCAAATCAAACAACTTTAATATTCCGCTTGAGTCTTGACTATTAACTAAACAATTGGGGGGCGCAACCGCGGTCGCATTAAATAACAACACCAAATCAAAATATAAGCAAAATATTATGCTTGAGAAAATAAGAATTGCACATGCATATTTGTAAATATGTTTGTAATAACATGTACGTATGGATAAGTTTTTAAAGAAAATTGTAAAGTGCTGAAAATAATATTAATAGTAATAGCGGACATAGTTATGGAAGAACTATTAGACCGAACGATGGAAAAACTGGAACAAAAGCCTAGAATTCTAAGTAAATATGTGGACGACTTGTTTTGTATAGTCAAAAAAAGCGCGGAAAAAGATACTCATCTAACTCTGAATAATTTTCACAAAAACATTCAATTTACATCTGAATTAGAAAAAGATAGAAAATTATCATTTTTAGACACATTAATTATACGGAAAGGAAATACAATTAAAATAAACTGGTATCAAAAACCCACGACCACAGGTCGAATTATTAATTTTTATTCTAATCACCCTAAACACATGAAGTTTAACACAGCTATAAATTTTGCAAAAAGGGTTTTTCAAATAAGTGATGAACAATTTCATGATGTTAATACAAAGAAGCTAAAGGACATACTTATAAATAATAGTTTTCCAGTTCATACATCCGAAGATATTATAAAAAACGCAAAGCAAAATTATAATATCAAACCGGTGGCACGATCAGATAAGAAACTGTTCAAATCAATGACGTACGTACCTGGACTTTCAGAAAGGATAATATACTCTAACATTTACAATAAAGAAAATGTTAACATTGCACTAAGAACCAACAACACTTTGAATAAACTGTTTTCAAACACTAAAACAAAAATTGACAAATTGGACAAATCTAATGTCATATACAAGATACCGTGTAATGGAGACGGGTCCAACATATGTGACAAAATTTATGTTGGAACGACTAAAACAAAATTAAGGACAAGATTATCGGCACACAAATCTGATTATAAAAATTGTAAGGGAAAAACTGAGCAAAAAACAGCGCTAGCGGCCCATTGTGCAAAATACAATCACTCTCCCAATATTAACAGGACAAGTATATTACAACAAGAAAACAACTATAAAAAAAAAGATTTATTATAGAAATGTTATTAGACTGAATTACAAAACAGACACTGAGAATTGCGCGCAAACCTACAGATATTTACTGACAGCATGCATATAGCATTAGTAAACGATTAACATTTAATACAATAAGACGGACGACTTTACTAAAAGTAAGGCAAACATTTAATGTAATAATTATTTCCCATTTTTATAAAAATTTATTTGTGATAAAATTATTTATATTTTCATTTTCAATGTTTTTACAATTGTTTGTACTTTTTGTTAGTTCCTGAAGAAGAGTACCAAAGGTACTCGAAATATCGGAAATAAAAAAACCAATATTAAATAGAACAAAAAAGAGTTTTATTTAAAATACACAAACCTAGAGCCTGAAAATAAATAAAAAAATAAAAAAACAAAATAATATTTATAGTTTTAGGAACTTAATTCAAAGTTAGCAGTATGTATCAGCATGTGGAGTAACCAGAACATATAAAACAAACCGAACTGGTCTAAAGCCTCAAATGTGTGAAAAATGCGTCATCGCCGTCACATCAAGGCAGAACGAAAAAAAATATCCAGACAAAAATATTGCCTCGCGCAAAGCAGGTTGGTAAGGGAGAAGTGAGATTTGTATACAAAACTGCTGAGAAGAGGAATGGATTTTGGGGACTTTCCGTAGAGAAGCACTACATTTGTGTTACAAAACGTGCTCTTTTCAATGCTAAATTAAACACTTAAAAGAAGCTACGATTCAGAGTGCCCATTTAATGACTGAATTTTTGCATTGATATTTGCTATTCCTTAAAGCGCTTTAATCGAAGCTAACAAAAAGTGCTTGTTTAAATGATTTTTAATTGCTCTTATAATAGTGCTCTTTATTTTTTTTTTATTTGTTTAAAAAAAACAATTCAAAAATAAAAATAATAAATTTTTTTTAATCTTAAGATTAAACACTTGATGTTCAATAGCTGTACCCTACGCACGTTGTCACCCACAACTCGAAAAAGTTATCATTCATTTTCAACTTTCGTTTTAAATCAAATCAGCATGAACTATCACGTCAATATAAGAAACTCACTAGAATGAAAACTAAATAAGTGATCGATGACGGAGTTGGTTGAGACCTGTTTACATGGTACGGTGTTCGAATGCTAGTTGGTGCTGATGAGTACTGTACCGACTACTAAACAGCTAGTTGTCCCCCAGGTTTAGTATTCAAATTTTTTTTCCTGTCTTCTTTGATCAAGAGTGATAGATCGCAGCAATTATTGTTATAATTCAAAAATAAAAATCCTTTTTGGAGAAAGCCTGAAGATGTTGATCCGTAGAAAAAGCCTATTACGTTCTTGAAAAGGCATACAATATCGGGTGGTTAAATTTTGAGGGTCGTGGTTAAATGTGAACCACACCTAAACATCAAGTTTTTTTCTGCATTTTATTGACATTTCTGACTAACTTGAAGTTGAACCATGGAGAGATACACAATCGAGCAACGCGTTAAAGTTATTCAGGCAATGGCAACATTGGATCATCAATTTTCCAAGAAAATCATCTTCAGTGATGAGGCACATTTTCACCTCAGTGGATTCGTCAGAAAGCATAATTGCCGCATTTGGACTAATGACAACCCAAAAGTGATTGTCGAAAAACCAATGCACCTACAAAGAGTGACTGTTTGGTGCGGTTTATGGGCTGACAATATCATCGGCCATTATTTTCAAAATGAGGCCGGTCAAGCACTTACTGTGAATGGTGTTCGCTATCGTCATGTGATGACGAACTTTTTAGGACCCAAATTGGAAGGCATGTGGTTTCACCAATGGGTCTTTTGCAATACAAATTCAATGTCCGTGTTACCTGACATGATGGTGATGTCAATTGGCCGCCAAGATCATATGATTTGACGACGTTGGATTTCTTTCTTTGTGGTTATTTGACAGAAAAGGTATACGTCGATAAGCCAGCAACAATTCAAGAGCTAAAGTATGAGATAATTCGGCACATTAACGGCATGGAATCTTAATTCTGCCTCAGCGCCATCAAAAATTTGAACCATCGGATGGAGATGTGTCGCCGAAATTACAGCGGCTATAGAAGAAAAGACAATAATAAAGAAAAGAAATGACAATAATTCCTAAATAATCTGTGTTTTAGAGTCTGAACGATAATTTATTGCGGTGCGGTTTTTCACACGATTTTGAAGTAAAAAACCGCAATGCGGAGCGGCATAAAATTAAAAATTTATTTTATTTTCATTGCGGACTTTTTTATTCTATAAATTTTTGACTACCTTTTTCTTTCCGATGTTGCCATAGTTTTTAAATAATTGGCGATTTTCACAACGCTTTTGTAAACAAAAAAACATAATTTTGAATTTTATACATTTTTGTCGTGAAATATCAAAAAAGTTTAAGAAATATGTATATTAACGGAAGAAGAAAAAATGGACAATAACAAAATAATTATCGAAGAAGTTAGAAAGTATGGCTGTTTTTATATTTTCTAGTCGTGAAGTTGCAAAAACTTCCAATATAATGAAGATTTATAATATTGATTGCCATCTACGGGCCCCAAATAATGAGGAAGGTCAGTTTTTTCATAAAAAGATTATATTTAGGACCAATCGCTTATGTTACGATTAGTCACATGCAATTAATTCCATATTACTTCGCGTGTTTCATAAATAAACTTCCTTACCGTGGATACTCCAATTTTAAACATCCAAACCAAAACTTGCATACTACACCCAAGAGCAAGGAGCTTAATGAAAAGTTATAAAAAATTAGGTTTGGAAATGGGAAAGCAAGAAGTTTTTAATTATATTTCTAAACATATTGCAGACTTAACATTATACGAGTATATTATCACTTCTACTTACAGTAAGGTAAGTTATAATCGACACCCGGGGCTAAGTGGTTTTCTAAGTTGTACATTAAAGGTCTTACCCACCATCTCCTGCGCATAGAAAAAAATTTTGTTAATATGACAATATTTTAGGGGCAAATTACTATTGTTGAATTATATGATTAAACACAACCACATAATATGGTTTCAATCTGAAATTTTTTTACAAAATGAAGTACAGCCAAGAACCAAAATTAACCATATATTTGGTAAAAGCCGTATGGTGAGAATTAGTATTTAACTGTCATATACAACCATCTTATCATCTTATCATCATCATCTCCACCCATATTATTGAAAAAGTTTAAATACTATTGTCACAATCAATCGTAATAGTGCTTTTATGATTACATAATTGTTTTTACACAAATTTTGCCGGAGTAAATACTAATGTTGTAACAACAATATTCCAAACTGTGGTAGCATGTGTTGTGCTTTCTAATTCCACACATAAAACAAACGTGGCTTCTACCAAATTAACAATTTTTTTAAACAATTTCTTCTTCCAGTTAAAGATATTTGTTGTTGTTGTTTTTTATAAAACAGGATTTAAAAATTTTAATTTTAATATTTCGATGTTAACATTTCAATTTTCCTGAGCATGATAACAAACTGATATCGAAAATAACAGCTGTTTACTGAAGTTTAAGAATTATCTTACTATTTTGCCGCTTGAGTACTTTTTTGGACAAGAGAGCTTTTTGAAAATAATTTTTACAACTTGCTGAACAATTACTCTTTGCATAATTCTGTAAAAGTAAATGAATAAAACTATTGAAATAATTCAAAATATATCTCCTCGCATCATTTTTTTTTTTTTATTTTACAATTTTAATATTAATATTTTAATATTAAACAAAATGGCAAAAGCTTCACTTTGCCGTATTGTGTTCTTCTAAGTCATTTAAAATTTGAATTTTGTGAGCATATTTATTCCGTTGCGCTTACATTTTCACAGCAAGTAAAAACGCCAGGACCGAAATACTTCAATTGACTTGTGTGACATGATCTTTGTTTTAAACGAATTAAGTAACATTATCAACGATAATAAAACGACAACTGTTAAGTCACAGAACAACAACATTTTAGGAGAAACCCCATACCGTACCAGTCATACAACCAACCAGCATCAACATGAAACTATCCCCGACTTGGGTTACATCATTACATTTTCCAAAATTACAAAAATCCTTGCCATTAGAAAAATAGTTTGATCTTTTTTGTTTTCTTGTTTTTCAACATGCAAGAAATTTGTGTACACGAATTTCATATTTCTTGTGCAGACAATTAAGAAATTTTATAATAATTTTTGTTAACAATATTTTATTTATTACAATGTATTAAATCCCTGGGATGCATCTGAATATAAATAAATTTAGACAACCGTGCCAGTCTCACTCTTTTCCATTCCAACCAACCGCAAGATACAATATTACGATTAAGGAGCGCTTATAATTGTTTTGTATTTACTAAAGGGTGGTCCAACCATAAAGCACGATGCTAGTTGTGAGTCACACCTTAACGTTAAGTTGTTGCCGAATTTAATTGGATCTTTCTTGGCTTTAGTGCTTGACAAACTACAAAATGGAGAGGTACACAATTGAGCAGTGCTCTAAGATTGTTGAAGTCTTTTACAAAAATTGGCGTTCAATTCAAAATCCACATTTTGTGCACTTCCTAAAGCTGGATTCATCCATGGTTTCGGAACAAAATTTTTGTTCCGAACCTCTTTTAGCTTTTTGAGAGTTTGTTCTAAAACGATGTACCCACTTCGAACATTTGCTCTGAACAAACAAAGCTACCATATGGAATAACTATGGTAACAAGACGTTTTTCATTTCTGAAATAAGATAATTAATGCGTTGAAATTCATGACCAAATGTTTTAAAGTTGTTACTTTAATTTTTATAATAAATAATATAAAGCATTTACGTATACATTTCTTTTATTATAAATATATGATGTATAACTCGGTTCAATTTTGCTTAAGAAATTAATGTATCTGGTAGCACAGCTCGCTTGATTCGAAACAAATTATATTATAAAATTAAACCAATACAAGCTAAAATTGTTCCGAACAAAATTAGCGCTCTTTCACTCTCTCTCTGTCTCTTTCAGAAAGTGAAACGTCAAATTACATATAAAAAAACATATTTCAGAACAAAAATTATGTTCTGAAACCATGGGTGAATCCAGCCTAACTTTTTTGTTCAACATAATTGACCAAATAAAAAACTGGTTATATATATTTATGATTCAAAGTATTGTCCATCGCTGGCCACTACTTTTTCACATCTTTCAGGCGGCATACGAATCGCGCGTCATCACTAGTCATCTTTTGAAGTGATCCTCGAATCGATCCAATTTTTACTTCTTCATAAGAACGGAAGTGCTGGTCAGCCAGGCCGTATGCCATTGATCGGCCATCGCTGGCCACTACTTTTACGCATCTTTCGGGCGGCATACAAATCGCGCGTTGAAAAAACTGGTCATCTTTTGAAGTGATCCCCGAATCAATCCAATTTTTACTTCTTCATAAGAACGGAAGTGCTGGTCACCCAGGCCGTATGCCATTGATCGAAACAAGTGATAGTCCGAGAGAGCAACATCTGGAAAATACGGCGGGTGAGGTGGGACTTCCCATTTCCAATTTCTTAACATAGGGTGGAGTATTGTCATGCTGTATCACTTGATCATGTCTCTCGTTGTATTGCGATCATTTGTCTTTCAATACTAGGCTTAAACTGATTAATTGTTTTCGACAACAAACACCTGTGTTTGCTTCAGTCAGTTTTAATAACTCATAATACACTACGCTGATTTAGTCCCACTATGAGCATGAGCTTGGAACAGTGAATATTCGGTTTGTCCGTTGATATGGAAGCATGTTCGGGATATCCCTATGGTTTTCTGCACTTGGAATTATTGTAGCGAGCACATTTTTCGTCCCCAGTCAAAATGCCCTGAAGAAATCTTTCCGTCTTTGCCTGCTGTGCACAAGCAAACAAATACGCTTCAATATCTTTCGCCTTCAACTTTTGCGTCGCTCCCAGTGAAGCTGCCAGTTCTTGTTGCGTTTGACACGAGTCATGATCAAGTAATGCCTACAATACTGCATCTTTGAAACCCGTCTTTCTTGCGCCGCCATGCTGGTCTTTGACGTCAAAATCATCATTCTCGAAACGTTGAAACCACTCTCGGCACTTTCTTTCACTAATAGTGGCTTCACCGTAGGTATTTGAGAGCATTCGATAACACTCAGCCGCAGATTTCTTCATATTAAAGCAGAAAATTAAAACCTCGCGCAAATGACGAGAATTTGGCTCGTAAGCTGACATTTTAAATTGAGAAAAACTGTATGATGCTGAAACAAATTGACTAATATTGCGATAGTGTCATGTTTACAAATACATGCCCTCATTGTATAATATCTACGATCTATTTATTTCGCCTACCACTTACCGCTACAGCAAAGCAAAGTTTTACACCTTATAATTTCGTATGAAAAAAAAAAAGGAAACACAAACTTTTCCAGAATATCCAAAATGAAAAGTTAACTTCAAATCATTTCTCCACTTGCATTTTACTAATTTTCTGGAACACATATAGAATATTATCACAACTTCGAAATGCGAAAGACGTGAGTATCTTAGAACAGTTGAATTTAACGTTTTTCAGAACGCTTTGTGGTTTCAGGTCGCGCGTTTCTCTGAGCTGTATGCCTCAGAGTTATTGAAAATATAAAACATTTGATAGAGGTATGCCACCGAAATCATGGCGAGCATTTGTCCGATATTTTGTTGCACATATAATTGTCATAGATCTTTCTAGCATTATAAAAAATAATTTTCGGAAAACTTTTTGTTTATTTACAACTAATATCATGCGCATTGGTTGGACCATCCTTTACATAAAAAACAAACAAAAAACCATTATTATATATATTTTTTTTTTGTGTTATTATTATTATTATTTCTAACAAATTTTATTGGTTTGAATATTTAGTGTTTGGGTTCGAGCAGCATCTTTGCTGATTAGATTTTTTTATATTTTTGGAATTTCCCTCCATTTAACAGGTTGTCTGTTACCTGCATGCCAGTAAAAATTTGTTTCTTTTTCTCATGCAACAACATCAAGAACTTTTAAGCCGGCAATAAAGTAACAAAAACATAAATTAATTGTGGGGTTTAACATTTATTAACCCTTTAAGGAATGTTTGTTAACAAAGATGTTAATGAAAAAAAATTACTTAACTAGTTAAGCAAATATAAAACTATAATTTCTACGAAACTTTTATTCTATTGTAATGCATCCGCCCGTATACGAGTACACAACAAAATTGATCGTAACTATCATGAGGAAAATCAGAAAAAAAAATCTAAAAAAAAACATTTGAGGTTTTTCTATTTTTCTCAAAAACTGACGAAAATATGATTATGTTAGCAACACAGTGTGAGTGTATTCGGTTTTTCGAACTTGCACGTGTAGGAACGGCAGTTTAACCAATTAAAAGTGTATGATATATAGAGCAAAGTTGATATCTGTTTTACCCCGGAGAAAATGTGTAAATTCAAATACCGGTAATATAAAACTTTTGGAAGCGACATTCGAAAACTAAAGTTTTATACTATGCTTCCACTACAAACAAAAACACATGTTTTGAAAAAAAAACATGTCGAAGTGGTTCCATTACGATGTGAAGTGTTTTAATTTCGAATTTTCGAAATAAATTTGATTTATACTTCGTTCAATCAAAATGTTAGAACAATATTATGTAAATTAATATTCTTAATAACAACGGTTTATATGCTGATAAAATTTGTGATGCTAGTGTATTAACATTTATTTGAAGTAAAATTGGATCACAAGCTACTAGAATCAACGAAACCATACATAAACCTAATACAAAGTATTCGCTGGAAGGACTAAGGAAACAAGAAAGTTATGTACATCATGTATTTACTTAATACTTTACTTACTTCTAAATAAAAAAAATTTGATCAAAGTGTTAATGGTTTTTCCATAAATTCAGGAAGGCAAGAAAATCAAGCGACAAATTCTGGTGCTTCTCTAGAACTCATCCTAAATGTTTATCGACAATCTTTCTATGGACACTAAGCATAATAATAATTTGTTGTAGAAGAACGTGCTTTAATGGAATATAGTAATTAGTATTTACAATTAGATGTTAGAATATATATGGCAACAGATTTACTTATGTGTTCATAAAACTCTGCTGTTTTATTTATTTTTTTTTTTAAATTAGGTTATAAAAATAAGATGTAAAAGTTTTCGAAAGAAGAACTTAGATTTATAGATTGGGTACATATACGAGTACATATGTACATAAATAAATCTAAGAAACTTATGATGGATGTTATCATCGTGAAGTTGGCTTGGTGGATAAACACCTTAATAAATAAATGTCCCCAGCACTTTTTTCAGATGTAACCGCTAGGAAAAATTGCGTAAGGGCGTCTCTATCATGAGATTGTGAGGTAAATGATAAGATTTTTTTTTTTTGGTTTGCAGTAAATAATGAAGCACATGGTGCTTTATTACATCTTTTTCGTTAGGTTCTACTCGAATTGCTTCCAGCATTTCATCGTAATCCGTTTGATTTCTGCATAAATCATCCGCAGTTACTTGAATTTTTAGTTTCGACCCATTTTTAAAGCGATTTGTGCTGGTATTTTAATTTGATTATTTTATGGTTGGATTTTTTTATTTTTATATATGACAAATTAATATGTCTGTTTTCGAATTTGCCATTCACATTCAATGGATAGCACAATCTTTTATTACTGAACAAAAGCAGTGTTGTTTAGAACATTTTCGAAGTGTTTTGCTCTAAAACACTTAGATTGAGGTGTTTTGCTCATTTCATGTTTATTTGTACATGTTTTGAACAAAACACGTGTTTTCGAGCAAAACACCTATATGGAAACACACTATTACTTGACTTTTACGAGCATTTCCATTGGAGGAATTATTACACTCTATTATTTTGGAAGCTGTCAGTATCATATTCGAAAACTAAATTCATTATATACCGCCTAATATTTATATCTTCATTACCTTAAAAGTACAATTTTCGTAGCCTCACAGTGGGTTATTATTAATATTTATGGCGGATTGCAAAATATAAGCAGCATGTGGTTTTTATATTATTTAAATACTTAATACAAACATATCACAATTTATATATGAGTGTATATAATATTTTTTTTCTCATAATTTTAATTACTCACCTTTTTCTTTTTTTTTTTTTTAATTTAATGTTATTATATGTACGTCTTAATGTTTTCCAATAACGTCACATGACATGTCATTTATAAATATTTATTTATTGTACAATTAAAAAGCAATAATTTTGTTTGAAGTTTAAGTATCGTAGACAATCTATGTTTGTAGAAACATATCGTTGCGTTAAGTGCAATAGATTGTAACTAGCGTGAGACTAAAAATTTGAATTTTGATTTATCATACGAGTATTCGTATGTAGTATAATTTCTCACAGTCAGAACGTTTCAGGCATCTCAGCCATAATTAGCGCAGAAACTCCCAGGGGCCTTCTGCCAATCAAGTCAAGGTGAAGGCTGAAGGCTTCGAAAGGCCAACACAACATAAGTCATACGGCTTCTTAGAGTTTTATTGGCTCAAAGAATGCCCCACAAAGCGGACTATTTTGTGTAGGCTTACACCAAGTAAAACTCCACTCTCCGGGTGATTTTCTGTGCGGATATGTAAACCCGGTATACGGCCACAAATGTTGGACAAAGTTGTCGAAAATTGAACTTCTAGATTAGGTTACGTCCTAGCCAGCCATGGCGGTCATATACCAGCAATTATATTTAAATTATAATGCCAGAAGATTATCTTTCCAATAAAGTAAATTTTATGTTAATTTTATTATGTTTTATGTCATATCAAAGTTCCATACCTCTATATAAAACACCTTTTATGTACTGTGAATGTCTCTGATAATCGTCCAGCGGCACATTTTTCCTAAAGACGTAATAACATCTACTTTTTTAACTATTTTTGGCTAAGATTGAAAAAGTGAAATAGTCAGTGTTAGAAAGAGACAATTATATCTACATTATAATGTACCGTGAATTTCGCCACATACAACACAAACTGCGGGCAATTACAATATAGAAAATATATACAAATAAACTGCCAAATTTTTATCAGTTTAGGCATAGAACGGGTTCTAAAAGCTTATGCGGTTCCTCTACGGTAACACTACGATGCATAAGAATTTTGAGGGTATAGATTGAAATCTTTTTTTTTTTATACAATGCAATTCTTAAGCTCAAACATTGAAAAAGTTCAAAGGCGATAAAACCAAATTCTTCGAACGATTACTGCAGCTTTATGGTACGTAAAAAATTCATGAATTCATAAGGACCGCTGGTAAAGGACGAATTTTCTAAGTACGCAACAGGGTATATCAGTAAACTGGAACTGGAACTTAATTTTGGCAGCCACACTCGGTTGAGAAGAAGAGATACCTTTGCCACCATCAGAGCGTCAAACAGGTGACTTTACCGATATACCCGCATAATAAAACTTTTCGTCTAGCATTGGCCGGACTTTAATAGAAAACACATTTATTTCATTGTTATGTTTAGTATTAAGATTTGAGTACTTGTTATTTCATTTTGAAAATATATTTAATTAATTAGTGTATCTTCCCAAAACCAAATAGTAGTCAAATGGACTACTATTTTAAAACTATTTGTAATAAATATTTAATTAAGATATAAAATCATGTAAAATTAATACGAAATGTCTGATGCCTTAATGGCTAATGTTAATGATTTCATTTCATTAATATTTTATGTTCAATTAACACGATTTAATATTAAAATCGAGGATCTTTGTGTTTATAACTAGCTTACAATGGAAGCAATATTTACGATATTCACAGGGTGGGCATAGAGTTATAAATCTTAAAATAATAGCATGAAAAAAATATGACTGCTTTCATAATTTAGTGTGCTATTTTAAATTTAAAACTAAAATTTTAAATTTAAAAGGTCCGATTACTTTATTTACACAAAACAAAATGTTTACGCTGTCATAAAATATTAGAACATTATGCATGATATGACACTGTTTAAAACCCCCAACTAAATTTTTAGCTATAAGTTAAAAATAAAATGATGGCAAAGCTAAAGAAAGCAAATGATTTTAAAAAAATTAAACATTGTTTAGTTTGAAAGCTCAAGGGAGAAGTTGTGAACAAGCACTTAAGATCAGACTTGCTTAAACACGTCATACATATGTATGTACATAGATCATTCAAACATAGAATAAGTAGTCATCTCTAATTTAATTTATATGTACATACATTCTTATTCAATTTAATTGGATAAAACCGATTCTATTTTTTGAAAAAAGAAATAAAAAAATTTTCAATCGCACACATTAAAATGACATTTTATTAAAGTTGCAAATAAATACATACATACATACATATGTACGTATATACCTGTAGTAACATAAAAAAATATAAAAATAATAAAGAACAGTAGAAAAAATAATAAAACTACAATTTGATGCGGCTAAAGCGAAAGAATAATAAAATAATAAATTATTTTAATTAAAATAGCACTACACATACACAAATACACTAAAGTCATAAATTTTCAAATGATTTTAATTTGAAATTAAAAACAGAAAGAAAGAAGTAAACGACCACAGGCAAAATAAATAAAAACCACTATTTAATGAAGCGCACCTTAAATGCAGCGGTAACAAAAACATTGGAATCATGAAACAATCGTAAATTTCAAATACAATAAAAACAAACACCGTTACTTCAAATGTTATTTAAAAAATAAAAACGGCATTAGAATCGTATACTCGCATATATACAATACACACATACTTAGTCCTGCATTCAGATACACACTTCTTTACATAATTAGGTTTCATTCTTTTAAGAGATGAACAGTAAAATGATCACAACTTCGAACTTATTACCACTATACACATAGATCTATACATATTTGCATATTTATTTACTCTTGAATATATAACATCTCCATTAGCCATCACTTCCAGTCATCTGGAGTGAGCGATCATGAAGAACTTTTTCGAACTGTTTGGGATAAAAGAAAATCTTCAACAAATATAAAATCCTTTCTCTTTTTCAAAGATTATTATTAGAAAAGTACTAGAAAATTTTCGATAAAACACCAGCCAAAAATTCTGACAAGGGAATTTTCAAATCTTTAACACACATCCCCGGTTTTTCAGAAATAATTATACATTCCAACATTACTGACAACCAAAAAATTCATACTGCATTAAAAGCAAACAATACGCCCAACATATTGTATTCGAACACTAAGACGAAAATTGATAAATTGTATAAAGCAAATGTGATTTATATAATTTCTAGCAATGATATGGGAACAACAGGATACAAACTGAAGACTAGACTAGCAGCGCTTAAGTCAGCCTAAAAAATAAAAATGAAATAATGCAGAATAAAACTGCATTTATGGCCCATTGTGCAGAAGCTGGACACTCTCTAAATTTATCAAATACAGCAATATTACAACAAGAAAATCAAGAGAAAGAAGTATATGATTGAAATGCCAAATGAAAACAAATTAAGGCCCTGATTCACTATCCTAGACGATCGTACGATTCATTCACAGGAAACTGTTTCAAAAGTCTGACCGACTTGAAAAAATCGTTTTAAAATGGCGTTGTAGGCCGCACTATTATACAAGTATGATTGAAATAATTTATATACACAATAAAACAATTAAAAACTTTTATTAACATAAGAATTTTACATTACTTAAATTTTTTCCTCGAGGCACCAACAATATTTTCATATTTTTCACAATATATACAACACTGATCGCACAAAAACCATAATGTTTTGAAAAGTTTCATAAAACTTTTCAAATCTCACGATTTGTCAAAAACCCTGTCGTACTTTTTCAGCACACATGCTTTATTTAGTAGATCGCACGATCGTGTGTGATAGTGTAGCAAGGCCTTTACCAAGTAGATACAGACAATTGCACTAACACCTGTGTATATAAGCAGTTTAATATAAAACCTTACTTAAATATGAATAACAACTAGGTATTTATACATACATACAAGCGCTGTTCAAAGGGTCTCAACAAAAAGTTTCATGTTCAAAAAAAAAAGGGCAAAAAATGTATTTAAAAAAAAGGTGTCATAAAATGTCGCATAAACATCAAAAAAGGGTCAAATTGGTACTTTAGTGTCAAAAAGGCACCGCTGCATAAAAGTGTGTACTTCAGTGTGGCCACCTTAGCGTTTATAGTTTTACAAAATTCCATTGCTTTAGAGGACGAGTTCTATTTATATCATACTTCCTTTTCTCTAAAGATAAGTCTTACAGTGCAATTTAACCTAAAACAGGCTTTGTTTGCTATGCTTAATTCAGATTAAGCAGGCCTTCAAATTTAAAAATATGATCTGATATGTCTCTTTTAAAATTTATCGTCGAACATCTGCAATTAAACAAATATACATACATAACAATAGAACAAAAAAAAAAGATAAATTTATTTAAAATAGCATTTAATTATTAATGGTTTTGTATGTTGTATTAGAAAATGAAATACTTCCAAGAGATAAACGACCGTATTTCTATAGAAAATTTTTCAGATAACAATTTAATAAACACACATTATTTTATTATGAATAAGATCAAAATTATTTTACATTCAGCCCAATTATGAATATTCTCACGGAATTTATTTCTCTGGGCATTTATACCTCACGGAATTTATTTCTCACATAAAGTAAACAAAAAAAAAAAACAAATTTTGTCCGTAAGAATTGAAGAGCTGATCTCCCTTTAGTGTTTTCAACAAATAGAGAGAAGAAAAAATAAAAAAACCTCATACTTAGTTTTTGTTCATAATTGGAGGAAAGGGAAAAGTGATAACATTCCTACGGAATTTTTATTTCTAATTGGGCTGATTGTTTGTTAAATTTCTTTTAACACACTCGGCACATTATTTTTATTTTGTAGTCAACAAAAATAGAAATTAGTTTCATTCGACTACGGCAAAACAATCGGCATGGACAACAACCTGCAGTCGTGTCGTCTTGCTGTTGTCAAAATAAACGTTCGCATTTAAATACATGAATTTTATATCTGACATTTAGTGAAGTTCGATTTTGCTGGCTTCAATGTGTTTAAGGCTTAACTGGCGATTCACACAAAAGTCATCGAAAATTTTATCGTCTACAGCTCTTTGGTCAACTGGGAAGTGTATATGTACATATGTATAGCCATAGATATGTGTGTTCATAAAAACTATTATTGGCTTAAGCAAATTATAATGGTTGTTAATAGTTTCACTGTTGCTATTATTGTTAAATTCTGATATCTACATTAACAGCAGCAGCAGCAGGAAGCATTTTGTATTGCATTCACAGAAACACACAAATTACAACTGCACTCCTTACATTTGCTTAAACGTTTCAACCAATAAGATCATTTCAATTGTTTCATTATGATTATTATGCTTATTACTACTTATATATACATACATAAAATCACAATTGTACTGCATTTTGTATATGGCTTTAATATAATTCATGAATGCCACAGTGGTAACGACGGTAAATAAATCGCTTAATACAAGCGTGAATTAACTTACACACAGAAATTACTGTAACATTGCTAAAATAAAATGTACAATTTAAACATGTTCACGATTGAAAACTATTTTTGTTTCATGTAGAGAGGAAAGAAATCTTCACATGCAATTCTAGCTGAAATTTGTTGGTAACGCTACCATTACACAGGAAAGTACTTTCATGAAATTTTTGTATACGTATTACAAATAAAAATTTCAATGAAATAGACGACTTTCATGAAAATTTCTTGTTCATCTCCACAGGAAAGTGAAAGTTCATTTTCCAAATGTCGCCGAGGCAAAGAGTTACAAAATTTGCCTCTACTTCTCTCCACTCTTATTTTGTTTGCTTACTAATCAGAGTTGCCGAACTTATTACATATACAAATTTATGGGGCAATAGTTGAAAAAACTTATCATTATAAACTTTTCTATGATGTTACTTTTATAAAAAGGCTTTAATTGTTTTCTTTATGTGTTAAATATACAATATAATGACAAATGATCATAATTATTTTCATAGACTTGCAAAAGACGTTAATTTTATAATTATTATTTTACTACTATATTGCAATTTTGTATAATTCCTTGTAAGTGGCAACAGTGCTTAGAATTTGTCATTTTACTTTCAGAAAACGTCAAAAAATTTGTTTCCTGAAATTTTTAATCAAAGCTGAGTGGAAAGTAAGCAAAATGAGAGTGTGTTAGTAAAAAAGTGTGAGTGTATTGCAACTTTCATGAAATTACTTTCCTGTCTAAACGATAGGTAATATAAAAACAGCTTTGAAGAAGAGGAAGACGAGGAAAAAGAGAAAGAAGGGGAAGACAAAGATGAAATTTTAGAATATCTGTTGGACGAAACTATCGACCTTTCGGATGTTGATGACGATGACCAAGATATTAGAGAGATTAGTGATGTTGATCCACAGCCGCCTGCTAAACGGCAACTGGCCAAGTCATTCATTTAATTTCCTAATGGCACGTTTACAAGATATTTAGATTTTGTGGGAGCAAAATATTACGAAATTCTCTCCGTACTCAAAAAAATTAACGTACTGCTGTTAGAGACATTAGTGATGTTGATCCACAGCCGCCTGCTAAACGGCAACTGGCCAAATCATTCATTTAATTTGTTTAATTTTTTTACTTAAAACTTTTCCTAAAGGTACGTTTACAAGATATTTAGATTTTGTGGGAGCAAAATTTTGCGAAATTCCCTCCGTACTCAAAGAAAAAGACACTAAAAATATGTTGCAGTACTTTTCATCTTTACAATTGTTGGATAAGTATAATCAAAGTATTAATATGAAAGTTTAATAAAACTACTGGTGGTAACATTTCTACAACACTTGCAAAAACAACATTTAATATATTTGAACTGCATTTGATTGGGTTTCTAATTGTTGTACCACCTTGAATAAATACTCGAAGTGCTGTCAATGCAAAAGCCAAATTTTGGCGAGATTTTGCCGAGCATCTCAACTATAAACAGTGTGAAAAATGTAGTTTCCTGAAGCCGACTTTGGGAATTGCTTAAAAGCCCTGAACCGTTTCGCTAACCGAATCGGAACCGGGTGTCCATAATCGATGCGTGTTTTGGCTGCTGAACGTGTATCCGAACGGTTATTTTATATATATTTTACCTTTGTTAATTTTTTCAAATACAAACGGCCGTATGCAAAAAAACTTAACAAAGCTTGGTAAGCCATTATTAAGAACAAATTCTTAACGTTGTATGCAAAACCAATTGTTAGCTTACCATTCGCTTAAAATTGAATTTTGTACACTTTAACTGTACGTTAAAATGACATTAGACTTCTTGATTTTTATTTCTCCTAAAAAGCACAATTTTGTGAAAATTTTTAATACAAGCAATGTTTTATGCTTATTAAATAAATAAAGTAACACATTGTATTGTATACAAAACGAAAATATTAATTTTGAAATAAAAATAAAAATAAGAAATATATTAGTGATGCACTTTGAATCAAACGAATGCAACGAAAAATGGTATACGAATAATAAAAATTTTTCTAGTATAAATATTTTTTTTATTTATTTTTTTTTTTAATTTGGTTTTCAGGTTAATATAATATTCATTTTCTTGCATCACTATTAGAAAAAAAAATTACAATTGAACATGACGGCATTGCCAGTACAAAACAATTAAATTCCTTACTACATATAAAAGTTAACGTACTGTGCTTGCAAAAACTTTTTTACAAATGTATGGTAGTGTTCGGTAACTAATGTATACATTAATTCTCAAGTAAAGGCCCTGATTCACTATCCTACACAATCGTACTATTCATTCACAGGAAACTGTTTCAAAAGTCTGGCTGACTGGAAAATATCGCTTCAAAATGGCGTTGTAGGCCACACTATTATACAAGTATAATTGCAAAACTTTATATGCACAATAAAATAATTAAAAACTTTTATTAACATAATAATTTAACATTACTTAAATTTTTTTCTCGAGGCACCAACAATATTCTCATATTTTTCACAATATATACCACACTAATCGCACAGAAACCATCATGTTTTGTAAAGTTTCATAAAAATTTTCGAATAGCACGATTTATCAAAAACTCTGTTGCACGGCTGCATTTTTAGTACTTTTTCAGCACACATGCTTTATTTAGTAGATCACACGATCGCGTATGATAGTGTAACATGGCCTTAAGTTTTTTTTTTGCATATAGTCCAAAATATTTTACAAAAAACCAAAATTCAACAATAATTATTGAGTGAAAAAACTATTTCTTAAGTGTTCACTGTAACTATCAAAATTAATTATTCTCGCCATTGCGGACGCAATGTATAATACACTCCAAACAATTTATCGTGCATATTATTTTGACCACTTTCTTGAGCAGCAGTAATGTTTTTGGCCGATCTTGCATTTCATTATGGGCCATGATTGGGGGCCTATCACCTACAGACCCTCTTTCTTCAAAATCATTCACCACGCGATTTTTATCGTGCATTTTGTTTACACGTTCTCATTGTCACAGTAATTGCAGATTGGTAAAATTTTTTAACGATTAAAACACGCTAGCTTGTCAAATATTTTGCCATAATAAATTTTCCAAGTGTCTACCTCATGACTGTCAAATATGAAATGTCAAGACTAACGACGACAAAACAAAGTGGTATACCTTCCCAGCGGACTCCCGGTATGACATATACGATCTATTTATTTAGGCTACCACATACTGCTTAGCCACCTTTTGCAAAATAGCGCAAGTAAAGTTGTACACCTAATAAATACGGCCCGACTATTTAATATGGCATATTATACGATTCGGTAATTCGTTTCTAGCGCCATCGAAAATCAAGAAGAAAATAAAATTTTTTTAAACAAAATAATCTTTACCGATAACGCCTGTTTTCAGTTCAATGGCTACGTGGACAAGCAAAGAAATTTCGTTAAGAATCTGTTCTAATTATTACCTAAGGTTGTACTTAAGTTTTTATCTTCGGTAAATGTGAAAACTTAAAGCGATAACGTTTGCGTTTGGCTTTTGTTATCCATCAAATCAAAGTATTCGAAAGATATACATGTTTCACAAAAAACTTCCCGGTATCTTTACTACGCTATAATAATATTCATAGTAGCTACAGTGCAAAATGTGTACTCCAAATAGTAGTTTGATTTTAGGGTTAGTCATACCAATAAAACTGAATCAGCGCAAATCTTTGCAAATTTAAGAAAAGCAAAAAAGATGCTTATATTATAACAACAAGCAAAAACGATATTTGACCTTGTGTGTTCCTAAAATGGGTTCACTGCTGAACAAACAAATAAAATAAAATAATAATAGCCAAACACACATTTAATGGTTAACGCGACATTCTCAAACGATTAAACACCACAATCCATACACCAGTCCAGCATAAAAAGTTTTCGAATTTGGAAAAAATCAAATAGCATTCGTAAACTAAATGTAAAAAATCCACATCTAAATACTAAAACCATTTGTTTTATCTGTGATATTTTCTTTTTTATAAATGTTTCACTTAAGGATTGTTTGTTGCACAATGCACTGCTGCACAGTATTAACGAATGTATGTGTGTGCTGCAGAACAAACTCGCAGCATATACGAGTATAAAATAATCAGCAATTGTTTTCTAGTTACGAGTATTCTTGTGATCAGAACATTTATTATTTTATAGCTTTTTAATGATCAGGTGTCAGTTTGATCTACTGGAAGCCATTTATTTTCCAAATCCAAACTCAATAGACATTTTAAAAGTTTTGCCTGCCGTACACACACGCAACAGTTGGAGAAGATGAAAAAGTTAGGAAAAGCACATAATATTATTTATTCAGCCATGGTGGCCGAAAGTGAGTGAGTAATTGGCTATTAAAATTCAACAACATAAACATGACACTCAATTCCATTCAATACCAACCAAACTGCCGAACTAACCATTGGTCATGTTCAACAACTAAATGGAAACACTTGAAACAATATTAACAATAACAACATGAACAACATGAACAATATCAATTAATGCAAAGTTTAAGAGAAGTAAAACGATTGATTTTGTGCAGTGGAAAACGACTTTTGGGAGCAGTATAGTGCGAAAAAGATATACACGAGTATGTATGTAAACTGTAAAGAATGTTGCAAAATTATATTAATAAACTAAACTAGCAACGCTCCAGCTTCATGTGGTAGGTATTTACGAGGGCGGATTGATATTAAAGCTACCTAAGAAAAAGCTTTGTTAAAGCTTTAAATACGGTAGATTTTTATGAAAGACTATCATAAATTGGTTTGCTATATTTTACCCTATTGAAATAAATATATATTTTATTCAAAAAATATTCATTTTTGTAGCTAACAATTTGCGACAACCATACTGACGATTTTTTTCCGCCGAATTTGACGATTTTAGACCAGATTTGTCTAGCATCTATGATCACAACTACTGATCGAACTTTAAGCTATAAGCCATTAGGTGACATTTGCGGTAAGTAAAACGAGTTCAGGTACTGTGTGCTCTATTAAATTCCCGTATTTCGTTCGGTTTACTAAAAAATGTTAGAATATTATGTGAAAAGATTGTAGCAGCAAGCATGATTTAAATTGTAGTAAAACAAAAGACTTAAGCCACAAACTAACAAAACAAATAGACTTCAAAAGCGAACTCGAACGAAAATCAAACCAAGAAATTAAAGAATTTGTCTGCCGTACATAAATTTTTAAACGAAAACCAGATTAAATTCTAGTATGTCCACAATTACAATAATATATTGCGAGTAATTAAGCAAAACAATTAATTGTACAAAGCTTTCTTTTCACTTTTATCGAATTATAGTATGTAAAATTATATAATTATAGTATAAAAAATTATATAATTATAGTATAATAAATTATAAAATTATAGTATAAAATTTTGTTTTACTAAAGCCTGCGTATTTAAATATTAAGCACGAGGCTTATGTAAGAATTTACGGATGATAACCTGGTTGAAAATTAGTTTGCTCATTCAAGTTCAATATAACGCTATCTTATTATTAAGTTCGTTTTAGTATCAGATACGCCATGCATCAATTCTTTATACGTTGCCGAAAACCAGATATTACTAGCAAACGGAAATTTTAAAATTAAAAGCTAAATATCTTTCAAACTATTACCGATATCTAAATAAAATAAAATAATTCTTCTTTATGTTTTTATAAACTTTTCAAAAAGTTTAAATTTATTTAAATCAAACAATATTTACAAAAGTAATGAGTCGAATAAACCTTTTCATACCCGAGGTAGTCAACTTTGACACCCTGTAGGTCACCATATGATGTAACGAGGTGGTTCGAACTTCATTATTTGTAGGGCCTATTTTCTCCTCTATGATTCCTTCATACATTGTTTTATGACCAAATCGCACGTTTCAAAGATACAGGTTTATAAGGTTTTTTTTTTTTTTTTTTTTTTTGGCGCACAATGCGGCCAATGCTATTTTCTGTGGGAATATGTGAAGTTGGTTGACAATATACGACCGCAAATTTAGGAAATAGTCTTTGTAAATTGGACCTTGAGATGGCGGCCAGATGTAATATTATTGCATAGTGCCAGAGGAATAGCCTCCGAATAAACAAAATTTCATGTCAATTTAAAAAATTCCTTTTTGTAAAATACGCTTTTAGTTAGTAGGTTTAATTTATTCGCATTTTCTATGTGATAAGGCTAATATGCTCCAAACTTTATACTCCTAGTTCGTCTGGGATATTAATTCAAAAAATAAATAACTGACTATCAGTGACTTTAGAACTAGTAAAATGTGTATAGCGAACTTGTCATTAAAACTATGTCTTTCATATCGCTTGCTAATTTCTTCACTACAGAAGAACTTTAAGTGGTTTAGTAATATGTATATAATCCAACAGCCGTATGGCAACAAGACGCAATATCTGCCGAAAACGTTGCGTGCAGGAAGTTCTGAGACAATCGATTTCGCATCACTCACAAGAAGTCGGTATTTCACAGATAATATATGGTTCGGGATGATTGCAATCTGCCCCTAGTCTTCACCAAAAAATAATTTTCAACGATGAGACCTTTTTCTGTATGAATGGATGCGGTAACAAATCAGATTGTCGAATTTGAGCCGATATCAATCTACATGAGAACCAAAAGCTCCTAATGCCCAACCATACCAGCAAAGCCCAAGATAGATCATTGTGTATTTTAAGATGGCGGTTTTACTGGTCCATATTTCTAAGTCTGGTTAAGCCATTATTGTCAACGATGAGCTCTAAGTGTCAGTTCAAATCATCTTCTCATACAGATATGATATGAATAGATTACCGTGATCGAGTGATTTGTGCGATTTTCTAAAATTACAGCTCTATATATGTAAGTGAACCTATAAAAATTATAAAATTTAGACTGCTATATAGCTCGGAATTATGAAAAAATTGACATTTTGGATACGTGACAGCTAGCGTCATATCGAACACTTAAACGATGTTATATACTCATACCATTTCATTAAGGTCTTATACATAGGTAAATGACGTTTATATATTGACATATACTTATGAATGAAATTTATTGAATACATTGTCATAAGCTATATACAATTGTTTATATTGTAAAATTCAATATTTTGTACCAAAATACCATTATAACCTATGTTACCAATTTTTGACAATACATGGTTAATGCGAATATTCTATACTCACTCTTCACTACTATATCATATGCATACATACTCGCATACTACTATAATACTACATTGCCCCCTTTCCTTTGATAAATCGTCATTAAGTTACTATCTTTATTTTGTTTCGATTTGTTATACATACTTCTTATTTGGCCCTGAAAGCATCAAGTCATCGTATGCCACCATAAGTTTTAATATTGTACTCGTTTATGCCGCATCATAAATTAATCAATTAAATGTCTTTGCCACTGGGCCAACATAATGTTTTTTTAATATTGTTCAAAAAAAGAAGAAGGTGCCCTAAATAGAAATAAATTTTATCATTAATATAATTATTAAATATTGTAGATAATTTTTAGTTCGCCAATTATGATAATAGAAAATAATTGAAGAACATAATATTGGTAAAATAATACAAACACGTAATAAAATATTATAACAATAAAACAACATCTGTACTCATGGAGTGTATTGAGGAATCAAATGATCTTGATTTTCTTGGAGTGAAAATACAGTATGCTGTTTTTTGGACTGAACACATTTTTCATGTCTTCAATGGTGTAAGATGTACTTCGCTCCATTCAATTTCCTTACTGTTTATACCATCCAACCGAAAATTGAATATCACTCTCATATTTGGGCCCGAGTCTTAAAGTCTATTTTGGGGTTTTTCGATCGCGTGCAAGATAGAGCGAAGAAACATATCGGTGATAATATTGATTTATTAGAGCATCGCTTCAATGTGGTGTGCCTTACTCTATTATCGTTACTACAATGGATGTTGCTCTGACGAGATAAGGGATCTTTGTGCAAGACAGTCATAAGTCAAAGTAAGCAAGTCTAGTGTCTTGGTACGCATTGGTATCAAGTGTAAGTACTGTATAACGAACAATTGTGAGTGTCATTATTTCATTTACAATAGAAGAATCCGCAAAAGCGTGTTTAGAGGCAAAAACGGAACACTATATATTTTTGCACTCCACGCAGTCATCGTTCAGGGCTGATCCATTTGTGAATGATTGCCTAGCGAATCGTACAACACACTACATAGAAAATTGGTTTTTCAGTCGTACGGTACGTCTGTGGAACAAGTTGACTGAAGATTTGCCTCCTGTCACGTAACACGACTGTAAGGAAACCAGTTAGTTTAAGGGCTGATGCTCTTAGTGGGCTTCGGCCTACCAATTCATTAAGCCTTGTCCTCCATTGATTGCTGGGGAATTGCATACATGTGGGATTATAAAGCCAGAATTCCTCAACAAGAAGTTGTTCATATGATCGCAATCATATGACAAGAATTGCTACCTGTGTGAGCCTAGCAAGCCACACGGTACGGTGGTAAATCGTGAAAAATTCACTCCGTGGAATTGGTCCACCATCAGGTTAGGTCGTCAAGGCAGGTACTGATGTAAATTATTTTCACAGTTGCCACGTAACACGAAGTTGCTTATATAGCTACAAACATATGGCAAAAATTCCTACCTGTGTGAGGCTAGTCAGCCACACGGAGCACTGGTGAATCGTGAGTAATTCACTCCGTGGAATTGGTCAAACCCCGTAAAGGCAGGTCCTGATGTAAATTTTTTCACTACTATCACGTATAACCTCCCCCGGGGAACAGGTTTTAGCACTGATCAGACCTTGGTTTAAATATTTTGGCTGTGACTTAAACCTGAATCGTATGAAGGGAAATTAGTTTCCCTAACAATTATGGCACAATGGCGCCTTTTCGGTGGCTAGTAACTTGCGAGGTGCTATTGTCTGGCAACAGATACCTGTAATATAAAGAAACAGAAGTGATTGTCAGACGGGTGAGTTGGCTAAGGGTCGATGCTCTTAATCAGCTGTGGTCTACCAACTCATTAAGCCTTGACTTCTGGGAAATTGATTTCTGGGAGTTATTAAAAGTCCAGAGCTCTTTAGCAAGGGTTTGTTCATATAGCTACAAACATATAGAAAAAGTTGCGCCCTGTGTGAGGTCTGTAAGCCACATGAGGGCGCTGGTGAATCGTAAATAATTCATTCACATGATCCTGAGTTCGAATCCCAATGGGTGCTGATGAGTGGTGTAGCGACTACGAAACAGCTATATGGTATTCAATTATTTTTTCTGTTCTTCTTTGGTCTTATTGTTTCACAGCAATTATTGTTATAATTAAAAATAATCCTTCTTCTTGACTGTAGTTGGACTCGAACTTACAACTAATTAGTTAATATCGTACATACGTATATAATTAAAAAAAATCACTTATTAATGATTTACGTAAATAATTCATCTTGTGGAATTGGTCCATCATCAGATAAGCACTTCCACATTCTGTCTTTATACCCTTCACCATTGACAGTGACATCATGGTTTTTGAAGACATATGATTATTGGTCCATAAAGCACGAAAAACAGTAAATTTCTTTGGATACAATAGAGTTTTGACAAAAGCTGGTAACTTATTCTCACCACAAAATTCAACAATTTTGTAATGGGTATTTACGCAACCATTAAGCCAAGAATGGTCTTCTTCGGCGTACAAAACTTTGAATAGAAAATATCAATATTAATTGAGGAGAGGAAGTATATACTTTGATAAAAAATTAAATTCAACAATTGGCTTGATTCAAAATCCATTCATAATGAAATGTTATTTCAAACTAGAAAAGAAATTATCAGCTGTTAAATGGGTTGCCAGTAAAAACAGTGCTGTCAATTTAAGAATGTGGACCACTAAAAAAAGCTCACCAAATATATATGTATATTAAAATAGTACTCGCATTTCTTTACCCTAAATGCTTTTACTGAAAAAGAATATTTTGCAAACATTATCTAAATATGTGAACTAAAACTCATCTTACATACCTATTATACAGTAGTAAAGCAGCTATGGGCTACAGAACAGCTCTCGCGTCATCGTAATTATTTCTTAAGTAAGGTCAGGCTTGTCATTGTTGTTTGGGCTTCCAGAGTTTTGCGTCTCACTTTCATTGGTTAACTGTCTACCTCAACTAACTGCATTACTCTACAGTTTTTTTGAGGTATTTCGTTGTTAACCACTCGGCAACTTCCTATGCGAAGGTATAGATCGGCACAGTTAGTCACAGCGCTGCAACAAATTACTATTAATACAATCGTCTTCGTTACTCCGCCCATGATGTGCATCCTATACTTTACAAATTTATTTGCAAGTATATAGTTATATAAATAAATAAAATATGTATTATAGTATACTTCCCTCATTCACTTCTTTAAATCTTACCTTGCCACCATCATAATATCGTATCGCACGAAATAGCAAAAGAATAAAAGTAAAGATACAATTTTAACACATGCATGTTATTCAGTTTTCTAGAGCTGGTTCAAAGTCATTGGTTGAAATAAAGAAAGAAAAAACTATACTAAAGCTGGAGGTATAAATGTTAAAAATAAAACTAACGTCCATGTGTACATTGAAAGAACACCGCTTCAATGTACTCGTACAACATGAATGAATGTTTTAATGTTTGCAACTTCTTAAATTGAAGTTTCCCAGGTGCTGCGCTCAGTCACAAACATATTTGTCTACATGTTTGTACGAGTAGCATGTGGATCTCAATTGCAGTGTTTAGTCACAAACACTGTTTTTACACACTTTGGACTTTTTGCTTCTCTTAATTTTCGTTTCTTTTTTTTTTTGTGGTCATGGAATTATGTACATATTCTGCAAATGCAAGAATTGAACGCATATTTTTTGCTTATGGCTTAATAAGGAAATACTACTAAACTTTTGTTTGGTAGAAGTGTTTATTAATAAAAGACGGTGAATACAAAAATTTCAAAGATGTGAGTAACACTTTATACTTGTAAATAACTCGTTATTTCCAGGATCTTTCAGTACGAACTTACGAGCTTCCGAACTTTCTAAATTGAAAAAGGTCATATCGCTCCTTTATTGCAACATAGTCATAACTCAAAAAACCTTGTTTCGGGAAAAACACATTTCAAATTTTTAGTTTCCATACAAGTCTTAGAAAAAATGTTTAGAAAATATCTTCTAAAGGAAACAGTTTAAAATAAATTTTAATAAAATTTTGGCAGTACTGTTAACAATTCTGCATTGTTAACTAGAAAATCTCATTTTTTGAGATATGACTATGTTGCAATAAAGGTGCGATATTGTTGTAGTAACATCTTTTCAATTGCACGTTGATTATTTATATAATAGCTTTGTTCGAGGAAATTCCGGGTAAAGTCCGGTAAAATGAGAGTAATCAAAAAATACTCTCAGAAAACAACAAATTAGCCAAAAATTGCTGGAACACAAAAACCCACATTTCAAGCCCGAAATTAAATATGAAAACAATAGCAGCTGTTGTTTATTTATACAATTTTAAAATTCAGTGTTCTCAACTTTTAAATTTTATAATGCACTGAAATCTAATAAAAACGCGTACTTTTACAAAAATACACGCAGTTGAAAATGTTCATTATTATATAAAATTAACAAACAGATTTATTTTATAATATCACTTTAATAAAAAAAATTTAAATTTTTACATTTCTGAGAAAAATAACTAATTATTTTTCGAATTTAGCTCGATTTAAAAAGTAAATGAGCTTTTAATTATTACATTTATGTACAGCCTACTAGCAAATAAAAACTATTAGTAAGTTATTAACTTACTGTTTATGCGTCAATTTTGGAAAATTTTATTATTTTTTGGTATGATTTATGTTTAAAATGTAACTAATGGGTAGTATTTTGATCACTAAATAATGTGGTTTCAACAAATTTCATATAACACCATTTTTTTATAGATGGTAACAAATTATTAGCAAAATATTGATGTCAAATAAAATTTGTAAAATTTTGGTACAATAAATCCAGCAACAATTTATTGAAAAGCCAAAACGAAATGCAAAAAATATATATAAACAAAGTTTTTTAAACATGTAGCTTTCAGTACATATTGTATGAGTCCTATTAGAAGAAAATGCTCTAAAAATTAAATAACAGCATCGTGCATTGATTTAAAAATTCTTTGTGCGATTTGTAAAAAACACTAATATTCGTGTGAAAAGCGCTGAGTTGACAGCTCTGTTGTAATTCGAGCAAATATTTTTGCCAATTTATTTAAATATTTTGAGCTAGATAAAAACGTAAAATAATTTATTTAAATATAACTTATTTAAATATGACGTATTGCTATATTTTCAAATATGTTTTTTTTATGATTTGCACTTTGATAAATAACAAACAGCTGATTACATGATTTAAGAATTTTACCATTTTGCACGGAAAAAAAGTACGGGTAAAGTCTGGTAAAATGAGAAACACAAATTACTCTCTCAGAAGCTTTCTCATTTACCCAATTTGTACAATTTTTAACACATGAAACACTTTTCGTGCAAATTGGGAGCCTGCGGGCTCCCGCAGTAACTCGACGTCGACAACTAATATGTTTTATCCAATTACCACGGAAGCATTCAACTCAACGGGAGTAAATAATAATTCCGTTTTATTAAAATGGCTGTTTTAGGCAACGCACAGTGTCCCATAGACAGAAATAAAAAAAAGGTATTATCTTGTAGATAAAACTACATTGATCGATAGATAAAAATATAATTCAAATGGATTTTCAAGAATTTTTTAGATTTCTTTATATTAATTTTTTTTATACTAATTTTTTCTTAAATTATTTATTAATTTCAATATTTCGTCGTCTTCTACTTCTTCAGCAAAACTTTTTTGGTTTTTGTTTATAAATTAAAAATTATTTGAAAGAAAATGAAAATAATTTTAACATACACACATAAATACATGGTCTGATCACAAAAGAACCGTTATTTTCAAATTTCGTGAGTTACGTATGTTCCATTTGAACTTCGCCATCAGTAATTTTTCGAACAGTTTTGAAATTGTTGGTTTATATGATTTTACTTTAGTGGGATCTTTCCCTGGCTTGCGTATCATAGTAATCATAGGCACCTTCCACTCTGCAGGATAATACTCGAGACGTAAAATAGCTTTAAATACAAAAAAGGGAATTGTTCTTGCAACACGAGGTAACTGCTCAAGCATTTTACCCGCGATTTTACCAATATCCTTCTGGGGTTTGCATTACTAATAACGTTTTCGACGTCTTGAAAATACAATTTTAAAGACACAGTCGATCTAACAGCATCTGGCGGTAGTTCAGTTGCATGATTAGTAATAAAAACCTTTTTCAAATGTTTAACATACACCATCCCTATTTCCGAATCGCTTCCCCCAGTTGAAGTTTGCATCTTACATCTAACAGGTCTTTTCAACCCTTTTGTCGCTTTCCACAAGGAATAGTCAGTTTGAAGAGTACTATCAAGGCTTTCCAAGTATGTTTTAAGGGAAGCCATTCTCTGGATTTCAAGCAGATTTTTTAATTGAGTTATGCATTCCCTTAGCCTAGTTTTAAGCTGGGGAGACCTGCGGAGTTGGCACTCTCTTCTGACTCTTCTTTTTTCTAGCAGAAGTTGATTAATTTCAGCCAAGTAAGTTCTATTGTTCTCATTTCTACACCTTATATGGCTAGTGGTAGCATGCTTTACGACCAGTTTAAAGTTTTCAGAAAAATCGTTAACTGCCACCCCTGAGGGTTCTCAAGACAATATTTTCCGTACAATGCGTACTATAATATTTTTTGTATTTTAGCCAATTCTAGTAATGATCACTGCTAAGTCACTAAACGGTGAGCCGATCTCCGGCGGGAACGAAACAGAGATTATAGTGGGTGAGTGATATGATGACTAGTGCAATGAAGGCTCCACTTGCATCCACTCTAAAGAAACATTTTTTGCAACTTCAAAATCTATAACATCTGGTATCTTACGTCGGTCTGACGGCCAATAAGTGGGGTATCCGCTTGAAATCACATCTAAGAGTATTATTGGAACGGTGTCAAAAAGCACGTGACCTTTCGGAGAAATTAAACGTGTTCCCCAAAAAGTGCGTTTAGCGTTATAGTCGCCAGCCGCTAAAAATCGAGCCCCAAGTGATTTGAAAAATTTTATTATTGGCTTTCAGTTCGGGAATCTTTAGTGTCGATATTTTTTCCGTTGAAATTTCCTTTCCGCGCGGAGCCAATAATACCAATTTGCAATTCAAGAATCCGCAAAACCGTCGTTTTTAAAAGTAAAAACGTAACAGTATGTTTAAGCAGGGATGATATTTGCTCGTTATAAATTCATATTAAATATTTTACTGATATTTTCTAAATTCAAAAGCTGCATATAATCATGTTTTCAATTAAAATCGTCGTCTAAAATTGAATACTTTAACTCCCGCGGTAAAATATTTAACAAAAATAAATCAAAATGTAATATTATTTAAGGGTTCTTTGCATGCAAAAGTTTCATTTCTTAATTCTGTTCTTCTTTTCCACAACAAAAAGGGTAAAATAAAACTGGTCAAATATAAACAAGACCTTAAATGTCAGTTTGCAGTTATTGGTCTTCTTTGGCTGCTTTTCCCCATCAACATGACAAGTGCCAGTTTTCATTTAATTTTCGTACAAATAAGTTAACAAATTTTTAGCAAAGAATTGTATTTTTGTTTTTTTTTCTTCTTAATTTGCAATGTCTTTTGAAAGTGATAGTGAATATGGAGAGGAAACAATATCTAAACAGCAATTGCCCAAACCAGTCCAAGATGAAGAAGATGTGGGTGTTCTAAGCTGATGAGTATATGTAGAAAGTCGTTAACTGAACATAATTTTTTTTTTTTAAGGAAACATTCGATTTGGATGACATACTACCCACAATTGGGGAATTTGGCAAATATCAGAAATTATTGGTTTTTGGCATTTGTCTGCCTGCTTGTATACCCTGTGGCTTTTGTGCCTTCAATCAACTTTTTATGTCTGATACTCCTGAAGATTATTGGTGTAAAGTGCCAGAACTTCTTAATCTTCCAGTGGAACAGAGAAAATATTTGGCCATTACACCAGATAAGGTAAAGTAAAGCATTTTTCTTGTTTGACAAGAAGAAGAAAGGAACACAGATAAAGAAAAAAAAAAAAAGGAAGCCATATTTGAAACTTGACATATATTTTGACATTGGCATTGCAAAAAAGAGAAAATTGAACTTGACTAGAACGAGATGAATGTTTTGTTAATATTTTTCTATATACATAGTAAATTAAAAAGAAAATAAAATATTTGTCTGTTTTGTTTGTGAAATTCTTTGTTGCAGGAACTTGATACCGGTGCGTATAGCAAATGCTATCGTTATGCTGTTAACTGGAGCGAAATACTCGAAAACACCGATATCAATCATTTAGAGCCAAATGATTCTTGGCCAGTGGAAAAATGCAAACAGGGTTGGGAGTATAATACCACCGAAGTGTGGTCTTCCATTGTAATAGACGTATGGAAACCACTTTCCTTTGCCTAAATATCATTATCGCTTAGAAGCATCTAGGTAATGCCAGTTTCATAGGTCTCATGTTCATTTTATAAAGCTTGCTTGGAACGCCAGAGAGATTTTAAATGAAAATTAATTAAAGTGTTATTTTACATAAAGTTTGATTTAGTTTGCGATCGAGATATATATCCTACCATCGGTCTGGCAGCCTTGAATGTTGGTGGGCCAATTGGTGTTTATCTGTTTGGTCTATTAAATGATCGCGCTGGCCGCCGGACTTCATATTTTACCTGCTTAACTACTTTGCTGATTGGCAGTTTGATCACATCACTAAGTAAAGATTTTTGGACCTGGGCCGGTAGTCGGGTAATTGTGGGTCTTACAATACCGGCGGTTTATCAAATACCTTTTATCATTTGTAAGTATAAGTGCAAAGAAATTCGTGGACATACATATATGTATGCATATTCACGTTATCATACATGAGCTTGCATGAACAAAAGCAAAGTTGGTAAAAACTATGTTTATCATTTCTATACGTATAAGGTGTTTTTTTAGAGCTACTTCAAATGACTGCAACAACTAAACTTATCGATGAATTTGGGTGAAATTTTAACAGCTGAATTTTGATAGATCGCAATTTCAAAGAAAAAAAATTGTATTTGTGCTGCCATCTAGCGGTAGGTAGCTTCAATATCAATCCGCCCTCATAGGGCTACAAATTTACGGCGATCTGGATGAGCTTTACAAGCCACACGGGGGCGCTGATGAATTGTGCAGGTGCTGATGTATCAATGACATTCTGTTCAACTGGCTCTAGACAATCGATGTAAAGAAGTGACTTTACATAGCGCCAACAAATAACCCAATGGGGTTCAATCACGCAATCTTGGCGACCAATTACTCGTAATTAGACCTTTATGTAAAATTATTCTTTCATCAAAAGTCTTTCTAAGTAGACCGATTAAAGTGGACTATGTGACAATACGGCTACATTTTGTTGGAACTACATGTCAACAGGGTTAATTCTAGCTAATTGAGGTACCTAAAATGCCTAATTATGGCCCTATACCGTTCACCATTGGCAGCAACAATTTGGCCACCATAGATTTCGAAGAAACATCGACCGTTTGCACCCTCAGTCTCACCAAACAGTTATTTTCTCTGGATTTAACGGTGTTTCGACAAAATCTTATGGACTATCTTCACTCCAACTGAAACGATTCAACTTAGGGATACATACACATTTAACCAAAAATGGGATTTTACCGGAGAACAAACTTTTAATGGGAATTTAATATCAATTTGGACTTCAACCTATTTGCAAGCGTTGCTCTGGTTTAGTTCTATCCATAATGAGTGTCAAACCAAAACAAACAGAAAACAATTATCAGCTGTTAAATGGGTTGTCATATAACGCAGTGATGCCAGCTCAAACTTATGTAGCTCTAAGAAAACACCCAACATTAGATATATATTTTTTTTTAATAATAAATTTTTTATTACAGCTCTTGAACTTGTTGGTGAAAATTATCGTTCCTTTGTCACTGTCATGACTTGTACATTTTATACTTCGGGCATAATGTTGCTTTCCATGGTGACTTATTTGGAGCGCGATTGGGTCAAACTGTCCTATTATACTTCTGTGCCTTTTTACATTTATTTTCTTTATTTATTTGTTATGCCCGAATCACCCAGATGGTTGTTGATGCGTGGCAGGCTGGAGGAAGCTTTAAAAATATTGGAAAATATGGCCCGTGTTAATGGTCATCAGTTTCCAGAGGCGGTTAAAACAAAACTAGAGGCACAAATATCACGCAATAAACTTAAGGAGAAAAAGAAAACTGTGAATGTAGGTCTGGCTGACTTGTGCAGGTAAGTCTTTGTTTCCCATTTGTAGCACAAGAGAATAAAATTATGGGTTTTGAAATTTCCTAGAACACCAAATATGCGTTTAAAAACTATTCTTATAACACTGAGTTGGTTTGCCAATGAAACAGTGTATTTGGGTTTAAGCTATTATGGACCTTCTTTGGGCAGCAATCAGTATGTCAGCTTCTTTTTATCAGCTGTTGTGGAAATACCGAGCTATTTGGTTTGTTGGTATTTGATGGACTGCTGGGGTCGTAGATGGCCTTTGAGCCTATCAATGATATTGGGGTAAGTGTATGATCTAAGAAGGCA
This sequence comes from Thecocarcelia acutangulata, assembly GCA_914767995.1. NCBI lineage: Eukaryota > Metazoa > Arthropoda > Insecta > Diptera > Tachinidae > Thecocarcelia > Thecocarcelia acutangulata. The sequence goes on from OU612097.1 coordinate 115,606,601, forward strand.
TTACCTAAGCCATATCATCATATATGTGCGTTAAAAAAGCTTTTGCGGATACTTCAATTGCAAATGTAATAATGACATAGGCACTTGTTTATTACACAGTATTTAAATATATTTGTTGTTTATTCGAGCTTGAGGTCACTTGTCTTATAAATAAATATAATTTAAAAAACACGCTTCAATATCAAACCGATTTTCCGAGATTTTTTTAATGCCTAAAATCGGTTTCAGGAATCGCCCAAATCTCCAACTTCCACAGAAACAACATGGTAACTTCAATTTTCGCACTAAAACGAATGACCGTTAATAGTTCAGATACACGTTCCACACCCAAAACGCGCACCAAATATGAAAAACCGGTTCCGATTTGACTAGCAAAGTGGGGTTTGGAATTCCCAAAGTTGGCTTCAGGAAACGTCAAAATCCCCCACTTCCTCAAAAGAATACGGCAAATTCAAAACGTGCACCGAATATGAAAAACAGGTTCCAAACCGGCTAGCGAAGTGGTTTCGAATTTTTTTTAGTTCCCAAAATCGTCTTCGTGAATCCCCAAAACTCCGCCACTTCCCCGGAAGCAGTACGGCAACTCCAATTTTCGCACTAAAATAGCAACACTACATATATACAGTTTTATATACCTACATGTTGGTTGTCTCATCAATCATTGATGTTGATTTTGCTTTAGTGGTTTTAGTATGGTAGGCATAGATATAAAACATCTTGATATTCATCACATATTTTTATACCCTTCACAATTTGGATTGAAAATTTTTTCAGGTTTAAAATTCAATAGAATCTTTTGTTTCTTCATTTATTTTCTTCATCTTTTTATTTATTTTTTCACAATGAATACACATAATAATAAAATTAATTTATTCGTGCTTGATGGTTTACACCAAACACAACCCAGTAAATCAGTAAATCAAATATTTGTGGTTTTCCATCAAGCATCGTTTGTCGGTCTTTGCGTACCATAGTTCCAGCTTAAACACGTCAGGCTTTCTTGATCAATTCTGCTTCAATTTCCGTTTCGCTTACGTTCACTCACAAAAGCTTTGTGTCGCCAAGTTTAAGTTTTTTTGCCTTCAAGTTTTCATATTTTTTGGCATTTAACTGTACCGTCAAGCCTGCGGCCTTTTCCATTGTCTTCTTCCCGTTCTCCTACAAAATCAAGACTTGACGAGTCAAACTTGATGTGTGTAAACTAGCACATACGAACACCGCAAAATTAAGTTTAAAATGAATCCTTGATGCATAATCTATCATCAAATTGTAAAAGGGGATAGACACGATCAAAACACTTAACAAGCATGCTTGATGGAAACTCGAAGTTTTTTGCTTTTCTGGCAAGCTAACTGTCACATGCTTGGCTGTATCTGGTCAAAGCCATCAAGCACAAACATATTTTTATTATTATTTTGTTTTCATTGCGAATGGTTGTCGAGAAAAATAAATAAAAAAGAAGAAGAATAAATAAGTAATAAAAAATAATTTTTTGAATTTAAGCTGGAACAAAATTTTATTATTTGTTATGGAAAATATGTAATAAAAATCCTGCATTTTCATTGACATAAAGAATGTTAGGCCTCACCAGCTAAGTATATGCAAAAAGCAAATAACAAAATTTTATTATTATTTTTAAGTTTGAAAAATATTTTTAGAAAACAAAAATACGAGAAAATGAAGATAACTAAGGTATTTTTGTCAAATTATTGAAGATTGCCTATCAAACGAACACCACAAAATCAAAATTAATATGAATGCTTGATGGGATATCAAGCATGAAATTGTGTAATATCAAGCACACGTACATGAAGTTGACAGCAAGCATTTTGACCGTGTCTATTCTGCTTAACAATTTTAAACACATACTATTATTATGTTTGTTAAGCATTTTGGTCGTGTCTATCCCGTTTTAGAAAACCTTTTATCGATTTAAAAGTCTCAATCATTTTCTATAACTTACCTGATTATATTAATAAAATATATAATTTATGTAACATGTACACATTTTTTATTACAGGGGTGTTGCCTGCGTCATAACTGTCATGATACCCGATGAAGCGGTCGATGAAACTTTAATTTTATATTTGATTTCAAAAGCTTTACTATCTGCTTCCTTTTTAATTATTTATCCTTTTGCTGGTGAACTGTATCCAACGCAAGTACGTGGCATAGGAATTGGTGTTTCCAGTTACGTGGGTGGTCTCGGACTAATAGTCATTCCCTTTGTGACATACTTGGTGAGCTAAAATACATACGAGAACCTAATATGTGAATTTCTGTTTTATATGATTATTTTTTCTTCAGGGTAAAGAAAATCTAAAACTACCTTTAGTTATAATGGGATTTGTATCTATGCTGGGCGGCATTACTGGTCTGCGGTTACCCGAAACTTTACATCATCGTTTGCCGCAAACTATCGAAGAAGGCGAAGAATTTGGTAAAAATTGGACCGTAAATGATTGTCTTCATTGTCGACCTGCTGAAGCGTCCGTTTCCCAACCTTCTTCTTATGAAAATCTAGATGTCTTACATTCAAACACGGCTTCGGATGTAGAGCTTGAAATGAATGCCTGTTCAGCACCCAGACGTTCAATGCGCCAAAGACCCAAATCAATTATAAATGAGCGTACCCCTTTAGATGCCAGCCGACCAAGTCGGCCATCCATGAAACGTTTGGTACGTCAAATGAGCGTAATGGATACTCAGAGAACAGAAGATGGTACCATGCAATTAACGCATTGGATATAAATGTAAATCGTTATAAAATGCGTACATAGATAATAAGTCATCGCCAAGTGAAGACATACATATTTAATAGTCTATATTGTGAATTTTATGAATAGTTGTTCAATTGTTATTTAATTAATAGATTAAAAGAGATCGTATCAATGTGAAAAAATTTGCATGACTTTATGTTGTATATTATTTGCATACAAATATCAATAGTACAACTATAGTGATTACCTATTGGCAATGTCACCAACACTACTGACAACTACTTACTATTGACATATAACACAGGCTTGTCCTACGAAATCTACCAGTAGACTGTGTCAATACTGACTAGGTAGTTCTTGTGCGACCATATGGAGAAAATATCAATAGTAAGATTGTACTGACTTGCTATTGACGATATCACCACACTGTGGGAAATGTTGATAGTAAAACTATATTGATTCCCTATAGACGCTGTCACCACCTGCAGAAAATGTCAATAGTAAAAGTATAGTGATTACCTATCAGCCATGTTCTGAGAACGCGCGTTCTGAAACCGCAATGCGTTTGAAAAACGCCTAATTGATTTTTAGGTGTTCTGAGGAACGCGCGTTTTACTGGCGTTTAGGAGTTTTTTCCGAAAAAAATACAACATGTGTTTTACATACGTATATATGTATGTATGTGGTAGTAAAATAAAACGAAAAAATAATTGACAAAAAATAGAACATTTTTTCAATTTAGTTTTCTTAATAAAAATGTGTAAAATTCTTTAAACTTTTTGTTGGAATAAAAAGAAAACATATTAAATTTTAATTGTGAATAATTTTATTGTCTCTTGCATGTTCAGTTTTAGCAAATTCAGTCAGTTCACTTCAATATACACATGCGAATTGAAGTCGCCAATTTTATGCGTTTTCTAGAACACCTATTGGCCGATTTCAAACCGCAAAACCATATTTCTTGCGTTATACGTTTCTCAGAACACCTATTTGGCGTTTTGAAATCGAAAACGCTAAATTTAAGCGATTTGCGTTTCTCAGAACATGCATGTATAATTATAAAATATTTAACTATAGGGTGTTTTTTTAAGCTAGATAGAACTTTAAATTGTAAAAAGTAACACAAAAAATTAAATTTTGATGAAACATTTTTTTTATTTGTTTCAGTATACTCTGACAAATCATCATGAATAGACTCACGCTTGAACAACGCTACGAAATTATTCAAATTTACTTTGAAAATCAGACCCGTTGTTTTATCGCAAAATTGTGTTCAGCGATGAGGCGCATTTTTGGCTTAACGGGTTTGTTAATAAGCAAAATTGCCGCATATGGAGTGAGACCAATCCACAAGAGACCCTACAGACTCCATTACATCCAGAAAAATGCACTGTTTGGTGCGGTTTTCATGCTGGTGGCATCATCGGACCTTATTTCTTCAAAAATGAGGCCGGAGCTCGCGTTACGGTCAATGGAGATCGTTACCGCACCATGATCAATGATTTTTTGTTTGAAAATATGGATGACATTGATCCGGAGGAGATGTGGTTTCAACAGGATGGCGCTACGTGCCATACGGCGAACGCAACCATCGACTTACTGAAATCAAAATTTGGCGATAAGTTGATTTCGAGAAATGGACCTGTCAATTGGCCTCCAAGGTCGTGCGATTTGACACCTCTCGATTATTTCCTGTGGGGCTACGTGAAGTCACTGGTTTATGCTGATAAACCAGCAACAATTGACGCCTTGGAGGCCAGCATTGTTCGTGTTGTTCGTGACATACGGCCAGCAGTGCTCGAAAAAGTAGCCCAAAATTGGACGTCCAGAATGCGCTTCGTCAAGAACAGCCGCGGTGCCCATATGCCCGAAATCATTTTCAAATGTTAATGTCACGTATTGATCTTTCGAATAAAAAAAAATTTTGATTACAATTTAATTTTTTGTGTTATTTTTTACAATTCCAAGTTCTATCGGGCTTAAAAAAACACCCTATAGTTTTGCACTTTTTACTTACATATGTGTATGTATGTACATGCATATGTATGCAGCGTATCCCAGCGATCAACTGACTTTTATTCCAATGAACCTAAACTAAACAAGGTCAAGATTTTTCATTATTTTATTAATTTTACTTACTTTTGTTTACTTTGGTAAAAGTGGCATCACTATCTGTCTTGCTCACTCATGGCAATCATGTCCACTATCCATCTCGCTCATCATTTTGCCGCAAAATTAAGAACCTATTAAGAGCTTGTGCGAATGCAAAACATTTGAACTGAGTAAAATGAGTTATCAAAAATCGGGTTACTTGAGGTTTTAATTTTCTACTCGTTTTTTTAGTATGAAACAAACAAGTATTGTACGATTTTACATTCCTGATTAAATGCGTGAACTGTTAATGGGATTTGCCAAGGCACCGTAGTACATTTTTTCTAAAAAAGGGCATTTCAAAGTCGACAAATTTTTCAAATTTTAAATTCATAGTTTAACAAATAGTATTAATTCTAGAAAACTTGTGGCAATTGTATCATTAGTTTTTACTGTGGGTGTAGAAATGTTATTTAAGGTTACGGTTTCAAAGTTTAAATGAACAAAAATAATTAAAACTAACCACAGTAACCGAAAAATAGTTACAGTTTGACCAAATTTCTAGGTTTTTTCTTAAATGCTCATAAATTTTAAACTGCATGGGATAGGTATTTTTTCTGATTTTTCTCATGACGGTTACAGTTAATCCTGGCACCCCATTTCGGCTTGACTTTGAGTTCTGTATATGTGTTTATAAAGGGTGCCCCAAAATTAACGCCAGTTTTGAATTAAACAGGCTTTCGATTGTCATTCTTTTAGTACATATGATAAAATTATTTATGGAATCTTCGGTCAAATGACCTCTTTGTATGCACACACGAGGTCTGATCAAAAAGTAACCGTTATTTTCATTTTTTTCAAAAAGTATTTATTTATTCATCAATAACTATCCCGTCCCCTTCAAAGTAATCCCCCTCAGATATAATACACTTATGCCAGCTTTTCTTTGAATCCTCTGAAACGCGTCTTTTGGAGTCGCCAACTTTGTTTTTTGGAATTTTTCTTTTATCTCCTGAATCGTAGCAAAATGCTTTCCTTTCATCGATGTCTTCAGTTTTGGGAAGAGGAAAAAGACAGCGAGGGAAAAGTCCGGTGAACATGGTGGTTGAGGCATGATAGCGGTTTTGTTTTTGGCCAAAAACTCACGCACAAGTATTGACAGGACCCAAGTGAGCTGGACAGCCTAGACTATTCCGGGGACTATTCCTAACCTATCGATGTGTAAGCTGGTGCGCCATCATGGTGCAAAATCCATGATTGTTTTTTCCACAATTCCGTGCGTTTCTGACGAATTGCTTCGCACAAACGGCGCATAACTTCAAGGTGGTATTCCGTATTGACTGTACGACCTTGTGGCAAGAAGTCATGATGCCCCACGCCATTACAGTCGAAGAAAACAGTGAGCAAAACCTTCGCATTTGATCGAACTTGACGCGCTTTTTTCAGTCTTGGATCATCCATTGGCATGATTGAGCTTTGGTTTCAATGTCATACCCATACAAATATGACTCATTAGCAGTTATAACATTTTTGGGGAAGTGTGGACCGTCGTTGACGATGTTCAACAGCTCCTGAGCGATATCCAGCGACTTGTTTTGCTCAAAATTGAGCAATTTTAGAAAATTATTCGCTGCCGCACATTTTATCCATAAAACATTCGTAAAAATTGCTCGGCATGAGCCGAACGAAACTTCATCATCATCAGCAACCTCTCTGATAATGATTCGACGATTATCCAAAATCATTTTCTTCAATGCTTTAATGTTTTCATCGGTTGTAGACGTGCTTGGGCTACCAGGACGAGCATCATTATTGACATCTTCTCGGCCTTGCTTAAACCGGTTATATCACAATTGAACTTGTGTTCTGCTCATAGTAGACCCGCCAAACGCCACAGCCAACATTTCAAATGTCCTTGCGCATTTAATTTTATTTTTCACAGAAAATTTAATACAGTTTCTTTGATGCTTTTTTTCGAATAGTAAAAAATCGAAGAGCACACCAAAATACCACAAACCTTTTTATCTGTCAAAAACAAACTGACAATTCGAAATGGCTGATATTGCCAACATATATAACAGCCGTGTGTACCAACATAACAGAAAAAATGCAAAAATCGAACATAACTCACGAAATTTGAAAGTAACGATTATTTTTTTGATCAGATTTCGTATACCGTTTTATATACCTACATATTTAGTAATCACTTATATGGCATAAGTTTCGATTGTTGAAAACATAAAAACAATCACACAAATGAAACTAATATAAGCGTGTTATAAAAGTACAATACCCATCCGTACAAGAAACATTTAAAACTCACAAACAATTACAAGTAGATGAAATTTCCAAAATGTGTGACTTGTGTGTATCCGTACCAATCACCAACCTTCTTTCTGATCTCTTTCAAAAACTCAGAAGTTGACCAACTAAAGTTGAAGCGTCAGCACTGGGACCATATTTCAAATCATGTTATGTACAAGGCATAATTAATGTGATAAGAGTGGGAGAGCAGTTTCAATTCTTATTTTTCTGTGTACATAAATAAATTTTTTTATTCTGCTTAGAACCTAAATTAAACAAAATTTGTTGAACCACAGAAGTAATAGAATCCAAACAAATTAAAAATTTCAGTTTTAATTCATTGAATAAATATGAATATACATATACTCGTAAAATAAGACCCCATATGTATGAATACATGTTTATATTTATGTACATATGCGGAAACCTGACACATGGCATGTATTTTTTATCAGTGTGCAGTTTATCAAAAACACTAGTTTACATTTTTGTTATTTTTATTTAATTCTTTGTTATCTATAGTTTAATTATTTTAAACTAATTCTGTATGAAATTCTTTCTTATTACATTTGGACAATTTAACAACGTTGTCGTGATAAAAAATAAATGTTTAAGTATTCATTAAATTTAAAATATAGAACTGAGTAAACCCCTTTCAAGGTCCAATGTTTGTCTTGTTTATTAAATAAATATTGTTCAAAAAAATCATTTTTCTTGTTTTATATGTTTTTTTTATCAGTGATGTTAAATTGTCAAGTACAGTACTACTTTGCATTATGTACTTGAGGAAAAATAATATTACAAATACTTTTTATGTTTTTAAATTACAAAACCGACATACAATTCAATAATATTGTGGTCTTCTGATCTGTTTTATATACTTTTGTTTTATTTTACTTTTTTAATTCTTTTTATGTATTATATAAAAATATTGACTGAATTAATTATTTCGTATATTCACTGCTGATTGGAACTTAATTTTTAAACTTGATTTTTTTTTATTTATACTTTGCTAAATACATGTAAGAAAGAGTGAAATTAAAAAGTTAAAAATTAATATATTTTCTTTGAAATAAAACTTATTGCGCGTTTTTATTTAATTTGTTTTTTTAGAGATATGTGTACGCCATCTAACTTTTTAAATGGTTAGAACTTTATTTAAACATCTGGTGTTGTTATAATTAAACAGTTTCCATGTGTTTTATGCTGCTTTGTATGACACACATATCTTATATTATTTATACGTAAAAATGTTATTAAAGACAAAAATAAATCACAACTTAATTATACATAAGTATATGTTAATTATTCTAAGGCTTTGATCCTTAAAAATACAAACATATCATAGAAGCTAAAAAGTAAAGCCATACAAGCATTTCATTTAATCCACTTTGACAACGCTGTAGATCTTGCGTATAAACCAAAAGCAGGCAAAGAATCCAATTGAGCCGGTCAACAAGAAAAACAAAAATACCATTATAGAGGTATAACCGAAGTACAAAAATGTTGATGCTGCATCCTTAATCGACAATTTTGTTACAAAATAATGGCAACAATATATGAATAGATAGACGGCCGTAAAGCCAGATGTCAAGAACGATCTCCACCACCAGTGATAGTCTTCTGCACAGAGATGGAAATAGCACAAGAGAATGGTAGTTTCTGAGCATGTGATGACCAAAATCACAAACACCAAAAATAGAAAGCCAAACATGTAGTACATTTGATTCGACCAAATCGACGAAAGTATGAAAAACAGTTGGATGAAAATACAACCAAATGGTAAAACTCCACCCATTATAATGCCGGGCACAGGTTGTGTATAAATTGACTGGTCGGGTATTTGTCGTGGAATCTGATTCGTGCGTACGGGATGTTCCAAAGACTAAGAAAAAATATATATAATATTTTATTAGACCTTGTAAAACTGTTTTTCGTATGCTTAAAAAAAAAGTTATTGGAACAAAAAGCTGTTTAGATTTTGTCATGTGCAATATGGATATACATTTACATTTACATTTATTTATTTATATATATAAGCCGCAAGCCCTTTACTGGCCTAGTTGGCAGAACTACAATATTTATACATCTAAGTTGATATTAAATATTACAATATTTTACAGTATATTATCTTAAGACTAATCGGTCGAATTCATAAGAAACCTTTTTTTTTTTTTTTAATTATTTATTTATTTACTTAATATTAAAATTGTATAGCTATAATTATAATAAAGAGAGAAACACTGGCTGCCAAGGCCACCAGCTTAATTTTCAGTTTTGAAATAAACTTAAAAATTGTGTTGTGTTTATTAAGACCCAACACTCCTCATGGATAAAGCCATATATGTTCAATTTTTTGCTATTATGTTATTCCCCTCACCATTACTTGCACAAAATCAACGCATACATTTAAACTAAATTGAGTTAGAAATAGTTCCAATAGATCAATCATAAGCTGGATAAGAATATATTTTTAAAAGTGCCAATAGAATATGAAAATTTTCTGTTTGAGTAAGGAATCACTGTGTTCCACAATCTTGAGACCTTAACGCCAAAGGCTCGGCTCATAATTAAAGTCGAGTACCTGGGGCATATGATGCAATGCGTTCTATTAGAGGTGCCAAACTGAAACTTTCGCGCTAAATAAGCTGGATATCCACATTTAATAGTTTTATAGAAGAAGATCATCAGTCGTAAATCTAAGTATTGGCCAAACTCACACCCTAGAACATATGTTCGATAATTTGATATGGAGTCTCTGATATTCAGATTGAAAATATATCGAACCACTCTATTAAAACCTTTCCTCAAACGGCTCAAGTTTTCCGCCGAGGTGCAGGAAAATACCTCAATCCCATACAAAAATAAAGGCCAACATATTGCCATTGCAATTTTGTACCTAATGCTTTGCGGAATATAATAAGAAATACTCCTGATTCGACGCAAAGACCATGAAATCCGAGAAATAACGAGATTTATATGATTTGTAAAGCTTAATTTATTATCTATAAGAACCCCTAGCGACTTATATTGCTCTACAACTTGAAGCGACTCATTTCCTAGGAAAATATTGAAAGATATATTAGCGCGCTTCGAAAAGAACATCGCTTTACATTTTAGAGGATTAAGCTCCAGAAAATTTACTTTCGACCACTCAAGTATCTTTTTAAGCTCATAATTTATTTGCTCTTCAAAAATATGTAAGTCAGACATCCCCGATGAAGCAAGTAGCTGTATGTCATCAGCGTAAGTATAGCATGAAAAAACAGAAATATTCTGAAAGATGTCATTAATATAAATAAGAAAAAGCAGCGGTCCTAAAATAGATCCTTGCGTAACACCCCTATAAAGGTTGACTATATCTGACTCCTGTTCTCCTACTTGTACAAATTGTCTTCTACCACTCAATAGAGACCATAGCAGCTTACAACTAGACGATGAGAAGCTAAATTGGTAGAAAAGTTTTTCAATTAACTTATAAGGACAAACGGAATCGAAGGCTTTACTAAAATCTAGAAATATTAAAGTAGCCACTTTATTTTCGTCCAACGCCCTCCTAATACTCTCCGTCATATCTAACAAAACACCAGTTGTACTGTGATTTTTCCTAAAGCCCGATTGAAATTCCGAAATACTCCTCGAGCGCTCAAGGTATAAGAGCATCTGATCTCTAAGAATTACTTCGAGGATTTTCAGACATACAGGGAGGATACTTATGGGACGATAATCTGTCAGTTCTTTCGGATTTTTAATTTTGGGAATCGGAATGATCTTGCTAATTTTCCAACAACTGGGAATAAAGGAGGTTGTTATTATCGTATTGAGTAAATATGTAAGTTGATGGCTTATAGCTGGAAAAATCAACTTAAGAAATCGCAGATGCATACCATCTGTACCAACTGCATTCGATTTTATCCTAGTCATAGCCGTTGCAACATTGTCTACTGTAATGTTTCTAAAAGAAAACCCTTCAACACTCACACGACCTAGAAAATTTAGATTAGGATTTTGACCCTGTACAGGGGGCAGTCTGCACATATTATTGAAGTCATTGATATTAAACGGAAACTGCATATTTTCCTCGCCTGTTACACCAATTAATTTCAGTTTGTTCCAAATCTGCTTTTGATCACAATTAGAAAAAACCCGTGTACTTTCCACCCTCCGAACTTTTCGTATTATGGACTTTAATCTGTTTCTACAGACACAGTAATACCGAAACTCCTCCTCCGTCCCTCTTATCCTATAAGCCCGATATGCAATGTTTCTAATACGCTTTGCTCTTATGATCTCCCAATTATTCATGAAGTCGTTCCCACTTCGTTTAACTAATCTTCGCAAAGGCACATTTGAGTTAAAAAGTTGTTCCACAGTATCATTGAAAAATTCTGCGGAAGTATCTACTGAGGGATTATTATACATGGGGGAAAAATCAATTTCCATACATTGTGAGAGGCATTGCCCAAGGTCCATAGACCTATAGTCTCTAAAATAAAACTCAGATGATGCACTATGTTTAGGTATATTATAGGACAAGAGGATCCCTGCATGATTCGAATTAAGCATAGGAAGCTGGAACTGGTTAGAGCTTGTTACTCGGCATGGATCAGAAACGAAGAAATAATCAATGAGGGACGTCGATCCACTACGAGAGCAGAAATGAGTTGGCATAGAATTATGCACAACCGAAAGAGAGGCCTGCATACAAAACTCTCTCACTAACTGACCATGTTGAAAAAGATTGGTGTTAAAATCACCCATAATGATAGCATTTTGGTAACCAGCCGCAAAGTCCATTAACAGGTTCTCACACCCAATAAAATTTCCAGAAGGTAAATATACCACACCTATTAAAACTATTGTATCAGGGCTAACAAGTAATTCTAAAAAGAGACATTCCACGCCCTGACTATAAGTCTCACCATCTAGATTTACACTGCCATCAAAGATTACCCTAGCCTTGATATACAAAAAATAGATTATCAAAAAAAAAAAAAAAAAAAAAAAAAAAAAAAAAAAAAAAAAAAAAAAAAAAAAAAAAAAATTAAAATAATCATTTTTACAAAGATATGTATGACTCCTCAAAGTTGTGATTTGAAATATATGCATTTTATATATTGAGTATACTAGTTAATATAATGTCGATGTTTTTGCTTGAAAAATGCATTGATTACACAGCGTTACAAAAACGAACTTTTTTTCTGCCCATGAACCAAATATACTTTTTCGGAGAGAAGAGAAAAATAAAAATACACGTGTATCAGCGATTTTCATGTACACGTCAGATTTTTTTTTTTTTTGTATAAAATATAAAGCTTGTAGTAAACGCCCAATAACATATTATTATTATTATTATTATTATTATTGTTTTTTTTTTGTTTTTTAAATTTAATATTCTTTATCATCTTTTAGAACAAATATATGCTTACTTACCCTTTTACGAAAACCAAAGTAGGCGCCTACAAATGTCAAAGGTACAGATACACCAAACCACAATGCCAACAATGCAATCAATGTACTAAATGGCACAGCACCAGATGATTGTTCGCCCCAAAGAACTAGGTTCATAACAAAGAACAAACAAAATACAACACTGAAAAAGAAAAAATGTAATTTAACTGGTTTTAACTAAACACGATATCAGGAAGTATGTAAACATGAAGTATGTGTAGATGAAGTATGTGTACATGAAGTATGTACACATGAAGTATGTGTATATGAAGTATGTATTATCTTACCCAGGACATAGCATTGATGTTAAAATTACATTGCTCTTCCATTTGATGCCTCCAAAACTTTTGTAAATACGAGCCGAAACGTAACCAGCGGGTGTGCCTAAAGCAACATATAACACCATAGAACATGTCATCAAAGCACCACGATTAGCAGGCGACAAGAAACCCAAACACGCAAAGGCCAAAGTAATCAAGGTCATACAAAACACCTGCACGCCGGAGCCCAAAAATACTGACAATAACATGCCTTTACGTGGAGGACGAAATACATCACCATGCACCAGTTTCCAACCGAATTCTTCTTGAGCATCTTCACCACTTTCCATTTGATTATAGCGCGCAATATCCTTGTGTAAAGTACGCAACATAATCATAGCAACCATACCCGATAAGAATAATACAATTACTAAAGAGTTCAGAATCGAAAACCATTGAATGTTTGTATGTGGCATAGATTCCAATATATAATCCCATCTAGATGACCATTTAACATTGTCATTGCGCACAAACTCGACACTGTAGGTATAAATAATGGACAATTTCTCTCCAGGTGTTAAAGCGCTACCTTTAATAGCCAAAGGGTCGGTATTTTTGCAATCTAGTTTATTAGAATCAACATGATTGATTGAACTGGGAGTTACTTTAACAGAAATAATTCGACCGCCATTAGCACCGAATCCAACACCCCATTCTTCGGTTTGCCCGCTATGATAAGTGATTTTCAAATCGACATGATTAAATGGATAATAAAAGCCACGTCTGTTGTAGTTAGGATTAATTAGGCAACCAATATCGTTCTCACTACTTGGCACACAGCCCATTGGAAAGCCAGTACTGCAGTATTGTTTGTTGTTCTCCAAAGGATAACACCAGGTGACTGGCATATTATCGACAATCCAATGATGTTGATAGTTCAAACTTATGCCTTTCTTTAGAACCATCATCCGTCTATCGCTATTGGGATCACCACCTGTGTAGGTTTTGGTACAAACCTAAAAGACCAGATAATATAGTTTAAAGTATAATTTTCTTACAGCGTTAAAGAAGCTTTTGTCTAATACGCAAGTGCTATAATTGTTTTAAATCTTGCTTACGCTTTACTAACTTCACAATTGTTTTACGCCTAAGTATATTCAGATACTAATAAAACTTTTTTTATAAAAATTCCACTTGATTTTTAATCGGGTTATTAGATACTATCCTACACGATCGCACGGTTCATTCACAAGAAAATATTGAAGGTTGGGCGACTTTAAAAACTTGCTTCAAAATATATATTTGCATGGTCTGATCAAAAAACAACCGTTGTTTTCTAATTTCGAGAGTTCTGTATGTTCGATTTTCGCATTTTTTTTTCCTGTTATGTTGGTACACATGTCTTTTATATATGTTGGTAATATCAGCCATTTTGGATTGTCAGTTTGTTTTTAACAGATAAAAAGGTTAGTGGCGTTTTGGCGTGCTCTTCGATTTTTTACCAAATTTACTAAATTTTGAGCAAAAACATTGCTCAGGAGCTGTTGAACCGGTGACGAATTATGTGTGTATAGCTATGATATTGAATCCAAAGCCCAATCATCCCAATGGAAGCGTCCAGCAGAGCCAAGACCGAAAAAAGCACGTCAAGTTCGGTCAAATGTGAAGGTTTTTTTCACTGGTTTCTTCGACTGCAATGGCATGGTGCATGAGGAATTCTTGCACTAGGTCGTACGGTCAATAAGGTATGCTACCTTGAAGTTATGTGCCGTTTGTGCGAAGCAATTCGTCAGAAGCAAACATGATTGTGGAAAAAACAATCATGGATTTTGCACCGTGATGTCGCACCAGCTCACAAATCGATGCGTGTGCGTGAGTTTTTGGCCAAAAATAAAACCGTTATCATGCCTCAACCACCGCTCTTCAAAACTGAAGACAGCAATGAAAGGAAAGCGTTTTGATTGAGGAGATAAAAGAAACAGGAGCTGTTGGCGATACCAAATAGCGCGTTTCAGAAGTGTTTCGAGGATTGGAAAAAAATCTGGCATAAGTGTATTATATGTGAGGGGGGATTACTTTGAACGGGACAAGATAGTTATTGATGAATAAATAAATACTTTTCGAAAAAGTTGAAAATAACGGTTATTTTTTGATAGGACCTCGATGGGCCACCCTTTTTTATTAAATATGCTTGCTAACCTTTCTGATAAACCAAAAATTTATTAATGATTAACATTTTTATATAAAAAATCCATTTTCTGAAGATTTGAAGCTACAGAAAATTGAATAATTATTACATATTTTTTTTTATATTTCTTTATTAAAGAGAAAGTAAACTTACCGCTTTGCATTCAATGTCTTCTAAGAAGTTTATTTTATACGGGCCAGGACGTATACGTTCTCCAAAAACAACTTGTCCTAAATTCTCCACAGGTGAGTTGTTTTCATTACCGATGCAAAAATCGAAATGATGGTACTCGTACGGAATAACTGACTCCTCGGTGTTCAAGCGGTTAACATAAAGAGTGACATTAGACTACAAAAAATAAAAAGTGCACATTTTCATTACAGAAGAAATTTCAAACGTGTTTTTACACAGTTTAGTCGAATTTTTGGTTAATATAAAAACTTAATATTTCAGACATATTTCGACGCTCTGAAAATAATGGAAAATATTTCCCATACACGTTTCAATTCAATTGTAAATTCGAGTCGTTCAATGCAATTGCTCCTTGACAACACATCTCATAAACAGTAACAAGATTTTCATTCAACTATCAAATTAAATTAAATTAAAGACAATTTTAAACATATTTAAAGATAGACAGCTAAAAGTGCCACAAACGTTTAGTAATCTACCATTCCATAATAGGTTACTTTTGGACTAAAATTTTTTTTAAAATTTTAAGATTATACTGGAAAGAAATGTAATAAAATTAAGCTGCTTAATAAATCATATTAAATGAAATGTGGCAAATATTAAATTCTGTACAAGAACGATAAATTTTAGATTTATACAAATTGAAATGTCCATATTACAACTAAAACATTAAATATATTTATTGTACAGATTTTCGGCAGCCTTTTGAAAAACAGTGCTCGACAATTCAATGGAAACTTTTTAAAAAACTTATATCTCTGCTGTTAGAATTCGAAAAGCTAAAATTTTTCCTAAATAAATCTATTTAATTATAGAATTTTTAGATTCTTTTTGATATATTAACAAGAACAAATAACATAAAACAAAGGCCGCACATAGAATCCGTCGTACGTTTCCTTTTACAACTGACAACTTTTTGTTGAAATACATATATGAGCTTTATCACATTCCGTACTACAGTGAGTAACACACGTGAGCACATGATGGAAGGCAAAACACCACTCTACTGTTGATAGAGGGAAAAATTGATCTCGACTATTTTTACTTTTTAAAAACGTTTTATGTAATTAAGGCATCACGTAAAAATTATTTTCTGTAAACTCAACAACATAACGTATAATACAAACAATATACAGTAGTGAATACGGCTTGCACTTGCAACGACAATTAACAAATCTTAAATTCATTCATTGCAAGTTTGCGGCGTACATATTAAAACCCATGTTTCTATATCAATCTAAATAAAATTTGAAGGCAAAACAACGTTTGCCAGATCAGCTAGCATAGTAATATTTATTTATTTATTTAGTAACTATACAGTTGGAAAGTATAGGATGCAGAACATGGGCGGTGTGCCAAAGATCATATGACCAAGATGGTATTAACAGTACATTTTTTAGCGTCGCTGTGATTAACTACATCGACCTATGCCTTCACATAGGAAGTTGCAGCCTGGATAACACTGAAATACCTAAAAAAAACTGTTAAACAGTTAGTTGAGGCAAACCGTTACCCAGAGAAACGCAAAACTCTCGAAAACCGAACAACAAAAACAACAAGCCTGACCGCCCTTAAGAAATAATTACGATGACGCGAGAGCTGTTCTTTAGCCCAGAGCTGCTTTACGACTGAGCATAGGTATATATTTTGATAAAAGCCATTATCTGATGAGTTTTACGCACGCATATATCTGGCTTGGTCTCGGTCTTGGAAGTGGCCTTTATTTTGCGGGTTTTACTGTTTTCCGACATTATTTTCTCGAAAACGGCTTCAAATTAAAATTTACGAGCACGATTATGCTCGTAAATTTAAACCTAATAAATGAAACGAATAACTTCCTAATTGATGCCTGCAAAATGTTTAGGTTATATGAAAGTGTGGCCGAATAAACCTCAAACTCGTAATTAATTTCAAACAAAATAAGTGAAGTAGCAAGCCTGATTCTAACACGCTTTGGAGTATAAGCCTTTAACGAGTAAAGTCTTCCCAATATTTTAAAAGTTTTATTAGCAACATCATTAATATGAATATCGAAGTTAAGTCGGTTGCCCAAATTGAAAGCTTCGACTAATACTCGGTGCCCGAGGTAATATGTATGTATATATACGAGTATATAGATATGTTAAATCAAGTTCAGGACTTGGTTTGAGCCCGAAAATATGTAAGAAAAATTTATTTTATAAAAAATGCAGTAAAAAATAAATTCGCATAACACGCAACATTTTATTAATTTAATTTTGAAGTAGTCACTTACCTTACAATTGCTGGATGCATCGGACTTAATACAATAATTAACCGGAGCCAAGCCCGGTAGATAGAATTGGTCACTCTTGCCAATACTTTGCAACAACAGCAGAAGACTAAGGCTCATAATGGCCACGGAAACTCTCGGCTTATACCAGCCCGTTTTCTGATCAACGCATAACATTTTGGTAGTATTTATCTTTTGATGACGTTTTAAGTTATCAAATATAATATTACTAATTGATCTTGCACTATGTTTAAATGTATTCTGTGTTTTATATATTATTAGTTGCTTTTTGTTACCCCTTCTCTGGTGTTACCTTTTATAAAATATTTCTTCTAGTTGTTTGTTCTTTGTTGGCCTACGTAGACAGAAATGTGTTAATCATCAATTTCTAAAAAACGAAATTCTATGCAAATAGTTTTAGAATTTATTTTAACTTGTTTTTTATTAAATTTTAAATTGTGATAATTTATTTATCGAAGAACTCTAAAATATTACATTTATTTTTCTTGTGTTCTATACATGTCAAAACGTCATACCAGCAAGAAAAATAGAAATGGCGTTGCCACTACGCTGACATTTTAATAACCAATTTTTTTTTTTAAATATAACACCCAGTTTTCACGATGGTTTTTTCAAACGTCTTTAAATCATGTCTTTCATATTTGTTGGCATATTTGATAGAAATGAAAGAGGAGTAAACAAAAAGACACGAACTCTGTTTTTCGTGATTTTCCTAATTTATTTTTATCATTTGTAATTTTTTATTATTTTTTATTAACATTCGATACGATATTATTTTGCAACAACGCTTGAAAAAAGACAAGTCTTAAAAAAGTCATGATGAAAATGTAACATGTATTTGGTAGCAGCTTTAAAATACAATAAAAAACAAACATGTCTTTAAAAGTAATCAAAATGTCATTTTAAGGTAATGTATATATTAAGGGCGAAATAAACAACACAAACTGCTTGTCAAACATGTCCAAATTTTTAGTTCGTGCAAACATTTTTGTTCGTTTGTGGGGGTGTTTGCTAGTTTGTACAAATGTTTGAAGCAAGTTTGCACGAAAATCGAAAATGTTTGATTTTCATGAAAACATTGTGAATGTGTGTGTAAAGTTTGTCATTTTAATGAAATTTTTGCAAAGTGCGGTGGTGGAAGAAGAAGCATACAGAGTGAATTAAGAAAATTCTTGTAATGTTTAGAATGGCGTAAAAGTTTATTTTAATTGTGGAAATTAACATAATAAAAATTAAAAAACAGAATATCAAGAATTAGATGCTAAAACAATTTGTATCTTGTGAACTTCATATGGCGAGTAATTTGCCGCAACATAAGCAAAGAAAAAGTGATTAATTTGTATTTGTATGTGCGATTAAATTAAATTTATAAGTGTTGTATTTGTATAGTTTGAATGCAAGCGGAAAGTGTGTGTTTGACAAGCAGTTTGCGTAGTTTATTTGGCCCTACAACAAAAATTGTTGATGTATTAAGGCATTGCTACACAATCATACACGATCGTGCGATCTACTAAATAAAGCATGTGTGCTCAAAAAGTACTAAAAAAAAAACAACCATGCGACAGAGTTTTTGACAAATCGTGCGATTTGAAAAATTTTATGAAACTTTTCAAATCATTATAGTTCAGTGTGGTATATATATTGTGAAAAATATGAGAATATTGGTGGAGCCTCGAGATAAAAATTTAAGTAATGTGAAATTATTATGTTAATAAAAGTTTTTAATTATTTTATTGTGTATATAAATTATTGCAATCATACTTGTATAATAGTGTGGCCTACAACGCCATTTTGAAGCGATTTTTTCAAGTCGGCCAGACTTTTGAAACAGTTTCCTGTGAATGAATCGTACGATCGTGTAGGAGAGTGAATCAAGGCCTTTAGTGATTATTACAACTGTGAAAAAGATTTACATCACCACCTGCCTTTACGGCTTAATCGGATGGTGGACCAATTCAATTATTTCAATAAAATTCCTACATTTCAAATATTTCTATTCTATTGTCAAAATTTATAGAGCTAGTAAAATTTTATTCACCTCAGAAATGTCAAAATTTTACTTACGAGAGTACAAGGGGAATTCATTATTAGGTGGATGCATCGGCGAATTCGGTTAATATGGCGGCACCTTCACTGTCAAGTTTGGTTTACCTTTTTCGGCGCCATTTAAATTTTTGTACATGTTGTTTAACAAATACTTTTGACAGCTTAAGTGTGAATTCGCCTTTTTACACAAACAAAATACCTGTTGCTTATTTTATTGTTGTAGCGAAGCGGCTACCTTGTTTTTTTGTATCATGCGAGAGTACTTTGCTACCGTTTCAAACACGTCCTTTGTGTGAAATTTTTTGAAAAAAAGTTGTTTGCATGATACCAAAAACAAGGTAGCCGCTTCGCTACAACAATACAACAATAAAAAAAACAACAGGTATTTTGTTTGTGTAAAAAGGCGAATTCACACTTAAGCTGTCAAAAGTAGTTGATAACGAACATGTAAAAAAATTTAAATGGCGCCGAAAAAGGTGAACAAAACTTGACAGCAAAAGTGCCGCCATATTAATGGAATTCGCCTGAATTCGCCGATGCATCCACCTAATAATTAATTCGCCTTGGTTGTTTGTTTTGCTTCAAACTCCACACGATTATTAAACATGGCGACTAAAAGGCAAGAAAAAAGTTTTCCCAGATATGGGTCCATATATACCCGAGATATAGCCTAAACCAGTTTTTTAATGAAAATGTCGCATAAGCAAACTTAAATAACCTTTTTTGCATCAAAGTAGTTCTGATAAAAAAATAAGGTTATCTAAATATGGAAAGTGAAAATTTCCGATATCGGTCCATATATATCCGAGGTATAGCCTCAACCGGGGTTTTCATTAAATGTTGCGTAAGCGGTAATATAGGAAGGTTAGCAAATACAGAAAACGAAAATGTCTGATCTCGGTCCAAGATATAGCCTAAACAGATTTTCTAATGAAAACAATTTATTTGGCAAACAAATCTAATTTATATAAGCAAGTTTTATTTACAAAAATATATTGAAAATAACACAATGAAAAACAGTAACAACAAACTTAAAAATAAAAACCAAATTGAAGGATGTACATACATACACACACAAAAATAATTTAAATCGAGGAACTAAACAAAATTGCTAGAGAAGTCCAATTTATCTAATTCTCTTTTATAGGCATGAATCCGATATTTATCTGAAACTTCCGTTGATTTTGGATTTTCAGGAACTTTTTCCAATATTTGTGTATAAATAAGAGTAGCCAAAAATCCTCCAAATATGGGGCCAGCCCAGTATATCCAGTGAGAATCCCAGTTGTTAGTAGCGTAAGCTGTACCAAATGTTCGGGCCGGATTCATGCCACATCCTGTGTAACGTATCGAGCCCAAATGGCCCAAAGTAACAGACATGCCTATTGCGAAAGGAGCTGTGTAGCGTATATCTGGTTTGTTAGTATCACAAGCAGCGAAAACAGTCAAGACAAGCAAAAATCCTAAACAGAATTCAATTCCAAATCCTTGCAACTCTGTTATATTTTCAGCTAATGTTGTGTGTGCCAGGCCATTGTGATATGCTTCATTAATTAGTGCTTTTGCTAAACTAGTACCAGCAGCGGCCCCTAAGCACTGAGCTACAACGTAGAAAATACCTCTTACTAAGCTAATGCGTCCTGCTACTAACATTGCTAATGTTACCGCTGGATTAACGTGGCCACCACTCAGATGGCCTATTATCGTTATGGCCGCAAAAACTCCCAGGCCAAATGACAATGATTTAAATAAACCATCTTCCGGTTGCGTACATGCTCCGCAGGCAAAAAAATTAATAATAAAATTGCCAATGAACTCCGCTATAGCTGACTTACATAGACAATGCTTTTTGGAGTTAAACTCTTTCAATCCCAAACTGTATTTTGTGGACTTCATCTTAGGCACGTATGTACATATACACAAGACACTAGTCAGATTGGTTCACGTGTTTCTATTTAGGAAAATATGTTTTATAACGGTTTCACTTCATAAGAACATATCCACAAGGCGAATTTATACAGGTGAATGCATGATACAAAAAACAAGGTAGCCGCTTCGCTACAACAATAAAAAAAAAAAAGGTATTTTGTTTGTGTAAAAAGGCGAATTCACACTTAAGCTGTCAAAAATAGTTGATAAAGAACCAAGGCGAATTAATTATTAGGTGGATGCATCGGCGAATTCAGGCGAATTCGGTTAATATGGCGGCACCTTCGCTGTCAAGTTTTGTTTACCTTTTTCGGCGCCATTTAAATTTTTTTACATGTTCGCTATCAACTACTTTTGACAGCTTAAGAGTGAATTCGCCTTTTTACACGAACAAAATACCTGTTGTTTTTTTTATTGTTGTATTGTTGTAGCGAAGCGGCTACCTTGTTTTTTGTATCATGACCGTGAACAAAAAGGTAGCCGCTTCGCTACAACAATAAAAAAACAACAGGTATTTTGTGAGTATAAAAGATGACTTCACACTTCAGCTGTCAAAAATAGCTGATAAAGAACATGTGCATTTTTAGTAAACGGTAATAACCATGATAAAAAAAACATTTTGAATATTAAATTTTGTTTTGTTCAATTTCCCTTTTGAAATTTATTTTTACAAACGGAACAATTTTAATATTTTTCACAACTTTGTATCAGTAAAATTTAAATGGCTCCGAACAAGGCGAATTAATTATTAGGTGGATGCATCGGCGAATTCAGGCGAATTCGATTAATATGGCGGCACTTTCTCTGTCAAGTTTTGTTCACCTTTTTCGGCGCCATTTAAATTTTTTTACATGTTCGTTATCAACTACTTTTGACAGCTTAAGTGTGAATTCGCCTTTTTACACAAACAAAATACTTGTTGTTTTTTTTATTGTTGTATTGTTGTAGCGAAGCGGCTACCTTGTTTTTTGTATCATGGCTCCGAATAACAAAACTTGTCAGTGGAAGTGCTGGGCAGAGGGCGGTTTGACCGAATTCGCCGATGCCTCCAGCTAATAATGAATTCGCCTTGGTATCTATGTAGAACGTGTTGTAGCTAAACTAGGCAGCACTGGTTTGTCACATGCGTTTTCAAAGCTATGATACAAGGCGAATTAATAATATGTGGGTTTCTTTACTTCCCGGGCAAATTTCGTGCAAAAGATAGCACGCATAATTTTCTCTCAAATACAGATAAAATTTACCTACAGTACGGGAACGAAAAAAGCCAAATTTCTAGCCCAAAAAGAAACATATGCTGTGGTTTGATGTTGTAACAAAAATTGGCATTTAGTTTTACGAAAAAATGCTGTGATACTGTACACTTTTGAGCTTTTAAAGTCTTTTACACATTCCTTTTTATTAAGTGTTTCTATAAAAACACTGAAATGATTTGTATACGAGTTGATTCAAATGAACTTTGTTTCTTCGTTATTGATTATTTTTCGAACAGCTAAGCAATCAGCTGTTCGAAAAATAATCACTACTTGCCCAAACTAGCACGAAGAAAAAGTACGGGCTGTTTCGTGCAAGAAGAGGAAGCATACAATTCTCTCAAAAGCGCTCTCACTTGCCCAATTTTAAAGTACGGGAACGTTTTCGTGCAAATTGGGATCCCGCGGGGTAAGTAGAGTAAAGAAACAAACCTATTAATGCGGGTGAGATACGATACTAATTTTCGTACTTAACACGTTACTACAACTCATATATCATTTGAAAGAAATATTTTAAAGGCAATGCACACGCCGACAAATCAATATTCGTATTATTTGATCTTGTTTATATTCATTTCTTCTAACGTTTTCCAGCTAAAGATCGTTGTTTTGTTGTTTTTTTTTTTTATAAAAATGTTAAGCAATTTCATATTTCCGATATTTCGCTAATATTTTGTTAGCATCGTTAGGCAAAATTAAAATATTAAATTAAATATTATTATAAATATTACCTTGTTTTTTGTATCATGTGTTGTAACATCTCCGAACACGAAAGTTTTGCAGTAACCGTGTCATATTATGGACGTGGACTTTCTAATAAAAATTGCTACGTGGAGACGCTATGTAATGTGTGGATCGAACCAAGGCGAATTAATTATTAGGTGGATGCATCGGCGAATTCAGGCGAATTCGATTAATATGGCGGCGCTTTCTTTGTCAAGTTTTGTTTACCTTTTTCGGCGCCATTTAAATTTTTGTACATGTTCTTTATCAACTACTTTTGACAGCTTAAGTGTGAATTCGCCATTTTACACAAACAAAATACCTGTTGTTTTTATTATTGTTGTATTGTTGTAGCGAAGCGGCTACCTTGTTTTTTGTACCATGGATCGAACTTAATTTTTGTGATATTTGTGTATTGTTAACACTGGCAAAAACGAACGCTCAAAAAGTCGTTATGAAGGCGAATTTAGTTACCGAAGTTTCTTAACAAGTCATTCGTTTTTTTCGCAAACTTCCATGTGGATGCAGATTCGCAACCGGCCAACGCTCAGCTTGTGAAATTTATTTGAAAAGTTAAAGTTATTTAAATAATAAAATTTTGAGACATACTGTTTGTAATAAATTAATACGTTTAAAAAACACGGGTGGAGATTGCACAAATTATATATAATACACGAGTGAAAATTATATATGTATGTAAAACCAACAGCCAACAATAGAATTCTTAATTATTTCAACAACTACATTAAAAAAGCTGTGTGACAGGCAGTGGCGCAAAGAAGAAACACGAAAGAGTAAAAAATCAATCATTGACGGACAAACGAATAACTTAGAAGGAAGCGAGAACTGTAATAACAGATTTACAATTTTTGTGTGCATTAATTGACTAATATTTGAAAACGAAGTTAAAAAGGTAATGATGCTATTATTACGTTTGCTTGCATGGCAATTAATTATATTTATATAACTTTTCAGAATTCCGAACTAAAATGAATTCACAAATAACTCTACAGTTAATACAAGTCTTGGAAAAGACTGTTTCGCCTGGTAAATATAACATTTTTATTTTTGTGGAAATATTCGCAATTTTACATGCAAAATTTTTCCTAGATACACGAGTGTATAATTTTTCTGAAATTAATTTATTTTTGGTTTTCATGTGTTGTTAAAAAGACATATGAAGGCAAAATAGCATTGTTCAGCTAGGGCCGCCAATGCAGCTTGCTTTTTTCTGCTTTTGTTTTCATTTACACAGTTGTTTTTATGTGTATACGAACGAGGGTAGTAAAATGAATCAGCTATATGGCTTGCATCAATTTTAAAAAGTAACTGAATACTGCAGAAATAACTTAAATGCCCTTTGTTAGCGTCTAAGCGTACCGACCTTTCGTTGTGAAAGAGTTTAAAATTGAAATGTTAATTTTTGGGAACAAGTCAAGTTTACATACTGTCCTCCAAATAATAAAATATAATGGGGGTTAGAAAATTGAAAAATAAGAAAATGTAAATTGGAAAAGTTGGTGGAAACATTTAGTTTCCGAGTTATGAATCTCTGAAGATTTTTATTTTTTTTTTTTTTTAATTTGTAGCTTAAGTCCAGATTACGCAGATCTGGACTTAAGCTACAAAATTTTGCCTTACTAAAGCCATTATATTTGTCCCGCTTCCAAACGGGATAAAAAATAAAATCAAATGCATATCTAAATAGGCCTATTTAAGAGCTTTCAAATGATATAAAATTTGTCTAAATACCTTGAGAAATGCATTGAAAAATCGTAGTTCAATGTACATATGTCTATACCAAATTTTCAGAAGTCCATAACTCGGAAACTATGCATTTCCGCCAACTTTTTCACTTAATATTTTCTTCTTATTTTTCAATTTCCTACCCCCTATATAATTTTTTTCAATTCGGAGCTCTGTGCGTAAACTGGACATAAGCCGTCTTTTCTAACATGATAAAACATGGTTTTTATTCCATCGTAGAATTCGAAAGACGAGAAATTTAATAGGAGTTAAAGTAAGCAAGCCTATTAAATTTGGGCAATTTCTTTTACGTTATAAATATAAAAATACTAGATTTTTGGAATAAAGTATCCTTCCATGTCGTAAGTTTATAGCAAAAATATTAGTCTTATCGTCCTCTGCAAATGTGAGGGTTTGCATCCAGGTAGGTACGTGGAACATAAGAAAACCAAAGTGAGAAGTTAGTTGAGATCATTTTCGGAAAAATGTTGTATACTAAAGAACATCTAAAGTTTTGCTGACATCGGTCGTAACAGAAGTGTTTAGTACAATAATAGCACCTTTTATTAAATGAAATCTTATTTTAAAAATTATGTCACAAAAATAATGAATGGTTTACTTATGAAATTAACATCGTGTTTATAGGAGTATATATTTGGGGTTATAGCTTAATGCTGTAGTTTTTTATTAAAGACAACTATAACTTGTTTGAAATAAATCTTTTATTAAAAAATAATTTTACTAGCTGACGATTTGCAATAATCATATTGACAATTTTTTCCCGCGATTTTGACGGTTTTAAACCAGATTTATCTAGCGTCTATGGTCCTAAAGCAGCTCTGGGCTGAAGAACAGCTCTCGCGTCATCGTAATTATTTTTTAAGCGCGATCAGGCTTGTTGTTTTTGTTCTTCGGTCTTTGAGAGTTTTGCGGCTCGTTAACGGTTCGGTTAACGGTTTGGTTAACGGTTCGTCTCAACTAACTGTATTGCTTTACAGTTTTTTTAGAGGTACTTCGTTGTTAACCATGCTGCAATTTCCTATGTGAAGGCATAGTCGTTATAGTTAGTCACCGCGACGCTCCAAATGTACTGTTAATACCATCTTGGGCGTATGGTCTCCGTCAACCCGCCAATGCTGTGCATCCTATACTTTGCAACTGTATAGTTCAACAGATTGGAATATCATGTTTATAAGTGCTTAAGTACGATTTTTCATTATATTCCTGAATTTTTTCTAAGCACTAAGAGTGTTGAAATATCCATAATTTTGTACTTTTTTTTTTTTATTGTTAAGACAAAAATGAATTACTGTCGGCGAAAAACTTTTTGGAGCAGGCCGCAGAAAATAATTTGCCTGAGTTTCTTAAGGCTCTCTCAGATATACTGGTCACTGTTACCAATAGCCCGGTGGCTCGTATGGCAGCTGGCCTGCAGTTAAAGAACCATTTGACCAGTAAAGATGAAAGCATTAATTTACAATATCAACAAAGGTGGCACCAATTTCCGGAAGACACAAAGG
The DNA here is from genome assembly GCA_914767995.1 of Thecocarcelia acutangulata. Classification (NCBI taxonomy): domain Eukaryota; kingdom Metazoa; phylum Arthropoda; class Insecta; order Diptera; family Tachinidae; genus Thecocarcelia; species Thecocarcelia acutangulata. The sequence continues at coordinate 115,633,296 of OU612097.1, forward strand.
AATACATTAAGAAAAACGTGAGTTACAAAACAATTTAAACAACTAATGTCAAAACAAATAGTTTAAATATATAAAAAACTATAGATTTTGGGTGCCTTGGGTACAGAAAACACCAGACCATCCTGTGCCGCCCAATGTGTTGCTTATGTAGCTGTGACGGAGCTACCTATTAATCGTTGGGGTATATTAATACAAACTCTTGTCAGTAAAGTAACTGACGGTTCAAGCGAAATGCACCGTGAGGCTGCTCTAGAAGCAATCGGATACATTTGTCAAGAAATACGTTATGGTGTGTTAGAAAATCAATCTAACCAAATTTTAACCGCTATTGTACATGGAATGCGCAAAGAGGAGCCCAGTAATCACGTTCGCTTAGCAGCTACTACGGCGTTGTTAAATTCTTTGGAATTTACCAAAGCAAATTTTGAGAAAGACGTAGAACGAAACTATATCATGGAAGTGGTATGTGAAGCTACCCAATCGCCCGATACTCAAGTTTGCGTCGCCGCTCTTCAATGTTTAGTTAAAATAATGACTCTTTATTATCAATACATGGAGCCATATATGGCTCAAGCTCTCTTTCCCATTACTTTAGAAGCCATGAAATCGGACAACGATTCGATAGCTTTACAAGGTGTAGAGTTCTGGTCTAATGTCAGCGATGAAGAAATTGATTTATCTATTGAAAATCAGGAAGCAAATGAATCTGGGCGTCCTCCCGCTCGTGTTTCTAAGCATTATGCACGAGGAGCTCTCCAGTTTTTGGTGCCTGTACTGATGGAAAAATTAACAAAACAAGATGAAAATGATGATGAAGATACCTGGAGCCCTTCAAAGGCTGCTTCAGTATGTTTAATGTTGTTGGCTACTTGCTGCGAAGACGAAATCGTTCCTCATGTATTTCCATTTATCAAAGATAATATTGTTTCGCCAAATTGGCGTTTCCGAGATGCAGCTGTTATGGCTTTCGGTTCAATTCTTAGCGGTATCGAACCGAATACTCTTAAATCACTAATTGAGCAAGCAATGCCAACTCTTATACGTTTAATGTACGATCAAAGCGTAATTGTTCGGGACACTACTGCTTGGACTTTCGGCCGTATTTGCGATGTAAGTATTGAATAACTTATTAAATTTCTTTCATAAAATCCTTCTTCCTTATTACTTAGATAATACCAGAAGCTGCTATTAACAAAACCTATTTGCAACCCCTATTGGAATGCTTCATACAAAGTCTTAAGGCTGAACCACGAGTTGCTGCTAATGTGTGTTGGGCTTTTATTGGTTTATCGGATGCTGCCTATGAAGCAGTTGATGCCGGTGACAAAGCTCCTGAAACCTACTGTCTTTCACCATATTTTGAATTTATCATTACTCAACTGTTGGAGACTACCGATCGTCAAGATGGAAATCAGGCTAATTTACGGGCGGCAGCTTATGAAGCTCTAATGGATATGATCAAAAATTCCCCATTAGATTGTTATTTGATTGTACAGAGGACTACCATTGTCATCTTGGAACGTCTTAATCAAGTATTGCAAATGGAAACTTCGATTTCCACTCATAACGATCGTCACCAATTTTATGACTTGCAATCACTGTTGTGCGCCACTCTTCAAAGTGTATTGCGTAAAGTGCATGAAGATGATGCCCCTCAAATATCCGACGCTATAATGAACGCTTTGCTTACAATGTTCAGTTCCAGTTCGGGGAAATCGGGTGGTGTACAAGAAGACGCCTTTTTAGCGGTTTCCACTTTAGTTGAACTTCTGGGTGTGAAGTTTGTTAAATATATGGATGCTTTTAAGCCTTTCTTGTATATGGGATTGAAAAGTCATCAAGAATATCAAGTTTGCTGCGCTGCAGTTGGTGTTACGAGCGATATATCGCGAGCACTTAAACAACTTATCATTCCTTATTGTGATGAAATAATGACACTTCTGTTAGCTAATTTGTCTGAGCCAACATTACATCGCAGTGTTAAACCACAAATTTTATCGGCTTTTGGCGATATGGCTTTGAGTATAGGAACCGAGTTTGTAAAATATTTAAATGTTGTATTGGAAATGCTAAGAGCTGCTTCACAGTTAGAGGTTAGTTGATTTTAAATTAATAGTTAAACAGTTTCGAATGGAAGTCCTCTTCCATTTTAGGTTAATCCCAACAACTACGAAATGCTTGAATACGTTATGGAATTACGCGAAAGTGTTTTAGAAGCATACACTGGCATCATACAGGGTTTGAAGGGAGTGGAAGAGACACCAAATCAAGAAGTTTACCATTTGGAACCACACCTTGGACATATAATTATGTTCATAAAACGTATAGCTCTTGAAAGCGATAATTCCGAATCTATGATAGGAAGTGTTGCTGGCTTTATTGGCGATTTGTGCACAGCCTTTGGTCCACATCTTTTAACGCTCATTGATGATCCTGCTATTATACAACTTTTGGCAGAAGGCAAACGTTCAAAAATAGCACGTCTAAAAACAATGTGCACTTGGGCAACTAAGGAAATTAAGAAATTGCGAGACCATCAAACAATAGCTCAGTAAATCATATGTTCTTTGCTTTGGAGGATGTTTGTTTTTAATTATTACTTACCTTTAATTTTTGTCTCAAGCAGCTGGTAAGTAGTGATTTTTTTCAATAATATTAGTACTTATATTTTAGCGACGATTGATTTAAGATCGTTTCTCAAAACTAGGTTGGTATTAAAACATGAAAAATTTGATATACGTCCATATATGTATATACTCGTAAGTTAAAGATTATTATATCGTTAGCGAGAATGTAGCCAACGGAGTGAAATTCATAATGAGTTGTACGTGCGAACCTTGACTGTTATTACATTTTGACAGTAGAGTAGTATTTGGAGTAAAATTGGAAATACATATGCATACAAATATCGCACCCAGTATATAGGGTCATAACTCAAAATACTAAAATTTTCAGCAGAGAAAAAAAACTTTATGTAAAAATGTAATATTGAAAGAAAATATTGTTCCATTATGAAAAAATTCAACATTGAAGAAGGTTCTGATATACTTTTTTTCATTTTTGTATTATGTTTGCGAAAACATAAAAAACTGACTTACGGAAAAGTCAGTTTTGGAAAAGTAAAAACAAACCATGCACACATATGGTTTCAATTGAACAGAAACAAAACAGCTGATTCAGAACAGAAATAACATACAAACCAATTCTGCCTTAATTCTCTTTTCTGTTTTCACTCGTTTTACTCAGTACTCATTATTTGAATACTCAATATTTGAATTAATATTGTGTATTCAGTGTGTATATGAATATATTCATGCAGTCTATTATTCCAGACCATTGAACTAAAACTTCAGTATATGACAATGTTTTCCATTCAAATATTTTCTTGTTTTAATTTCAGGTACCGAACTAAATAATTACTCTAAATTAAGGTAAACAAATCCAGGTTGTACCAAAATTCCTTCAAAAAGGTGACTTTGTCTATTTTGCTGTTAATGTATGTATACAAATATGATTTTGAATTATCTCCAAAACAAAAAATGAAATGTTCAATTGTTAGTTAAAAGCACCTTTTTCTATAAAAGTTTCTTTTAAGTGTTATTTCGACTTTTTACTTTAATTTTTTTATTTATTCAGTTTAAATACATGTTTTGTTAATAAATTAGTTTAACGCTACATATTTAGAAATTTTTCCTACACAAAAAAGTAAAAAAAAAAATTAATTCTCATACTGGACATTAATTTCAATTTATTTAAAAAAAAAAAAAAACTCATCCGTAAGAACAAATGAATTTCATATTAAAAACAATTAAATATAATAAAAACCACATCAATTAATACATCATGATTTTTCAAATTATTAATTTACTTCTTAGTAAATCAATAATTTATTCTCCATTCAATATTCATTTAAATCAATTGCAAAAAATTTTTTTAGTCAATTGATAAAAATTGACTTAAACAACATAAATATTTAGTAAAATTTTTGGCTCATTTCATTAATAATAAAAAAAAACAAAACAAAAAAAAAAATGCATGCGTGTGATGAACTGGTTGGGAAAGAAAAAAAAAAAAACGTGTTGTGAAACTTTTTTAACCAGTTCGTGAGCCATCCATCTACCAGTAACAAAAACATTTTATTACACTTTGAGTGAGTGAATGATATGATACGTTAATTCAGTATAAACGGTTTGAATTGTGATTCTTACTATATATTTTCATGATTGAATGGCTGTGTATGAATGAATACGACAATTTAACTTTAAGATGCGTGGATGCGTGTGCCTGTGATACTAGTGCGTTTTATGCGAGTGTGACTCTGTGTATTATCTTCTTTTTTTTTTTTTTTTTTTAGCAGAAACTATAAATATTTCCAAAATTCATTTTTGAATGTCTTTATCTGTACAGTTTTTTGTAAATTGTGTTGGTTGGTCAATTTATTAAATGTGAAGGAAATGAAAGTTTAAAATGTCGCAAGGGATTAGAACAAGGCAGCTTTATATAGGTAATGGCAGAATTACAATAAATATCACATCACCAACAAACATCACATGTATCTTGTTGGTAGAATTTACGAATAGTTGTCAAAATTTTGTTTGAAAAAGTAAGAAAGTCTATGTGTTTTTGACAAATTTACGCAAAGGAAACGAAAAACAGCTGCGCTTATAACACTACCATATTAAAGCTGCCTTGGATTAGAATGTTTTATAATAAAACGTTTGTCATTAATTGAAGCTAAAACAAACAAAAGTATGTAAAAAAGAAAACACGTTATAGATTCATTATTTAGCAAATAAAAATATAGAGAGAGATTTCCAAATGCATAGATCGCATAGTTGTTTTAAACATTTATAAGATGAAATATATCTAATTTTGGAGTCAAAACTGGATTCTTCTGTAATATATGCATACATACATATATTTTAGTTATATCTTCCATACGGTATGCAACGGAATTTTATCAAATTTTGCGAATATTAAGTATTAGTTTTTCAACTTTTAATTAGATTCTTTTCGATATTTTTGATAAATAATGAACTAAAACCCGATGTACATATGTACAAACCAAAAATTTTATTGATAAATAATATTATTCTGGTTGCATGTATTTGTTGACAAACGTAAAAAGAAGAAAAAAAAATGTAATAACATGGTACAATAATTTTATTACAATGTATTATTGTACCATGATAACAAGTAAAAGCGGAACTACAACAAGCTAACGATAAAAAAAAACAACATGGCTTTTTATTGTTGCTTTGTGTTGATTACTGTCGAAGAAAATATTTGATATTTAATTATTTGATCTTGTTTAAATATTTCTTATGTTTGCAGCTAAAGATCGTTTTTATTTTTTATAAAAATTCAACATAATTTATTTTCAATATTTCGATAACAATTCGTTATTATCGTCAGGAAAATTAATATGTTATTCCTATTATTTATTTCCTGGCGATGATAACAAATTGTTATCGAAATATTGAAAATAAATACTGTTGAATTTTTTTTATAAAAAATAAAAAACCCTTTCTAAAGAAAAAGTAATTTAAAAAATCTGCCTAAACGGCAGACTTAAGGCAGCTTTACCAGTGTGATGGTATAAGCACATATGACTTTCGTTTCCTTTGCGTAAATTTGTCAAAATTTTGTTTACAAGATACATAATTCTGGAAAAACACTTTGCTTTTTCAAACAAAAGAAAAACAAAATTTTGACAACTTTTCGTAATTTTTACAAAAACAAACCACATGTAATCTTTTGTGGTGTTGCATTTACTGTACTTGTTAAAAATGCCTTGAGCGGAGGTATTTAAAAAATTGGCTTTTGAAGGCTAATTTTGTCCCTGTTATTAGGTAACTTGGCCTACATACCGAATTTCATCTAAATTGTTACAGCGGCTTAGGCATGAAAAGGTACCAGAGAATTGCTTTCACATTTATAATATTAGTTAAAACATTTTAAAGACCGTATAAAATAGATAACCATGACAATTAAAAACAAAAACACAAAAAGCTGTACGTTACTGTTTAATTTAAATGCAAAAAATTCTTAAAATCATAAAAACAATTGAATAAATTGTGTCTTGTCTAAACTTAGTCTAATTGTCCGCCGCCTTAATACTTTATTTGTGTGTTCGATTTATAAGTAATAATTTTTATATGATTTCTATTGATTTCTGATTGAAGACTTATTATGCGCGCGTGCGTGCTTGTGTGATATTAATTGTAAGTTAAAAATATAAAAAATATACATATATTATAAGAATAGTTAATAAGTAAAACTAGCTCAAAATAAAAACAATAAAGGATTTTAAACGGATTTGAAATTCGCCAAAAAGGATTATTATCTAGTGAAAATAAAATTGAAATTATACATATATTTACAATAAAACATTTCAACAAACACGACTTAACGAAACAAATTACAAACGTAAAATAAAATAAAACTAGGAAAAACAAAATGACTTAAATGACGACTTAATGCCTCGTACAAACTTAGAATTTAGATAATTATAATGAAAACATAACGTCAAACATGAAACACGGATTTTATACAATTTTTTACACTTTAAGGGTTAAAGCAAAATGTTTGTTAATTCTTATTATACATTAAACACTATTAAAACTTAAGCAAAGCTGCAATGGAAAAATATGTACATATGTAGGTATGTACATATATGAATTTTAACACAAATTTTTATGTTCTTACATTACATTAAGCAATTAAACATAGTCAGCCTACAAATGTAACAAAATCTTACAACAAATTCAGAAAAAAACCGGTTTTTACCACGGAAAAATAAACCAAAAATTGTATTACAACAGCCATCCAATGAGATTACAATATACGAGTATAGTATTCCTATTTTGCAGTTCGTACATACTATATGTTTGCATTGTTCTAGGCTTTTCTATTTTATCTTGGCTGTTTTTCTTGCGCGGAGAAAATAATTAAATAAAAAAGAAAACGTTTAAATTATAGTTTATGTATTTGTTTATTCACCTGATTTTCTGCATTCCAAATGGAATAAACATTTTTAAAATCATTAGAGCTTTATATGTCGAACGTAAGAAAATCAAGGAATTCAAACGGGCGCAAAGATAAACCTATTTTTACGCTGACATAAACTCAAAAACTCGGAAATTATTAAAACACGTAATAAACAATTTTTATGTAGTTCTTGTGTAAAAACATAAAACAGTCAAAATCGTCAGCAAATTAATTTTTCATTTACGTACTCTTATCTTTAACGCATATACAAGACAAATACACACATACTCACACAAACACTTCTGCTCAGCTCACACACATACAAATGAACATACAAGAATTTTTATTTAAACTTAAGACGAATAACATTCGAAATCGAAAGGTGTTTAAGAATTTTGTTTTCGATAAATTTAAGCACACTTTTTTAATGAGTGAATTGTGGTCATAACTAAGAAAGAAATTGTATTTTTGAATAATATGTGACATAAGAATTTGCAAAACTTTTATGACACAGAGAGTTAATCAATTGAAATTTTAGCACAATACTGCAATAAAGGATGTGGTGATAAGTTTTACGTTGTCTTTGTCATATGTTGCAGGTCATTTTATTGGCTGAATAAAACTTTTTAAAAGCATGAAAGTTGGAAAGAATTTCTGACAGTTAACAAATTTTCATGCTGTACGAATTTCTAAGATCGTACGCATTTGTTTAAAGACTGATCTACCCATAATTGGCGCACATAAATGCATCTCCAACCAATTGGTGCATTCGATAGAAGTCCATCAAGTTCAAATAAATTGAAACGCGACGAAGACACTTAAGTATCAATTTGAACTTTTGTAAACGTTCCTCAAAAAATTCACTGCTACTTCCACTATTTCGAATAAATATTTTCATTCGCATAAAACCATTTGAAACAAAATTTGAACATTTGTTTTTGTTTTAAATGTATTTATGCGAATGAAAATATTTGTTCGAAATAGAGGAAGTGGCAGTCAATTAAAAATTAAAAACAAATATATTAGCCTTTCGCACAAAAAATTATTTAAAGCATTTTCTGAGTTTGTGTAATAATTATTCTAAAAATTATCCCGGAACGTTTGTGTTCTTCAGCATTTCCGCCTATCTCTAAACAGCAATTGATTTTCAATACAGAAACTAACGGCTCGATTATCGATAGCGACCGAACTTTGTTTGTGTTGTCAGTTGCTAAAAAGGTATTACAGATGGCAACTGGCAACTAAAGCTGGCAACCAAAATTGTTATTTTAAAGTCATTTTGGCAACCACAAATTTTTAGTTGCTGTGTATGTTTAACAGCCTGTTCGGCGATATCGAATGAAAATGTATGCGAACGAAAGCTAGTCACTCACATTCGAATCAATTTGGGTTTGTCTATGTCACTATTATTCGTTCGCATGTACTTATGTATGAATTTTGACACATCGTTCGCATAGAATAAAGTTAGAAAAACTCCAAATCAATTTTCTTTCGAATGCGAATGAACTTATCCTTTCGACATCGGCGAACTGGCTGTAAATTGATTATATTAATATTAACAAACTGAAAAATTATTTATTCTAAACACATCCGAAAATGGTTAAAATTCCTACAATTTAACAGCCCTGTAGAATAAATTGAAACCAACCCTCACGTTGTTCGAGAAGTTTGTGCATTTGGAGAATGTAAAGCAACTGTGAATCAGGTTTGGGCCAATATTTCTGAAAAATTAAATAGTCAAAGTTGGAAAAACAAATGTAATCTGCATACAACTGGAGAAAGAAACCACGGTATCCTTAGGAAGATAAAAACCACCTAATAGATGCTACGTTGTGCTTGTTTTCCGTTGATGAAATCATTTTTTTTTATGCTTTTAAGCTAAAATTTTAGTTTATCTTTTCACAAAACAAATTTATTTATATTGTTTATAAAAATTGTGGTTGCTAATTTGTCAAAATATCGCTATCGATAACTTCTCAGCAACTGACATTTTCGGTTGCTATCCATAATTTTGTTGGGAAAAGTGATGTTAATTTCCGACCCATAACTTCAGATAATGGTAAATGCTTACAAATTATAGTTTTTCTGTGTTTTATATGACATTATTAAATAAATTTATAGATACTTTTATTTAAAAAAATCAAATGAAGATTGCATCCAATATGTATTCCTTGGCAATGTTAATCACTTGTCTTGGATATAAAAACTTCTATTTATATATTACACTGCATTTACACGTACAAGTAACTTACAATAAGTTCAGGGGTCTAATCGCCGCATACGATATCGAATTAACTATCGTATCGAATAACATTACGATACATCTAAATTATGGCAACCGATGCATATTGGATCGTAATTTAAACAAAATGCAATAGATTGAAGACCATACGTTCCCTAAAAGTAGGAATACAAAAAATAAATCCTTTAACTTTTTTATATTATTGCAATACAGTTTATTCGATATCGTATGCCGTGATACCAAAATGAAAAATTTCGATAATTTTGCTCGATATCGTATGCGGTGATTTGGCCCCACTATACATTTATTATCGAAAATGTCGAATGTCTCGCAAGTTACTTTTATGTTTACACGGACAAGTGCAAGTTCATTTTTTAAATCTATTAAAAATTGCTTTAATTTTGTAGCTAAACAATTTAAATATACAAAAATAAATGCGAAATTTATTCAACAAATTCTTTTTCATATATTTTATTTGTTGGTTTTAATAAAAAATATTTGATTTAAAATAATATTTGATGAAAAAAGTATTAATCAAGTATTGCCGTTTTGTCATTATTGGAAAAGTTCAGAAAAACATATTAGCATGAAATGATTTTTTCCAAAAAAAAAAAAAAAAAACGTTATTTTTATTTAGTACTAAAATTGAAATATGTTGCTATATAGCGTGTTCTTTCTTTATTTTTCTTTTCATATAAATATACTAAAAATCAGCTATGAACAATATTTTTATTTCAATAATTAATATCAATTTCATTTAAAACTCATTTTCGGCAACACTGTTTTATTACTTATCATTTTACTTACAATACTTGTAACACTGCGTTTAGACATACAAGTAACTTGTTACAAGTTGTGTGTACATATTAACAACCAATACATCGAAAAAAATAATAAAAACACTTGCAATTTGCACGATTGTTTACACACTCAAGTGCAAGTTCATTTTCAAAATGTCGTCGAAGACAAACGTTGTACGCCTTTGTACTACATGCGCTTCTAATGTCTGTGCTGCCAAAGTTTTAGCATAGCAATATTACAGGGGAATTATATTATGCACACAATTTTTTCACAATTTAAATAATAAATTTGTATTCCAAATAAAAAATAAGTTATAGATGTTTATTTATTTTCGTGTTTTTATATTATGTTTTCCGCATACAATTAAAAATTTTAATATTTTAAAAAAATTTCCTTGAAAAATATCCATTAAGGTTAAAATGAAATATCTATTGGCAACACTGTTTGTTTCTGCTTGCATGCAAGTGAAAAAATCACTGCCAACCAAAATCAGTTGCAAGTGAGGCTACTACTTGCAGGTGTGTGAATGTATTAGTAAAAATATGGGTATGTATTGGGTTTTTTGCACTTGCACTTGCGTGTGTAAACATTGAGTAAGTATTCAAAATTCACTTACAACTGAATTCGATTGTAAGCTGCGTTGTAAGTAAGAAAAGTGTGTGTGTATTGGTAAAAAGTTTGTATGTATTGACTTTTTCGAACTTGCACTTGCATGTGTAAATGCCACGCGTTATGTTAAAAACTGATTAAACATTCTGGGATGAAAATTTGTATTAAGTAGTACCCTTCGAAAAACTAGCAGAAGTTTTCGTATACTTTTTTCACCGTAGCGCTGAGAAATTTATCAAAATGCTTATAAAAATATTTGAAAGATTTATAAATCGGAAATCAGAGCTGGGTATTCTTGACACCTGGACATTACATTCTTAAACACCTTTTAAAAAGCAAAAACAAATTTGCTATAACACTTACGTACAAACTCACGCGACTTATAACGAACAAAACTACTTGAACATAAAAATATATAATAATAACTTATGTTAAAACAAAAAAAAGAAATTTTTATAAATTAAAAAAATAAATTATTACAGCCGTTTAAGATCTTTTAGCTTAAGTAAACATAATTAAAATGTATGCGTTAAGTATTGAGTACATCATGAATGAACGGACAAGCTCTTATAAAACAAGTTTGCGTCCTTAATTCGGGTAAGTGATTTATATCTGTGAAATTTTTTTGAAGTATAAAAATAAAGAAAACTTACAAAGAAAATATAATTATGAATAAGGCCACACCACACATATTGTTGTTGGCAAGCGTTCTTAAGGATAAAAAAACATTTTTGCGACAAATTTGATCTCTGTTGCTTTGAATTAGTGCCACTATACGCATGTCGAACTCGTTCGTGCATTTGTACAATTACGTACGAAATAAAATTACAGGTTCGATATTTTTAAACGGACAGCTGTTGCCAATCTGGCGAGGTTTAATTGTTTGGAAACGATTGATTTATAAGAGCTTTTCTTTTTATTTTGAACAAAAGGATTTATTGTATGTTTTTGAAGTATGAGAAATTTGTATAATGGTTTTTGGTGGTATTAAACATTATGATGAGTGTGAAAAAATGTGTGCATGCTTTTTGAAACTTCTATTTACAGTTTAGATAAACAACAACTTACACTTAAAACCACACATACTTACATATACACATATGTATGTATGTAAATCAAAATGTCGAAAGAGAAATAATCCATGCTACTACTCGAAAGTTACCTGCAGTACATGTAAAGCAGATCTTGAGTGAATGTAAGTTGTATACAATATTTTTATGATGGATTAATATTAAAAACTTGTTTATTTTGTAACTTTAAATTATTATTTTTAATTTCTTCAATTTTTTGCATAGTTTCAAAATGAAAATAAACTATTCTCTTAACATACCTTTTTCTCCTTCTGGTCCGAAGTTTTAAAATATATGCTCAATTAATGTGCTGTTCATAGAACACAAGCAAACGAGCAACTTGTCTAGAAAATTAATATGGAAAGCACTAAAAAAATTGAGTTGTTTTCATACTAATTTTTCGATAAGACGCTCGTCTGTGTCCTATGACTATCACATAAGTTCCTATTTTGAACTAGATATCAAAAAACATTATTAAATGTGGAATTTGTCACAAGGTATGTTTCTTCGCTCTTCTTTGAAGTTCCGCGGGAACCTAATTTGCACGAAAAGCGTTCCCGTGCTTAAAATTGGGCAAAAGAGAGCTCTTTTGAGATTACAGTATACTTCCTCTCTTGCACGAAACAGCTAGTACTTTTTCTTTGGGCCAGTTTGGGCAAAGTAGTTAAGCAATCAGCTGTTTGAAAAATAGCAATAAAGAAAGAAATTTCATTTCAATCAACTCATACAAATAATTTCATTGCTATTATAATAATGCTAAATAAAAAGTATGTTTAAAAGGTACTAGGGTGATTGAACGGTTATTATTCGAAAGGTCTTTTTGTTTTTTGGTTTTACTGTAACCGGTTTTTTAATGTCTATTTTTCGAATATCAAATAAACCGGGGTTTTAATATTTTTAATTATTTATATTCGCAATGAAAAACATAAAAAATAATCAAGTGACATAGCTGACCGGTTTAAAATCGCTTGATTTCAATATTTTCTGTGCGTGGAACACACCTTTGGCGTCATTTGAAATCACTTGGACAAAAAGTGATTTTCAGAAGAAATCTGGCCGATTGGAAAGCAAGAAACGAAAAATTATCACCTTAAGACATTTTTTTCATACTCAACTTTATGTACAGAGAAGTTACAAAATAAACGCTGCTTTATATTATTCTCATTAAAAGTTTTAACACTCTTCTTAATTAAAATTTAATAATAAAACTGTCTTAAATTTTCCAGGTCTCTGAGAGAATGTTGTATTCAATTTGCGTAAATTTGAGTGTGACGGATGTTTGGTTGAAAATAACTATGAGGATAATAAAACTTAAGTTGAATGAATGAAGGCTGTGTGATGATAATGATGGGTGATTGGCTTCATTTATAAAGACACCTTTAAATAAAACTAAAAAAACATAAATGATGATGTACCTTTACACTTAAAAGTTGCAAAAGCGAGTGTGAGATTGTGCAAATAAATACTTTTCTTTTATCTATCTAAAACTAATAAAATATCAAATGTAAGTGCGGGTGCTAATCATTCCATGTGTGTAGTAGTATTATAAAAATATTGTTAAAAGTACATATGAGTATTTAATGAACCTTGATAATTAATTAAAATATTGAATGATTTTTTGTTTGTTTATTTTGTTAGAATGTAAATGAAATATGAATTTAAAAGTATGTGTGTGTGTGTTTGACTGTGTGTGTGTGTGTTCGTTAACATGACAGCAGACATAAATGCAATAATTAAGAAAGACTAGTAACCACAAAAACAAAACAAATAACGGACCAAATAAATGGTTAAAACTTGACTTTAAAAACGACTGAATATATAAAAATTATAAAACCAACAATAGCAACGAAGTAACAAAATTTAAACAAACAATTTTTACAGAGATAATTTTCTTTGTAATTGACACTTTTTACAAAACTTACTTAAAAAAACATGTTCTTTTTCGAATCTAAAAAATGGTTTCTAAATTCTTAGAATTTCTTAGTCTAACAGGTATATGGTTTGCTTTTCTAAAAATTGTATCTTTTTTTTCGATTTAACCTTAAAAGGTATGCAGTTGAAACGGCGAGCAGAGATTTTCTGTGCAGCAAGTGATAAAAAAATTGTTTTGAAAATTAGTTTTTTTGTACGAGAATTTCTTTGTCAATTTGACGGAAGTTTAATTTGGTTTCTTGTTTGTACCTTGTACTGGTTTATGAATGCAGTTCTGAGAATAATCTCAAATTGTTTATAAGAAATAATTTCGAATCTAAATTTCACTACGTTTTATTTTTAATATTATGTGATCTTCGATTGTTAAATAAATGAAATTTTTGCAGCTTAAGATCTTGTTTTTTTTTTTTTAATAAAAAATCTTTTATTTTATAAAATATTATAAATGGTTAATTCTTTATAAAAAGCAAAAAAGAAAATTTTAAGCTGGAAAAATTTAATTTATCCAAATTTCAGTTTATTCTTGCCTGCTCTGACCAAAATAGAAGCTTATGTTGGATTTAAATTATTTCTTTCATTTGGAAGAACGTGAATTTTTCTAAGTCATATTTCAAATCCGTTGATTGCCGTTTCGATAATTTATTTTGTTTAAGAAGGGGTTAATTGAACCATATCGTACTTTCTTATGACGTTATACTTGCTAGTTGTGACAGACAGTTAAATAAATAATTGATGTATGCAGATTAAATAAATAAATCTTTGTTCGAATGAATAAATGTGTGTTTTGTTTCCTTTTTATAGCAACTATAAACTATCTAATATTTGTGTGTTATATGTTGTGATTGTTATATCATAATTCATTTTTAATCTTGAACAAAAGGCAGCGCATAATCTAACATTTAATTCTCTTCTAACTATTCCTTGATTCATTTTAATCTTAAAATTCTGTCTCCAATTCTCTCCCACATATCTTTTTTTTATTATAAGATTTTTTTTCCAGAATAAGCACTAAATTTTAATTCAAAATTTACGTTGTTATCAGTTTTAAGTTAACTTTTCACAAAGAAAAAACTAAAATTTAAGTCAAAAACATTTTAATACATCTAAGATTAAAAAAAAAAAAAAAAACATTGTAATTTGTATGACTGATAGTTTGTACGTTAGAATTTATGTGTGTGAAAATAAAGATTCTTATTTTTTCTTTCGACGCAAAATTAAAATGTGTTTTATTAACAACCAGCTTAACCAGGCGTGCTTTGTTGTCCCCATAATTATGCAATTTCAAAAAACATTTTATTAGCTAACTCCAGATTTTTCCAGTCTAAGCTTAAAAACACTGGACGAAACTGTTCATCAATGGTCAGGAAGTCGACCCAGAAAATAAACTTTCTTCCTCACGTGTGCAGGAAAAAAAATTGGAATTCTGGTTATTAAGTCTTCGAAACGCAAACATCCAACTTGCTGATTAAATGAAAATTTTAGGCTTAATTTTTATCAAGAATCTTGTGGTATGCACATGTTAAACATGTTATTACCAAACTTAGCAAAATCAATAACCATCTGCAACTCGTCTGTGCTAGAAACAAGGGCTCCACATTGAAGTGACTTTGATCATCTGCAGCGCTCTAACGACTGGAGCAATTAATTATACATTGCCTAACTATGGGAAAGGTGGCTCACAGAGCCCACATGAATTATATCAAGGAACCTGTGGCCGCGCATTAACTCTAAAAGAACAGGAGAGCTACTAAAACTTCCTAGATCTCTCCTAAGAATGACGGCAGCAGTCATCACTGGACATTGCCCGTTCAGAAACCATGCCAGGAGAATGGGTCTACCATATAAAGACTTCAGTAGAAGTTGCCAAGGCGAGGAAGAAGAGGAGACAATCCTTCATCTCCTCGGTACATGCCCGGCATTGGAGCATCATCGTCTAAGATACTTAGGCAAGCAGAGCTTCAATAGCCTTTCATGTCTGGCCTCGGTCAAACCGACTGTGTTAGCTTCTTTCATTAGAAGCAGCGGATGGCTAGTAAATCAGCAAGTAATGCCACACTAATAGTTTCCCACCTCTTTTCCCTCTTCCTCACTCCTTCTATACCCCTATAACCTTTATTTTCTTTTTCCTTTATTAACTTTTTCAGGCAATCACAAAGGGAACGACCTACAGGACCCAAGTGAGCTGGAGTTTCCGGGTACTTGCTGGAGAATCCAGCGGCCTGCATACCTAACCTAACCTAACTATTTATGGTTGGATGGACATCAAACAAAAAGATACAGCCCAATTATGAATATTCTTACGTAAAGCACTTTTTATACCCCTCACAAAAATGTTAACGATATATATGTATATATAAGTTTGTAATTTCTCCTACTCAATCCATCATTTCGGTGAAAGTAAAGTGGTGGCGCTGGATATTTCCAAAGCATTTGACAGAGTGTGGCATGATGCACTACTGGCAAAACTTCTGCTTTTGGTGTCGGTGATAACTTTTCTCAGTTTATATCGAGCTTTCTCAGAGATCGCACTATACGGGTTGTTATTGATGGGGTTTCATCAAACGAGTTCAAGATTAATTCAGAGATACCGGAAGACTCTGTTCTTACTACTACCATATTTCTTATTTTTCTCAACGACCTTGTATATCAAACTTCCAACCCTATCCGCTCTTACGCGCATGATATATCATTTGTTGGTATATTTTTGTTTGAAATAATTGTAGTAATACGCTTTTTGGCCTTGAAGGCGTCTTGTATGTGAAATAAATAAGTGGAAAATATAAATAAATTAAAATGAGAAAGATAGAAATTGTTTTTCAGAATTTTGATATTTTATTGTATTGGCTTTTTGAACACTATTTACATATGCATGCATCTGCATATATGTATATGTACATTTAACTTTAAATTAAATTATAACTTGGCAGTTTGGCTAGGTATAAATAAAATTTTGTCATTTACTAATTCCGCTAATTCTTTGGAACTAAGTTTTGAGTCTCTCAAAATATTAGCAGTTTCCTCTTTTGCCTCCAAAGAGTTACTCGGACGAGTACTTAAAATCCCAGGAGTACGGCTTAGACGCGGCGCAGGTTTTGGTGCTATAACATTATCAAACTTATCGAAAGCTTGCCTTGACTTATTATGATCGTGCTGCATAACTTCATGCCAGTCTACAACAGGATAAACACAAGCATCAATGTCTTCAAATATTGCATTCCATTCTGATTGAGTTTTTTGAAGAAAAGCTCCCTGAATGTCTGCTTTTGCTGCCTCCTTATGACTTTCTGATGTTAAAAATTGAGAAAGTTCCGGCAAACCCAATTTATTTTTAAAAAGCTCAAAAAATTTAGGCTCTATTGCACCAACTGACATGTATTTTCCATCTTTTGTTTTGTAAGTATCATAGAAAAAGGATCCACCATCAAGAAGATTCATGCCGCGTTCTTTGCTATCCCACAATGCAGGCAGATTCCGGGACATAAAAAGCCAACTGGCCACATAGGCTGCACCATCTATCATAGCTGCATCAACTACTTGTCCACGTCCCGAGCGATAACGTTCTATTACAGCTAAACAGATGCCGAAGGCACACATTAAACCACCACCTGCAAAATCAGCAAGAATGTTGATAGGCGCTTGAGGGTTCTCGTCTTTACGACCCAACATAGACAACACCCCTGATATGGCAGCATAGTTTATATCGTGACCAGCCCGAGGGGCTAAGCGGCCATCTTGACCAAAACCTGAAAGACGGGCATATATAAGACGCGGATTATCGTTGCATAAAATATTTGGTCCCAAATTTAATTTTTCCATAGTGCCTGGCCGAAAGGGTTCTATTAGAACATCATAATTTTTACAAAACTTCCTGACCAAACTTTGTCCTTTCGGTTTTTTAAGATCAATAGCAATCACACACTTGCCATAATTGAAGCAATTAATTGCATTATCAGGAACCTGGAAAAATTTCTGTTTACGGACCTTTAAACATGTTTCCGAATTACTTACCCTATCTATAACAGTGACCTTTGCACCAAAATCGGCTAGAATTTTGCCACAAAATGGTGCAGGTGCTAGCCCAGCAAACTCCAAAACTTTAATTCCCTTCAAAGGCATGATCTTCGTGTACTTATTGTGTATGGACGTATAAACTTGTATTGCAGACAAAATGCTATATATTTCAAGGTTTGTTAATTTGTTGCATTCTAAAGTTCATACCGTTTATAAGACCATTAATTTATTGTACTATACATATGCGAATACTTATGTATGGATATATGCACATACATAGTATGTATGTAGTTAATTTGTTTTAAGTGCATACATACACACTACGTATTTATTACAAAGTAGGTTTTTGTTTGAGTAATTTGTTTAAATTTATTGCTTTTATTAGTAGCTTTTTATATAAATTTATCAGATTGCATTTTAAACACAGCTGATTAGATGTCATTGTTTCTTTAACTTCTGGATCTGTCAAGTTATAACCTAAGCAGACATTGTCACAGTCATTATCATTAAGTTTAGAAGTTAGTAATATACATTTATTTTTCAAAAATTCAGTTTCAAGTTCTTGTTGTAGTAGTTACTTACATTTTTTAGCAGGGAATTGAGGATATAAGTACAACTGAATAGTTTACCTGCGCTTCGTGGCTTAAAAGCAATGCCAAAATCTGTTGGTCAGGTACAAAAAATTAAATTGATTTACGGAATAATAAGTTTAATAAAAGGCATATATAATGTTTGTATATAATATCGTATAAAAATATTATCATTTATTGGATGTTAAATTTATAAAAATAATTTTATTATCTTAATCTACCTCTCTCTGTTTAATCGGCAGCTCTTGCCGTTTAAACCGGATATCCTTTTCAGTTTAATGATAACACTGGTGTTATAGTCTCAATTAATTGTATACATTTTCGATACAAACCAATACGGTCTTCACAGACAGTAGAATCTTGCAGCATTAATTCAAGCACCTGGTAGATGCGCTCTAAATCATGATATATATGATATTCGTTTGGTATATATTGATCAAAATATATGAGTGTGGAAGACATCGTCGAAGATAAAGATGTTGATGTTAATGATAGTTCATTCGAGGCAGTGGTGTTATTGTTAATAAATTTTCTTAAACGTCTTTTCGTAATACATTCCAATAGTCGTAAAAAATCGAGGTAGTTTAGACCGAAACTAGCACGAAGCATGGTTTGACAGTGCTCCATAAAAAAGTCCATTTGCCGGCAATCGTCGATTTCCTTTATAACCTTTCCCATTTGCTCATGAAGGTTGCACCAAATTCGTTGTAAATTGCAGGCATTGAACCAATTGTGATTAATGGATATTGTATCAGTCATATTCCATACTTGGTGATACCAACCACTTGGAACGAATATTGATTCATTTTCATTTTGCACGACCGTAAAATATTTCACATTTTTCTCATTCAATAATGTTTCGTTAACACAAAATGGCAAATTACCTAATGCATCACATAGTTTTGACTCCTCTCCTGATGGCAGTATTAACCATTTTTTAATGCCCATTATATTTGTAGACCAGCTAAATGAGCCAAAGACGTCAGAGTGGAAAGGTGTCCTTAAATAGGAAATATAAGTTTATGTACATATTCATCATATTGGGTTGATTTTGTCGACTTACCATGTTTCTTTAGGTCCCATGTAAACAAAACGATAATCATCACTTTCCGTTTCTATCAAATGTTCATTTAACCAGTCGGAGGCAAAATGTTTAGGAACTTTGTAAAAGTCATAGTCAGCATTTTGAGCCTTCAAATGCCAATCCTTGAGGTAGAGTAAATCTTCGGTGGTTGAAATCTTTTGCATATTACTTAATTCTGTGGATAAATTTTCGTCCGCTGACCAATCGCCATTCTTTTTTTGCCAATAGTTTAAAAAATTAAAAAAAGATATTTCACTCTTGGCATGACTATTAAAGTATTTTTTATTGCAGTTTGCAACGGGCACTTGACAATTGCCAATTTTCTCTTTGAGGTAGTCGTAATCAATTTTAGGGGCTGAAGATATTATCGTTTGGTTATCCAAATTTTCTGTTCGGTATATTTCCGGCACAGGTTGAATCCATTTCCGCCGACATTCCCAATCCGTTGAAACATCCATTAGCACTACCGGATAGTTTCTTTCCATAAATTGCCAGTAGAAATCGTTGTAAGATAAGTCTTGTTTCTTAAAGCGAGGTATTCCATTATCATGTATTAAATTCTCATGTAATGAGCTAGAAAATGGTTTCAAATCAAGCACTTCCAAACAGCTACTTGCCATAAGTTTTTTATTTAAAAACACGGACCCACATCTACGAATTAAGTACTCTTTCTGCTGTGAAAGCAGTTCCTAAATTTTCTTATTTTTCTAAACAAATGCTCAAATTATTTCATTTTCACAACTAAATAAATTAGAAATTAACAAAAATAACTCAATTGAACTCAACCTAATGAACAAATTTTGCAAACAAACGAAATTCGCCGACCGCTTTTGTATTTATTATTGTTGTTGTTTTTGCGTAACAGCTGTTAAGTAAAAGACAGAGTGATTCAAATTTGTATTTATGTATTTACACTGTGATCCAATTTGCGCTTTTTGGCAATTATCTTGAAGCAAATTTTTTAGTTTTTAATGGTGTTTCCGCTTTTATTTACAGCTAGTTTACCAATCTCGACAGCGAAAGAAAATTGATTTGGGATCGTCTAACCTTTTTTTATGCGAACGATCTGTCAACACTCAATGAAAATACATAAGATTATGTGAACGAATAATAGTGAGATAGACAAACCCAGATTGATTCGAATTTGAGCTTTCTTTCGCATTCATTTTCATTCGAAATTGGTAAACTACCTGTTAGTTTCACTTGTCCCGTTGTCTGTAATAAAATCTTACAAATTAAATTTGATCCAATTCCGAGCCAAATTTTCCATGCATGTATAAATAATAATATATGTTTGGCGAAGCAATATTAGGTGGGTTTATTTACTTTCTGGGTTAGTTTCCTGCAAATCATAAGTTTCTCTCAATACAGATAAAATTTACCTAACTACCCGTCAACACGGGCAATCTGATTGGCAATTATTGCCGTGGCAACTGGCAAAATCGATTGCCAACCCAAGATATTTGCCTGTGAACCGCACGAATATGTGTTCAAAACACATGTTCAGCAATTATTGCTAAGCAATTATCTTTGAACATAAGCTGTTAAAATACACTCATCATCATCACTGATGTTTATGAGCAGCTGATTACACGAAGAAGCATGCTATTCGCTCAAAAGCGCTCAGTTGCCCAATTTTAAAGTACAGGAACACTTTTCATGCAACTTGGGATCCCAAAATAGTTTGTTTTATTATGACATAGAGCTGCAAGGTGACCATAGGAACTCCTTATTTAAACGAAGCATTTTGATATTTTCTTTTAATATAAGGGATTATATTTGACATGGAAAATGTGTTGTTTTATGTATGCATTTCAAAATGTTAATGTCTTTAAAAAGGTGTGTCTTTGCCGGTGTTGAAGTTGAAAACGAAATATGTGTATATTTAGCCTTTGTATTTGTTTTAAGACTAATTTTTCTACATCGTCAGTTTCGTATTAATTTTGTTCCGTTTGTGAACAACACTACCTTTTTGGAGGTTTTTCATGAAAGTGCTGACAAGTGGAACCGTTATTCCTAATCTTCACGTGCCATCGACTTGAACATAACGTCGGCAGAGCAAAGGTTCATATTCTAGTATGTGGCGAATACGTATGTTCTGATTGACCATAATTTTTAGCTTATCAAAGTGATTGCCAAATTCACAGCGAACATCGATGTTATAACAATTTTAATTTTTGCTGAAGATGCCAACAAATTGTTGTCGAAATATTGAAAAATAAATGTTGGAAAATTGTTAAAATTTTTATATAAAAAAACAAGATCTTAAGCTGCAAAAATTTAATAAATATTTAAAAATTTACTTACATACAAAACATATCGCACACTAAATTTTAAGTTTTAGTGTGCGATATGTGTGCATTAGAGGGCTGCTCCAGCAAGAAAAATGCCTTTTTTCACATTTCAAAACAAACACTTTAGTGCCGAAATGTTCTAAACACATAAACGAATACTGTCTTACAGTCGTTTAGAACAAACCAAGGCGAATTCATTACCAGGTGAACTTAACAGCACAGGTGATTATTTTTTGCTTCTCGCGTTTTTTCCAATGAGACTGTCAATTTTTTTTTCTTTTGCTTACAATCATTTTCGCTCCATTTTAATCTGAAGATTTTTTTGTATGATTTAGTGCAATTTCAAGAAATTTGTTTGAATTTAAAAGTGTAAAACCAATATAATCTGTGATTTTAATTACAAACAATTATAAAAAGTTTATATTTAACGTTTATATAAAATTTTTTCTCTGCTGAGCAATCTAAGGCGAATTTAGATTATGACATTCACGATATGTTTTACAATAACAAAATACATAGTACTGAATTCGCCTTTCCGCTTGCACTCACCTGTATAAAGTCGCTTGGAACAAACAGAACCAAACACAAGTAGAACCAACCAAGGCGACTTTATACAGGTGCATGATACAAAAAACAAGGTAGCCGCTTCGCTACAACAATACAACAATAAAAAAAACAACAGGTATTTTGTTTGTGTAAAAAGGCGAATTCACACTTAAGCTGTCAAAAGTAGTTGATAACGAACATGTACAAAAATTTAAATGGTGCCGAAAAAGGTAAACAAAACTTGACTGCGAAGGTGCCGCCATATTAACCGAATTCGCCTGAATTCGCCGATGCATCCACCTAATAATGAATTCGCCTTGATACAGGTGAATGCAAGAGGAAAGGCGAATTCAGTACTATGTATTTTGTTATTGTAAAACATATCGTGAATGTCATAATCTAAATTCGCCTAAGAATGCTCAGCAGAGAAAAAATGTTATATAAACGTTATATATAAGCTTTTATAATTGTTTGTAATTAAAATCACAGATTATATTAGTTTTTCACTTTTAAATTCACACAAATTTCTTGAAATCGCACTAAATCATGCAAAAACACCTTCAGATTAAAATGGCGCGAAAAAGTTTGTAAACAAAAGAAACAAAATTTGACAGTCTCATTGGAAAAAACGCGAGAAGCAAAAAATAATCACCTGTTAAGTTTACCTGGTAATGAATTCGCCTTGGAACCAACTGAATTGGAACTTCAAACACTGAGATAATGTTCTACTTCAGTTTCCTTCATAAAATTTGTTGTTGTTGTTCGTGGTTTTTGCCTTTGTATTAGTGCACAAGTGCTGCTCATGTACCAATGTTTTAGTGCACTTGCTATGAGCCATCGTTTATTTGCTTCATTCTGATGTTTTGCTATAAAACTGAATTCAAGTACTGTAAAGCACTGTCGCGTGCTGTTTCTAAATGTTCTATAACTTGTTTGTTTTGTTTTCAAGATTGTTCTAAAGTGCAGTGCTTGGAACTACTGCATAATATTGAACATTCTGTGCAACCTTTTAGTGTGCATCAGAGAACAGCTTTGAGCGATTGCAAAAAATCATACACATATTGTAAATATTTATAGTAGCAAAGGAATTAACTTATCAAGGATTTTTCTTTATTTAAGCTAATTGTTAGTAAGAAAAAATTTTTACACAACTATAGTATTACTATTTTGTTATTTATTTTGTGCTTATTTCACTTAACTACTTGACGTCATGGTCAGTCACGCTTGCTTAAAGTTTATAATCGCATTCAAAATCAATTTATTATTTTGTTTACAAAGGGACAAAAAAAGAGTATATGTGTGTATGTATGTATGTATGTTTTTTTTAGCTTACTTGTAGATGAAAGAAGGGGATTTACTGTACCAAGTGGTAGAAGAAGGGTGTTAAAAAGTAACTCTACAATCATAAATTATGATTCAGTTAGAAAAAAGTTTTCGTATAATAAATTTATTTGTAAAAAAAAAGAATTTAAAAAATTAACGTAAATAAAACAGTATAGAGAGTAGTCAGTTTAACGAAAATCAAACGGTTGGATAGATGAAGCGTTTTCTTTATTTTTTATCAAACTGGACTCTAAAGTCTGATCAAATTTAATAAAACCTTTAAAATCGATTCATAACTGAAACGGATCTGCATCTATGGTTAATACAAACAATGCTCTAAACCAGTTGTTCCCACAAAGAAAGCACTCAATATGCCTATGATCACTGCTCTTAATAAAGACATTGATTTTAAAATCCGACACAAATTGGAGTTTGGTAGATCAGTTTCAAACGTAATTAATTAATACATAAAAAGCTCGTTTTCTTTAAACAAAAAATGTGATTGTTCTTTGTGTGCTCTGTAGATAGTTTTTTTTTTTTTAAACAAAAAGCGTAGTTCTTTTTTGTGTGCTTCCTAGTTGTATATACATATATTTCATGGATGCTAACTCTTTTAAAGAATGACCACTTCCCGCACTTGGTAGAGTATTTGTGGCTATGCCAAAGAAATTTTTCCGAACCCGAGTAGTTAAAAGGGGGTTGGCTGACTTGAAGTAGTGTCCTACGCTTGCGCGACCATTAGCATATTATACCATGTTGACGAGTTCCCTTTGTGCTGGAAAGTTGCTAATATAACAATAATCCCAAAAAAAGGTGAAACAAATAACCCTGATAATTACCGCCTAATTGCAATTTACTCTGAGCTTTCGAAAGCAATGGAAAGAAGTATGTCTAGCTACCGTCTTGTGACGCATCTAGAGACGCAGAATTTACTTTTTGACCATCAATATGGATTCCGTAGAGGTCGCTCAACTAGCGATCTTTTGGAGAAATAGTGACACTTGATCCATCATTTCGGTGAAAGTAAGATGGTAACTTTGGATGTTTCTAATGCCGTTTTCTTTTCTGAAAAAGTTTTGCATCTATGCTGCACTTTTTTTCTTAAAATTCAAGTTTTAAAATTTAAGTTTTATTGAGATGAAAAGAAGAGGTCGCAATAACTATAAATATCTGAAAAAAAAGTTGAGAAAACTGTATACTTCTGTATTTTTTTTTTTTTTTTGGCAAAACAATATCGAAAATGTTACACTTCTTCTAGAAAAGAAAACGCCATAAGGAATTTAATAGAGTGTAGCATGGCGCATTACTCTTAAAACTTAACGTTTTTGGTGCTGGTGATAATTTTTTCGGTTCATATCGAGCTTTCTCAAGGACCGCACTATACGATTGGATATAGATGGGGTCTCAGTAAACGAGTTCAAGATTAATTCAGCAATGCTCCAAACTCCTATACCAAACTTCAAACCATATCCACTATTTTGCAGATGACAACAGCATTTGTCATTCGTACTCATTTAGTTATAAGCCCAGTCCATTAGAGATCGACAGAAAATGGATAACTCACTGAATAGTGATCTTATTTTAATCTCCGAATGGTGTTTCCAGTATTGTTTATTAACACGCAAACAAACTACCGCAAATGCTGCTTCATTTGTACGTATGGATGTTCTTGGAATGAAAATTCAGTTAGATTTTCGTTGGACTGGGCACCTATGAAACCTTTTGAAACGTTTCAGTATTTTTAAAAATGTTTTTGTTTGTTTAAAACCAGTTATTAGCCTTGTGTATGTCTGTATGCATATCAAAAAGTTAAAATAAATCTTTTTGGTTTGCAATAATGTTAATGAGTATCAATAAATTCCAAAATAAAATCTTTTTCAAACCATGAAATTGTTTTGATTTCCAGGCCAGTTTTTTTTATTTTATATTAATCTATTTATCTTTTTTGTCTAATATTTCGATATTCATGGGTTATCGCTATTAAGAAAACAATTTATTTTAAAATAACAAAAAATAATTTGAGCTTGTCTTAAATTCTACTACTACATTAAGTGACATGCAGCATAACGAATTAGTTTGTATAACAATTTGTTTAAATGAAAGACCTATATAAAAAATTACTTATGTGCTGCTCATAGAAGACAGACGAGCAACTCGTCTATTTGACATTCTGCTTTCATAAGTTTATGGTCAGACAGAGCGATTTTAATTGCCGAACTTTTTAGCAATTTTCTTTTGGAATTGCTTTCTTTTCCACACACAAAAACTTTTTTTTTTTAGCAATTCTTTAGCAATTCTCTACCTTTTGTTTCATGCAATTTACTTTGTATATGCACACACACATACACACATGAGAGAAAAGTAAGAAATTGCCGAGTACGGGCAATTTTTTCCCCTTCTTATTCCCTTCACCGAAAGCTTCAATAAAGTCAAGAATTGCCCAACTAAAGTTGCTGTGTGTGCCTGGCACTTAGTGCTGCCGATACTCGGCAATTCTCAGCAATTCCTTACTTTTCTCTCATATGTGTGTGTGCATATACAATGTAAATTGTATGAAATGATAAGTACAGAACGAAAAAATTTTTGCGTGTGGACAAGAAAGCAATTCCAAAAGAAAATTGCTAAAAAGTTCGACAATTAAAATCACTATTATGTCTGACCTTAGGCCCAGTTTTTGGCTGCGTATTTAAATACAAAATTAGTTAATTTTCATTTAAATTTAAGTTGTATTTAAATGCTAGTTCAGTTTATCACTACTAAATTATTGTTCTTATTTAAATGCGATGAAAGTGTGGCAGCTCTACTTTAATTCCAAATATTATGGAAAGTATTCCACAGAACAGCTGTTTGTAAGTGGAAGAATAGAAAAATTCTTATAGAAAAATATTAAATTTATTAACGGCATAGAAAAACTTAACAATTTTATTTTACGCTAAGTTATTTTTAATAAATTATTATACTGTGCTGTTGTTTAGTGCAAAATTAGCAACTAATTTTCGAATATCTTCTGCAGGCAATAGCTCGTATGTGTATTTTGTTTACCTTTTTTGCACTAATACAAATGCAAGCACACGAAAACCATATGGACTATGAGAAAAACTTAAATAAAACTTAAATGAAGAAGTTTGGTCATTTAAGTTTAGTCCAAATTTGTAGTGAAAAAGTGATTTTCATATTTAAATAGAACTTAAAGCTAAATAACATTTAAATACGAACTCAAAAACTGGGCCTTAGTCTATCACGACAAAAAGCTAACGGTATTGCAATGAGTTTTTGGTTTTGTTTTTTCTTTGCCATTCGTTAAACGAGACGTCAAGTAAGTAGAACATTCGCTAACGAAAAGTTATGCTCAGTCGTTATATGGGATTTTCTTTAAATTGAGTGTTCGTTATGCCGGGCCTTGCCTGTATATACATATGTCGCCACACTGATTTCATAAATGACTTACTTGTTCTATAATCGTACGTGTGAAATAGTTTCTCATTTATTAGACAGTTTATACATACATACATACATATTCATAAGTATGCGTTTTCTTATGATTTATGCGAATTCGGTTTGAATGCTGTACTGTTTTGGTTTTAGTTTTTGATTATTTCTTGTTTTTTAATATTTGGTTAAGCCAAGAGATAGCCTTTGTTGCTGCTGTTTTTAGCTTTGAGATTTATTGTAATTTTAATTATAATAAAGTTAAAATAAAAAAAATAAAATAGAATTGTTTTTTTTGTGTTTGGAACTTTTGATTAAGAGAATAAAAGAACGGCCTTTGAGGGCAATCTCCAACGATTATTAGGGTGATCGAATGGTTATTAATCGACCGGTTTTGACTAGGATTTTTAAAAACATAAATTTTTCAAATAATCCGTTTTTTTTTTCAAAACAATCATTCAATATATGAAATATTTATGTGATAGCTGAGTGTGTGTATGGGTATATGTGTATTAATATAAACATTTCTAGTTTTAATTATAACACGAAATTTTTGAATAAATTTTATGGTTCCGTTATTCTCAATAACGTCAGTTTTCAGCAATGTCTAGTTTTTAATTAGTCGCTAATAGCGAACGCACACCGTATATGCTTTATTTGTTCTCATCTGTTAAAACAACAGATTTATAGCGTATTTACTGTTATTCACATCTTAGAGATGTGTGTGGAAGATGTTGAAAATTTAAAAAAGCTGTTTACATTACATTTTCCTCATCTTTCATCTGTCAAGTATTACTTCACGTGTTTGAGCAAACAAAAAACATTAAATAAAATGGAGTTAAAAGTTTCTGCAACTATTGGATTAATTATTGCTCTTAGAAAGCAAAAATAATTACTGCTTCAATTTGCAGAATTGTTAGTAATTATGCAAGACGACAGCGACATTTGTTAGAATTTTAAATAATTTATTAAGATTTGAACTAATAAATATAAATTATAATATCTTAGAATCGAAATGGCAATTTTTGGGAGAAAGATATTCCAAGACTATCAGTGCAGAGTTTTTCAAAGAAAGCTTGCGAATGGATCGAATGGATCTTGCAACTTCACTGTCATATTTTATTTATTTATTAATTCACAGTCTCGAGGTCGCAGTTTCGATTCCTGCCTGGGTGTTACTGCAGACAAGCAAAAAAGTTTCGCAGTTTTTGTGTTTGTTTAAAAAAAATAATAATAAAAATAAAATAAAATAAAATAAAAAAAACTTAAATTGCTCGCTTCCGCTCATTATAAAGATATTTATATTTTCTAGTGATGGTATGAATTTTTAACAATTTCTTTTAATACCATGTTCAAACGGTAATATGAAACACTTGGTTCGCTCTCTTTGCTTCACACTGATGTTTACATATTTTGTGCAAACGTTCCACTAATTTTTTTCCATTTTTATTTAAATCTTTGATTAAGTATCAAATTTGTACGATTTCAATGTGTTTATTTTGATTTTACACACATTAATTATCTGTTTTTTCTTTGTTTAGATTTTTTTGACAGCTAGTTCAGATAAAATAGCGATAATTTATTATCAAATTTCGAGATGATAGTAGTTTTTGCATGGTTCGCAACAAGATTCAAAATGAACCAAGTTGGTTCGCTCATAAAATTTTGTATGGCGAATCATGCTGGTTCAATCAAGATTGGGCCGCGAACCACGAATGGGAGAGCGAACCTCGAAAATAAGCCTTCGTGTGAACATGCTATAACTTTTTTAGTGATGACACTAAAATAATCGAAAGATGTTGAGTTCAGCAAAATTAGAAACGAACATCTTGTAAAGATGTTGAGTTTTTTCATATAGACTTTATATAGGAAGTTGTTAACATCTTGCCAAAATGATGAACGATGTAATATGTGAGTAGGTGTAAATACGCTATTACTAAGGGGCGTTTCAGACTATCATACACGTCTTGAGATTTTTATTGGGTTTTGTGAGATAGAAATCTAATGATATTTGCTTCGACTGTCAAAAAATCAAACTCACTATTACATTTTGTCTTTACGAGTACACCATCAATCACACTTAAAGTAAAATGAAAAAAAAAAATGTGTAGAAAATAAACAGTCAATTTGGTCAACGTCTAGATTTAATATTTTACTTTTCTTATTATCTTATTGTTTTTTTAAATTTAAACAAATTTCTAAAATGTATTATTTATTTCTCATTTTCATAACGTACTCGTCTAAAAAATTTTATATGGAAACCTCTCAAGAAATTGAGTGACTTTCATACAAATTTTCTAGACGACTTGCTCGTCTGTGTTCTATGAACAGCACCACTATCACATTTGCACGTGTTATTTGAATTCTTGATAAGTCGTAATACAAAATGGGGTAGTCTGAAGTGCCTTTGAATAGTTTTCAAGTCCTTCTTCATTTTGTTCACTCTGTGAATTAATTTATTTTTATTCAGATATTGTTTATTAACAAACTGTTATTGTATTTCTTTAAATAAAAATAAACCGGTTAACTGGCTTTATTTTGAAACGAAAATCGGGTTATTTAAGTTAGCACTATTGGAGTTATTCAAAAACCGGTTTTAGAAAAAAAAAAACTAATAATCGATTACCCTAATGTGTCTGAATTGTTTTAGTTTTCTATATTGACGTCATTCAAAAATCATGATACTTGCTTTAAATACTCAAAGCCGAGCTTAAAATCTGATCAGTTGTATGGAACATTTTAAGAGTTGCTGTCGCACTATCGGAAATAAATCATTTTGAGAGAAGTTCGTAGCAAATTTTAACAATATCAAATAAACAAAAAAGTACCGGTGAAAACAATTGAATTGAAAACATACATAATTTATAAATAAACATTGTGAGTGCCGGCTTGCTAGTCGATTACCAAGCCTGGTGTAAACGAACTTAAAGACAAACTAAAATTATTATAAAATTTATATGAAAAATAAAATGACGCGAATTTCACTTGCTATACAATTATTATTGCTGGCGATTTTGGCAGCCATTGGACATTCAGCACAGGTGGATCACAGAGTTTCTGATGTTATTGCTGAAAATATTTTAAATTTTGGGCATAGCGTGGGCCTAGAACTGGCTGCTTTAGATACGAATGCATCGGAAAACCAAATATTCTCACCCATCAGTTTAACGACAGCATTATCACTACTAACTTTAGGTGCAAAGAGCAAAAGTTATCAGGAACTAAACCACGTGCTTGGCATTGATTCTGATAGTGAACTTATTCAAAACCCAAATAAATATCACGAAGAATTTGGTTTAATGTTAAATGATTTGCAGCGTAAAAATTTAAACCGAGCTGGTATTAATAAACGGCAAAATGCCAATTGGCGTTTCACGAATCTCGAAAGAAGACCAGAAGATACAAAACCTTTCAGTGAGCCTGTCGAACATATCATAAAAGTTGCCAATGGACTATTTGTACAAAATGGATATTCGCTTAATCCCTACTATAGGTGAGTTGTCTGCCTCAAATGGGTGTGATCATAATATTAGCAGCGCTTTCAACTGTGATTTTAAACACATTTGATAAGACCACCCTTTTAATAAATATTGCGAAGATATTAGATTTATGAGGGACAACAAAGAAAATTTAAAATTTTATCAAGGTAATGTGACATAAGTCGCACATGGTAAAAATGTGTCTATTATATAAGTAACTGTTGTCACGTCATCGATACACCCACCAAATAGATATTAGAGGGATATAGTGGAAGAGGAGGAGAGGGGTGGAAAGGTGGTAAACCACTTAGTGTGGCCGCTGCTCCTTATGATAGAGGCTAGTGTGATTGCCTAGATATTTTAGGTGCAATGCCCGAGGATATGAAGGATCGTCTACTCCACTTCCTCGTCTTGGTAACTTCTGCAGAAGTCGTTATAGGGTAAGCCTAGTCTCCTGGAATGGTTCCCAAATGGGCAATGTGCAGTTGTTGTGACTCGCAGGTGAGATCTGGGCAGTTTTATTAGCTCCCACGTTCTCTTAAAGTTAATGTGCGGCCATAGGTTCCTTGATATAAGGCATGTGGGCTCTGTAAGCCATTTTTCTTGAGCAAGTTTCAGTGGGTGGAGCTTTATTAGTTTCCAACACGCTGATAAGGGCTGCCCGCAAAAGGGATCTACTATATCCCTATCCTCTAGGGTTGTCCCTTTTTTGACTAAGTCGTCAACGATGTAGTTATCGTTGTTGGACCCGTGTCCACGTACCTATTTTAAGGTTAGGTTAAAATGTCTCGTCATCTTGTTTAAAGATGTCCGGCATTCCTGGACTAGACTGTATGGCGGCCTTGCTGCCCGTTATTATCATGTTATCTCTACCAATTATTTTTTTAAACGTCAGCCATCTGGCCGCTTTATTTATAGCCGATATTTCAGCTGGAAGAACCCTTCATCCGTCTGGTAGTCTAAAGGGTATTTTAGTGTAGAGTTCATATTTTCGTGTAGAATTCGCGTTTTTCATTAAGTGTTGGTTTTTTCAGTTTTCGGCGGACTATGTATACGCATGATTTTAAAATACGGTGTACTGTTCTTCGACTGGCTCTGACCCAACTTTTTTCACGTCATAGCAGAATTTGATGCTATTCCAGGAATTTGTTTGTATTTCTTTCGGAGTAGTTGCCATTTTCTTGCGCTCTTTCATGTTTTTTCCACATCTTTCCACGTTGTTTAAATAATTGTACAACTTGTCTTTCCTATATTCATGTTTTTGGACCGGATTCTGACCGTGAGATTTGTAATTCAGAATTTTTCTTTCTCAGAGCTATTAAAAGCCTTACCACCAGCGTTGCCAACTATGAAATTTCAAAACGCACCAGAATGAAATTTGGTTGTGAAAAAGAATTACTTTTTTCGGAACTGTTGTTTGGGATTTATACGTAATTAAAGTTAAAAAATGTGATCCCGTATTCAAGTGGCAGGCAGTGTAATAGGAATATGTAAAATTTAACCTATTTTAACTTTTTATTAACGCATATTTTTTTAATATTTTATTATATTTTTTAGTCAAGTTCTCAAATCCATCTATGATACAGAATTTGCGCAATTAGATTTTCTGAATCGAAACGCTGAAGCACGTGATTATATCAACGATTGGGTGAAAAATGCGACAGTTGGAAGAATTCCCAAAGTAATAACAGACCATATAGAAAAATCGACAAAGATAATTTTGGCCTCTACGCTTTACTTTAAAGCATTTTGGCAGAAGCAATTCTATCCGGCATTTGAAGATAATTTCTTTCCTGATGGTGAACACAATTCTCCCATTAAAATACAAATGATGCCAATTGGAGGTGTATTTCCTTTCTATGATGCCAAAGAGTATGATTGTCGCATAATAGGCCTACCATATAGAGGCAATGAAACAACGATGTATGTTATACAGCCGACCAACTCGACGCGTCAACGATTAAGAAACTTGCAGTATGTCCTCGACGCTCATAAAATAAACAATATGATAAATAACATGGAACGCAAATCAACGGTAATGATTTTTCCTAAAATGCATTTTAAACGCAGGATAGATATGAAGAATATACTCCTAAATATGAGTGTGCACGATATATTTGTGAATGGTTATAGTGACTTATCTTTAATAGGTCAAAGACCACAAAATGGTTTTGTAGACAATGGCCAACCAGCCAAACCTACTCAAGCAAAAACTATCGATCCCTCATTTCAATCGATTTTTCGTAAAAGACCAGTTTATGATCCTTCAATTTACGACACCAAATTCTTACAAGACATTGATGCATTAGCTCTATCGAATCTGGAGTCATCACGTCAAACAACTGATTCCTACAAGTCCGATTTATACGTAGATGACATTATTCATAACGTTGATTTTTCTGTAGACGAACAAGGTACAGAAGCAGCTGCTGTTACGCTTACATCTATAAAGAAAAGTGGTTCCGATGTTATTTTCCGTGGTAATACACCATTTCTTATTGTCATTCGTCATGATCCTACAAAATTACCTCTATTTTACGGTGTAATTAATAAACCTGAACTTTAAGTAAATAGCTTAGTTAGCACTTTTTTTTTATTTAATGTAAATACATAATAGTTTTTATTTTTATGTATTAACTAGTTGACCGCCCGGGCCCCGCTCGGAAGTCGTTTTCTAATGATTATATAGAATTGCTTACAATTATATAATAACACAAATATAAAATAAATAATTGATTTAAAAAAGAAGTGTAAAACTCATTTATCTCATTTCGGACGTTGATAGTAAAGAAAATTTTTGAGTTTTTCTATCAACTGGCCGTAGAGAAAACATTGAAACCCTTTAGTTTTATTAACCGCCATCGGAGTAAATCATTTGGTGCCATAGGTGTTCTAGCAATAAGCATTTATTAGCCCTTGAACTTTGTATTATTATATTTTTCTATAATATCGTTATGCTAAGCCTTTGTTGCAACATAGTCATATCTCAAAAAATGAGCTTTTCGAGTTAACAATGTAGAATTGTTAACAGTACCATCTTTTATTTTGTGCCAAAAATTTATTCAAATTACTTTTAAATTGTTTCCTTGGGAAGATATTTCCTGTATGGAAGCTAAAAATTTGAAATATGTTTTTCTCGAAACAAGCTTTTTTGAGTTATGACTATGTTGCAATAAAGGAGCGATATGTTGTGTTGGCTTCCAAAACTCTTACCCCAGGGTATAAATTAGCAGAATGGGAATCAGCATGCCCCCGGGTGGTTCTGCGTGCAGTTCAAACAGGGCTGAACATGGTTGAGTTGCCTATCTTGGCTCGAACGTTCTGGCTGTGGTTTCAACCTAAAGACGCAGGAAGGGCGAGATAATATCCCTGATAATTGTTGATGCATGGCTTTTTTCGGCGCTAATAACCCTCCATCGGGCCTTTGCCTTGCAACGGATGCCTGTACTGTAAAAAACCAGTAGTGATGGTTAGACGGATGACTTGGTTTAAAGGCAAGCGCTCTTAGTGAGCTTCGGCCTACCAACTCATTAAGCTTTGCCTTCCATTGATTGCTGGGAAATTGCATACATGAGGGATTATAAAGCCCGAGCTCCTGAGCAATGGTTTGCCTATAAGGCTAAAAACATATGGTAAGAACTGCAACCTGTGCGTGCCTGGTAAGCCACACGAAGGCGCTGGTGAATCGTAAATAATTCACTCCGTAGGATTGGTCCTTTATCAGATAAGGTCGTAAAGGCAGGTCCTTTTTATAAATCTTGTCGGGTATAGAACCCGAGTTTCAAAAATGGTTTACGAAAAAAAAACCAAAATCAGTATAAATAAGATGTCTAGTAAAAATATTTTTAAAATCAATCTTCTAATCGGGAGATAAGTCAATCTTTTAATGGAAGCACTAACGACGGAACTTAGAAGTCATGCGACGCAACATTGAAATCGCGGAAATTGTGAAAAGACGCAACTTCAAAACGACTCACTGGAGCATCGTCGCAGTGTGGGGTGCGTTACTCTGTTCTATCGTTACTACAATGGATTTTGCTCTGACGAGATTAGGGATCTTGTTCCCGAAACTCGCACATTTTTACGTAGCACGCGCTCATCGTCTAGAGCTCATCCATTTGTGGTCGATTGCCAGGGGAATCGCACTACGCATTACAGAGAGAATTCGTTTTTCAGCCGTACGCTTCGTCTGTGGAATAAGTTGCCTGCAGACGTGTTTCCTGTCTGTTATAACGTTGGAAAGTTCAAGTCAAATGTTCACAAACACTACTCCCTCTTTCCCCCTCCTCACAACCTATTTTCCTAGTTCTGGTACAATGCACTGCATATGTAGGGGTTATCCCCTGAGTACTGGTCCAATATAAAAAAAAAAAAAACCGGGTTATGAGTGTATTATATATTTACGTGACTATTGTGAAGGGTATTTTAGATTCGGCCCAACCGAATATACTGCACTTTTACTTGTTTGGTTTGAAGTAAAACTATAATAAAAACAAAAAAAATTATTTTCAGTAGTAAAGCAGCTCTGGGCTGAAGAACAGCTCTCGGGTCATCGTAATTATTTCTTAAGTGCGGTCAGGCTTGTCGTTTTTGTTATTCGGTCTTCGAGAGTTTTGCGTCTCATTCGTATTGGTTTACAGTTTTTTTAGAGGTACTTCAGTATTATACACGCTGCAACTTCCTATGTCAAGGCATAGGTCGTTATATTTTGCCACAGCAACGCTACAAATGTACTGTTAATACTATCTTGAGCATATGGTCTCCGTCACCCCGCCCATGCTGTGCATCCTATACTTTGCAAACTTTGCAATTGTATAGTTACATAAATAAAAAATATTAATAAGGCAAATGGCATATTTTATTTTAAAATGTAAAAACCAGGTATATAATACATACAAAACAGACACAGAAAAGGTACAAACGTAGTACTTACATGCATTGGTAATTTTACATAGGTATGTAACCCATTGTAGATTTTTTGTTAAGCGCTCGTTATGCGAACGTTGGTGGTATAACAACTTAACGTACGGCCTTCTGTATAATTATAGAACTTTAAAAAACGTTCCACATGTCAATAAAAAATAAACAACACATTGCACAGCATAGTTGTGTTTGTGTTGAGCTTTTCAACATAGTGATGGGCATTTTTAAGTTAGTTTTCGTACTTAGTAATAGTCAAATAAATACCAAATTTGTGTTTAAAGAAATAGTTGCACACATATATTTACGTTTCTATTGTTATTATTCGAACTTATGGCATGTTTCCACATAGCAGGCAAGTGTTCAGACAAACAAGTACCACACAGACAAGTACATACGTAAAAATATGAGTATTTTTAAACCACTTGTCTAGCTTACGTAGTACTTTACGTTTTATTAAACTGCAGGATTGCCGTAGTGAATATTTTTGTACAATGTTTACTTTTTTCCACACAAAAACACAATAATTGCATTACTAAGTGGCAACTCTTAAACAAAAAAAAAAAAAAACAGCTGGTTTTGTTTATAAATTAAAATTTCTTATACATGTACATACACACATATATGCATACTTACAATTTTTTATCGTTCAAGTCCATATCTGCATGTATAATTTATGTAATTTTACTTACTTTTAGCAAAAAAAAAAAATTATTTTTTATGAAAATTACTGAAAGTTTATAAGTTTATTATTTTATAACGTACACAAGCACTTTTTTGTGCTTGTCTGTTTTTGACAGTAGTCACAATTGCAAGTGCAATACAGAAATCACCAAAAATTGATAGTCTTACGTTGTTAATAAAAAAAAGAAACTGATATGTGTGTAGTGGAACCCCAAAACACTTTTTTTCACTCAATCAACAAACAATTTTGAGTGACTTGCCATTAATCTTTTTTTTTTATCTTCGACCAGTACTCAGAAGATGACCCCTACATATGCAGTGCATTGTACTGGTCATACGGCGTCAAATTCTATTTTAAACATGTTGAGGCATTCCGGCAACGTGACAGTTAATTTCAGTAAGCACTTACATTATTAATATATACTTAAATACTAACGACCGTTACATAAACGAACGTGGACGTTCGCATAATTGTACCTTTAAACTAGTTTTTCAAATTCAGTGGCTGTGTTCTGTAACTTTGGCGAGAAGTTCTCGCGACCAAAACTTGTGAAACAAATTATTCCATTGTCTTTAGAAAAGTGAGAAAAAACTGCGTCTGTAACTCATGTCGAAAACTATCCAAAGTGATTACGTCGTTACGATAGAAATATCTGAAAATATATGTAAAACGAAGCCGACATGCAATTTTAAAAATGAAAGCGCCAGCCACAATTAGTACCGCCGCCGACCAAAAATTACTAAAGCTAAGAAATTTTGTTCGACGGCGTCATATTATAACCGCCGGCTATTCTAGAAAATGTATGGTATGGCTCTAACGTTTACATTTTATTTACAAATACATACTTATGCACAAAATGTTGTAAAATTAAAAAACAATTGCAATTTGTGAATTCTGAAAAAAATATTATAAAAGTATTACAATATACTTTGTCCGGTCGGAAATTAAAATTGTAGAAATTTCAAACTTATATAAGTATTCCCTTAAAAAGTTAAAATAAAAAAAAATCATTCTAAACTGTGTAAATATATATATCAAACTTAACATAACAACAAAATACTTATTTTTTCAGCATTATTATTCATTTAGTGATCATTATTGTTATTTGAAATACTATCTCACAGCCTTTTTATTTGCGAGAAATAATGACAGTTGAATCCGGGAAATTTTTTCGCAAAAGTTTTACAGACACAGTTTTTCTGTAAATTGGCGAGTAATTTCTTTACGTGACGGCTATTACTCACCAAAAAAATTTATAGTTACAGTTTAGTGAGAAAAGCAGCTGTTTGTTTCAACTTTGTTTCATTTCACACGTTTCAGTCGAAAAGTTTCTCGCGAGAGTTACAGAACACAGCCACAGGATATAATGCTAGGCATTTGCTTACAGCTATTTACTCAGTTAAGTTTTTAAAGTGCCTGTGAGGTGTGTGAGGTGGTTAGATGGAACAGTTATATATCTGCTGAAGATATTTTAATTTTCCAAGTGTGGGTGTTATTGTTTTCATAACTATCATAGTATTATTTCAAAAGACATTTGAAACATTTTATTAAAGAACAACATTAGCTTTCTTTTGCAATATTAAGCGTGTTTTTATTATTTACAGTTCTGGAGTTATGACTCCATATATCAGATTTTTGCCCAAAAATATCGATTTTGCGGGGTTAAGACCAAAAAAATTCCGACATCGACTTTTTGTCATCACTCATTATATATATAAAAAATTTAAATAAAATAAATATTATTTGGCCTGAAGAAGCTATCGGAAGGTGAGCGAAATATTGCCAGATAATAATAAAAAAACCAAAAACTCCCAAATCTGAAGAGACCTTAAGCTCAAAAAATGATATACTTTAGTATTAGAAAAAGTTATGTTGCATTTATTTAGACACTTTTTTGAAAATACTTACAGTTATAAACACTGCAATGCAATCGAGCACTGTGTTTTGTACTCTAGACATCCAAAAAAGTACCAAAACAATTGTTATTTGGCACTGAAATGGATTCACATTTTCCATCACTGGTCCCTGATTGATATAAGCGCTTGAATCATAGTGGAAAAACCTTTCTGAAACAGTATTTTGTTTTGCTCACAATACTCGTACCTACAAATGAACTTTAGTTGATAACTGACAACAAAGTATTTCAAACTTGGCTGTTTTCAATGGATATCCCAGTCAAGTACTTGACGTCATGATTACTAATTTTTAACATTTATTATTACGCTAAATTCTTTTACTAACATACTTATGTAGATAGATGTTAGTACATATGTATGTATATGCACCTAAAAAGGTTTGCATTAAGAGAACAAAGGCCCATTATGCTTTGCCAACGAAGTGGGGAAATTACCCAGCGAATACTCATTAATGATGGAAAAACCAAAACATAAACAAAGGCGCATTTAAACAATTGCACGCACAATTAAGTAAATGAATGACCAGCGGCGCAAAATTCCCTACCACATTATGCATCATGGAGACGCAGCAACATTAAATAGAACATGTGTTTGCTTTTCCAATACACACGATAGAACCCATAGGAGAAACTTCAGTTGTGTATAAATACCCAGTGGCGAAAGTTTCTATTACAGAAGTGGTGATCCGAAGGACACTACAGCTGCTAAACAATCGACAGTACTATCCATAGTTTTATTTTTAGCTAACTAGCGATAGTGTTGGAAGCAAATACAAAGCAGGTTAGATGTACCCAGCATAACATTTCTGGCAACTTATTTAGTCAGGTTCTTAGCCGCTTTTGAATTTTTATAGTTATAGTGTCATTTAAAAATGAAAAACAAATTTTATATGTAAGCATATTATATATGAAAGTAAATTGTATAATTTATTACTTTCATTTGATATAAATTTTTTTAAGCATTTTTTATTTATTAAATAATAAAATAAACAATAAGTATTAAAATCTTAAAACTAAACATAAAAATAAAAAACATGAAACGTGCTTTTTACTTAAGCCCGGTTAAAGTTTTGAAATCGTTGGCAAAAGACTTATTAGTCTATATGATTCTACTTTAGTGGGATCACTTCCTGGCTTGGGTATCATAGCAATCGTGGACACTTTCCACTCTACAGGATAATACTCGAGACGTGAAACAGCGTTAAAAATTAAAAAGGAGAATTCTTCTAGCTACACGAGATAACTGCTCAAATATTTTATCAGTGATTTTATCAATATCTGGAGCTTTCTTAGGGTTTGTGTTACTGATAACGTTTTCGACGTCTTGAAAATTAAATCTCAAGGACACAGACGGTCTAAAAGCATATGGCGGTAATTCAGCTGCAGCATTAGTAATAAAAACTTTTTTCAAATGATTAATATACACCATCCCACCATACTCACCATACTGAGAAATGAGTGTCTTTGCTATTAAAGTTTAATCTTATTTTTGGATAAAAGAACGGTTGTATTTATTTATTAAGCATATATGTAAGTAACTCAAAACTAGAGTTGAGTTCATGAGCTCTTTTGAGATAGTGCTTTTTTTAGTTCAGCTCTTTTTACTGAAATATGTCTTTCTCTTAGTTCAATAGTTCAGTGCTCCGTAAATAATATTTTCAATGAACGGCTCTGTTCAGGTTTCATGATAAAGAAAAGCAAAAGAAAATTGCTGTAAACAAATGAAAAGTACAATTATTATAAGGATTAATAAAAGGTGAGATTAGAAATGTTCAGGTGTGATGAAAAATAATTTTATTAAAAAGAAAAAAAAAAAACGATATATTTGTGATGATGTCTCGATATTTTTTATATTCAATTATGATCGCATATCATATCATTTATTTTTATAATACAAAAAACCAAAGTAAAATTGTGCTGTCTAATATTCTGAATAGTTGTATATAACATAGATGTTTGACTACTTCCGTATACATATCTACCAGAAAGAAAGAAACATAAACGAAAAAGAAAACTTGAAGACAAAATAAAGAAACATGAACTACGGAACTAAAAGAGCTCGCAGAAATGATCAGCTCACTTAGCTCCCTGAAGTGAATAGTTCAGTGACACTAGTTCGTTCGCGAACTACCCAACTCTACTCAAAACTGCCGAGGATTGGTGCATGCCGACCTTAGGTGATTTATGCTATTTAGTGTGTGTGTGTTTTATTTACAGCAGACATTCTGCTAATAACAGTTCACGATTTCTCCATTTATTTATTTTGTTGCTGTCTCCTTCTGTGTTGATTTATTTATTTATTTTTTTGCTGCATTTGAAAGAAATTTAATGACATATGTAGATGCAAAAACCGGTCAAGTGGGGCACAAAAGTTTGGTTTTTTAATATACACATGTAGCCTTAAAGTTTTTTTTTTCTAAGTGCGAGTATGTGTATCCTGCGCCAAAGCTTACAAAAATATTAAGGCCAAAAAAAATATGTAAATACCTATTTGTACTTGATCTCACTATCGAACTACATATATATACATATGTATGTAATTATTTGATTTAAAATTGAATTGCAAAGATTTGTTTGAAATATTAAGCTATTCTTCAGACTATATGTTAACACTTTCTTTCAATTTATTTACCACCCAAGGGCGTGCATTGCAGAATTTAAAAGACGATTTTCTGTTTTAATAAAATTCTCATGCTGATCTGACAACGCGTTATATTAACGAAAAAACGAGAGAGTGAGAGAGAAAAGTGAGGATTTTGAGCTTGTTGTTTTTGAAAACTCGTAAAACTCAAATCAAGTTCCTTTGCAATTAAATGAAAATCCAGTACGTGCAGGCATATGTGCATATTTTTGTGCTCACAAACATAAACCACCTAACACAATTTAAGAAAGAAATCAGTTTTGTATACCATCATATCCAAGGTGTATTATCCTGGTTAATTATACCCCATAAATTAGACGATTACGCTAATGTATTTTTACTGATTACTCAAAAGACAGCTAAAAAAATTGTTTGCTGAACAGTGTAATTATGGTGCAATTACCAGCGTTCTCAACTTTTAAATTTCAAAACGCATCAAAATGGGAGAAAAACCGCGTTATTTGGAAAAAATTCACCAAAAAATTTTTTTCGCTAATTTTATAAGTAGTTCAAAAAATTGCTAAAACAAAACTATCAAGTATTTGCAATTGAGGTTTAATATTTATAAAAGCTTAGAATTTGCCTTTTTATTTAAAATATTTTTTTGTATATTGAAATCGATTTTTTCCATTAGCTAGATTTTAGACTTAGGCTGTTATTACTTGTGACCACAGATATATGATATAGGTGTTCGTAACAAATCAGCATTTATAAAAAAGAAAAATGTTCGTCTTAAATACTCAAAGCTGGATTTGTAATGTGATCAGTTGAATGAAACGTTTTAAGAGTTGCGGTCGTGCGATCATCTAGAAACAAGTTTGAATAAAAATAATAATAACAATACTAAACAAAGAGTATCCAAACAAGCAATTGAAATAAAAAAAAACTACTCAAAACAAGTCAGTATTTTGCAAACAATTAATATTGTGAATGCCGGTTTGAGTTTGAGAACATTGTGCATTCGGGTTCAAGTACAAGTTTAATTTATTAAAAAAACTCATATTTATTAAAAAAAAAATTATGGGAATTTTGTTTCACACACATTTGTTATCACTGGCGCTTTTGATTGCGTTTGCAAACACATTGTGGGCGACAAATAACAAGATAAACGAAAATTTATTACGGAATATATTACAAATTCATGAGCAAAGGAAATCCCCAACTTATAGTATTTCGAAACCAGTTGATCAGAGGTTATCAGATGTCATTGCCGAAAATGTTCTACATTTTGGACATAGCATGGGATTGGAATTGGCTGCATTAGACCCACAAGCAACAAAAAGCGAAATATTCTCGCCTC
Organism: Thecocarcelia acutangulata; assembly: GCA_914767995.1. NCBI lineage: Eukaryota > Metazoa > Arthropoda > Insecta > Diptera > Tachinidae > Thecocarcelia > Thecocarcelia acutangulata. The sequence goes on from OU612097.1 coordinate 115,675,157, forward strand.
TTAGTGTGATGGCATCATTATCAATGCTTGCTTTGGGTGCAAAACGCAAAACTTATCAAGAACTAAAGCAGTTACTTGGTTTTGATTCCGATAGTGAGCTTATCCAAAGCCCAAATAAGTATCACGAAGAATTTGGTTTAATGTTAAATGATTTGCACCATAAAAATGTTCACACTGATGGCGTTAGTAAACGTCCGAATGCCAATTGGCGTTATACGACATTAAAACAAGCACCTGTTCGTCCAAGCCGTGTAAAGGGACCGATTGATCACATCATAAAAGTTGCCAATGGATTATTTGTACAAAATAGTTATTCCTTAAATCCTGATTATGTGTAAGTAGCTGTTTAATACTTTCACATTTATTAAAAAAAAAAAAAAACTAAAACAATTAAGATATTATGATAGGTAAAGTATTTTCGTGATATCATGTTTTGCATATCAGAGATCTGTATGGTTACGAATCAAACGGCATAATTTTGCGTTTTCTAAATTGAATATTGATCTAAAACTTAGCACAAAAAATATGAAAGATGTTAACGCACGATTCATATCAATAAGACTGCTATTTGCATTTATTCATATGATTCAAAAAGGCACTGGATCAGTATGATTGTTTTGAGTATTTATTCAACAAACTTTCTGGCAACTATAGTGTCATGAAACATAGTTATTTAGACTAACTGTTCTTTTTTTATAATTTATTTGTATGCGAGAAAAATGTTTAATTAATAGTTTTTAAATTTATAGTAAACTTTTTTTGAAATTATATTTATATGTATATATTAAGGCCATGTTACACTATCATACACGATCGTGCGATCTACAAAATAAAGCATGTGTGCTGAAAAAGTACTAAAAATGCAACCGTGCTACAGACTTTTTGACAAATCGTGCGATTTGAAAAATTTTATGAAACTTTTCAAAACATTATGATTTCTGTGCGATCAGTGTGATATATATTGTGAAAAATATAAGAATATTGTTGGTGCCTCAAGAAAAAAATTTAATTAATGTAAAATTATTATGTTAATAAGAGTTTTTAATTGTTTTATTGTGTATATAAATTTTTTCAATCATACTTGTGTAATAGTGTGGCATACAACGCCATTTTGAAACGATTTTTTCAAGTCGGCCAGACTTTTGAAACAGTTTCCTGTGAATGAATCGTACGATCGTGTAGGATAGTGAATCAGGGCCTTTAGGGTGATCGATTATTCGACTTTTTTTAAACCGGGTTTCGAAGAGTTCAAATAATGGAAACTTAAAAAACCCGTGTTTAGATTAAAACCCGGCTAACCGGGTTTTTTAATACAATAATCAAAACCAAATTTGTTATTAAAATAGTACGTAAAAAATCAAAAAAATTACATAAAGAACAAAATGAAAAAAGGGCATAAATCTATTTTTTCACAATTTGCCATTCACAAAATTTTTCATGTTTTCAATGAAAGCTCGTGAACACAAAGAAATATGTCACAAATTTGTTATATGAGTTTTGTGAAGAAGATTCTTTAAATTGCTTCATTTCTATCAATAAAATAAATTTGAAAACCTTTGTTCTATATCGTCGCCGATGCATCCACCTAATAATGAATTCGCCTAGATGGTGCTTGTCTTGTTTGACGTACGTTAACGTGGTAGCACGTGGGCTTCCAACTTGCACGAAAATTATTTCTTGTGCTGAAAATTTTGCAAATTGGGTAAAGTGGAAAGCTTGTGAGAGAGTAATTTGTGTTTCTTATTTTATCCGTACTTTTTTCCGTGCAAAATGGTAAAACCAAGGCGAATTTATACAGGTGATGCAAGCCGGAAGGCGAATTCAGCACTATGTATTTTGTTATTGTAAAACTTCCTGAGAATGCCATAATCTAAATTCGCCTAAGACTGTTCAGCAGGGAAAAATGTTATATAAACGTTAAATATAAACTTTTATAATTGTTTGTAATTAAATTAAATTCACACAAATTTCTTGAAATTGCACTAAATCATACAATAATGAATTCGCCTTGGTTTTTGCATTGTTGTATTTACTGTAATCCTAGTTTTACCTGGTAAAATTAATTCGCCTTCATTGATACCAGTCAAAAAATTATAAACAGCTTGTTTTCTATGTTGCCTAGTTGTGTATATGAAGACATTTCATAGGACCTACCCTAATCAAGTCTACTGATGATTCAAGATACAAACTTAAAATTGATTTTCTTGATTATATTTTTAGACAAGTCCTTCAATCCATATATGAAACTGAGTTGGCTCAGTTGGATTTCCAGCATCGAAATACTGAGGCGCGTGAATATATTAATAACTGGGTAAACAAAACAACATTTGGAAAAATTCCTAAAATTATTGTGGACGATATAGATAAATCCACCAATGTTATATTGGCCTCAACATTGTATTTTAAAGCATTTTGGGAGACACCATTCTTTTTCGGAGCAACGACAATAGATGATTTTTTCCCTGATGGTGAACACAACCCACCCATAAAAGTGCAAATGATGCCTACCGGAGGTATATTTCCCTTCTATGATGCCAAAGAGTATGATTGTCGCATAATAGGCCTGCCATATAGAGGCAACGAAACAACGATGTACGTTATACAACCCAATAATTCAACGCGCCAAAGATTAAGAAACTTACAGGATGTTTTAGATGCTCATAAAATAAACAATATGATTGATAATATGGAACGCAAAACCACAGTAATGGTATTTCCCAAAATGCATTTCACACGCAGCATGCATTTGAAGAAAATATTACAATCTATGAACGTGCATGATATATTTGTTAACGGTCATAGCGATTTGTCTTTAATTGGTCAAAAGTTAGAAAACAATTTTTCAAAAACAACTGCACAACAAAATCAGCTACCGGAACGACTTGCTCCTAAAACACCTACTACTGAAAGTGTTCCTGTTTCCTTCAACTCAATCAATCGTAAAAGGCCAGTTTATGAAAATCCACTATTCACTGATAAATATGGTGAACCTGCATTTATTTTCACTTCCAGACTAGGAGAAATGGAACATTTAAGCAACAACACTAACAGTTCCCAAAATTGTAATACTACCGAAAAGTCTATAACTACAAATAGTACACAATCGGGTGAGCGAGATAAACGCCAAGCCCCAAATTTCCTCCAAAATATTGCTTCATCACCATTGGTGAACTTGGAATCTAATCGTCAAAAAACTGATTCTTTCAAATCTGATCTATATGTGGATGACATTATTCACAATGTAGATTTTTCAGTGGATGAACAAGGCACAGAAGCTGCAGCTGCCACATTAACTTATTTACACCGTTCCGGAACCGATGTTGTTTTCCGTGGTGATACACCATTTCTTATTCTTATTCGTCATGATCCCACAAAGTTACCACTGTTTTACGGTATAGTCAATAAGCCCTAACTATAAATAATGAGACTTGATAATGCATATACATGCATATATGTATATGTATGTATGTATCTATATATGTATTTTGTGATGCAATTAAAATATTTTTTTTCGTTTTTTTCTATTGTTGATGATTTTATTACGAGTATCTAATATAATTTATTGTAATTATTTAAGAGTAAAATATACAAAAACACGTATGTATGCGTGTAGCTACTCACTTATATTTATTAAAAAAAATAAATTAAACTTTTTATTCATAGATTTAGCCTAAAAAGTTTGTACTCATTAATCAAGATATTGTTCATGGAATAGAAAGAATGCCAACTAACCGATTTCATAAGTTGCAGGGCTGATTTACATATATCCGCGAGGTTATTTTAAAAGTTGACGATTAAGTTACGTTAGGTTTAACAGGCTGCCAGCCATTGTCATATGTACCTCAACATATTTACATATTAGTGGCTTAGAACCCACCCGAAGATCGGATAAAGACATACAATCCACTTACATCACATTCTGATACCTTCGCCAATTCATGCAGCATCGGTCTGCCTAGATACAATGCCCTTATATAGAAAATTGGAAGTGCTCAACATTCTCTACTTCCTCCTCGTCGCTGCAACTTCAACAGAAGTCATTAAATGGAAGATTTAACTTTCTCGTCTGCGCCCCTATGTGACAATTTCCCGTCATTACCGCCATAGCAGAATGCAACCTCCATCGGGGCAAGCCCCTAAAGATGGTAGTCCCCCTGTTATATCTGGGAAATGTCGATAGGTAACCGCACTGACCCTGTACTTGTTTTTTACAGCTTTCAAGCGGGATTCCAACGATCACATCTATATCTTTTTGTTGTAGCTGGACACCGGCCTTTGCCAGTTCATCTGCTACTAGATTTCCGGGCACTTCGCTGTACTCTCTTACCCTGAAAAGCTCCAGGTTCGAATGTATCGCTATCTCGTTTAAAGATATCCGGCATGCACGAACCAACCTGCATGTCGTATAGACCTCAGCTAGTGCATACAACGCAGCCTTACTATCAGTACAAATTCGCCAGTTAGCTGCCCTCAGTAAGGCGGCGATTTCCGCCTGCGCTACGCTCATCTTGCAACCTGAAACTAGTCCTCCTCCCCCCAAATTTGAATGTATATTTTACGCGTCAAAATAAAGTGTACATGTTGCATGTGCATCATTTCAGCGGTATGCTACGGTAAAAGAATACCGTTATATTTAGTTATTTGTCTTATTTTAGCATTCTACTTAAAAGTTTGTATGTATTATTTTATGTTAATTAATTGTGTCCGGCAGAGTAAAAACTTCTCGTGTGAAGTAAATTTTTATGTGTTTTGGAATGGGTAAACAAATTTCTGGTGATATAAGACAGTTAGTAATAAAACTTCGAAACTAAGAAAAAACTCAGAGAAATTTACACAATACTGCAAAAAAAAAAAAAAATCGTAGATAAATACGAGAAATACGCCGTAATAGAAAATTGTCCAGGGCTGGGCTGGCGAAAACTTTTTGAAAGAGGCTGAAATAAGACCTACAGTGCGTAATGCAAAAAAGAATTCTTTTAAAAGTGCCGTTAAATTATCAGAGAAAGTTTTGGCAACATCAGGAGCTATATTAAGTGCCAGTACAATACAACGAGCATTACATGAACACCTGTTACATGCCAAACTAAAACCTGTTACGCCAAAAGGTCTCAATATAAAGATGCTTCTTTATAGAATAATGTACTTCTTAGTTTAGAAGGTAAATATGAGATATTTGCCCAGAAAAAGCCAGTTAAAGTATGGCGAACAAAAAACAATCAATGTGCTGACCAAAATTTAATAACCACGGCTAAGCATGGAGAGAAAAAGATCTTCAAAACTTATTTCACTTGAAAAATCTTCAAAATTCAGCTACAATCTTCATTCTGGCAATGCTAATGCTGACATATCTTTAATGTCATATATAAGTTCCTTCTCTGCATATTCAAGAATTATATTATATAGTGTACCCTGTGCTCCTTGTTTTGACAGCGAAGAAAACAAACAATATTATCATACATTTTTGCAAAGCAATTCTATTTAATATTATTAAATATTCTTAAAAACAATTGAGATATTTTATTTTTGTCATAAGAGGCAACTATATCGACTACGATAATAAGAAAATGAGTAAGTTAAAAGATGTCTGTAAACAAAAATTAACTACTAATTTTTTAATATAATATCTAGGTTTTATGCCTGATTCAGATAGTGAAGATGAACTACCACCTGGATGGGAGGAGCAAGCATCTAATGACGGGTTCGTTTGTTATGTAAAGTAAGCTATAAAGTTTTTATATATTAAACAATTTATTAAGCTCAACTTTTATAACTTAGCAAACAAACTAACACTACTCAAATGACACATCCCCGGACTGGACGCACCAAACGCTTAAATCATGAATTACCCATTGGATGGGAAAAACGTCTGGATGAACAAACTCAAAAGCCAATTTTTTATAATAACATAACGCAACAAACAACCAATACAGATCCACGCTTAGCATTTGCTGCTGAAGAGCCGCCTATGCATATTTCACAAGTACGACAACGTTTCGATGGTAGTACAACTGCTCTACAAATTTTACACGGTAAAGATTTACACGGCCGTTTAGCTGTAGTGACAGGTGCAAATTGTGGCATTGGTTTTGAGACGGTACGTTCGCTAGCATTTCATGGTTGTGAAGTAATTCTCGCTTGCCGTAGTCGCTCTTCAACAGAAGCTGCCATAGAACGTATAGCCAAAGAACGTCCAGCTTGTCGAAGCCGTTTAAAATGGCTTGAATTGGATTTGGCTTCATTTAAGTCAGTGTGCAACTTTGTAGAAGAAGTAAAGCGCACTATTAAGTAAGAACCATCATAAATAACATTTATTTTTGAAGCTGCTTAATATTCGTTTTACAGGCATATTGATTACTTAATTTTAAATGCTGGTGTATTTGCTTTACCATATACTGTAACCGAAAATGGCATCGAAACGACATTTCAAGTTAGTCATTTATCGCATTTTTATATAACTATGCAGCTGGAGTCGATTTATGATCACAATACACGAATTGTAGTGCTTTCTTCTGAATCTCACAGGTAAATTCGCAAGCCATTTTTAAAGTATTATATTATTTTGTAAAATTAACGGTGTTAAAGGGCCTAAATCCCTTGCAATAAGCGCATTAGTTCTCATTGATCTCTTCGAGGTTGTTTTATAGTATTTTTTAAATTAAAAAGCATAGCATAACCTTGGGAGAAAACTATATTTTGGTTACAGTGATGCCAGTAGGGTACGAAAGATACATTTTTCGTATCTTTTGAATCTGCACACTTGTTTTTTGTGTTTTGACAGATATTAGAAGAGCATTTTTTTTTTTCTTTTTAAATTTTCAACAATTTATGTAGATTGTTAAAGTTGTATGTTTGAGAATATCTTTTAAAAATGTCCAAAGTCTACTGATGATTAGGGTAGCTTCTATGAAATGTCGTCATATAGATAGCTGGGAGACATAGGAAACAAGCTATTTAAATTTTTTTATGGATATCAATGTTAGAAGCTAATATAGCGAATAAAAAACTCAATTGTATAAATTTTTATTTAATTTTTCGTTGTTCTTTAGAGAACACACATTCTTTAGATGTGACAGGTGGAAGCAGGAAAGACATGACGTAGAGGAGAATGTTGGTGAAATAACACCGGAAAACGTCGTAGAAGTTATGATGGTTAGTGAGAGGAAACGGAGTCAAATAGCGACTTATATTGAGAAGATCCTACGAGACAAGAAGCAGGATATAGACGTGGACATGGCACGTGCAGTCCGGTAGAAACAAAGAAGGAGCCCCATCCTGAAGCAATGTGAAAGCGGTACCGGTGTGGAGACAAGGCTCAAAGAAAAGGGAAGGGTTTTAGTGGGTGCAAGCCCCACATACCGGATACTGTGTGGTCGCAGTATCTGATGATGCGTTAGGCATTTCCCCTCTCCAACCGAAAAAAAACTATGTAGAGGTTGTTAGTTTAGTAAATTAAAAATGCATGGATTTTGTATTTGCCAAGTTTTAAATTTACCAAGACTTACTAAATCTACAATATATGCAAGTTCTACAATAGTACTTTAATACCAAGCGTGAGAACCGCTACTGTAATATGAGACTCTTTTAGTCTTGTGTATAGAATTGTAATAATAATAATATAAAATAAAAATAAATAAAAAATAATTCAAATAAAAATAATTTGTAATTGTGAAAAAGTACTCTCAAACTGTTACAAATATTTTTGAGAGGCACAGCTTACTACCTGCCTATTTTTGTTGTATTGTTGCGCTGGGCTTGAAATATGATTTTTTGTGTTCCCGCAATTTTGGGTAAATTTATCGTGAGAGAATTTTGCTTTTTTGTTACAAGTACCGTTAGCGACAATGATTGATGCAAATCAAATAATCTGATTTTTTTATTTAATGCCTGATTATTCAATTGATTGAAAAAATTTGATCTGCTTTCCATTTTCCTTCATGATACGTATGCGGGGAAAACTATATATTTTGTAACAAAATACAAATGGTGATTAACATTTTTGCTTGCAGTGTTCGTTAACAAGCATGCATTTGATCATCTCCAGGGTGACTAGAAATGAAATGGTTTATTTTAACATGCGTAAAGCAAAATAATTTTTTTACGTGTCTTTACATAATATCGAACACTAAGTGAAAAATTTGTCTTGCTAAAATTATTAAATTAAGCTGAACAGCTTTAAACTCTGCCGCCAGTTTCAAAACGACAAGTTTAAAAATTGTCTTGTAAAAACGTCAAATCGAAATAAAACCTTCTGATCGGAACTAATGTATGAAATACGTGTTCACGCAAAAAATTGTTTTATTAAATAATTTATTGTCATGATTTTAAAAGTAGTTAATACAAAAATAAAGATATTAATTGCTACAAAGAGTAATAAAACCGGAAAAAGAATTTGACAAATTCTCGTTATTAGTAATGGAATTAAATCGAATACTATGTCAAACAGCACTGCACTTATGTATGTGTTGGAAAATACATATTATTTTCATTTGTTATTTATTGAAAGCACAATATCAATTAATAAAACTTTTAAATGTTACTAATCTTTTTTCAATGTTTTTTCGTAAAAAAATTATTTAATATAACAACAGAATTTTATAACTAAAATACACACAAACCTGTTTGTACGCGCCTTAAAGAAATCTTACAAAAACAGCGCATTACTATACACGTAATAAAACTTTATGTTGCATGTTTCCAATGTTGTCATACAAAAAAAAAATATATATTTTATGTTTAAAAAAATTTTTTTTTTTAGGGAAAAAATTTTTTTTAGACGAAAAAAATTTTTTGTTTGTGTTTTTTTAATTTTATTTAAAAACTATAAAAAAGTAAGCTGCGCAAATATCCAAAAAACTTTTATCATAGAAATAAAAAAAAATATTTCGGCATCTCATAAAACCAGTAAAAAAGATAAATCTTACGATCTGACCAGAGATCTGCAACCGGTGCCTTTTTTAATGATCTAAGTACGCCCGTCTTAAATCGAGTTGCGGTGTGCTTGGCCACCGTATATGTTCCCTACTACCCATCAAGTTTGTATGCGGTGGCTACTTGATTTGGTTTCTCAATCATTTATTCCACATTCGACAATCGAACTCGTACTTCTTCTTAACAACGAAAATAATATTTGTATGTGAGAATTTGCAGTCACACATTTACTTTATCCATGACAGTGTGGGTGTTCAGTTTTATGTATTTATTTGCGCGACGTTGCCAGAAGGTTTTTAAAACATCATTTTTAGGCGGTCGTGTTTTGAAGAAAATATTTTACACACATATTTTATTGGAACATATTTAGTACAAAACCGGTAAAAAATAACTTTTACTTTACTACATATAATAATTTTTAGTTCTTAGTTTTGATAATTAATGTATTATAACAGCAAAAGTTCATCAACAGTGTAAATATGGGATTAGGTGTTCTTTGCTTCCTGAATAAAAAATAATATTTGTTAAGTTTTAACTTTTTTTGTTACTGAAATGATAACTTCAGTTTGAAAATTAAACGGTGCACTTATTTCCTAATGAAAAATCTACTTTTGAGATATACAGCCATGTCACAGAGCTTAATTCCGTTCGGAAACGGAATTGAATTCTTTTTTTACTTCTGCAAAAACCGAAAAACTAAAAAACTTTTCAGAATGAAATCATTTCTAATCACAAGAATGAAACTAGTATTATCTTGTAGAATTGATTTCATTCCGAAAAAGTTTTCAATTTTCGTTTTTTGAAGAATGAAAAAACCGATTCAATTCCGTTTCCGAACGGAAGTGAATTCCGTGACATGACCGATAAATTCCAATTCATTAATAAGTTACAAATAATAATTACCATCAGGACTGTTCTGCAAATCACCAAATTTATGTTTAATACAGTCGTAAAGCAGCTCTGGGCTGAAGAATAGCCCATGCGTTATTGTAATTATTTCTCAAGTGCGGTCAGGCTTGTTGAGAATGTGTTCGCTAGCCTAAAGGTTACTTCACATTCGTTTAACATTTGGTAATTAAAAAAATGTATTTAGCAAAATAAGTATTTCCTTTATTAAAAACTAGATGTTTTAATGAATCATCAAATAAACAACGTCTTGTCGGGGAGTGAAAAAAAATCTGCCGAGAAAAATAATCTTCCTACAGACCTTAAGGAACCGAAACTTTTGTTCAGTTTTATAAATGCATTTTCAACATTTGAATATTTTTCCAGCTCTAATTTTGATTTACAGAGCTGACCAATGTCGTTTTGTATAAAAATAATGAAATCTCTTAAAAGCGCTCTCTTTTGCCCAATTTTAAAGTACGGGAACGCTTTTCGTGCAACTTGAGATCACGCGGGACTCCAAAGTAGAGTAAAGAAACACACCTATTATTTGTCTTCCGCCTTCAGCTCCCTCAGCTTAGTATTCAATTATTTTTTCTTGTCTTTGATCAAGAGTTATTGATTACGGTAATTATTATTATTATAAAAAAAAAAATTGTTCTTGACTGAAGGTGAAAAAAATAATTTTAATTTTCTTAAAAGATTAAAACCAAATGCTTTCTACTTTAGTCTATTTTTTTCTTATATTGTAATACATATTAAGATTTTTACACTTGAAAAACTTTGCCACTAGAAAACCAATTTCATTATGAACCACTGTTACATATTTTTCACACAAAACAAATTATACTTGTTACCTAGTGCGCCAAAGCAATGATGACTAATTAACTCACGTTTCGTGACAATGTTCACGAACGAAATGAGGAAATTGTCATAGGTCAGTTTAACTTTAACAATATCTAGATAGCTGCGTATAGCGATCAGTTATTGTTGTTAATTGATTTTGTTTGTTCGCACAGTGTTTCATTTGATGAAATACAAACATATTGTTACTCACAGCCAGATCAATTTTACGCGAACTGGCTGTGGCGTACGTGCAACTCCAAACGAATCACTAAATAATTTTCGTTCAATAGCGGCGTGGCTTTATGAAACGTTTAACTTCATCGAATAATATTTTTGAGGAGGAAAAGTATTTTTTTTTTGTGCGGCATAAAGATACAAAAATGCTTGCATATGTATGTGCATACATACAAACACATATTAATGTTCAAACAAATTGGGAGACTCCTAAAAAGAAACAGAGTAACAGAGATATACATTCATACATATGAGGATGAGTGTATATGTACATATAATTTCTGCATCAATGTATAGGTTGATTCATCGTGTGGTTTGATTTTCAATAAGCTTGTTTTGACAAACTACGCATGACACATATCCAACTGCTTTATATATTTTTTCACTATCCGGGGGACACGTTTTTCCTTGGCGTTGATTAAATCAGGGCACTCTGTTTTCTGCGGCATAGAGAGGAAGGCGTCCCTCGTTTGTTGTAGCAAACAAAACTCTAAGAAGCCGCATGGCTTATGTTGTATTCGACTTCTGAAACCCGTACCAAAAGCTAAAATTGGCGGAACGGGGATTAGCATAGCTCCCGAGAGATTCTGCCTCGCAGATCTCTCGGTGCTGATCATGGTTGAGGAGAGAGAAAGCTTTACTGCCTCTCAGTATAGTTCGCTTTAAAACAAATGTTATTCATTTTTACACTTTTGGTGCTTACAGACGAATTTAGTGACTTTATCAGTCAGTTCACCAATCTCGACAGCGTGCTTGCGTTCGCAATCTAAGCGAAAGAAAATTGATTTTGGTTCGTCTAACTTTTTTCTATGCGAACGATCTGTCAAAACTCAATCAAAATACATAAGAATATGCGTACGATTAATAGTGAGATAGACAAACCCAAATTGATTCGAATGCGAGTGACTAGCTTTCTTTCGCATTCATTTTCTTTCGAAATCGGCAATCTGGCTGTATCACTTTTTATTGTTATTATTTAATGATTTTTTTTAAACAAGTTTATTTAGCAATACTGTTCATGTCACAGCGTTAACGCTCTTATTTACTACAGCATAAAATCAAAGCGTTAAATTCCGTTGCATTTTACGCCCGAATGTAGGTTGAACTGTAAGGAACCAGGAGTAATGGTTGCATGGTAGACGGGTGGTTTGGTTTAACGGCTGATGCTTTTAATGGGCTTCGACCTATTAACTCATTAAGCCTTGTCTTCTATTGACTGTCTGGGAAATTGCATATAGGCGGAGTTAGAAGGCCCGAAATCTTAAGCAAAGGGATCGTCTATAGGGATGCAAACTTATCGCGAAAAGTTGCGACCTGTGTAAGCCTAGTAAGCCACACGAATGCGTTGGTGAACAATTCACCCGGCGGAGTTGGTCCATCATCAGATTAGGCCGCAAAGGCAGGTGCTAATATACATCGATTTCACTTCTATCGTTTGACAAGTCATCATGGAAAGGCACACACCACAACAGCGTCTCTAAATTGTTCAGTTGTATTACGAAAAATAGCATTCTATGAGAGAGATTTTTCGTGCGTTTCGAGAAACTTATTGTGCGTACGAGTATAATCGATATTTTGAAACCACTATTGAAAATACCATTCGCAAATTTAGGTTCCAGTTTACTTTAGTGGATAATATAGCTGAATGGTGTGCGTGAAGACGCGTGAAGCAATGGACTTGTTTAGCATTTAATTTCACGTTTTACTACGGTAAATTGGTTATCTAGGTCGTGCGATATCACATCTTTGCGCTACTTGCTTTGCTGATATGTAAATTGTGAAGTCTGCAGAAGTTGATGCTTTGGAAGCCAACATTACTCATGTTATTTGATCTTCCGAATGGACCACCTCAGACGTAGTTGTGACCAAACTTTACATGATACTATTTTCCAACAGTAAATGCCATAAATTTTTCTTTAAGCCGATAATAAAAACTTTAAGTTCACTTTTACATATATGTGTTTTATTTTACATTATAATTCAAACCTTACGACGAATCACCCGATATCTTTCATAAATGTATTCACTGCAACCAACTAACACATTCTTTTCGCTTGATTTATTTGTTGTATAAAATTCAAGAGCATACAAATCATGATCATACAGCATAACATTTGATGGAGCTACGTGAGTAACACAACAAACATTTTGTTCATTGTTTAATAAACACAAAATCATTAAAAATGTTTGCAGTTTTGCTTCAGAGTCATTAAAACAAAAGAGCAAAACTGGTTTAAGCATTTTAAGCAAGAAGTTAAAAAAATAAACAATAATTTTTATTAAATCATAACAAAAAAAAAAAAAAAAAAACTAAATAAATAAGACTTTATTCTTTACACTTCTCCGGCCGGGTGCCCTACATTATAAATCATAATGCATCATACATATCATTGTTGTCATGTAGTAAGGCCCTAACTAACATAATTCCAACTTCTTATTCTTCTTATACAAGTATGTATTCAGCAGCATACAACTTTTTTGTACAGGGTGTCTGGTAGCAGATTTTATATTTTCAAACTTAAATAAAAAACGTAATAATTGACAAAGTTTTATTAAGAGTATTGAACGATCGAATGGCAATGCGAATTTTATTTTTTAAAGAGTATGTCATCCAGATGTCTTCCATCGAGTTAAGCACCCTGTTAAAACGGAGCCTTTTGCTCTGCAACACACGCTGCAGTAAACTTTATCCAATTGAGCTGATTTCTTGTCAAATATTTTCCTTTAAGCTCACAAGAGATTGGAAATTGCCATTGTAAACCCTCACTTTGAGGTGGCCCCATAAAAAAATATCCATGAGAGTTAGATCGAGCAACGTCGATGGGCATGGAATGTCTCTAAAGCGACTGATCGGTTTTTGGGGTAAATTTTCCCCAAGAAAATTCATCGAAGCTCTGACTGTGCGGTGCAGTCACCACATTTAGCTAAGACTACGTGTTTGAAGAGTACGAAGGATGAGCCCGCAGGTTTCGCGAAAAAAAACTCGCTAATTTTCATGAGCCATGAGGACAACATCAACTAAAGCACTTCATGCACTTATGGAATGAGCTGGATGCCATATGATCAGGCTGAACGCGACAGGAGCATGGATCGATAGACCATTTAGACACGCCAATATACTTGAGATTGAAGAGGACCTAGTTCCCGATCCAATCGACTACTACAAGGAGCCTTGGCTACCAAATCGAAGAATCTCCCTTAGAATCTGGATCCTTCTATGTTTGCACGGGTGGATCTTGAAGGGGAGCAAGAGTTGGGCGGTTACGTTTACATAGTCAACACTAAAATATCCTTCAACACTAAAATATCCTTCAGACTACCAGACGGATGTAGTGTTCTTCGAGCTGAAATATCGGCTGTAATAAATAAAGCGGCTAGATGGCTAACGTTTAATAAGATATTCGGTAGAGGTAACATGATAATAACGGCCAGCAAGTCACCAGTTATGACGTTTCTGAGAAAATCTGGATCGTCGTTGACGATGTTCAAAATCGGCTTAGGCTATATGTCGGCTTAGGCTTATATCGGGGAACAATTTATTTTCCTTTTAATCGCCATGCCAAATTATTATGTCAAACAGAACACAAATTTTTTTTTAAATTTTCATACAAAATTGCAAAAAAATTGTATTTTTCAGAATTTTGGATATATCTCAGCTATACGTGAAACGATTTTCCTGAGTTTCAATAATAGCCTCATGAATCGATTGAGTGATAGAATGATAAAAGAAAAAAGTTTTAATGGTATTTCAATGGCTGACAGACGGAATGGCATCGCTTGGTCGACTTTTCTATCAATTCTGATTCAGAAAATATATACTTTATAGGGTCGCAAATGAAAACTGCAGAAATTTAACAAACGGAATGAAGAACTTTTATGTACATTTAACATTTTTGCAAACAATACCCGAAAAATGGTTACAGTTTGACAGCTTGAAATTTCTAGGTTTTTGTTAGATGTTCATAATTTTCAAACTGCATGGAATAGATTTTTTTCTGAGTTTTCTCGTGATGGTTACAATCAATACTCGAACACCCTGTATAATATACATATGTACATGCTTACAAATACACAAATGAACAACAAACTGTTTGCACGAAACTTGAAACGTATCACGTTTCTATCACGTGATTCGTAATATACGCATTTGACAAACTTCTCTTTATACAAGAAAGGCAGAAACTAAAATCACTAAAAAAATAACATAAACCAAATTTATTTGACAGGTTAAGTAAACAAAAAACACGCTGGCTGATGTGGAAATAATAATCAGACCAGTTTACTTCAGATGGACTTAAAACTTTTTATTATTAAAGCGCAAATCATTTTAGGTACACCATTAACACACAATAAAAAAATGTCTGGCGTTGTTTTTCCAATGTTTTCACATTTGCTTCAGTGATCGCCAAAACTCTGGCACTTATTGAAAACGTCGGAAAATAAAACTTTACACAAATTTATAAAAATATTGAATAGATAAGTTTTGGCTTGAGGTCATTTTTTAATAAATTAAAAATCCTTTATTAATTTTAAATAGATTATTCCGTTTAAATTAAAAACATATTTTAAAAATATGTATTTTGATTTTAACATCGGATGCGTGATCTGACCTTTAAGATTCAATTAGGCATGCCATAACCGTAAACATAAAACTAACAGCTGTTTTTACCAACCTCATAGACAACACTGCATTCGATTACTGGTGACATGCCATAACTGCCAATTAAGCCAATAAAATATTTGTGGAAAAGAGTTTGTTTTTTGTTTGCTTTGTTTTTAAGGTACTATTAGGTGTACAACCTTGCTTCCGCCATTTTGCAATACCGGGGTTTTCCAAATTGGCACTATTCGAACTATTCGAAAACTGGTTTTAGAAACAATTCGAACAATCGATCACTCTAAGCAGTGTTCTAGAGAAAGGCGTTAATTGCCAAATAACTATTATCTTATGGAACATTCTGCTCGATTGATTTGTGGGAGTGATCATATAACTCATGTGTAGCAAATGTGAAAAATTAATCAAAATAGACATAGAGGTCCAATAAAATCGATTAGATTAGACAAGGGGTTTTCTTTTTAACACGCTTATATTAGTTTCACTTGCATGTTTGTTTGTTTCTTTCTTTGTAACACTCAAAACCCATATGAGTGAATATTACATAGGTATATAAAATTGTATATGTTGCCGCTTTAGCGCGAAAGTTGGAGTTGACGTATTGCTTCCGGGAAAGTGAGGGTATTTTGGGGATTGACAAAGCCGATATTGGGAATTCCCAAAAAAATTCGGAACCACTTCTCTAGCCGGCTTAAAATGGCTTTTTTATATTGGGTGCGCGTTTTTACAGTGAAACAGGCATCTGAACTAATAAACATTCATTCGCTTTAGTTGAAGTTGCCGTATTACTTCTAAGGAAGTGGGGATTTCGACGTTTCCTGAAGCCGACTTTAGGAACTCCCAAAAAAACTCGGAACCGCTTCGCTAACCGAATCAAAATAGGTTTTTCACATTTGGTGCGTATTTTGGCAGTGGAACGAACGTGTATCTGAACTATTAACGGTCATTCAATTTACTGCGAAAATTGAAGTTGCCATACTGTTTCCGGGAAAGTGGGTGGTTTTGGCGATTGCTGAAGCCGATTTTGTTATGCAGATAATTTTCTGGTAATTATTTCGTTCCTTTATTGCAACATAGTCATATCGTAAAAAAACCCGTTTCGAGAAAAACGCATTTAAAATTTTTAGTTTCCATACAAGTCTTAGCAAATTTGTTGAAGAAATATCTCCTAAAAGAAACAGTTTAAAAGTAATTTGAATGAATTTTTGGCACAATATAAATGATAGTACTGTTAACAATTCTGCATTGTTAACTCGAAAAGCTCATTTTTTGAGATATGACTATGTTTTAATAAAGGAGCGATTTTAGTTTGATATTGAAGCGTGTTTGTTTTTAATTTTTTCTACTCTAAGGGCAGTACGAAGTTCTTACGGAAATTCAGGTTCCTATAAGAACTGTGTGTAATAAAGTTACAGAATTTAAGGTTGGTAAATTCCTTATAGTGAAAGGCCAATGTAAGCGGCCTGCGTTAACAGGCGGCAACCAACTCTTATATTTGCCGCATGAGTTTATTTGTTATAGGGAAATGAACGCGGTTAATTGAAGAAAAATTTGTGATTCAAAGATTTAACAAAAAAACATATTGATTTTTAAATTGTTAAAAATTTCAAAACCGAAAATTAGTTTCTTGTTTCTATTTTTTTTTTAATTTTTTCACAAACAATTGACAAATTGAAGCGGTAATATCGGGTGGTTAAATTTCAAGGGCTGATGTTGAATGTGAACCACACCTAAACGCCAAGTTTTTTTTCCGAATTTTATTTGACATTTCTCTATTTCAGACTTATTCAATTTGAACCATGGAGAGATACACAATCCAACAACGTGTTAAAGTTATCCAGACTTATTATGAAAATGATGATCAATTTTCGAAGAAAATCATCTTCAGTGATGAGGTACATTTTCACCTCAGTGGATTCGTCAATAAACAGAATTGCCGTATTTGGGCGAATGAGAATACAAGAGTGACTGTCGAAAAACCAATGCACCCACAAAGAGTGGCTGTTTAGTGCGGTTTATGTGCTGGCGGCATCATCGGGCCGTATTTTTTCCAAAATGAGGCCGGTCAGGCAGTTACTGTGAATGGTGTTCGCTATCGTGAGATGATAACGAACTTTTTATGGCCCGAATTAGAAGATATGGATGTAGACAGCAGGACGGTGCCACTTGCCACACAGCTAACGAAACAATTGCTCTTTTGCGCAACAAATTCAATGGCCGTGTTATTTCACGTAATGGCGATGTCAATTGGCCGCCAAGATCATGTGATTTGACACCGTTGGACTTTTTTCTTTGGGCTTATTTGAAAGAAAAGGTGTACGTCGATAAGCCAGCAACAATTCAACAGCTAAAGCATGAGATAATTCGGCACATTAACGGCATAGAACCTCCCTTATGCCTCAGGGTCATCGAAAATTTGGACCATCGGATGGAGGTGTGCCGCCGTGGTCGCGGCGCCCATTTGGCCAATATTTTGTTCCATACATAGTTGAGTAATACCAATATATCATAATAAAATAAAATTACAATAATTTCCTAAATAGTTTGTGTTTTATTCAAAATCAACATCTGCCCTTGAAATTTAACCACCCTTTATAAAAAGTTAATTTGAATTCAATATTGCCGCTCGGCCGCCTTCATCGGCATTGCCAACTTAAATTCAATATGTTGAAATTTTTGTACCAGTGTTATTATTATTATTAATAAAGTATATTTTAAAAAACAATAAAAATAGATTTATAAATAACGTTTGGTACACCAATCTACATAATTATTTTTCCGTTTAGAAATAAAAATGTGTTTCCAAACGTGAATTTATTATTTTATCAACGTTGTTTGCTTCAGCTATAAAATTACTACAAAAAATGTTACGTACTTTTGGATTTTCGACGACGATATAAAAATTTTTATAGTTCTGATTAAAAATTTGCTACTTTTTTAAATAGTTTTCTATTAATCTTTTTATTTGTTCTAATTAATTTAAAATAAGCCAATTACTATAATGATTTATAAGTGTGTATATGTAAATGTATATAAAAATAATTATCAAGATTATACGAAGTGCGTCCCATCTTACGAGTAACACCATCTGTCAATAAAAAAAAGGCGGTATTTAAATAAACAACAAGCTATCTTTAATAACTGATAATTTCACTTTTGTTTTTGTAACTTTATTTCCAATTTATCAGTGCTTACTTGCGTATCTCTTTACAAGCTTTACAACACATGTGTAGAAAATCTTATATATTTGCTAATTATACATAAAAGATTATAAAACAAACTGATAAGAAAGTGATGAGTGTGGAACAAATTTCTACAAATAAATTCGCTATTGATTTTTGCATTATCGCTGTTTATTTTGTAATATAACACTTTTTCCTTTGTCTTCTTGCTGGAAAAGATTAGCAATTGTTGTTAACTGCAGATCTGATGTCTCTTTTTACTTTAATATACATAAATGATATTAAGTGTTATTGAAGTAGTGTTTTATCTTTTATCCTATGTACAGGACTTTTTTTCACTATCGTCCATGTTTTATTTATATGTATGAGGGCGGATTGCTATTGAAGCACAATCGACAATTCTACAAACAATTTTAACTCCTTGCTGATTTACATACCTCCCATCTTTAAATTTTTCAAACACTCAAATAAAGAAATGTCAAATTAAGTTGGATAAAAAACTTGACGTTAAGGTGTGACTCAAAATTAATATCATGCATTATTTAAGGTTGGATCAGTCTATCTCCACACATACATACTGGATGTCCGCCGGAAGATATACTATTTTGTTTTGCCGCCATTTTGGTAAACATTAGTCTTGACAGTTCATATTTGGCATTCTTGACAGTTCATGTTTGGTGAAGTAGACACGTGACAAATTTGTTATAGAAAAATATTCGATAATCCAACGTGTTTTAATCGTTAATACCATGTTCAGACGGTAATATGAAACACTTGGTTCACTCTCTGAACCACTATTGCGAAACTAGGTGTTCAGAAGATTGGTTTGTGCTTCACACTGATGTTTACATATTTTGTGCAAAAGTTTCACTACTTCTTTTTCAATTTTTATTTAATTCTATATGTAAGTATCCAATTTGTATGTATTCCATATGTTTCTTTTGATTTTGCACACATTAATTATCTGTTTTATCTTCGTTTACATTTTTTTGAGAGCTAGTTCAGATAAACTAGCGATAATTTATTATCAAACTTGGAGATGATAGTAGTTTTTTCATGGTTCGCAACAAGAATCAAAATGAACCAAGTTGGTTCGAGCATAAAATTTTGTATGGCGAATCATGTTGGTATCAATCATGATTGCGCCGCGAACCAGGAATGAAAGAGCGAACCTCGAACATAAGCCTTCTTGTGAACATGCTATAAAACATTTTGTTATAATCAATCATCGATTACTGTGACGATGAGAAAGTCACGTGACATTTTTGGGAGTAACAACGTGCCAACAAAACGTGTAGTGAATGATTTCGAAGAAAGCGGTTTTGTAGGTGACAGGACCAAGTATGGACCACAACGTACTGCACGATCGCCTGAATACATTACTGCTACTTAAGAAAGTGTTCAAAACAATCCATCAAGCTCAATTTGATGCCGTTCCCAAGAGCTTGGTGTTTGGCTACAATTTTGCACAGTTTCCAATTAAGATTCAATTGACACGAAAACTTCCTCCACAAGACCATTTACGCCGTCGTACGTAATATGCCAATAGGATGTTACAGCTCGCCCATGATATTTGCATGTGAATTAATCGGCCATGTCACAGAATTCACTTCCGTTCGGAAATGGAATTGAATCGGTTTTTTAATTCTTCAAAAAAAGTTAAATTTTTTGCGGAATGAAATCAATTCTATAAGATAATACTAGTTTCATTCTTGCAATTAGATATGATTTCATTCCGAAAACTTTTTTAGTTTTTCGTTTTTTGAAGGAGTGTAAGAAGGATTCAATTCCGTTTCCGAACGGAATTAAGCTCTGTGAGATGGCTGTATATATGAATAAACAGAATAGTCAGTTGTGAGCATTGGAAATCCGCAAACTATTCATCAGTCACCTTTGCATCCATTAAAAGTGACAGTCTGGTCTGCAATTTGGTCAGGAGAAACCATTGGACCTTACTTCTTTGAAAATGAAAACGGCGTAACGATAACTGTGAATGGGGAGAGATATCGTGATATTATTGAAAACTTTTTAACGCCGCAACTGCAGGCTTTCGGCTTGATTAACATGTGATATCAACAAGACGATGTCACATCGCATAAAGCCAGGATTATAATGGAATTACTGCGAGTAGTACTCGTATACATTCCCGGCGGACTAGCTGTATAATATGTAACTATGTAATTATCAGAGAATGAATTTTATGTAAAGTAAATCCAAAAATTGAAAGAACGAAGTCCACTACCAAGGTGCATTTACGTTTACAAGGTGGCAGCAGTAGAGGAAAATTACAACAATACAACAAAAACAGGCATGTGGTAAGCTAGGCTTGTCAAGAATAACAATATAAATTATATTTATGTTCACAAAATTATTTTTAAATATTTAGTTCAGAATAAACCATTAAATTCACTTTCAAAAATGTAAACAATGCATTTGACGTAAATGACTTACTAGATTACCAGTAGCAAGAAACTGTCATACGCCGTAGCGCTGCCACCGTACAGACCTTAATGCATCTTGCCCACTACATATTTCAGCTACAAGCTGTTTAAGATTAAGAAATTTATTTATTTCTTTTTTTTTTCTTAATTTAAATGGGAAACAGTGTCTGTTATTCAAATTCAAATGGTATCACAATTAACTGCGTCGGGCATTTGAACTTGTCATTCATAAGAGAAACTTCGTAGAATATTTTATAGTTTTGTGTTACCAAAACAAATCCAAAGTCCAAGTTTAAATGAGTTACTAATTTTACCTATTTAAATACGTATACATAGGTATACGTTTATTTTCTTAAGAAGATATGTATGTATCCACTGTCAACCTTCATCATGTTAAATTTATTATGACTTCTTTGTTTCTTATTAGTTTTTTACCAGTTTATTTCATATCTATTTACTTTTTTCTTAAATTTGATTATGGTTTTTATCGCACAACTTATTTTTCCTATGCGTTTCTCTCAATATAAATAAATCATAAAGAAAACTAACAGATACACACACTTCCATTTGTGTATATTTTGTTTGTGTGCTGTATCTTTATCTGTACTGAATTCCAACAGCGTACAATGAACGTTGTTTCTTCATTCAATGCATTGCGTCCAAAGTCCAGTTTAAGTTGGCGGTTTTAAGAGGCGCGCGACAAACCATCCGCATGTTTTTTTATTTGTTTTCGAATTCAGCTGTGGAGCACCATATATTCACATGCATGTGCTTCATATTATTTTTCTATTAATAATATGAATTGTTGCGCTTAAAAATAAATAAATAAATTTAATGATTGTATTGGATTGGTTAGTTGGCGTTTAAAAGAGTTTAATTATCTAAAGAAAGAATAAAGAAGCCAAATGGAAAATATGGCCGACTACCTAAATGCAAGTTGCAATGCATATTTACAAGGCATACACTTCGTAAACGCATACGTAAACTTTCTGGCAACGTTCAATGTTCCTAATCGTTTGGCAACTCATTTTAATGAGTATCAGCTGTCAGAATCGCGCATAATTTAAATTTTTGATGCAAATATTTTTAAATTTGATTACTTTTCTTCTCGGGATGTTTATTGTCCTTAATAAAAGTTGTCTCTTTTTTTCCTTTTCAATAAGTTTCTTTAACAAATCAGTATAATTCCTCAGCACTTGCCCACAAAATGGATAAATAATTTTTTGTTACCTCCATTTTTCCAAAAAATTTATTCAAGTTTATAACATGTGTTTGACATTTGTTTTATGTATGAGTTGCTTAGCGACGTTCCTAAATGTCGGTAAAATGCAAAAAAATTATCTGCAACGCAAGGTTGTACTTAAGACATGTTTAGCGTTGCATACGCATTTTTTTAAATTATGCATTGCAACTTGCGTATAGGAGGTCGATCGTACAGGGTATTTTTTAGATCTACACACGTTTAAAGTAATGTCAATGAAGTTAGCTTTTTTGGATAGACAATTCTGTGACATTATTGACACACAATTGTGTCCACTTTGGCCAGTGCCTATGAGGCGCAGCTTATTTCACGAAGTTTTCGCACACTTTGCGTACCTAGTGCTGCCAGATCAAACATGAGATCCTCTAAACATTCGCTTTGTAACGTGTTCAGACATGTAATTTTAATTGAGTCAATTTTCGGTTAATTGACAATATTGTTTGGGCTGTTTATTATACGAAATTTACCTCACTCAATTCGCATTTGACAGCTGGAAACAGGCATATGTATTTTGGTTGTGAAAATTTGTATTTGCCAATTTATAAAAATGGAAAAAACTCATCTTTACAAAAAAGTTTATTATTATACAATAAAAACATATATAATCTCAAAAACGAATACTTCTCTTCAAAGTGAATAAACACATAACTTTCAAAGGTCAGCTTGTTAAACAATTAGATTTATATCCACCTATAATTTGAAAGCTCTTGACAAGTGGCATCATTGCCGCCTTTTCTTTTCTGCAAAAATGTTAATTTTAAGAAAAATGTTTATACATTTTCAGATGATTATTGTTGTGTTTCCAAATTCATAAAAAAACACTGACAAAACAATAACACCTGAACGGTTTTTTATTTTATGTACTCGTATGTAAATACCTGTAATGCTGTGTGAAATTTTGAAATTATCCTTGCACGCCTCTTGGCCCATACGGGCTATTCGCTGATCGAGCTCTTTGGTCATCTCTGCAAAAATATGACTTATTTTTGCGGTGACCACGTAGGCTATCGATTTTGCTCGGCCACATGTCCAGACGCGCTGCTTCACTGGCCTTGCTGCAACCCATTCGTGTTTTCTTAGTTTTGTCTACTGTCCATTTACAAATAAATTGGTTATTGGTCATCATGATGTGTCATGACCAGAGTTCAAATCCAAAAATGGGTGCTGATGAGTAGTGTAGCGATTACGAAACAGCTAGTTGTCTCCCAGCTAAAAAGGTATGACAATTTTTCTAGTCTTCTTCAAGCAAAAATGACTGATCACAGCAAATTTGTACTGTAAAAAATGCTTCTTAAGAAATTTAACAAAGGAAAAACTTCAACTAAAACTCGATCTACAAATGTACAAAAACTAATTTAAAAAAATTATAAAAAAAGTTCAACAAAAAATCAATAAATTAATATTTATAAACTGATTATATTTGCTGTATATTATAAATTTAATTTTAATAAACTTATCATCAATTTGACTCATTTTTTGCTTGTGTAATTTTTGACATTTTATTTGCTATTGTGAATGATTTTTCACACTGAACATATCTGCAGCAGTGCTGTATTTTAAATTGTTCAATAACTTAATTGACTTTTTATGGAATATTGAGCGTTAATTGCGGTAATCTTAATAATTGTGTATGTCTGAACACGCTATTGCGAAGCGCGTTTCTTGTGTAAAACTATCTGCAAAATAATCTTTGTATATTTTCAAATTTGAAAAATAGAGTTGAGGACAGGTATATATACTCGTATTGTGCTCTTAATCACCCTTTGAACGCTTTCCATACAAATTTTCCAGAAGCATCGCTCGTTTGTGTTCTGTAAACAGCTCAGTTTCACATGGCTTTTTCAATACTCACTTCTGCAGCTTCCTTTGTAAGATATATACAGACGAGAAAATGTTTGCTTTATTTGAAGCAAAGTAGCCAGAGATACTCTTATACTCTTAAAAATTTGTCATCCACAGAAAATTTATTGTTTTTTATTCCCCTGCAATTAAAATCAACTCTATGTTTCTGATTTGCTGCAAATGTTTTCCCACCAAAACGTTTATTAAAGCAAAATGACTTTTTGACCTTCATTGCTCAAATTTTGAATGGTAACTCTGCATCGAATCGCTCTCGTATTACACCAATAAACATTTTTCCCGTAATCTTTGCCATTCCTGTTTTTTTACTAATTTCAATTCATAAATTCTTGAATCATTGAATTAATTAATACCTTTACATTCACAACAATAATTTTAAAACTTGTAAAATTGAGCACACATTCATTTAAAATTGACTGTCTGGCTGACTGACTGCATGACTGACGCTTCTTACAATAAACAACAATGTAACAAAAAATACATTAGTTTTTGTTCAACTTGGACAACACATTACGATTTACGAGTATACAAAATTTGTAGGGGGGCCTTTTATGAATACAAATTTAAAAAAGAAAATAACTTGGCACTTGATCCTTGATACGAATAATAATTATATTTAACGTATTTATAAAAAATTAGCAGAATTTAAAAATTTACTAAATCAGAGCGAAAAATTTTATCTTAAAAACAAACATATTAATTTATTTCTCTTCAAAATCTTGACAGTTTCCCTGAAAAAACTTGGAATATTTCTTGTATAGATTCGAAAACTATACTATTTAAAGTCAGGCCTAAACCGCAAGCAAATGATTTCTAATTAGAGGAGGAATAATGCTCAAATTTTTTTTTTACTATTTGAAAAAAATATTCTTTTTCGTTCACGAATTTTATCCCTAAAATTCGAGAGAAAAGCAAAGAATTAAATTCTGCTCGCGAATTTAAATATAAAATTCGTGAGAGAATTAATATGTTTGGACAGCGTTGTCAACTTTGAAACTTCAAAACGCACCGAAATGAGGAAAAAAGCGCGGATATTTCAACAAAGACGCACCAAATTTAGAATCATTCTTTTCATGTTTAAAAATCCATTTTGTATTATAAAAAGGATAACATTTTTATATTAAAAAGATAATAGCGAAACCACCTTTTAAGTAACCATTAGACGTTCAACCGGGTTTGATAGCATCGGCTGATGTCATGCCATAAAATTCTTACAATAGCTAAAAATCGTGTTTGTCAAAATTGGCCTCTAGTGTGATTCTATTACTTTTATTAAGTCAATGGTATCTTTACAATAATTATAACGATCTATCTTGATGCTAGTTGCTTCGGCCTTTATATTAATCAATGTTTGCAATAAATTTGTTCAGCTCAAGGTCTTATTGTTTTTTTTTCCTTTGGAAAACGAAATATTTAAAAGTAAAATAAATATTTTTTACAAAAAAACGTTATTAGCTACACAAAATACAGCTAGTTACCGTCGTCAAAATTATGTTGCAAGAACTTACAATCGTTACTGCAAGGTATGAAATATATCGAAAAAATCCACGATTATCGAATTATTAAAGTTAATATATGTACACAGGGTTGTCAGATGTTACAATATTGTAAGACCTGGCAACATGCTGACAATGTAGTGACAATGAAAAATTGTCCCGCGGAAGTAAATTGTGTGTTCAGACGATCGTTCGAAAATCTTACCATTTCATTGTCAGACTATGGTCTGACAAATAATTCATCTGACAACAAAAATTATTAGTTCACACGGTTGTCAGATTATTAGACGAAAAAAATTGCCAGACAGGTTGTAAGGCATTGCCACTTATGTATATCAACAACCATCTGTTTGGCAGTGTTGCCCATCAAACTTTTTTCTGCCAATGATGGATGCCATTGCCAGGTGCATTAATTTTATACATCCGACAATTAAAACTGCGCTTACAATGCCAGCCAATTATCTGGCAATGCCGACGAAGAGTGTTTTCACGATTGTCAGATGCCTGACAACATTGTCGTCTTAAGCTGGATTCACCCATTGTTTCCGAACAAAATTTTTGTCCGGACAAAAATTTTTTTACTGAGAGTTTTCTGCAGCTCGATTCACCCATTGCAAAAAAATGTTACGGAAAATCAGAGCTGCCATATATAAACAAAATCTATTAGTTTTACAAGGTGGCGTACTGCTTGTTATTATTTTGGTTTATTTTCTGGCGTATTTTACATATTCTCAATTATTAGTAAATATTGTGTGATAATAATGGAAAAAAGAAAACTGCTTATGCTTATGGCCATTGAAATATGTACATAAAGCATTATTATTAGCCAAGTACATATATATAAAAAAAATTAAAAATATTTGCAGTGAAAAGACTTTTAAAGCAATGGGTTTTAAAGAGCAATGGGTTATTTTTACACATTATATCATACATACACTCTCTTCCCGGCTTTTTCATTTCTTCAATAAGTTTTCGGGCAATCAATTCATTTATTTCCATATTAAAATTATTACTTATTTTTTAATAACTATTAAAACTGTGTATATACATGTATCAAATGGCAGCCACTATTGAAACTTCATCAGAATAAAATTACTATAAAGATCTTTAGCTGGAAAATTTAGAAAAAAAAAATATATAAACAAGATCAAATAATACGAATATTTAATTACTATGTAAATTTTTTATTCGATGGGGCAACTCAATACAATTTTGTATGTAAAAATGTATCCTATTGGCATCTCATTTCAATTTTGTCGGGACAAAATATAAAATTAAACCAATTCAAGTTGAGAGTTGTTCGTAAAAAATATTTTCTCTCTCTCAAGAAGGGAGACGTCAAACTACATATAAAAAAAATTTTGTCCGGACAAAAATTTTGTTCGGAAACAATGGGTGAATCCAGCTTTACAATTGATTGACAATGGTTTTTCTGACAACGTTGTAAGTTAAAAATTGACAGTTTACACGATTGTAATACATTTTCAGCCAATTTTAATGGCAATATTGTAAGATCTGACAATCGTATGTACGTAGCTTCACAGAATCGCACTACAAGCTACTAAACCCAATTTAGAATTTAGCTAATAATTTGGTAATTTATTAATTACTAAAGCAGTGGCGGATTCACGCGCCTTTATGAATACACGAACTGCACTATTCAGTGTTTGCTTTTTTCGTAATACTTGACAAACTTGGATTGATCGTTTAACAACAAACACTCAGCGAAAACAGCAAATTGTATAGACCGAAATGTTTATTTTTCTTTCGAGAAAGTGTATATTATACAACAGCAAGCTTATCTCACTTTGTGTATATGATGTGATACTTTTTGCATCACATGTAAAGATGTAAAAATTTTAGCCACTTGAATAAACTCTTTGCTTACATTAAAACCAAAAGTTGTGTTGAATACGATTTGGTGCCACCGAAATTTAAAAAGCGTACCGGAAATTTAACAAAAGGGCACACCGCACCGACTAAAGAATTTTTCGCACAAACAATTTTAAAAAGCACCAAAAACGGTGCGAAACGCTCCGAGTTGACAACGCTGTGTTTGGACCTATAAAAATCAGCTTGGCAAAAAACGAAAAAATGATTTAGAAACCACAAAAAAAAAAATTAAATTTTCGCTATAAATACAGTATGTACAATAACTTTCAGTTTTTATACTTATGTACAAAAACAAAATCAATGAATAACAAATTAAGCAATTTATTAATCGCAATAAATTTTGAAATTTCGTTTAGCTGAGTGTTTTAATACCACATGACTTCAAAAACTTATGGACAAAAACACCTTTATTTGTGATTATACACCCTTATTTGTGTTAAATCACTTTGAATATGACTTTCAGAACCTACAAGATATTTGAACTTTTCTTTCCTAAATTTTTTTTATTCACATAAAAGTTTAAATCATTGATCACCACGCAATTCCCTCAAGGGTACACATACTGAGTGTTCTCTAAAATTTAAGGCCCCCTTCATTTAAATATGTATCTAAAAACCCGCCTCAAAACGTGACTTTGTATTTCAAGCTTGCCCACACGATCATCGCCAACATGTGAACTTACTGCGTATAATCTCTTATGTATCTCTTGTGTTTTTGTTTTATTTTTGAGTTTTATGTATGCAAATGAATTTTAATTTATTGGTTGGTGGTGCTTGTAATTATTTTTTATTTGTACAGTTTATGTACGAGTATGAATATAAAAGGCAATTGAAATTGTTTATTATTTTATCGTTTTAATTGTTTGCTGTAAGTGCGTTTTAGTTTATGTAAATCACGTTTTTTCTATTTTATTTGACTTGATTTCTATTTATATATATGTATTTAAAATTTTTTATACTTCAGATTTGGCAAATTGCCAACGGACAATTTAACGCCACAGCATTTATCACCACCTCCAGATAAATACTGGAGTATGACGGCCTATAATAATGCAAAACTATGCAATGTTTTATTTGCGGCTAAATTAGCTAAGGTAAGTTTTACATCAGAAAAAAAGGAACAATTTTATTAGCGCAAACGATTTGCGAATGCAGCGCCAAAAACCAAATAAATACATGTATTCATACGGGGGCTGATCAAAAAATAACCGCTATTTTCAATTTTTTCAAAAAGTTTTACAGCCTGTTCGACGATATCGTATGAAAATGTATGCGAAAGAAAGCAAGTCACTCACATTCGAATCAGTTTGGGTTTGTCTATGCCACTATTGTTTGCTCGCAGGAACTTATGTATTTTAATTGAATTTTAACACATCGTTCGCATAGAATAAAGTTAGAAAAAATCCAAATCAATTTTCTTTCGCCTAGAGTGCGAATGAACTTATTCTTTCGACATCGGCGAACTGGCTGTAAATTTATTTATCAATAATTATCTTGTGACCTTTAAAGGGCACAAGATAGTTATTGGATTTAATACACTTATACCAGCGTTTTTTTTTCCAATCCTCGAATCACCTCTGAAACGCTCTTTTTGGTATCGCCATTAACTTCTGTATCGATTTTTCTATTATCTCCTCAATTGTAATAAAACGCTTTCCTTTCATCGGTGTCTTCAGTTTTGGAAAGAGGAAAAAGTCATCGGGGGCCAAGTCCGCTGAATACGTTGGTTAACGAGGCGTGATAACAGTTTTGTTTTTGGCCAAAAACTCACGCACAAGCATCGATGAGTGAGCTGGTGCGTTATCACGGTACAAAATCCGTGGTGGTTTTTTCCACAATCATGTTCGTTTGTGACGAATTGCTTCGCGCAAATGGCACATAACTTCAAGGTAGTACTCCTTATTGACCAAACGACCTTGTGGCAAGAATTCATGATGCACTACGCCATTGTAATCGAAGAAAACAGTGAGCAAAACCTTCACATTTGACCGAACTTGGCGTGCTTTTTTTTCCATTGGGGTGAATGGGCTTTGGTTTCAATGTCATAGCCATACACCCATGATTCGTTAGTTAACCATACTTCTCATTAGGTTCAAAAGCGCAGAGCAAATTGTAGTTGCGCGGTAATTGTCAGGGTTATTTGCCTCACCCTTTTTGGTGACTTTTTGGTTACATTAGCAATCTTCCCGCACAATAAGAACTTACCAAAATATTACAGTGGGCTGGTGGGTGAAAGAGCGTGCTAATGGGCGCGCCAGCGTAGAAGAAAACAGTTTCAAGACCAGTGTGGCAATACAATCCATCGAATTTTAGGGGTTTTCTAATTCTGGAAAACATAGTTTACCTTTATCATGCTAATTTAAAAAGTAATTTTTTATTAATATTATTATCTTTCAATACATGTCTATATAAATTTATTTACAGCTTTGGAAAAATCGTGGCATTTCCGTATTCTCTGTTCATCCCGGCAATTTAGTTTCAACAAATATATCGCGTAATTGGTGGTTTTATCGTTTATTATTTTCGATAGTACGGCCTTTTACCAAATCTCTGGTAAATACATACTTAATAAAGCTAAAAATATTTTTATATTTTAAAGTTTATTTAACTTAATCAATGACAGGCATGTAATTACGAATATTTACACTGTTGTTTTGTTTGTGGTGAGTCTGACGGTTACATTAACATCAATTAAATTACTTTATTTTTGTCGTTTTAAAGGCGTGCTAATAATGTAAGAATTGATTTACAATCATTTTATAACTTTTTTACATACATATGTATACAATGCAATGATATACAAGTGCATACAATGCCTGTATGTACGAAGACGTCTAAACTTCAAGAACAAAGTCAAGTTACAAAAGAAAAATTTACAAAGCCGAACAAAACCACAGTGATTGAATCATTCATTCACTCATTATCTTTATATAAGTACATACATACAAGTATTAAAACTTTTTGAATAAATAAAGCTTCTTCGTACCGAAAGAAAACTGTGCCATATGTTTATAATCACTTCTTTTTATACTTTCCCATCATTGTCTTTAAAACGGTTTTTTATTTTCTTCATATTTTATCGTTTATAGCAACAGGCTGCCGCCACTACCATTTATTGTGCTACTGCCAATGAACTGTCTGGCCTTACAGGGCTTTATTTCAATAATTGCTATTTCTGTGAGCCCAGCAAACTTTCACAAAACGAAATGCTACAAAACCAGCTTTGGACTGTATCGGAGGAAATGCTGTCCGTTTTAAAGGAATCAATGACCAACAAACAAGCAACTGCTGCAGATTTTGTTTATTGAGGGAAAAAGTATTTTTTTTTTCATTAATAAACAATTTTTTTTAATGGATGTGGAGTGATATGCGTACTAATGTTACATAAAGGGTAAATATGCAGATATCGCATTTGTGCGCATATGTATTAACTCAAAATTTTAATATTTTCAATAGAAAATTTTCGATAGTATACAAATATTAAAGTTTGATTGCGACAAAAAAATGTGCAATTTATAGTTTTAAAATGTTTTAATTAAGAAGCATTTGTTTCTGTTTGGAACTTCAATGTTTTTTATATACATACTTACATATGTGCGTGTAAGTCTCAGCATAAAACTGCTTTTTCATTTCAAGAAGATTAAACTCGTAGCAAGGAGTATATGTTCATATGTACGAGTAGAAATCTCACGAGGAGATTGTTAGCACAAATGATAGATAGATAAGGCTGTATGCCAGTTTTTGGGTTAATACACTATTGTTGCATAAGTGCCAGATATTTTTATGATTAAATAGGTGTGTTTCTTTACTTTCCGGGCAAGTTTCGGGCAAAAGAGAGCATGCATGAGTTACTCTCAAATACAGATAAAATTTACCTAAAGTACGGGAACGCAAAAAGCCAAATTTCTAGCCCAAAAAGAAACATATGCTGTGTTTTGATATGGCAAAAAAAATTGTCACTTAGTTTTACGAAAAAATACTGTGATATTTTTCACTTTTTAGCTTTTAAGGTCTTTTGTACATTCCTGTGTATTTAATTTTTATATAAAAACACTGAAATGATTTGTATACGAGTTGATTCAAATGAACTTTGTTTCTTTGCTATTGTTTATTTTTCGAACAGCTGATTGCTTAATTACTTGCCCAAACTAGCCCGAAGAAAAAGTACGGGCTGTTTAGTGCAAGAAGAGGAAGCATACTATTCTCTCAAAAGCGCTCTCATTTGCCCAATTTTAAAGTACGGGAACGCTTTTCGTGCAAATTGGGATCCCGCGGGATCCCAAAGTAGAGTAAAGAAACACACCTAATAGGTGTGTTTCTTTACTTTCCGGGCAAGTTTCGGGCAAAAGAGAGCATGCATGAGTTACTCTCAAATACAGATAAAATTTACCTAAAGTACGGGAACGCAAAAAGCCAAATTTCTAGCCCAAAAAGAAACATATGCTGTGTTTTGATATGGCAAAAAAAATTGTCACTTAGTTTTACGAAAAAATACTGTGATATTTTTCACTTTTTAGCTTTTAAGGTCTTTTGTACATTCCTGTGTATTTAATTTTTATATAAAAACACTGAAATGATTTGTATACGAGTTGATTCAAATGAACTTTGTTTCTTTGCTATTGTTTATTTTTCGAACAGCTGATTGCTTAATTACTTGCCCAAACTAGCCCGAAGAAAAAGTACGGGCTGTTTAGTGCAAGAAGAGGAAGCATACTATTCTCTCAAAAGCGCTCTCATTTGCCCAATTTTAAAGTACGGGAACGCTTTTCGTGCAAATTGGGATCCCGCGGGATCCCAAAGTAGAGTAAAGAAACACACCTAATAAATGTTAATATGTTTTTTTACTTTATTACTAATAAAATTATATGATGGGAATAAAAATACTAATTACATTTATTTATATGCATACATATACACATATGCATGTAGTTTTGAGTATTCCAGGGCTAACTCAAGCAGAAAATTCAAGTCGTAAGTACAGTTTTGTTTATATTTAAGGCTTTAGCCGGATTTTGATTGGAAACCTTTTCTAATCCTCCTGATTGATGCTGGCGTAATATAAATTTTATCAAACTATAACAAATTAATCTTTACATATCGTCAAGTGCCAATTATATTAACTATACTTTCTGAAACTACAACATACTTAATTTTGGCGGCCACACTCGAATGATTGTACCGATATATGTAGCTCTCGCAAAATGAAACTATGTCTAGCATTGCCCGGACTCTTTTTATTTTTCGCTATGATGCACCACATTTGACCGAATTTGTCATGCTTTTTTCGCTCTTGGTTCTTCTGGAAGCTTCCATTGGGATGATTGGGCTTTGGGTTCAATGTCTTAGTCATCACTAATGTTCTTTTTGAGGAAATCTGGATCGTCGTTGAAAATGTTCAACAGCTGCTGAGCGATGTCCATGTGACGATGTTTTTGCACAAAATTTAGTAAAAAAATCGAAGAGCATACCAAAACACAACTAATGTTTTTATCTGTCAAAAACAACCTGACAATCCGAAATGGCTGATACTGCCAACAGACATGATCTTACGTAACTCACGAAATTTAAAAATAACGGTTCTTTTTTGATCAGACCATGTATCTATTACTTTATTTAATTTCATCGAAGAAGATTGCGCAGCTCAGGAAAAGAAGAAACTGCTTCCCCAAGCCATCTTTGTATTAGCTTCGAAAATGTTTTGAATTTCATAAAAATGAGACGATCACAATTTTGCAACAATATAAACTTGCTGTATTCCTTTGTACTCAAATTTATTTACGTTTCAAATTGCATCGATATTGATTCAGGTTTAACGTTTAAGGCGCGACAAACCAGGGGACATGCGGATCGAAGTACAAATACTGTGCTCTTTAATTTTTAATTTTTTTTTCATAAAAATGCTTTTTTAATAATTCCCTTTATTTCAAGAGCTGTAATGGTCTTCACTTAACTTCGTTAATGAAAAAAGTTTGATTGTTTAATCTAATGTTTTTGAATACGTTTACGGATGCGCAGGGGTGTTAAATATGCCAAATATCTTTGATTTAATTAGCGAGTCTTTAAATGTAAATTTTTCATGTCGACTATATGCATCTATGAATACGACTTCTGGAATAAGGGGGAATATATAAACACTTTTAATCTTCATGATTAGAATTTTATTGAATTGGCCCGTGATTTCCAGAGTGCCGTATAAGTTAGCAATAGTTTTTTTGTAGAATATTTTTTTCAATAATAGGAATATTTGTTTAAATATTTTGTTGTTGAGAACAAAATTATATTCAAACTATTTGCATATTTTAAAAAGTTTTATATATGATTACTTTCCTCACGAATCATTTATTTTATTGACATGCAGTCGATTTTTCCACTGCTTCCAGCTAATGTATCGTGAATTGTAAATAAAAATATTTCAGTTTTTTTAAAATAAAATTAATTTTTTGGTTTTATTTTTTCCAACAATTTTTTTTTAAGTATACAGTCGTCATTCATACATGTTGTAAAAACACAACAAAACAAGCAAAAATATAAAACTAATGAGAAAGCTTCTTTCACTTAAAACCCTTTTGTTTACTGTCTTTTAAGAAAAGGAGCCCTCCCACTTACAATCTAACTTTTAACATTTTTTTACAAGCTAATTATTAAGTGCCTCTAATATCTAATATGGTGTTTTCTTTAAAGCTACGATATATGACTAGAAGTCGGAAACACGCCCTTTGCGTTCCCAATCGCCATAACGTGTGGGTTCAGGACCAGCGGGACCACCAATTTCGCCGGTATGTGGATTGACATTGTTGGGCCAGGGTCTCAATGGTTCGACTTCTTGAAATGGATGGCGCGAGAGTTCATCAAGTTTACCCAAAGGTGTCTTTGCTCTTAATTTCTTCTGGAATTCTACTAAGCGGGCACTTTTCGGCTTTAAGTCGCCTTTGAAGTCTTGCTGGCATGCTGAAGAGGTAGAAAAGCAGGCAACTGCAAACGAAAATAAATCGGAAGCGTCAATTAGCTTTTGCTTTGAACATTTTTTAAATAATTACACAATTATTTTTTTCGTTTTTAAACAGTCTTGTAATATTTTTATATACTATTATGTTTGCAAAATAACAGTTTTCCATATTCTTGCTTCAAATATTTACCTTGTTTGGTAACTTGTGGCATCAAACGATTGGTTTGTTTTGCAATGTTTGCAATTTGACTCATTTTGTTTAAATCTTTATTAATTAAAACACTTAAAATTTGTCTTCAAACACAATTTCTTTTTTTATAATTTTTTTTTTAACAAAAATGTATTTTCACAAGTCTATTTGCTGAATTTTAATTTGTCAATTATACAATATTCTTGTATTCTTTGCTTTGCTAAGATTTTTCTGTCTTTGACGTACAACGTACTCTATTGATTACTTTCAAACGAATACTTGCTGTTTCTGTTTACGTCGGGTTTTTATACTCGTTATTCTCTCATCTAGCACGTACCACAACCACTGCTACTTACTCTTCTGTGTTGCCATAAGCAAAATTAGTTTGTACATAGAATTAAAAATATTACCCAAAATTTCCTTAATACAATAACAAAAAAGTTTGACATACCAGCGTTAAATCATCAAATTTACTTTTAATTTTGTTTTCAAAAGTTTATTCTCTACATATTTTTATATATAATCAAAGTTAAAAATTGAACAGAATTACTTCCATTATATTTTTTCATGACAAGTGTTCAAAATAACTAATTATTATTTTTTCATTTATTATCTGGTAATTTTTCAATAGTATTATTACATATTTTGCAATTATATATATTTGAGGAGCTTTATTATAAGTAAAATACTACCTAGTAAAAATTGATTTAAATTCAATGCAACATATGTTACTGCTCATTTACATTAGATATAAAAGCTGTTAAGACATCCTATTAAAACATCGAAAACAGATCGGTTTTAAATAGGTAGAGTACATGTTTGTCTTAATTTTTCACTAGTTTTATTCATCTAACAAGTAAACATCGATACTTTTTCATGGTTGTGTGAAAAAAACTATTCTTGTTGCAAAATGAACGAGACAAAACTATGATTTGAACTTCGCTTTGCAATTTATTTTAATATGGAACTATTTTTGTCTATATGTAAAATATTGTTGAAGTTTTTTCTTTCCACAACGTAAAAAAAATATGGAGCCATATTAAAACGTCATTTTAATTTTTTTAAGACAGAGCTTTTAAAACAGATTTGTTACGACGGCAAGAACAACAGCATTTGCTGTTTACACCTGACAGCGACAGAATTTTGCTGTTTCTGTTAGTGTTTTAAAGTCAATTTTTGCAAATCTTGAAAGAAAATTGAAATGAAACTTGGTGGTGTACCATTCATACATTTACATATCGCCGGAATTAAATAATGATATATTAAGACAAACGTGTACTCCACCATTTAAAAAATCAGACTATCAAAGGTGTGTTTTGACATTGTGATTAATAATGGCCGCAACAATTGAGTAACATTTGTTGTGAAACGAGTTTTACTGAGAGATAGTAAAGCTTTACGATCTGTCAAAATTTAATTTTCTAATTGCGAAGCGCTGCCCACGTGCTATTTGTGTTGGTCTCATATATTTTGTATGTACATGCAGATTTTTGACAGATAAAATACGCTTGACGCGCTAATTTAGGGTGCACAGTAAGGCACGATTACATGGTAATACAATATATTTAGATTTTTTTGGGAGCAAAATTTTACGAAATTCTCTCCGTACTTAAACAAAATTGACCATTTCATTACCTTGTAGTGTGGAAGGTGTTGGACTAAACTATGCTAATCTGAGCAGTGTCAAAGGTATATACACTGATGGGTACTGATCAGTTTTAACTAATTTAAGTCCAACATTTTAAATGCTGCAATAGTTTGTTTTATGCCGTTTTCTTTTCTGAAAAGGTTTTGCCTTTATGCTGCACTTTTGTTTCTTAAAATTCAAATTTTAAAATTTAAGTTTTATTGAGATGAAATAACTATAAATATCTGAAAAAAAGTTGAGCAAACTGTATATTTGTGTATTTTTTTTTGGCAAAACAATATTAAAAATGTTACAGATTTTCTAGAAAAGAAAACGCCATTAGTCTTTATTGTTGTTATTGTTAAAGTTAAACCTCCACGGACACTACTCGGTCTTTCCTCCTCATCATAACCTATTTTCCGAGTTCCAGTACAATGTGCTGCATATATAGGGGCCATCCCCTGAGTACTGGTCCCAAATAAAAAAAAAAAAAAAAAAACAAAAGTGACCAAAAATTGGTTGTATTTTTTACGTTTACACTCGTGGGATAAGTATTATTATAAAAGTAGAATAAAATTACTGAAACACATGCAACATTTACAAAAACACCATGCAATATTCTTGAACTGTAAATGTTTGGGTTTCTAAATGTTGTACCACCTTCAATACATACTTGAAGTACTACCCATGCAAATTTAAAAATACACCTCTGATGTGATGAGAACACAGAGTTTTCTAGAATGATCCAAATGAAGTTATACCGACCGCTTGCCATTTTTTGCATTTGGATTTCTCTCCTACTGAATACATTTTATTTTAACACGGTAAGATTTCCTTTATTCTACACATATTTTTGACAGATCTAAATACTTGTATTTCCATATAAAGGTTTCTTTAACAGCATTTCAGGTCTAATGTAGACGGACTGTAATATAATGAGAAATTATTTTCAGGAATGTTAAAAATGAATAATATCATCTTTTGACATTTTTCCCCTTGTTTAAGAGTATCCAAAGTGGTAACGTGTTTTAAGTAAATATATATGTTTGTTTGTTTAGTATTGTTGGCACACCAACAACACAAAACTATACTTCTACCGCATTAGTTTAGGGTTTTCTTGTTTATGTATTAACTTTTGCTTCGTAAATACATACATATGTACTTGCGTACACATTACAAATTTATTTGTATGCTTGTGTTTATGTTTCAACCAAAGATGTGTATATAAAAATTCGTTTACGTCCTTTAATGCACGTACACAGTACATTCAGCTTCAATTTTGATATGCCGGCACTCGACCCAATTTGTTCTGTTGTTATTTTTATCGTCTGCTTGCTTTTGCGTCACGTTTTGTTGGGTGCAATATCTCATTGCTTCACATTCCCTTAATCGTCATATGGTTGTTGTAGTTAGACCATCAGCGAAAGCAAAATATAGAGAAATTGCAAAAAAGTATCTTTTAGATTGTGTTAGCAGCTGTTCAAGACGAATTTATACAGGTGGATGCAAGTGGAAAGGCGATTTTAATACTATGTATTTTGTTATTGTAAAACCAAGGCGAATTCATTACCAGGTGAACTTAACAGCACAGGTGATTATTTTTTGCTTCTCGCGTTTTTTCGAATGAGACTGTCAAATTTTGTTTCTTTTGTTTACAAACTTTTTCGCTCCATTTTAATCTGAAGGTTTTTTTGCATGATTTAGTGCAATTTCAAGAAATTTGTGTGAATTTAAAAGTGAAAAACTAATATAATCTGTGATTTTAATTGCAAACAATTATAAAAGCTTATATTTAACGTTTATATAAAATTTTTTCTCTGCTGATCAATCTTAGGCGAATTTAGATTATGACATTCACGATATGTTTTACAATAACAAAATACATAGTACTGAATTCGCCTTTCCGCTTGCACTCACCTGTATAAAGTCGCCTTGTGTAAAACTTACTGAGAATGTCAAAATCTAAATTCGCCTAAGATTGTTCAACTAAGAAAAAATGTTGCATAAACGTAAAGGGCCACATAAACCACACAAATTGCTTGCCAAACATGTCAAAATTTTAGGTTCGTGCAAACATTTTTGTTCGTTTGTGGGGGTTTGTTTGTACAAATATTTGAAGCATGTTTGCACGAAAATCAAAAATTTTTGGTTTTCGTAAAAACATTGTGAGTGTGTGTATAAATTTTGTCATTTCAATTAAATTTTTGCAGAGTGAAGTGGTTGAAGAAGAAGCATACAGAGTGAAGCCAGAAAATTTTGTTTTTGTAATAATGCTCCGAATGGCGTAAAAGATTATTTTTATTGTAAAAATTAAAAAAAATAAAGATTAAAAATAGAATATCAAGGAATAGAGGGCAAAACAATTTATTAAACAATTTGTATCTTGCAAACTTCATATGGCGAGCAAATTTCCGTAACACAATGGCCGTCTACTCTCATTGAAAATAAGGAAAAAGTGATTAATTTGTATTTGTATGTGTGATTTAATTACATTTGAATGAGTTGTATATGTAAGGTTTGGGTGCAAGCGGAAAGCGCGTGTTTGGCAATCAGTTTGCGTAGTTTATTTGGCCCTTTAGATAAAAATTTTTATAAATGATTGTAATTAAAATCACAGATTATAATGGTTTTTCACTTTTAAATCCACAAACATTTCTTGAAACTTCACTAAATCATACAATCAGAAAAATGACGCGAAAATGTTTGTAAACAAAAGAAAAAAAATTGACAGTCTCATTGGAAAAAACGCGACAAGCAAAAAATAATCACCTGAGTCCACCTAGTAATGAATTCGCCTTGTGCTGAACCAAAAAGTTTTGTTAAATGTGATTTGGTGCCAGCGAAATTTAAAGAACCGAAACCAAGGCGAATTCATTATTAGGTGGATGCTTCGGTGAATTCAGGCGAATTCGGTTAATATGGCGGCACCTTCGCAGTCAAATCTTGTCTACCTTTTTCGGCGCCATTTAAATTTTTGTACATTTCTTTATCAACTACTTTTGACAGGTGAATTCGCCTTTTTACACAAACAAAATACCTGTTGTTTTTTTATTGTTGTATTGTTGTAGCGAAGCGGCTACCTTGTTTTTTTGTATCATGAACCGAAACGTTCTGAAAAGTATAAAATTTTACAACGCTGGGTTTACTTCCGGTATATACTTGAATTGTTGGCAGTTAAGGGTGTTGTCTTTGCTGCCAGTTTTATTACAGAAAATATGCTTTTACAGCAAAGACTTTTACCATTGGCTTTTTGGGCTTTAACATTTTTAAATAATGTTTATTATGTGGCGATTACTTTACAGATAAGGAAATAAAACAATTTCATGGTCTATTGAACTCCAAATAAAGACGGTATTCTTAATTTCTATTGTTGTGAATATGTCAAAGATTGTTTTTTTTTTATTGTAAAACTTTAGTTGTAAGTTCATTGTTATTTGTTGTATATAAATTTTAAGCCAAATACAGCTAAATTGAAGCAAACAATATATTTAAAAGAAAATTACAAATAGTATTTCGCGGTCGTCGAGTTCTTTAAGTGCTGAACAAAAAATATTTGTAATAGCATAATAATAAATTTGTATAAAGAAATGGTCTTTTGAAAATACTCTATTTTAAAATAAATTTTTTTTAATGACTAAAGTAACAAAAACATAAATCGGATTACAAATTAAAAAAAAAAACGTTTTTATGAGATAAATATGAGTGATTTTGTATTTTAGTTTGTAGAAAACCAAATCATATTTTATAAATTTCTCATATACTCATAAGTTGATATTTAATTCATTGTGTAAAAAATAATTGTATTCGAATCAAAAGAAAGTCGAGTTGAATGCCTGTTCATACCTTATGTGCATTTATACATTTACATTTACAACACACACGTAAGTACATATTACCCAGTTGGCAAAATCGTCCTAGACGTCATTATCTTCGAAGATATATGCACGATTTTTAATATTTTGTTTAGGTTTTGTAATGAAAAGAGGACCATCTGGGCCGTTCTTCTGTTGGGGACAGATGAGCGACAATGGGCTATAACTATAGTCATTAAAAAAGTATACTTTAAAAAAATATAAAGTAATGTTTAACAAAAAGTATACTTTTCGTCTGCTATAAACAAAAAAAAAAGCTTACTTTGCTTTCAAAAGCCGGTTCTAAAATTAAACAGAGAAAAAGCTGTTTTTAAGTATATTAACATAACTCTAAATAAATAAGCAATTCGCCGTCAAATGATTAAAAGTAAGAAAAGAACATAGTTTTGTAAAAATTAAGTAAAAATTGGTATAAAAATAAAAATTAAAAAAAAAAAAAATAGATATAAAATGTTTACATTGAAGACATTGACATTGAATTTGCCATAAGAAGACCCAAAATATATTAGCAAAGGTTTTGGTTTTTTTCGCGATACAGCCTGAAAAAAGGTGCTAAAGTTAGCCTCCCGTTCCCTCTTTTATTCACCTTGCCAATAAAAGCGAAAATTTATAGAGTCAAAATAGTTTATAACACGCAGAAGCATTTCTCCATTGTACCTAATTTATAAGTTTTTACAAATTTATTTCTTTTCTAATTTTTATTCAAATTTTTAGATAGTTTGTTTTCCTTTTTCCCCCTTTGCCTGTCAGCTATTCGGAGATGCCACTGGTTTATATTTTATACTAGATTGTATGCAAATGTTTAATGTATTTGACTTGTCACCCACTTAGAGCCAGTTCAACTTAGAACTAGCTTTAATTTTGACTATAGTTGAAAAAAAGTTAGCAGCAGGTGCTAAAATTTAAGTTGTTTTTAACAAGAATCGACTTTAGTATTATAACCCAATGTCTACTAATAAGCTGCAAGAATACATTAATTTGTTTGTATGCACATTAAAAATACAATATTCATTCAAATATCGAATACTTTAAGAGAGATTAACAAAGTAAAACGAGAAAAAACAGAAAAGAGAATGAATTGCGTTTCATAGTTGGTCGTAATAAATAGACTCTGTCGTATAATCTTCGTAATTTAAATATATATTTTCTCTTATTTGTAAGAGCAAAAGCACGCAAATACAATATATCTGTTTGATAGAGTGCAAGAAATATCGAATGAATGAATGAATAAAACGATTATAATTCGAATGCACATTATATTCGTTATACTACGAAGGAAAAAATTTTGTTATGACGTAATTTGCGTAATATGCGTAATAAGGTCTGAAAATTTTAAATCGGAGTTGGTAAAAGAAATTTGATGGTATGTTACTGTACACACATACATACATACATACGTGCATACATATTTATTTATACATTTTTACATGTCTCATCGAAATATGTATATACAATCGAATGCTACTTCCATTCATTCGAATGATATTATATTTGAAACTTTTTCTTCTTGTTTTCGTTTTATTTGAATGTGGTTGTATTTGTTTCTCCATGATTCGAGTTATTATCATTATTCTTTCGGTTTGTGTATTCATTTATTTGTTTTTATTAAAATAGAATATGAGTCACTTCGTAGTCAGTAGTGTGTGATACCAAGCTTTATTCATTCAAAAAGCAAATGAATATGTTCAAATGCCGTTTCAGCGTAAAAATGCAGACGCTTAATGTCTACAAATTGTTCATGTTGGCATTACAAAAAAAAAAAAAAAAAAAAAAAACGTTACTATAAAAAAAAGCTGAACAAAAATTTATATTAAACTTTAAATGAGTGATACAATGGGCGACTATGTCTTAAATCTAGCCTACAAATCGTTCAAGTGAAATATTTGTGAAAAAAATATTAATATTAATTAAATTTTAGTATAATAAAATATAATATAATAGTATAATAAAAAATATGTATTATAGCTATATATAAAAACGAGCTTTTTCATTTATACACGTCTTTAACATTTCTTTACACCTTTCAATGAAAAATCGTCTCAGCGAAAACTGTTATTCCAAAGTAATGTGTTAAAATGTTAATAAACATACTCTTCACTACTTCCACTTTGGCATTTTAAGTCATTATTTTAACATGACGATGTCATTGGAGGCAATGACATCTCGCTTACGAATAACTATTTGAAAATGATATTACGAAAAAGTCATTAGAAACTCTAGTTGCTTACAATGAATTAAAAAAGCTAATTAATTTACACGTTGGTGCCGATAAAAACTCTGGATGTTTTGTCTAAATATATAAAAAGTAATGGTTAACTTTATATAATACAAAAAAGGCATGACTTTAAATCATGGTAAAAATGCCACTTTTATAAATGTACTCTTACAAACAATATCTCTTGAAAACCTCATTTTTCTGTACTTGCGCCTTTTCAACAAAATATTTTTGATAAAAGTATCACTTATATTCAATATATTTCTTAAAAACTTTATTCACAAAATTAAATTTTTAGCCTCATGGATTTAAGTACGGAACTGATTTCTAGCACTATGTTTTATAATTTTAAAAATATTATAGCTATTACGTTTGAAAGTGCTTGACAGCGCATATGTAATGTCAATATCACTTTTACCCCGGGTATTTACATCCTGTAAGTCATAATAAGAACATAACAAAAACGAAATGAATAGTAAAGTTGCTAGAACAGCAAAATTTTATAAAATTAGATATTGATTTACTACATTTTTCATTTTGTAAACATTTTTAAGCCCGTTTCTATCACCTAATCTTAAATTTTAGCAAACCCAAGTATTACTCAAATTCTTTTACGAAATTTTCATTGTAAATATTGTATATCTACTTATATTTACCAAGAATAACTAATTACATGCGTACATAAGCAACATATATTAGAAAAGTCATTACTTAACTACTTCATAGTAATGCAGGCAGTAAATACTATGATATTGAAAAGTATACTCTTAGGTAAGTGCAACACATTACCAAGTTTTCGCTGGGGTGTTTTTGTGTTTTGGCAAGTGTTAGAAGAGCATTTTTCTTTTTAAATTCTTAACAATTTATTTAAATTGTTGGGATATAAAGTTGAATATTTGAGAATATCTTTCAAAAATTTCCAAAATCTACTGATGATAACTGGGAAATATAGAAAACAAGCTATTTATAATTTTTTAATGTTAGAAGCTAATATAGTGAATAAAAAACTCAATTGGTCTTCATGAATTGCTTTAATAAAAATGTATTATTTTTCGAATCAATAACTAATAATAAAATATAAATTTTACAAAAAGTCATTTGAATTTCTTAATGTAGCAAAATTGATCAGCCACCCTGTATATTAAGTTACAATTGCAGAAATATGTAACCTCACATGAATAACATTGTGAATAGGGCTTACTCGTACAGGGTGGTGCAAAAATAACCTTCCGATGTTTTTTGGCTGTAATTAAAAAAAAAAAAAAAAATGAAAAACTTTGATTCTTCTTGTGGATTATTTTTATTTGGCCTTTTAATTTTTTTACATTAAGTCGAGAATATGATGTCATGTAAATGGCCGCCGCCACAGTTGATTGTTATTTGAGCCCTTTTTATAGCATTTTCCATCACATCGGCCAAAACTTCCGGCGATAGGTCCTCACATTCTTGACGGATATTGTCTTTAAGAGC
The DNA here is from genome assembly GCA_914767995.1 of Thecocarcelia acutangulata. Taxonomy (NCBI): domain Eukaryota; kingdom Metazoa; phylum Arthropoda; class Insecta; order Diptera; family Tachinidae; genus Thecocarcelia; species Thecocarcelia acutangulata. The sequence goes on from OU612097.1 coordinate 115,719,117, forward strand.
TGCAAGAGTCTGAGGCTTGTTGACATAAACCTGCGACTTCAAAAAGCCCCACAAAAAGAAGTCTGCAGCGGTCAAATCAGGCGATCTTGCTGGCCAGTGCAAATCGCTAAAACGGGAGATTAGGCGCCCGGGAAATGCATCCTTCAGCATATCGGTTGTGGCACGTGCAGTGTGTGCCGTAGCACCGTCCTGTTGGAAGCACATGTTTTCCAATCCCAATTCATCAAGTTGCGGCAAAACGAACTCGTTAATCATTGCTCTGTAGAGCTCACCATTCAGATTAACCGTTTGGCCCGCGACATCTTCGAAGAAAAAAGGTCCGATGACTCCTCCAGCGAAAACAGAGGGTGTAACGGCTCTTCATGGGTTACTCACGGATTTTCAGTGCCCCTGAAGCGTAAATTTTGGTTATTTACGTACCCGCTAAGATGGAAATGGGCGTCATCACTCATGATTATTTTTGATGAAAAATCATCTTCCTCTTGGGGTCAAATAAATAGTCACCAATATTCCGCGTTCTGGAGCAGTGTAGCATGTGTTTACTACACGAATGCCAAAACAGAATTGAGATTAGGCGCCAATCGCAAAATTTATAGCATTTTCTGATAGGAGGATTACTTTTGCGCCAGCTTGTATATGGTTTCCTATTGCATGTCTTTGCTTTGCACTATAGTTTTTCATTTCCTTGAGTATGTACGAACCAGTGATTATTTACATATGTATTTTTAAGATCAATTTGATTGAAAAGAATTTATTATCGCTGTTTCTATTCTGTAACTTGAGACAGCTTTTAACTAATTACAGTTAACCTCAACTGATCTCAGTTCAAATATTCCGGTGGTATTATCCTATTCTTGTATCCAATGATGATACCATTGAAATGGAAACTTCTTTCGCTAAAAGAATGCTGTTTTTGAATCGGACTTATTTTTCCGTTTTATTTTTGTTTTGCATTTTCAATACAATCCTTAATTTTTAAATTTATAAATGATCCGCTCTGTTGTTATCAAAAGCAATTAACTGCACGTCACAGAAAATATGTTTATTTATGGATATTTTTATAAATACGAAAAAGTTGTTTTTCATATACACATACATACATACATACACACATACATATTTATTTATGTACATATGTATATATTTTGCATAGATTTTATTTTTTGAAATGCATTTTAAATTCTGTTTAGAATTTTTCCGTTAACAGTTACTAACTTTTAAGCGCATTGCGTATTAAAATAATAAATTTTAAAGATTTATGGGTTTTGTGTGGAGAAGCTGTACGAATGAATGAACGAATGAATGAATGCATCAAAAGGAACGGACCAAAAACAACACATTTGCAAATATTAAAAATAAAATTATAAATAAGAATTATGTTGTACAAATGATGAGTTGGTTGAATCAGAACATGGAATACAGTACAAAAAGTTTGAAAACAATTTTTGCACTCAGGAGCCACGTACACTGAACCAAAAATTTACCTAAATACTGCAAAATGTGGTGTTTCAACTATTGTAATATATTTAACTAAAATAATATAAAGCAATTAATTCATTTCTATAGGCATTTATTCAATAGTACATACTAAAGGGCTGCACAGAATGTTCTAAAGAAAATTGCTCACTACTGAGTAGTAGTTCCAAACACTGTATTTCAAAACAATTCGTAAAACAAAACAAACAAGCTATAAAGCATTTAGAAACAGAACAAACAGTTCATAGCTTTGAAACGCCTTCACGACAAGTCTTGGCTGCACTTGAATTCTATTTCACAGCAAAATCCAAAACATCACAATAAAACAAATAAACGATGAGTCACAGCCAGCACATTGGCATTCGAACATACTGCGTCTTAAATATTTGTGCTTAATACAAAGACAAAAATCATGAACAACAACAACAAATTTTATAAACAAAACTGAAGTAGAATATTACTTCAATGCTTGAGGTTCTACTTCAACTTTGTTCTATTTCATTTGGTTCTACTTGTGTTTGGTTCTGTTTATTCTAAATGCTTATAAGACAGTATTCGTTAAGTGTTTATAACATTTCGGCACTGAAGTGTTTGCTTTGACAAGACGATGGACAGTACTTGAAAATACTAGGATGTTTTGTAAGACATTTTAGTTATGCTTGAGCAGCCCTCTAATACATACCTTTAGTTCAATAGAAAAACATTATTCAGGTTCAATAAAATAAATTAATTGAATATAGGGAAAAGTTATTCAAACATACAGGGTGAGTTTCTTTAAAAAAATTTAGTCAAATAAACGAATTTTTTTATCCAAACTAACATTCTTTCATAATCTAAATTTGAATATTTATGTTGCTTTTATCTTACTATTAGTTACTACTGTTTTAGCTAAATTTTTACCGATTCAATAAAATTTTGCTTACATTTTCAACAAATCTTTTTCGACATGTACAAATTCATATTTTTAACAAAACTCATTGGAGTTGAATCGAATAATATTTGTTTATTTGAATAAATTTTGTTTCGATTTGAAAAATAATCTTTTGATTTGAATATTTATTTTTCGTGAAAAGTTTACAAAATTTGGTTCAGTGTACCAATTGGACTTTTTATACGTATTCACATACATATGATTTGAATATGTATTTTTCGTGAACGGTTTACAAAATTTTTTAGTTAATAATACCGACGAAATTTGGACTTTTTATATGTATTCACTTACACAACACGAACAGTAACGAAATTCTTATCAATGAGGGAAGAGAAAATAAAATTTTATTTTATTACCCCATCGATTCATAGGTTTGCTATTGAAATTCAGTAAAATCGGTTCACATATAGTTGAGATATATTCAAACTTAAAAAAAAACAACAAATTTTTTCAATTCTGTATTACATTCAACATTGATACCAATCAAAAAATTATAAACAACTTAATTTCTATGCTTCCCAGCTGTCTATATGTCAACATTTCATAGGAGCTGCCCTAATCATCGGTAGACTTTGGAAATTTTTGAAAGATTTTCTGTTGGGATAAAAAGTGGAATATTTGAGAATATCTTTCAAAAATTTCCAAAGTATGCTGATGATTTTGATTGGTAACATTTACACTATGATTTATAGTCATGCCTTTTTTATATTATTTAAAGTTATCCATTACTTTTTATGCATTTATACAAAACAGTTTCAATCACTTGGATAGTTTTTATCGGCACCAGCTCGTAAATCAAGGTGCACAAAGTTGTTGTATGGGTTCACATCAACTTTGGGTTAGGCAACCATTCTTCAGAGGGGGATACTGCACAAAACTAAAAGGGGGAATCTAATAAAATGGTTGTTGCCACAACTCGCTCCGAAAGACAGACTGTAGCAGGGTGAATTTTAGAAAAGAAATACGCTTAGAATTTCTTAAAAAATATAATAGATGGTTTATTTTTCACCTTTTATTCGTGGATAGAAATAGATATAAGTACACTTGGGTAGAAAAATATACTTATGAGAGATACTTATGTACTTGTATAAGAGATATGTCCTTATGAGTATGAGACTGTTCGCGCTGACTGTTGATTGTGTATAAGGAAAAAAAACCCAGAATTTTTCGTCACTCGGAATCTACGTCACTACTAAAAATGGCGTTTTGAAAACTTTCCAATGGTCAGTGAGAACAATCTTGCCTAATTAACTAGTATTTATACATAAATTCAAGTGTTTAAATTCAAAATAAATTCAAAATAAATTCACAATAATAATGGTTTAGTTTAAGCTAAGTGTTGGTAAGTATATATGATATAATTTCATTTATATTAATTCAATTTAGGTTAGTAAATAATCACTCTTATTGTGTTTGGCGTTTTTATGGCGAAAGACGGGCGTTTTTGAAAAATGCTACCGTGGTTGGCGAAAAACGCCAGTGAATACGACAAATGTCAAATCTATTACAAAAAACCATTAAAATGCTACCGTGCTTGGCGTATTTGTCTTTCAAAAGGGAGCAAATTTGTCGTCAACGTATTTGCTCACGACAGATATCTTAAATTTGATAAAGTAAAAAATTATCAAAAATAAAAATACATACATATGATTGCTGTTACATTTGCTCATTAGAAATGATTATTTATTTATTTATTTCAAAAAATAAATACTAAATCGGCAGGACACACCGTTTGCGAAAATTTAATTTAGATTGGTCCACTATCCTGTTCCGTATAGGGTTGTACAAAGGCCTGGACTGATTTTAAACATATATTTATAATACAATATTTTTTAACATATTTTTTGTTAGAATGCAAAAATATTTTCACTTGCTGCTATCTCAGCTGCTTTTCATAGAATTAGTTTAATGTTTGCTTTTTCACTTTATATTCAGAGGGTGAGTAAAATGCAACACAACATTTTTATAAAACTTATTTGCACAAATTAAATGAACAATATCAAAAAAATATTACTATTTTTTATTCTCTTTGTTATTTATAAACATTTAATTGGCACTTATTTAACAGGATGCCTCATAATCATTTAGTTTAGCATAATCTTTTACATTATGATTCATTTTCCAAATTTTGCTTGTCGAAAATTTTAGACGGTAAGATAAGAGTGTAAATGCGACAGCTACTACGAGAGCTGTCGTTTTACGACTACGCCAAACACAATAAGGGTGAATAAATAATAATAATAAAGGTAAGCAGAAAATAAAGGTAAGTATAAAATAAAATTCACATGCATCTTACGACGATCAAATTCATTAAATACTTATATAGTCCAAACTTGTTTGGACACAAGGATTTATAAGAATTTAACTTTTTAAAGACTATTTTTATTCGTAAGCCTCCTTTGACATCGCCTTGCTAAAATAATATCTTAAAATGCCAAGTGTAATTAGAGTAGAGTATGTTTATTAACATTTTAACACATTACTTTGCAATAGAAGTTTTCGCTGGCATGCTTTGGTTTTATAAGAAGTTGGCATCATTGATACATGTTGTCAAATGCTTTGTCACATCGACCTCTGCAGCACGTAGAGTGAAAAACATTAATGAAACAACAAAATTTGTTGGTTTAATGCAATTGCAAACATGAACAAAATAAATCAAATTAAATTAAACAATGAGAGCAATCCAACAATAATAACAAAAAATATATTCTATCTGTATATGTACATATATAATATGATTGCATATAAACCAAATGGCAACAACAACATAATTTATGCCAACATAACAACAAAATGAGTTTTCTCTTTTTTAAAACTCGTAAATACTGGTGTGTTTTGTTACTAAGTTTTTGTCTCTGTTTAAAGTTGTTTGAGGGAAAATAATTTAAATTTACTTAAAGTGAAATTGCAACACTTACACACCGAAATTAAACTAGTAGTTTATTTATTCATGTAATGAATTTTTCAATTTTAATAGTTACAATTGAGTCTTAATAGTTTTTATGTTCTATAATTAGAAATGAACATGGTTGCATTGCAGGTGTACTCGTATGATTGTTTTGAATTAAGATGAATTCATAACTGAAGAAAACGACAGTGTAAGTGATAAAATTACATTCGTAAAAAAAACTTTGAAACTATATGATGAGAGGACTAAGCATTAAGGTGGGTACGAGCATATTTCGAAGGACCAAAATTTGATGATATTGGCTCATCGGGGGTTTTTCTTTGATAGCTTCTGGCATGAGGAGAAAAATGTTTCACCACAAAAACATAATTTTCGAGGCGTTTAAATTAATTTTGCTTTATTTTGTTCCCAACTTTTCTTTTATTTATTTTATTACTTTTAAATTTTGTTAATTTAAGTTTAGTCTGATAGAAAATCTAAAGAAAACAAAGTGAATATATCATCTTTAGTGCCTACTATTCGATTCAGCAAGTGAACTAAATGGAATTCCATTTCAGCAGCATACGCTGTACAAACAATGTGGGCATTTAACAAAAATGAATATGTGATTCAATGTGAGATGAATATAGATATAGAATAATTAAATGCTCGGTGGATGAGTGGTTAAGGCAACAATTCATGATACGTCATGACCCGAGTTAAAATCCCATTGGCTGCTGATGAGTAGTGTAGCGACTACGAAACAGCTAGTTGTCCCCCAGCTAAAGAGTTGATCGTTATTTTTCTTGTCTTCTTCAATCAATAATTATTGATCACAGCAAATTTGTATTGTAAAAAATCTTTCTTAAGAAAAAAACTTAAGAAAGGAAAAACTTGAACTAAAACCCGATGTACAATGTATAAACCAAAAAAATTTTTAATTTAAAAATTATAAAGTTCAAACAATTAAGTTTTTTATTCGCTATTTAAGCTTCTAACATTTATACCAGTAAAAAATTATAAATAGCTTGTTTTCTATGTTTCCCAGCTATCTATATGTCGACATTTCATAGGAACTAACCTAATCATCAGTAGATGATTAGGGTAGGTGTCTACTGATGATTAGGGTAGTTCCTACGAAATGTCGACATATAGATAGCTGGGAAACATAGAAAACAAGTTATTTATAATTTTTTAATTATAAAGTTCAACAAAAATTTAACAAATTAATAAATGGAATTCCTTTGCCAACTTCTTTCGATATTTTGAAATATTACTTTTTTTTTATTATAGGAATTCAACGTTTACGAGGAAAACTGATTTTTTGTCTCTAAAACTCAATAAAATATTTAATATTTCTTTGCAATAACATTTTTTTAATAATTGTTTTTCTATCATTATTTGATCAGTTTCTCTTTTGTTAATTTTATAATTTACTCGTATTGATTATATACAAACAAATTTCCTTATTATTTTTATCTGTTTGACTGCATTTTTTATTTGTTGCATTATTGAATTTTAATTAGTGAATAAATAGATATTTTCTTTTTTGTTGTTTTTTAATTGCATCTGCAAAATTTCGAAGTTTGGTTTTATTATAGTTTCTTTTAAATATTTATATAATAATGGTGCCAGTATGTTTATGATGGCGAATTAATAGCAATATATATATATATATATATATATATATATATATATATATATATATATATATATATATATATATATATATATATATATATATATATATATATATATATATATATATATATATATATATATATATATATATATATATATATATATATATATATATATATATATATATATATATATATATATATGTGTATTACTATGTTTATACGAGCTGGTTATTTGCGAATAGCTAATTTACGAAAACAATTGCTGATTAAAAACTTATTTGCAAATAAGACATAAAAAGTTGCCACTTTCTTCCACGATTTCAAAGAATTCGTCGATGCGGCATACAAGAAATATGGTAAAAACTACGTACAGAAGCAAATATTTAAAATATTTAATTATATTTGCATTAATTGAATTAGAAACAAGTAAGTGTGTAGTATATTCGGCTAGGCCGAATCTAAAATACGCTTCACGAGAGTCACGTTTATGTATAGTTTATTTAAAAATGTGAATGTTCTATTTTCTGAAGAATTGCTTTTCAGCAAAAAAAAAAAAAAAAAAAAAAAAAATGTTAATGGAAAAATCGGTTCAGGCTATATCTCGGGTATATATGGACCGATATCGGATAATTTCTTTTTCTATATATTTATATCCTGATTTTATTACCAGAACTGCTTTTAAGCAAAAAAAAGTTGTTTAAGTTCGCTTACGCGATATTTTCATAGGCTATATCTCGGGTACATATGGACCGATATCGGAAATTTTCATTTTCCATATTTATATCTATAACCTTATTTCATTACCAGAACTGCTTTTGATCACAAAAAAGTTGTTTAAGTTCGCTTACGCGACATTTTCCTGAAAACCCAGGTTTAGTCTATATCTCGGGTATATATGGACCGATATCGGATATTTTCATTTACCATATTTATATAACCTCATTTCATAACCAAAACTGCTTTTGAGCAAAAAATGTTGTTTCAGTTCGCTTACGCGACATTTTCATGAAAAACCCGATTTGGGCTATATCTCGGGTATATATGAACCAAAATGAAAAAAATTCTTTTTGCGTTTTAGTCACCATGCTTAATGAGTGTGTGAAGTTTGAAGCAAAGCAAACAATTTTTTTTTTCAAAAATTTCCATACAAAATTGCAAAAAAATTGATTTTTTCGGAATTTTGGATATATCTCAGCTATATGTGAACCGATATTAATGAATTTCAATAGCAAACCCATGAATCGATGGGGTAAAAGAATGGTGAAAGAAAAAAGTTTCTAAGTCTAATGGTTTTCTCAGAAACGGTATTTCAACGGCGGACAGACGGACATCGCTCAATCGACTTTTCCATTAATTCTGATTCAGAATATATACACTTTATAGGGTCGCAAATGAAAATTGTAGAAATTACAAACGGAATCACAAACTTACATTTTTGTGAAGGGTATAAAAAGATATAATTTTTTGATTTTTCTGTTTCAGTAATCAAAATGCTTTTTAAATTAACAATGCTACCAATTATTTATATTTTGAAAAAAACTTAAAACATTTTCATATAAAAATTGGCGTATAAACAGTGAGTTATTTGCAAATAGTTTTTATTTGTGAATAGGCTGCGTATAAACGTAGTATGTGTGTGCCTGTGTTTGTATCTTCACTTATTTAAAATTTATATTGTCATTAGCAAAATTAAATGGTTTGAGGTTGAAATTCTTATTAAAACATGCGTTGATATACGTACGAATTTAGTTTTTCCGTTTATTATAATTATTATTAATATAAATAAATATCAATCAAATAAAATGGGGAAAATTATTGAAAACTGAATATTGAGTGCTGGATGTGGGTGTCGTATCATTTTGCAACCGTCATAATTTTATAACGCACTAAAATGGAAGAAAAGCGCGTTATTTTAACAATTTGTCTTTTTATATTAGCTTCATTTATTTGTTTATTGTTTGTTTGTAATTCTCCCAACTTCTGTTATATACAGTGTCTACTATTGAGCAGTTTGATATTCCGCTATAGAAAATAGTGTTGCCATATTAGTGCAAAAATTGAATTAGCTTATTACTTCCGGGGAAAGTGTGAAAACGATTTTAGTGGGTATCTGTCAGTGTGGCCTTAACTCACGGTGACCTTATCACCGAGCGAAATACAATGGGCCCATCAATATCACCACACATGACAAACTGCGAAGTCCTACAAAATTTTTGCAAAGTGGTTTAACATGAAAAATTATTTTTAACAAATTTAAAAAAATTGGAAAAAATAGTAATTATTCGAATTCCACTACCAAATGGGTATTTTTTTTTGTGGAAAAAATCAAAGTTTAATACAAAAATTTCAATAAAATCAAAGAGTACAAACAGTGAGAAAAATTTATGTAAAATATTAAATTTCGAAAATCTTATCCAAGCCCACTGTTCACATTTTTTTTTCTAATTTTATTAGATAGTAAACAGAAAAAGAAAAACAATACAATAAAAATTATGCTGTTTGGACTAATATTGAAAAAGTCAGTCGGACAGTGTTTTCTTATAACTCGGGTTTTCAAAAACCTGATATCTCTGATATATTTCTTTCTGAAAGAAAAAAAATCTGAAAATTTGGCAAAAGTACTGTTGAAAAGAAACATCAATACAGTAGAAAATAAAGCAAATAAAAAAAATATTTTCTTCGAACTGTCCGAGTTGACTTGGATTACATATATTCTGAATCAGGATTGATAGAAAAGTCGGTTAAGTGATGTCCCTGCGTCCATCGTTGACAATTTTTTTGCTTAAAAGCCGTTTGGGTAATAAAAGGAGGTTGTATAGCCCGATATATGCCTAATGAACCTGAACGAACTTAAACAACGTTTTTTTTTACTTAAAATCACTTCTGGCAATAAAAGGAGGTTATCGAAATATAAAAAATGAAAATTTCCGATATCGGTCCATATTTACCCGAGATATAGACTAAACCGATTTTACGATGAAACAATTTGTTTTTGCTTAAAAGCAGTTCAGGTAATATAGGGAGTTCACTAATATACAGAAAATGAAATTTTTCGATATCGGAGATATAACATAAACCGAAAATTTCCACAAAAGATTACCTTTTTGTCATGGCGTTACAAAGCAAAACTATTTGTTTCCCCGATATAGTAGGTCCATATATATCCGAGCATATTTAGTTCAAATTTGTAATATATACTATTTTTTTACAAGACTATTGTGAAGGGTATTTTAAATTCTGCTCAGCCAGATATTTGTTTTATCTTTTAGTTTTAAGATTTATATTCGTATACTTATTGTTAATTCATTTTGCAGATCCCATAATTAATTGAAATGCATAAATAAAAAGTTATTGCACAACTATATTTTTAAAATCTACTTAAAAATCTTAACGAAAGTTTTTACAGTGATTTTTTCTGTATGTTTTATTGCGCAAATGAATATTATTATTTATGTACAATACATATTTAAAGAATTAATAATTTAGAATATATAATTTTAGGCTTTTACCGCAAAAACATTTCGCATTCATAATGTTGACTTGTTTTACATTAAGCAAATTATTTATTATTATTTGAAAGAAAGTTCATATAAATCATCAAAATTAATTAAAAATTGAAATTATTTGCATGCCATTGCAGTGCAAAGTTAAAACAATAACAATGATACAAAATGTTTGTAAAGCAAACATAAATAAAAAAAAACAAAAATATATTTATTATAATGCAGCTTAATGTATTATATAACAATGATGCGCAAAGTGCGGCATGCTAACCGCTTTTTATATGGACTACACTTTAAAAGTTCCTCGAGTTGATCTAGTTTTTTCCCTATTATTTACTGTCCACAGTGAACGCCTCGTATAAATGCCATTCTTTGGTACTATTTTTGTTACACATCAGAAGACATATTCGATTATATTTTGAACTTCGAAGGCCGGTGCAACTGAATTAGGTATTTAAGTCTGTCTTTTTTAGAAAGAATATTTTTTTTTCTGAAAGTTTGACATAAACAAAACTCGCTGTTTAAAGCAACAGAATTGTGTAAAGTTAAAAACTCTAAAGCGGAACACTGAAATATACTCATATGTATAGAAATTTATGTTGCTGCCGTGTTCAAAAGAGCGTGTAGCGGGCTACACAGCTACAATTGCTGGTTGCAGTACTTGCTGTCGTGAAGTAGTGTAGTCCGTTGTGGTCTATGTGTTTAATGCTTGATGGTTGAGGTTCCAATTCATTTGATGAGAACTATTATTGCATCAAAACAAAATAAATAAAATAAAACAAAATAGAATAAGGGAAAATAATAAAATAAATATATAAAATATAAAGGTTAAGTTCGTGCAAGCCTACTTCTTTGTAATAAGTAGCACAAACGCCATCACCTTAACATAAGATAATTTTTTAATGGCATACCACGGCGATACGCAAATGATGTGCAAAGCATAATTTAAAAGCTATTCTTCCTAAAAGAACATGACATAGAAAGAACGAAAGAAATTTGAACGACCGTACACTGTTGTAGGAAATGTAGCCAGCTTAATGAGCGGTTCACTTCGTTCACTGACATGAACCGTTCAATTTAACCCGTTCGTTCATGAACGACACAGCTCTATTTTTCACCTTTTTTAGTTCGTTAATATATTGTTGGGATTTTTCATTTCTCTTTGTACAGGGTGTCCGCCGAGAAGTTATACTACTCGCAGTAATTCCATTGTTATTCTGGCTCTATACGATGTGGCACCGTCTTGTGGATACCACATGTTAATCAAGCCCAAAGCATGTAGTTGTGGTGTTAAAAAGTTTTCAATCACGATATCGCTCCCATTCACAGTTATTGTTACGCCGTTCGATGTTTGAAAATACATCGTGCTGTTCGCTGGATTGAACACATTTTTTATGTTTTTAAAGAAGCATTCAAATGCCTCGGTTTTTTGAAACGATGTAAGATGTACTTCACTCCATCCGATCTCCTAACTCTTTATACCACCTATATCCGGCCACAAATCGAATGCAGTTCTCATGTTTGGCATGGCGCTTTAAAGTCTATTTTGGGGTTTCTTGACCGTATACATGAGAGAGAAGAAAGAAACTTATCGGTTACAGTAGATTGTCCAACACTATTGACTCACTGGAGCATCGACGCAGTGTAGGGGGTGTTTCTCCGTTCTATCGTTACTACAATAGATTTTGCTGTGACGAGATTAGGCAGCTAGTTCCCGAAACTCGCACATACGCGTACATCGTACAGGGCTCATCAATTTGTGATCAACTGCCCGGACGCATTACAGAGAGAATTCGTTCATCTGGGGCAAGTATGCCCAGGCCTATGCGCTTGATACTCAATTGTTTTTGTAAATGCGCTTAACTATAGGGCTGTGCTTTTTAATACACAAATACTGCGCTCAGCACTAGCAATGAAAAACACACAAAACTTAGTCTTATATATTTTTTTGTCGTTCTTCACTGTACACACACAAAAGCAAAGCAACAACACTTTCGCATGTTTGGCTGGTAAGCATTGAAGACAGCGATTATCAGTGTGAATTTTGTTTTTGTAAATGTTTTGTTTTTTACAACAAAAAATATTAAATAAAAATTGGTTTTTCTTAAATGTATTGGTGTTTACTCTTCCATATAGATTTTGTGGGCGCCACTGGTCTGGTCTATATATGTCTGTTATAATGTTGGAAAGTTCAAATAAAATGTTCACAAACACTACTCCCTCTTTCCCCCTCCACGTAACCTATTTTCCTAGTTCTGGTGCAATGCATTGCATATGTAGGGGTTATTCTCTGAGTACTGGTCGAAGAAAAAACGGAGACTATGTTGAGAAATAAATGATTTAAAAAAAAAAGTTTTTTCCTACTTAGGTAGCTTCAATATCAATCCGCCCTCGTAAGTACACCTTGTTAAGGAGGATAGGGAAAAATGTCTTATAGAAATGTATTTTGTGTATGTATTAATGATAGTTGTCCCCCAGCTTTAGAGTATTCAATTATTTTCTCTTGTTTTCTTTGATCAAGAGTTACTGATCGCGGCAATTATTGTTATAATTAAAAATAAAAACATTTCTTGGCTAAAGCCAGGTTTGAACTTGAGTCAGACGAATGATACCATCATTTAATATTAGAAATGTATTTTGTATATTTTTACTTCACAAAGGTCAAAGCAGAACTGACGTTATGGGATCTTATGAAAAGGTGATAACTTTGGCGCCACCAAGGCGACTTTATACAGGTGAGTGCAAGCGGAAAGGCGAATTCAGTACTATGTTATTGTAAACACATTGTTATTGTAAAACATATCGTGAATGTCATAATCTAAATTCGCCTAAGATTGCTCAGCAGAGAAAAAATTTTATATAAACGTTAAATATAAGCTTTTATAATTGTTTGTAATTAAAATCACAGATTATATTAGTTTTTCACTTTTAAATTCACACAAATTTCTTGAAATTGCACTAAATCATGCAAAAAAACCTTCAGATTAAAATGGCGCGAAAAAGTTTGTAAACAAAAGAAACAAAATTTGATGGTCTCATTGGAAAAAACGCGAGAAGCAAAAAATAATCACCTGTGCTGTTAAGTTCACCTGGTAATGAATTCGCCTTGGGCGCCACCTTGTTCGAGTATACAGCAATGCTTGTGGTTTTTTCTAACTCAGAGAAGAGTTGGATTCTTCTATTCCTATTTTACCTTATCTTGTATATTATTAACTTTATACTGTTTTAATTAAATATTTATTTTCTTAAAAGGAAAAGCAATCGCTCCCACGAATTAATTCGTTTTTCTGTGTATTGTTATTATACGAGTAGTATATATACTATAATATTGTTATTGTAGTATATATAAAGTATGAGTATGAAGGCCGTAATTTTTGCTTATGTATGAGTGTATTAATGTTTATTTAAAATTTTAATTTTAATCTCTGTATTGCAATTTATTTTTATTTCATTTTCAACTTTTTTGTGTTATAATTTGTTTGTTTGCTGCTGTTGTTGTTAAAATTGTCTTCCCATTGTGTTTATTTTATTGTTGCTATTATTGTTTTAATTGCCGTATTTTAATGAAATAATAACCATTTATTTGTTTCATTTTGTTTTTTTAAGAGCGCCATTTTTTGTTTTATTAATTTTTTCGTTTCGTTGAGGACTGAGTAAAGCGCGTTTTTAATAAACATGTCAAAATGTAACTTGAATTCGAAATATATATTTATTTTTAGTGTATTTTGGTTTTAAGGTAATTCGAATTACTAAAGACTTATGTACGAGTATAGGTTTGTATAGGTATATTAATTTTTTGTCAAAGTAAATTTATGCTAAAAACATTTTGAAAATTTCTTTAGAACTACGTACATACAACAATTATTATTTTAGAATAGTGATGCCCAAAGAGAAATCCATAGTTACGCTCTGAGTGTAAATAAATTTGCACTGGGAGAAAAAAAAAAACGCAAATCAAAAAAATCGTTTTACTTACAATTTAATTAAAATTGAAGTAAAGAATAAATATATGAATTTAAGTTTTTAGTATTTTTAATAAATTTTATATCACAAAAAGTAAAAAATACGCAAAATACAGAGAAAAACAAGGAATAAATTCATATACCCGTGCGCAACCAATGAGCGTAAGATTGTGTTTGCTTTTGTTTACCACCAAGGTGCATTAACGTATACACGGTGGCAGCACTACAGCATGTGACAATTTTTTGCTACTGGCAATATAGTAAGCTATTTACGTCAAATATATTGTATACATTTTTTAAAGTAAATTTAGTGTTTTATTCTGAATTAAACATATACAAATTATTTTCTGAACATATAAATAATTCAAATAAATATAAGTTATAATTATGAAAAGGTACATTCATAGTTTATAATTGTGAAAATAGTTACAAATATTTTTGATAAACATAGCTTACCACATGCCGGTTTTTGTCGTATTGTTGTTATTTTGCTCTAGTGCTGCCACCGTGTGTGTATACATTAATGCACCTTGTTTACCACTTTAATACAATGGATGGGCATAGCTATTTTAAAAGTTCCTTGAATTGTCAGTCGTTTAATTGTATTCAAATAATATGATACACTTTCTTTAAAGTTCTAAAATAAGCGATAAGGAGTCGCTAATAGTGAGTTACTTTACTTTCTGGGTAACTTTCGTACAAATGAGAGCAAGGTTAGACTAGGTTAGGTAGGCAGGCTGTTAGATTCCTAAGTATGTCTCAAGCTATCCGGCTGCCTTGGGTACTTATCAGTTCCCTTTGTGATTGCCAGAAATAAAGGAAAAAAATATACGCAGAAAAAAAAGGCAGCTTGAAATATGGTTGCAACAACACTAGTATATATTATATAACAATATGTATTATTCATTCAGCTGAACGTACAACGTAAAGAACGTAAATGCAGAATTAGTTTGTACGTTCTCTTCCGTTCTGAATCAGCTGTTCTGCTTTTACTTTTTCGTTCTGTTCTGTTGCGGTCTAGTCTGTTGAAAATAGAATTCAACGTTAAGTGACGGCCAGATATGTGTATGTTTTACTTTTTTCAGGCATGGAAACATAAATTTTTTATTCAAATGTATATAATTTTTTTTTGTCAAAAGTTAAAAAAAAAATTAAAGATTTTTAAAAGTTAATACATTTATGCAATTAAGCAACTAAGAATTATCAAAGGAATATTATTTTAGCGAGGAAAAAATTTTATTTTGTATAATAAGTGTCATAAACTCTGCAGATTGTGAGAAAGAAGTGGGCAGTTTGATCACCATTTCTAAATTACTAATTGGTTTCTTTATTTGTTTTACTATACAAGATAATATTTATGTACATATTTTATTCTTCATTCCAAAGTTTTTCTTTTATTTATGCCCTACTGTAAAAAAAGCAGAATATTTTCACGGAAAAAGTAATTGTAAAATATTTGCTACAGAACTGAACGTTACAGAACGGCAACAGAAAGTAAAAACTAATGAGGCCTTAAAGGTAGAATTAGTTTGTACGTTCTTTTCCGTTCTAAATCAGCTGTTTTGTTTCTGTTCAATATAAACTATATGTAAATGGTTTGTTTTTACTTTTTCGTTCTGTTCTATTGAAAACAGAATCCAACGTTAAGTGACAGCCAGATATGTGTATGTTTTACGTTTTTCAGGTATGGAAACATTAATTTTTTATTCAAATGTATATAATTTTTTTTTTGTCAAAAGCTAAAAAAATTTATTTCAATTAAAGATTTTTAAAAGTTAATAAATTTTTATCATTTTAGCAACTATGGATGACCAAAGAATATTATTTTAGCGAGTAAAAAATTTTATTTTGTATAATAAGTGTCATAAACTCTGCAGATTGTGAGAAAGAGGTGGACAGTTTGATCACCATTTCTAAGTAATTAATTTGCTTGTTTTTTGGTTTTTTCACACAAGATAATATTTATGCACATTTGTTATTTTTCATTCCAATGTTTTTCTTTCAATTATGCTTTAGCAGCTGAATATTTTTACTAAAACAGTAATTGTAAATATTCGCTATCGAAAAGAATGTCACAGAACGGCAACAGAAAGTAAAAACTAATGAGGCATTAATTCTGCCTTTAGTGTTGGTGGCCTTTATTCTGTTGGTGTTTTAGATTGTTTTATTATAAAATGGTTTTATCTGTGTGTTAACTTTTAACAAAACCATATGGAAGAAGATCTGGGGTCTAATCACGGCATACGATATCGAATTAGCTATCGTATTGAATAACATTACGATACATATAGATTATGGCAAACGATGCATATCGGACCGTAATTTAAACAACATGTAATAGATTGAAGACCATATGTTTCCTAAAAGTACGAATACAAAAAAAAAAAAAAAAAAAAAAAATAAAAAAATAGAAATACAATTCATTCGATATGAATGCCGGGATACAAAAATGAAAATTTTCAATAATATTGCTCGATATCGTATGCGGTAATTTGGCCCCAGGCTACCCACAACCATTTCTGAGATAATGTCGTGTATATCAAACCGATAGGTAATTATTTATGTATATAAGATATTTCTGTGAACTTGTTTTGCCTTTGTCGACCATCACAACACCAGTGCCTGATTTTGACATTTGTGCTCGCGCGACATTTATTAGTGAGGTGGAAATTTATATTTTGATGATTACGCTTGCACTCATTGTGGATCGACTTGTCGTACTTAAAATTTTAAATGGAACGGTAATCAGTTGTTTGTCGTTGAAAATGCATACGAGCGATATCGATCGTCAGGCTCTTAAAAAGTGAAATTACCGATTGATGGCAGCCACCTTCTTGTACTTTAACTCCATACAGAAGTACAATATTTTTAAAATTCTTTCGCAAATTTATAAAAACTTTCAAATTATTAAGCATTTAAATTTAATTATTAACGGAATTTCCAGTTCCCGTATGCTCAAGTTCACCGAATCTTTGTCCTTAAAACATAAATTATTTGTTTGGTATTTTGCGCACGAGTGTATTGTAATATGTTTTTTGTTTTTGCATTACACTCATAAGCGAAGTACTTACTGCAACATATTTTATGTATTTTAGCGTTTTGCACTGTTTATGTGTCATTGCGTTTGCTTGCGATTGTTACTTTGTTTGCTTTGTCTGCATTACGCCTTTAAAATGCAAACATTAACAAAAAGGGCGTGTCATGTTTTAATTACACTACAAACAGTTTTCTACTTGCACAGATTGGTTTTAACGTACATATATTTACTTATGAATTATATAATGGGTGTTTGTGGACAACTTTAATAACTCCTTAAATGTTAGGGAAACAAGGATGCGGTTGTGCTATTAAAACTGGAGGGAGTCAGTTAGCAATTATTTAATATGTTTTTTTCTTTCACAGATTACATATGGTTCTCATGACATCTTGTGTTTATAAGGACTAATAATCCTTGATTATTCATCACGGAAATGCTCAGACCAAATAGCGTCTCCAAATTATGTTATAAAGCAGGTCATAATTCCTATGCAGAGTACAACAGAGATAAAGAAAATAACTTTGGCAAAAATACAAATCAGCTGACAGCGATTTACGCTAACGTTGTTTTTACACAGAAAAGTACTTTCATGATCCAAAAATAATACATTTTATAATGAATTTACATAAAAAATAAACTTTGCATGAAATAGTTTTAAGCTTGAATAGCAGATTAATATTTCCAAACTTGAATAAAAAAAACGTAATAATTGACATAAAGACACAAAGTTTTACCAGATGTCTCCCGTCGAGTTGAAAACACTAAGCACAGAATAAACAAACATATCAGAACATACTGAGAAACGCAAATCGGTTAAATTTTGTGTTTTCGATTTGAAAACGCCAAATAGGTGTTCTGCAAAACGCATATCGCTTAAATTTGGCGATTTCAACTCGCATGTGTATATTGAAGTGTACTGAAATAAACTTGCAAAAGGAAATGAAGTTATCCTTTAATTATATCAATTTAATTATATCAATAAAAAGTATAATGAATTTAACACATTTTCAGTTAAAAAAAATCAAATTAAAAAATTTCTCTATTTGTTGTAAATTTTTTTTTCGTTAAATTTCAAGGGCCGATGTTGATTTTAAATAAAACACAAACTATTTAGGAAATTATTGTAATTTTATTTTATTATGATATATTGATATTACTCAATTATGTATGGAACAAAATATTGGCCAAATGGGCGCCGCGACAACGGCGGCACACCTCCATCCGATGGTCCAAATTTTCGATGACCCTGAGGCATAATGGAGGTTCTATGCCGTTAATGTGCCGAATTATCTCATCCTTTAGCTGTTGAATTGTTGCTGGCTTATCGACGTACACCTTTTCTTCCAAATAACCCCAAAGAAAAAAGTCCAACGGTGTCAAATCACATGATCTTGGCGGCCAATTGACATCGCCATTACGTGAGATAACACGGCCATAGAATTTGTTGCGCAAAAGAGCAATTGTTTCGTTAGCTGTGTGGCTAGTGGCACCGTCCTGCTGAAACCACATATCGTCTACATCCATATCTTCTAATTCGGGCCATAAAAAGTTCGTTATCATCTCACGATAGCGAACACCATTCACAGTAACTGCCTGACCGGCCTCATTTTGGAAAAAATACGGCCCGATGATGCCGCCAGCACATAAACCGCACCAAACAGTCACTCTTTGTGGGTGCATTGGTTTTTCGGCAGTCACTCTTGGATTCTCATTCGCCCAAATGCGGCAATTCTGTTTATTGACGAATCCACTGAGGTGAAAATGTGCCTCATCACTGAAGATGATTGTCTCCGAAAATTGATCATCCACTGTTGCCATTTCTTGCCACCATTCTGCACATTCACGACGTTTGGTTCAAATTGAATAAGTCTGAAATAGAGAAATGTCAAATAAAATTCGGAAAAAAAACTTGGCGTTTAGGTGTGGTTCACATTCAACATCGGCCCTTGAAATTTAACCAGCCGATATATAACTAGCACATACATATATACGCATATAAAGGGTGTTTTTTTAACACAAAAAAATTGTAAAAAGTAACACAAAAAATTTGAAAATCAGTTGTCGATTCGCGCAACTTTTATCGCAAAATTGTGTTCAGCGATGAGGCGCATTTTTGGCTTAACGGGTTTGTTAATAAGCAAAATTGCCGCATATGGAGTGAGACCAATCCACAAGAGACCCTACAGACTCCATTACATCCAGAAAAATGCACTGTTTGGTGCGGTTTTCATGCTGGTGGCATCATCGGACCTTATTTCTTCAAAAATGAGGCCGGAGCTCGCGTTACGGTCAATGGAGATCGTTACCGCACCATGATCAATGATTTTTTGTTTGAAAATATGGATGACATTGATCCGGAGGAGATGTGGTTTCAACAGGATGGCGCTACGTGCCATACGGCGAACGCAACCATCGACTTACTGAAATCAAAATTTGGCGATAAGTTGATTTCGAGAAATGGACCTGTCAATTGGCCTCCAAGGTCGTGCGATTTGACACCTCTCGATTATTTCCTGTGGGGCTACGTGAAGTCACTGGTTTATGCTGATAAACAAGCAACAATTGACGCCTTGGAGGCCAGCATTGTTCGTGTTGTTCGTGACATACGGCCAGCAGTGATCGAAAAAGTGGCCCAAAATTGGACGTCCAGAATGCGCTTCGTCAAGAACAGCCGCGGTGCCCATATGCCCGAAATCATTTTCAAATGTTAATGTCACGTATTGATCTTTCGAATAAAAAAAAATTTTGATTACAATTTAATTTTTTGTGTTATTTTTTACAATTTCAAGTTCTATCGGGCTTAAAAAAACACCCATGTTGTATTTTTTCGGAAAAAAAAACTCCGAAACGCCAAGGCACTTAAGTTTATTTTGGGGCTACTGAACTGTGTGCAGGAGAGGGCGAAGAAGCTTATCAGTGACCTTAGAGTATTCAACTCTATTGACTCACTGGAGCATCGACACGGTGTAGGGTGCGTTACTCTGTTCTCCCGTTGCTACAATAGATTTTGCTCTGACGAGATTAGGGATCTTGTTCCCGAAATTTGCATATTTATACGTACTACGCGTTCATCGTACAGAGCTCATCCATTTATGGTCGATTGCCCGGGGAATCGTACAACGCATTACAGAGAAAGTTTGTTTTTCAACCGTACGCTTCGCCTGTCGAATAAGTTGCCTACAGACGTGTTTCCTGTCTGTTAAAAGGTTATAAAGTACAAGTCAAATGTTCATAAACACTACTCCTTCTTTCCCCCTCCTCGCAACCTAATTTCCTATTCCTGGTACAATGCACTGCGTATGTATCCCCTGAGTACTGATCTAAGAATAAAAAAACGCGTCTTCCTTAGAACACCTGAAAGTGAATTAAGCGTTTTTCAGAACGCTTTACGGTCTCAGATCGCGTGTTTCTCAGAACATGGCAGAATATTCACAACCTCATTTTGTTTTGGCTGTCAGCTTGACGTAAAACGCTCCATTCAATATTGTTTTATATTTTTTCATTTCAATGCTTTAACACTTTTTGTTGAAACTCGAATTAGTAATACAATATTTTGCCAAAGTAGGCTAAAAAAATATTTTTATATTTCAAATAACTTGCAAAAGCATAAATTCAATTTCCATCTGTAATACTGCTACTGAAAAAAATTAAAATAATATTAAAATATTATTTGTACTCGTATAAATGCGAGTATATTACATGAATATTTGTTTGTATCACTTTTCTATAACAAAAGGATATTTGTACAACATTAAATTTTTAATAACCGGTTTAAAAATACAGTATAATTTATAACTTCCTATTGTTATGAATATTTGTTTGCTCTATTTATTAAGGTGTCAAACTTTAAACGATTTTTATAAATCGCAAATATTTACAGTAGTCCATGGCTAGCTACTTTGCTGAAAATGGTCAGATTTATGGCCAATTAAGTGGAGAAAGTGTTTTGCTTTTTCCATGCCTTGACTAGTACTCAGGAGATAATATCTACATTGCGCAAAGTATTGTAACGGAACTAGGCAAATAGGTTATGAGGAAGTGGAAAAAAGGAGTAGTGTTTGTGAACGTTTGACTGGAATTTAGAAACATTATATACGACAGGAAACACATCTTCGCACTATTGAAAAACGAATTCTCTCTGTAATACGGTAAATACTTCTTTAAAAGAGTTGGAATTGCTGCATTACCATTATTCCTTACTCTCTTTACTAATGAACAAAAGCTCTTGCTGGTCCGGGGAACAGATTTTGCCTTGATGTACAAACCAAACCAGGTCACTCTGCTTTCTGGAGCATAGAGGGGTAGGAGTTCCTTGTTTGTTGCACCAAGGAAGGCTCTAGAAAACCGCATGACTTATATTGTGTTGGACTTCCGAAACCCTCACCTAGGGTTAAGTGGCAAAACGGGGGCCGCCGGAGCCCTCGGGAGGTTCTGTTTGCAGATCATCTCGGTGGGGAATTAGTTTCCTTGATAACTAGGGGGCACTGCTGGTTTTCGGGGGCTAATAACCCCCGAAGTGTTGATGTCTTGCAAGAGATGTAAGGAACCAGGATCGAGAGTTGGACGGATGAGTTGGTTAAGGGCTGATGCTCTTAAGCCTACCAACTGAGTTAACCATGTCTTCCATTGATTGATGTGAAATTATATACAGGAGAGATTCGAAGACAAAGGGTTTGTCTATATGGCTACAAACTTATGGCAAAAAGTTGCAACCTATGTGAGCCTTGCAAGCAATATGGGGGCATTGTTGAATCGTGAATAATTTAGCTGATGTCAATCAAAAACTTTGACATGAAGTCGCTGCTCGTGGAGAAACTTTTCACGCCTAAGCATCTTGTCACACGAAGATCTAGTCTTTATTCTTAGTAAAAATGAATGTTTCTATCCAGAGCAGGATGATATTTTCGATAATTTTTGTCAATATATTTATATCATTGCCAGGGAAGCAAAGTTTCCAATTAATATGCTCACAAAATTTATTGAGCTCAAACCAATGAGCTTTTCGTAAATATATTTTAAGCATTTCGTAGCTGCTTTAGAAATGATATGATGTTCTGAGAACGAAAAGGAGATAGAAGTGGTTGCAGTAATCCGAATTGTCGAAAGGTGCACTAACTCTGACTTCATACTTTGGGGCTGTGAGGTCAGAAATATATCAAAGATGTTTAAATGGTACTCTTCAATGCGCGGAATATGCGCTGGTTCATTCACTTTTCGTAAAGTAATTTTGACCGTTTCGTAGCTGGTTTAGATACGTTACGAAATTCGCAGACTGAAAGGAGGCAGTAATAGTGCGTGCAATGATTCGAATTGCTGAGAAGTGCCCAAACTCTGACTTCATACTTTTGGGGGCGTGAAGGTCAAGTGTATTTGAATGATACCCTTTAGCGCATGGAATATGCGTTGGCTCATTCACTAGCTGCGCAAGGTGGTTGTGCGCAGCGAACAACTCAACATGTTGGCCTTCT
Source organism: Thecocarcelia acutangulata (assembly GCA_914767995.1). Taxonomy (NCBI): domain Eukaryota; kingdom Metazoa; phylum Arthropoda; class Insecta; order Diptera; family Tachinidae; genus Thecocarcelia; species Thecocarcelia acutangulata. The sequence continues at coordinate 115,742,024 of OU612097.1, forward strand.
GCAGTTTTAATACTCGAATGATGAAGCCAGGATGAGCTGTGAATAATGAAATCACCAGCAAGAACGACTTACTGTTAGGAAAACTGTACAGGATCTTGGATATGGAATCAGAGAGGAGCATCGAAAACAGAGAAGTTAATATCCCTCCTCACGCTTGTTGCCCTTTTGTATAATTCGCTACGGAAAATTATTTTTTTTATTGCTTTCCAAGTAAAAATTTGTTCATGTTTTATTTAAATGCGAACACAAATGCAGCCAACTATATATATAAGCATATATTAAATTTTAACTTTGTTTTAAATTAGGTTTTATAAATTTTCATATAATAATTTTATTTTCAATATACATACACTGCTACATGTGTAAACACGTATAAAACAAATGTTCAAAACATAAAATTGTTAATATTGAAAACTTTAGAAAAATGCAAAAAAATCGTACAATGAAATACATATTTACCATTAACGAGCAGCATAAGCTGAAAGCAACAATATGTCTATACACAAGTATGTATGTGTGAGTGTATATAATTACAGTAATACATCTGCGAGTAGAATAACGAATTTGTAAATGCGATTACAAACGAGTAACTTCCCAGTATTAAACCAAAACATATATAAATTTACTTAAATATGTATGTATGATTTTATAGGGGGTTTTTTATGGAGGTGTAAAATATAAAGTTAGCAACACTTTTTGAACCTGCGGCCATTTTGTCAGCTGTCAAGTGATTTTTATTTAGTTTGTTTTACCATTCTAACATGAATACTCGTACACTGATATCGGTATAGCGCTGGCAAATGGATCTAAATCAAGATTACCGTTGATCCCGATTTCCTTAAGCGAGTTTTGTTTACCGATGAAGCTAATTTTTGTTTAAATGGAAACGTCAACAAACAAAACTACCGTATTTGATTGGAGCGATGATAGCCCTCAAGTATATGTTGAGACGACACCTTTACATACAAAAAAACTGACTGTATAGTGTGCTTTATGAGCTGGTGGAATCATTGGTCCGTACTCGTACTTCTTTAAAAACAATACTGGCAAAAACGTTACAGTCAATGATGACCTATTTAGGGGCAATATCGTTCAACATGATTTGTAGTGGCTGTGGCCCGTTTAGACGGCACAACATGTCACACAGCTGGCGCCTTTACATCCAGAAAAAATGACTGTATAGTGTGCTTTATAGGCTGGTGGAATCATTGGTCCGTACTTGCACTTCTTTAAAAACAATACTGGTCAAGACGTTGCAGTCAATGGTGACCGTTTTAGAGGTTATATCGTTCAACATGATTTGTGGAAGCTGTGGCCCGTTTAGACGACGCAACATGTCACACAGCTGGCGCCTTTAAGTGCAGAAAAACTGGCTGTATGGTATGCTTTATGAGCTGGTGGAATCATTGGTCCGTACTCGTACTTCTTTAAAAACAATACTGGTCAAAACGTTGCAGTCAATGGTGACCGTTTTAGAGGTTATATCGTTCAACATGATTTGTGGAAGCTGTGGCCCGTTTAGACGACGCAACATGTCACACAACTGATGCCTTTATATCCAGAAAAACTGACTGTATGGTATGCTTTATCAGCTGGTGGAATCATTGGTCCGTACTGGCACTTCTTTAAATACTATACTGATCAAAACGTTGCAGTCAATGGTGACCTATTTAGGGGCTATATCGTTCAGCATGATTTGTGGAAGCTGTGGCCCGTTTAGACGACGCAACATGTCACACAGCTGGCGCCTTTACATCCAGAAAAAATGACTGTATAGTGTGCTTTATAGGCTGGTGGAATCATTGGTCCGTACTTGCACTTCTTTAAAAACAATACCGGTCAAGACGTTGCAGTCAATGGTGACCGTTTTAGAGGTTATATCGTTCAACATGATTTGTGGAAGCTGTGGCCCGTTTAGACGACGCAACATGTCACACAGCTGGCGCCTTTAAGTGCAGAAAAACTGACTGTATGGTATGCTTTATGAGCTGGTGGAATCATTGGTCCGTACTCGTACTTCTTTAAAAACAATACTGGTCAAAACGTTGCAGTCAATGGTGACCGTTTTAGAGGTTATATCGTTCAACATGATTTGTGGAAGCTGTGGCCCGTTTAGACGACGCAACATGTCACACAACTGATGCCTTTACATCCAGAAAAACTGACTGTATGGTATGCTTTATCAGCTGGTGGAATCATTGGTCCGTACTGGCACTTCTTTAAATACTATACTGATCAAAACGTTACAGTCAATGGTGACCTATTTAGGGGCTATATCGTTCAACATGATTTGTAGTGGCTGTGACTCGTTTAGACGACGCAACATGTCACACGGCTGGTGCCTTTACATCCAGAAAAACTGACTGTATGGTATGCTTTATCAGCTGGTGGAATCATTGGTCCGTACTTGCACTTCTTTAAAAACGATACTGATCAAAACGTTACAGTCAATGGTGACCTATTAGGGGCTATATCGTTCAACATAATTTGTAGTCGCTGTGGCCCGTTTAGACGGCACAAGATGTCACACGGCTGGAGCCTTTACATCCAGAAAAAATGACTGTATGGTGTGGCTTATGAGCTGGTAAAATCATTGGTCCGTACTCTACTTCTTTAAAAACGATACTGATCAAAACGTTACTGTCAATGATGACCGTTATAGAGGCTATATCGTTCATCAATTGAACAACCATAATTTGTGGTGGCTGTGATTTAAAGAAAACGGCGCAGCTGGTTCTAAAATTGATTTACTGAAGGAAATGTTTGGTAACCATATAGTTTCACGTTTCTGGACTGTGAATTGGCCTCCAAAATCATGCGATTTAATGCCGCTGCACTAATTTCTGTGGGAATATGTGCAGTCGTTAAATCAATTCACCGCTTGGAGGACAACATTTGCAGCGTTATTGCCAATAATGTTAGAAATGTTAGAAAAGTTAATCCAAATGTTAGAAAAGTTAATCCAAAACTGGAATAGACTACATCCGGGCCAGCCGCGGCAGTCGTTTTCCCAAAGTCATGTTTAAATGATAATACCAGGAGATGTCTGTCCTTCGTATAAAGTAATTTTCATGTCAATTTAAAAAATTTATTTTTGCCAATAAAAATTATAAATAGCTTGTTCTCTATGTTTCCCAGCTATCTATATGTCGACATTTCATAGGAACTACTCTAATCATCAGTAGACTTTGGAAATTAGGGTAGTTCCTATGAAATGTCGACATATAGACAGCTGGGAAACATAGAGAACAAGCTATTTATAATTTTTATTGGTATAAATGGTAGAAGCTAAAAATAGCGAATAAAAACTTAATTGTTTAAATTTATTTTTGTTTTATTCCATTTTGAAAATTCTATACCTCTGACAAAAACACCCTATATAGTATGTAAGTATTTGCAAATGTAATGAATATCTACATGTGTACATAAAAATACTTGTGTCTATTTATTTGCCTGAACTTTACGAGAAATTTATTGAAAATGTCAAAAGGCAATGGTAAAAATTTACATTGACAATATTTTGTTAAAAATTGCTGACACGCAAAAAATAAAAAAAGAGAGAGAGGGGAAAAAAATTATTGACAATTTGTTTGATCCATTTCACCCGACTGTCAATTTATCATGAAAAACTGGCAGCTTGTGGGAATGGTTCATACGTTGACAGGCACAACGGGCGACACAAGTTCGAAAGGCACGCATCTTTATCGTTGTGTTTTATACTCGTACATGTACACACACACACATATGCATACGTACATAAGTATGTATGTAGATATGTATCTTTATCTGTTCGCAAATTACAGCTTTAGCTACGATACCAGCTTATCTATGAACTTTGTGTATAGTTTTTTTTTTCTCACATGGAAAGGGAAAAAGTGTTTCATCGCTAGTTGTTGATGATGATGATTCGATTTGAAGTCGATGCAAAATGCAAAGATGCTCAGAGTTACTGCTGTTAATATGGCAAACAGATACATGTTGCTGCAAAAACGAACGCACATGTATTTTATATGCTGTTGTATTGCTGTATACTGATACAACAACCTCAACACCCAGACTTTTACTGACTTAGACTTGTGGTGGATTTGATTGTCATAGTAACCATTTGACACATACAAATACATACATGAATCATGTACAATTTTTAAATGGAGGACGACAAAATCTAAAGCTCTAAAGTCGGGATAGTATTTTTAGTTTGTTATAGAGTTGGTATTCTAAATATATGCTTGTTTCTACATTAATAGGTAATATCGGCGGCTACACTAAAAAATCATATATAAATTTGATAATTTGTGGAAATATCAAACGTGTTTTACAGTAAATAAAGTATACTTTCTTTAACCATAAATTGCAATACCTAAATTACCTTAGTTTAGTCATAAGTTCATGTTTACCTGGAAAAAAGTATCTACCCTGGCTCAGCCCTTTACTACTCTGTAACAAAATCTTTGAAATTTAACACATTACTAATTCATTAAACATTTAATTGCTATTAATTCTGTAGTGTTTTATCATAATAACTTAAGTGAAATTTTAGAAATTGAAAAAATGCTATCTCATTTAATTTATTTATTATATATAAAAATTGTATTTGTTAAAATATTTTTTTGTATTATTGATGAAATTTTATTGTAATTTTGGGTTATTTTGATTTGTTCGAAAAAATAGTTATTCATTGAAATTTCTCCTAAAAAGTTTTTTAACCTTATTTCGACTTAAGATGTTATGACATAATGCCACAGAGTTACAGAGAGTTATGAATTCGTGAGTTTTTTACGTACCATGGAGCTGCGGTAATTGTTCGAAGAATTTTGTTTTGTCGCCTTTGAATTTTTTCAGTGCTTGACGCGGAGGTGGTGCCCCATACTTGAATTCTATAGCACCATATAGGCTTTAGAGTTGCGTTGTATAATAAAAGTTTGCAATCCAGCTTCAATGTCGAATTTCTGCCCATAAGCCAATTCAGTTGCGCTGCTTTTAACTTTAACTGAGTAACTTTCGCATCTATGTGAGACTTCCACGTTAACCTACGGTCCAGGTGAATACCAAGGTACTTGACTTCATTTTGCTGCGGCATAGGTGAATTGTTAATTTGGATAGTTGAACATGTTTATTGATTTTCCAAAGTTTTAACCATTTCTCAATATAATAAATAATAAATATACTCCTGCAAATTTCGCGAAGCTACTTGATGGTTTTCATGTACGCTGTGTCATCTGCAAAAGTTGAAGTGTGGATTCCGGCTCTCGTTGGCATATCAGAGGCGTAAATCAAGTACTGGGTGGCCCAGAAAGACCGAAGTGGTGTGAATTCCTTATAACTTTTTTATTATAATTTTTTTTTTCTTTTCTTTTCAGTATTTTGTAAAGAAGACTTGGATAATTTATAATGGAGCAATACACAATTGAACAACGTGCCCAAATTGTTGAAATTTACTTTTCAAATCAACGGTCCATTGGTCCATTGAGTGACGAAGCCCATTTTCAATTAAATGGGTTCGTTAACAAGCAAAACTGTAGGATATGGGCTACGGAAAACCCGAGAGTACTTCATCAACGACAATTGCACCCAGTTAAGTGTACCGTTTGGTGCGGTGTTTCTTCAGAAAGGATCATTGGCCCATTTTTTTTTGAAAATGAACAAGGTGTCGCCATTTCCGTCAATGGTGATCGATATCGGGCCATGTTGCAAAATTTTGTAAGGCCAGCCGTGGAAAACCATCCGCAAATATGGTTCCAACAGGATGGAGCCACAGCGCACACTGCGAGGGCCACAATGACTCTTTTACGCGACATCTTTGGTGAAAGAATAATTTCTCGTAACAGCAATTTTAATTGGCCTCCGCGTTCCCCGGATTTAACCGCTCCAGACTGTTTTCTTTGGGGCTATTTAAAAGGAAAAGTTTATGTTAATAAGCCTAGGACTATTGAGGAGTTAAAAACCAATATTCGAGAAGAAATTAACAACATACCACCGGAAGTTTTGCGAAAGGTCATGGAAAATGTGTTGGAAAGAGCACATTTGTGCGAAGCAGAATATGGCCACCACTTGCGGGATATCATTTTTAATAACTAATCCAAAAATATTCCCCATAAATTTAATGTATTTAAAAAAAAAAAAATTAAAAAAATATCTCTTAAATAAAAAGTTATAAGCAATTCACACCACTTCGGTCTTTCTGGGCCACCCTGTATAAAGTAGGCCCCAGTATGCTGCCTTGGGGAACTCTTGCCTCGATTGGTTGAGTTGGGCTTATAAAGTCGCCTTCTCTGATAACAAACTTTCGCCCATATAAGTAGCTTTCTAGAAGCTTGTGTGTATTTGCAGGCAAGTTTAACTTTATTTTGTGCATCAAGACCTCGTGCCACACTTTATCAAAAGCTTGAGAAAGGTCTGTCTTATGACATTGACTAGTCTGTGCGTTTGTTCTATGGTTCTGTGTTTAGCCCGAAAGCCAAATTGATAGTCAGGGATGCTTCCCACATTGTTCAACATTGGACTCAACTTTGCCATTAACAATTTTTCAAACAGTTTTGAAATTGTTGGCAGTAGACTTATTGGTCTGTATGATTCTACTTTAGTGGGATCCTTCCCTGGTTTGGGTATCATAGTAATCATGGACACCTTCCACTCTGAAGGTGTCGCTTAAATAAACTTTTCAATTACTTTTATATTCTTATAAAAGAAAAAAAAAATACACAGTTTTTGTCCCTCGTACTTTAGTCTCCTCCCTTGCACATTTTTCGACCGTTTAAAAATGCCGCTAAAATGCATTCATGCTGCAAATTTAAATAGCAGAACATTTGTTACGAAGTGAATTTAACAATAAAAAAAAGCGCGCGAGGCACTAGCGTACTGTCATTGGGCCGAGCACACCACTCGGGTCGCTTGCACGTGTCAGTCGTTGATGTATCTCCACTGGGGAGTTTTATACGCTTGTTATTTGTGGTTTAAGTTTGTTTGCAATATATATATGTATATATATATATATATATATATATATATATATATATATATATATATATATATATATATATATATATATATATATATATATATATATATATATATATATATATATATATATATATATATATATATATATATATATATATATATATATATATATATATATATATATATATATATATATATATATATATATATATATATATATATATATATATATATATATATATATATTTATTTTAATTTTAATTTTAGTATAATTTACTGTGTTAGGTTTTTCTGCCATTACAGTACATATTTTTTTGATTACGCTAGATTTTTTAATGACAACATAACTCCCCTGCCGTATCTCCCCTGCTTCATCAGATATCAGGGCAGAGATTTTGCGTCCAGGGTAGATCAGGAAGTGAGATACTATTTCTTCTTAGTATTTCACGTATAGAAAATAGGAAGAAATGGAAGCTAACTCTCATGTTGTTCGAGTAGTTCAGGCATTTGGAGAATGTAAAGCAACTGCAAATCAGTTTTGAAGCAATATTTCAGAAAAATTAAACAATATTGGTCCACCAGTTCATATATCTGAAGAATGGCACAGAGTATGGATTAATTTTAAGGTAGAGTTGAAGGAGGAAATGGTTAACACAAAAGAAATCTGCATACGAGTACAACTGGAACAGGTGATTATTTAATATAACACAGCATGCTTAGGAAGACGAAAATAGGTCTTAAAGCTGAAAAACCCAAAGGGATATGCAGTTATGGTAACTTGTCCCATAAATGGCATTTACTTAAATCACAGAGCGTGAATCTAAAGATCGAGCAACATTCGTTAACCGCATTCTAATAGATGACGCACTATAATTGTATATATATATTTTTTATAAGCAAAAAACTTTAATTAAAACGCTCGAACATGAAAAATAATTAACATCCTCTAAATGAAACCCAAAGTGCTTAAGATCTAATGTTCATAATTATTACACATGGATGCAAGTAAATGTGTAGCATAGTTTTTAATTCAACTTTTCCTTAAAATTTATTGTGTTCTATTTTATTTGAAATTAAAGTGACTTATCAATGCAAAAGTGTGTTATTACATGCATTAGGATGATGGCGATGCTCCAAAAATACTGGCACTACATATATGTCTTAATAAAGTTATTTGTTTATTTTATAGAACCTTAATTTGTTTTTTATTTAAGAACATCATGTAAATAACAGATATGATTTGTATTACACCTTAGAAGCTCAAAATGACGTTTTCCGAGAAAGATCAGAATAGAGACAACGGAACAGAATTTGACAAGCGGCCTTTATTTTCTCAAAAATTTTTGAAAACTCTGTATTCTCACCCCACTGGAGTTGTATTTTTAAGTTTACACTGTTTTTCCACATGGAAAGAAAACTTTGCAAAGTCTTGAATTTCATGTTGGCAGAGAAAAAGGAAGGAAAAAGATAGCCACTCACTTAGAACATCTTTTTAATACGCTTATATTAGTTTCACTTGTATGTTTACAATACGCGAAGCCCATACCATATAAGTGATTATTAAACATATAGGCATATATAAATACATATACAGTGTTGCTGCTTTAGTGCGAAAATCTGAGTTTCGTATTGATTCCGGGAAAGTGGGAAGATTTTAGGGATTTACGAAGACGATTTTAGGAATTGGCAAACAAATATTTTGGCACCAGTTTTTCATATTCGGTGCGCGTTTTTGCCGGTGAACATACATCTGAACTAATAACGGTCATTAGCTTTAGTGCAAAAATTGAAGTTGACGTATTGCTTCTAAGGAAGTGGCCTGAATTTGACGTTTACTGCAGCCGGCTTTGAGAATTCCCAAAAACCTCAGAACCGCTACGCTAACCGAATGGCAACCGGTTTATCATATTCGGTGCGCGTTGTGGCCGCGGAACGTGTATTGAACTATTAATGATCATTCGATTTAGTGGGAAAATTGAAGTTGCCATATTGTTTCCGGGGAAGCGGTAGGATTTTAGGAATTCCTTCAGCTGGTTTTGGGAATGACTTCAGCAAATACATTTTTTGTATGTATGTATATTTTTTCAGACAACAATTTTGTTGGCTTTTTTCACCATAATTTGTCCGCGTTGTTCTGTCATTGAACAAAAATTCCTCGCTGTTTGTAAATAAAATATGCAACCACTTTGCTGCACTATCCTAATGTAATTCGCTGATATGTGTTTTGTATGATTGCAAGGATGTGGTTGTATCGTTGCCATTTTAGTTGATTTGATTTTTGATTGAAAATTAATATCGCATTTTCAAAAATATCTTCGCAAAACATTTACATTTTTTTTTCGCTTGGATTTATTTCTTGTATCAAACGGCAAAAACAAGCATGCAAATCTTTTCACTCACGCAACATTCAACTGGCAACACACACGCTCGCACATAATATCATCCATCTAACTGTTGTTATTTGTGCAATTTAATGTTTCCGCTTCCGTTGGAGTAAAAATTTAAGTATTCCTTTTTTTCTGTTACTTTGGCTGGTAGACATTTTTTTTAACATTCAATACACACATTCCATATGTATGTACAAACATACATTGAATTTATTGAAATTTGATTATTTTTTCAGAAAAATTTTTTTTCGCTTCACAATCGTCATCCATCCAACCAACCATGCTCTTCTTACAGTTGATGTCATCTGCGTGGTATTTCTGTAATTTGATGCAAATTGCAACAACCGCATGTGAATTTTAATTTTATATTTCGTAATTCATTGCAATGGATTTTTCCTTTAATTTTGTATCGCTTTTTTTTTCTTGCAGCTTTAGAGGTTTAGCTCACTTTTTTACTGATTAATTTTACTTTTTATGATATTTTATGATTAAAAGAAGAAATGTAGTTTAATGTGCTTGATTTTTTGTTAGAGAAAAAAATTTATTTTATAAATTAAAATGTAAATAGTTGTAAATGAAACTCCGTTCGAAATCAAAAATGTTGCGACACGCATCGAAATGAGAACGCTGATTAGTGGCCGTGTAGTTGGTAGTGTGCTTAAGGTATTAAATGTGTTTTTAAAATTGGGATACTAGTTTTGTAATCTAAGATTTATTTGTTTAAATATTTTAATAAACTCTAATATTATATGATGGTATCATTCGTCTGGCTCAAGACGGGAAAAAATAACTGAATACACTCAAACTGTAGTTCGTTAAGCGGCAGTACAAACATATTATAACATATATTACCATGCTGCAACACTGCTTTTGGTGTCGGTGATGACTTTTCTTGGTTTATATCAAGCTTTTTCAGGGACCGCCCTATACGAGTTGTTATAAATGGGGTTTCATCAAACGATTTCAAGATTAATTTAGGCTCCGCAAGGCTCTATTCTTTCTCCTACTCTATTTATTATTTTCCTCAAAGACCTTCTCTATCAAACTTCCAACCCTATCCACTCTTTCGTGGATGACAGCAGCATTTGCCATTCGTACTATTTCAGTTATAGGCCAAGCTTATCCGAGATCGTGGCCAAGAGGCAAAATATGAATGACTCACTGAATAGTGATCTTCTATTAATCTCCGAATGGTGTTGCAAAAACAGAGTCGCCTTTAATGCTCGTAAGACCCAGTGTTGTTTATTAACACATCTGTACTCATGGGTGGTATAAACATTGAATTTAAGTAATCCTTGATCTAACCATTCTATTTTCTGTTGGATAAAGGGTTTAAGTTTCGTTGTGTTTATTATTGAAAAAAAAAAGAAAAATACATTAATATAAAAAAAACAGTATTGGCGTTTCCTCTCTCATTCACTCGTCCCTCTTGAATGCTCTTTTTGTCCTTTTATGATTTTATAAAAAGAGATAAACAAAATTTTTCTTCGAGTGTATTTATTGAGTGAATTTTTTTCTATAATTTGAAAATGTACACTATTTTATTGAACAATTGTGTACAGTTGTTAGCAAATAATTCGCAAATTTATTTGTTTTAGTTGTTTAATTTATTTAAAAGTCTTTGTTTTTGTTAAAAAATTCTGTTCGATTGCGGGAATAGAGAAGAGAATTTGTTTTGTTGACATTTTTCTCACCATTGATGATGGTGCCATAGAAATTTTGTATTTGTAAAAATAATGGTGCATATTTTAGAACAAAAAATAAAATAAAATAAAATGAAATGACTTTTCACACATGCAAAGAATGAAATCAAATTTGCAGCAAAACTAAAGTACAGTGGAGCGACATATACAAAAGTGTTAGGAGATATTTTTCTTATTTGATAAATCTATCACAAATTAATAGTTTTGTTTTTTTTTATTTTTTTTTTATTTTTTTATTTGATAAATCTATCACAAATTAATAGTTTTGTGTTTTCTTCATAATTATATAATATCGAAGCAATATTAATATTTGGTATTATTTTAGACGTTTAAAATGTTCAGTTGGCATTACTATTTTATTTGTTAACCTATAGAGTCTATACGTGATATAATATCAAATATTATTCTATCAGCAAACGTCAAATTTGATAGCAGAGAGAATTGTATCACGTGTAGCCTTCAAAATTAGTATTATTGCAATAGTATATCAGATATCACAATATTGTTTTGATAGTATATATTTAGAAAACCATATTATGATATGAACTGTCAAAAAACGTAAACAAAACGACATAATATTCAATTTTTGAAGAATTCCCGAAAAAAGTTTAATAAAAAAGTCAAAACATCATTAAAATATTTATAAAAAAATCGTTTATTGTTCTTTTTGTTGTTGGAATCTATAAATTTGTTTAAGAAAAATACAACATTTAACGATGTTTACTGCATAGTTTCTTAAAAATTGTGAAATATTATGATATTTGCAAAAATTCTTGGCGCCAAGCGAGATATGAGAGAAAATATAAGTTGTTTTTTCTCGTTAATCTGCTGACGTTCTCTCTCATATTATGTATATCAGAGTTAATATCAGTTGTAGACACTATGTATTTAATAGCTGATAGTTGCTTTCTGTTTAACGCTCTGATACACTATCCTACACTACAAAAACTCTGTCACACAGTTGCATTTTTAGTACTTCTTCAACACACATATTATATTTGGTAGTAATATATAACATATGTGTTGAAGAAGCACTAAAAATGCAACTGTGTGACGGAGTTTTTCACAAATCGTGTGATTTGAAAATTTTTATGAAAATTGTCATAACATGGTGGTTTCAGTATGACATCTATTTTGAAAAATATGAGAATACTGTTGTTGCCTCTAGAAATAAATTGAAATAATGTAATATTAATATGGTAATTATAGTGTTTAATTACTTTATTAAGTATATAAATTATTGCAATTATACTTGTATAACAGTGTGGCCTACAGCGCCATTTTGGAGCGATTTTATAAAGTAAATAAATCGTACGATTGTGTATCAGGGCCTTAGGCATGGTTTGATATTGCATTATGTATAGGCTTACAATAGAGCAACGGTGGCATATTGTTGCATTTTTTATTTTCAACATAATGGTCAATTGAAATTTATATTGAATTTCCATTAAAAATGTTGCTCCCTGATTAAGCGCAGTTATATTTGAATAGGTACACGCAAAGAAAAACCAATTTGGAATATTGTTGTGGCAACATTAGTATTTACCCTCTCATAATTTGTATTGTTGCCACTAGCAGTATGTTATCGTTTTTGATATAGTTTTATCCTCTATAAACATAATAATGTTGAAGATTCCACATTCCAATTGTTACATTTCTATAATTTCAATACATGGTTGAATGCAATAATAATACTTAAAATATAATTTGAACACAAAAATAGATTTTGTTATATACAACTTTATATTGTTTCTTTATGTAATGTATGTATCTATAACACATACCCGTTAAACTAACTATTGTTGTTGAACATATGCATACATATTTTTAATTAATTTTTTTAATTTACAAAATTTTTAAACCATCAGTCTATTTGGGCGTGTGTGTTTTTTTAACGTTACCCTGCAGAAATCGAGACTACTTCTCACATGCGTGTAAAGAGTACTCCACAAGGGACCAGGAGTAGTCCAAAAGTAATCCAAATATATGGGAAAAACACGGTCCATTTTGCATTACAATGTCCTAGGAGAGGACCAAAAAACATTACATCAGACTAATCCAGTAACTACTTTACAAATTATTAACACTGGGTTAGTCTTGAAAGTAGTTCATGCCACTACTCCATGTATTGCCACAGAAAACTAGTTTGGAAACCATTTTTAAATTACTCTGATGTGAATACTCCATGGAATACCACAAGAGACTGCATTGAAAACTATAATTTTGTAAAAAATTTTAGAGCACTTTTGGGGTGTTTTTGAAAAAAAAAATCAAATGAAATATAATCACAAAATTTTTCGTATAAATTTTTTTCTTTCTTTACTAAAAGACTATTATAAACAAAAGCATAACATAAAAATATAAATAAATAATTGCAAACATAACAATTGTATTCATATGGCCTTATTCATAAAAAATATTGTATGCTTATTAAACTGTTATTTGACAAATTTCTATAGGATATTTGTCAAATAAGTGTTTTATAAACATAAAATAATTTTTATGAATACGGCCGATAGAATATACCTGGACTTACGGAATTCAACTTTGGGGACTCAAACCTTGAAATTCTTCAAAGATTCTAGTCAAAAATATTAAGATGGTTTGTGAATAACAAAAATATTCATCTTGACCTTAACATATTCATGGTTAAAGATTAAATTAACAAATCCTGTGATAGATATTTATTTATTAATAATAATAAAAAAAAAAATTATTCGGCTTGTCAGAAAACACACTAAACAAAACATTGCGTAACAGTATTACCATAGTTGTATTTTTTTTAATAGTGTGTTGCAAGTATTGTAAAATATCTTTTTTTTAGTTATCGTGGTCCATGTTTGCATTACATCGGACTATGTTGTAACTACTCCTTTTTATTTAAAACGGATTATGTAGTCTAACAATTTCTGCAGGGTAATAATATTAAATAATAAAACTTTTTGTCTAGCATTGATTGGATTTAATTAAAAAGCACATTTTTATTTTTATATGCCCATTTATTTTTTTCTTTTATTTTTGTATTTAGTATTAAGATTTGAATACTTATTGTTAGTTTATTTTGAAGATTCAATAAATAAAAGCCGCTTAAAAAAATAATATTAAATGTAATGAATATTATATCAATTGTATAAAATAGTTCTAAAAACGGGAAGTAAGAAGGTTTGTATACAAAATTATATAGACAAATGTAGATATGCGTGTAATAATGTGTTTGAACTGTATATATATTTTTACAGATTTGTGGGCCAGATCTTTCAGGACGTTCAACACTATAACAATAATATGGGTGGAAATTATCATATTATTTGTTTGGGCATGTCATTTAAATATAAATTTTTATAATAACAGTATTAGTCATGATACGAAAATTATAACTTTTACCAAATATATGGTTATATGGTATAATTTTGGTTGTTGGCTGTACTAAGTTTTGTAAATAAATCGGACTGAAACTATATTATGTGGTTGTATTCAACTATATAATTCAACAATAGTATTTTGCCCTTAAAATATTGTCATATCAACCATATTTTTTTGTCTACATGTTTATAACTGCCCCACTGTTAACTATCCTGTGACTGTCATCAAATCGTTGTTATTGTATTTGTTCATATGCACTCACAGCTTTTATTTATTTTAATATTTCTATTGTTAAATTTGTTTTATGCTTTTTTCAGAAACAATTAAATATTTTTTACTACTAAAATTAATGTTGGAAAAAATTGTTGTCTATCGCACAACTATAGTTTATTTTTATTTTTGCATTTGTTTATCAGTTTTGTTTTGGCTTTTTTCTTCTTCAATTTATTGTCATCGTTTGGTTATAAATTAACAATTTATAAATCATTTAGTTTGACTTTATGTGCATCATAAAATATTATTGTTTAAATAAGTTTTCAATACATTGAACAATATCATCGTTTGTTTAACGTACTCGTACATTTAGCTATTATTTTTAATATCAAATAATTGAGTTACGAATTTTGTAAATTCTTTTGTCACAACTAGTCGCATAATACAAATAAAAAAATTTAATAGCAATTAAATTGTTTGTTCTATTGTCAAACTTAAACATTAGAAAATGATAGACAAGAGAAATTAGAATGCATTGGTAAACTCATAATGAGTATATTAGACTGGCTCCAGAATATATGGGACGTGGATATATCAATTTTGTTTAGTCTGTTCATCAAAAAAAGTGTGAATTTATAATATTATGAGTCACTAGACATTTTGATCGCGGCAATTATAATTATAATAAAAAATAAAAATAACTCCTTTAATGCAATTCTGTATCTTATTTCAACAATACTTGTTATTTACATACTTGTTATTTACATACTTGTTATTTACTAGTTGTGAGTTCGAGTTCAACTTCAGTCAAGAAGAATTTAATTGTTTTTAATTATAACAATAATTGCTGTGAAACAATAAGACCAACGAAGAACAGAAAAAATAATTGAATACCATTAGCTGGGGGACAACTAGGACAAAAATTTCAACTGTTTATAGCTGGGCAATAATACTTTTTGTTTGTATTTTTTTATATTCTTTTCGCAGTTTTGACATATTTTTCTATAGTAATGCCATTTGATTGAAGTTTTTGTCAATGGTGTTGTTTATTAGCTACATAATCGCGCAATCGTAACTGTAAGCGACAATATTAGCAAATTTTGTTATTGTTAAAAGTTACAGAATTCGCAGCCTGGTGAAAGCCAGATTTGAACTTGAGCCAGACAAATACTATCATATAATGACTTTGATTTATGTAAAAGTTATAGTGAAACTATTTTGGAACTTTTTCGCACCGTAAATCCGAGTATTTAGAACGACGAGGCCCATTTTCACTTAAACGGCCACCTCAACAAGCAAAACTGCCGTTACTGATCTCCAAAAACCCGCAACACTCGATTGAAACATCACAAACCATTGCATTGCCCCAGAGTGGCTATTTGGTTTGCATTGTTCACGCATGAGATAATTGAAAAATTTTTTATTCGAAAATTCTCAAGGCCGGGCGAGGACTAGTAACGGTGAAAATTATAGGCGCATTATATCGGAACTCTTTTTGCCAAACCTGTGAGCTCATCACGTGCTTTCAACAGGATGGGGCGACGGCACACACACAGCCAGAGCTTCAATGAATTGGCTTTGAGAACTGATCATCCGCTTTAGGAACATCCCATGGCCTCCGAGGCCACCCGATCTACCTCTCATGGAGTTTGTTTTACAGGGCTACCTCAAAGAAAGTGATAACTCCCAATCCGTCGTGACTTTAAAGAAAAATATTTAAGCTCAATTGAAGCAAGTTTACTGCAGTGAGTGGCGCAGAACATAAGGCTCCGCTTAGAGCAGTGTGTTCAACTCGATGGAAGATATCCGGATAACATATTGTTAAAAATATTTTGCCACAGCTAACCCAATGTGCAGCTGTTGATCTGCTTGTTAAAAATCTACAACACAACGCATTCACCCAAACAAGATAAAACTAAAAACATAATACACAAACAAACAAACATACATGATTTAAAGTACGTAAAATTCCAAATAAATCAACCACAAATGATGTTGTTGTTTTTCTTGTATTCTTGGTATTCGTTTTATTATTGTTTGTTGTTGTGACTTGCTTATTGTTTGCAGGCATGTGTTTGAATGTGTTTATGCGAAAGAAATACATTTGTACATTATTAATGACTAGAAAATTCATGTCGTTTGTAGAAACTGATAGAGACGTGTAAATAGCGAGCAGGTCAGTTCATTTTTGAACTTTGTGCAAGACAGTCATAAGTCAGAAAGTAAGCAAATCTAGTGTTTTAGTACACAGTAGTACTAAAGGGTGTTTTTTTAAGCTAGATAGAACTTTAAATTGTAAAAAGTAACACAAAAAATTAAATTTTGATGAAACATTTTTTTATTTGTTTCAGTATACTCTGACAAATCATCATGAATAGACTCACGCTTGAACAACGCTACGAAATTATCCAAATTTACTTTGAAAATCAGTCGTCGATTCGCGCAACTTATAGACGACTTCGTCATTTGTATGGCGTACATAATCGTCCATCTGAACAAGCCATTCGTCGAACTGTGGATAGATTTCGTACCACATACTCTCTAGAGGATGCAATAACACCAGCACGTCGAAGGAATGTGCGTACTGAAGAGAATATCGCCGCTGTAAACGAAAGTGTGGAAGAAGATCCAAATTTATCGATTCGTCGTCGGTCGCATGAATTGGGGCTCTGTCCGTCCACTACGTGGAAAATTTTGCGCAAAGATCTCGGCCTACACCCGTATAAGATCCAGCTGGTGCAGGAATTGAAGCCACGAGACCATTGTATGCGTCGTTCTTTCGCCGATTGGGCTCTAGAGCAGTTGGCAACTGACCCGTTGTTTTATCGCAAAATTGTGTTCAGCGATGAGGCGCATTTTTGGCTTAACGGGTTTGTTAATAAGCAAAATTGCCGCATATGGAGTGAGACCAATCCACAAGAGACCCTACAGACTCCATTACATCCAGAAAAATGCACTGTTTGGTGCGGTTTTCATGCTGGTGGCATCATCGGACCTTATTTCTTCAAAAATGAGGCCGGAGCTCGCGTTACGGTCAATGAAGATCGTTACCGCACCATGATCAATGATTTTTTGTTTGAAAATATGGATGACATTGATCCGGAGGAGATGTGGTTTCAACAGGATGGCGCTATGTGCCATACGGCGAACGCAACCATCGACTTACTGAAATCAGAATTTGGCGATAAGTTGATTTCGAGAAATGGACCTGTCAATTGGCCTCCAAGGTCGTGCGATTTGACACCTCTCGATTATTTCCTGTGGGGCTACGTGAAGTCACTGGTTTATGCTGATAAACCAGCAACAATTGACGCCTTGGAGGCCAGCATTGTTCGTGTTGTTCGTGACATACGGCCAGCAGTGCTCGAAAAAGTGGCTCAAAATTGGACGTCCAGAATGCGCTTCGTCAAGAACAGCCGCGGTGCCCATATGCCCGAAATCATTTTCAAATGTTAATGTCACGTATTGATCTTTCGAATAAAAAAAAATTTTGATTACAATTTAATTTTTTGTGTTATTTTTTACAATTTCAAGTTCTATCGGGCTTAAAAAAACACCCTATGAGTATAAATAAAGTTGTGATGGAGTTGAAGTACTGTATAACCAACAAGCGGGAGTATCATCTACAATTGAAGAATCCGCAAAAGCGTTTTTAGAGGAAAAAACGTAACAATACTCTTTAAAAACTAAAATCCACATTTCTATTCTATCGTTCGCATTGTTAATAAAGTAATTATTACGTTTTTTATTTAAGTTTGAAAATATAAATGTGCTACCAGACACCCTGTACCATTAGTTTCGAGAACTTCAATTTGAGGCGGCGCACCATCACACAAGGTCCAGTAGCGCTCGATATCACCTTTTTTTTTTTTTTTTTTATCTTGGACCAGTACTCAGGGGATGACACCTACATATGCAATGCATTGTACAGGAACTAGGAAAATAGGTTATGATGAGGTGGAAAGAAGGAGTAGTGTACGCGGAGTGTTAACAATAACAACACGAAAGACTAAAACAAACTCTATTGCAGCATTTAAAATGTTGGAATTTAATTAGTTAAAACTGATCAGTGCCCAGTGTATATACCTTCGACACTGCTCAGGCTAACAAAATTTAGTCCAACACCTTTCACACTACAAGGTCATGAAATGCATTTAAAATAATATTAATATTGAACATATAACGAAAACACGGACAACGGTGAAAAAAAAAACACGTGTACACATACTGCTACCTATTCCCGTGCACTTTCAATTTCATACGAAATTAGTACATATTTATAAAAAAAAAGTACATATTTATAAAAAGGAAAGCCAGATAATCATTATAACTTTACGTCATTTCTAGTTTTGTTATTCACGTGGAACACACTTAATATTAAAATAATTAAAATATCTTAAAAGGCCAAAAGGGTGAACAAATTTTATAAAGTTTTCGTAATATCAAATGTCAATTTTCATCGCAGTTTCGAAACGTTATGTCCGTTCGTTGATCCTAAAATTTATACAAAATTTCATTTTACTGCAAATAGGAAAAAAGAGAATGAAGTGACAGGTCTTTGACTCAGTATTTACAAAATTTTACTGCAAAAATTTCTTATGGTAAACTTTAGTAAGATTAAAAACAAAGACTTATTTTTGCGTATTATGAAGTTCTGTATTATTCATAGTAGATATTTTCAATATGATAAGAAAATATACTCACAGAAGAAAGGACTTCCTATGGGTTCTCCAGCCTCTCCAATTGTTGCAGATATTGTTATGGAGAAGCTATTGGATACATGTTTGGAAAAATTGGTTATAAAGCCAAAGATTCTCACAAAATATGTTGACGATTTATTTTGTATAATCGATGAGAAAGAGATAGATTTATTGTTATCAACATTTAATTCATTTGATCAGAATATTAAATTTACTATTGAGAGAGAATCTAACTCTTCACTTCCATATCTGGACACAAAAATTATAAAAAATAATAATAGATTATTAATAGATTGGTGGCTTTTGGTGGTTCTTCAGGTAGAATTATAAACTATTTTTCTAAACATCCAAAAAGGGTTATTAAAAATACAGCTAAAAACTTAATAGATAGAATATTAACAATCAGTGATCATAGATTTCATAAGAAGAATAAGAGCATAATTAGGAAGATATTAAGTGATAATAGTTTTCCTGATGAACTCATCTGCAGGTTGATAAGACAATACGACATAACGGGAAGATTGGATAATAATGTTTCTGATCCAATAATATATAAATCGTTAACTTATGTACCTGGAATGTCAGAAAGATTAGAGAGTTCTAATATACACGATAATACGAAATATAGAATTGCACATAGAGTTCATAATACTGTAGGTAGAATTTTTAGTAAAACAAAAGATAGGTTGGAAAAGTCGGATATGTCTAGTTTAGTGTATAAAATACCATGTAGTGGTAACAACAATGAAAATTGTGACAAAGTATATATAGGGACAACAGGAAATAAACTTAAAACTAGGTTAGCGGGTCATAAATCTGACCAGAAGTATAGGAACTATAACTCTTCGCAGAAAACTGCATTATCTATCCATTGCCGTGATTTTAATCACTATCCAGATTTTGGAGGAACGTCTATTTTAAACAAAGAAAATTATTATAAACGTAGACATATGCTAGAAATGCTACAGATAACTAACGTGCCTGTAGATAAGAGGATAAATTTTAAGAAGGATGTAGACGGATTAGCGCAAAATTATAGGCATTTAATACATAAAAACAAAAACAGGAGTAGATAGGTATTTTACCTAAAATTGTTTAAAAACTTTTTCATTTCTTTTTAAAAAAGTATTATGTAATATGTTTAATGTTATAATAATGTAAAATATGTTTCTTCATTGTAAATGTTAATGTAGTTGAATATTTTATTTTTGTTATTTTAATATGACTTTTCAAATTTATTATTTTGTATACACAATTTTTCAAAAAAACAAAAATTTTCCTGAAGAAGACACACAACGAAGTGTCGAAATATTGAAAAATAAAAACCGTACTTTTTACCAAAACAAGAAGACCACTAGCTCAACAACAAATAACAATTCAAATTAAAAAAGGGTCGAAAAATTAGAAGCAAGCAAGATTAAAAACATATGATCAACAAAAAAAGTAAATAAACAAAAAGTAACCAAAAACAGAAAAACATTTAAAAGTTATCAAAAAGTAGAAATAAAAGATTATTGTTCTTAAAAGTTAAATTGCAAGCTATTTAAAAGTCAATAAAACAATTGTTAACCTCCAGCTTGTCACATCTGCAACACACCCCCAAGAGCGCGAGTATATAAAGTAGTGATGCCCAAAGAGAAATCCATAGTTACGCTCTGAGTGTAAATAAATTTGCAATGGGGAAAAAGAACTCAAATGAAAAAAATAGTTTTACTTACAATTTACTTAAAATTGAAGTAAAAGTAAAGAATAAATATATGAATTTATGTTTTAATATGAAACTTTATATAAAAAAAGTAAAAAATACGCAAAATACGGGGAAAGAACAAGGTATAAATTCATACACCAGCGCGCATGTTCATTCGTCGCTGTGTGACGTGTTCACCGCCTAAGGCGCTTGCTAAATATAATTTGCATACTATAATAGTCTTCGAAACTTTTCATTATCTTTTTCAAGTCATTGAATCAATGAATATGTAAAAATTCTATTTATTGCTTTTCAAGTCAATAAATCAAATCTTTTAATGAATTTCTAATCATAAAGTTTAAATTAATGTGCTTTTAAATTTTAACTACACATACAGCTTTATGTTCACCTGCATCACATTGTATGGCTCCTGCAGAGATAAATAATTTGCTACTTTTCCCACCAAACCACATGCAAATAAATGACCTTGGTTAAATTTTAAAATTTATACAATTACATTTGCACAGCAACTAAGTTATTAATAAGTCTTTGCAAATGTGTCGGAATATGCGTGTTAGTATTTAAATGAACTTATTTAGTTTAATTGCTCTTTTACGGTTTTTGATGGTGTTATGTTCTTGTTTATGTGCACAGACACACAAACATACACACACATACAATGTAATCAATCCTTGTATCTGAATTAAAACAATTAGAGTTTACTTGTGTATATGCATGTGTGTGTGTGTGTGTGATAAATTTTATCAATTTCTAATTATGCAAATTAAGTAAAATACAATTTAATTATTGAACATACAAATGCATAAACTAATAAGCAGAAAACATGCCAACTTTTAAATGAACATTTGCATAAATTATAAAATAAAATGGTATAATTAACAAAATTGTTTGTATTTAAACTAGTGAAGAATATTTCCTGAGGATTTGCTAAACAAAACACAAACTGTCCAGTTCCAAGTTTATAAAATATTGCTTGAATTTTATATATTTATAAAATATCTTGGTAACATGTTGAAAAATTTTACATATAATTTTGAAATCATTTTTGAGGTATTTATTTGCATATGCAAATATTAAAAACTAATATATCTTATGTTGAACCGGTACTCAAGAGATAACCTCTATATATGTGTTATTGAGTACTGGAACTAGTAAAATAGGTTATGAGGAGAAGTAAAGTGCTTGTAGATGAACCTTCAAACGTTATGCATATAAGACCAATCTGGAACAAATTCACATCAGCTCCTGCCTTTACAGCCTAATCTGATGATGAACCATTTGCATTTTCGGTGAATTATTCACGATTCACCAGAGCCCCCTTGAGGCTTGCTAGGTAACACAGGTAGTAACTTTGTGCTATAAGTTTGTAGCCACTAGACTAACACCTTGCCTAAGAGTTCGGGCCTTCTAATCCCTCCTGAATGAAAGAAGTAAAGTGCTTGTAGACGAACCTTCAAACGTTATGCATATAAGACAAATCTGGAACAAATTCATATCAGCTCCTGCCTTTACAGCCTAATCTGAGGTAGTAACTTTGTGCTATAAGTTTGTAGCCACTAGACAAACACCTTGCCTAAGAGTTCGGGCCTTCTAATCCCTCCTGAATGAAATTTTCCAACAGTCAATGGAAGACAAGGCTTAATGAGTTGCTAAGCCTAAGTCCATTAAGAACTCAGCTCTTTACCAACTCACCCGTCTAACCATCACACTTGGTTGCCAAGCAACAAAATGGGTAATAAAATTATAAATTTAATTAAGCAACCAACCATTTCCCACTTCAAAATGTCTTAGTTAATTGTATTTACAATACTGCTTGAACTCGCTTAAATTGAAAAAGGGCTGTAAGCGAACAATCAGATCCAGGGATTTTCGCACTTTTGAACTAATAGCTTTTTTAATTTAATAAAAGTATTAATTATATGCTACTTGTATACACGATTTTGTGTTCCATTCTGAGAATATATATGTATGTATATGCAAGAATTTGAAAAGGCAAAGTCTACGTTTCTAAATATCTTAAACATATATATTGTAAATGCATGCCATTTCTCACCTGCAATCATAACTCAGTGTGGAAAAATACAATTTTCTTTGCAACTGTGCTAAATATGTTCTTATGCAAGCGGAGTTTTTGCTTGTGTATCATTTTTTGTTATTTACAAAAATTTTTATATGCTAGATAACCAGAATAGATAGATGTATGTAAGTACATATATGTATCTATGTTAAGTGTAAGATCCAGAATTTTGTTTTTTTGTTTTTTTTTGTTTTAATGAAACATAATAAAAATGCCAGTTTTAAGAGGGCGTGTGACATGATAAAAGTATTACATATTTGTATGGTAACATTTATACAAAAAGGAAAACGCCATAAATTTGTATTCCAATGGCAGTAATACGTGTAGTTAATACAAAATAACGTTCAAAGTTACAAGATGTGTTACAAAGTTTGCATCGAAATGGTGCCCGTAATCGTATTGTGTTCACTGCGTATGACTAATATTTCACGATTTAAATGGATACATCCTAAAATTATGCAGCACTTATTGTGTTAACCATCATCATTGTTACCATTAGGCATTTTAGCGTATGATTAATGCAATTTTTGTTGTTTTAAGGTAACGAAAGATGATTAATGAAATTGTTGTTGTTTTAAGCTATCGAACGGCGATTTCTTCTCTGAAGTTTGATATGATTCGTTTATGTTCATTTTAAGCACAGTTTGCCTACGAATATGTTATTTACAATTCCCCAATACTTACTTTCGGTACTTTTTATAAAAATTTTTCATGTTTATTGAGCTGTCATTAGACCAATTTTGTATAGAAATCTGTACAATAAGAGCGTAATAAACATGAAATATTTTTTCGGCCTTATTTATAATTTTTTTTCGTGTTTCTAATGCTCTTATTACAAATTTTATAGAAATCAGTGCAATAACAGCTTAATAAACATTATGATTTTTTTTTTATAAATAAGTTATTTTATATATACTTGTTGTTTTACTCTGGGTTTTAAATCCAAAAAATGTATGAATTGATTATCAGTAAGTGGGATTAATACATAAATTCGAAAAATTGCAAATCTTACGCAAGTTCAGTGCTTACGTGTGGCGCTGCTTAAATGAAGCTTTCAACTCACAGTAAATAAATAAATTGCACAAGTC
Organism: Thecocarcelia acutangulata; assembly: GCA_914767995.1. Classification (NCBI taxonomy): domain Eukaryota; kingdom Metazoa; phylum Arthropoda; class Insecta; order Diptera; family Tachinidae; genus Thecocarcelia; species Thecocarcelia acutangulata. The sequence continues at coordinate 115,766,223 of OU612097.1, forward strand.
GTCTGATAAAAAAATTAGCGTTATTTATAATTTTTTCAATAAGTATTTATTTACGATTAAACTGCAGAAGCCGTTTGATAAAAAAATCAGCGGTATTTAAAATTTTGTCAATAATTATTTATTTACTCATCTACAATAAGATAGTTGCTTCAAAGTAATCACTCTACAATATAATACACTTATGCCAGCATTTTTTCCAATCTTCGAAAAACTTCTGAAACACGCCTTTTGGTATTGCAAACACTTCCTGTTTGCGATTTTATCTTCTCAAACGTAGCAAAACGCTTTCCTTTCATCGGTGTCTTCAGTTTTTGGAAGAAGAAAAGGTCAGCGGTGGCCAAGTCTGGTGAATACGGTGTTTGAGGCATAATAACGGTTCGTTTTTTGACCAAAAACTCACGCACAAGCATCGATTTATGAGCTGGTGCGATATCATGTTGCAAAATCCATGATTTTTTTTCCATTCTTCTGTGCATTTCTGACGAAAAACGGCGCATAACTAGGTAGTATTCCTAGTGACAAGAATTCATCATGCACCAAGCCATTGCAGTCGAAGAAAACAGTGAGCAAACCCTTACAATTTGACCACTAGAACGTGCTTTTTTCGGTCTTGGCTCTAGCGGACGCTTCTATTGGGATGATTGGGCTTTCGTTGCAATGTCATAGCCATACAACCATGATTCGTCTGCAGTTATGACCTTTTTGAGGAAATCTGGTTCGTCGTTGACGATGTTCAACAGCTTCTGAGCGATGTCCACGCGACGTTGTTTTTCCTCAAACTTTAGCAATTTTTGAACAATCTTCGCTGCCCCACATTTTATGCCTAAAACATCCGTAAAAATTGCTTGGCATGAACCGACCGATATGCCAAAATCATCAACAACCTCTCTGATAGTGATTTGACGATTATCCAAAATCATTTTCTGCACTGCTTTAATATTTTCATCGGTTGTTGACGTGCTCGAGGGACTAGGACGATCATCGTCAAGGACATCTTGAACTTGTGTTCTGCTCATAGTAGACTCGCCAAATGCCACAGTCAATATTTCAAATGCCCTTGCGCATTTAATTTGATTGTTTACACACAACTTATAATGATCCATTTTTTCGAATAGTAAAAAATCAAAGAGCACACCGAAACACGACCAACTTTTTTTATCTGTCAACAGACTGCCAATCCGGAGTGGTTGATATTGCCAAACTATATAACGGACATGTGTATCAACATAACAGAAAAAAATGCGAATATCATACATAAGTAACCCACGAAGTTTGAAAATAAAGGTTATTTTTTGATCAGCTTTGTTTTCCAGTGAATTCTTAAAGATTTACTTACACGAGAGATGAGAAGACCCTGTGTCAGTCTTGCAAGTGAGCCACGGGCGCTGTTAGATCGTAAATTGTTCACCTCATTAGGTTGATCCATCGTCAAACAAAACTTTCAAGGCAGGTGATGATGTTAATCAATTACACATCCTTTAGCTCTTGAATTCTGCTTGGCTTATTGAGATACTTTTTCTTTTAAATATCCACAAAGAAAATGTCAAATCACGTGATCGTGGCCTACAGCTAAGATCGCCACATCGTGACATGAGATAACACGATGTGGTGTTCATCCTAAAAGTATGCATTCATTTATGCAAAAAAGAAAATTTGCAGCTAAAAATTCATTTTAGACCAAACCAATTACAAACATTATTCACACATCTGAATGAATATTTTTCTTATTTAAACAACAAGTAATATTTATTTGGATTTTTATTTTTTTTTTTAATTATATCTACCAAATTTGCATTCGGGTTTATACAGATGTTAAATTGTACGAGAATATGTTGTTGTATATTTTAGCCATAGAAAAAAAAAAAGAAAACACAAAAAATTATCATTTAAAAGTAGAGAAAATATGAAAATCCAATTATCTTGGTGTCATAAATTCTGCAAGCTATTCTACATGTATGTATATGCCGTCACATATCGGACATCCATACATACAAATTTGCATCAAGTGTAGGTGTTTATATCGGAGTATATTTTTCATAAACATGAAAGCTGCTTAACAAGGTGTCAAATTTCAAATAGCAGCACACATACATACATACTCGTATCTATAGAAATGTTTTATCCAAAGGCGTTAATTTCTGTGGCTAGATAAATATTAGTTAAAAAATGTTTAATACAACAGAATTTAAAGTATCAGTTGTATATATTTAAATTAAAGATTGAATTTGATAATAAACGTTTTCATATCAATAGAAATTATATACAGCAGTATTAAAACTTTTATTTCCTTTGCAATAAATAAACAGCTGTTTTATTTTATGGCCGTATGTTATTGACACATTTTGTGGCTTTTAATCGTGTGTTTGTAAAATAGCATTCAAATCGAAAAAATGCAGAAAAAAAAGAAGAAAAATTCAAACAAGTGGCAGTGACATATTTATTGTTCATTTATCTTTGGCATTGTATGCTCATAATGTGAAATTCTTTTTTACTTTTTCATTTTATTTTGCTGTTTGTGAAAAGTATGATAAATATACAAAAACAAATAATAATGTTTAAAAGTGTTTGCATTAAAGTACGAGTACATATATGAATTTAATTCATGGCTGTAGCGAATATGAAAGAGGTTGTACTGAGGCGTATTATTAATTTTGAGTGAAAATAGAAAAATCCTTCATGGCCGAAAAAATCGCCATTATTATAGATATGGTCATAGACAGCTATAATATAGTGTTTTGAGGTTTCCAGTAACTTCCCAGCGAAAATTTGGTAACGTGTTAACTTACCTAAGAACATACTTTTCAATATCATAGTATTTACTGCCTGCATTACTTAGAAGCAGTTAAGTAATGATGTACTTAATAACTATAGTATATGCACGTATATAACAGTGATCAGCAAAAATCATGTTTTTGCTTGATTAGCTTATACACTAAAATTTGTAATCAACAAACATCAAGCGATAAAGTTAAATGCTGAGTAAAATCAAGTCGTTTTGTAAACATTCTGAATTTGTAAACACCAAAAAACAAGCAACAAAGTTCAATGCTGAGTAAAATCAACTCGTTTTGTAAACATTGCGCATTCATCTTAGTGTTGACTTAAATCTGCTTCATGTTTGTTGTTGCTTTGCTAGTGAGCTGTAAGTATTTGAATCGTATCCCAGCTAGCACTTTACATCGTCGAATACTCTACTGGGAATCTCATGAAGAGTCTTATTGATCATCGACGAGTTCATTTTTTAAGCGCAGACGATCTGTCGTCATGTTATTTGGGATTCTTAATGTAGCAAAATCAATCAGCCACCCTGTATTAAGTAAGGATAAAGCGTTTAGCAGAGTGTGGTGTGGTGTGGTGTCAGTGATGACTTTTCTCGGTTTATATCGAGCTTTCTCAGAGACCGAACTATGCAAGTTGTTATGGAAGGTGTGTCATCAAACGATTTCAAGATTAATTCAGGGGTACCGCAAGGCTCCCTTCTTTTTCGTACCCTATTTCTTATTTTCTCAACGACCATCTCTATCAAACTTCCAACCCTATACACTCTTTCGCGGATGACAGCAGCATTTGACATTCGTACTCTTTTAGTTATAGGCCCAGTTTGTCAGAGATCGCTGCCAAGAGGCTAAATACGAACGATTTACTGAATACTGATATTCTATTAATCTCCGAATGGGCTCGTAAAAACAGGGTCGCCTTCAACGCTCGTAAGACCCAATGCTGTTTACTAACAAACAAACAAACGACCGCAAATGCTACTTCATCTGTACTCATGGATGTTATAAATATTGAGGAATCGGATGCTCTGGATGTTCTTGGAATGAATATACAGTGTGAAGTTCGCTGGACTGATTACATTTTTCATGTCTCTAAAAAAGCATACAAGTGTTCGGGTTTTTGAAACGGTGTAAGATGTACTTCACTCCATCCGATATCCTTACTATTTATACCACCTAAATCCGACCGAAAATGGAATACAACTCTTATGTTTGGGCCGGTGCCTGAAAGTCTATTTTGGGGTTACTCGACCGTGTGCAGGAGAGGCCTACTCCCTCTTTCCTCCTCCTCACAAACTATTTTCCTAGTTCTGGAACAATGCACTGCATATGTAGGAGTCATCCCCTGAGTACTGGTCCAATATAAAAAAGGATAAGTAAGCATATATATATATACATATATATGTGACTATCGTGAAGGGTATTTTAGATTCGGGCCAGCCGAATATACTACACTCTTACTTGTTTTCTTTGAGCTTCTATTTACTTGTTATAGTTTTCCAAGTTAAAGTAAATTACTTTAATTGGACCACTTTCACTGTAACTAACTGTAGCTACAGTTTTGTTTATTAAATAAATGCAAAACGACGTAATTACACATTTTTTTTCGAATCAAATAAAATGAAATGGTTTTTTTTTAAATTGTGTGAAGAATTGCATGGATGACTGATCAATCCATATGTTACTGCCATTGATTATAGTTCTTTTTTTATAAAGTTTTTAGCTTCTTCTGTAAAATTATACTTTGGTTAGTCTTTTTGCACTTTAGCTAAGAATTTACTTTTTTTTGGGGCAGAAATTTTAATACAAATAATTTTTTATTTCATACAATTAACAGCATTTAAGATCTCTTCATTAAATCAAAAGTTTATTAATTGCACAAAAACTCCGCTTGAAAAAAGTTATTATCAGCAAAGTGATAAAAATACAGCATTCATATTGTGATTTCTTGTATTTTTTTTTATATATTTTTTTAATATATGAACATAAAATATCAACATGTTTAGTACGTGCAACACTCCTCGTTATACTGCGATTCATTAATGCCATATTTTAGTTGGCTTAAGCACATTATGATTCAATTTAAACAATCTGGGCGAAAAAGGTTTCAGTGGAACCAGATAAAATGGCATCCTTTGGGTGTGTTTTTGTTACTGCTGTTATGAAAATATTATTTTTTTTCCTGTTTGGCGCACAGGGGTTTTTTAATCTGTGTGAATTCACGTTTATTATTGCTTATCATGCTTGTTAAGAGCCTGTAAAAAAGAAAATTACTCAGATATAAAACACAAAAAATAAAATAGAAGCAAAAAAAAAAAAAAAAAACAAGAGTAAAGGCAAAAAATTAAAGACAACAGGACAAATTTATATCATAAAAATGTAAAAAGGAAAAATGAACTTCATAAAAAAAATTCTTTAAACAAATTAAAAACTCCCCTAGGATTTTGACAGTCAAATACAGCTTCTGAAAACACACACATATACGAGTACATATATACCATACACATATACAAACATGCCTACATATACTTAAGCGTAATGCGTACACATTACACACACACACATTCTCCATGCAGACTACACAAATATTAAAAATTTTCGCGCGACTTGTGCTGTGAAGCCATATCTTTTAATTCAATTATTTTATTTTAACGAAATAATTTAAGCATTAAACACAAGTACAAAAACAAATTGTGTGGCGCCTCTGTTTTATGGTTAATAAAGAAATATTATCTTATTATTTGAGTTCTGGCTATAGACAGCGGCGAAAACACGCCAGCAAGACATCCTTAAGGCTTTGCAACATATCAAGATGGTTGACTTTAATTTTTTAATTAATTTATCTGCATCTTTTTCCTGACATTTTCGAAATAACTTTTATAAAAAACATAAAAATTACCTTAACACTTGGTGTAATATAAATTATCTTTATTCAAAAACATCTTCCAACACTCGCTGTTGTTTAGATGTTATATATTTAATAATTGTGCTGCCGCAGAATATTTCAATATTCTCGTTTTCAGCATTATTAATAGCAAACAGAGCTGTAAAAGAAAGACTTTTCTATCATTACTAATAAATCGTTTTTCAGCTATACGGGTCTGCTGTGCAAAAAGTTTCCTGCAGAATATAAATTATCTTTATTCAAAAACATCTTCCTACACTCGCTGTTGTTTAGATGTTATATTTAATAATTGTATTACGGCAGAATATTTCAATATTCTCGTTTTCAGCATTATTAATAGAAAACAGAGCTGTAAAAGAAACATTTTTCTATCATTAGTAATAAATCGTTTTTCAGCTGTATAGGTCAGCTGTGCCACAAGTTGCCTGGAAATGTGTTTGCTGTCAATAATAAGCACTACTACCTTTCCCCGCCCCTTCTCATAACCTCTTTTCCTGGTTCCGGTACAATGCACTGCATATATAGACCTCATCCCCTTAGTAGTGGTCCAAGATAAAAAAAAAACTATTTTAACTGCTTTAAATGATATCCCGATCATGCTAATTGATCGATCTCGATCATGATCCCGGGAAATGTACAATAAGTTGTCAGTCAAGCATCCACAAAGCTTTTGAAGTAAAACCTTATTATTATTTTGATTTTTTATTTTTTATTTTTATTTATTTATTTCAGTTCTCTTAATCGAGCCCATGGGGCCATATTTGATTAAATAGCTAGTTCATGAGGATAATAAATACAATTTCAATAGTTTAACTCTATATCTATATAACTTATATAACTTTGAGTTATTATTATACTCTTATACATTAGGTTATCTATATTACAACTATACATTGGGTTATCTATATCACAATTTTAAATATTATAAATTCCATTAAATTTAAATATGTAAATTTAATCCTTGAAGCCGAGAATTAACACCTTTATTATACAATTCTCTATGCTCCTGCATAATAATCAAACAATTTTCTTTTGAAACATGGCATTGTAGATTCAAAACTTCTAAGGTTTGTGGGAAGTTGGTTATAAAGCCTGCACACTCTTACTAAGAATGATCTTTCGAATACAGAATTATTTATCTTAGGCAATATTAACTGAGGGTTCCGTGTTGATCTTGAAAATCGAAACACCCCCTTAAGGGAAAAATTTCTACGACCTTTTATATATTGATAGAAGGCATTTAGTATCCTTATTTTAACAAAGTCTAGAAAAGAACAATTGAGAAATAGTTTTACATGGCGCGTTAAATGCTGATTTTGTTGTTAAGTGTTGCCCTAATTTCATATTTTCTCATTAGTTAACACATATTTGTGCAAATGAAACCATCTGCATTAATTCTACATTTTTAAGCTTTGTCTTTTATTATAAGCTTTTTATATGAAAACACTGTGTGGGTAAAAAGTTTTACACACATACAAGTAAACTCCCCCTCCGTGTACGCAATGACAACAATAAAAATTTGTTACAATTTATATTTTTTCTATTGCTGCAGGATATATCTTAATTTTACCTTCATGCTTAAATTTTGTTATGAAACTTTTTCATATTTAAACGAGTTAAAAGTTAAAATTATAATACGACTTAGAAGAAACCATAATATAAATTAGGCCAATTAAGAAGAAACATATAAAATGTTTTATAACAGAATATTTATTATCAGCATGTATTTATGGTGGGGTTGGGGGCAAGCCATACAAGTGTGGCATTGGAAATGAGAGAAAAAAAAACACATGTAAGTAAAGAGTAATTATGGTATTTTACTCAACCACAAGAAACAAAAATTCAACTAAAGTGATTGTTAAGAGTAACTTAAAATGGATTTGGTGCTGCACTTAGACAGCAAGAAGTTATTAGTTTTTATTTTTAAATTGAATGAAAGAGCAATTTAATTTTAAAATGGAAACTTAAATGCCATTTTCATTTGCTTTGATTTAAGACCATATTAAAATAAAAAAATTAAATTTTTATTAAACAAAAATAAAAAAATTATCACGTGATTATAAATTTATGACATGTTTCCATAATGCAAGCAAGCAACTTGTTTGAAATTTATATAGAAATGACTCAAAAAATTAGTATTTTTTACATAAAATTTCTTGGCAGGTCGCCTGCTTGTGATGTGGACACACCACATTAAAACACTAAATACATTGAAGCCAACAGACAACCGACTTCATTATATAATATAAAAAATACATGCATTTAAATGTGAACGTTTATTTTAACAACAGCAAGACGACACGACTGCAGGTTGTTGTCCAAGCTAATTTCTGTTGTCTGGGAAATATTTTATGTTTTTAACATAACATCATGTTTTTAACATAACATCTAAATGCTGTTTTAATTACTTATGTATGTATATAAATTAATAAATTTATTTGTTCTCTTGTTATATATCGTCATATTAAATGCAAACGGACGTAACTACACAAAATTTCGAAATAGAGTTTTTTTTTATCGATTATGGTTCGTTTTTTCAAAATACATGTTCCTGCAAAATTTTAGATTCCTACAATAAAAAATGGCGCTTTTATTACTGAAATTCAAATGGACGTAACTAAAAATGCGTGTATTTCTAAATGCAATAAGACCTAACTAAACATTTATATGAAAATCTTACATACTAACTCATTTGTTGTATATAATGATGCCAGCCCTTGTATCTCGATCCTGAAAATTATGATTTTCGAGATTTAGGAAAACCCAAAGCCCAGGATTTGCCAAAAAATAAACCTTGCATTTTCGGATTTACGAAAAATCCCGAAAATAACGAAATTTTTGGGAATTTTGCAGATATTATTATGTCGTAAGTAAAAATTTATAATTTTATAATTCAATAATTTTATAATGATATTATTTTTTAATTTCATAATTTATAAATTACACAACACGCAACAAAATTACGCAATTACGCAACAAAATAAAAAAAATTTCATATGCTTTTAAAACCACTATACAATTTTGATGTATCATGACTACCTTTGTACAAAAATGGTAGAATTTTTAAATTCTATGGATAGATTTTTTTTTTAAATTTTTTTGTAAAATTGCATTTTTTTAGACGCCTTTTCACATTATTAGTTATAACTCAAAAACGGCTAATCGGATATTATTCAAATATAATCAGAAAAATTAAGATTTACATAGACTTTAATCCGTCTACATCTTTTGCTTTAATCGGATGAACAGTTTCGGAGTTATAATAAAAAATTTAAGAAAAAAATATATTTTTTACGTAAAAATGGCAAAAATTTTTGTTTTAAAAAAATCATGAAAAATAGAAAAGGGAAAAAATTTTCAGATTCATTATTCTATTACAAAGCCACAAATAATAGCAACAAAACGAAATATTGACTATAAAAATCGACTGATCATTTTTGAATTTATTCACAATTAAGTAAATTCACTAATTTTCACAAAATTTTATATTTTTTTTATAATTTTCAATCAGCCATTCAGCCATGAGCACGACAACTAGTTTATAGTTTATAATATTGTAGTTTATAATATTTATTTTCTTATTTTATATGTTGTAATAAATTTAAATATAGGTAATTCACGGTTTGTTGCTTATCGAGTTATGTGTTTAAAAAATTATATTTCCAACATCAAATATATTGACTAAAATAATAATATTATAATTATATAATTTTTTAATTTATAAATTATTTATAATTTCAAAATCCCGTACCGGAACGTTATTCTATCTAATGCTTTGTTATCTTTGCGCGTAGAAAGAGTATTTAATAGTTGGTCCCACTCAAATGGAGTGTGACTCAACCCACTCTTTAATTCAAATATAAATTGAGAATAAGCAAATAAATCTGCCATCACAATTTGTGGACTTAATACCCTTTCCTCTACAAGTGCACCATTTAAGCCATGAGTAATTTTTTGACTTTGAGCCCGTTCCAAAACGTACATATTATGTACACTAGCTGAACCAGTGATGGATTGACAATCCAAAATGGCTGATATTGCTAGCATACATATATAACAGACATATGTATCAACATAACAGAAAAAAAAGCGAAAATCGAACATATGTACATAACTCACGAAAAATGAAAATAACGGCTATTTTTTTTTATCCGACCTCTTATTGTCGTAAAATTAAAATTTTTTAATACTGGTGTCATTGTAGATCAGAAAAATTTGAAGGCCTGCCTATCCTGAGTGACGCGAAGAAAACTAATTTTTTTTTTTCATTAAGTTGCTCTTTTTAAGATCTTTTTGCTAAGAGACAAGAACTTTTTTCATGAAAGATTGATATCAACAGAAATCGTTCTGTAAAGCAACAGAATTCTGCAAAGCTAAAACTTCTAAGATGGCCACACTGATCTATTGTTTTATTTATATATTTAACTATACAGTTGTAAAGTAAATTTGCAAAGTATAGGATGCATAGCTTGGGCGGGGTGATGGAGACCATGTGCCTAAAATGGTATTAACAGTACGTCTGTGGCGTCGTTGTGGCTAACTATAACGACCTGTGCCTTCACATTGGAAATTGTAGCGTAGTTAACAACGAAATACTTAAAAAAACTTGTAAACTAATACAGATAGCTAAGGCAAACAGCTAACCACTGCGTGTGAGACGGAAAATTCTCGCGGGCGAAATAACTAAATGAAGCCTTGCTGCATTTAAAAAATAATTACGATAATTCGAGAGCTGTTCTGCAGTCCAAAGCTTCATTACGACTGCAATGAAGTATACTTTTATGCAAATGAATTTACGTTGCTGACGTGTTCAAAATAATTCCATAATAAGCTAAACGAGTATAATTGCCAGTTGCAGCATTTGCTGTCGTGAAGTCGTAAAGTCTGCTAAAGTTTATGTGTTTGATGCTTAATGAATTCAACTTTAAATTATCGTCTGCAGAATCATATTTAACTCCAAAGGCGGGAGAAAAATTCTTGACACGGCTAGCCAGCCCGTTGTTAGGATCAAATACACTGTTCGCCACAGATAATTTGCAATATTTGAGAATCTTTAAGGACTAAGGCAAATAAAAATTTCGCTCAATTATTTAGACATATTTCATCCGCATTAATGTATACACAGGAAATACACAGTATTTCTTGTTAAAGGGTAATTTAATTCTCTTTTTTTTTAGCGTGAACCAGTATTCATTTGTATAATGTCATTTACCATTTCATTTCTTTACTTTAAATGTATTCTATTGCCATAATATGTTTTGCTGCAAAAAGAAAAAAATTAAATTTATTTCATCTATCTGTCAAGTTTTGGATGCCATTTTTAAAGTTTTATTAAAAAACTGCATTAAAAACTTTTGCTGCTTACAAAAAGTTGCACAAAAAATATGTCTAACTTCAAACTCATTTTAACTTCCTTTTTATACTGCTTTTTTCCAAAATATAAAAAGCTAACGAAACACTTAAAAAAATACAGACAAATGCACGAAAAAGTGTTTGGATCTTAAAGCCAAATGGTGGTAAACGAAAGAGCAAAAAAAAAAAAAAAAATAACCAAAGAAAAAAACTTTAAAAAGTGTTAAACTGTGTTTTTTCTCAGCATATAAATTTCTGTAGAGTTGCAAGAAATGCATTTGTAGTTAAATTTGTTCAAAATAATATATTTATATACATGTCGTTAAATAACTGAGGCGTTGTGGGGCAATAAATATTTCTTTAATTCACAATCACAATTCTTTATTTCTATGCTTCGGATTATAAATAAGCAGTTTCAGCCTTTACAATAAAACCGAACAGGTAACAGTCATATCAAGACTTCGCAAGGTTCAGAGACTCGCATGCCTATGTATCACAGGGGCGATGAAATCCACCCCAACGATAGGCATGGAAGCTCTTTTGAACCTAACACCGCTTAACATAGCTGTACAAAAAGAGACAGCCGTTCAGGCCATCTTAATTTACAAAAGGGAAGAACATAAGGCAGGAAACGTTATTGGACATCTTGCAATCCTAAAGGATTTTAGAGACGTAATCGATATGTCTCAAACAAGTGACACTATACATCCATCTAACTCCTTTGCCAGGAAGTTTAAGATCATATTTCCTACAAGGAAGGAATGGATCATGAATCCAAGATGGTTGCGGGATGGTTCACAAAAGTGGTACACGGATGGATCCAAAACGCTCCAAGGTGGTGGAGCGGGAATAGTGGGGCCTAGAGCACGCAAATGTATAACTCTTAGCAAAGACACCACAATCTTCCAAGCGGAACTATACGCAATAAGGCAAGCGGTTGAAATACTCTCCGATAGGGGTCACAAGGGAGTGTTGATAAGAATACTCTCTGATAGCCAATCAGTGCTGAAGGCCCTGAGCAGTTGTGTCTTCACGTCCAAGTTAGTACTGGAATGTCACAACAGTCTAAACGAACTGGCAAGCCAGAACCAGGTCATACTGATCTGGGTGCCAGGACACGAAGGGCATCACGGAAATGAAATGGCTGACATGTATGCCAAGAAAGGAGCAGAGGGGACTTTTATTTGACCCACTCCAACTTTTGGCTTCAACAAGGGTCTCCTGAATGAGGAAATAAAAAAATGGACGGTGTCCATCGTTGAACAACAGTGGAACCAGACAGCTGGCCTCGAACACTCCAAGAAATTTCTAAACTTTGATAAAAAGAGGGCCGAACGTGCTCTAAAACTGGACAGAAAAAGTCTCAGAACATTGACAGGTGCACCTGTTTAGTTGAAATGACCTGTAGGTCATTACAACTGCGACAGGCACCTGCACAGGATGGGAATATCCAACACAGACGTTTGCAGATTCTGCGGTGAGGTAGAGGAGTCAATGGAGCACTGGGACACAGAAGATATAGGCTACTACAAGCTTATATGTTAACGGCCGTATTCATAAAAAATATTGTATGTTTATTAAACAGTTATTTGACAAATTTCCCATAGAAATTTGTCAAATAACAGTTTAATAAACATAAAATATTTTTTATGAATAAGGCCATAAGTGAATATGACTTAATATCACTCCCTATGAAGGAGCTTGTCCGTTTTCTTGACATAATCAACCAATAATGAGGCAAGGGGACGCACAATAGATCAATATTGGTCGCAGTGCAAATAGCCGATGAGGGCCATATCCCATCCACTAATAATAATAATAATACAATACGCTTGAAGTTTGTCAGTGATAATAATGAGAACCTCGTGGCTCAAAACTAGCGCTTACACTGGCGATCATTGTGCTTTCTTCTATATGCCGCAATGGGAATATTCGCAAGTCTTGTTAACCCAATGTCTGGGCTTGTATGAGCAGCCTGTAACTACTTTGTCTCTCCTATGTCTCAACGCCCGACAGCAAGTGATCAAGTATTTAATTGCCTGCAAATGTCTCTGTTATAAATGCCCATTCTGTACAAATCCTTAAGAAAGATGTAATGACCTACAACTGATCTGGCACGAAGGGCCATCTGCAAAAGTATAGGATTTGACATAGAAGTTCATTAAGGAAAATAAGAAATAGAGTGGGAGATAGAATGGAGCCCTGACGTACATTGTTCATTTTAAATATCCTTAAAGAATAGACTTCTTTCGTTATAAAACCACACATTTGTGGCGGCCAATTGACATCGTCACGACGTGAGATAACACAGATTTAGAATTTCTCATGCTAAAGAGCCATGTTTTGGTTGGCATTATGGTTGCGCCACATTTTATTATCGATTATAGTTTTTATTTAATACCTGTTAGCTGTCTAGCATATTTGCTTGTACGAGTATTTTCAGTGCACTAAAACTACATTTACCTTTCAAAATATACATTTTCCATTTCTTTGAAGATTGTCACATTGTTTGTGTGCATAAAAAAGCATTTAAGTTTAGATTTCATTTGCATTTCTAATGCTAAAGACCTGCGGTCAACAATTTCATTTCTCGCTTGGTAATAAAGTACCAGAAAATGCAAATCAATTTTTATTATTTTCACTTACACTCTTTGCCCAGATTTGTTTTCTACTGTCTTCTTTAATAATAATTTCTTTTTTTTGTAATCAATTTCCATTTCCGTTTTTCTGCAGGTTGAAAATTTTTTTTCTTCGAATGTTGCAAACCAAAGGTGCAGAATCTGCATTTGAATGTTGCTGCTGTCATAAAATAAATAATGCAAATGTTTCACATTCTTGTGGTGATGGTGATGATGATGATGATGACGATAACAGAGCTGATGCTGATGACGATAATAATTAAGTTGACGATTGTAGGTGTGTTTGTATGTGCATGGCAAGATTATTATCATGGCTTCTATTATTACATCTTCTATCCGCTTTGCCTTTTCCTTTCTCAGTCTCTGTTAGTTTGCATTTGTTGCTACAATTTCAATAGTGGTTTTTTATTTTAATTTGAAATTTACATAATTTTTGTAATATTATCATTTTTATAACCGCATTGTTTACTTGAATGCGTTGCACCCATGCAGTTATATGCATCCTTTCCGGTTTATTATTCTAAAAGTATACATATATCTTTTGAATTGTAAGTCGTTTGAGACTGCTATGAAAATATTGTATATGATTTTCTTTCTTCATTTAATAAAGGATATGACAGCTGGATGCGGTGGCATGAAGTCTTGGAAAATGAATAGTTTTCTGTTCTATTTCCCGTTGAATTGAAGTGTAATAGAAATTATTTTTTTTTTTGCAGTTTTAATACAAAGAATTGCGTTTAGCAAATATGTAAAAATAAAATAGAATTATACAATTTTTACAGAAGATTTGTCGCATCAATTTTTTCCAGCCGGCCTTAAAGAAAAGAGGTCACTTGTTTTTCTAAAAGGTTACTTTGTAATATTCAGAGCATGTTTATATGATGATTTAAACTCATGTTCTTTTTTTGTATTTTCTTTGTCCAAAAAAGCTTATTATTGCCGCAAGCTCTTAGTTTGGTCTCCAGTAGATTTGATGCCAACTAACACTACATACTTCTAAATTGTTTACTATAAGTGCCAATTTCACGATAAAGAAGCTGTTCGTTCGTTCGCACAATTACATTTAAAACAATAACAAAATTTTGAATGTTATTTTTGTTTTAAATGTAATTGTGCGAAAGAACGAACAACTTCGCCATCGTGAAATTGGCACTTAATTTCTTCTGAAAAATTTATAAATCCAAACCCCGTTTGCATATTTTAAAAGTTGCTTTCAAAATCATGTCATATTTTTAGGACTATTACCTTGTTTTAAATTCTGGTTGTAAAAAAATCACTAACATCTTTTCAAATATTTGATGCTAATCTACGGTTACGAAATCTGAACCTTTCCCTCAATAGCGTCTGGTTGAAGCAACAAATGCTGCATAGCACGTTGTTAATAAACGAAAATTCAGTAGTCATGGCTCTATAACAGTCGCCTTTGACTGCTATAGAGCTATTGTTTTTCAAGAGCAATATTTTTCAAGAAGTACAAAAATAAAATAGACTCCAGTTATTTACTTTATAAAAGGAGTTAAATTTTAAATACAACAGACTATATAAAACAGCCTAAAAATTATTTACAGCAGGAGTGCCCAAGCCCTATACGCTTGATGCTCAATTGTTTTTGTAAAAGCGCTTAGCTTTAATACACACATACTGCACTCAGCACTAGCAATGAAAAAAAAAAAAAAAACACAAACAACTTTGTCTTTATATTTTTTTATCAACCTTCACTGCACACACACAAGTGCAAAGCTACAACACTTTCGCATGCTTTGCCGTTAAAAATTGACTTTACCGATTATCAGCGAAAATTTTGTTTTTTAAATATGTTTTGCTTTTCACAAAAAAAAAAAAAAAATTTATAAAAGCAGTTTTTTGTTAAATGTATTGGTGTTTACTTTTCCATATGGAAATTTTCTTGGGCACCCCTGATTTACTTTAAAAAGGGAGTTATATTTTAAGGGCCGATGTTGATTTTGAATAAGCACACATTATTTAGGAATAATTTTCATTTCTTTTTATTGTGATAATATTGGTATTGTTCAATTGTATATAGATGGTCCAAATTTTCGATGACGCCAAGTCATAATTGAAATTCTATACCGTTAATGCGCTGAATTTTCTTATCCTTTAGCTCTTCAATTATTACTGGCTACACCTTTTCTTTCAAATAGCCCACATAATCCATTCTTTTGCTATAAATTCACGATAGCAAACATCATTCACAGTAACTGCCTGACGGCCCGATGATACCATCTGCTGCGACAACAGATACCTGTACTGCAAGGAACCAGTGGTGATGGTTGACGGGTGAGTTGGTTTAAGCGTTGATGCTGCTAGTGGGCTTCGGCCTACCAACTCTTCCATTGATTGCTGGAAAATTGCATACAGGAGGGATTAGAAGGCCCGAACTCCTCAATAGCCTTGTAGTGTACAAGGTGTTGGACTAAATTTAGCTAATCTGAGCAGTGTCGAAGGTATATACACTGGGCACTGATCAGTTTTAACTAATTTGATTCCAGCATTTTAAATGCTGCAATAGAGTTTGTTTTAGTCTTTCGTGTTGTTATTGTTAAAATTAAACCTTTACGAACATACTCCTCTTTTCTACCTCATCATAACCTATTTTTCTACTTCCAGTACAATGCACTGCATGTGAAGGGGTCATCCCCTGAGTACTGGTTCAAATTAAAAACAAAAAAAGAAGTTGCCCATATGGCTTCCCACATATGGCAAAAATTGCGACCTGCGTCAGCCTACTAAGCCACATGAGGGCGCTGGTAAATCGTGAATAATTCACTGCGTGGAATTGGTTCATTATCAGATAAGGCCGTAAAGGCAGGTGCTGATGTTAATCGTTTCCACTACTATCGTTCAATGCTCTTAATAAAACTTTGTGCCAATCAATTATTACGTTTTTTATTTAAGTTTGTTTTTTTTTTACGTATTGAATCTTCAAAATATGAACTAACAATAAGTATACAAATCTTAATAATAAATATAAAAAGTTATTTAAGTCCAGCCAATGTTAGACAAAAAAGTTTTATTATACGCGAATAATAACGGTAGAATCACCTATATAACATTCTGATGATGGCAAGAGTATCACTGCTTCTCAAACGACAGTGGCCGCCTACATTAAGTATGTTGCGTGCAAAAGAATTTGGATGAAGTTCCAGTTTACTGATTTACCTTGTCGCGTACTTAGAGTATTCGTCTTTTACCAGCGGAACACACAGATCCTTGTGAAAACGAATTCACAAGACAGCCGTGTAGCAACTAGTAATTGCCTAGCAAGTAAAATAAAGGAAGTCATCTAGTGATACAAAAGTGTTGAAAAAATGCTAAAAGAAAAATTAAAAGGTCACAGCTAAATTTAGCAGTAAAAATGCTAAAAGGGTCACATTGGGCATGACTCAATGTTGAATGATTTACGTGCCAAAGCGGGGAAAAACTTAATGTTTCGGAAGCGCAGCACCCAGCGATGTGGCCCTGGATATCTTCACAATGTTACATTGTCTGTATAATGGCAGCGATAGCCTTTGCAAACGGTTTGAACAATAACTCACACATACTTTGTATTATAATATAAATTTAGAGATAAAAAGCGTTTTATGGAAGCCCCCCCCCCCCCCCCACACACAATGAATACGTTAATTTAATATTTTATAAAGTACCACAAGAATGACACTGATACCATTATAATAAAAATTTCAACATCAATAATAAATAAATTCTTTCCCTGCCATACACAATATTTTCCTTATAAAAATTCCAGCACACAACCCCAATAAAGAAACATTTATACTTGCACATATAGATTTCAATTCATATGTAAAAAAGTATAAAATCCCACCAGCTGAACCATTAATGTTATTTCTTTAAACCACTTAAAATAATATTTGTTTGCCTTCGTATACATTTAAATGACCTGCTGCCTGAAAGGACATCATGCTCACATATCGGAATGATGCTACTCCGCCTTCTTTGTCTGTCTGTGTTAATGATTGCGGTCATATTTTTTAATACTAAATCCCACATAATCGTTAATTCGATATTGGCTGCCATATCTTTTGCTAACTGGCAATATTCATACAGTTTCAAATATACACTCGAGCCATAAAAACCATAAATTTTTTTCATACAAATAAATACAGAAACAAAATACGGACTTAAACTACAGAATTGAACGACTTAATAAAGCAGAGATACACGTGTAAAAAACACACATGTGAGTGTGTGGCGCCAGCAGAATGTATTCCAATAAATGCACACGTGAATAAAAGCATAAAAGCTGGAAGACATATGTAACACGGCTTTCACACACGAAAAGTTTACTTTGGTGGTAGCAAGGGAAAATAAAGAGTGTAAGAGAGACTCTCTCTTTTCCCTTATCACCACCAAACTAAAGACTTTGCAAAGTAAACTATTCGTGTGTGAAAGCGGTGTAAGCTGAGGCCGACTAGAAAGGGGATACAAGCACTACAAAAAAAAAAAAAAAAAAAAACCGATAGCTTTTACTAAGATTCCGCTTTGTCAAAATTATACCTAGTTTATTTTCACTGGGGACTAGATTACCTTCCTTGTATTTTTAGTTGAAATTTTCTTTGTGCTTTAGTATCTCTGCATAAAAATTTTCAAGAATTAATTACGTGTTGCTTGCACGTAGAAAAAATATATGGTTGATACAACAATATTCTAAAGGCAACATACTATTGTTGAACTATATGGTTGTATCTGATAATATAATATTGTTATACAATACCTAAAATGCCAGTGAGGTTCACCATAGTATTGTAAAGTATACTATAACTAACTATATTATATTTTAGTTCAACATTGCTATAATAATAAGTAAGCATAGTATTAATTAAAGTTATCAAGTAATTGTTATAGTCAACCATATTTTTATACTGACCATTCATAGTTTTTATCATATGTAACATTATTATATTCATGAAGTAATCACACTAATAGCAGAGATAGCTTTATTGTAATATCACAATATTTTTATTACATTTAGCACAAATATATATGTACATATAATAATTAATTACACAAAAAGGCTGCTTATAACATATGTATTTTAATAATATGTATAATATAAGTTAAAAAATTAAATAGTCGGATTGCATCCTTATGGAGTTAATGCACAAATTACTGATTTGTTGTTGAAATATCCATCCGCTGAAAGAAAACGAAATCTTTATTAAGAATTGCGTCTGCAGTTACAATTTCAAACCTCATATATAGCCATAGTAATATGGTTGCATGTATTGTTGGATATACCGTACATATGTTAAACACACTTACTTCTATATATTCGCGAATACTCAAGATTTATATTTTCTGCAATTTCACGTTTTTGCTCTGTTGTAAATAATGCTGGACAAATTTATTTCATTATTTTTAAAATCAAAAACACAAAAAACATCTTTTTATTTCCAAAGAAAAAATCTAACTAAAAGAAAATTATATGTCAGCGAGTAGAAGGAAAATATTTTTAACTACGACAATAGTAAATTTACTATGTAATCTTACTTTTGTACGCATATGAATTATCGTATCATATACATTAGAAAAACAAATAGTTTTGTATTGTGTGCGATAAAAGTTATTGCTCTTTTCAAAATTGCTTCACAATTGCTATTGTTGTATGCAACCATGTTTTGAAATTTATAGATGGTAAAAATAGAAAAATAGTAACATATTTATAGAGGAACAAACTATAATTAAACTGATAATAAGCTGTTTTCAACAGTAATAATGTTGTAGAATATATAGTAATGTTGTCGCAACCATATATCAAGCTGCTTTTTTCTTTGCTTGTGTCGATGATCTAGGTATTTGAAGTTTATACAAGGTGGCCCAAAAGTCACCTGAGGGCTAGAAAAGTCAAAAACAATTTCAAAATATAAATCTGCTGCCAAACACCCTGTATATATATTTTAACAGCTGCTTAATTTTTTTATGCTGGCAAGATTGCTTATGCACAGCTAAGCACCCAGTAATACATTTTTTTCTTTAAAAAAATCCCTGAATAGATTTCATGCTAACTTAAAAAGAGTGAGTACCTTCACTTTTAAAATAAATTTCTTTTTAAAAGGTGCTCTAGAAAATGTAATTTAAATTGTCCATTTTTAAACAGAATATATTATATGTATATAGTTTAGATATAAGAAAAAAAATTTCACATCAATATATCTCACCTTTTTATAAGTGGTCTAACTAAAGAAAAAAATGTCCTTTACACGAAATCCTTGTGCCTTCTTCAAAAAGAAAAAATAAAAACGATAACAGATGTTCGTAGCAATAAAGACCAATAAGTGTACAATTCGATTAAGTGTTTTTTTCCATTTTTATTTCTGCCTTCTTACCAGTTTCTCTCTCTTTTTTTGGAAATTTATTATGTATTAATGCTTTTTGTTTTTCTTTCTACATTTTTCTTAGCACTTATAAATATTTATCACGCCAATAAAGGTTGAATAGTGGAAGTATGGTTTAATCTTCTACGCTAAACGATAAGAGAAAGAGAGAGAGAGAAAAACAAAGTATTGGAGAAAAACACATGAAACTAATAAACGTTTGAAATGAGTGTTAAAAGGCCCAAAGAGAATCATTAAATGGGTAGTTTAGAATTATTTATTTTAATGCGACAAATAAATAACAATTTAAAATCGAAAAAATAATCTCTAATTCTTATTGTATTTTTCGTTTTGTTTGGTCTGTGTTCTCTCTTTAGAAAAGAAAATGTAAAAAAATTTAAGTATATTTCTTCAAGTTGAAGAGAAGTTGCTTTGAGTTGCGCGAAAGTTTATTAATGCAATAAAATCAGATTGATATACTATTAAATTCTATTTAAGAACAGGTGTCATGTTTATGATACTTAAATTGCATCAGTCAAAATAGCATAAAACACTCAAATATATAGTTGAAAACAATAACTAATTGTCAAGGTATGAAGAACAGCTGTT